>CM051351.1:56840140-59240140 GCA_028015215.1 Gynostemma pentaphyllum | reverse complement strand
TGTTCAACAAATGTGTCTATTATTGATAAATAATCAAATCTATAAGTATATTGATACTAAATAATAATAAAAACATACAATCAATTTTAAAGATATTTATCAATTCTATACTTAAAATTAAACAATTAATCAAAATATGAAAAATATAATGGATAGCATTTTATGAATTGTTATTCAAAAATATCAAAAGTTTTAAAATTGTTCAAGAATAGCATTTTTCCCCCTCTTTGATTCAAAGCAAGCAAAAAACTCAACTCACACATGCCTTTAAAAAATGTCATTTTAAAAAAAAAATCAAAACATTTCCTATTTATGAAAATACCTATTTAAAGAGTGTCATATAGTAGAATTCCTCTACCTTGAATCCATCTCTTTTTTCCTTTTATTACTCATCCGTACCTAAAATTTTTAATAAAAAAGCAAACTCACAAAATATAATCATCAAGTAAGAGAGAGAATGTGGAAAAAAAAAAGTATGGGAGTCAATTTGTTTTTTTTTTTAACCAATATGGAATGGTAGAGTACATTCGTACCCACGGTTGTTCCCTTAAAAAAATTCTCTTATAAATTTAAATACCCACTGGTTTTTGGGTTATTTTTAAAATAATTGTAATTTCTAAAACGTATTAGATAATATTGTACATTTAAAACATTTTAGGAAACTGTAGTAGTATGTTGACGTGGCCACAAATGTGGCATTCACTCATTCCTTTCTTCTTTGCCACATCAGCACATTACTACGGTTTTTAAAATGTTCTAAATGTACAACGTTTTTCCAATTTATCTTAAAAAATATAGTTATTTAAAAATCTAATCTAAACGTTAATATTATGATTTTATTAATAATATACTTACAATCAAAATGAATTTTAATTAATTTGCCATCAAATTCATCATTTTGTTGACGCGCATAGGGGTAAAAATCAGTTTAATTCTTATATTAAGCAGAATTAAATCAAATTGATGAAACAAAATCATATAGTTTGATTAAATGAATATGAAAGGTCAATGGTCTAGAGACCTCTATATTGATATTTTTATTGTATGTTATTTTTTTTCTAGTGATTTTGTGATTTATACACATTTTTATTCATAAATATATTAATTATCAAATTAATGTTTTTTATTCTTGAACTTTTATAATTATAAATATTTTTAAAATTTTAAAATATAAAAAAAATTAGTAAAAAACTGTGGAACTATCAGATCAAACCATCTAAATAAAAACTGAATCGAGATATCATATTCAATTCTTTTTACGATCTATTTGATCGGTGTCACATAATATGAGAATGGAACTGATTTCACCTCTATCTACGTCAAAAAACGATAAATTTGATGACTAACTTATAAAATTTCATTTTATTTGTATGGATAATATTGATAAAATCTTAATATTAATTGTTTAAATTAGATTTTTTAAATAATAGTAGTTTTTAAACATATTAGAAAAATATTGTACATTTACAACATTTTAGAAAACTGTTGTAGTTTGCTGATGGGCTAAAAAGAAACTGATTAGATTAAGCCACATCATCACTCTACCATGGTTTCCTAAAATGTTTCACATATATAATCTTTTTCTAATATGTTTTAAAAACTACCATTATTTTAAAAATTACCCCCGGTTTTTTATGAGACGTACCTCATATAATGAAAATTGAGCCACATAAATTTAGATTGGGGGATTCTTAAAATATCAAACATATTGATTATATCTTTTGAAACATAAGTTGAAAAGTGGATACCGATAACAATCTCTCATCAAAATTTCCCTACTCCTTTTTTATTTTTGGGTCTTAAAAATACCACTTATACAATCAGCCCAAAAATATAAGAAAAATATTGGGCTCTAGCAAAACTTTTGGACGAAGGGGCCCGATAGTTTGTTTACTTGTGACAGTCTTGACCCATAGCCATGCTCAACTCGGTCCATAATAAGAGAACTTTGGGTTGGGCCTAACCCTTTTGATATCTACCTTTTTTTTTTCCTCTCTCTATCGTTTTCCACTAGAGATTATTTTTTGTCACCCATCGATTTCTTGAGTGAATTCTCAAAGGAATTGAGATTAAAATGTGTTATTAGTCTCTAAAAAATTTCAAGAAAATTATTCATTGTTAGATTTATACATATTATTAAAAATGATTTTATGGAGAACATGTTGAAAATAGAGTAATAGTTATTTTTAAGAGTTAAATGAAAAATACATCCCTACACTTTGAATTATTGTTAAATAATTTCTCATTATAGAGCAAGAACACATAATTATATGAAAAACACTATTTTTTGGTTAATTTTTCTATTTCACTGGCTCTTATCTCTTTTCAAAAGGATTGAGACCAAACAACATTTTTTTTTCCTGAGTTCTTTATTCACTATATCAATCACAACATAAAAAAATTGTGAAAATTTTTAGTAGTCTATTTCCCTTCGAATTAAAAAGAGTACCTTGGAATTCATAAAGGATTTAGTTGTCTTTGTATCCTTCCATTCGATCTTTTAGGTCCCTACTTCACCTTGACGGTTATGTCACCACGATGTCATATCTCTACACTTTATTTTTGTTTTCAAATACCCCGCACTTTAATAAACTTGCAAAGCATACTCTTCTGATCAATTAGTTTTAACGAAATTGAGATACATTCATATTCTACGTATGTCATGTATTCTAATTTCGAGAAAAATAACAAAAAAAATTGACAGGTATGTAGAATTTTAGAATAAATTATTATGTTAATAACATGTAGAATCTATAAATCACACTCAAAAGTTCAAAATTTTCGTTATTTTTAACGTTTTTGGAACACGTGATATGCATAAAATATGGATGTGTCTCAATTTTGTTAAAACTAACCAATAGGGAGGTGTGATTTGCAATTTTATCAAAGTGCATGGGTATTTTAAAACAAAAATAAAATGTAGGGGTATGATTTAACAATAATACATTATGCATGGGTGTATTTTGTATTTAACTCTATTTAATTATAAAATGTAGGTGTATTTAACAATAAAGTCTTATTTGCCATTGAAGGTCATGGTCTTCAAGGTTTCATATCTCCTTCTCCAGAAATTCCTGCATAATTTCTTAGTAATACTGAATCAACATTGAATCCTGAGTATCTTCTCTGGAACCGTCAAGATAAAGTTGCTTTATTCTTGGCTAGGAAGATCAACTGAATCCATTCTTTCTGAGATTACTGACTGTATTGTTATTCTATTTTCTTCACAAGACATGTCTAGAATAATGTAATACAAATCGAAATTACAATTACAAAAGAAAGATGTTCTTTCAATGAAGAAATATCTGAGTAAAATGAAATCTTATTCTACTGCATTATCTTCTGTTGGACACAAGATTTCGGAAAAGACTTGATCATGAATTTTCTTGAAGGTTTAAATTCAGATTATGACTCAATAGTCTTTGTCATGACTGTTTCATCTACAAATCAATCTTTCAAAGATATTTCTGCATTGCTTCTACCACATGAAGGTCGGATCTTGCGTAAAAATGTGATTGTTGAACCCACTCTACCTGCTGTGAATCTTTCTGTTCAATCAAAATCATATCAACAATCATCCTCTTTTGGTAATTCTCAATCTAATCAACAATAGAATTATCAAAATCGAGAAAAAAAAAGAACTACAATAGAGGCACATATGGAAATAACAACATGCCCCAATGTCAAATGTACAGTAAATTTGGGCATACTAGCCTCAAATGTTATTCTAGATTTGATCCTAACTATCATGGTCTAAACTATTGGCTTTTTTAGCCTATTAATCTCACTTAATTAAGTTTTGATGATAACAAACACTTAGTACTAATTATTTTAGTGTTGTATTTTGTAGAGTGAAAAATATCGAGCACGGTGCAATTTGAATCGTCCAATTCCAAGCTAAAATGAAGAAGTTATCAAGAAAAGAAAATTTGATTTAAATTATATATATATATATATATAATTTAGGATTAAAAAAAGAAAAAAAAGAAAAATCAGAATCGTTTCCAGCCGCACGATCGAAGTCTTCAGTGCAATCTGAAGGTCCACACTCCACGTCTACGCGTGAAGACACGCGCCCCTGCACTTTGCTGATGTCGTTTGATTGTTGGGTCCCACCTGCTGACGCTTGTTTTTGCTCCGCCAGCCACAAGTCGACGCGCGTCCATCGCCTATTCCCAAGACAGCTTTCACAATTTCCAGATGCAGCGAATTGACGACCTTGCCCCTAATCTTTTAGTTTTATACCGAATGCATCTTGACCATCATTTTATCCCCAATTTATTAGGGTTAGGGTTAGGGGGGAAATTTCCCCCGATTTTTTATAGGGTACGGGGATGAAAATACATTCTTCTGCCCCGCCCCGACCCAGACCCGACATTTTAATAACATCGTATGTATTTTGTTTACTTTTATTTATTTTAAAAAAATTATATAATATGGTTATATTAACTACTAAATTATAAAATGTATAGTATTATGTTTTTTTTTGTCTTAAAATGTATATTTTAAATATATATTTCATTTTTATATCCCTTTTTAAATAATAATAAAAATATAAAATGAGAAATTTTCCCCGCGGGTAACCCGATCCCCGAACGGGGAATCCTCGAACCCAACCCAGATTTTTTAATCAGGGGATAGGGTAGGGTATGAGGATTAAAAATCCCCGCGGGTTAGGGGATGAGAAATGTATCCCCGACCTCGTCCCGCCCCGTTGCCATCCCTATCTGCTCGTTTTGCCCCTATTGCCTGTGGAAATTAATAGTTTATTACTATTTCAATTTTCATAATTCTTCATCCTATCAGATTGTGACACGTGGCACCAACGGCTAGTTGACTCTTCTTCCTCCTTCATATGGCCGAAATCAGTGAGCAAAATACATCAAGAAAATTTCATTGTTGAAGTGTTTTCAAGCTAATTTTATATTATTTTGGGATTTATTTTGAGTGATTTATTTGGCTATTTGAGAGCCTTGTATTATTGTGAGCAAAACTTTCAAATTCAATCTTGTGAGAGATTTGTATTTGTGTGAAGAATTATAATTCACATTTAGGTCGGTTTCCTAGCCCGTGAAAATAGGAACGTGGGTTTGATCTTGCTTCCGGTAAAAGGATCGGGTTTGTTCTTGATCTCAGAAAAAGAAAGGTTGGGTTTGATCTTGAGCCCGGTAAAAGGATTGGGTAGTACTTCTCTCGAAAAAGGTATACAATTCCAAAGAGGCGCTCGAGGAGTGGACTAGGCCGAACCAATATATATTTGGTGTCAACTTTCTAACCATATCCTTTTTACTTATTGCACCATATTAATTGCTATATATTTAATGTGCATAGGAATTGGGATCATTAAATATCAATAATTGAAATTAATTGATGCTTCACATATTTATTACATAACATTTATTGAAGTATTTATTGATTGTTATAAATTGATTGTGATTATATATTTCCTATCTTGGTTGCAATTTAGCTTACTTTGTTTAAAAGAATTTTAGTATAAAATTCATTTTAATTGTTTGAGTTAAAAATTCTAATTAACTTGTTAATTAGAAGTCATTATTGAAAAAGTTTTTGAATTAACCTAAAACCATATTTACCCCCTCTAAGATTGTCATATCGTTCCTACACAAACCACAATGGTAACAACTCTAATGCTCATTCTGGTTCAAATGGAAATGCAGCTTCTTTTCAATCTGGTGGCCGAAGTGCTAATTTTCATCAAGGACAAGCATCCAATCCTATACAAGCTTTTTTCACAGCCAATGATTTACCTATAGATTCGAATTGGTATCCGGATTCAGGGGCTACTCATCATGTGACTAATGATCTCCATAATCTCAACATTGGAACTGAATATCAAGGTATGAACAAAATTAAGATTGGTAATGGAACAGGTTTAGGTATCTCTCATCAGGGTTCTTCTTATGTCTTTTGTCCTAAATCTCTTAATTCATTTCATCTACATAACTTGTTTCATGTCCCTCAAATCTCTCAAAATTTACTTAGTGTCCATCAATTTGTGAAAGATAATCATGTTTACTTTGTTTTTTATCCAAACAAATGCTTTGTCAAGGATCAGATTACTGGCCAAATTTTCTTGAAGGTGAATTACATGAAGGGTTATATAGGTTCAATCTACAAAATCATAAAAAAAAAAACTGGTCAAATTGGACCAGCCTGTTCCACTCTACCAAAATCTGCCAACTCTACTGTCTTACACACTTCTTTGTCCACCTCTGCTAGTTCTTTTAATATTTGTAATTTTCAACAATGTACTCCTTTAAATCTTTGGCATAAGAGGTTAGGTCATGCTAATCTTTCAACTGTCAAACAAGTGTTACACAATTGTAATATTTCTTTTCAAATGAATAAAGATTTTACATTTTGCAATTCTTGTCAAAATGTCAAAAGCCATAAACTACCCTTTTCTCTATCAACTACTGATTATACATCTCCTCTTCAATTAGTACTTACTGATGTTTGAGGGTTCTGCTTCATGCATATCTAGAAATGGTTATCAATATTACATTAGTTTTGTTGATGCCTATTCCAGACACACTTGGATTTTCTTTCTAAAATCAAAATTAGATGTTCTTTCCACTTTTGCTCTTTTCAAAAATCAAAACAAAGGCAATACAAACAGACTGGGGAGGTTAGTTCAGACCATTTTCTTAAAACAAAAGGCATTCACCATCGTATTTCTTGTCCTCATACATCAGCCCAGAGTGGTTTAGTTGAGAGAAAACACAGACAAATAGTTGAACTAGGTTTATCTCTTCTTAACCAAGCATCTAAGCCATTGAGTTTATAGGATGGTGCATTTAATACTTCAGTATTTGTTATGAACAGATTGTCTACATCAGTTCTTCAAGGTAAAATTCTTTACTCCTTTCTTTTTAATCAAACTATTGATTATACATTTCTTAAAGTGTTTGGCTATTCATGTTTTCCTTTTCTCAAACCATTCAATAGGCATAAGTTGGATCCCAGATCTAGTCACTATCTGTTTATTGGTTATAGCTCACACCATAGGGGTTATAAATGTTTATCCTCAACTGGTAGAATTTATATTTCTAGGCATGTGGTTTTCAATGAAAATAACTTTTCATTCTTATCTCTATTTTCCTCCTCACCTATGCCTTCTACTTCCACTTCATCTCTTTATATTCCATTAGCAAATATGAATCTACATTCTCTTCTTAGCCCAATACCTAGTTCACACTCTACAATTCCATCTTCCTCCTCTAATTCTCCTTTGGAATCTGATTCTGTCTCTTCTACTATTATTTTACCTTCTATCCCAAAGTCTACTTTTGTTCCACCTGTGTCTTATCATTCACAACCTGTATAGAGTAATCTAATCCCTCATACTTCCATTACACAAACTAATTTTGTTGCTCCTGATATTCAAGTTGTCCAAAATAATCATTCAATGAAGACAAGAGATAAAAATGGTGTCTTTAAACCCAAATTATATCTTACTGATCTTTCTAAAGAAGAACCTACTTCAATAAAGGAAGCTATGAAGTCATCTCATTGAGTTAAAGCTATGCAATCTGAGTTGGAAGGTCTACACAGAAATAATACTTGGACTTTGGTTCGTAAAACATCAAACCAAAATATTATTGGTTGTAAATGGGTATTCAAAAACAAGAGGAATTCTGATGGCTCAATTGTAAGGTACAAGGCTCATTTGGTTTTCAAGAGGTTTCATTAACAACATGTATTGATTTCTTAGAGACATTTAGCCCTGTGGTGAAAGCCATTACAATCAGAAAAGTGTTTAAAACTGCTTTGGCAAACAAATCGCAAATTAGACAACTTGATATAAACAATTCTTTCTTACATGGATTGTTGAAGGAACAGATGTTTATGGAACAACCCTCTGGATTTCAAGTTCATACCAGTTCTAGTCCACAAGTTTACAAATTACAATAGGCCATTTATGGCTTAAAGCAAGCTCCAAGGGCCTGGTTTGAAAAACTCAGCTCATTTTTTCTATCACATCAGTTCACTACTGTTAAGGCTAATCATTCCCTTTTTATTAATGTCAATTATTCTTATTCAATATATGTTTTAGTATATGTTGATGACATCCTGATAACTGGGAGTTCTTCTTCATTATTTTCTTGGAATTGAAGTCTCATATCTTTGCAATGGAAATATGTATCTTTCCCAAACCAAGTACCTTACTGATTTTCTTAAGAAAACTAATATGATTGACTCTAATCCTATCTCTACACCAATGATCAGTGGAACAATAATGTCTGTAAATCAGGGTGAAAAACTTGTTGATATTTTGTTGTATAGACAAGCTGTGGGAGCTCTTCAATATGAAACTATAACTCGATCTGAACTAGCATATTCTGTGAATAAAGTTTGTCAATTCATGCATTCTTCGATAGTTCTACATTGGCAAGCAGTTAAAAGAATACTCAGATACATCAAAGGCACTTTGTCATTCGGGTTATTTTTAAAATGTCCAACCAAACTTCAAATACAAGATTTTGCTGACTCTGATTGGGCATCTGATCTAGATGACAGGAGATCTACCTCGGGTTTCTATATTTTATTTGGTGGCAACCTTATTTCTTGGAGTTCCAAAAATCAACCTGTGGTTTCTCGATCGAGCACTGAATCTGAGTATCGAAGCTTAGCTCTTTCATCAACTGAGATTTTTTGGATACTTTCTTTGCTTCAGGAATTACATATCTCTTTACATTCTTTACCCATCTTATGGTGTGATAACAGTGGAGCTGTTCACCTTAGTGCCAATCCGGTTTTACATTCAAGAACCAAGCATATGGAATTAGACATTTACTTTGTGCGTGATTTAGTTCGTAACAAAAGAATAGCCATTCAGCATCTCCCTGCCACAGTACAATTAGCCGATATTTTGACCAAACCCTCACCCCTTATCTGTTGCATCATTTTAGAAATGGAGATCTTAGCTTGGTGTTCTTTACTCTTCAGCCATGGGTTTGCAGGGGGTATAAAGGCTACTTATTAATGTCCAACCAATTCAGTTAGAAAAAGTTATTAATTGTTATTCTGTTAGTCAGTTAATCTCTTGTAATAAAGTCTATAAAAGACTCTTTGTATTAATGTGTACATTTAATGATGAAATCTAACAAGTGTTCTAGCTAAAATTCCCTTTAATTATCATTTCTTGATTTTTAAAACTAATTACTTTATATGATTCACCCCTACATGATAGTTTCCCATTTTATTCCATAAACATTAACCCTTATTTAATTTTTTAATAGCCCATTTTTAAAAACAAAAAAATTAATAAAAATTGGTTTTTGTTTTATAAAATTGACTAAGATATTGAACTAATTTTAAAAATATGAGAAACAAATTTAGAAACTATCGGTGAACTAATTTTTAAAACAGAAAACAAAAAGTAAAATCACCCTATAAAATAGAACGTTTCAAAGTATAAAAGGCCAAAATTATTTTTCTTATATTTAAAAAAAATTATTGAATGAGACTATCACAATATGATTCACCTCTCGTAGATAACTACCTCAAATAGCTTCTCACCACCAACTCATGATGAAATGAATGACCCATTTTCCCTTTGATTGGATGTGACAATTGAAGAAGTCTTGAATGGAAGTTTATGATGCTTAGAAATTCTATGTAGCTCTTAAGAAATCAATGGCACGCTCACACTAATTTGGCTTTCCCAAAAAGATAATTGCGGCTCCTTTTAATTTGGCCCTTTTCCTTTTCATCCTTCTTTAAAACAAAAGAGTGGGTTGGTGATTCAATTTCTCAATCTCTCTCATTGTTGAAGACTTGAAGTTAGATTCTTTTGATGGGAAAGATTTTCATATGATTTTGAAAACGACTTCCAAAAAGAATAAAGTCTAAAAGGGAATGATTCTTTTATCCCATTTTTTCATTAGGAACACAAAATAATAATCATTAAAACTTCTCATTTTTAGCATAATTAGATTTTGACAATAATACTTACTCTTAATCTTATATAAATAATAAGCATTATGTAAAGATTTTTTTTTTCCTTCTTATTGTCAGAAAGAGTTCCTTTCTTACATTAATTATGATATAAAGAACCAATAAAAACTAAATATATATGAAGGTGAGGAGAAACTCCTTCTTATCAATACGAGATAAATATTATATTTTTGTAAATTTATTGCACAATTACAAAGTTTCATTTTTATAATTTATGAATTTCATAAATCATACATATTAATTTGAATTCTCCGCCCTCATTTTTTTTAATATTAAATCACACATTGAGATAAAATTTTATTATTACTCACAAATAAGTGTTGCTTAATCTATGAATACCACTTTACCGATTCGATTACAAATTAACCGTTCTAATAAATAGAAGAGTGTGATTTATACATTTAAACATATTATTCTTAATCATTTTTAAATACAAGATTCCGTCATCCCAAATTTTATAGGTGATTTTGGAGATATTGTTCAAGCTTTGATGCATTATACAACATTTAACAACTAATATCTTGTGGATAAGACACTTAAAAAGCTAGCTTTTTGGTGGAGTAATTTAAATTATAGGGAGAATGAGAACCTATCATAAAAATCTAACCATGCATGAACCTTGAATTCCAACCCAAAAAGGGAGGGGGGGAAAAGGAAAATATTATATGATTACCCAATGGAAGAAAAGAAAAAGGCAATAAAGGACAAATCAAAACTAACAAAAAAGCAAAATCTAGTGAGTAGTAATTCCACAAAAAGAAAACCCACGTGAGTTTATTTATTGAACGAGTGTGTTTTTTAATTGGATTTGAGTGAGGAAAAAAATCCATCAAACTCTTTTTCAAGAGAGTGTCTCATATTGATTCTTGAATGATATCATAAAATAATAGATTTTTTTTTTTTTAAAACCAATTCATCATATTTCATACCCCACCAAGATTTCATTCTTAGCTCATTTTATGAAATTCTTTATCCTCTTCACCCTTTGGTCTTATCACTATACACAAAAAAAGATTTGCATGTCCTTTAATAATCATGAAATTTTAGATTTCAAAACCAATCAGTATTGAGATGAGTTACTTGTAAGTTTAAAAATATTAATCAATTTTTTCATATTTTTGATATGAGATCTTATTTTTAGACCTGATACTCATTTGAATATGTTAGACTTCTAATACTATTTTAATAATTATGAATTGGGAGTAAAGCTTTCTAACTAGATATATACCCCACTAAGATTTCATTCTCAATTCATTTTATCAATCTGTTATCCTATTTTCCAACCTCTGGTCTTATCGCTATATACCAAAGAGACTTTCATGTTTTTGATAGGAACCAAGTCAGATAGAGAGACAAAGTTTCAATAATTATGTGACATCGATGGAACGTCATGTGATTTTTTTAGTATAATGATTAAACATAAAGATTAATATTGGGGACTAATAAGAAATCAAACTATAAAGTTCGGGGATTTAAATAGACTTTTTAAAAGTTTAGGGATCAAAATTGAAAATGTTTTAAAGTTTGGCTACCAAAATGAATTTTAAAACCCATTTTTTTTAATAATATTTGAAGGTAATTATGTAAACCACCACTGAATTATAGTGGTTGTAACACTTACTTAAATTGAGCAATCATTTAAACTTTGTATAGTGTTAAAATGAGATTCTTTTTTATTTGATAAATTATCCCCTTAAATTATTAAACTAAATTCTAAAAAATCATACTAGGTGAGTAATACATCCATAATATCCACGAGCAGGGTCGGTCTTAAGGAAATGGAGTCCAGTGCAAAAAATATAATTTTGGGTCCTTTAACATTTTTAATGTATAAAATAATCATTGAATATAATAACAAAAAATTATAAACTTTTACTAATATAATAAAAAAATTTAGAAAATTAAATTTAGAAATATATTTTCCTAATTCACATCATTTTTTTAAAATTTTAATCCACAATAATAAAAGGGATTTTTTTTTATATATTAATTCATTATTTCATTTGATAAAAACCCAAATTTTGGACACGGACTAATCTAAGATTTAATTTAAGGAGGGGCACTATAATGTACACACAATCTGGATATATATAAAATTATAATTATAACACATACATTTTAAAAATGGTTAATTTTTAATAGTATATGTTGTGGGGTGAAATTAGATAACACGTGGAATTTTATAACTTGGCAAAAATGCCTACGCACCTCGTCTGAGCGCAGTACCTGGACACCTCGTCTGAGCGTACTACCTGGGTACCTCGTCTAATCACATTGCCTAGTCATAAAGTCTACGCACCTGGCTACGCAGTCTCGAGTATATACTTACATATTTAAACCGAATGCAAGTATCCAATTAGGAAATGACACGTGGCGTAACCCGCAAGTGACACGTAATTGAGAAGCAACACATAGATCAATCTCAACGCGACACGTGGCACGATGATGTCATCAACCTATTTTCCGATAAATATGAGAAGAAATTCATTCATTAGGTAACTAATTTCTACTACAATTCTACTCGAATTCTCTCTGGCACACTAGCTCTGACTTAAGCATCGGAGGGTGTTAGGCCGGCACCACACCGATGCTCTGCTTCTTTTCTGGGCAGGTACGCTTGTCAACTATCCAGCACATCGCCTATGTAGCACCTCCAGTGGAGCAGCGGACGACCTCCGACTCATCCCATCTTCTAAGTTCGTTGCTTACATGGAAGCTCTCCATTTTTAGGCAACAACATTTGGCTCCGTCTGTGGGGAGAGTATATAACTAAATGCTCTACCATCAAGGATGAGTCAAAAAAGTCAACACGGTGATGATATAGATGACGGTGAAAATCGTAATCCCCGTAATAAAAAATATCAAACTCGTAGCACTAGGGAGCTACAACAAGGTGATGAAAATCAAAAAGTGGTAAGAGTTGTGCCAATACTAGACGGAAGGGTAGATGCTCTAGAAGAGCAAGTTCGAGGTGTGAATTGAGATCTTACTAAAGTACTCGTAATTCTTACGCAGAAACTGATCATCAAGCCCCTACTGACAACCAGGAATTACTATCCAAAAAAGGCATAGACAAAGAACCTATAGAACGCATAGGTGAATCAAAGAATCATGAGAAGGGTGGCTCGAAGAGGAAGTTGAGGCTAAATATCCAGGACAGTTCTTCTTCCTCTCATAACTCTTCTCGCAACAAGCAACCTAGTAAAAAATGAAAGTTCGGCCTCAGAGAAGTTCTTAATCAAAATAAAAAAAGAACATTTAGATGTTGTGAAGTCTACTGTAGAAAGTGTCCAGCCTTGGGCGCAAGAGTTGAAAAAACTCCAAGATCAACTTGGTCATATGAAGAAAGAGTATAGAGGAAAGACTCCTCTTGCACTAGAAGATCTACTTGAGCAAACTGAACCACCATTCACTGATGATATAATGGAGGTGGAGCTTCCGACCAAGTTTAAAATGCCAACAATGACAACCTATGATGGTTCAAAGGATCCAATCGAGCACGTTGATACGTTTCAGACTTGGATGGAGCTCCAGAGAGTCCGAGATGCTATCAAGTGTAGGGCATTCCCCCTTATATTAGGAGGCCTTGCGCATGAGTGGTATAGTTCAAGCCGAGATCCATCACTTCATTTAAAGATCTTACTAGATCTTTTGTAACTCAGTTTCTTAGCGGAAGAGATCACAAGAAACCAGCTACACATCTGTTGACTGTGCGTCAGAAGTTAGATGAGATTCTCTGAAACTATATAGTGAGATTTAATAGTGAGGCGTTGAAAGTGAAGGGTTATAGTGACGACATAGCTCTGACTGTTGTGATGGCTGGTTTGAAAGATGAAAAGTTCTTGTGGTCACTAGGCAAGAAGACGCCTGCTACATACACCGAGCTCCTCGCTAGAGCGCAAAAATATATGAGCATCGGAGAGTTTCTTAATGCAAGAAGGACTTCAAATGTAGGAGGTAGTAGTAAACGATCAGAACACAAGAAGAAAGATTGAACAGAAGAGATTGTCTGGGGGACTAACCGTGACGAGGATGACAAAAGACATAAGTCGAGAGATCAACTTAAGAAGCTGAGTCTTCCTCCTAGTAAGTTTAAAAAATACACTCCCACCACGGTCCCGATTGAACAACTACTCTTAGAGATCAAAGATAAAGACTTGGTTAGGTGGCCTCCTAGGATGAAAGCAAGGTCAAACAAGAAGAACAAAGACAAGTATTATCTTTTCCACAAAGACACAGTCATACCACCTCTGATTGCTTCGATCTCAAGGAAGAAATTGAGACCCTTATTCAAGTAGGGTACTTGAAAGAATTCGTGAGAAGTAAAGGAGATAAGAAAGATCATGACCGTGATAATCAAGATTTTCCAGTTGGAGAAATAAGAACCATCTTTGGAGGCCTGACTATTGAAAAAAAGCTCAAGCTCAAGAAAGGACCATGTTAGGTCACTGAGGTATTGGAAAAGGCATCCAAACTCATCTAAAAGGCTCTACTCTACCTACGATGATGTCAAGCAACTTAAATTTCATTTCAGAAATTTTATTTATTGCAGTTTTCATTTCCAATAAACTTTTTTATTGTAAGAAGTTCGACAATAAAATGAATAAGATCGTACTTTTTCTACTTATTGCGTTGATGAGAGTTAAATCATTTGAGAACATTTAGAGTCGAGTTGGACTTAAAGACATAAAACTCTACTCGAATGGGGGCCAACTACGTGAACCTAATACAAAAAGTTTTAAGTCCGCTAAGGTGGAGAGCTAAATAAAAATTCTAAGTCTACTCGGGAGTGTAGGGCTCGTACGAGCCGCACCTGGTAGAAGAATTTAAAACGACTAAAAAATTCTAAGTCTGCTAAGGAGTGTAGGGCTCGCATGAGCCACACTTGGTTGAAGAATTTAAAACTACAAAAAATTCTAAGTCTACTACAAAGTGCAGGGCTCGGGCCAACTACGTGAACCTAATACAAAAAGTTCTAAGTCCGCTAAGGTGGAAGAGCTAAATAAAAATTCTAAGTCTACTAGGGAGTTTAGGGCTCGTACGAGCCGCACCTAGTAGAAGAATTTAAAACGACTAACAAATTCTAAGTCTTCTAGTGAGTGGAGGGCTCGCACGAGCCGCGCCTGATAGAAGAATTTAAAACTACAAAAAAATTCTAAGTCTACTAGAAAGTGCAGGGCTCGCACGAGCCGCACCTGGTAGAAAAATTGAAAACGACAAAAAATTCTAAGTCTACTAGGGAGTGCATGGCTCGTACGAGCCACACCTGGTAGAAGAACTTAAAACGATCAAAAAAATTCTAAGCCTATTAGGGAGTGCAGAGCTCGCACCTGGTAGAAGAATTTAAAATGACCAAAAAAAATTTATGTCTTCTAAAGAGTGCAGGGCTCTAACAAGCCAAACCTAGTAGAAGAGTTTAAAGGAGAAAAAAATTCTAAGTCTGCTAGGGAGTGTAGGGCTCGCACGAGCCACACCAGGTAGAAGAATTGAAAACGACAAAGAATTCTAAGTCTACTAGAGAGTGCATGGCTCGCACGAGCCGCACCTGGTAGAAGAATTTAAAATGACAAAAAAATTCTAAGTTTACTAGGGAGTGCAGAGCTCGCACTAGCCGCAGCTAGTTGAAGAATTTGAAATGACGAAAAAATTCTAAGTCTACTAGGGAGTGCAGGGCTTTAACGAGCCGCATCTATTAGAAGAGTTAAAAAAAAGTCAAAGTCAACCAGTTGACCAGTCAATACGGGTCGGTCAAAAACCCGTAGGTCAAACATTGACCCGCGTCAGCGAGTCTAGCTTTTACCCGTGGGTTAATATGAGGATCGGCATAAAATCCATGGGTTTTTACTCTTGAAGAAAAAAAAAAGAGGAGAAAGAGAAAAGAAAGAAAGGAAGAAAGGAAGGAAGAAAAATAAATAAATAATAAAAGTGGAGTCAAATCCACGCGGGTCAAAACCTGACCTACGTGGGTACCCGCGGGTAAAAGCTTCAGCTAACTCAAAAAAAAAAAAAAGTACAAAGCTGCTGCGTCAAAAGAAAAAGAAAAAAAAATACAAGGCATCAGGTTTGACGCCAAAGAAAAGAAAAGAAAACGGAAAAAAAAAATATTTACTTCTATTTTTCTTTATTATATTTTATTTTTTCTCTCTTGCTACTTTTATGTTCAATTCAAAGAATTTATTTGAAGATAGAGCTGGCAATCTATCAAATTTTTTCTAGAATGACCATGACGAAAATTCAAGCTACAAACTCTTAAAATTTTGACGACTGCAACGGTAGAAAATTCAAGCTACAAATTTCAACACTTAAAATATTTTCAGAAATATCACCGAGGCAAAATTCCACTTTGAAATAATACTCCCAAGTAGCATTGAACTCGCATCTCAACTCAGCTCGGGAGTAGAGGGTCTCTGTTGTGGGGTGAAATTGGATAACACGTGGAATTTTACAGCTTGACAAAAATGTCTACGCACCTCGTATGAGCGCAGTACTTGGGCACCTCGTCTGAGCGTACTACCTGGGTACCTCGTTTAATCACAGTGCCTAGTCATAAAGTCTACGCACCTGGCTACGCACTTGGCTACGCAGTCTCGAGCATATACTTACATATTTAAACTGAATTCAAGTATCCAATTAGGAAATGACACGTGGCGTAACCCGCAAGCGACACGTAATTGAGAAGCAACACATGGACCAATCCCGACGCGACACGTGGCACGATGATGTCATCAACCTATTCTCCTATAAATAGGAGAAGAAATTCATTCATTAAGTAACTAATTTCTACTACAATTCTACTCGAAGTCTCTCTGGCACACTAGCTCTGACTTAAGTATCGGAGGGTGTTAGGCCGGCACCACACCGGTGCTCTGCTTCTTTTCTGGGCAGGTACGCTTGTCAACTATCCAGCACACCGCCTACGTAGCACCTCCAGTGCAGCGCACGACCTCTGACTCATCTCATCTTCTAAGTTCGTTGCTTACGCGGAAACTCTCCATTTTTAGGCAACAACACTATATTTCAAAAATACCATAATTTTTTAGAATGTTATAAAATGATATTTGTTTAACCTACACTAATTGAATGAAGGAAAAACATTAAATTTATATTAAAAAATGTTAAAATAACCCACTTAAAAAAATATAATGAAATATGTGCAAAAATAATATTTAATTTGTGAACAATAAAATCGTCAAAATAAATATTTTTTTTATCGATTAAATCTAAATTCATTCAAGGCATAGTAATAATAATTTACTGATATGATAAATAATTGAAATTATTAAAACTATGGGAAAAATGATTTTACTATAAATTTGCAAAAGAGGGAGTGAGAGGGTAAAATTAAGAAATTTCTATATATATAAAAACAAAGAAAAAAAACTAGTGTAAACAACATCTGCTGGATTCGATCTTGGGGAATCAGTTGGTTAATTAGAACAAGGGATAATTAGAAATATCCTCCATTTTCGCTTATTGTTAAATCATATCTTTGTATTTTTTTTTTAAATACCCCTGTATTTTAGTAAAATTTTAAATCACACTTTTCAATCGATTAGTGTTAACGAAATTAAGATATATTTATATTCTACATATGTCGTGTATTATTATTTCATGAAAAATAACAACAACAAAAAATTGATAGATGTGTAGAATTTTAGAATAAACTGTTATGTTAATAAAATGTAAAATTTATAAATCACACTCAAATGTTCAAAAAATTTAATGGTTTTGGAATACATGGTATGCTTATGATATAAATATGTCTAAATTTCATTAAAATTTAATTGATAGAAGGGTGTGATTGGCACTTTTCCTAAAGTGCAGGTGTATTTAAAAAAATGGGGCATGATTTAACGATAACCCAAACTGCAAGGGTATATTTTACATTTATCCCTTAAAACAACCAATGTTCTACTAAGAGTGATAAAAAATAAATTCTCATTTTAATATATCTATATTAACTGTATTTCTTATTTTGGGCCTTAAAAGTTTAGGGGTCCTGTACCAGTGTTCATGTAGCACTCCCTCAGGGTCTGCTCGATCAACGAGGCTGAGAAAGTTAAGATAATAGAAGAAATTGATTCCGTCACTCGGAGGATTTTGGGGTCGGGGTCAATAACAAGATTTGGGTGTGGGATAGGGGCCTTTCAAGACCCGTTTCTATAAATACTCATAAAAATATTTAATAATTTAAAGTGGAGTAATTTGTCAAATTAAAATTTTATAGTTCTAATTTTTAATATTTTATAAAGTTTAGGAGGTTAATTGTTCAAATTGAAAGTCTAAAGGTGTAAGTGTTACGGTCACTTATAGTTTATAGGTGGTTTATATAATTTTCTCTATTATTTACACACATATATATGGTAATTTTTTTATTTATTTTTTAAAACAATATTTATGAATATGTCATAATATGAAGAAAAAAATAATAATTTTAAAAAAACCAAAAATACAGAATGAGTACAAAACAGATACGTAATCAAACTGTTTTTTTTTTTTTCAACAACGTAATCAAAGAGTTGCTAAGACTATAAATGGATTTTTACACCAATTAATTTTAGTCACTTTTCATATTAAAAAAATTATTCATATAGATAAACCCAATTAATTTTTGTGAACAATTAAATAAGTCTCTATGATCAGCAGCCACTTTTCTAATAAAAAAAATAAAATATTGTTCTATTTTTTCCTTCCTTAACATGTGGGCAGCTAATGCAGCCTATGATTTGCTGAGTTGGATTGGAAGGTTTAAAAATGTTTTCAGCAAGTATGATGTGTAACTCATTAGCCCAAAATAAAAAAAAATATGTGTAGTGGGGCCTACTAAAGCTGATATATTTATATAATAGTTTGGAGATGACTCGAACATTTACTTTGATAGAAGAAATACGAATTAAATCATATTCAATACAATACATATGTTAATTCCCTATTATTTTATACATATATATATATATATATATATATATATATATTCACGTACATAGATAAACTCAACTCACCAAATCTTTCAATCTCTTCTAAGTTTAGAATATATGTTTGATAATTTAAACCCACAATATAACAAGTTAATGGATCATCAAGATCACTTTGGCAAATTCTCTTCTTTGGAGAATCAACTTTATTCTCAGGATTTGAATTCTCATGATCTCTTCACTGATTATGATTTCAACATTCTTCTTGCTGCAAACAATAGGCTTCAACATAGTGCACTGGAAACCAAAGAACAGGTAGTTCTTAACCCGAAACGTCACTCTAACGTCTTGTACCAATTTTCGTCGACTTCTTCTCCTCTTTTCGTAGTTTTTTTTTTTTCATTTCGACACGTTTTTTTCGTTTACTTTTCTTCTCTCTACCTATGTATATGATGATTTAAATAATGAGCTAAAAAATTTAGTTAATGAATAATATATTTATTGCAATGTACTGACTAACTACTACTTTATAATTATCACTGTTTTATAGGCTGATTTGATTGAAGCTCTCTTAAGGTTACCAGCTATTGGTTTAAAACTCCAAATATCCCCTTCTCTACTTAAACAGATGGAAAAAAGAGCCCAACATTCCAAAAGACAAAGGACTAACCTTGCAACAGAAACAAGCTCTCGGGGGAGTCGTCGTCGTTCTATGGATCGAACGAGACTTGATTATGATTCTGAAAAGTTGAAGGCCTCAAATTTAGGCGCAATGTTGCTTTGCATAGGCTCATGGCAGGTAAATTTAAATCACAAATCTCATCTCTGTCTTAAATGAAAAATAAACTTTTTTTAAAAAAAAAAAATTGTTTTGTGTTCATAAATTGGTGCAGCTAGTGGCTAGAAATGAAGGAGATTTGGTGGCAAAGTGCTATTATGCAAAGAAGAAGCTGGTGTGGGAGATTCTTAGAAATGGGTTGAAGAAAAAGATTGAAATTGAATGGTCAGACATTATAGGAATTGGAGCTTCCATGGAAGAAAACAAGCCAGGAATCTTGCTTATTGAGGTCACTAATACTTCTTTTCATCTTTTAAGTTCATCGACACGCACAATCCGTCTTATGTTAACCACGAAACCCCAGACATGTCGTGCTGACTATAGATTCGAACTCGATGTTAAAATTCATTGTCAAACTAACCCGCCTTCGTTTCGTTCATATTTCTTTTTCTATAGTTGCAAAATCCACCTAAATTTTACAAGGAGATTGAACCTGAACCGCGAAAACACACCCAATGGACTAATGGGACAGATTTTACAGAAGGCCAAGCTTATATAAACAGGTGTGATTTGATTTACTATTATAAGTTTATGAAAAAAAAATTTAGACTAATTTTGTTTGTTCTGTCCAATTCTTTCAGGAGGCATATTATTGTATTCCCCCCACAAGTTCTTGACAAACATTATCAGAAAATGATTACTTATGATAAGAATTTGTTTGAATTGAGCCAAAGGCCATTCCCAATTTTCAATTGCCCTTACTTCAATTCACCTAATCTTCACAATCAGCATCTTCCCATTATTCATCACAGCATCCCTCAACAGCAGACAGCTCAATGTTATAATAATCAAACACTCCGACTTCCTTGCGGCATCGACAACCTTACTTCACCGAGATCAGGTATTCGCTCTTTCCTTTAAACTCTCTAAAATTTCTAGAGTGTCTGATGTGACTTTTGAAAGAGTTAAAAGTGTTTTTAACTAATTAAAGGCACTTCATACGTGTCGTTATTTTTTTTTTTTTTTAAAGTTGCTCAGTTTAAAAACACTCGTCTCAAAAGTATACGTGTCGTTATTTTTTTTTTTTTTTAAAGTTGCTCAGTTTAAAAACACTTGTCTTAAAAGTCATCTCAAACTCACCTTTAACTTTTTCAGTTTTTTTTTTTTTTTTTTAAATATTGAAGTTTTTGTTGGTTAAACTTTCTCATAGTTGTTGATTTCTCCCCACATTTCAATGAGATAATTGGCTGCCATGGAGAAAGAATGGGAACATATCAAATTGAGGCAGAGCATTATAATGTTGAATCAAGTGCTCATTCTGAGCAATATTTTAATGAAACAGCAATTGATGTTTCTCCCATCAATGTTTCAAATGGTCAATTTTGGAATTATCAAAGAGATGCAGATCAAGTCTATGGAATGTCAGCTTCAGAAGCAAAAGAAGATTTGTTCAAACAAATGGGAATAAATTATGTAATTCAATAGGTCATTCAAATGAGTGGTAAGGAGCGCAAAAACGACCTCGTTCGAGTGACAAAGTCACTCGTTTGTATCGAAAGTAGAGGTTTGAACCTCACTCTCTCTTATTTTTTCCGTTCACTTTGAAGAGGATAGTGTGTTTATGGAAATCATCAATACATGTTTTAAGTCCTCAAGATTTTGCATCTATTTTAGACGATATTAAATTTCTTACATCTCTGTTGGACGTTATTAGTTTTTATTTTATTAGTCAAGAGGTAAACGGCGAAGCCCATTCTCTAGCTAAGAAGAGTTTATCATCTTTTGTTACTTCTTTTTCACTTTCTAATTGAAGTTTATCGTTTGAACAAAAAAATGGTTGTCTTTTAGAATTGAGATTTTAATTTCTCTATTTGAATGGTTATTCTCTTTTCAACCCAATTTTATTTAGAAACCAAAATTGAATAGACGTTTAATAAAAAAAAAAAAAAAAGCGAATTATTATGTATTTAAATTAAAAACAATATCAAATGATTTAGAGATATTTTCATAAGTAAATCATGGACTTAGGACTCATAATCCTATCTTATTTTCACATATTAAGAAAATAAATTTAGATTAATTTCAGAGATGACAATTTTTAATAACTCACCTACAGAAAGGTACAGTGAAGGACATAAATTTAGGTATGGTATTTTGCAGTAAAATTAGAATGTTTTTAGGTAGTTTTTTCTTTTCAAAAAATTTAATTTTTAAAAATTACTAATTACATGATTATATTTTTTTCTTTTAATATTGTCAATTCACTTATCTATTGGAACATATGAAAGTAATTATTGTTTATTATTGAGTTAGTTAAGTTTGTTAGAAATAGGTTTTTAATCTATAAAAACAAATAAAAGTGTAGGGTAATTAGTTTCATGGCAATTGTTTGAAGGTATTTATGAAAAAAAAACAATTAGAGCATTTGAATTGAAAAATAAATTAATACTAATCAGTGAATTTTTTATTAACATATCAATTTTTTCAATGATTAACGGTATCAATGGTAATCACTCCACTCCACATAATTTCGTCAAAACGTCATTTCGCGAATTATTTACAATTCGAAGAAAACATGCAAAAACAAAACAAACTAGAAGTAAGATGTAATGAAACAAAAGAAAATTGTTCATCAATTCACAACAGATATCAATAATATTCCCTAATGAGTGACAAAAAAAAAAGTATTTATCTTCCTCTCCTCTTCATATTATTCCAGTTAGCTTCTTCAGCCATAGTTGATGAATCTACACTTTCTTCTGGGTCAGTATTTCTATTGATCTTCAAATCCTTCAAATCTATCATTTTGATATCTCCTCCATTCAAATTAGCTCCAAAATTGTCCAATAATAGATAATTGTTTGGATCTGGATCTGGATTTGGATCTGGATCTATCATTGGATCTGGATCTACCATTGAATTTGGATTTCTTTCAGTATTAGAATTGCCCAATTGATAATTGTTTGGGACAATTGATCCAATTTGGTCTCCCATTCCCAAAATGTAATTAATCTTTTGTTCCAATTGATCCAGTCTTTGGTTTTGAATATCTTCGTTCCTCAAATTGACAACTGTGACAAGTTAAAAAAAAATTGATATTAGTGAATGAGATAAGACAGTAAAAAAAAAATCGAGTAAACACGGTAGAAAACAATCAGATACTAGATAAAAAAACACGAAAGAAATTCAAATCTACTTAGAATAACTTCTCAATACTTTTTTATGATCACAACTTCCCTAAACCCGCATTATTTATAACCATCATCCCGGATAATTAAATCAATGCTAATTATCAGAAGGAGTTAGTTTGATAAAATCATCATAAGAAGCTGCATGTTGACCTCTTTCAGTAATAGAATTGCCCAATTGACAATTGTTTGGAACAACTGATCCAAGTTGATCTCCCATTCCAAAAATGTAATTCATCATTTGTTCCAATATTTCCAGTCTTTCGTTTTGAATTTTTTCTACGTTGCTCAGATTGACAGCTGTGACAATTCAAAAAAAAAATAGAAAAAATGATATTAGTGAGTGAGATAAGACGCGTGAAAAAAATCGAGAAAACGCGATAGGAGTTAAAAATAAATTTTTTTGACAAAACACGAAAAGAATTCGAATCTACTTAGAATAACCTCTCAATACTTTTTATGATCACGACTTCCCTAAACCCGTAGTATTTAACCATCATCCCCGTTATTAAATCCAAGCTAATTACTAATATACCGCTATATAATTAATATAAAAAAAAAACTGCTTGCCTGGTGTTTCAACAAGAGGAGTTTCATTGTGAGATTGAATTTGCTTATTATTTGGAATTGGAGCAATTGATCCCATTTGATCTTCTATTCCCACGTTGTAATTCATCCTCTGATTCAATTGTTCCATTCTTTGGTCTGGAATTTCTTGGTTGCTCAAATTGGCAACAGTGATAAGCTCTAAAAAAAAATTAATGTTGACATTGAGTGAGACAATGAAGAGGGTAAAAAAAATCAAGAAAGCGAATCAGATACATATAACAAAACACGAAAGAAATTTGAATCTACTTAGAATTACTTCTCAATACTTTTTATGATCACGACTTCCCTAAACCCATATTATTTATAACCATCGTCCCGGTTACTAAATCAAAGCTAATTTTACTAATATACCGATATATAATTAATAATAATAAAAAATTGCTTGCCTGGGTTTTCAACAGGAGGAGTTTGATTGTGACGATTTTGATGATTATTTGGAGCAATTGATCCCATTTTATCTCCTACTCCCACATTGTAATTCATCCTCTGATTCAATTGTTCCATTCTTTGGCTTGGGATTTCTTGGTTGCTTATTTTGGCAACTGTGATAAGTTCAAAAAAATAAAAAATAAAATTGTTATTAGTGCACTTGAGACAATGAAGAGGGTAAAAAAAATCGAGGAAACGAATCAGAGACATATAACAAAACACGAAAGAAATTCGAAGCTACTTAGAATAACCTCTCAATACTTTTTATGATCACGACTTCCCTAAACCTGTATTATTTATAACCATCATCCCGGTTACTAAATCAAAGCTAATTACTAATATACCGATATATAATTAATAATAATAAAAAATTGCTTGCCTGGGTTTTCAATAGGAGGAGTTTGATTGTGACGATTTTGATGATTATTTGGAGCAATTGATCCCATTTTATCTCCTACTCCCACATTGTAATTCATCCTCTGATTCAATTGTTCCATTCTTTGGTTTGGGATTTCTTGGTTGCTTATTTTGGCAACTGTGATAAGTTCAAAAAAATAAAAAATAAAATTGTTATTAGTGCACTTGAGACAATGAAGAGGGTAAAAAAAATCGAGGAAACGAATCAGAAACATATAACAAAACACGAAAGAAATTCGAAGCTACTTAGAATAACCTCTCAATACTTTTTATGATCACGACTTCCCTAAATCTGTATTATTTATAACCATCATCCCGGTTACTAAATCAAAACTAATTACTAATATACCGTTATATAATTAATAATAATAAAAATTGCTTGCCTGGTATTTCAGCAGGAGGAGTTAGTTTGATGAAATCATCATAAGCAGCTGCATGTTGACCTCTGTGAGATTGAATTTGCTTATTATTTGGAGCAATTTGATCTCCTATTCCCACATTGTAATTCATCCCTTGATTCAATTGTTCCATTCTTTGGTTTGGAATTTCTTGGTTGCTCAAATTGTCAACTGTGATAAGCTCTAAAAAAATTAAAAAAAAAAATGTTATCAGTGAGTGAGAGAATGAAAAGGGTAAAACAAATCGAGAAAACACGAAAGAAATTCGAATCATGATCACAAGTTCCCTCCTAGTTATAACCATCATCCCGGATAACAAAATCAAAGCTAATTAAAAAAATCAAATACAAATAACAAAACACGAAATAAATTTGAATCTACTTAGAATAACCTTTCAATACTTTGTATGATCACAACTCCCCTAAACCTACATTTTTTATAACCATCATTCCGGATAACAAAATCAAAGCTAATTACTAATATACCCCTAAAAATATTGCTTGCCTGGTAATTTTTCAGGAGAAGGTAGCCTGATGAAATCATCATAAACTGGACGTTGAGCTCTTTGAAATTGGGATGAATTTGGGATGAATTTTGGGCAGTCAATCATCATAGGGTATGGCTTCATGCATAACTCTCTAAAATGGTTTTCATATTCTACCAATTTCAACAAGTGTTCGTTAAGTTCTCCACTCGGAAACATGAACAATTGCTTCCTGAAACAAATGTTAAAAACCCGTGACCGGTCAGTACTCGAGTATCTTCCTCACTTGTATTAATATAATCAGATTTGTCATATAAGAAATTTAACCTTTCTGTGGAAGCTTGGCCTTTTGTAAAATCTGATACTTCAATCCATTTAGAGTGCTTTCGCGGATCGGGGTTCATTTCTTTGAAAAACCGAGGCGGGTTTAGTAACTGAAACAGCGTAAATCGATATCGAGATTGTGAGAAAAGGAAAAATGAAAACTTGAAAAACATAAATCTTGATTTGAAAAAAAAAAGTTTCACCTCTAATTCAAGAAATTGTGGACGGTTTTCTACATTGGTACCTCGCATTGCTATAATATTTGTCCAGTCAATCTCAATTATTTCCTTTGAACCATTTCTCATAATTTCCAAAACTATTTTCCTCCATCTATAATAAAACTTCAAACACAATTGCACTCCATTTCTAGCAAGCAACTGCAAAAAATATAAATTTTCAAAAAAAAAAAAATAGTTAAAACAATTAAAAATGAAAAAGAAAGGTTTTTTTTTCCCCTTAAGTAAAAGAAAGAGAGAAATTAAACTTGCCTTCCATTTGCCTATATTAACCAACAATGTAGTTAATTTTGAAATCATCATCTTTTGTTGTTCAATCAATTGTTTTGATATACCATGCGACGTATCCAGTTTCTTCATTTTTTCGACAAAGGCGTCGGTCGTGTTGAATCCTTTGAATAGAAAAGAACTTGAAAAATATTAGGATACCAATCAAGATTTCAAAAAAACAGAGAATTGGTGAAATGAAAAAACAAGAAAAAATGAATTGCTGGAGCAAAGAAAACAAAAGCAAAACACACCAATAACGCAAACTGAAAACTAAAAACTAAAAAGAAAGAAAGAAAGAAACAAGCTTTGAACTTAAAACAAGATTTCAAAAAACAGAGAATTGGTGAAATGAAAAAACAGAAAAAGATAAAATAGGAATTGCCG
Source organism: Gynostemma pentaphyllum (assembly GCA_028015215.1). NCBI lineage: Eukaryota > Viridiplantae > Streptophyta > Magnoliopsida > Cucurbitales > Cucurbitaceae > Gynostemma > Gynostemma pentaphyllum. The sequence continues at coordinate 59,213,727 of CM051351.1, read as the reverse complement.
GAGCAAAGAAAACGAAAGCAAAACACAAGAAAGAAAGAAAACAAGATTTCAAAAAACAGAAAATGGGAAGAGAGAAAAATGAAATGGAAAACAAGAAAGAAGGAATTGCTGGATCAAAGATTACAAAATCAAAAAACACCATTTACACAAACAGAAAACTAAAAACTAAAAGAAAGAAAGAAAGAAAACAGGATTTCAAAAAACAGAAAATGGGCATGTAAAAAAACAAAGAAAAGGGTGAAATGGAAAACAAGAAAGAAGGAATTGCTGGAGCTAAGACTAGAAAATCAAAAAACACCATTTACACAAACTAAAAACTAAAAGAAAGAAAGAGAACAGGATTTCATAAAACAGAAAATGAGCATGTAAAAAAACAAAGAAAAAGATGAAGTGGAAAACAAGAAAGAAGGAATTGCTGGAGCGAAGATTACAAAATCAGAAAACACCAAACTGAAAACTAAAAACTAAAAGAAAGAAAGATGAAACCTGTTGATTAATTTGATGAGTGATTTCGAGTTGTGGAAGCTTTTCTCTAATAACGAATAAAGGATTTGTTATCTTTTTACTAACGAAACTTATCAAATGTCATCGTTTGGGATATATATATATACACATTGGAGGGAAATTTGATTATTTATCGCCCATTCGTGATTCCTATTCTTTGTTATTTTTTACTTTTTTTTAATTCAATAAATATATTCAGAACTGTAATTTTTAAATAATCTTGAAAATTTAGTTATTCAGAACTGTAATTTTTAAATAATCTTGAAAATTTAGTAATTAATATGCAGATATCTGTTATTTCAATAATTTCTCAAAAAAAATATATATAGGGTATGGTATTCCTTGTCATAAGAATTAAGGGTGCAAAAGGAATCGGAACCGGATAAAAATCGAACAGGAACCGAGGCATGCGGTTCCTATTCCGGTTCTTTTAAAAACAGATAAGATTATCGGTCCGGTTTCGGTTCGTGTCATAAAACTGGAAGAAAATCGGAACCGATAAGCATATAATATATATTTTTTAAAATAATTATTATATATATAATAAAACGAAAATCAAACACTTTCAAGCCCTTAGGCATACAAGGAACCGGTTTGACAAGAAACCTGTAAGGAACCGGATTGTTAAGGAACCAGTTTGAAGAAAAAACAAGTCTCGATAAGGAATCAGAACCAAACCGGGAATCGATTACCTACCTGTTTGGTCCATAATCGGTTCTAAACATTACCAATTCCGGTTCGGGGTTTTTTTTTATGAATTTTCTTACAAATTCGTTTCCGGTTCTTGGCAAGAACCAGAGGAAACCAACCAATAACACCCCTAAAAGAATAGACTAAAACTTAAAACAATTTCTATTAGATTTTTTTTTTACTATTTCAACTATAGTTAATTGAAAGAAAAAAGAAAAAAGTTTAAAGATGAAGGTGGAAAGTTAATTAAATATACGAGTATTTTTAAATAAATATATGTGAAGCGATGGAACAAATAAATTTTATACTAAATAAATTTACTGAATTGTAACTTTGTTATACGTAAAAGGGGAAAAGTTGCAATAAAGAAAAATAATTAAAATGAGTTTCATTAATTCATTCTAGTTACGTTTCTCTATTGCAACTTTCCCCTTTGAGTATTAAAGATTTATTTTTAAAAAAAAGTATTTTATTAATGATCATATTAATGGCATGTGGTTCTCCTATGTCATGAGAGAAGAAAATTGAGTTTTTTTAATTGATAAAGGTGACAAGATTTTGATGAGGGTGAAGTTCGAAACATAAAAAGAACTCGAATTTTATGAATGGTGTAGAATTCTCCTTTTTATTTTATGGTGGTGGTTTGATTTTTATAGGAGAGATTGGCTTGTGGGAAAAAGATCAAGAGGGGTAGAGAAATCTTGGGAGATAGATTTTATGATTTTTTTTTTTTTTAAACTTAGTCTATAATTATTTTATAGTCATTTTAATACTATCTATTTTTTAATATATCAATTATACCCTTTGATTAGATTTAATATTTCATTTATTTAATTTTCATTTAATAATTATTTGATTTGATATATCTCCATGATTTTCTCACATCTTTATATTTTTTTTTATATTATTTTAATTCTCTCTATCATCTCCCTCTCTCTCATTGAATTTCCCTTTGATATTTCATTCTTCTTGATTTTTTTTATTCAGATAAGAAAAAAGAATAGGTTTGCAACTTCACGAGTCTTTCTCTCCCTACCCTAACATCATGGGAGTTTTCGAAGAATTTTCTTCTCTTACATTCCCAAATAATATTTGCTACCATAACTTTAATTTTTAAAAAGAAGAATGTTGCAATCAAGAAACATGATTAGAATGAATAAATAGAACTCACTTTAATTGTTTTTCTTGATTTCTAACTTTTCTCCTTTATGCTTTCCATAGGTACAATTGTAAAAAGAAAATCTATTACAAATTTAATAATGATTAATTTAAGATCAAAATAACTACGTTTTAAATATATATATATATATATATATATATATATATATATATATAATTTATATTTGAAATTAAGTTAGAAAAAAAAATTAATTGGGTGTAAATTCTCTTTAAAATACTTATTAACAATGTGATTTATAAAAACAAAAAATATATGAATACCCAATAAGTTTTATAAGGATCATTGCTCACCATTTGAATTATATATATGTATATATATATATATATATATATATATATATTATATGCTTTCTGTTTCTGATAATTTCCTGTTTTTTGTATAATAGATGTAATTTGCAACAATGGTAAGAAGGAAATGGATTTGAATCTCCATAAAACTTGAAAAAATGGTTTATAATCATCCCAAGGTAGCACCATCGCAAATCAAATTAAACATGCATTCGTTTCAATATAAAAAGAATAATAATAATAATAATAATAATTTATTATATTGATATGAGGTTCGTGTTTGGTTCCTAGGTTTGATTGAGTTTGTACGTGTATTAGGATTGTGTAAAATAATGAATTTATAATTAAAATCGAGTTTATATTTTTTTTTTTTCCAAAGATAAACTTTACTAAAAGATAAAAGAGAACAAACATTTGAGCCAAAACCCCTCTTAGCTAAAGAGTGAGCTTCAATATTACAATCCCTCCTAATAAAAGAAAAAACAACACGAGTAAAACAAGAAAATAACATTCTTATATCTTCTAAAATGCAAGTAAAGTCAGCCGGACAAACCGAAACACCATTGATAATATCAATGAGATTTTTTGCATCCGAATAAACTTGAACAGCCAACAAGCCAAGAGCAAAAGCATCCTTCAACCCAACCAAAACACAAATACCTTCAGCATGCAAAGCTGAAAGACAAGAATCACCAAAGGAACTTGAAGAGGAAATTAATAAACCTGAAGGCATCTTCAAGTACCATCCTAAACCATATTGCAATGTCATGGAAGACCAGGCAGCATCACAAAACAGCAAAACACCATCGAAGCCTTCTTCTACAATATTAAGAGGCGCTGAACTAATGTGCAAACTAGGATCAAAAGAAGAAAATTCAGAAAAATCTTCTTTTGCTTTAAAGATTGCTTTCTCAATATCCACAATTACACAATTGAAGTTCCGGTCATTACGCAATTTCCAAAGCCTCCAACCACCAAATATAAAAAAATTTAATAAATTTTTATACCCCCATCTATCAATCAACAAAGAACAAACAATATCCCAACTTTCTCTGAAATTACATCCCTCAAAACAGCTAGAGTCTAGAGAAATGGGAGACCCAAACCAGAATCTTTTGGCTACTTCACATGTAAGAAGAATGTGATTAATAGACTCTTCTTTATTTATACACATATCGCATAAAGGATTAATCGACATACCTCGTTTCTTCATATTTTCTTTAGTAGCCAAAAACCCTTTACAAGCTTTCCACATGAAATGCTTTAACTTTTGTGGAACTTGAGCTTTCCATATAAACTTCCATCCTTTCTTATCCATCATATGGTTACTGCTATCACCAACCACATAATTTTGATTCTCATAATGAAGCAATTGAAGAGCAGATTGATATCTAGACTTGACAGTATAAATACCAGAACAAGTATAATGCCAAATTAATTTATCAGGGGAATTATGTTTGCTAACAGGAATTGCTAAAATAATAGATGTATCAGCAGAATTAAAAACCTGTTGCACAAGATATTCATCCCAGTTTTTCTTATCCTCGGTGAAAAAATCTGCTACATAAATCCCTTCGCCATTCCTTGATGTAACAGGTAAGAAAGTTGAAGGACGGGGTAACCATGGATCTTCCCAAATCTTAATATTCTCACCATTTCCAACTCTCCATCGAAGGCCAGAAATTAAAATCTTTCTACCTTCAATTATACTTCGCCACCCCCAAGAAGCTCTATTACCCAAAGTCGCATCAAGAAAAGAAGAATCTCTAAAATACTTAGCTTTCAAAACTTTGGCCAAAAGAGAATGAGGTTTGTTCAATAAATTCCATCCTTGTTTAGCAAGCAAACTAAGATTAAAACTTTGAATATCTCACATATTCAAACCACCTCTGAATTTCGGCTTAGCAAGAGTGTTCCAAGCTCCCCAATGAATACCACGTCTATCCTGATTAGATTGCCACCAGAAATTAGAAAGTATAGAATTGATCTCTTTTGCATATCTTAATAGGAAGTTTGAAACAATGCATCGCAAAAATGGGCATGGCTAAAGCAACCGCTTTGATGAGAACTTCCTTACCTCCAGGAGACATAAGTTGTTCCGCCCAACCTTGAGCTCGTCGTTCAATGCGATCTCTGATTTCTTGAAAGACTTTAGTTTTAGAATTCCCAAAATCAACTTCTAAGCCCAAATATTTGCCAAAGGAAGTACATGGATTTATGACAAGCTCAGAAGAAATATCCCTACGAATCTGAGTAGGAGTATTCTTACTAAACATCCCAAAACGAGGACTCTTTTATCTACTCCAAATGTATGTGTGGGATTTTTATTATTTTATTTTTGAAATAAAATAAAACAATTTCAATTTGACAAGCAAGGTTATATTTGTCATGACATCATTCCCACAGTATGTGTTGATGGTGTTGAGAATCTCACAACGAAATTATGAAGTGAACTCACAAAGTTTATAAGATATATGAGCTACTCTTTTTATAACCAATTGGTTGTGAGATGGATCCCCGTGATTATCAAGATGGTATCATAGTCCAACAAGCTCAAACGGACATTTGGTCTAAAAATAGAGTCTGACTCAAGATTGGTGAATCCAAAAGAGTCATCATATTGAGGGTGCATGTTGAGAATCTCACATCGGAAAGATGAAAGGCACTCACAAGATTTATAAGATACATGGGTTACTCCTCTCATAATCAACTGGTTGTGAGATAGAACCCCGTGATTATCAAGAGATGGAAATCATACATGTGTTGATATGATGATAGAGAAATGGTTGCTAGCCTTTCTAGAATTGAGATTTTAATTTCTTTATTTGAATGGTTATTCTGTTTTTTAACCCAAGTTTTATTTAGAAATTAAAATTGAATGGATGTTTAATGAAAAAAAAAATGTAAAGTAACGAAAAAAATTAGGAAAAGTAGTGAAGAAAGGGAATGATTTCACCGCTCTAATTTATGGCATAGATATCAGGCTATTCAAAATCACAATTTCATGCTCTATAAGTACATACAAATTTTTTACCATCTTTCTCAAGAGCTAAATAAAAATTCACCTCTAACCAAAAGTAACACTTTCCATGAGTATTCTTTTTAATATAAACATACCATTTTTTTTTAATGATTAACGGTATTCAATGATAATCACTTCACTCCACATAATTCCGGGTTATTTTTAAAATAATTATAGTTTCTAAAACATATTAGTAAACATTGTATATTTGAAACATTTTAAGAAACTATGGTAGTGTGTTGATATGGAAAAAAAGAAATAGTTAGGTATGGCCACATGATCGTGATGAATGTCACATCAACACTCTACTATGGTTTCCTAAAATATTTTAAATATACAATATTTTTTAATATGTTTAAAAACTGCAATTATTTTTAAAATTATCTGACGATTCGATCTGATAGTTCAACGTATTTTTTATATTTTAAAATAGTTTATAATTATAAGAGTTTCGAGAATAAAACATTAATTTGATATTAATACATTTAATAATACAGAAATGTATAAATTATAAAATCAATATATAAAGAATGCCTAATAATATAAATAAAATCAATATAGAAGTCTTAAATCGATGATCTTATTCAATTTAATTGAACTAAATGATTCAATTTGATCAATTCGATTCGGTTTTACGTAATATGAGAATTGAACTCATTTTCACCTCTATCCATGTCAACAAAGGATGGAATTTGATAGCAAACTTATAGATATTCATTTTGTTTTTATAACATTTAATACAATCATAATATTAACTTTTAGTTAAGATTTTTAAATTATTATAGTTTTTAAAACAAGTTAGAAAAACATTGTAAACTTCCATGGTTTCCGAAATATTTCAAATATACAATGTTTTCTAATATGTTTTAGAAAATACAATTATTTTAATAATAACCCCATAATTCCGTCAAAACGTCATTTTCGTTATCAAATTGTTTACCATTCAAAGAAGAACACAATAAAGAAAGAAAGTAGAAGAAAAAATAAAATGAAACAAAAATATTGTTAATCAATTCACAATAGATATCAATAATATTTCCTAATGAGTTTTAAAAAAAAATATTCATCTTCCTCTATTTAGCTTCATCATCCATAGCTGATGATTCTTCTCTATCTTCTCAATCAGTATTTCTATTGAGTTTCGAATCCTCCATATTGATAACTCCTCCATTGAAATTAACTCCAAAATTGGAATTCATCATTAGATTTGGATTTGGATTTCTATCAGTATTATAATTGCCCAATTGAAAATTGTTTGGAACAATTGATCCCATTTGATCTCCAAGTTCCAAAATGTAATAATTCATCCTTTGTGCCAATTGTTCCAGTCTTTGGTTTTGAATTTCTTCGTTGCTCAGATTGACAACTGTGACAAGTTCAAAAAAAAAAAAAAATTGATCGTAGTGAGTGAGATAAGACGGGTGAAAAAAATCGAGAAAAAGCGATAGGAATTAAAAAGAAAAAACTAGGTAGCAGATAACAAAACACTAAAGAAATTCGAATCTACTTCCTCTCAATACTTTTTATGATTTCACGACTTCTCTAAACCCGCATTATTTATAACCATCATCCCGGTTACTAAATCAAAACTATTACTAATATACCGATATATAATTAAAAAAAATAAAACTTTAAATACAAATAACAAAACACGACAGAAATTTGAATCATGGTCACGACTTCCCTAAACCCACATTATTTATAACCATCATCCCCGATAACAAAAGCAAAGTTAATTAAAAAATCGAGAAAACGTGATAGGAATTAAAAAAAAAATTATCAAGTAAAGAGATAACAGAACACAAAATAAATTCAAATCTATTCAGAATAACCTCTCAATACTTTTTATTATCACGACTTTCCTAAACCTACATTATTTATAAACATCATCTCCGATCACGGAATCAAAGCTAATTACTAACATACCCCTTATATAATTAAAACAAAATTGCTTGCCTGGTAATTCATGAGGAGAAGGAAGCCTGATGAAATCATCATAAACTGTTCGTTGAGCTCTTTGAATTTGAATTTCGCCACAATTTGGGATGAATTTAGGGCAATCAATCATGGCAGGGTATGGCTTCATGCATAACTCTCTAAAATAGTTTTCATATTCAGTCAATTTCACCAAGTGTTCGTTAAGTTCTCCTTTTGGAAACATAAACAATTGCTTCCTGAAACCAAATGTATAAAAAACTCGTGACCAGTCAGTACTCGAATATCTTCCGTGTTTATTAATATAATAAGATTTGGCATATATGAAATTTAACCTTTCTGTGGAAGCTTGGCCTTGTGTGAAATCTGATACTTCGATCCTTTTCGAGTGTTTTCGCGGATCGGGGTTCATTTCTTTGAAAAATCGAGGCGGTTGTAGTAACTGAAAACATCGTAAATCGATATTATCGAGACCGTTGAGAAAAGAAAAGAAAGAAATGAAAACTTGAAAAACATAAAAAGAAAGTTTAACCTCCAATTCAAGAAATGCTGGATTGTTTTCTACAATGGTAACTTGCATTGATATAATATTTGTCCAATCAATTTCAATTATTTCCTTTGAACCATTTCTCATAATTTCCAAAACTATTTTCCTCCAACTATAATAAAACTTCACAAACAATTGAACTCCATCTCTAGCAAGCAACTGCACCAAAAAAAAAAAAAAAAATTTAAAACAATTAAAAAGGAAAAATAATTTTTTTTTTCCTTAAGAAAAGAAAGAGAAATTAAACTTGCCTTCCACGTGCCTATATTAACTAACAATGTAGCTAATTTTGAAATCTTAATCTTTTCTGCTTCAATCAACTGTTTTGATTTATCTTGCAATTGATCATGTTTCGTCATTTTCTCGACGAAAACGGCAGTCGTGTTGAATCCTATAGAAGAATAGGATACCAAGAATTTAACAAGAAAGAAAAATGAAAACAAGATTTCAAAAAACAAAGAATGGGAATGTAAAAAAAAATGAAAACTAAAAGCAAGAAAGAAAAGAAAAAGAAAAAACAAGATTTCAGTGAATCAGATAATGTAAAAATAAAATAAAAACGGAGAGATAAAAAAAAGAATTGGAAAATAAGAAAAAAAGGAATTACTGGAGCAAAGAAAAAAAAACACCATTAACACAAAGTCAAAAGTAAAAACTAAAAGAAAGAAAAAAAAAAAAAAAAAAAAAAAAACAGGATTTCAAAAAACAGAAAACAAGATTTCAAAAAACAGAGAAAAATGAAAGGGAAAACAAGAAAGAAGGAATTGCTGGAGCAAAGATTACATAATAAAAAAACACCATTAACACAAAACTAAAAACCTGTTGATTAATAAGATGAGTGATTTTGAGTTGTGGAAGTTTTTCTCTAATAATAAAATATGATTAGTGATTTTGATTTGTTATCTTTTTATATCAAATGCCATCGTGTGCGCTATATCTATATCTTATCTAACACATTTTGGAGGGAAATTTGATTATTTAGCGGTAATTCCTACTCCTATTCTACAACAAACTTTTCTTTTTCTTTTTTTTGAAGATTTATCAAACTTAAATTTGATTAGACACTTGAATAGAATTTTCGTTTTACAAGGAAGAAAATACAATATTTTAACCTAAATAATAGGTTTAATATTTATCGAACTATTATTAGTAATTTTTTACCCTTTATTAGTTCAATATATTGAACTGGAATTTTTTAATAGTTCAGACATTCCAATCATATTAACAATTTCTATTAGATTTTTCACTATTTTCAACTACATTTAATTGAAAGAAAAAAGTTGAAAGATGAAGCTGGAAAGTTAATTAAATATATGAGTATTTTTTTAAATTAAAAAAAAATGAATAATTTTGAGAAATTATCTAATAGCACCTTTTTGCCTTTCAATCAATTTGATTTATTTTATAAATTATTTTATTATTTTTTACTTTCATTAATTTTTCTTCTCTTGTATTAAAATAATGAATCCTCTCAATGTTCGGTTATAAAGATGTTTTGGATTAGAATTTTAAAATGAAATTAGTCAACAATTTTTTTTTAAATGAAAGTATATTAGTATCTTATTTTTCTGCATGTTAAAATAATTAAAAAAAATCTTAGATGTTTATGGGATTAATATTGTTCCAATTATTCCAAGATTAGACTTGTACTTACTTTTTTTTATTAAAATAATTTTGAATTAGGAGATAAAAATAAAATAATATCTCTCCTATATAAAATCACCAAGAGAATTCTAGAGCATTGATCTAAAATAGTTTTTTCTTCTATCTCTTTCTATCTTCTAAACATTCAATTTCTTGTTCAAATCTCACTCTCGTCAAAATCTTCTCATCTCTATTAACTAAAAAAAGTCTTGATTTCCTTCTCTCATAGAGCAAACAAGAACTCAACCATGAATACGATTCTCATAGCCTTAATTTTTTTTTTTTCTTTTATAGAGAATTTCAAAACCTTTAATATTCAAAAGAGGAAAGTTGCAATCAAGAAACATGGTTAGAATGAATAAATGAAACTCACTTTAATTGTATTTCTTGATTTCAACTTCTTCCCCTTTTGCTTTCCAAAGTTACAATTGGAAAAAGAAAATCCATTACGGATTGAATAATGATTACTTTAAGATCAATGTAACTACATTTAAAAAAAAATAGTATAGAATTTATATTTGAAATTAAGGTCGAAAAAAAATTAATTGGGTGTAAATTCTCTATTAAATACTTGAAAGCAGTGTGATTTATAAAAACCAAAAATATAAGAGTACCCGATATGTTTTATAAGATCATTGTCCACCATTTAAATTTGTGCCTTTTTTTTCTGACAATTCCCAGTTTCTTTGTATAATATATATACAATTTGCAACAAAATTTCAATGGGAGGGAAATTGATTCGAATCTCCATAAAACTTGAAAATTTTGTTTAAGGTAGCACCATCACTAAATAAATAATAGTGATTAGTGATCTCAATTATGATTCCTTGAGACAACATTATGCAAACTTAAATAATCTCTCTCACTAGCTAACAACATCATTTGTAATACAATTTTATGGTTCATCTTCATCTTTGTCCAATAATGTTGATAAATAGTTCAAAATGAAGCCGTCGAGGTCTCCCTCGAGAACAGAGTCGGGATCCGATACCTCATAGTTCGTACGAAGATCTTTTACCATTCGATAAGGCTGCCAAAATAATGCACAGGTAATAAGCAACTGAATCATGGTAAAAGAATTGAAATTAATCAATGCTTGAGAACTTACATGGAGCACATAACTCCGAATTTGGTTTCCCCAGGTTATGTCAGATAGACTTTGTGTATGCTGTGCGTTCATCTGAGCTTGACGTGTCATCTCAAGCTGATTTAATCGAGACTGAAGCACAGCCATTGCCGAGGCCTTGTTTTGATGTTGTGATCTGTGTTATTTTCCAGATCCAAAACTTCAATAAGTAAATGATCCAGCAGAAGTTTTATCCAGTATGTGAACTAAGTAATGTCTCATACCTTTCATTTTGACAAGTTGCTGTAACTCCTGTAGGTATGTGGATTAACCTCACTGCACTCTCTGTGGTGTTAACATGCTGACCTCCAGCTCCTCCAGCCCGGAAACGCTCAATTCGGAGATCCGATTCATTAATTTGTACATGAGATGACACATCACCAGTGTTTGGAATGACTGCTACAGCCGCAAATGACGTATGCCGGCGCTTGTTACTGTCAAAAGGAGAGATGCGAACCAATCTGTGTACACCTACTTCAGATTTGGCATATCCAAAAGCATATTCACCATCCACTTTTATCGTCGCTCGCTGGAAAAATAGAACAATTCGTTAGATTTGAATAAAAATGCTTCCCAAAGCTTCGATAGAGGAAAGTCAAGTTTTAGCAATTTTAGCAAGAACTATATGACTAAGAGAGGAAAAAAGAAGCATGCATCTTCAACTGTTATATCAGCTAGAAGAAACATATGTTTGCAAATACATAATTTATTGGAAAGCATTTGTTTATTTGTGTCGAGATGTAGTAACAAAGACATGGGCAAAAGAAGTTGGCAGAAGGTGAACCTTGATTCCTGCCATCTCACCAGGCATTTCATCCATAACAGTAACCTTGAAACCACGTCGTTGAGCCCACATTTGGTACATCTGCATGACCATTGCTGCCCAGTCCATGCTTTCAGTACCCCCAGCTCCAGCTTGAACCTGTTTGATTGACAAAACACATCAGAAAAGTTGGCTGTAACCTCTGTAAATGATTCACTGCTAACATTTAAGAGAACTCATAGCTCAGCAATGAACAAAATTGCACCATATGTGAGAAAGATCAGGCAAGAAACAAAGAGTTAGCTATGAATTGTGACGACCTCAATATAACAGGAGCAAGAATCATTCTCGCCAGCTAACAAAGCTTCAAGCTCTTTCTCTTTGGAATTTTTTCTCATCCTGAGTAGAGCATTTACCGATTCCTGCATACAGCATTAAGAAAGGCATTTGGTAAAAGAAAAGATTAATGGCATTACCTACTCAATAATTTGGTTTAAGCTCAAATGAAGATTCACGTTGATCTGACAGAGAGGAAATGACAGCTGCAGACTTCACAAAATATTTGTCGAAGGATACATTTAATAAAATATTCATTCTTTCCCAATTTCAAAGCAATAACAGCAATTCTGTCAAACCTAGAATTTCCAATAAAAATAAACTAGAATGGATAACTCTTTCTTTCTCGTTACAATATTAACAATTTCAAAGCATTCTGTATTTACTGTCTCTATTCTTAATAATGGAAAGACATGGACCATATAATTACCTCATACAAAAAGGATGCACAATACTCAAAAGACAACATTTTTATAAGAAACGAAGTTGTTCATTGATGTATGAAAAGGCAAAAGGGAAGATCTGCAAAAATGCATTCCAATCGGCAGCAATGAAAGACGGAGGAGTAGTTATAAATGGCTTTAAAATCAACACTCCCAACGGAGGCACTGAGAATACAGAGAATAACAAAAAGAACAATACTCAAAAGTCAAAACATTTAAAAACAACAATAACAAAAAGAATGAATACATGCCTAGGAGATTAATTTAGAGCCCACCAATTCCAACTCTGTATCATTCTCTTCTCGTGCAAGCTTTATCATGTCAATATGCTCGAGCAATTCTCGCTCAAATGCCTTGATCTCTTTTACTTTACCCATAATAGAACCATGCTCACGACTTATCTTCCCCGCATGAGCAGGATCATCCCAAAGATTTGCCTTATTCAGCTCCACTGATAACATATCTGATCTCAGCATCAGCTTCTTCCACTAACATAAAAAATATTCGAAGTTAGAATTTAAAATTTAAGGATTATTGCAAATATAGCATTTTCTGTCATCGTGTGAAGTGATTATTATCGATCACCGTTCAACTAAAACTTAAAAACAATACTTTTCAATCTAAACCTCACTGACAAGCAAAATTACCTAATAAAATCTGATAAGCAAAATCAAATTAAACACAATATCAACCAAAACAATAAAAAAAAATGAAATATTAGTATAAGAAACCTGTAATCGCTTCTTGATTAGATGAATAGATTGTGCAATCGCAGCAGCATGACTCCTCCAGTCACTCTCATTCTCATCAAGAATCGTCCAATTACTTCCAATTATTCCTTCAACGGTAAGCCCATCAGATGTTGAAATCTCATCCAATACCCGATTTTCATTGCTAGAATGTGAGAAATTTCGAGTCTTTGATCCAACCCAGTTTGAAGAAACGAAGGTGGATTGAGACAGAGGTGAATTTGGGGAGAAATGAAGGAAAGATTCAGGTAGAGATTGAAATTGGGGAGAGATTGATACGTTTCTGAGATTAGGGTTTTGGAAGAGGGAAAGAAATAAGGGTTGATTGCATAATCGTCTTCTGAGAGTAAAAATTGACATTTTTTTTTTCCAAAATGGAATTTGATTGAAAAAACGATGAACGTTTTCTTAACGAAACATAGCAACTCATGGGTTGAGGGTTTTTGGGAGGCTTAAGGATTTTTCCTTTGAAAAAGTAAAACATACATTTTTAGGTTTTTGAGCAATTTAATCTCAAAATAAATATATGCATATCATCTTTTTCTAAATACTATACTATTAACAAAAATGGTAGATAAAAGCCAAATTTTAGATATGTATTTTTATTTATGTTGGTAGGGGATGAATTTCACAGTTAAACACGTGATGTAAGAACTATCCTCTTATTGATCAACTTATCTAAAAGAGAAACGAAACATCAATTGGAGAAGTCATCGATGTGGAAGAATAAAAGATTCTCGGATGATCAAGTTAATGATTATATAAGAGGGGTAGTTTACCGTGCAACAACGAATGTTTCATAAGATATTGATTTCAATGCATATCTCTATTATTTATGTTATTTTAATAAATAAATATAAAAAAAATAACAAATAATTATAAATTAAGAGTAGAGAAATTCATAACATTGATATTTAACCACCCCAAATTTGCTCATATGAGGTGTTTATCAAAAGGGGAAAAGGATAAAAGTTTTACTTGTAAGTCTTAATTTTGAAAACACATCTTTATACGTTATTTGCCCAAGTTTAATGTTATTGGAAATAATTTAAAAGAAAACGTGTAAATATGTCAAAATCAGCTTTAATATTTATCAATTTATTAACTCAATAAAATATCAAAATAACGATTATTGTTTCTTGTATAATATGTATAATTTTACGGTATCATTAATTTTTTTGACCCGTGCAAGATTATTAGATGAAGCAAAAAAGTGTAACATATACTTAATTTATTTTTTTTATTGGCAACTGATTCTCAGCTTGGGGATGTAGCTCAGATGGTAGAGCGCTCGCTTAGCATGCGAGAGGTACGGGGATCGATACCCCGCATCTCCATTTCTTCCTTCCTTTTATATTTTCACTTTTAGCTAAGATTTCCTTCTAAGTAACTATGCTCCTTTTCCTTCTCTTGTATCACTCCCCTTGCTCTCTGTATATTTATTAACTTTTCAAATTTCAATATTTTAATAACTCATCGATCATGTTTGGCCGATCACTTGCTTAAGATATCATCATACGAGTTTCTCAACGTCAGTGTTGTAGGATAGTGATTATCTGGTGAAATTAGTTGAGATACGAACAAGTACCCAAAAACATGGACAAAATAAACACTTTTTTTTTTTTGCATCACCAAAGTAGGAAGTTGTTGGCCTAAACACCTGACTTCCCCTTATTTCCACTTCAGTCCCAACCAACTAATATCTTCACTTTTATCCACAACAAACCACCAGTTTCAGCCATCCCCATCCCAGTAAATAAAATAAAATCTTTCACTTTTCTCTTCTATTTTCTCCTTGTGGGTAGGCCTAATCTCTAACTTTCATGGACCATAAATACTTTTTTAAATTGTATTTCCATCTTTTCATTCCAATTTAATTTCCTCTATTGTTGCAATTGCACTCTCAATCTTCACAATGCAAATCTTCCTTGCCTTTGTTCTTCTTTCCACTGCCTCTTTTAGTACCCTCTCAGGTAATATACATACCGTTACGATACGACACGACACGAGTATAATTCTTCGGAATTCGATATCTTTAAATATTTTTTTCTTTCCAATCTTATTGTGAACAAATTTTGGGCAGGTTATGTAGAGGGGATTCCAGGACAAATGGTGACACAAGCCTTGACATGTTTTAACAATAAGTTTGTATGTTTTTAAAAACTCATTCTGCTGATTTTGTTGTTTAATTTGTGTTTTAATTCATCTTTTCCTTCATTTGGAAACAGATTTATAATGGATGTGAAAATGCATATAGATTGAACCCAAGTGGGAATATCAACATACCTCCTGATGCTACTAATCTTTTCTGCAACGGACCGTGCTTGATCGAAACACAGCTCGTGCTCAATTGCCTCGACGAAGCATTCGATCATTTCTTGTTTTATAATCAAGCCACAGCACACAATATCAGAAATGCCATCCATGAGGGCTGCAGCTACTCAAGCCAAAGAGGTAGACAACAATTCAAGAAGGGAAGTGAATTATGGAAAATTTATGTTTTTTTTAACACCTTTTTATTTGGCATTTGTTTGTTGTTTAGGCAATTTCAATTCAGAATGGTTCATGCAAGGTGAAATCAGCAAAGGGCATAGCTTCCACAATTGGATCACTAACTTCATTCTTTTGCTTTTAGGTTGTGTTTTCATCTTATAAAATCAAGTGGTTATTTTAATGTCATCTAAATTCTTCATACTACTCTCAATTTCGGAAAGAAAACTTCTCGATGTTATAGAAATTCTCATTGTTTAAAATATATAGAAAATTTTTATTAAATTTCTCGAACCCAACAATTCAAATATTTTGAGTCTATTTATGATTTAATATTATATCAGAGTAAGAGAATTTGAATTCAAGTCCTTGTATTGTTTTTTTCTCCTTATTTAGTATTATCAACCACATGTTTGAATTTTATAGCTCTCAAATTAATATATGAATCCACGTATGCGAAGTATTAAAAATATAATGGGAAAAAATCAATTTTACCCCTAACACGACAACTATTCATGATAAAATTAAAATAATATGATAAGCTAAATAGAAGCAAAGAATAGGGAGAGAAGAAACACTAAAATCGGAAAAATACATTGTGAATTTTCTCCTTAGGAATCCTAAGCTATTACATTGTTTATTATATAGAAAAACTAACCTAGATAATTAAGGAAAATATAATCTAAATAGGAAAAGATAATTATCATAAAGAATATGATAATTATCAAAGGAAACAAGATAAATAAAGAAAACTTATCAAATAAAATAAACTAAAGTTGACAGTTTTTCTGCCGAACATCGCCGCGGTCACGAACACCCATTCCCACGGCATCGTCCATCGTCAAATCTCTATACCCTCCCTCAAGTTGGAGCATGGAGGTCACGAAATGCCCAAGTTACGAAATATGATTGAAAAAGAAGGGTCTTGTAAAAAAAATGTCGTTTCTAATCAAGAAACGCCATAATTCATCATCAAGTGCAATGGTCGTCGTTGTATCAACGTTGATCATCGTTGTCATCATGGTTGTTGCGATATGAGCAACATCCACACGGTCGTTTCCAATCTAGAAACGCCGTCATTCATCGTTTCTAGAAACGTCTTCATTCATCATGGACTCTTCTTGAGTTTCTTCCATGGTCGTTTTCTTCATTGACCGAAAAACTCTTCTTGAGTTCCTTTCATGGTCGTTCTTTTTTTTTTAGGTTATTGTGGCATAAGCAACATCCCCACGATCGTTTCCAATCTAGAAACGCTGTCATTCATCATAAGAAACTCTTCATGAGTTCTCGTCATCGTTCGGTTATGGTTCAGAAATCCAAATTATTCTTTGCACAAGTATTGTTGCGCATCGAACATTCATCATCATCTCGTTTCTAATCCAGAAACGTTTCAATATGTCAAGAACACTTTCCGAAGATTCACGCTGGCTTGTTTGTAGAAACCAAAAAATCTTCAATTTTTTTAACTTGTGGCATATAAACTAATAAATAAAGGGACAAGATAGGACATGTGTCTTCCTTCAATTTGATTGCTTTCACTAAACAAACTCCACCTTGTAAGTTATTCCCTCAAAGTCTTGGTACGTGTGGTTTTTTTTCTTTTCTTTTGGCTGCAAAAGTCGAACACACAAGCACACTTGCAATTTTTCTAAACATTCCACAACTACGTTTAGTTGTGAGTTTTGAATGGACAAAACCCGCTCTGAGTTTTGATAATTATCAAAGGATAAAGATAAATAAGGAAAGCATATCAAATAGAATAAACTAAAGTTGACAGCTTTTCTGCCGAGCCGTCGCCGCGGTTACGAACACTCGTTTCCACGACATCGTTCATCATCAAATCTCTATAATTCACATTATAATTCTCACACATAAGAATAAAAACATTTCATCATCAAAAAATAAGAAACAACTAATCAATGAGAATAATGTGTCACGATAAATTAGAATAATTTACTCTAGATACATTATCTAACCCAATTTGAAAGCGGTCTCCGACTTATAAATAAGTCGTGTTGTGCGCAAATTGATCTAGACGTGAGATATTTATAGAGAAATAAAAGAGTCCCAACTTATTGACCACAACCACAATATTGTCCAAGGTTGCATTTGTCAGGTTCTTCAATCATGACTGTTGAATTTTCTTTAGTCTTTGGAAACCATCACAAATGGCTCACTTAAAGAAGAGCAATCTTTAAAATTCTTCAAGTACTATTCCTTCTTTGGAAATGATTTAAATTTCACCATTTCTTCTAACTTTTTAAGGATTGCTTTGTCTTCTTTCTTAACATTCACTTCCTTCTTCTCCATTTCTTAATCACTTCCTTTTGATCTTTTTTTTTTAAATAATTTTTAGTGATGGAAATCAAGAGAGACTTGAAAGAGGTTTTATAGACAAAAGATTTAGACTGTTGATATTCTTTTATTTAAAATTAATTAGCCATATTTAGTATCTATTTTATCAAAATATTAATGGTAAAAAAAATGATTCCTTCAAGAATGAGAACTCATTTCAATGGTACAATATACAGATAGATTATAATCTATTTAATGTACTACACTAGTAAATCTGTAAGCATTTATTATGCAGATTAAATGCCCTGATTTTTCATCATTTTCTTATTCTAGTTAAAACGTGGGTGCAATTTTTTTTTTTTACTTTTATTTATTGAGGAACAAAAGTGAGATTCACTATTCCATGAATAAATTAACAAGGGTATTTTTTTGGTATATGAAGTTTAAAAAAAAATCTAAAAATCAATACGGTATAACAATTCTATAAGTTTTGAGAATGTAGCATAATGTATGTAGAACTCATGTGCTATACAAATTCATGATTTAAACTTGTAACGGACACTTCAAATGGATTTAATATACATCTTTATGAACTAACTATAGGTTGGTTTAGTATTTAAGTAGGGAGTGATTTAAATCACAGCTGTTACACTGTTATAACTGTGTTACATAACGGTATCTTCCGCGACTGATATCATTACAAGTCGTTATATCAATTCTAATCAAATTTACAAGCATAACGTCTGGTATCGTTATGTTACTGGTGTTATTTTCCAGTTATAAAATCTATTAAACCGTTTTTTTTTCTTTTTTCCATTAATTCATTTGCTAACACTTTTTAAAAATTCACACCCACAACAACCGTGACCCGTTACATAATGTTGGTTAAACTTGTTTTCCTTGACACCACAACCATTTTGCGAAAAAAACGACCACAATTTAAAACTTTGGGAGGAACTTTCTTTGAATTGGTTATGGATCAAACATATGTAAATTTCTCGACGGCAAGTATTATAAGGTCGTTAGGTTACCCGGTGAAATCATTCTAGATGCGTATAATATGGGCCAGACACCTACGAATATGGTAAAATAATGAGGCTGTTATTTGTAGGGTAAGTAGTTAATGCATTATGGAGTAGAGAGAAAGAGATCTGTAATGCTTTTATGAAGCGTTAGGGGAATAAGTGACTATGACAGCTATGGAGAATTGGGGGCTCTAAAATGATGCTACTGGTTTCCACAGATTGCTTTTGGGTAATTAATTTAAATGTCCACTTAAATTTCATTTACAATATCTGTGCAAATCTTGTAACTAAATCATCATTATATTGTATTTTGGTCCCCAACACTTTTCCACTTTATCTTTTTTTTTTTTTTTTAATATTTAAATTTTCATAAAAATCTATGCTTGTTCTTGTCTGACAATTAATTGTAGCGTATTTAATGGAAAAATCTTATTCGGTACTATTTGAATTTGTGTTTTAAAATAAGGAACATACTTGAATCCAAACTAATTTAGAAGAGCTCTGTCACACTTTTATATGTTATATTATTATTGGATTATAAATGTTAGTGCGACCCATATTTAATAAATATGAAAGTATTTAATAGAATTTACCTATGAAAATTAGAGGATGTAAAAGCTCCTCCAAATTAGTTAGAGACAATATTATCTTTAAAATACATATACCAAGACTGATATGTAGATTGGAAATTAGTGACCTAATGTTTTCATTAAATGCCATACAAAATTTGATTATGAGGATTAAAATGATTTTTTTGTAAAAGTTCAAGAATTAAAAAAAAAAAAAAAAAAAAAAAAACTTTAAAACATGGTTTAAAAGAGTATAATAGAATAAGTGTCAAAGCTTAAATCTCAAAATAGGATTTTACCCTACCACTATCTTTATATTTTTAAACAAATAAATAACTGTTTGAGATAACTTTTGGAAATGTTTAAAAATGTTTTTTATAATCATTAAAAAATACTTTAAAAAATAATCCCAAATAGGCTTTAAGTATACTTAGTAACAATGTACTTTGTCTTTTTCCTATTTTTCATTAGACTTTTTAAAAATCTTTGGTAAATTTAAAACATAAAAATAAACATTTAAAAAAAAAATCTTTTAGTCGGGGATGTGACTAAAATTTCAAATTGTTCCTATATATATATATTATGGTATAAAAAGCAAAGTATTAGAGTGATAGATAAAGAAGACTAATTACAAAAATGATAAAATGTTAGATTGCTTAGGTTATATTACA
Source organism: Gynostemma pentaphyllum (assembly GCA_028015215.1). Taxonomy (NCBI): domain Eukaryota; kingdom Viridiplantae; phylum Streptophyta; class Magnoliopsida; order Cucurbitales; family Cucurbitaceae; genus Gynostemma; species Gynostemma pentaphyllum. Next base: position 59,193,451 of record CM051351.1, on the reverse strand, counting down.
TCAAATCAAAAATGAAATATTCGAATCTTGAATGATATGAAACTAAATACAGATATCTAATCAGTTGAGTTTATCAAGTTGGCTCCGTCACATTATCTTTGGAGTTATTTGCCTTTAATGAGGAAATAAAAGCAAACTTTTGGTCAGTAAAATAATGCAGAAAGGACTTTGCAGACTAAGGTAGGTGGCATTTTCAGAGTACCCTATTGACAATTAAAAAAGAAAGAGTGGGTCTCTTTTTTTCATAAGAAAGGTATGGTCCTCTTGTTCTCAAGCTTAAGGGAAAATAAAATATTTATTTCCAATTTCAACAAGGGGTTTAGATTTTGATCAATCAACCACACAGCCCAAATCTCTAACTTTTTTTTCTCTTTTCTTTTTTCTTAATGGAGATAGGAGGATCAATGATGTGATTTTCCCACTGTTTTTACTGCTAAAATTGCAAGGCCTTTTTTGTATTGGTGGTAACTGTTGAAGTTCAACCCCACGCAATTAGGTGCCTCGAGTTCATTCAACTAAGAGATTCTTTCGATATATGAAAACAAGTTATGAGAATGAGTTTGGTTTCGACCAATTTTATTATTAGTAATACTAATGACATCATTTTCTCGTGTTTATTATTCATAATGATATCTCATTCTCACACACGATCAAATTTTTCACTATTCATTCTCATTCTATACAACTCAAATACATTCATCACATTTTTCTTTTATTGATTAAATCTATAATTTGTTGGAAAGATTTGTATACAATCTTCATAGTGTGTTTAGGCTAATGATTTAATCATCACATTATCAAAGTCAAGGAAAAAAGATGGAACCTAAGAGTGAGTAACATTACCAATAATAGCTAAAAATGAGTAGAAAAACTCAGAGAATTTGGTTTGACTAAAACAAATACATAATTTGATATCAAAGTGTCAATATCTAGATCTACTTTTTCATCAATGTCTAGAAAGGGACACAAATATCCATATTAAGAAATGAAATAAATATTTGGAAAACCCCACTTGGAGAATGGAATATCTTATTTATTTTTTCAATCATCCTTACAATCTATATCTTTTAAAGTGTGTGTGTGAGCAAAATTATCATAAACATGGACTTAAGCTTGATGCAAATGCAACAAAAGAAAAATTGTCTCTAGGCAAAATGGTGTCATCTTCTTGCACTTGATGACATGTGGTCATGAGATTTTTACTAGTTATGTGGATCATTTAATTGATTATAGAGCTCTATTGAATCGTTCAGATTGCGGGTTTATTTTATGATTTTTCTATACTATTCGAGAGTATGATATTTTATCTTTGAAACACGAATTCACTACAAGACAATGATTTTTCAACTTTTTTTTTATAAATAGTGTAAATTCATACATCATACTCAAGTTATACAAACTCAGACTTCACAACTTCGGTTTAGACTATACAAACTCAACACATAATCTAAACAGTCCCAATAGTGTTTTTCATATCACAAGTGTCGTGTCGGGATTAATTCACACATCTCAACTAATTTCACGAGACAAAAGACCCTACCATCTGCTTAAAACTTCAATGGAATCCAATAATTACCCAAGTTGAAGAAAGAGCACAAAAGGAGAACAAAATCAAACACAAGTAGTAATAGAAAAAGCTAATCCATACATAAATTTACAGAGCAACAAACCTAAGAAGATCTTAATTAACAAGAGATCTTAATTAAAATAGATTTACCTGGAAGAGACAGAATTCAAAGCTTTAGCAAAACCATTAACAGCTCCATAACCTTTAGAACTAAATCCTAAACAACCAAGTAATCCTTGTCTATAAGGTAAATAAGTTTTCTTCTTCATTTCCTCAGAATGAGCTCTGTTTGCTTTATAATGCAATTCATGAGCTGATGGAGATGGAGATGGGATTCTTCTCTTTCCCTTTCCATTTCCATTTCCAGGCTTTGCTTTCACTTTCACTTTCTTAGGATCAAAAGCAACTGATTTCTTCTTCTCTTTCACTGAAGAAAAAGATGGTAAATTTGACCAGAAATTAGTGGTGGTGGTGTTGTTATTTCTTCTACTACTTCCTTCACTCTTACTTCTATAAAGAAAATCCTTAAGAAAAACCCATCTCTTTGAATTTCTTCTTGAAGATGAAGAAGATCTTGAAGAAGAAGCAGAGATTGAACATGGGGTTTCTTCTTCTTCAATTTTTTCAACACCAATTTCTTTCTCTTCTTCTTCTTCTGGTTCTTCAACAAAAGATTCCTCATTTCTCAATGGAGACATAGATCTTGTTCTTCTCCTTTGAATCTTATTATTATTATTACAATCCCTTCTCCCTCTGCTAACAAACTCAACAATTTCTTCATTATCAGTCAAGAAATTCATGGGTTTGATTTTCCCATTGAAGAACAATTCATCAGCAGAACTCATTGAACCATTTTTAGACCCAAATCTAGAACAGAAATCAAACTCAAAAGAAATTGAATGATTTTGATTTTCCATGGAAGAAGAAGAGGAGGAGGAAATGGGGTTTTTGGGAATTGAAGAAAAATGCATAGGGCTAGTTGGGGCACTGTAAAAGAAGCAAGGAATATTGGGGAGGCCATGGTTAGGGCTAGAAGGAGCACTGACATAAGGAGTAGAAGAAGAAGAAGAATAAAAAGAAGAAGAGCTATCAAAATCTTCAAAAGACAGATGTTCAAGATCAGTGGAGGAATTGAATGAGATTCCATTAATGGGGTTTTGAAACTCTGTTTCAGAATCTGAATTTGAGTTTCTGCCATTGTTGATGGAATTGAGAATTTGGGATTCCATCATTTTGCTATGAAGATGGAAAGGGAAGCTCTAGTGATTATAATACTTGGATTGGATGGGAAGTGGGGAAGTCATAACTATTTTTTTCTTTGGAATTGTTTTTTTTTTTTAATAATTATTATTTTAATATTTTCTTTATTTAATAAGAAGGGAGTATAGGGATGATTACTTGACTAGTTATATTGATTTGATTATATTATATATAATAATAAATAGGAGATTTTTCAAAGTTGACGTTTGAAGAATTGATACTTTTAAAAATAATAATTTTTACCAATATGAGCGTAGTTCAATTGGTTTGGCATATATTCCTTTCTTCTTGAGGTCGAAAATTCGAGTCCCCCTATCCATTTTGATGTAATCTCAAAAAAGAAAATAATAATAATTTTTAAAAAAATGTTATTTATCAGATTAGTGGAATGTCAGCCTAAGTAATGTTATTTTTAAAATTATACATAAAAAAGTATCATATGTTAAATTATTTTTAATAAATATATAGATTTCACTAATATTTTTATTTTACGTAATTATTTGTGTAGTTTAATTTTGTTTAGATGATAAATTTCAATTTTGTTTGAGAAATAGTTTTTTATTTTTTATATTTGGAAAATAATTTATAAAACGAATTTTCATGGCATTTTAAAATAATAAGGTTATTGAGTTATCGAGTAATGCTATTAAATTTATGATTGAATAAATAAAATTTTAAACATGTATTCATTGGCTTACACTACTTGAAAAAATTGTGTAAAATAGTTAAATTATTAAATTTATGATTTTAGAAGAATAAATAAAAATATAAACATGTTTCATTGGCTTACTCTACTTAAAAAAAATTGTGTAAAATATTTTAACGAGATTGTGGAAGAAAACCTTTCCAAACGAAACTCAACACTGTGAATTTGAGAGAGAAAGAGAGACAAGGAAAAGAGAAAATAGGAAAGGCTCAACATGAATAGTGTTGAGGCTAAAGTTTCATTATATAGGAAAAGCCAATACAGGTGTCATTACATGATTCGTAGATGAAATATAACATTCATAAAGGTAAAATCAAAAGTGCTTAAATAAACTAATCTCTAAATCTCTATTAACTCTAACAAACACTTATAATTTAATATTATTTATTATATATATATATTTGCAAAAAAAATGATTTTTTTTTCTAAATATTCAACCTCAATGAAAAAATTATTTTAAAATTATAAAAAAAAATATACAGGTTTAAACTCAATATGTTTAAATCAATTTTTGATTTGACAGTGGACGTGATATTAAATAAAATAGTTGGAAATAGAACAATTGTCAATGTGATTTGAATTTAATATGTAAACTTTATATTAATTAGACCCCATTTGTGGTGGCAATGATAGATACAATATTAATTAAAATAGCTGGACAAAACATAATTGTATATTAGTGTGAATTAAAATTATTAAAAGTACACTTCTTTAAAAAAAAGTACACATATGACTTGATATTTCATTTATCAACAAATTACTTAGATGTATATTCTCTTTATTGTGGGTCTGTTATTATTCTTTATGAATTTTCTTTTAAATAAAAGAAAAATAAATTACCCAACTGATAAAATATTAGTACTCTTTTCCAGAATCTCAAAGTTTCAAGTTTACCCTTCTTAAATTACGAGAGGGATTTTGTTTACAAAGAGAAAGAATAATCTACCACTACGAGAGGGATTATGTTTACAAAGAGAAAGAATCGTTCCATCAATAGAAATGTGGTTTTCTCATATTAATTGAAATCCATCGAATCCTTTAAATCAAATGTCAAAGTCTCACCTCTTCTTAATTGATGTAATAAAAAAATACCCATTATTATTTTTTTGTTTAATTACATAAGAAGTATCATTTGTAAGTAGTGCTTTTATCTTAAAAAGTTAGTAATTTTAATTAAAAAAAAAAATTAAGTGTCTAAGTATTTTTAAAAATTTCGAACTTTTTTATCTCAAAATATTATGAAAATTTTTAGAAATATTTTTTAATGAATTAAAAACGACTTTCATCCTTTCAAACATGCTCAAAAACTAATTAAAGTACCAGTGAGAAGAAAGAAAAAAAAAACTAATTAAGATATCAATGTCTCTTTTATTCAGCTCATATTATCTCCTTTTTTTGGTGTGGTAATTTAAACACACTATGATTTTTTCAAACCAACTCAACTTATTTATTGAATTTGTCTATATGAAACATATTTCTCTTAAATCAACAAGTAATTTTTTTATAACAAATTCAACTAGTAATTATGATGAAAGATGATTAATAATTAATATCAAAGATATTATATAAGTCAAGTTTTCTTAACCATATATTTAAGAACATGTCAAAAGAGATATAATCTAATTGTAGAATATTTTTACTCTCTATTAAGTTAGATGTTCAAATCGTCTCCTCTACAATTATATATATATATGCGCGCAATAAATTCTTTAATATTTTACTTTTTGAAGTTTTTTTATATTTCTTTTTGTGTGTATTGTATATATTTTTTCTTTTTTTTTTGGAAGAAAAAAGAAAATGAAAAATGGGAAAATTGTATATATTATTAATAGTTATGGAGATTTGAACTTGTCTATGACGTCAAAGCATCATTTGTTCTGCTGCCACACTCCATTTGGATCACGTGGCATGTTCCCATTCCCCATACTCTTTCTCTTTCCCTACATCCACATCTATGACACATTTCAATTATCAAATTCCATTTTTCTTTTAATTTCTATACCACTTTTTCTTGAAGCCAAATAAATAATAAATTTTAATTTAATGAATGAGTTTTGTGTTTATTATATATCAATCTCTAAATTTTAAAATATTTTAATCCCCAAATTTCATTATCGGAAAATATTTATTGTTTTAGGAATACATATGCAAACTTATTGACTAACATATGATTTTTTTAAAAACAAAAATACAAACCCTTCAAAGAGATTCTTCAAATTCCACACTGATGTAGGAAGACCACGACCATATTTACAAAGTATTTTTTAAAGGTGGAAATTAACGTCGATCTTAACATAACTCAAATAATTAAACTTTGTGTGATTAATATATAATTAGGTCTTTTATTTTGTTTGGCATAATTCTTGATTACTTTATTAGCCGATTCATTCAGGTGACTCATGGTATTCGTATTATATACATGTGGTTAATATAGGGTTAAAGTAGAAGAATGTATTACTATTGATGATCATTGGATTTGACTCTATAATATCTCTAGATTTTCTGGTGATTTAAGTGATTAAACATTAATATTCTCTTTTATTTTAATTACTGGTCTGTGTCTTCGTCTAGAATTATATTTAAGAATAATATATTTGAACCATAGACTAAAGATAGACCCTCTATCTTTTGAGTTGACATTTTGTTTTCTTATAGTTTAATTTTCTGTTTCCCTCACTTTTTTAAATTAATAATCATATATAATTTATGGGGTATCCAAAGTATTTTAAATTATTAACACTTCATATAAATTATTATAATTTTTTTGAAAAACATTAGTGTTAAATGAATAAGGACCATTAAGATTCCAAATGGGTCAAACACCTAATTAAAACTCCAACCATAATATTACATGCTTTAAGCAGCTATTCCAAAGCTGAGTCCTGAGGTGATTTTAATTATTAATTAACCCTTAACTACAAAATTTAAATGATTTAAACATTAAATTAAAAGCATAGTCACATACTTATCTCCATTCACTGTATTAGCCATCCTCATTTTATTAGTCCCTACTCCCAAGAAATAAAGAATATTGGTTCAGATTCAGAATAGACAACTTCTTCCAAAAAAAAAAAAAAATTATAAAAATAAAATAATACATCAATTGTACACACTAAATTATTAAAATAGGTCCTACCTAGTTTGTTGGTAATTAATATGAATTTCACATCATATTTTATGAAACAAAATCTCTACATACTACTACCATTTAAAATAGTTGAAACTCGTCACTTTTATATGACTAATTATCGATAAGAATAATATATATTATAGGAGTACTATATTGTAGTATAGAAACTTTTCAATATTATGATTTTTTTAAAATTATTTAAAAGGGAGGCTTTATAAAAGAAAAAAATCTATTCGATTTTTAGGTCGTTAAAACTTAATTTGATGTAATTTGAAATTTGATCGCTATAGTTTTTAGAGTTTATGAGATTTTTGCCTTTAAAATTTGTCTTTAAGAAGGATTTTTGAAAAGTCTATAATCTTCAAAGCCCTCCAAATATATTTTTTAAATGCTCAAGATGATAATTGACCTATTCTATACGCTTTTGATATATGGGCTTCACTTGATTTTGAGCCTAATTGCCAAGTGATATAATTTGGCTGATTGAACTGATATCATCATATTAATAGAAAAAGACATGCGAGGATATTTATATTTGCCAATTTTATATTTTTATGTGTATTATTTTAATTTAAACATAAATGTCAAATTTTGGATCCATCTTTATGTGAGTGATATATAATTTTGTCGTCATTAACTTGAAATCTTATGAGACAGTTTATAATTGATTCAATTTGATTATAAGTCCTCCAGAGCCGTCATAGGTATGGTGCAACTGGTGCGATGGAATAAGCCCCCTGAATTTTGGGGGCCCCAAATCTTGAATTAAAAATTTAGTATTAATAATATATAAATGTGAATTTATTCTAAGTCGCGTTGGCTGATCTCCTCCCTACAATATATCTATGTTCTCCGCCATTATGAGTTGAGTTCGATTCCAACATAAGTTCAAAGTTCAATTTTTATATTTTTTTTATACTACTTTGATAATTTTATGCTATTCTTTTATTATATTATTTTATTGATATTGTGTTTTAATAAAAATAATTTATATATATATATATATATATATATATATATATATATATTTATTGTGCTTTTTCATATTAGGGTTTATATTACCGAGAGCCCAAATTTATATATCGCACTGGACCTTATTTTTTTACGAACGACCCTGGTCCTACCATATTCAAGATAAAACTGTTTCTTGAAGAAACCATTTTGTGTGAATTGTGTTTTTTAGAGTGATTTTTAAATTAACCTCTAAAACCACCCAAAAACTCTGGATGTTTGGTGCATGAAAATGTGAATGTTATGTATGAGAATAAGAAGTCCGTGTTTGGTCGATAGGAATGATAATATAAAAAGTGATTATTATTTTTATTTAATTAACTTATTATATTTTTTAAAAATTAGATAACGATGTAAAATGAAATTATATTTTACAATAATATTTTGTTTAAAAAATCACTTCATAATAAATTTAAAATTATTTTTTTAAATTAAAAAATAAATAATTAAAAATTATGGTGGGTTTAAGATACAAATACAAATATAAAAACAATAAGATTAAGAAGTCTGAGAATGTGATTCTCAAACCCTAACCAAACACCCCTATAACATGGTTCTAAATCTCGATATCATTGTTTTTTTAATCGCATTCTTAGATTATATTATTGATAAGTTTTGATATAAAGGTATAAAGAGATATAGTAGTAATTTTGTTTTATTTATTAACATATAGGTTAGTTTGTTATTTCAATACAATGTAACTATATAACCGTTTTAAGTTCACAAGCTTTATTATTAGAGCAAATACTGGTATAATGAGATCTTTCACACATTAACATCAAAAGAGTATCACACAAAATAAATTATATAATGATTTTGTCTCTCATTTCCTCTTAAATGTTTTTTTTTTCGCTTCCTTTATCTCACAAGTTTGTATAAAAAATCAAGTTTCCCCTTACACTAGTATTTAACATTTCATTATATAATAAGCCTTTCTATCACATATAAACCATTTTTGTATCAAATAGATAAATACAAGTTATACCAACTTAAAATTTTGAAATCTGTAAATTAAATATCCTTTGATATTGTGAAAAAAATCATATACATCTTATAATTGAAGATGATCATGAGTTATAATAAACGAGGACAACATTTTTATTTATATGAGATCTTTTAGATAAAATTAAAAGTAAAGCCATACAAACTTAAATTTAATATAGATAAAATTATACCAATATAAAAAACATAGAGAGCTTATTATACTACTAGAGAAAATAACATTTATTTTTTATATAATAAAAAAAATACAAATGGATTATCTTCACTAGAAACCAAAGGAGGGTCAATAATATCCTATCCATGTACCCTCATTTTTCTATTCATCTCTTCTACATGTGAATAATAGATATAAAAGTTGGAAAAGGCCTCTGACATTTATGCAGACTTTTTATTTTATTTTTCAATGGCTCCTTTATAATGGCATATATAGTACCCCTAATTAAATCACCATGAAAGAAAAAGTGAATAAATCCTTCAATTATGCAAATAAAAATACCAAACATTAGTCATTAGTGAGATCTAATTTGATAATCATTTTATTTTATATTTTAATTTTTAATTTCGAAAAACATAACTATTTTAAAAAGCAATTAATATGTCAGTTTTTAAATTTTTGAAAACATATTTTTGAAAACTATTTTGGTTTTAAGTTTTTTCTATTTTTTCTAATTTAGTTTTTTTTTAAACCTAAAAACAAAAACAAAAACAAAAAAATCAATTAATTATCAAATAATTTTATTTTTAAAAAAATTGAAAATAAAAGTAAAATAATTATCAAACAAGATCTAAACCGTCTCATTATTTATTTTCGATTGCATGAGAAAAGGCTAGAGAGAATTATCCTCGGAAGGGTAGCTCTTTTTCTTGAGACAACATCTTGTGAAGTTCTGATAATGGGAACAAGACTATGGGATCCACTTCAAAAATTGAGTACAATTGCTACAATATGGGATCCACAAAAGCTTATATAATAGAGAGAGGAAAAAAAAAAGATTTCAATTAATTGACAAATCAATTGTGGTTTCATCTGTCACAATGACAGTGTCCACTATCCATGCATTGATCAATTGATGTGACAAACAATGAACAAAATTTTAAACTATTGAAAGTGTAAGTAAAGTCGTTGATGAGTGTTTTCATAGATTGATTTGGTTCGGGTTAATAGTTCTTTAAATCCAATCTAGTATTTTGAACAACGATTTTGCACAATTCAAATGACTAGTAGACTCAGCTTAATCCAACCCGATAAAATTTTGATATGTTTGAGTTTGCTTGTACTATTTCTGTTATTTATTTTAATAATTTTGTACGATAAAAGGAAATAATAATAATTTAAAGATTTAATTTCATATTTTTATGAATTAATTAAAAATAGTGATTTATAGAGATTTGATGAGGAACGATGCCGTGAAAACGAGAGTTCGTGGCCTCGGCGACGGTTCGGCAGAAAAGCTGCCAAGAATAGTTTATTATATTTTGATATGTTTACCTTATTTATCTTATTTCCTTTGATAATTATGATATTCATTATAATAATTATCTTTTCCTATTTAGTTTATATTTTCCTAATTTATCTAGGGTTGGGTTTTCTATATAAACAATGTGATGCTATTGAGATTGTTAAGAAGCAAATTGAATACAATGTAGCCTTATAGCATCATACCGTTTTTCTCTTCTCTCCCTCTTTTCTCTTTAGTTTTCCGTATTACTTTAATTTTATCATGATATCAGAGCACGTTAAGGTTCAATAACTTAATTGGTGTCACCGGATTTGTAATGAGAGTTGATAGACTCGTAGCAATTTTATTCGGCATCTCTATGCTAATTGGTTGTAGGATCTGTTTGTGCCATAATTCACAGAGGTCCTTGTCATGTTTTGTGGTCCATCATATTTGGAGGTTGTTAAATCAAGAGACGATGAAGGTTACCTCGAATGGTGATCCTTGCTGCTTTGCTTCCTTTAGCTTGTGCATCACCACTTTGCTATGGATTTAATAAATGGAAAGATGATGGTTGGAGGCTTTCTCGAAGCGTGTATATGCTTTTAAAAAAAAAAAAAAAAAATTGGCATAAGAGAATTTGTTTGGTTGCTGTGTTATTGATGGCTTAGTAAATGATATCTTTCTGATTGGACCTTAAGATTCAAAAATTAGAGGATTTTGGTGGTAAAGTCAGTCTCAACAAGGGCTATGGGGCAGGAATCATGATTGTGGACACTGGAACCATTGCGATAAAGAAGAATTGTTGCATACATATCAAACATGGCAGTTCATGAGAAATTTTGACGAAAAAAAAAAAGTGAACGATAACGTTTCTTGATTGGAAACGATGATGATGAACGTTCGAGAACAAATTGGGTTTCGGAACCATAACCGAACGATGACAAGAACTCATGAAGAGTTTCTTATGAAGAATAAATGACGGCGTTTCTAGATTGGAAACGACTGTGGAGATGTTGCTAATGCCACATCAACCTGAAAAATGATCATGAAAGGAACTTAAAAAGAGTCTTTTCGGTCAATGAAGAAAACGATCATGGAAGAAACTCAAGAAGAGTCCGTGATGAATGAAGACGTTTCAATATTTGAAACGATGAATGACGGCGTTTCTAGATTGGAAATGACCGTGTGGATGTTGCAGATATCTCAACAACCACAATGATCGCGATGATTGACGTTGACACAGCGACAACCATTGTACCTGATGAATTATGGTGTTTTCCAATTAGAAACAATATTTTTTTTTACAAAACTCTTCTTTTTCGATCATATTTCGCAAGTTGGGCATTTCGTGATCTCCATGCTCCAACTTGAGGGAGGGTATAGAGATTTGATGAGGAACGATGCCGTGGAAACGAGAGTTCGTGGCCGCGGCGACGGTTCGGCAGAAAAGCTGCCAAGAATAGTTTATTCTATTTTGATATGTTTACCTTATTTATCTTATTTCCTTTGATAATTATCATATTCATTATGATAATTATTTTTTCCTATTTAGTTTATCTTTTCCTAATTTATCTAGGGCTAGGTTTTCTATATAAACAATGTAATGCTATTGAGATTGTTAAGAAACAAATTGAATACAATGTAGCCTTATAGCATCATACCGTTTTTCTCTTCTCTCCTTTTTTCTTTAGTTTTCCATATTACTTTAATTTTATCATGATTCAATATTACAATTTATAAATAAGAATAATATCTCAATTGTCATGTATACCCAAAATAAATATATTATACCATATCCTAAGAGTAAAATTTTAGGCTATTGAACTGTAAGTAAAGTTGTTGATGATCGAATAGTTTAAGTAATAGTTAAATAATGGACTATGTCTAACTCAACTCTGTAAAATTTGGGTCTGATTGAGTTGGTTTGATTGAACTATTTGGGTTATTTATTTTAACAATTTGTACAATAAAAAAATAAAATATTAATAATTTAATACTTATTTTTATTAATTGATTAAAAACAATGTTTTAATAGTACATTATATTAGAAAAAATAATATATCAATTGTCACGATATCTTTTAGATAAAATCAAAATAAAAACCATATATACAAAATATATAATATCTTATTAATGAAGAGATTCAAATAGATTAAGGGTCAGGACAACTTTACGAAAGTGAAAGAAGAACAAACAAACAGAAGAAAACAAAGGAAAATTATGAGATTAGCTTGAAAAATCGACAGAAGATTGTTCGAATTTTATCTTTTGTGGCTGTGTGATAGATCGTTGACTACGGACAACAATTGAAAAAGACTTTTCAAAACAATTAATGTCAAAATTAAAAATAAATAATTAAGTTAAGCTCTATATTATTTGTGTTTAGTCTTTTCAAACACATTATTTTTACTATGTAAGATTAAGCTTGAGAGCATTTTGCTTGCTATCTAGGAACATGATTGTAACGTTACCAAACTATAGTTGTCCCAAAAGCAATTTTCTAGATTGTATTATGAAATTTGTCCCATTTTCTCTTTCATAATTATGAGTGTTTATATCACTTTATTTGCAATTTGATTGATCGTTCAAATCAATTTACGTGCAACTTGATTAGGTTTCACACGAAAATTATTAGGTCTTATCTTATTTAGTATTGATTTGTTTGAAAGGACATTTAAAGTATTAACTAGATAGTTATGATGGTTTGAACCTTCAATTGAAAGATTAGCTTTAACAATGCAAACATTTATCTCCTCACTAAAATTTACTTATTTCGTCAATCAAGGTTTTGTTAGAAATTTGAAGGGTTATAGAGATTTGATGAGGAACGATGCCGTGGAAACGAGAGTTCGTGGCCACGACGACGGTTCGGCAGAAAAGCTGCCAAGAATAGTTTATTCTATTTTGATATGTTTACCTTATTTATCTTATTTCCTTTTGATAATTATCTTTTCCTATTTAGTTTATCTTTTCCTAATTTATCTAGGGTTAGGTTTTCTATATAAACAATGTAATGCTGTTGAGATTGTTAAGAAGCAAATTGAATACAATATAGCCTTATAGCATCATATCGTTTTTCTCTTCTCTCCCTCTTTTCTCTTTAGTTTTTTGTATTACTCTAATTTTATAAGGGTTTGTAAATCCCTAAACTCCCTAATTCAAGAACGATAAATAAATTGCAACAAAGAATAAATAGTAAAACAAGAGAAATTGACACAAGAGATTTTATATAGGTTCTCAATCAGTCCATCATGTCTTTTGCAAATTTGCAGGTTCCACTATGAAGTCTGAATAATATAACTGAGATGAAAAATATATGTTTACAATCGATATAACTCTATTTTCTCTCAATAATGAACAAACCCAAAACCCAAAGTTATATTCGTCGAACAACTTCTCCGCTACCGATTTGAGAGATTACTCATGTCTGCTCTAGGTCTTATTCACCATCATCAATCAGCTCGGCCCAAACATTAGAAGGCTCAGGCTCGAGCCCAACGAGCCTATACTTTTGGTTGAGCCGGCTCGACTCATGGGCTAGGCTCACCGAGCCGAGCTTGGGCCTGGCTCGTTGGAGCGAGCCAAGCTCGTCGAATCACTTTTAAAAAGAAAAAAAATCACAAGGGTTAACAAAATTAACATATTAAACTTATTATTTTAAATAGCAAAAAAGATTGAAAATTCAATATATTAAACTTATTATTTTGAACAACAAGAGAGCAAAAATTATTCAATTTTATCTGATAAATAATTTAACTATTTTATTTTATCCTATTTAGTAATTGCACAAAAGTATTAACTTTAAAAAATAGATATTTTTATTAATGATTTCATACATGAATATTTGAGAATAGAGTGCATCATTACAATATAACTACACCCCAACTAGGTTGGCACCCACTCATTTGTCAATCATATGCATTTTTCTCAACTTATATTATAGTGATGCACTTTTCGAGCATATAATATAAAAAGAAATGAGGTATATTATTTTTTTATCATTAATTTTAAATTGGTAATAATATAATATTCTATTTAAATAATAAATAAATATTGCGAGCTTTATTTGGGTTGGGTCGTTCAAAAAAAGGAAGGCTCATATCCAATCTAAGCATTTAACGAGCTGAGCCGAGTCGGCTTGTCAAATGTTGACTTTCGAGCTAAACTCGGGTCGAGCCCGAGCCAAACTTGGACCAGTCTTTAAGCTACGAGCCGGATGATGATGGTGAGGTCTTATGCTTAAGCCGTAGGAAACATATATATATATATATATATCAAATAAAACCACCACCTAAGATATATTTGTTAAAAATATATCTTATAACCTTATTCTTTGGCATTCACAGCAAGAAGGCAGAATGGTCCAAGTTGGTCAAGTGGGCTTTGACTTCCTTATTTGGGCCTTTTAATTTAAATGAGCAAATTGGGTTTTGGGTTATAAACTTAATATTCAATTGATTTGGCTCAATTAAACTCAATAGGTTTAGCCCCACATTTCTAACATTTCGCCAATCGAAGTTTAATCCAACAGTAAGACATTCGTATTTTTTTATCAAGTCAAAAGTTTGAACATCCTCTGTGTCCATTTTCTAAAAAGAAAAATTGTTCATTTCTAACGATATTTTCTGCAATTCAGGATTCAACAAAAGAACAGTAGTAGAGATGAAAATTTATAGGATGAACCGTAATTGTTATATATTTTTATCAGCCTATCTTAATTACTTACATGTTTTATACCTATTTTTATTTTTTATTGTACAAATTGTCAACTTAATACTTTCATGCTAGAAAATTTTGCAATTACTATACATTTTTAATTTTAAAACAAATTATGAAAAAATGCATCAAACCACCAACCCAAACCGATGATTCCTTCTTAAAATTGGTTCAAATAAATGTAGGAACTAAACTGATCGATTTTTTGTTGGCTCAACGCAAAAACCAAACCGGCTTTCACCCTTAAGTATCTTGATCATCATAATTACGACTGAATGAACCCTAACCCTGGCGGATTTACACACACGAAGAAGAAGGAAAAAAAAATGTCAGTGACTAGCCATATTATGTGACTAATAAAATATTCAATTATTACTCAATACGCATTTAGGGAGATATCAAAGATAATGAACCCAAGACCTTGATCTCACTCAAATTTGGACTAATCATTATTAAATTATTACTAAGTATATTATAACTATTAGATCATTTTTTTAAGCAATGATTTACCTTATCATACAATACAACATTATTCACACGTCCATTCTTGCACGTGTATAAAGCATGCTCATTTATATACATCCTATCCTAACTGTTTTCAAAAGATTTTGACATTATCCTGAATGAATGTACTGGTACCAGAAAAAGTGTACCATCATATGATCCTAATCTGAAGATTGACATTGCTAAACTTCTGATTCCTTTTTACTCTTCATTCCCTTCTTCGTCTTCTTCGGGTTATCCGAGTGAGAGCTCTACACATTAATCGGTACAAAAACAAAGTTAGAGAAAAGAATGGCTTGCCAAAATCATTGATTCATAGAAGAGGAGGGTATATCTAAGAATGCTTACAATAAAGGATTTCCATTCAAATCTTTCTTGTCCCTCAGCGGTATTAGATGGCTGTGGCTGGTCACCGACATGTCGGAAGATATGAATGAGCACAACAGCATCAAGAGCCGCATATTCTAGCTGCTCAATAATACTACTTTAGTTTAACAAATGTCTTATTCTGAATATTAGCACACGATAAAAAAGTTCAGAGTCTTTTAAAAGGAGAAATAGAAGATGTATAACATAGTAACATGAGAACCATGTATTTATAGAAATCTTGGAAGTGGTAACCAGCTCGGGCGCGTATGAGATAATTTCACTTCTATTTATTACAATATAAAAAGGGCAGAATCATTTTTGCTTTATATATTACTTAAATTACATCGAAGAACATGACAAAGAAGCGACGAATGTTATTGTGTAAACTGTTCAGAAAGAAGCTAACACATTTGCATAAGGTAATTTAAAGATACGAATATAATAGATCTTCTAACTCGCAATGACATCACATGATCATATACAATATTCACACACTTGCTGCTGATTCACAGAGAAAAGTAAAACAGCAGACTACAGAAATTGACCTGATTCACAGTTAAGGGCCGTTGTTCCCAGTCACTATTCCTTCTTGTCTTGTTTAATCCAGCTCCTAATATATTCTGAAAAAACAACATAAAAGTAATAATAATAAAAAGTTTATTCTGAAAATTACATAATGTGTAGCTTCTTTTTAAAGAAAAGAAAGGAGTATATAACCAACTAGGTATCAACTTTAAGGAAGAGAAGCTTGAGTGTATTAGCGGGTATGTTACCAGTGCAAGCCCGGACAAACCTCCACGATGCTCTTTAAATACATTTTGAATGTCCAGTAACATCTCATAGCGCTTGAAACACCCTAATGATTCATATGACTGAGATAGATGCTTCATGTCACATTGAAAATTGTAGCCTACAAAATCAAGAAAGCAATTATGCAAACTGACTATCTTAGATAAAGAAATGGAAGCTGTTAAATGAAAATAGAGATGCAGCAATACAGGCATTTATGAACATCAAGTAGTATTCTAAGTGAATATAGACGAAGTAACTTTAGATTAAGGCGTCTAGAGGATGACAACTCTGGTTCACACCAATAATTTAACACGAGTTTTAAAAAGAGCAATGCTTCAACACATGATGATGAGATTTAACGCTTCAAATAAATCCTTCAAGGAAAATCTCAATTAAACGTAACTTACCAAGTTTCAAAATTCTTGGGGACTGAAAGATGCGGGTCAGGCAATTATCCAGGATGTCAGGGACATCCTCAAATAACTTTATCAAGTCAAGAATGAAAACCATTTTCTCAGAAGCGATTTGCATAATAGATACCTGAGCATAGTGACAATTCCAAAGGGAAAATTTTCATAAGAAACATCAAGAGACGGGTAAACATAGGATCAATTATTTCATAAAGAAACAAAATAGATAATATGTAATAACAACAAAAATCCTATTGGGCAGAAAATATTTTTATAAATTCAATAAAACAAATTAGATTGCAGTAATTACCAAAATTCATATTACTCTCTGCATGCTAGAAATTTAAGTGCAATTAAGAATTATAATTCTATAATTTTAGGTTAAAAAAACTGCAGAACCAAAGGAATTATGTATGAAATACTTTACACTGGATGTGTACTAATTCCGTAATCAATGGATGTAGAAGCAATCTTATAAGTATGTGGGTGAGTCTAATCATTTGTGTTTGGCTGTTTGCATGAGAGAATTTTCTTTGTGACCTTGATAAGAAAAGTAGATAAATTCAGGCTTACTTGCAATAAGAATGAATTTTTAGAGATCTTGTCTGGGTATCAATTATATAATTCATTTGTTTTGATGGCATGAAATTGTGAGTTCCTGATGTGAAGCACTGGATAGACTACTTCACAGTTCTTATCGGATTGAAGATTACAAGCGGTAAAGAGATATAATGAGACAACAAAGAAGCGCAGGAGGCATGGGGAAAAAATCACAGAGACTAGCATGATTTGTTCAGGAATTACCTTATTTGGTTTATGCCCCTTTATGTAGTTAGGTTTCCACTCACAATCAACACCGACAACTTTACACTCCTCTATATGGCATATTGCATGTTGTAAAGAATCAGCTTTATCAACCCAGAATATGTCTCCAACAATTAGCTGATTAAGATTCAAATAATGATTCTGTCCAAAACTTCCCCCAGGCTCTACAGAAAATTACCATGCACGTTAAGTAAATAACTAGGAATCAAACCAAGTAACAGAATAGGAGACAGTTTTCACTGATGACGTGAAAAGATTTATATAAAAGTTACATTAAGGGATCTTCCCTCTATTAATATATAAGAAAAAGCCCTTGATTAGAGTTACTAACAAAGGGGATATTGTTTCAAAAAGAAATATATTACTGGTAAGAACAATGAAATTTTGTTATATCAATAGCTTCCCCCAATTTCTTAATATTCGATTGAAAAATCTATGGTTTCTTTCTAGTTAAATGGCCCAAAGCTCATAGATATATCTAAGAGCTTTGGAAATTACAAAAATCTAAGGTGACTTTGAGACGAGTTTCTTCTAACCAAGAATCATTCCAGAAAGGTAATTCACCCTCATCATCTTAATTCTTAACTCTCCTACATCAATCACAAAAATTCTTCAAACCCCTTACACCTTGACCCCCCGCCCCAATTGTGTGATTCCCTTCCCATTGTCCATGCCAGCCATGATATTTACAAAAGATAACTAAACTTGATAACAAACTACTGATCACTAAACAATTGTTGAGAAACAGGCTACAACATTCCCTACTCACAACACAATGCATCACCAGTTCAACATCCGATTCCGACTGACCCATGCCCACTTTTCCTTTCATAGACAAAATTCACTTGGGCCTATTACAGAGTTTTGAGGAAGCCCCGAACTAATTCTTAATATGATCTAATTCTATATGAGGCCTGTATCTTTGAGTGGGGCCCTACACTCTCAGTTTGAAAATGTGGCTATGGCATCCTAACGTTGAGAACTCTTCAAGACTAGGTGGAATAGCAGCAATTTAGAGCTACCCCAGTATCTCGTCTATGCAAAAGTTGAAAATCATTAAAAAGAAATTTAACTCTAGGATAGACTTAAATCCTGAGGATCTAAGAGAGAAATGTTGAAATGGTTTGTAGGACAGGCATGTGGGAGCAGGTAGATGTCACCTTACTAAAAGAAGCAATCTCTCACCTCTAGCTAATGGAGGTCTCGATTCTTGAGCTTGTAAATCTTAGAACGTGCAATGTGACCCTTCCATCTAAATGGATTTGGAGATTTCCAAAGTAAGGAGAGTTTTAGTGGCATAAAGTAATTGCTGGTAAATATGGAAAGAATCATTTCACTTGGTTCACAAGCAAAGCAGGCTCAGGAGTAGAAGTTCCCGTTCCGATCAGTTCATTGCTGAATGGTTGCAGCAAGCGAAGGTCTGTCCTCCTTTGAGAACCCTTGAAAAAATGTGCGGCCAAAAAAAGTATAACGTGGCGCTTTTGGATCTGTTTGGATACTGTTTTCAAAAGGACAAAAACTATTTTTATCTCGTTTTCTTTTAGTTTACTTAAATGGGCGACCTGTTTTTTAAGACAGTTAATTATTTTTGTTTCAAAAATCAAGGAATGTAAATAGTAACTCCAAATATACAAAATCTGACAATCCAAAAACTGTTCTTAGATCTTTTGAAGAAAAAAAAGTTCTTCGAAGCTATTTTGATTGCAGCCACAGAGAAGAGAGAAAAACCCACTAGGAGAACCTTAAGGGAAGACAAAGCTAAGGCCCAACTGCTTTAATAAACAAGCCAAAATGTGCTGAGAAAATTGGTACTGAAAGAAAAGGTGATCAATATCTTCATTGCTTCCAAAACAGAGATTGCAACGATTTGAAGGATTATCTAAGGGTGTCTAAGATAAATTATGATTTTGCAGTCAATGGCCAAGCCATGATGTGTTGCAATGAAAATCATAAATCAAGAAAAAATAGCAGGGGGGGCTTACCTTTGATATTCAAAAAGCCAATGAGGGAGTACCTATCACAAAGTTCGTCAACCTTTTCAGGGTAACCAGCCTCCATTGCCAAGTAGACCTAAATACATACATGTTATGCTCAGGTAAAAATATCAAAATCATATGCTTTAGAAATGACTTGTCCAAACCCAATTTGACAATTCAAATGTCAGGAACAAATTCTTCATGCAGCAAAACATTTTTTTTATAGAAATATCAAACAAAAATTATTAATCTTCCTTACACAACAATCTTCAACAAAATAATGAGATAACCTTTAAAAGAACGTGTCTGTAATATATTCATAGGCTACCCACCAGATATTCAAGAAGTTGTCTATTGCTATTTGCTTTTGCCTCAGCAACATCCCAGCATCCTTTTTCTGCTAATTTCTTCAGTGAGCTGCGGAAGAATCATTTATTAGTCATGTCATATAATTTTTCAACCAACTGAAACAACTTTACACCAATATCAAATCACAAGAAAAGTTGAGTTTAAAGTAGACAAAAATACGCCAGAGATTATCAAAATACCGTTTTTTATACTTCTGATAGACATCGGGGAATTCCTTCTGAAGATTGTTTTTCTTTATGATCCCATATGCAAATTTCACATTGTTTCTATTCATTAACTCCTGGACAAGCAGACGTGACATTGGCTTCCCCATAAATGTGGCCCATTTCTCGGCTGCTTTAAATTCCTTGTTCTCTAACATACTACAGAGAAAAGACTCCCCAGATTGATGAATAGAAAAATGCTCTAATAGATCAACAGCTGTCATGTAAGACTGAGATTCTATTAAGTCAGAAATATATTGCTCAATGAGATCTTTGGCTGAAGTAGAGTAACACCCATTTCTTTCCTTCGATTGGCACATCACTTTCTGAATGTTACTCAATTGAACATCAAATATCTGTAAAATTTTCACAACTATCCTATCATCATGCTTAATGAGTCCTCCAAAAATATCCAAAAATAACTGGGCAGCTAGGTCCTTTGCCTTGTCAAGGTCTGCCTGGGTTGTCACCACTTTCAGAAAACGGTGGAGAGATGAAGTAATCAAGTGACTGAATCCTCCACTATATAGCCCAAATATAGGCAAAATATAGAGGCAATGAATAATAAATGTAGCTGGTTCAGGTCGGGGACCATTATGCAGTACTAAATAGACTTGCTGCTGAAGGACTCGGAACTTCTTAGTTGCTTTCAATGTGCCTACATTTGCGCTCAAAGACAATAAAATAGGAGCAAAAATAAATAGAATGAAAATAAAACAGAATAAATTCTAAGCAGGTATGAGGACAAAATTGCCTGCTTGATGATCTATAAGTCATTGAAACGATTAACCTTATGTTCAGCAAAGATATGCAGCCGAAAAACCGTAACAAAACAGAAACATGAATATTTGGCACCATGACTTTAATGTGAGCCGCAAATTCTATCACATGAAACTTTGAAGAAAACTTTTTTTAGCACAAAGATGAAAGTTGATCTTAGAAAGTGGAAGACCCAGGTGACTCAAACAATATCAAGTCCATGAAAACAATTAAAAAAAAAAAGCTTTAACCCCATATATACACTGGAACAAAAAATTTAAATGATACAAAAATAAGGAGTGTGATGCATCCTTCAAATAACATAATATTAAGAAGCAAAAGGAGCCTCATACCATGAATGTAACATTCTTTTAGGAGGTATAAGAATACAACAGGGGATATACACGATAGATCAGAGAGTGAATGCACGGCAAGATTCCACGGCGGATGAGTTTGATCTTTATGGTCAAGTGGTTCGACAACTCTTTGATTGAATCCCATGCCAATGAAAAATGATGATTCTAAAAAATAAAGCACCCAAAAAAAACATAAATAGAGAATAAAAGATAACACACCGAACCCATTAAAACAAACAAGTCAAATATCTTTTGAACATACAAAGCCAAGATAAGTGATCAGTGCTACTAAAAAAGTCAACCATTAAATTGTACAAGTTGATCTCTGCAAGCTATCATAGTTAGTGACTTCAATATTTTTAAAAATTGGAAAATGCAAGAAATACCCTGGATAAAGAGGGATACATTAATTGCCAAATTTGGAAATTAAACTGATGATCCAAGAAGCAGAAACATCAGAATATCTTGTCAAGTATTATATTGTACCTTTTTTTTTTTTTTTTTGATAAGAAACTATGTAACTTTCCATTCAAAAAAAATAATTACAAAGAGGGTGAAGAGATATCACCCGTGCCAAAAAGGATTACAAAAAACATTTCCAATCGGCGTTAATCAAAAGACCATTATAATTACAAAACAATTTAGAAAGAGAAGCAAAAAGAGAGACTTTATAACGAATGAGATCCCACACGTCAATATGAAGTCTTGTTTTATGATAAAAAATGCGACGATTACGCTCCAACCAAATTTCTCATATGATTAATTTGACCACTCTTTCCCAAATCCATCTAGCTTTGTCTTTGAAAGGGTGCCCTACCAAGAGAGAATAAAGGATGGCTTTGGGGCAATTGGAGAGGCACCAACCAATATCAAAAGTAAGCATAAGCTTATTCCATATAGCAGCATAGGGGTAATAAAAAAACAGATGTAAATCGTTTTCGGAGGCAGAAAGAAAGAGGCAGCAGCAAGATGGAGAAAGCGCAGTCTTCGGATTCCGTTTATGTAGCATGTTCGCCGTGTTTTACCCCGGCCATCAAGTTCCACATAAAGAAATTGACCTTTCTAGGACAACCTTTAGCCCAAATACCATTAGCCAGTCTCCTATCTAAAAAACCCTCATTATCAGTTAAATAAGCAAAGAGGGAGGCAGTAGAAAAGCCATTTGAGTCCAACTTCCAACAAAACGAATCCTCTAATTGATCAATACGGTGAGGCTGGAGCAGGTTAAGGAGAGCAATAAAATCATCAATTTCTGGATCATATAGAGGTCTTTTCAGAATGAGATTCCACCCTTCAGGTTCCTCTGTCCAATACTCCCTGACCACAGCCTGTTTATTTCTTGATAGACCGAACAGTCTCGGGAATTGTCTTTTCAAAGGGATTTCTCCTATCCACCAATCATGCCAGAATATAATTCTACTACCATCACCTAGATTGAAGCCTAAGACATCAGCAAGCTTCAACTTACAGCTTTTAACAAAATTCCATGAGCTATTACCCATGATTCGCACTCTCGGGTTAGTGAACTAGCCATAAGGATCAAGGCCATGAATGCTTGAGACAACGGAGTGCCACAAAGAGTTTGTGCCATAAAGTATTATATTGTACCATCAAAACACAAATATACATTTTGTATCTGTAAGTGTTCAAACCAGCTTTCGCATACCTCGACTAATCTTACGCGACAACAACATTTGGTGTCGAGAAACTCGTGGAATAATATTCTGGGTAGATGGCCACACATTGATTGATCCCATGACCTCAAAGCTTTAAGGAAAATCCTTCAACCCATGGTTTATTCTAATTAAACAATATATATATATATAGTTGTCACTTTCTTTTCCACTCCTAAATGGTGAATTAAAAACGCCAGCTCTAAGCATAAAATTAACATAAACATTAATTATTCTATATATTATCGTCGACTAATTTCTCCTTGATCAACTGAATTGGGGGAAAATTCACTCTTTTGAAAACCGAAAAGTAATGATAAAGTATTAGAAAATGCATAATAAAACTGAAAATTAGTAAATTCTATCCATCTTTTTCCTTTATCTATAAATTTTATTCAAACACCATTTTCATACTAGCAAATGCACCAACAGTACTAAACTAATTATTCAAATTCAAATTCAAATGCTTAGCAAATGAAACAAAAAATACAAAATCGAAGAGAAAAATTGCAACAAAGAAAAAAGAAAACAAAACCTGAAACTTAAAAAAAAAAAAAAAAAAAAAAAAACCAAAATTGCTTCGTTTCGTTAATTTTGAGAAAGTGAAAACAAGAACACGAGGAAAGTATGAACTTACAGAGACGAAAGGCGAAAGGGAATCTGTTTGTTTTTTCGAAGATGAAAATCTCTTTCTTAGTACATTCGATACGGTGGCGCAAGCCTACAAATTCTATTTATATAAACAAAAAAAAAAAAAGTTTAATGATGGATTTGGATATTGTTTTCAGTTTTTATTTTTAAATTTAGTGGAAATATGAACTCACACTCTCTTTGACGAGAAATTATTCAAAATACCGGGTACAATATGGCTGGTTGCTTAAAAGCCAACACGTGTCTTTACAATAGACGGAGCAATCTCTACGGAATGGCTCAGCCGAAACGTTACGAACGGAT
This sequence comes from Gynostemma pentaphyllum, assembly GCA_028015215.1. Taxonomy (NCBI): domain Eukaryota; kingdom Viridiplantae; phylum Streptophyta; class Magnoliopsida; order Cucurbitales; family Cucurbitaceae; genus Gynostemma; species Gynostemma pentaphyllum. The sequence goes on along the minus strand of CM051351.1, from coordinate 59,169,427 downwards.
TTTTTTTTTTTTTTGTCCGTAATAAAAATACCAAATCGAAGTGCCAGCCAATTGATCAAGCAGTTTTTTTCCTTCATCCGACTGGACATGAAAATTGAGTAAAAAAAGACAAAAATTAATAAATAAATTATATATCCTTTTTTTCCATCTATATATGTATTCGGTTTGATATATATGAATTACTTTTTTTTAGCAATATATATGAATTACTATTGGTAAATAAGAAACTTTGTTCCATATTATTTTATAAGAATTAATTAGTCTCAAATAATATAAATTTGCATACTAATTATTAAAATATTAGTATTTAAAAAAAATTACTCAAATAACATAATTATAATTCATAATTTATTGATCAATAAATTATTGAACTATTTTTTATGTGTATTTAATGAATTTGTAAGGTTTATTTTTTATTTTTTTAAGTTTAAGTTCAATAATTTATCAAGTTATTTGATTATCTTTCATTATTATTTTCAATGAATTTGTTAGTTTTTTTTTTGTTTTTTTAGTTTAATTAATGAATTAAATTATTGAACTATAATTATGCTATTTTAATAATTTTGAAAAGTTCTAATATTTCAGTAATTATTATGTAAAAATATACTATTTTAGTAATTGTCCATTTTATTATGTTTAATTCTATTCGTGGGATAAAAAATCTATTATTTAAATTAAACAAAAAATAATAACATAAATATGTCTAAAATCGACTATTTAAGATCTTTTTAAACAACCGATTATATTATTTAAAAATACAGATTTAATTTTGAAAAGTTTACTAATTCTATAAATTTAATAGGTTATAAAATGATACATTGATATGCATTCATTCAAGGTCTGAAAAATGATATATAATTTTATTTTTAATCTTTTTTCAACTCTATTTACACTGAAATGGAAGGAAGAAAAAGAACCACTTGATCAATTGGCTGTCAATTAGATTTGGTATTTTTATGACGGAAAAAAAAGGCACCGCTTCGTAACGTCTCAGTCCCATTCCGTTTGCTCCGTCTATTGTGAGGACACGTGTTGACTTTTAAGCAACCAGCCATATTGTACCCGGTATTTTGAATAATTTCTCCCCAAACCCATAGGGACTAAGTTTTACAATTAAACCAAAAAAAAAAAATTTAAGGGATAACTCACAAAGAAGCATAGTGGTTGTAATAACCAGTATAACAAATTAACTCTTTAAATTATTAAATTAAAGAGTTATTGAGTTGGCCGCTAAATTTTACATTGTGATAAAATTGAATACATGAAATTTTAATATAATAAATTAACTCTTTAAATTGTTACATTAGACTCTAAAAAAATCATTGCAAAAAGAGGAAGAATACATTCTTAATTTCAATTGGTTGAGATGGGTGAGACCGAAAAATAAATATGGCATCCCTACCCTTAGAGGGTTTTGGAATCAAGATGGGGATTTAGAAATCCAACCCCATAAAGATTTTATAATAATTATTAGTAAATTAATAATTTATAGAGGTAATTTGTTGAATTAAAATTTTATATTAAATTTTAATACTTTACAAAATTTTAAAGCTAAATGTTTAGATTAAAAAGTTTGAGAGTGCAACAACTCATATAGTTCAAATTAAACTTGTTTATACAAATTTTTTTAGAAAAGTCTATTTATTGCCCATTTGATATTAACCTAAATAAACTGTAAAACCTAGTTACTCGATTTATTTCTTAGGAAATTTCAATGGGGAACAAAATTTTATATATTATATTTAAATATATAATTGTTTAAAAATATTTACAAATATAGCAATATTTAGGGTGTTGATCAATGATTAAAATTGATTACTGCCACATGTATTAGTGATTGACGTATTCAGGGCCGGTCCTAAGATAATAGGGGTCCGGTGCGAAATGATATTTTGGACCCTTATTATATAATTTTAAATATATAATAAATTAAAATACATAAACAAATATAACATTATTAAATTCAATCAAATAATAAATATTAAACGAAATAATACAATTTAAAATTCATTTAAAAAGTGACATTCTTCTTGAATATTTTGATGCAAAATCATCTACTACTTTTTCAATATCAATATCATCTAAAGTTTCACTCTCAATTGATATCAAGGCCAATCCATTGAGTCTCTCTTGTGACATGGTTGACCGTAAATAAGATTTCAACAACTTCAACTTTGAAAAACTTCTTTCTGCTGATGCAACTGTAATAGGAATCGTCAATGATATTCTGTATGCAATGGCAGCATTTGGAAAAAATCCCTTTTCTTTCAAACAATTCAATATGTCTGTTGCTCCAATCTTTCCATTTGGTAAAAGTTCTCTAAGCAATTTCAATTCAATGTACAAATCATTCCCATCAATATCACCATATTGCCCATCTTTTAAAAGAGTAGTTTGTAAATGAGTGCAACAAGATTTCAAGTCTTTCTCATCCAAAGATTTTAGTTTCTCAGAACTAAACAAAAACCCAAAAATACTTTCATATTCTTCATATTGCTCAAATCTTCGAGTCAATGAGACAATAGATTGATCAACTATGTAAAGAAAATAATGCACTCTAAAAGATTCCTTGGGTGATAAAGGAGCTTCATCAACACTTTCATCAAACTGCCTTTTTCTACGAATTACACGTTTTTTAGGAAACACTTGATCAATTTCCAAATCAATAGCAATTTTCTTGGCATCATCCATAGCATTTGAAAAACCGTTTTCTCTATACTTCTCGAAAAAAGAAATCAACTCTTGAACTTCAACAATAGCAACATAAAGGAACATATCTTTTGCTTGTAAACTTTTACTCACCAAATTAACCGCATATAAAATTTCATACCAAATAATTGCAGCTAGTAAAAGCTCAAAATTACAAAGTTCATTTATAGCCAAAGATCTAGCTTCACTTTGTATTTTAGAATCATTATCTTTATCCGCCACTTCAAGCAAAGCTTCTTGAATATCACTAATTTGAAATCTGATTGCTTTAACACTATCCACACGACTTTCCCATCGGGTATTTGACAACGATTTAAGCGTCAATCCTTTTATATTATTTTTCAAAATATGCCACCTCTTTGTAGAATTAGCAAATATTGTATAAATTCGTTGGACTATTCCAAAAAAATCTCTTGCTTTGCCACAACTATTTGCAATATCACACAAAGTCAAGTTAAGACTATGACTACCACATGGAGTATTAAAATGCTCTAGGATTCACATCTAAAAGTCGTTTCTGCACACCTTGGTGTTTTCCCTTCATGTTTGATCCATTGTCATAACCTTGCCCTCTTACATTGTCTATGTCAAGATCAAGAGATTTCAACACTTTTTTCAATACTTCAAAAATACCTTGGCCTGTCGTGTCATCCACAACCAAAAATTCCAAGAAAAATTCTTCGATTTTAACTGAATTTGTCGAGACATTTACACATCTTAATATCAAAGACATTTTTTCTTGGTGACTAACATCAGGAGTACAATCTAATATGACTGAAAAATATTTTGCCTCTTTTATCTTCCTAATGATCTTTGTTTTAATCTCAGAAGCAAGCATTTGTATCAATTCATTTTGAATCTTATGACCAAGATAATGATGATGAAGATCATTGTTATTAACACACCGAACATGCTCTTGAATGATAGGATCAAACTCAGCCAACATCTCAATTAAACCCAAAAAATTTTCATTGCTATTTTGATATAACTTTTCATTTGTTCCACGAAATGGCAAATTATTCTTAGAGAGATATTTCACCACTGCAATCACCCTAAATAATACTTTCCTCCAATGTTCTTTTTATTTCAAAAGCTGTTCTTGAGCCACTTTATCAATGGTCTCACTTTTTTGTAATCTGAGGCGCAATTCCATCCAAGTAGCCATATTATTCATATGATCCACACTTGTTTCATGCTCTTTAAGTCTAACACCAAGATGTGTCCAATCCCCAAAACCTTCATTAACTAAAACACCTTTTCTAACGCCTTTTTTAAAAATTTTACAACAAAAACATAACACTTTGTCAAGCTCTTTTGAATACACAAGCCAATCTCTATCACACTTCTCTCCATTTGACAAACATCTTGTGTAAAACGATGACGAAAATCTCTTTGCGTGTTTATCTTTCGGACCTTTAGTTATTGAAAAATCTCTTTTTGGACCATTTATTACCAGTAGATCTATCATTCTAGAATCAAGGGCATCCCAATTCCTTGGATCATATATGTCAATAATAAAAGATTCACTTAAATTATCCTTGTGTTCATCATTATCAAAACATATATCAACATTCTCAATATTCACATTATCATCGTGGGACCTATCAATGTGGTTTTCACTGTCATCTAATATTTTATCATTCTTACAATTACCTTGACTTTCTGTATGAATATGATCATCATCTTTTCCTTCGTCCACACGAGTTTCTTTTCTGATAAACTTATCAAGAGCTCCCTTCTGAGATTCAACTAGTTGCTCAATTCTTCTCTTTTTTTTAAGTTTCTCAAATCCAGATGGATATTTTTTTGAAGACATACTTTATCTGCCATTAAAATAAAAACTATTTTGTATAAATTGAAATTAACTCTATAATTAATAACCAAACAAAAAAATATAAATTAAAAAATAGATAAAAAAAGATGTAGAAAAGTGAACATACCATGAATGAGTTGAATCAAATTGGGTTGAAATTTTTTTAAATATTGTAGAGAAAAAAATTTAGAGAGGGTGATAAAAGAATAGAATGACTTAACTTTTTGCTTAGGTAAATTATAGATTGTTTTAAGAAAATAAAATAGGAAAGTTAGAAAAAGGAAAAGGAAAAAAATAAATAAAAAAAGTAAGTCGGCACTCGCAGAACTGAAACGGAAGAAAAGAAAAAGAAAGAAAGAAAAAAAGAAAAAAAGAAAAAGAAAAGTAAAGTAAGGCGGTTGGGATGAAAAAAAAAAAATAAGTAAGTCAGCGACGCTGACTTAATAAAAGAAAAAAAAAATAGTAAAAAACTATATATGGGCCCCTAAAAGCGGCCCTGGACGTATTATAAGACATGTAATTTAATGTTAATCACTTATACCTAAAATTTGTCATATAATTTTAAAACATGTAATTTTTCAAAATATTAAAATATATTTAGAGACAATTACTCATTATTAAAATTTTAGAATATCTTAAAAATACTCATTATTAGAGTAGATTTACCACCATCCCTTATTTCTTTGATTAATCTTCAACTTTATTAATATATATATATATATATATATATATATTAAAGAAGAAGAAGAAGAATGTTGGTGACAAAAAGAAGCTTTTTGGAGTGTGCTGGAATGAGATTCAAATGTCTGGGAATATGATGTCTGTGTTTGGAGTGTGCTGGAATTTGGTTTATGGGAATATGATTATTGTTTTTGTAGGAAGGAATATGATTTGTTATTTTATTTAATTATTATATAAAATTTAATTTAAAAATTTTAAAAAATAATTAATAATATTAAATTTAATTAAATTAAAATTATCAACTATATTTATTTATAAGTTTGAATTTTTTAATTTCCTTTTAAATATTATTTCATTAAATAAAATAAAATAAAATTGATGAAACATATAGGAATCAATTTCTTACAATCATATATTATTATATAAATTAGTTGATATTAATTGACGGTAAAAAATGAATGATTGTTTTCATTCAATATTTAGGGTTAAATAATAAAACAAATTTATTAATTTAAAAAAAGTGAAAACGTGTTATTTAAAAAAAGGGTAAAATGTAAATAAAACCCCTGTGATTTTTTTCAAATGCATGAACACCCCCCTTAGTTTGAAAATGGCAAATCACACCATTGCCATTGTGGTTCCAAATTTTTTCAATCAGACTCTTCCACTTCAATGTTATTAATTTTATTTTAATCATAACTTCTTCGTTTGAACTCTGATTTGGATGATTCAAGATGTTTTGGAATCCTCATTTTGGTCTCTACGCTATGGTCACTTCGAAACTTTCAAATCACCAAAAACCAAAAGAGTTAACGGTGTCAATCATACCTAGTATTTTGATGTCAATTAACTCTTTTATTTATTAATCATTTCGAAGTTTTGAAGTGACTATTATATAAATCTTGAAATTAAGATTCCAAAATATCTTGAATCACCCAAATCGGAGTTCAAACGAAAAAAGTTATGGCTAAAATAAAAATTTTGACATTAAAGAGGAGGGGTTTGATTGAAAAAATTTGGAACCACAAAGGGTGTTCATGCATTTGGAAAAAACCACATGGGTCTCATTTGTATTTTACCCTTAAAAAAATGTTGTATTTGGAATTAAGCTTGAAAAAAGTACTATAAAGTAAAATTTATCTAAATTAGTTAGTGTATTATTTTGAACATTCTTTTTAAATTTAATTATGTATAATATATTGAGTTTCTTTAAAAAAAATATTTTTGATTTAAAAAATATGTATATTTTTTTTAATTAAAATTGAACATATTTTTTTAATTTAATTTGTATAATATATTGAGTTTCTTTAAAAAAATATTTTTGATTTAAAAAATATGTATATTTTTTTAATTAAAAAATATTTTTTAATTTTATCTTGTTCACTATAACCTACTAAAATACTCATAATATATTTTTTTTCCTATTAAAAACACCAAATAGTACAAAATTGGAGAGAGTTTAATTAAATGTCAGTGACAAATGCCAATGCCAGAGCTAATGCCAATGTTAAATAAAGGGAAATTTGGATGAGAATTGAATGTCAATGCCAATGGTAAAAGAGGTTGAACCAAACAATATAATGGGAATTGAATGCCAATACCCATGGGAATTGAATGCCAATGCCGGCACTCCAAACGCCCCCTTAATGTTAGAGAGAGAGAGAGAGAGATGAGGGTAGGTAGGCTTAGTTCCACAGCCACACGCTTTGTCGAGCAAAGGCAGAGAGATCGGAGAAGTTTCAAAGAAGTTGATAGAGAAAACTTCCATAGTCATAAACAACCGCATGCGGGAGGGTGTGGAGATATCGTTTACAAATGTCAAATTTGCCCTCCTGCTTTTAAGTCAACATATTCCTCTAATTAAATTTGAAACACCTTATTTATTTAATATCACAACTAATATCCTAATTTGATGGAGAATCAAATCAGATTTAATGAGTTCTCTAAAAATGATCAGTGAGTTTAAGGGAACTCATGGTTATATTGCTCCTCGTATGTTATTTTCTTGGGCTATTATCACATATACCCAATATCGAGTCTCAGTTTTCAAAAAAACCACAAACATTTAAAAATATCAAAATTACCCCACACATAATTTTTTTTTGAAAATTTGATTATAATTGATATATTATTGTTGTAAATTTACATTATTGATATATATTTAATACTAGAATTTACATTACTGATAAATTATTATTGTAAAATTACATCAATGATATATCATTAAATTAATATAATATCTAAAAATGGGTAAATCTGATATAAACAATAAAGTGTGGCAAATATGAAAACAAGACTCAAAATTTGGCTACGACGCATAATTTTCCTATTTTCTTTTATATTTTACCTTCAATTTTGGAACTTTAACAAATGTTTGATTTTCATAAATTTTCTTGTGTTTTTTTTATTTTGCCCTTTTTTTGGTTTGGGCATTTTTAGTCTTTTTCTCTATGTATTAAATCCGTTCGGGTTAGTTTTGGCCATTCATATAATTTATGTGGTTGACTAAATATTATTGTAATAAATAACAAAAAAAATATCATTCTTATTAATAGCTCTTAATAAAAATTAAATAATTTATCACTAAACTAATTATCAAATAAATTCAATAGTTATTAAATAAGTACTAAAAAAATTAAGTATTGATTTAAAGAGAGAGAGTAAAAATGTAATAAATAGGGTTTTTTTTTTAGGAAATGATATTTCTCAAAATAATGATTCAACTGGTTGACACATGCTCCCTCTCTATGAGGTCGAAAGTTCGAGCCTTTCATTCTCTAATTTGATGTAATATCTCAAAACAAAAATGATTCTCAATTTTAAAATATATCCCCATGTTGATTTTTATTTCATTTTCGATCGTTCCAGTCTCCCCTCCTTGAATTTAATGTAGTATCTCAAAAACACAAAAAAGAATGATTCTCAATTTTAAAATATATCCCATGTTGATTTTTATTTCTTTTTCAGTAAAAGAAAATGAAAAAATCGATTCTTATACCTTTATTCTCATTCCCGATAAATAAACGGTGCACACATCAACCATTTTAATCCGTAAAATGCCAACTATGTCAAATTCAATCAATGATCAGAGATATCAGACAAGTTTGACTTTGACTGGTAATAGAATAGTAAACAATACACTTGTCCGTAGGAGATTGAACTGGTATGAAAAGACTGGCAAGTCCTTTCATTTTCACTCTATTTACTTGAATGGGAACAGCTGATTAATCGATTTGCAGGGATTTCGCAGTGAGACAAATACGCAAAAAATGGCACCATTTTGCCTGTTTCATTCAGATTCAGTGGAGCCAGCCACTGCGCATTTTAGCATTTCCATTTTCCATTTTTACTTTTTTTTTTTTAAAAAAATCATTTAAATTATGCCACATAAATAATATTATTTATATATATTTAATATTTTAGTGCCACGTCGGATTTCTATTAGATAATTAACTGATGATAGGGACCAACTAGAAAACACAATCAAAACTTAGATTTAAAAATAATGTCGTGTTTTAAAACTCGGAGACTAAATAGATATCAAAATGAAAACTCATGGACAAAAAGTATATTTTTCCTTATTTTAAAGTTAAACTATGTAATTAGCTATATTAATTTTGACTGATTTCTTTTTTCTGGATTCATTATTAACTACTTTTAATATGTTTAACTTTATTATTAATAAAACTAGTGTTGTTGATAAGGAATGTAGTGGTGGGGACTTGGGCAAGTAGGGTGTAAAAAAAAAAATTAACAAATGGAATCAAAGGTTTTAGGGTTTCGAGAAATGAGCATAGGTCAAATGGTTAGATAGAGATTGAAGATTCGAGTCTCTTTGAAAAAGATAAACAAGTTTGATAACTGTTTCTTATTTCTGTTTCTCATTTAAAATATAGAAAATTATGTGAAAATTATGTTTTAAAATAAATGATTAAATATCAACTTCATTTTTAAATATGTAAATTATATTTTAAATTCAAAAGGGGACAAAGTAACAATATATTAATATAATGAAAAAATTGGAGAAAAAAATAGAATTTATTTTTAAAAAAAATTTCTATACAATTTTAAAAATGGTTTAAAAAAAGTGAAAAACAAGAAGAAAAAAAAAGTTACTAAATAATTCTATTTCTTAAAAAATGAAAAAACAACAAATAGAAGTTGAAAAGGTTATCTCAAACTATCTATTTTTTTAGTAGTAAAATAGTTCACCTATAAAAGTAAGTAACTAGTTATAAAAGTCATTCGTCAAAGAGGAGAAATTATTCAAAATATCGGGTACAATATGGCTGGTTGCTTAAAAGTCAACACGTGTCCTCACAATAGACGGAGCAAACGGAATGGGACTGAGACGTTACGAAGCGGTGCCTTTTTTTTCCGTCATAAAAATACCAAATCTAATTGACAGCCAATTGATCAAGTGGTTCTTTTTCTTCCTTCCATTTCAGTGTAAATAGAGTTGAAAAAAGATTAAAAATAAAATTATATATCATTTTTCAGACCTTGAATGAATGCATATCAATGTATCATTTTATAACCTATTAAATTTATAGAATTAGTAAACTTTTCAAAATTAAATCTGTATTTTTAAATAATATAATCGGTTGTTTAAAAAGATCTTAAATAGTCGATTTTAGACATATTTATGTTATTATTTTTTGTTTAATTTAAATAATAGATTTTTTATCCCACGAATAGAATTAAACATAATAAAATGGACAATTACTAAAATAGTATATTTTTACATAATAATTACTGAAATATTAGAACTTTTCAAAATTATTAAAATAGCATAATTATAGTTCAATAATTTAATTCATTAATTAAACTAAAAAAAAAAAAAAAACTAACAAATTCATTGAAAATAATAATGAAAGATAATCAAATAACTTGATAAATTATTGAACTTAAACTTAAAAAAATAAAAAATAAACCTTACAAATTCATTAAATACACATAAAAAATAGTTCAATAATTTATTGATCAATAAATTATGAATTATAATTATGTTATTTGAGTAATTTTTTTAAATACTAATATTTTAATAATTAGTATGCAAATTTATATTATTTGAGACTAATTAATTCTTATAAAATAATATGGAACAAAGTTTCTTATTTACCAATAGTAATTCATATATATTGCTAAAAAAAGTAATTCATATATATCAAACCGAATACATATATAGATGGAAAAAAAGGATATATAATTTATTTATTAATTTTTGTCTTTTTTTACTCAATTTTCATGTCCAGTCGGATGAAGGAAAAAAACTGCTTGATCAATTGGCTGGCACTTCGATTTGGTATTTTTATTACGGACAAAAAAAAAAAAAAATCCGTTCGTAACGTTTCGGCTGAGCCATTCCGTAGAGATTGCTCCGTCTATTGTAAAGACACGTGTTGGCTTTTAAGCAACCAGCCATATTGTACCCGGTATTTTGAATAATTTCTCGGGTTTGGGAGATTGAACTTAGTTCTTACAGTTTATAAAGTTCCAATTTATTCTTTATGGTTTGAAGTCTACATCAATTTATTTTATATGGGTTTAAAAGTTTTAATTTAAGTTTCTATAGTTTGATAAGTCTACAAAACATCCTTATTGTTACCACATTTTATATGTCAAAAAAACCTCAAATTTACCCATTAGTTATCACTACTGTCATCTCTCTTAACCACGTGGTTGACCACATCCACATAAACAAACACAAACAAGTTATGAACTTTTTGGTAACAGAAAGTCATCAAACCATAGAGAGTAAGAATTAACCTATTTCGTAGCAATCTCTAAAGTTTTTATCAATCTCTTTTCATTCCCTTGATTCCTCCTATAGTCCTAGTCAGAATTAACCTATTTCGTAGCAACACATGAAAAAGAAAACCAATTTATTTCATTGACTTTTTAACCTTAGAGAGATACAAAAGAAAAGAATCCCAGAAGCTTCCTCGTATCTTCTTCGAAGCCAACTACATTTCATTCCTATATATAGTGTATACCAATTTGACTAAAATGTAGGTGTTAGATTTTTCTTATTCGTTTCCTAGCTAGTTTATAGAGAGAAAAAGAGAGAGAAATTCTTGTCGATTTATCAAATGGATATAAATAAAAAGAGAGACTTTCCTGTTGTTGATGTTAATGTTGATGATCAAGATCAAAATTCTCCATTTCCTCACCCTAAAAGAAGCTGCCAAACATTTCAGATTAGTTTTGAACAAGAAGATCTCATCGCTATCGAAGATTTTTTCCGCAAACTGGTTCGTACCCCCCTCGCTATCTTCACGAGAAATTATTCAATATGATCGTCACAAATGTGACGTCGTACGACTCTTCTATTCATAGCGACAATCCAAATTTAGAAACTAATTCATTCTTTCATTTTTTTTTAGGTACGTGAGGAGCTGCATAGCAAAATTCCACTTCACTATCACTCCTTACAATCATCATCAAGGTTAGCTCAAAAAAAAAAAAATCTCAATAAAACAAATATTAAAAGGATCGATTTTGATATATTAAATTATTTTACTAATTTAATTTCCATTAATATCGCATCTCATGGTTAATTCCCCACATAATATTTTTGTCTTTTTTTCCATATATTTTAGTCATAGGTTGAATTTGAAGCTTAACAATGAAGAAGGATCAATTGAAACATCAGAAAATGAGTTGAAATTATGTTTCCTAAACCAAATGGAATCCACCATTTTCACAAACAGCAATATAGAAGCCAAAGATGGTGAGGTTCTACAAGTTGCTTTGTATGATGTCAGAAACTCTAATTACTCCATAGTCAAGACAGGTCCTTTATCTTCAGCCACGATCGAGATCGTCGTCCTCAACGGAGACCCCGGTCGAAACCTACCCGAGGAGGGAAATTTCAACAAGAGTATTTTGCATCAAAGAGAAGGGAAAAGACCTTTAATAGTTGGACGTGATCTTACCCTAGCTTTGAAAAATGGAGTAGGGTTTATCAGGAATTTGAGTTTCACTGATAACTCACGTTGGACAAGATCTGGAAATTTCAGATTAGGAGTAAGAATCAAAAATTCCAAAATTTCAACAATATCAGAACCTTTCAAGGTCATGGATCATCGAGGAGAAGGTAATTTTTTTTTTTCTTTTTAGTTTTTCTCTTATGGAAGCCAAAATTATTTTTTTAAAACTATTTTTACGAAATAAAGGGATTATATAGATCAATCAAAGTTCACTATTTGGTTAAAAAAAAAAAAGTTCACTAAAAATTTCAATTTTTACATTAAAAAAATATTGGTGAGTAATTTTTTTTCTCCAACAATATTTCATGAATATCGATTATATATATATATATATAAAACAACATAATTTTTTAGTTGTTAATCATTTATTATGATCGAGAAATAATCACATGAAATGATAAAAATCATTTTTTCCAAACATCTTTCTGATGTGGAATTCTCAACATGTCCCTCAAGATGGTGTCTATTTTTGGGCTCACCATTCTTTGATCGGATCCCATTTTTGGACTGAATGTCCGTTTGAGCTTGTTGGGTTCTAATACCAATCTTGATATAGCTTCTATCTCACAACCAATTGACAATGAGTGAACTAGACTATGTAGATCTTATAAATATTGTGAGTTCCCATCATATTTTCGATGTGGGATTCTCAACGATAAGCGTATCACACTATCATCTGATCTATTTTAATCTCTCATATATTTTATTTTTGTTTCCTATTTTGAATGAATTAGTGAATAAGAAACACCACCCTCCAAAAATGGGAGATGAAGTATGGCGTTTGGAAGGAATACGTAGAGGTGGTCAATATCACACTCGCTTATCTTCCAAAAATATCAAAACTGTTTATCAATTCTTGCATGCTTATCAAACAAATCCTTCCTCATTAAGACAGGTAATTTATATATATATTTTTTTAAAATGATTAATTTAAATCTTTTCATTTATTAATTAAGCTATTACTTAAATTAAATTAGGTTCTTGGTAATAAAGTTTCAAATAAGACATGGAAGGCAATGGTTGAGCATGCTTCTGAATGTCTTATTGATTATAATACCAATGGGGTTGGTTTTCCCTTTCTCTAACTTAATTTATTTTCCTTAATCTCTCTTTTAAATCAAGGTAATCTCTCTATCATATATATATTTTTGTATTTAATGCAGTATAATTATATGTTGGAAAATGATGACATGAAAGATGAAGCTTATAGAGAGAATCCACACTTTGATCCATTAATGTGGGGTGATCCAAGTCTAAGTGCCCAACTCCAACACTTGGACACCTTCTTATTTCAAGGTATTGTAATTTCCTTGTTACCTCATCTGGCCAAACATCTACTTGCTTCTCATTAGATAGAAGGTTCGAGTTTCCCTACCGCGATTCAAATGTAATATCTTAAAAAACTCTAATCACTATTGTTTAAATTTATCTCAATTTAGCAGTTCAAAATTTTTAAATTATCAAAATAAGAGATGTTAAACCTAGACCGTTTAAAATTTTTACTCTAAACCAACCTAATATTTATGGTCTTTCTCTTAAAGCCAGTTGACGATATTTAAATTTGTGAGGTTGTTATTATCTAGAGAGTTTTTCATGGGTAAATCCACCACTCAAAGAGAGGCTTTTTTGGTCTCATCTAACTTAAGCGTCTTTTTGCTTGGTAAAAAGTTATTAATTACACCGTTTAATTCATAGTTCAATTTGATCAAAATAAAACTTTAAAATAAAAATTGATTTACTCAATATAAAAATAAAGTGAAAGTTATTTTTTTTTCTTCCTCAAATATTATAATATTTATTAATAATGTGGGCATCCATCTCAAAACCAATTGGTAATGAGAGGAGTGACCCTTAGAGTTTATAAATGTTATGAGTTCCTTACATCTTTCCGACGTGAGATTCTTAACAATATTTTCTCTAGAAAGAGATTTTAAGTGGTTAAATGTTTTCATAACTAGTGATTAGAAACTGACCTGATTAATTATATTTCAATGGGCAGGAGATCCACCATTGATACAATAAGCTTCAACCTCAGATCATCATATTCATAACGACGACAATGACGATGATTTGACTAATAATTTTCCTATATAAAGGAAAAAAATTACAATTATTTTTCTCTAGCTTTTTTGCAGTTTTAAATTGGGTGATATGATTGGGACGCCGCCGTAGAGCTTGTAATAATCTCCGGCCACCATCATTTTTCCGCCACTCAGATTGACCGCCGCGAAAGGAGTGATGTAATCTTAGGTTTTCGCGGTGACCCCGCCAAGATTCAAGAGGGGTTGAGGTGACCATAAGGGGCCATGCAATGCATGACAAAGACAAACGCGTAGTAGGGATTGTCATTACCTAAGGCTGAAAGACTTGAGTCGTTGTCCCTTTGAAAATTCATTTATAAAGATATAAATGACCATTGTTATATGAAAATTATGGTGTCTCTTTTTTTTTCAAATTTTTATTATAGGGAAATTTCATTAGATGACAGATTTTTATGTAATATTTGTAAAAATATCAACTCAAAAAAGTATTTACAAATATAGCAAATTTTATCACGTTTATCAGTGATTAACAGTGATTTATGTGTTTATAGTCATAAACTTAATGTAAAAATATGTAATTCTATGTTTATCACTAATAAATCTGATCAAAATTTGTTATATTTATCAATATTTTTTTGAGCTTTTATTTTTACAAATATTACTAAAAATAAATTGCTAGGCAAATGCCCCTTTATTATATTTCTAAGTCAAGTCTTTCAAATGAAACAAATTTAGATCCGGTTTGATAACAAAGAAAATTATTCACCATCTTTTTTGATTTATTTATGAATACAATTGGAATTAAATATTTAGGGTTGAATTCAACTTAGGGAAAGACAAAGATTTCGGCCTCTTAAACACCACGACACTCGCAATCGCCTGTCAAAAGACTTGGGTCGTTGTACCTTTGAAATATACATAATGTTTTTTTTTTAAAATCAAGAATATTTTAATTGTCACCTATTTGCTAGATATATATATATATATATATATATATATATATATATATATATATATATATATATATATATATATATATATAATAAGACCAGAATACTTTTTCTTCAAAATATTGATAATAATTTTTTGATAATAAATATTAAAATAGAGATTAAAAGTATATACATGTGAGTTTAATTTTGATTTTCTTAATATCTAATCTATATATTTTCCCTAGATCTTTCTTTCTAGAGATAGAATAAAAATCTCAAATCTTATTATAAAATAAACTCCCTTAAAACTTGTTCAAGATCTCATCTTGTATATACTTCATAAAAATTATACATAGCAATTTTTTGTAATTGTTCTCAATCACTTTTAATCATAAGATCTATCAAATAACTTTTTATTGTTATTGATTCTCATTAAAAGTGATAGAACAATTACAAATGATTTCTTGTATATAAGCTTTAATAGTTAAAACAGAGAATCTATAATTCTTTTATGAGATCTATTTTGCTTGGTTCCAATTTCGATAATTTTTCTTTGCTTTTTTAATCTTTCTTGTTCTTCTAAAAATAATTATTTTTTTTAAAAAAAAACTCTCTCTTTCGGTAGCCTATGATCTCTATCAGAAAAATCATTCTTTTTTAATTTCTTATTATTTTTTTTAACAATCGATAAAGGTGAAAGAACTTTGATTGAGGGTAGAGTTGGGTACTACCTTTGATGTAAATAAAATCGTTGCGGATGTTTCTTCTTATTAGGTGAGTCTAAGATCGTTTTTCAGGTGTTTTTCATTCACTAAAATCATTTTTTAATTTTTGTATGATGTTTGGTTACATCATAAAAATGTTTTGAAATTTTTAAAAACAGTTAGAAAGACTTAAAAGTTTTAATAGAGAAACCACGTGTTTATAGAAAAGTGCTATAAAAACATTTTCTTTAAAATGTATCCCAAATCAACCAATGTTTTTAATGGATTATAAATTTGATCGTAGGAGATTGCAATTTTTTTCATCATAATCTCAATGTCCAAATTAATCTATTTTTTCACCATAAACATTCATTTCACCCTAATACTTTTGAAAAATTAAAAATACTTTAATAATATATATATATAAATTTTTTTATTTAATCGGTTTGAATAAATTATTTTTTATTTTTATTTTTATTTTAAAAAATAAATAATAAATAGTTTTGTTTATTTTATTTTATTTTAATAATTTTTTTAAATAGGTAGTTAATATAGTAATATCTTCAAAAAAAAAAACCCCTTTTTTTTGGGACTAATTTCTGAAGAAAATTATTTATATTGATTGTAAATATTTTATAACCCTGAACTATTTAAATTAAAGAGTATATCATATTTTAAAATTTTCAATTAATTTTTATTTAACATTCCTTATGGTATTTTTCTTTCTAAATTGTAAAAAAAATATTTGACATCAAATATTTTTCTTTTGTTATAAACTAAAGAAAAATAACAACTAGCAAAGAGAGAAGATGAAGAACATAAGAATATGAGAAGTGGTATATTCACTTATGGATCTAGAACCCTTCTTACAACCTCTATATATAGGCTTACAATGGAATATTAAATCCATGAGTTACAAGGATTAAATAGGTAACATAAATATGAGGAGTAAATTACAAGGATTGTAACTCGTGGAGGTTATAGAATTTGTAACCTATTGGGAGTAATGGACATCTATTATATTTATTTATAACACTCCCTCTTAAATGTCCATTATATAATGAATATGTCTCGTTAAAACCTTCCTAGGAAAAATCCTAGTAAAGGAAAAAGAGTACGTAATTCATATAGTTAAAATTGCCTCATTAAAAACCTTGCTAGGAAAACCAATGGGACAAAACCATAGGCAAGGGAAAAAGAGTACAAGTCAATATTTACTCCCCCTCATAAGAACACCAACTAATGTCTTCTTAACATCTTCATGAATTGCACAATAACTCCAACATGATTTGATAAAGTAACTGTTATAGTCTACTTTGTAAATCGTCATGATATAGTAGTGTCTCCACATGTGAATAAATAAGCTGCTTTAAAATATAACTCTTTGGATTATATAAATAATTTGCATCTGCAAAACCAATTAGCTCAAACTTATATACTCATACCAATGATTCATCAATAGTAATGAAATATATATTTATTTCATTCTCTCCTTATTGGATAAAACTATATCTAGATAATAAAGTTCATTAAAATGTTATAACTTTTCATATATTATTAGCAAGATACATACGTGCATCTATTCCACTAAGATATGGCACTTCAGAACCAAGAAGTTATTTGTTATCTTCTCGAGATTGTAAAAGATCATTTTTAACATTAAGTGAAATTATCCATTGAAACACTCAATAGATGTGTTTTATCCTTATGTAAAATCATTTCAAAACATTTTCTGTTTAAGTTGATCTATCCATAAAAATTTTATCCGGTAAATACTTACTTTACAAGCTCTAAGGAAAAACTTTGATTTCCAAATCATTCATCTCAAATTCCTTTCAAGGATAATTTATTCCTTAGCAAGCTCTTCAGGAGTTTCAAATATTGTTTAAATTAAAAATACAGTAAAAACGTGAATTTTAAACGTGACTTCTTTACAAAAACACATGAATAAATAGGACTATTTCAATAGTCTTCTTTCAACAGATATTCACTGAAACGGTTACACCACATTCCTTTCGATAGTTTCAATCTATATAATGATCTTTATAATTTGATTAAATATACTCCTCGAGAACTTGAAATTATATGTCTCTAGCATCTAAATCCTTCAGGATATAGATCTCACTCTAAAGAAAGTTATATGAATATGTTGTGACTAATCCATGAGATGCTTTCTACATCTTTCATACACAACTAGATTTGAAAAGCGAGTCTAATTTTCTTTGATTTTTTTTTCACATTAGCCAATCATTTTTATGTCAACACTCTTTGACATATTTTGGTTCACAATCCTCACATTCTAGCAACTCTTTGATTCCATATTTTTATTGTCATAACATAAGTAATCGAATCTCATCATTTTCACTATTCACAAGTGTTTGACCTTCATCTAGATTTATAGGATTAATTATGTTTATGGTTTCTTCAAGAACCTTCTACTTCCTCAATTGAATCATCTTGAGTATTGCCCATTTCTTAATTCCGACATATCTTTATCTTTGAAATCATTTGTCATTCCACACTTCGGGTGTAAGAGAATTTTTATCTTTAGAACCAATTGACTTTCCATACTTCAGGTGCGAACAACTTTTCCAACTTTTCTTAATTTCTCCCCCTAATGTTGGAAAAGTATCACGTCAATATGAGAACTAACCATGCAGTAACAATATACTGCAAATTTTGGATGTTCTTTTTCTCAATATAAGTGTTGAATGCTACTTTACCAAAAATAATATTCTCATCAAGAGGTTCAAGGATTACTTCTAAATGTGTCATATCGAGGGTCAAATATATTACCATCTTATTATGGGCAATTTCCTTCCAAATTCTTCCAAATTTTCTTTAACGGGGCTTGATTAAATTTAACTAAGTATTTTGATGTATGACAAGTACAATATTAATGCCCTTTTAAACCACACATTAAAAAAAATGATTTTTCACAAATTTGAAAGCTCTTGTTTTATGAAACTTTTGCTCTTTCCTCATTGTGTGTGTATTTTTGAAATTTGAAGAATTATCATATGACTACCACGATATGAGACAATATTTATTTCTCTACTACAATCATGACCATGACCTCATCCTTATTATAATTCATCATTGGATATTATAACATTCTCTTCAGGGAATGATGTTGAACTAGTTGGTCAAAACTCATGTTTTATTATTACCCAAAATTTATTGTTTAAACGTAATCACAATAAGGCATGTGATCAACTCATAATATTTTTAAATCTCCTTTCTCGATATTACTACTGAAGGGATGATTTACTAAATTAGCGGAATTTATTTAGTAACACAAATTAACACTTAATTTAGGATCTATTAATATCATGCAATTTGTGATAAAAACATGTAGATTCATGCTCGTTTTTCGAAAATTAAAACCCTTTACTTACATTGAATAAAACATGGAGAATCGGTTGGAGGCTTCTTTACAGCATCAAATCCTCAGCAACACCGGATCTTCTACGCTATATCCCGATCGATCAAACGAAATCCGATTGTGGGATCGAACTTAAGAAGAAATTGGGAAGAAGAAAAATATTTTCTTCCCAATAACACTAGGAATTTCGGCCAAGGGAGGGAGAAGGGAAGAAGAGAGAGTTCCAACTTTCTATGCAATTGAATTGTGTGATTTATGAATGATCCAACCCTCCTATTTATAGAAAAATAGGAATCCTAATCACATTAGGATTAATCTATATAGATAAATACAAAAAGAAAAAAGATTATCTCTTTCCTTTATCTAGCAATTTCGAAAATGCCTTGGATAAATAGGAGATTATTTTATTTTCTTTATTTTTATTTATCTTGGGTAAATAAATCTATGTAATTATTTTAGGATATAATTCAAACAATTATCTCCTAAAAATACATGTCATGGCCGATTTTATCATCATAAAATAATAAATAAATACAATTTATTTAATTAATTATTTTGGGCCAATTCCAATTGGGTTCATTAATCCAATTGGGCTTGAAATTCTCTTTTAAATTAATAAGTCCAACTTAATTAATTAATTTATTAATTACCATTTAAATAAAATATTTTATTTAAACAATTAATAATATTAATATTTTCTCCCGGCTAAATATTATCCAATTTATATTTAATTATTAATTTCCATTTAAATAATTTTCATTATTTAAATAATTAATAATAAATATTATAATTATTAATTTCCATAAACTCATTATTTAATTAATAATTTTATTGACAATATTTTATTATTAATTTAATTAATTATTAATTATTAATTTCCGTTTAAATATAATTATTTAAACAATTAATAATTGTTAATTAATTTTTATTAATTACCATTTAAATATACTCAATATTTAAATAATTAATAATATTTCATTATTAATTTCATGTTTAAATAAACTCATTATTTAAACAATTAATAATGTTTATATTAATTACCGTTTAAATATACTCAATATTTAAACAATTAATATTTCCTATTTTAAGTAATTCACTTTACTTAAAATTTCCATTTCTTCTATTTGATTTCGCGACTACGATATTTGGGCTAGCATAGAGACCCGATGGACTTATAGATCATGGGCTTAATAATTAGTCAATTAAGTGATTAACACATAATCAGTTAATTACTTATTATCTAACTATAAATAATTCCACTATAGATTCATAGCTGAACTCCCCTCACTATAGATGAGTTATGTCCATTTAGTTTATCTTTTATTTATATCTGTGATATATCCTTCACGTGGAACCCTCATAATTACAGGCGGATAAATTTACCGTTTTGCCCCTGTAATTACTGCTTTATCCTTGTGTTCCCGCTGATTCTCCAATGAACTTTATCTTTAGTCGAACTAGAGATAAGATACTTTTGTGATCAATAGAAGTCGTGACGTCACTTGTTCATATCTCGAATCAGTACATCAAGGGAGTTTCCTAAAGTTCCTAAAATGTTTAGGTATCACACTGATACCGTTAATTTATAGGAAAGTTATGAATTCCATCTCGTGAAAATGAGTTCCCAACTACTTATCTATTCATGTTCCCAAAACAGGAGTGTATTAAGCGTTCTTATAGATCGCTCTCAACTATGTGAATCAAAGAACATAACTCCACAAATAGGAGTCCAAAACGTTACCAGGATAAGGTTCCAAAACGTTATCCGTTTACTGTAGACATGTTTAAGTTACTCATCTCGACTTTAATCCTCTTGTATGACTCACATACTAAGTCGTGATTTCATAAGAGTAACTTAGGGTTTACTATTTGAATGTTTGATATTTATATATTTCCATATATTCCTAATATCATTAATTGAATCAATCTAGATAATATAAAGAACTTATGTTTATTTATTTAATTTATTCTTAATAAATTATTATTATTAAATAATTACAAGTTCTAGGACACCATTCCTAACAATCTCCCACTTGTCCTAGATCTTTGGAGATTTGAATTGTAATTCCAGTCAAACTGGATGACTATCAACTATTTAGCCATGGTAGTCATTTTAATACTTTATCAGTAACGTTTTCATTTGTTTAGTATGTATTTCTTTTGTCTGATGTTAGTTTCATTAAGTGTAATAGATTCCATATTTTATCGCCATAAAATAAACTCTATTAACTATTGATTTGAAACCATCATGCTCAACCACCTTTTCATTTACTAACAACTTAACAATCACGCGAATTTAGAGTTTAGTTAGTAAAAACTCATTTTACTTATACTTAACTCATCTGATGTTTAATTCGCAAAGGTCTTTTGTCAAATTCTTATATGGAAGTAAATCCATGTTCAAATTTGATCCCGTGCAACTCATAAAATCTCTCATTTTATCTATGTGCACTAACATACTATTTGTAAATTTTATTTTAGTCACATTGGTTCTAGGATTCTCGAAATTCTTAAGCTCCCACTACAAAGTAATTCTCCATTACTTTTATTCGTTTAAAGATTACAATTCTATACTTCTTATTATTTCCAAAAATAATGTATAAGTATAAGTGACTCTTTTCAACTCAACTATTGAAAATTCGTGTCATTTTTATTTCACTTATTTTGAACTTTATTCATTGATTTTGAAGTCAATGAATTTCACTTGGACTTCTAAAAGTCCGTTTGGTTCGTTCTATGACGCTCCCACTCAAATAAAGTTCTACAAGTAGTTTAACCATTTAAACTTTTAAATAACTACTTGTTTTATTGTGAAATAAAATTATTGTAATTCTATTCTATTTTAAGTAAGGTTTAAAGCTTTCAGTATCACTGATTTACTGAACTTTTCTTTAATAATTTGTGGATTCAATCATCCACTAATTATTGTTTTTCTATTTCTGTTTTGTTTATTCCATATCAGTTATTACCTTTAAAACATCCTTTTAAATAACTGAATGTTTGGAATATAATAAATCGATTTAATGTTTGCTTATCACTTAAGTTCTAACATCTGAATGTTCAAGCTTTAGTGATATTTAAGTCTAGTTATCTTTGATAAATCAAAGATATTCGATTTTACTTATCCCATAAGTTCGTGGATTAATATGGTTATCATCTCAAATTCCTTGAGAACCATCTTTAAGATATTAATCCCTCTAACTTATTTAAGTAATTTTAGACTTAAGTATTTAAACATTTTTAAACCTTATAACTCATTTAGATATTTAAGAGTTTAGAATTTGGTTTTGGAATTTATTTGTTTTATACTAAGTATTTTGAACAGTCATCCAATCACACTTTGGAACGTTGTAATATAATGGTAAATGAATATCTACCTAAATAACTCTTATTTAAAATATTCCCAAACTTGGTTCATACAAAATGAGAACCAATAGTTATTACATAATTCAAAATAAAAACAAATTGATAACTAAACTAAACTAGAAAACTATGGTTTAGGAAGAAAAATATTTGTCTTCCATTTAGACTATAGTAAATCGAATATGAGGAAAAATAGGAAGAATAAGAGTTTTCAATTTTGATAATTGAAATTAGAAGCTTTTGAATGAACAACCAAGACGTTTGTATTTATATGCAAAACAGTTTTCCAATCGAATTAGGAAATACTATCAAAATAAATACAAGATAAATGCCAAGAATAAAATCAAATTTTATTCCTTATTTATCTTACGTGCCGATTTTATGTGTATAAAATCAATAAGAAAAACTAATTTTTCCTTGTTTAATTTGTCTTTGGTTGAACATTCTTTTATATATTTATTTTAGACAAAATAATTCAACAATTATTTCCTAAAATATTATATATGAGTCGATTTTGGTATTTAATAATTCAAATAATTTGAACCAAAATCCATTGAATTCATTAATTCAATTATAGGTTCTTCCTTATTAATAAATCTTATTTATTAACTCTTGATATTTATTTAATTAAATCAATTATTTAAATAAAATATCATATTCCGATTTTGTATATTATTAATAAATATTTATTATTTTCTATTTAAATAATCGACATTATTTAAATTAATAATAAATATGTTATTTACTATTATCCTTTTAAATAATCACTATTATTTACAATTAATAATAAATGTTTAATTATTAATTTCCATTCAGGTAAACACATTACCTAAATAATTAATAATTATTTATTAATAATATTTTATCATTAATTACCATTTAAATAAACACATTATTTAAATAATTAATAACAATGATATTAATTTCCATTTAAATAAACTCATTATTTAAATAATTAATATTGTCTATTTATTTAAGTAAACTGCTTTACTTAAATTATTCATTTCCTTTTTTTTTTTTTTAGGAAACATAGTTCTCATCGTTCAGTTTGTTATTTCCAAGTATAGTGACTAAAGCAGATGTTGTATTACTGAAATTTAAATAAATCTTATCTTAGTAATCTAACATGCATTCAATATTCAAATACTCAAAGTTTTGACATATAATTAAATATGATGCATGAATGCGAACATATTAATGAACAGAAAAACCCTAAAACATGTTACTATGTCACGATATTTTAATGATCTAGGTGGTACCGTCGAATGATAGGTCGGTTACCATCATTAAAACGAGATGCCACTCGAACAATTGACAACTCCAGAATAACTCATATTCCTATGTCATTGTTTTAGTGTATTTGGTCCAGGAGTTTTGATAACAAAATTTATCAAATTTCTTTTAAGTGTGACCCACTAATTTAGTCTTTTAAATAAAATTGAAGAGTGTCTACGAAGTGTAGATTCGGTCTTCAATCAATCTCATTTAAAATTCTTTATCCTTTTAGGAGACCCAACTTGATAATGATTTATACAATAAACCTTCCTATGGGAATGAACACTGCAGCAGTTGTTACAGAGGCCATGTATAAATCTCACGTTTCGAGCCCATTAGTGGAGACCATAGGATACATTGACATGTTTCCTTCTCCCACTTAATATTTTGAGTTAGGGTTTCATAACTTAGACTAATTCAGGCTAACTCATTAATCCAAGTTTTAATTAACCTAATCAACTTTAACTCTTAAATTGGTTAGATTAATTTTATAAAGTGATTGTTCAAGTTTTCCTAATTAAAACTAATCACATTATGAGCCGTCTTAATAATTTTGATTTATTAATTTGAACTTTTCTCCCAGGATCGCTCCCAAGTTAGAGGCGCTCCGTGTTAGGGGAACTTTATGAAACCTCATCGCTGGGCGAGCTTTCTCGCGAGATCCGTTCAATTTAATTAATCTCAATTATTAATTTTTAATTAACCCTTAATTAAAAGTTTCTATTTGTTTATCTTATATGGATTTTGGCCCAATTGTTTAAACAATAATTCCATATTACAAATAATTCATTTAGTTTCTATTCAACTTTTAAACTAGATTTAACTTTTGAATTTTAACTAAATAAAAGCATGCTTTAATTCTAAAACAATTAGAATATAATTTTCGATAATAACATTTATAAAATAAAATTATAGCATGCTTCACATACATTA
Source organism: Gynostemma pentaphyllum (assembly GCA_028015215.1). Taxonomy (NCBI): domain Eukaryota; kingdom Viridiplantae; phylum Streptophyta; class Magnoliopsida; order Cucurbitales; family Cucurbitaceae; genus Gynostemma; species Gynostemma pentaphyllum. The sequence goes on along the minus strand of CM051351.1, from coordinate 59,144,598 downwards.
GCATATAATAACACATATTATATCATGATGCATGTATGTACAATATACAACCTATGGTGGGATTTTCTACATGACATACTTTTATGCATGAACATTATTTAAAACAATTATATCATACATATAAACAATTTAAATAATAAATAGCTAAATTGACCGGTATTCTTGGCACTATTTCTAAAACGGAAAATTAAAATTACAACTTAATTTAAATCTTCCATTGTAGAACTTGAGGCTTCAACTTTCTCTCTCCTCCATGGTGTAGGCGTGACAATGGGTAATTATGGAGGCAATATTATCTCCCATAATATTTCCATAATTACTTGTTTTAAAATAATTATCCTTTAATTATATGGAAAGAAAAAAAAAAAAAAAATTTCCATATAATCTTATATCAAATCTAAATTCATAATTTAAAATATGGAGATAATCTTGAAAAGATTTTATCCTTATCTTAAATATTTGATTTCTTCAATTTGATATAACAAGATAATTATCTTAAAATATCTTACCATTATCTTGACTTATCTCCTCATTTTCTCTCTCCTTGGGCGTGGACCTCTTGGAATGGTGGAGAACAATTTTCTTCGCTTCCTCCCTTGGTGTAGCCGATTTTGCCATCATTGGGTATGGGAAAATTACAAATTTTTCCTATACCCTAAAATTTAGGGTTTACAAATTTTATACTAAAATTTAAAATCCTAAGTGCCTCAAGAATACCTAAACAGTCAATAAGCAAACCTCCACAATTTATATAGCACAATTTATATAAACATACATAAAACGATTTTTATGCAACCCACCAAAATTTTCGAAAATTCACAATGTTGCATGATAATTAAAATTAGCTCTGATACCAATTGAAGGGATGATTTACTAAATTAGCGGAATTTATTTAGTAACACAAATTAACACTTAATTTAGGATCTATTAATATCATGCAATTTGTGATAAAAACATGTAGATTCATGCTCGTTTTTCGAAAATTAAAACCCTTTACTTACATTGAATAAAACATGGAGAATCAGTTGGAGGTTTCTTTACAGCATCAAATCCTCAGCAACACCGGATCTTCTACGCTATATCCCGATCGATCAAACGAAATCCGATTGTGGGATCGAACTTAAGAAGAAATTGGGAAGAAGAAAAATATTTTCTTCCCAATAACACTAGGAATTTCGGCCAAGGGAGGGAGAAGGGAAGAAGAGAGAGTTCCAACTTTCTATGGAATTGAATTGTGTGATTTATGAATGACCCAACCCTTCTATTTATAGAAAAATAGGAATCCTAATCACATTAGGATTAATCTATAGAGATAAATACAAAAAGAAAAAAGATTATCTCTTTCTTTTATCTAGCAATTTCGAAAATACCTTGGATAAATAGGAGATTATTTTATTTTCTTTATTTTTATTTATCTTGGGTAAATAAATCTATGTAATTATTTTAGGATATAATTCAAACAATTATCTCCTCAAAATACATGTCATGGCCGATTTTATCATCATAAAATAATAAATAAATACAATTTATTTAATTAATTATTTTGGGCCAATTCCAATTGGGTTCATTAATCCAATTGGGCTTGAAATTCTCTCTTAAATTAATAAGTCCAACTTAATTAATTTATTTATTAATTACCATTTAAATAAAATATTTTATTTAAACAATTAATAATATTAATATTTTCTCTCGACTAAATATTATCCAATTTATATTTAATTATTAATTTCCATTTAAATAATTTTCATTATTTAAATAATTAATAATAAATATTATAATTATTAATTTCCATAAACTCATTATTTAATTAATAATTTTATTGACAATATTTTATTATTAATTTAATTAATTTTAATTATTAATTTCCGTTTAAATATGATTATTTAAAAAATTAATAATTGTTAATTAATTTTTATTAATTACCATTTAAATATACTCAATATTTAAATAATTAATAATGTATAATTAATAATATTTCATTATTAATTTCATGTTTAAATAAACTCATTATTTAAACAATTAATAATGTTTATATTAATTACCGTTTAAATATACTCAATATTTAAACAATTAATATTTCCTATTTTAAGTAATTCACTTTACTTAAAATTTCCATTTCTTCTACTTGATTTCGCGACTACGATATTTGGGCTAGCATAAGGACCCGATGGACCTATAGATCATGGGCTTAATAATTAGTCAATTAAGTGATTAACACATAATCAGTTAATTACTTATTATCTAACTATGAATAATTCCACTATAGATTCGTAGCTGAACTCCCCTCACTATAGATGAGTTATGTCCATTTAGTTTATCTTTTATTTATATCTGTGATATATCCTTCACGTGGAACCCTCATAATTACAGGCGGATAAATTTACCGTTTTGCCCCTGTAATTACCGCTTTATCCTTGTGTTCCTGCTGATTCTCCAATGAACTTTATCTTTAGTCGAACTAGAGATAAGATACTTCTGTGATCAATAGAAGTCGTGACGTCACTTGTTCATATCTCGAATCAGTACATTAAGGGAGTTTCCTAAAGTTCCTAAAATGTTTAGGTATCGCACTGATACCGTTAATTTATAGGAAAGTTATGAATTCCATCTCGTGAAAATGAGTTCCCAACTACTTATCTATTCATGTTCCCAAAACAGGAGTGTATTGAGCGTTCTTACAGATCGCTCTCAACTATGTGAATCAAAGAACATAACTCCACAAATAGGAGTCCGCATTTCACTCAGGATTGAGATCTATCACGGTTGTAAACTTAGTTTGATATTCGTTTATTTCTCGTAAACGGTACTAATGAGAAATTTGATCGAACATCGTGGTCCTGTCTTATACAATCAACATTGCATATGATACTTTCATTTCATGTCTCCCACATGAATGATCAGGATTCGATCATTTGTCTATAAACAAAATGCGAAGCTATCAACAGTGTTACCAGGATAAGGTTCCCAAACGTTATCCGTTTACTATAGACACGTTTAAGTTACTCATCTCGACTTTAATCCTCTTGTATGACTCACATACTAAGTCGTGATTTCATAAGAGTAACTTAGGGTTTACTATTTGAATGTTTGATATTTATATATTTCCATATATTCCTAATATCATTAATTGAATCAATCTAGATAATATAAAGAACTTATGTTTATTTATTTAATTTATTCTTAATAAATTATTATTATTAAATAATTACAAGTTCTAGGACACCATTCCTAACAGCTACTACTGGAGCATATTTGAGACGTGAAACGTATAAATTGTTTTCACTAATGAATATTATTTTCTCTGTATAATTTCAATTTTAAACGAATTGAAACACAAACCATACTTACAAATATTAATAACACATTTAGTAGTAATACATAAATTAATACTCTAAAAAAAATTAAAATTAAGAGACGTAAAATTCAAGTAATGATAATAGAAATAATAAATATTCTATCAAAAATAGCTTAAACGTCAAATATATAATTCTATTACAAGTATAACGAAATCATTACTAAATCAAACAAAAAAAATTTAAAAAAATTGAATTTCTTGTGGTTTTTGCTATGAGGTTGAAGCACATTAGTTTTTATTTTACTAAAATATAGTAGCATACAGTAGCATTATAATGACGAAAAAAAAACTTTGAAATTATTTTAAGCTTACAAATAAGCTTACACATAATAACATTTTTATAGATAAATATCAATATTGAATCTGATAATAAGAAATCCCTAGGTTTACTGATCAAGAAATAAATAATTATCTATAAAATAAGTTGACTATTTAAAATATTGAAATCAAACAAATGATCAAGAATTTTTTTTTAAAAACAATTTTGTGAAATTGTAGGGGAAAAGAAACCTTTAATTCAAATATTTATATCTAAAAAAAAAATTATAAGATTCTCAAAGTAAAACAAATATTTACTATTATATAATCCAAGAGATTTTTTTTATTTGAGCAAATTGGAATCAAGATAAACCGGTTAAAAAAAAAACTAAAAAGAAACAAGTAACTTCATATACGTTTTAAATATTACATTCAATAATAATAATAAGTCTTCTCTTCGATTACCGTTTTAAAAAAAATACATTCTAACAACGTCTAAATGTTTTTCAAAATTATTTTTACTAGAAACCATACATACATATATGATGATGATAGGAAAAAAATTGGTTTGAAAATAAAATAAAACACCAAAATCGGAAAGATTGCAATTACAAAATGTTTATTTATTTTTTAATGAACTCCTCACTGCATATGTAAAACAAAAGAAAAAAAAAATCAAAACCTCCATCCTGTTGAAAGTTATGGGGGAAGAACTCCATATCTTACTAAAATTTTAAAATACAAACTAATGATGAATATTTTTTTTTCTTAAATCTCAATTTGCCAATCATAATTGTGAAAAAACCATAAATTTAAACTAGATATTAAGTAAAATACTACCCGAAAAAAAAAATCCGTCCTTATTTGGCTCTTAAAAGTGGAACATAAAACTAAAACAAGATAAAAGAAATTGAAGCCATAAACCTTCTAATGGTTAATAGAGAGGAAACCAAAAATGCTTGAAGGCACGAGTAGCTCAGAGAATCCAAAAATATGATCCTCTCAATCCTTGCTAATATGTTCAAAAAGAAAATTTTGACAAACTCTTCACATCTAACCAAAATAACAATTTGATAGTGTAGAAGAACAATGTAATTTTTTAAAAAAAAAAAATGGATCGATGATAGATAAAATATTTACCTCGAGCTCAAAGAAATAGAAAGGAATTATAGAAAACTTTAACAAAACAAAAATGGTAGAGACTCATGCTGATAATGTGTTATAAACTAAAGAAAAATAACAACTAGCAAAGAGAGAAAGATGAAGAACATAAGAATATGAGAAGTGGTATATTATTCACTTATGGATCTAGAACCCTTTTTACAACCTCTATATATAGGCTTACAATGGAATATTAAATCCATGAGTTACAAAGATTAAATAGGTAACATAAATATGAGTAAATTACAAGGATTGTAACTTGTGGAGGTTATAGAATTTGTAACCTATTGGAAGTAATGGACATCTATTATATTTATTTATAACACCCCCCCTTAGAATTAATAGGTCCGCGACGCCTAAAATTCACACACAAGAACGATAATGCGGAATAACAATAAAGTAAAAGGGAAAGAAAATACGACACTGAAATTTATACTGGTTCACCCCAATGTTGGGCTACATCCAGTTGCTAGCCCTGCAAATTTCACTACGATGTATCAAAGTTACAACCGCTCAAAAGGCCTCAAGAAAAAAAATTCTTTCTTTTACAATAATTCTCACAAAATCTTCCACTCACTGTTGCCGTTTCACTATCGAAAACAAGAAAAATTTGTCGCCCAATTTTTCTTTCTCTCACGGATTGGCAGTAAATCTACACCGCCAATTAATTGATATTTATATATCACAAAAAAAAATGCTGCTTTATTTTTTGGGTAGACACGGTTCACGGTGAGAGAGATAAAAACAAAACTCTTGTTCTTTTGTTAATAGGGATAATCCACTATATAGCTCATTTTGACTACACCATATATTTTTATAGCCTCTTAAATTCCTTAGGTTTTTTTAGTCATTTTAGAGTATATGTTTTTTAAATATCCCCGATTTACCCTAATTTATTTTTGTTTTTAATTGTTCAATTATGTCTGATAAGGATTATTTTTTGCATTTATAATTGTTTTCCTTATTTGATTTTGTTTCTCTTTCCAATCTTTCTTTTTCTATTTTAATTTTTCCTCAAATCATGAGATTTTGTTCTTCCTTTTCACAGTCGTCCAACTCTCATTTCTCCAAATTCTCCATCAGAATTCATCTTCAAATCATCTTCATCCACAGTTTTTTTTCATCTTCTTCTTCTATTGGCATTTTACCCTTCCTTTTCATCTCTTCATATTCCTTAGATCTGCAACTTTCGGATTCCTTAGATCTGCAATTTTTGGATTCTTTAGATCTGCAACTTTCGGATGGCCAAGGTCAAAGGTCTTTCTTCTTCTTCTTCTTCTTCTTCTTCTTGTTTTTTTTTCTGGGTTCGCTGTACAGTATTCGTTTATTTATTATACTGTACATGAATATGGTTCTTCTTCTTTTTTTTTTTGTTGGGTTCACTGTACAGTTCAAGTTTTTTTATTATACTGTACATGAATATGGTTCTTCTTCTTCTTCTTATTTTTTCAAGCGTTCACTGTACTGTAACGACCCGTTACCAAGTAAGGGTATTTTAGTAATTTCTCAAACCTCTAAATTAAAACCACAATTTTAATTTAATATTTTTAGATGATGTGGATCGTCTCGTCATTACGATTCCAACGCAACTGATGGCTCGTCGTTCTGAGATCCGATGAATGAGTTATGACCGTTTTTGCATAGTGGCATTTTCGTAATTAATTGAAATCAGGATTAAACCCTAAATTCTTCTTCTTCCTCTTCCCTAATCTGAAAACCAGCCTCCATTTATCCCCTTTTCTCCCATTTTCGCCTAAAGGACATCTCCCAGATTGATTTCTCCATATCTTCCTTATCCGGACTCCGATTTACGCAAGTAAGTAGTCCATTCTGATCGTTTTTCCGTTATCTTTCCATTAACGTAAATTTTATATCAAGATCAGTCTGTATAAAAAGTTATGGACTAAAAACCCTTCGGGTTTGATATGATTTTTCGACTCTGATCGATTTTTCTTTTCTAATCCATCGTTGTAGGTTGTATTTATCGATGTTCTTGAAATTAGATAAGTTTCAAAAGGTGGGGATTATTTCCCTCATATTTTAAAAGAGAAGTAAGGCTCTTGAAAACGCAAATTCAAGGTGAGTAGAATCGTGTTAAACTTTAAATTGTGCTTGTTTGTATGTTCCTTTTTCTTTAATAGTTAAACCTCTAAAAATTTAAGTATGTTAGTTGGATGATTTTATGCATACTAAGAAGTTTAAGGGGCTGTTCTTAATGGAATTAAAGTATGGATTAAAGAAAGTGAAAAATTGGGATTAAGCATGCTTAAAGTGACTATCGATATCGGGTTTTGCCTAGATTGATTCCCTATGTCTTTTGACTTTGAAATTGGATTTTTAAGCATGTTTTGGATGTTTTAAAGTGATCTAATGTTGCTGGTTATGAAAACCTTAATGAAGGATTAGCCCATTTAAGCCAATAATTAAGCCTAGGTAGTTAGTTAGTTATAATTATTGTGCTCTAGATCTTTGGTGATTATTTTCTTATGTTTAGGGGTTGTTTTGGGAGTGATTTTATAGGCGTTATGCTGCTGAGTTTTAGTTAGAATTATAGTAGTTTTAGAATGTCCGAAAAAGGAGTGAAACTACACTAGTTTAGGCTAGTTTTGTTTCTAGAATTGTTAATCATTGGGAGTTGTTGGAAGTGAACCCAAAATGGTATTATGGATGATTTTGGGGTATTTTAGAATGATTTAAAGGTGAATTTTCAGAAATTAAGTTTTGGAAAGTTCGGCCTACAAAGTGAGTTGTTTCGAGAATTTTGAGTTTAGACTCAATTTGAGCATCATGGTAGTGATGAGTTAAATCATATTACTTAAATACCTCGGGTAATATGGTAGTAGGTTCGCTTTTAGAAAAGGCCTTGCTTAAAGAAGAATATTGTCGTTAAGGGAGATTATACGGTTGTGCACAACTCTATAGCACTTAACGGGGCAGGTTCATTCCATCCGTACAATGGAAAAGAATATTTCTCGTAAGGATTTAAATTGAGAAAACAGTGTTTAAATTCCTTATTGAGCGTAGTATCTCTTTGCTTGCGGGCAAAGAGGAGATTAGAGGTATTAGTGGAAATTTTAAATCAAAAAGTTTTAAATTGAGAAAATAGTGTTTAAAACTATTTCGAGTATGTTACCTTGTTAATTTGAGGTTTAAGAGATATGCTTATGTATTGGAATGATGAGTTAGACTCCGAGTGTTTTGGTGTATGTGAACTTTCGGAAGTCAGTGAGGCCGGTTATGGACTTAAAGTCTTAGAAAAATCTCTCATGGCATGATTTTTATTTTAACATTTTTCTACTCATTGGGCGTAGCCTCATGATGCTAAAATTTTTTTTTCAGGTAAAGGAAAGAAGAAACTCGGTGGCTGATGTGGTTCGATGTGGTGTTCGGTTGGCATGGATTTGCACGCCGACGATTTATTTTCTTCTTATTTTGTTTTCTTTTGGGAATTATTAACTTTCGTGTTTTTGGTTTTATTTGAATTATGTGAAGTTGTTAAATTTTTGATTGAGAATTTTATAGACAATGGTTGAGATTGTCTTGATTTTAATGATTTATTGTTTTAAAAATAAAACCGATCGGTTATGAATGTTATTTGGTTTGATTTCAAATGAGAAGAACTTGACTTTTGTTTAAAATGCTTCCGCTGTCTTTATATTATGAATTCCACGTGTTTTGGGATTTTTAGAAATTTCGGGTTGTTACATGTACAGTACAAGTTTTTTATTATATTGTACATGAATATGGTTCTTCTTCTTTTTGTATTGTACTATTATATTGTACTATTTTTCATCTGTCATTTTTTTTTTAAAGTTTTTTTTTATTAAAGTACTTTTATTTTTAGTATACTATACCTTATTTATATTTATTATTTACTTTAATTTTTAATGTATAGTATTTGTTTATTTAATATATTTTGTAATTTTGTCGTTGTTATTATGTGTTTTCTTCTCTTTTTTATTGTAGAGTTTGTTTTTTCATTATTTCTTATTGTACAGTTTTGCTTAGAATACTGTACTTTATTTTTATTTTATTTACAAAATGTTTTTAATGTATATTATTAGTTTTTTTTAATTTATTGTAATTTTTTTGTTTTTTTTTTCGTGTTTGTCTTTTTATTAATGTATAGTATTTTTATTAATACCCTCATCTTCTTCGTTGTCATTTGTTGTTTTCCTGTTTAATTTTTCCTATAAATCTGGCAAGATTTTTTTCCTTTAATTTCAATTTTTCTCTCTTATTTTCTTATATGGTTTTTTCATATTTAATGTTTCCTTGATTTTAGTATATTCAAATCTTTTTCTCTTTCGTCTTTATTTTTTTTCCTTAATTTTAGAAGGGCATTATTGTATTTTCATTCTCATTTGAAAATTCTCTGGGGCCATTTTGTTTTATTTTTTTCTTTGGGGCTATTATGCTTTAGGTTTTTTGAATTTGGGCTATATACCCAGTTTTCCCTTGTTAATATCACACAGCCTCCAACCTTGACCCTTCACGTCAATCCGTAATTCCAAATTAAATTTACATTTCAAATTGACCTGAAGCAATATAATGGGCTTTGGATAAATTATGGACTTGGCCCAAATCTGTTTTGACTTTACATATAGAGGCAATGAATAATAAATGTAGCTAGTTCAGGTTGGGGACCATTATGCAGTACTAAATAGACTTGCTGCTGAAGGACTCAGAACTTCTTAGTTGCTTTTAATGTACCTACATTTGCGCTCAGAGACAGAAAAATAGGAGCAAAAATAAATAGAATGAAAATAAAACAGAATAAATTCTAAGCAGGTATGAGGACAAAATTGCCTGCTTGATGAGCTATAAGTCATTGAAACGATTAACCTTATGTTCAGCAAAGATATGCAGCCGAAAAACCGTAACAAAAACAGGAACACAAATATTTGACACCATGATTTTAATGTGAGCCGCAAATTCTATCACATGAAACTTTGAAGAAAACTTTTTTGAGCACAAAGATGAAAGTTGATCTTAGAAAGTGGAAGACCCAGGTGAGTCAAATAATATCAAGTCAATGAAAACAATTAAAAAAAAAAAAAAGCTTTAACCCCATATATACACTGGAACAAAAATTTTAAATGATAAAAAAATAAGGAGTGTGATGGATCCTTCGAATAACATAATATTAAGAAGCAAAAGGAGACATCATACCATGAATGTAACATTCTTTTAGGAGGTATAAGAATACAACAGGGGATATACACGATAGATCAGAAAGTGAATGCACGGCAATATTCCAAGGCGGATGAGTTTGATCTTTATGGTCAAGTGGTTCAACAACTTTTTGATCGAATCCCATGCCAATGAAAAATGATGACCGAAGGTGGAACAAAAGAACATGAGTTATCAGGATCAGATAAGATAGATGAGGAATGATTAGTTGCTAAGGGGCATAATCAGATGGCTGGGTTTGACTATAATGAAACTTTTAGCCGTGTTGTTAAGCCTACAACAATTCGAATTGTTCTTACTTTAGCCTTAACTCATAAGTGGTGCATTAGACAACTTGATGTGAATAATGCCTTTTTGAATGGGTCTTTAATTGAAGATGTTTACATGGAGCAGCCCCTGGGTTTCATTGATAAAGAACATCCTGAGTATGTGTGCAAACTGACAAAGGCTTTATATGGCCTAAAACAGGCTCCTCAGGCATGGTTTGAAAGGTTAACTTCTTCTCTTTGTGCTCTTGGTTTCAAACCTGCTAGATTTGACCAATCTATGTTCATATTGTCATCTCATACCTTGTTTGTCATTATCCTAGTATATGTGGATGATATTATAGTAACAGGAAATGACAGTACATTTGTTGCTTCTCTTATCACCAAATTGAACAACTCCTTTGCACTTAAGGATCTTGGAACCCTCAATTACTTTCTTGGGATTCAGGCCACTTTTAAAGACAGTGGCTTACATTTATCTCAAGCAAAGTATGTTAGTGATCTTCTTGTTAAGCTCAATATGCATCAAGCCAGTCCAATTGCAACTCCAATGGCTAGTTCTGAACGACTGTCCAAACATGGTGGTGTGCCTTTTCCTGATGTTCAATTATATAGAAGTACTGTTGGTGCACTACAGTACATTACTATTACCCGACCTGATTTATCGTTTGCAATCAATAAAGTCTGTCAGTTTATGCAGGCTCCTCTCATTAGTCATTGGAAGGTCGTCAAACGGATCATCAGGTACTTGGCTGGAACTATACACTATGGTTTGTCTTTAAATCCCTCTACTTCTCTTGATCTTATAGCATATTGTGATGCTGATTGGGCATCCGATCAAGACGATCGAAGATCTACTACGGGTTTTTGTGTCTACTTTGGGGGCAACCTTGTTTCATGGAGCTCAAAGAAACAAGCTGTTGTATCCCGTAGTAGTACGGAGGCGGAATATCGGAGCCTTGCTGCTGTCACATCTGAAATTTCTTGGATACAATCTGTCTTATCTGAATTGCATCATAATCTGCCTCGGTGTCCTGTTGTTTGGTGTGACAATTTAAGCACTGTTATGCTTGCTACCAACCCGGTTCAACATGCGCGCACTAAGCATATTGAATTGGACCTTTACTTTGTTCGTGGAAAGGTGGCCCGTCGTCTTCTTGATGTTCGTCATGTGCCGTCTCAAGCTCAGAAGGCAGATATTCTTACCAAGCCTCTAGCCAACACACAGTTTCTGTTACTTAGAAGCAAACTCATGGTCAATGCTTTACCACCATGAGTTTGAGGGGGTGTAATAGAATATATTGTGTAATAAATCTGTTATGGAATATAGTTAGAGATTCTTGCAGTTATAAATTAGTTAGAAGCTATTAGGTAGTTAATAGCTAAAATCATCTTGTATAAATATTTATGATATTCATTAATGAAGATATGGAGAATTCATTATACTTTAATAATCCTAAAAAATAAAGCACCAAAAAAAAAAAAAACATAAATAGAGAATAAAAGATAACACACCGAACCCATTAAAACAGACAAGTCAACTATCTTTTGATCATACAAAGGCAAGATAAGTAATCAGTGCTACTCAAAAAGTCTACCCTTAAAATTGTACAAGTTGATCTCTGCAAGCTATCATAGTTGGTGACTTCAATATTTTTAAAAATTGGAAAATACAAGAAATACCCTGGATAAAGAGGGCTACATTAATTGCCAAATTTGGAAATTAAACTGATGATCCAATCCAAGAAGCAGAAACATCAGAATATCTTGTCAAGTATCATATTGTACCATCAAAACATATATAGACATTTTTTAGCTCAAAGTGTTCAAACCAGCTTTCGCACACCTCGATTAATCTTACGCGACAACCACATGACCCTACAACATTTAGAGTCGAGAAACTTGTGGGATAATATTCTAGCTAGGTGGTCACACATGGATTGATCCCATGACCTCAAGGCTTTAAGGAAAATCCTTTAACCCATGATTGTTCCAATTAAACGATATATATAGTTTGTCACTTTCTTTTCTGCTCCTTAATGGTGATTTAAAAACGCCAGCTCTAAGCATAAGATTAACATAAACATTAATTATTCTATATATTATCTTCGACAAATTTCTCCTTGATCAACTGAATTGGGGGAAAATTCACTCTTTTGAAAACCGAAAAGTAATGATAAAGTATTAGAAAATGCATAATAAAACTGAAAATTAGTAAATTCTATCCATCTTTTTTCTTTATCTATAAATTTTATTCAAACACCATTTTCATACTAGCAAATGCACCAACAATACTAAATTAATTATTCAAATTCAAATGCTTAGCAAATGAAACAAAAAATACAAAATCGAAGAGAAAAATTGCAACAAAGAAAAAAGAGAAAAAAAACCTGAAACTTAAAAAACAAAAAAAACAAAGTTTCTTCGTTTCGTTAATTTTGAGAAAGTGAAAACAAGAACACGAGGAAAGTATGAACTTACAGAGACGGAAGGCGAAAGGGAATCTGTTTGTTTTTTTGAAGATGAAAATCTCTTTCTTAGTACATTCGATACGGTGGCGCAAGCTACAAATTCTATTTATCAGAACAAAAAAAGTGTTTAATGATGGATTTGGATATTGTTTTCAGTTTTTATTTTTAAATATTGGAAAAATGAGATCTAGTAACTTTGAACTCACACTTTCCACGACGGATGAGTTTGATAACTAGTGAATCTTAAGAAATAGAGTTCTTTGATAAAAAAAAATAATTTTTTTAAAGAAACTCTGTTTAAAAATGTGTAGAAATTTTAGAAAAAATAAATTTTAATTTCTTACATCACTTTCAATATATTAATATATCGTTATTTTGTCTCGTTTTTACTTTAAAATATAATATACATATCTAAAAATGAAGTTGATATAATATATCTTAATAATTAATTTTTACACAATAAAATTTTATTTATTTTTAAAATGAGAAGAAAATAAGAAAAAAATTATTAAATATGTTTGTATTTTTTTTTCCTGAAAATAGAAAACAAGAAAGAGTTATCAAACATACTTCTCTTTCCATTAAAAGAAACAGAAATAAAAAATGAAAAATAGAATTAAGAAATAAGAATTGAAACTTGAAAGGTTATCAAATGAGACATGAATTACTATTTAAAATGTCAAAGTTTCTAGTGGACTTACTAGTTGTAATGGTGAGAGTGATATGACAAGATTTAAATTTTACACAAATTTTGTTTAAAAAAATTATATTGGTTTGGAAATAATACTCAACCGGACTTATATTTTTGTATCTCGATGCTTTTATGTGTGGTTTTAATTACATACTCGTGTCTAGGGAAACTCGGTTTGTTTTCTTATCAAATGGATATCAGAATTGAACTAATTAAAACTATAAAACCGGTCAGTTTAGTTATCATTCTATTCATTTTTGTTATGTATATATAATTATATGGTCATTTTAGTTTTATTTTCTGTAAAATGTCTATACTATTTTACTTTTTTTCAAATATTTAATATATTTTAATATCATAGTTATATGATATTTTTAATTATAATTCAAATATTTGATATTTATAACATATTTTTGTTTGATTAAAAAGATGAAGAAAAAAAAAGTCGACTCATTTAATGAGGAGTGAGCAGGTGTGTAACCACTAGGGATGGCAACGGGGCGGGGCGGGGTCGGGGATGTCATTCTCATCCCCTAACCCGTGGGGATTTTAAATCCTCATACCCTACCCTATCCCCTAATCAAAGAATCGGGGGTTCGTGGATCGGGTTCCCCGCGGGGAAATTTACCTTTTTTATATTTTAATTATTATTTGAAAAAAGAATATATATTTAAAATATACATTTTAAAGATAAAAAAAACATAATATTAAACATTTTATAATTTTATAGGTTAATATAACCATATTTTATATATTTTTTCTACTAAATAAATATAAAAGTAAACAAAATACATAAAATGTTATTAAAATATCGGGTTCAGGGGCGGGGCGGGGAATGTATTCCCATCCCCTAACCCTAAAATAAATTTGGGAAAATTTTCCCCCCTAACCCTAACCCTATAAAGCGGGGATTTCCTGCCCCTATAAAGTCGGGGCTTCTAACTTGCGGGGAATTTTATCATCCCTAGAACCACTTAACCTCTGTTCATTTTTCGAAATCCTAAAACCTTTGATTCTATTTGTCAAAATTTTCTTTTTTACACCTTACCTGTCCAAGTTCCCCACCACTACATTCCTTACCAACAACATTAGTTTTATTAATAATAAAGTCAAACATATTAAAAGAAGTTAATGAATCAAATTTATTTGTTTTCCATCAAAATTAATATATGTTAATTACATATTTTAAAATAGGTAAAAAGATATTTTTAATCCCTGAATTTTGATTTTACTTTCTATTTGATTCTTGAGTTTTAAAATTCCATATTTTAATCCAGTTTTAATTTAATTTTATTTTTGGTTCTTACAGTCAAAACTCAACAAATTATTTAATAAAATCTGATATTAAAATATTAAATATATATTAATAATATTATTTATGTGGTATGATTTAAAAGAAAAGAGAGTAAAAATGGAAATGCTAAAATGCGCAGTGGCTGGCTCCACTGAATCTGAATGAAACAGGCAAAATTGTGCCATTTTTGCGTATTTGTCTCTCTGCAAAGTCCCTGCAAATCGATTAATCAGCTGTTCCTATTCAAGTAAATAGAGTGAAAATGAATGGACTTGTTAGTCTTTTTGTACCAGTTCAATCTCCTACGGACACGTGTATTGTTAACTATTCTATTACCAGTCAAAGTCAAACTTATCTGATATCTCTGATCATTGATTTAAATATTTGACACAATTGGCATTTTTCGGATAAAAATGGATGATGTGTGCTCCGTTTGTTTATCGGGAATGAGAATGGAGGTATAAGAATCATTTTTTTTTTCATTTTCTGTAATATTATTTACTGAAAATGAAATAAAAATCAACATGGAGATACATTTCAAAAGTGAAAATCATTCTTTTGTGTGTTTTTGAGATATTACATCAAACAAGAGGAGGGGAGACTCGAACCACTAAAAATGAAATAAAAATCAATATGGGATATACTTTAAAATTGGGAATTCCACTGAAAATGAAAGAAAAATCAACATGGGATATAATTTAAAATTGAGAATCATTTATGTAATATTACATCAAATTAGGGGAGGATAGACTCGAACCTTCAACCTCATAGAAAAAGAATATGTGTCAAACTAGTCAATTATTCTTTTGAGAAATCCTATTTCCTACAAAAACCTAATTACTCTCTCTTTAAATCAATACTCTCTCGTACTCTATTTTAATTTTATTTCATAGTAATTTTTTAGTACTTATTTAATAACTATTGAATTTATTTGATAATTAGTTTTTATTGATAAATTATTTAATTTTTATTAAGGGCTTATTTTTTTTATTACAATAATGTTTAGTCAACCACATAGTAAAAAAGACTAAAAATACCCAAATAAAAAAGGGCAAAATAAAAAACACACAAAGAAAATTTATGAAAATCAAACATTTGTTAAAGCTCCAAAATTTAAGGTAAAATATGAAACAAAATAACTTATCCGGGGCAATATAACCATGAGTTCCAACAATAATACGATAGAGGAATCCTTTAACTAATTGATCATGTAACAATCCGTTACCAAATAAGAGTATAAAAGATTGGAAATTATTACAATTCTCTCAAAATGATACTAATGAAGTTGGATTTGATAAATTTGGTGAAAAATAGCTCGTTTTCTCGTAAGAGTATTTTGGTAATTTCCCAAACCTCAAAATTAAAACCACAAGTTTACTTTAATATTTTTACATGATGTTGATCGTCTCGTTATTACGATTCCAACGCAACTGACGGATCATCATTCGGAGTCCCGGTGAATGAGTTATGATCATTTTAGTGTAGTGACATTTTCGTAATTAACATAACTCGGGATTAAGCCCTAAAAATTCAACTTCTTCCTTTATTCAGCCGAAAACAGTCCTTTCAAACTTTATTTTTCTCCCATTTTCGTCAAAAAACAACCTCAAGAAGTATTTTGGCCATAACTTCCTCATCCGAACTCCGATCTGCGCAAGTAAGTAGTCTATTTCGATCAGTTTTTCATTATCTTTCCATTGGGAATAATTTCACAGAAATTCAACATCTTTAGAAAACATAATAGGGTAAAAACAAATTCGGACCTACTAAGGTTTCTTCGAATTTAATTGATTTTTCGTTTGTTTGTTCGTTGTAGTAGGTGTAGTTCTCGATTAGAAGCGTTTGGTGAAAGATTGGAGGAGAATTGAAGAGTTCTCTTCAAGGTTATGGTTGAATGGTGAAATTTCTTGGAAAAAAAAGGGACTTGAACCCTGAAATTCAAGAACTTAAGGTGAGTAGATGTGTTTAAGATTAATTAATTCGATGTTTTGTTGTTCTTTTCTTTTATAAATATATACTATAATTTTGGGCATTAAAGAGACCATTTAAGCATGATTTAAAGAGGATTTGGGGCTGTTTTATATGTTGCAGAAATTTGACTTAAAAAGTGCTAAAAGTTGGAGGTATGCTATTTGTTGGTATTGCCTCTTTTTGTTATGCAACAAATTTGGAATTATTAATGAACATTTCTTTGATGTTTAAGACTAGTTTATGGAGGTTTTAAAGTCCCATAATGTTGCTGATTGCTATGAGAAATTTCATGCTTAGTGCCCAATAGGAAGAGAAAGTAGCCTATGCCTTTTTCTGGATTATTAGTTAGACTCTTGTTGAGATTTGGATCATTTGCAGGTATTGTTATATAATTTTGGAAGTGATAAAACAAGCGTTATGCCGCCGAATTTTATCTAGAATATTTAGACTACTCTAATGTCCGAAATTAGAGCTAAACTACACTAGTTTAGGCTAGTTTAGTTCTTTTTAGGGAAATTTCTTTGGGTGATCGGTTTGTGAAACAAACTTGAGTTTTTGGGTGATTTTAGATCATCTTAAGGTTAGGAAAGAGCCTAATTTTCAGAAATTAGAAATTTCAAGTTAAGCCTCATAAAAAGTTGGTTTTGGGTAGAAATGATAATTCTAAGCTAGAAACTGGACTTAGGCTTGTCAAGCATTCTGGTAGTGATGCTTGTGGTTAAATCATATTGTTTTGGTGCTTTAAACAATATGGTTGGAGGTTCGCATTAAGTATGGCCATACTTAATGAAGAATATATCGTTAAGGGGGAAAATTACTGTTGTGCATGACGTAATTTCACTTAACGGGGCAGGTTCAATCCATTTGATCAATGGGAAAGAATATACAATGTAGGTTCGCTTATGTGTTTGAGGATACATAAGAAGAATACCCCAAATGATTGAATTGTAGAAATACGAATTCGATGCTTTTGGGGAGGAAACTGTAACAACCCAACTTTCCAAAACATGGAAATAAACAATTACGCAGCGGAAATATATATAAACATCAATTCAAAAACAAATCTTTCTTATTTAAACAAAATGAAACAGTTCTTCACTTCTATTCAAACTTAAAATTCTCAAAATAAACAAAACATTTCAACACAGTTTGAGTGAGCTCCTTTTAAAACGAAAACTTATTGTAACAACTTGAACCAAATCAAAGAAAAATCCAAATGCAAGGAAAACATGAAACATAAGAATTAAAGATCATTAAAATCCCAATATTCAACTAAATAAGAAAGAAACATTATTGCCGGCTTGTAAATCCAAGCCCAACCAGTCACCATCCACGACCCCGTCATTTGCCAGTTTTCTTCTTTTTATTACCTGAAAAAAAAAACATTGTAGCATCATGAGGCTACGCCCAGTGAGAATAAAGTTAATTTAAGAGCAACGCCATGAGAAACTTTCTAAATTCCTTAAGTCCATACTCGGCCTCACGACTTCCAATACTCTCAACTTCCGAGGCATAATCTCAACTCTAGAGAATATCCCATTTTTATATTCCTTTTTACCCAATGCCTTAGCTCCACTTTATTCACAATTAAAGTGAGCCGAACACTCAAAGTAATGAACCCGTGTCACCACGTTCGACTTTTGAGTTATTCTTCTTTTGAGTTTGCAAGACTCACAAGCGAACCTACAAGTTTATTCTCTCCCATTGATCAAATGGAATGAACCTACCCCGCTAAGTGTAATTAAGTTGTGCACAACTCTAATTCACCCCTTAACGGTTTTTTCTTCATTAAGTATGGCCCTACTTAATGTGAACCTCCAACCACATTATCTAAGGCATCGAAATAATGTGATTTATATAAATGCATCACTACCAGAATGCATGACAAAGCCTAGGCCCAGTTTCTAGCTCAGAAAACCCGTTTCCTCCTAAAACTGACCTTAAATAGGCTAAATCTAAAAAATTCCAATTTCTTGAAAATCAATGTAAATACAGCATTTAAAGGGTCTAAAAATGCCTAAAATTAGATCTCTAACTCACAAGATGGTCCCCCGAAGAAAACCCACCCTAAAAAGCTAAACTAGCTAGACTAGCGTGGTTTTACTTCTTTTTCGGCGCTAACCGGTAAGACAATTTTATAAAAATTTTCAGAAGCTTTTAAGGCCTCTAATCAGCCCCAAAATCACCTAGACACACTCAAGAATCATCCAAAAATAATCCCCCACCTAAACTCCCAAGAAAAGGCCTTCGACTGGACTAATCTCCACCTAAGGCTCTATTGATCCTTCTACAAATACATCAAATTCCAGCAGCTTTTCTAAGTCTTAAAACTCTCAAAAAGTGACTAGAAATTATATAAACATCACTTTAAACCCAAGAAATTAGAGAATCCAAAAGTAACATCAATTTATATCATCCAAAAGCATGCATGCCATTTAAATCTCATATCCTTAACTCCAATTCACAAACATACAATTATTCGATTCATGCTTAAAATCAACACCCAAAATTACTCCAAACACACAAATCAGAATAATACATTGCTATAAAGAAAAAGAAAATTAAACTTGGCCCTGATCAAAGATTAACTAAATTCTCACCTTTAAAGCTAAAAGTGATTAAATCACAAGTTGGTCTTCCTTTTCCAAAGGTTTCAAGTACCTGAAAAGTGACCCAACAACAATCAAAACCTTTGCTAAAAATTACCTAACATATAGTACCAAAAAGGGGGGTCAAAACGGAGCGGAGAAACGACACAAATAACGCAAAGCAACCCCCCTAAAGGGGCTGCTTTGCAGCCGGCCAGCAGCGCGGCGGCTGCGGCGGCGGCGGTCCCTTTTGGTTCCGGTAATGATTCAATAATCAAGGATTAGGGGGAAAGAAGGTTTTTCCAAGAAATTCATGAGTTAGGGTTTCTAGGGTTTGAATAGAATTGGGGAAAAGATGAAATTTAGAAATTTGTTTTGGGTTTTTCATCAAGTTTAACAACCAATTCCTCTTAGAAACTAGAGATTCAGAAATTTAAAGGCAAGAGAATAATACCTTTGAACCCTAACTTGAAGAGATATCTTCTAATCTTGATCAATCTCCTTTAAATTGACAATCACCAAGAATCAACCTAACAAGAATGAGAAGAACCCAATTGATCAACAATTTCACATTGGATCAAGAAGAAAAGATGAAGAGAATTCGAAACCTACCTTTTTCCTCCCTTCTCTGCCTTTCACGTTCCTCAGATGAAAATAGATGACCCCTTTTCTTTTCTTTTCTCCTCCTCCCACGCCACTTCACACCTTTTTTTCTTTTCTTTTTTTTTTTTAACAAAATCCTTTATTTAATTCCTGTAAAAGAATTAAAATTTTAAAACCACCACTTCCTCTTTAAACAAAATAAAACAATCCCACTTCTTTAAATAAATAAATTATTTATTTAAATATTACTTACCGGGAACGGGTCGTCACAGAAACTCACTTTTGTTCACGAACATTAGTTGAGTTAAGGCATTGGGTAAAAAGTAATAACTTTTAAGTTGAGAGAACATGTTGGGTGATGTGAGATCGATATGGATTTAAGGGATTTAGAAAAGCATCTCATGGCATTACTTTCTTTTAAACATTTCTACTCATTGGGCGTAGCCTCATGATGCTACACTAATTTTTTTCAGGTAAAAAGAAGAAGAAAGCTGGCAACTGACGATGTCTCGTGATCGGTGGATCAGTTGGGAGGATTTACACGCCGGAATTGTTTATTTCTTCTCATTAACATTTTGGGTTGGATTTTGTTATTTTGGATATTTGTTCATTTTAACATTTTTTTTATATTTAAAAAGTTGAGAATGGTTGAGAATTTTAAATTGATGTTTTTAATCGATTTGGTGTTTTAAACAAATAAGATCGATCGATTGTGAATGAATTTTGCTATGATTTTTAAATGAGAAGAGTCTTTGATTTAAATTTTAGCTTCCGCTGTTTATTTTTGCAATTTCCATGTTTTGGAAATTTGGGGTTGTTACATATATTTTTAGAGAACTCATAAAATCTGATTTGATTCTCTATCAAATTAGGAGATTAGTTGTGATATTAAATAAATAAGGTATTTCAAATTTAATTCTTGTAATTAGAGGAATAGCTTGACTCAAAGGTCGGAGGGCAAATTTTGACATTTGTAAACGATATCTCCACCACATCCCCACCCTATTTGTTTCATTTGAAAGACTTGACTTAGAAATATAATGAAAAAATAAAATAAAAGATATACCATAATATTCCTATTACAATTTCATTTATATCTTTATAAATGAATTTTCAAAGGGGGCAACGACTCAAGTCTTCCAGCCTTCGCAATGACAATACTTACGCGTTTGACTTTGTCATGCATTGCATGGCCCTTACCCTTATAGTCACCGCAGCCACCCCTCTTGAATCTTGGCGGGTCACGGCCAAAACCTAAGATTACATCGCTCCTTTGGCGGCTATTTTCCCCGATCCGAGTGGCGGAAAAATGATGGCGGCCGGAGAATATTACCAGCTTCTACGGCGGCTTCCAATCATATTCCTCAATTGAGAACTTGACCAATTTAAAACTGCATAATAGCTAGAGAAAAATAATTATTGTATTTTTTTTATGTATGAAATTATTAGTCAAATCATCGTCGTCACCGTCATCGTCGTCGTTGTAGTTGGATGCATTGGTATTTTTTTATATTGTCAACTGCTTGTGCTTGGGTCTCCCATGAGTCCATGATTATGGTTATGAATATGATGATATGAGGTTGAAGCCTCTTGTATCAATGGTGGATCTCCTGCCCATTGAAATATAATTAATTTAATTAGATCAGTTTCTAATCACTAGTTATGAAAACATTTAACCACTGAAAATCTCTTTCCAGAGAAAATATAATAATATTTGAGGAAGAAAAAAAAAATTAACTTTTACCTTTATTTTTTATTGAGTAAATCAATTTTTATCTTAAATTTTTATTTTTTTTAAAAAGAGTTTATCAAGATATTACATCAAATTGTGACCGGGAAACTCGAACCTTCTACCTAATGCAGGGACGGATCAAACAAAGGACCGGGGGGGGGGGGCACCTTTACTTAACGATTTTTTTTGTAATTTTCATTATATATATAATTATTAAAAATATTATATTATTATAAACCGTAACCAATTTTTATGCTACTAGATTTTAATTTAATTTTCTTATTTATGTATTATAATCATTTTCTAATGATTTTCTCACTACCTAATTTTTAATTGACTATTTTTTAAAAGGTAAAATTGTTTAATTGATATAACTAGAGATTGATTAATTTTAAAAAATGTGTAAGTTTATATTTTTTTAGTACAAAAAATTATTCATATTTTTAAAAAATATATTACTCATGATAAGCATAAATATGTTAATATTTGAATTGATTAAATTTTATACACTATCATTTATATTGTACCCCTCCTAAATTCGAGTTCTAAATCCGTCACTGACTTAATGGGAAGCAAGTAGATACCTGATCAATTGAGGGTTGGCAATAACCTGATATCCTTACGTGGAGAGAAAGAGATATAACATACAAATTTAATGAGGAAGCTACCTTGAAACATGAAGGTGTCCAAGTGTTGGAGTTGGACACTTGGACTTGGATCACTCCACATTAATGGATCAAATTGTGGATTCTCTCTATAAGCTTCATCTTTCATGTCATCATTTTCCAACATATAATTATACTGCATTAAATACAAAAATATATATATGATTAGAGAGATTACCTTGATTTAAAAGAGAGATTAAGGAAAATAAATTAAGTTAGAGAAAGGGAAAACCAACCCCATTGGTATTATAATCTATAAGACATTCAGAAGCATGCTCAACCATTGCCTTCCATGTCTTATTTGGAACTTTATTACCAAGAACCTAATTTAATTTAAGTAATAGCTTAATTAATAAATGAAAACAAATTTAAATTAATCATTTTAAAATAAAAATAAAAATTACCTGTCTTAATGAGGAAGGATTTGCTTGATAAGCATTCAAGAATTGATAAACAGTTTTGATATTTTTGGAAGATAAGCGAGTGTGATATTGACCATCTCTACGTATTCCTTTCAAACGCCATACTTCATCTCCCATTTTTGGAGGGTGGTGTTTCTTATTCACTAATTCATTCAAAATATAGGAAACAAAAATCAAATATATAAGAGAGATTGAAATAGAGATAGTGATATGGTTATAGACACGCAGTCTAACGTGTGATTTTGACACAGTGATCAACAGTAATCATTTCACGTAATTATTATCGTCATAATAAATGATTAACAAATAAAAAATTAGAAAGAGAATGGGTTTTATTTTAATCATGAAATATTGTTGGAGAAAAAAAAAGTTACTCACTAATCATTTTTTAATGTAAAAATTGAAATTTTTTAGGGAAAAAAATTGAATTTTTAGCAAACTTGATCTATATAATATTATCCCTTTATTTCTTAAAAAATAGTTTTATAAAAATAATTTTGGCTTCCATAAGAGAGAAACTGATAAAAAAAATTACCTTCTCCTCGATGATCCATGACCTTGAAAGGTTCTGATATTGTTGAAATTTTGGAATCTTTGATTCTTACTCCTAATCTGAAATTTCCAGATCTTGTCCAACGTGAGTTATCAGTGAAACTCAAATTCTTGATAAACCCTACACCATTTTTCAAAGCTAGGGTAAGATCACGGCCAACTATTAAAGGTCTTTTCCCTTCTCTTTGATGCAAAATACTCTTGTTGAAATTTCCCTCCTCGGGTCGGTTTCGACCGGAGTCTCCGTTGAGGACGACGATCTCGATCGTGGCTGAAGATAAAGGACCTGTCTTAACTATGGAGTAATTAGAGTTTACGACATCACACAAAGCAACTTGTAGAACCTCACCATCTTTGGCTTCTATATTGCTGTTTGTGAAAATGGTGGATTCCATCTGGTTTAGGAAACATAATTTCAACTCATTTTCTGATGTTTCAATTGATCCTTCTTCATTATTAAGCTTCAAATTCAACCTAAGAAAACAAAACAAAAAAAGAGAGAGATATTATGTGGGGAATTAAACATGAGATGCGATATTAATGGAAATTAAATTAGTAAAATAATTTAATATATCAAAATCGATCCTTTTATTGAGATTTTTTTTTTTAACTAACCTTGATGATGATTGTAAGGAGTGATAGTGAAGTTGAATTTTGCTATGTAGCTCCTCACGCACCTTAAAAAAAAAATGAAAGAATGAATTAGTTTCTAAATTTGGATTGTCGCTATGTATAGAAGAGTCGTCCGACGTCACATTTGTGACGATCATATTGAATAATTTCTCTTGAAGATAGAGAGGGGGGAACGAACCAGTTTGCGGAAAAAATCTTCGATAGCTATGAGATCTTCTTGTTCAAAACTAATCTGAAATGTTTGGCAGCTTCTTTTAGGGTGAGGAAATGGAGAATTTTGATCTTGATCATCAACATTAACATTAACAACAGGAAAGTCTCTCTTTTTATTTATGTCCATTTGATATAAATGGACAAAAATTTCTCTCTCTCTTTTTCTCTCTAAAAACTAGCTAGGAAACGAATAAGAAAAAAAATAACAAACTACTTGGTATATATAGGAATGAAATGTCGTGGCTTCGAAGAAGATACGAGGAACCTTCAATATGGGATTTCTTGTCTTTTGTCTCTCTCTAAGGTTAAAAGGTCAATGAAATAAATTGGTTTTCTTTTTCACGTGTTGCCACGAAATAGGTTAATTCGACTAGGACTATAGGAGGAGATCAAGGGAATGAAAAGAGATTGATAAATGTTGGATAGAGATTGATAAATGAAATGGGTACACAACGTAAGAGAAAAATATTATTAAACAAAATAAAGGTTTAATTATAAACATTGACTCTATGATTTGAGATCGGTTTTAATTTAGTTGTATAGTGAAAAAGAATTAATTAAATCCTTATTGTAAGAGAGGTCTGTGTCAATTTAATCTCTATATAACTTCAAATATTTCAATTTATTCTTTATGGTTGGATGACTTTGTTATCAAAAAGTTCATAACTTGTTTGTGTTTGTTTACGTGGATGTGGTAGAGATGACAATAGTGATAACTAATGTATAAATTTGAGGTTTTTGACGTATAAATGTGGTAATAACAAGGATATTTTATGGGGTTTTATCTAACTATAGAGATTTAAACTGAAACTTTTAAACCCATATAAATTAAATTTATGTAGGCTTCAAACCATAAAGAATAAATTGAAATTTTATAAACTATAAAAACTAAGTTCAAACTCCCAAACCAATAGGGACTAAATTTTACAATTAAAAAATAATAATAATAAAGCAAAATATGCACAAACTACTCATGAAGCATAGTGGTTGTAATAACCAGTAGATAACAAATAACTCTTTAAATTATTAAATTAAGGATTCATGAAATTTTAATATAATAAATTAACTCTTTAAATTGTTACATTAGATTCTAAAAAATCATTATAAAGACAAAGAATACACTCTTAATTTAAACTAGTTAAGCTGGGTGAGTTCGAAATATAAATATGGCATCCCTACCCTTAGGATTTTAGGATAGGGGCAAGGATGAGATTCAGAGATCCAACCCTATAAAGATTTAATAATAATAATTAGTAAATTAATAATTTATAGAGATAATTTGTTAAATTAAAATTTTATATTCAATTTTAATAATTACAAAATTTTAAAACTAATTGTTTAAATTTAAAAGGTTTGAGAGTGCAATTATTACCACTCATATAGTTAAAACTTGTCTATACAATTTTTTTTAATTTAGAAAAGGCTATTTATTACTTACGTAACTTGATTTAACCGAAATAAACTTTAAAACCTAGTTACTCGTGAGTGGCCAAGATTTATTTAGATTTAAGTATTTATTTCTTAGGAAATTTCAGTGGGGAACAAAATTTTATATAGTATATTTAAATACATCACTGTTTAAAAATATTTATAAATGTAGCAATCTTTAAGGTGTTAATTAGTGATTAGCGTTGATTACTACATGTATTAGTGATTAACTTATTATAAAACATGTAATTTACTGTTAATCACTCATATTTAAAATTTGTTATATCTGCCTATAGTTTTAAAACATACATTATTTCAAAATATCACAGTATATTTTAGAGCCAACTGAAATAACATATCTCTACATACTAATTATTAAAAATTTAAAATATCATAAAAATACTCATTAATAGAGTAGATTTACAATCATCCCTTATTCCTTTGATTAATCTTCAACTATATATATATATATATATTAATGTTGGTAGACAGAAAGAAGGTTTTAATGAGAGGGACAGAGGGATGAGGTTAGGTAGCCAAGTTCCACAGCCACACGCGTTGTCTAACAAGGCAGAGAGAGATCGCAGAAGCTTCAAAGAAATTGATAAGAGAAAACTTCCCATGGAATAGAAAACTATTTAATTCGTCTTCTCGTAGGGTAAGACTTAAAATGTCAATATGTCAAACCTTATAATAGTCTACTGTATTATCTTATATAAATAATGGATATAATTATCTAAAAATAATCATGAAACTCTATGATTTGTCTCAAAATAGATTATAATATTATTATTGCTTTTAATAGAAGATTTTTTTTCAAAAAAAAAAACATTTTATGAATCGATATTTTACTATGTTAATCAGTGATTAACAATGAAAAATATGTGGATCAGTGTATAAAAATATATAATTCAATGTTTATCACTAATTCACGCTATCAAAATTTGCTATATTTACAAATATTTTTTAGAACTGCTATTTTTACAATTACTAAGAAAATTGCTAGATTTGTAAATGCCCTTATAAATACAACTGGAATTAAACAGGGACGAGGCTAGAAAATTTGATAAGGGGGTAAAAATATTTATTTAGAGAAAGTGGTGTGAACGGATCGGTTTGACATCTATTTGATAGTTTACAAACCAATCGAAAGTTAACCATTTTTTTTACTAAAGTTTATTGTTGAATTTTTTGGTTTTTTACGTTATTAAAACTCAATAATTTTACTCTAAGGAGTTTTCCAACTTGAAAATGAGCTCACTATTATAATTTTTATAATTCAAAGCAACGAAAATGTAGATTTCTAATTTCAATATTTATAAATAAATATATTAGTATTTGTCTCTAAGATTATTGTGATTTAATTTTTCACTCTAAGCTTTTAATAAAACTATTACTAAGAATCATAATCTAAATTGATTAAATTTTATATCGTAGAATGATATGATTAATTTTCATAACAATTGATAAGTAGAGAATAAAAAACTTAAAACAATTTTTAAATTGGTTTAAGTTTAATTAGATGTGTCAAGTGGGTCGTGCCGGGTCAACCCGACCCACGAAAATCAAAACCCACAATGACCCACGAGTTATATTGACCCGGCCCACAGTGACCCACGGGTCAACCCGTTGTGACCCATGACCCGACCCATATCAACCCACGAGTTATGTCGGGTTGGGTTGACCCACGGGTTATGTCGAGTCACGTGTCGAGTTGGGTTGACCCACGAGTCGTCTGACCCACAAGTTATATTGGGTTGGGTTGACCCACGTGTCATACAATCCACAAATTATGTCAAATTATTAGTCGGGTTCGATTAACCGGTAAATTATACAACCTCCAACTTACATCTAGTCACGAATCGGATTGGGTTGACCCTCAAATTATATAACTCGTTAAAATGAGATGCTAATAGTGTATAGTTAATTCTAATAAGTATTAAATACCTACCTAATTTAATCAAATCACAAATATTAACTTTGATTATGATTTATAAACTATAATTTAAATGTAATGTAAATTATATTTTAATAATATGATATTTTTATTTAATTTTATATTCATTATAGTAAACATAAATAAATAAATAAATAAAATTAAAGTCTTAATATTTAATTAATATTTTTCTATCTTAATTCTTAGGATTATAATAAATTAATAAATATTACAAGCATAAACTAAAATATTGTATATCAATATCAACTATAATTTATAAACAATTGTTTTTTTTCCTTTTCTTTAAGAAATGTTTGCTTTATCTCAAATCTATAGTTATAAACTAATATTTTTTTAGAAGATTTATAAACTATTTAAGTCTTTATTATATAGGTAAGGTAAATTATATTTTAACTATATATTATTTTATTTATTTGAATATTGATAAATAAATAGGTTACAATAATTTATTTATTTTAGTTATAAAAATTTGTTATGGGTCGTGCCAAGTCATGGGTCACGGGTCGTGTCGGGTTGGGTTGTGGGTCGTGCCGGTTACGGGTCACAGGTCGTGCCGGTTACGGGTCATGGGTCGTGTCGAGTTGGGTCTTGGGTCAAGTCGTGTCATGTTATTTTTCGTGCCGGGTTGAACTTGACCCATCGAGTAGTCTGATCCGGCCCACTATGACCCACGTCTTCGGGTTGTGCCGGGTCAAACCCACCATTAGGCGTGTCGAGTTGGCGGGTTTGCGGGTTGACCCAACCCATTTGGCATCTCTAAGTTTAATCATATGAATGAAAAATTAAAATAGTTATAGTATCAATAAATATCAATTTAATTGTTAGTTTTAATAAGTAAATTTATTTAAGTGGGTTATATAAACAAATTAAAGAAAAGAAAATAATATTTTATTAAACTAGCTTTTTATAATTTAATAAGAGGTCATTTTTCATAAAGGGTCATTTAAAAAAAATAATTACAAGAGGGGCAATTTTAAAAATTTCATAAAAAGGGGGGCAATTTACCAAAAAAACATTAACAAGTACCATCATTATTTTGACCTTAGATTTTTTTTTTACTTATAAAATAAATGAAATTTATTAAATCTATCAAGTGGCCTCGTCCGTGGAATTAATTCAACTTCGGGAAAGAGAGAGATTCAAACACCACGACACTCGCAATCGCCTGCCAAAAGACTTGGGTCGTTGTCCCTTGGAAATACACATAATGTTTTTTTTTTTTAAATCAAGAATATTTTAATTTTGTCACCTTTTTGCTAAAGATAGACCAAAATACTTTTTCACTTGCTTTTTCTTCAAAATATTGATACTAATTTTTTGATAATATAAAAATTTAAATAGAGACTAAAAGTATATATATGTGAGTTTAAGTTTAATTTTCTTAATATCTAATCTATATATTTTCTTTAGATCTTTCTAGAGATAGAATAAAAATCTCAAATCTTATTTTATTTTCCTAAAATATAACACATGTTGGAAAAAAATATATTATAAAACGCCCTTAAAACTTGTTCAAGATCTCATCTTCTATATGCTTCAAAAAATTATATATAGCAATTTTTTGTAATTGTTCTCGGACACTTTTAATCGTGAGATCTATATAATAACTTTTATTGTTATTGATTCTCATTAAAAGTGAGAGAACAATTACAAATGATTTCCTGTATATAAGCTTTCATAGTTAAAAAAAGAGAATATAAAATTCTTTTGATGAGATCTATTTTGCTTTGTTCCAATTTAGATGTTTTTCCTTTGCTTTTTTAATCTTTCTTGTTCTTCTAAAAAATCATTAAAAAAAAAAAAAAAAAAAAACTCTTTCTTTCGGTTGCATATGATCTCCATCAGAAAAATCATTCTTTTTTATTGAGAGAGGTCAGTTGGCAATTAAGGAAGTATATTAGATCCTCATTCGCTTTAATTTCTTATTACTTTTTTTAACAATCGACAAAGGTGAAAGAATTTTGATCATGATGTAATGTAACTAAAATCGTTGTGAATGATTGTTCTTATTAGTGTGAGTTTGGGATATTTTTTCTAGTGTTTTTCATTCACTAAAAACATTTTTTAATTTTTATATGATGTTTGGTTACATCATAGAAATATTTTTTAAATTTAAATAGTGTTTTGCTAAAAACATTTTCTTTAAAATGTATCACAAACCCACCCTTAATGTTGAATGGATTATAAATTTGATTGTAGGAGATTACAATTTTTTTTCTCATCATAATCTCAATTCCCGAATTAATCTATTTTTTCATGATAGACATTCATTTTACCGTAATACTATTGAACAATTAAAAATACTTTAATATGTATATATAAATAGTTTTGTTTATTTTATTTTATTTATTAAAGAGTATATCATATTTTAAAGTTTTCAATTAATTTTTATTTAACATTCCTTATGGTTTTTAAACCTTTTTTTTAAATTCTAAAAAAATATTTCAGTCGATATTTTGCTCATTGTAAAAAATATTTAAGTTCTTGAGTTTGACCACCAGGAGCATAGTTCAATTTGTTAGATATAGTTATATCTCTTTTTATCATAGTTGAAGGTTTGATTATCTCCCAATTTAATGTAATATCTTAAAAGAAAAAATCCCCTTCTTCCTTTTTTTTTCAAAGAAAGATTTTTTTTAATTATTTGGATTTTTTAATTATTATTTTCTATATCAAGTCATTTGTAGGCTTTTCAATTAAACATATCATATTTTAAGCTCTTTACCTTATAATATTTGGTATTTGAATGTATATTTTGGGATAACTAATTTTAGAATCTAGAACTTATAATTTTTATTAAAATGCCATTTTCTGAAAACCCCTGAAAATTATTAAATATAAAAATATAATTTAGAAAACAGATGATGGAGGAAGAAGAAAGAAGAAATATAGGGATATTTTTGAAATTAGAAGATTCATTAAACTCTCCTTTAAAAAAATGACATAATTAAATATTTTTTTTATAGATATGTAAGTATTTAGTCAAATTTCAAATTAATGTATAGCAAAGAGATAATTTACTCGATTTTTTTTTTTTAATAATATTAACATAGGATCCTTGAAAGTTTATTAATTCAAATTACCAAGCTTATATCTCTCCCAATTTTCATTTTATTAATAGAATATAATATTATGGGTTTTTTTTTTCAAGCTAATAATTTTATGGGTTTAAATATATAATTGATAAAATTAAAACTTTAAAAAGTGTACATGTTAAATACCTCATAGTCTAAAGATGATTGTGTAATTTACCCTCAAAATATAAAAAGTGAAATTTGAAGATTTGATACTTATGATATTGGAAAATCATTGGAAGGGATTATAATATATAAAGAATTGATAAACCTTCTTGACAAATCCAGTAAAGACTTCACTAATCAACAACAAGTAAATGATAAGGACAAGTAAGAAGAACACTCCAGAAGAATTTGTGTAAAACAAGATTGATTAAACGTTTGGGAAGAAATACACCATCAATCTCTCTCTCTCTCTCTCTCTAACAATCCAGAATTTATAGAGAATTCACACTGAAGGAAGAAGAAGTAAAACTGAAACTTATATATCATTGACAGCTATTACCAAGATGGGCCCGTAACAAGAAACTTCCCATATGAATCTGGTATTTCTGTTGGCCTCAGCTCCACGTGGTAATGATGACAAGTTTACTTCTCTTCTTCTTGCTTTAAGCTTGACCAATCATTTAACAAATCTCCACCTTTGGTCATCAGCTCAAATCTTCAAAACACATCTTCTTCACATACTTCATTTATCAGTCACCCTTAGCAATTCTAGACAATGATTGAATTTAGCTAAGGTTACTGGTTTGGTAAGAAAATCTGCTGCATTTTCAGAGGTAAACACCTTCCTTATAGCAACATCACCCTTTTTGTTGGGAATTTGAAGGGTTTGTTAAACCCTAAACTCCCTAATCCCAAGAACGATAAATAGTAACACGAGAATAAATAATAAAGTAGAGAAATAACACGACACCAGAGATTTATACAGGTTCCCAATTGGTACGTCCTGTAGACTCTGTAGGTTCCACTATGAAGTTGAAGATTACATCAATGAGACAAAAATAAAGAGTGTATAATTACTCCCAATTATACATAACCCCCGAGAATCACTCAAACGGTTGCCCCATCTTTATTTTCTCTCAATATGAAATAAGCCCTCGAACAAACCTAATTGACTCTTATAGTGAGGAGGCCAAATTGGCCTCCACACCCACGGTAGAAGAACAAGAAATAATAGCCGCTTACTTTTCTTTTCTTCTCTCGTTAGGTCATATAGTACAGCCGCATAAGCATATATATATTCTATATATATATATATATATATATATATATGCAAATATCACCGCCGCAAATGAAACACAATTCCCACGGCTAATTGATGATAATACCAAGCTGCCATTTTATAAATCCAACCAATTAGGTTTCTTGAATGTGGTGGGCTTTGACTTGAGATTGGGCCTAAAACAATTGGTCAAATCAATTTGGACCATTTATTTTATTTGTCAACATATCCTAACACTTTTCTATCACTCCTCTAACAAAATGAAGTTTAATGTCCACATGTTTTGTGCTCTCAT
Source organism: Gynostemma pentaphyllum (assembly GCA_028015215.1). NCBI lineage: Eukaryota > Viridiplantae > Streptophyta > Magnoliopsida > Cucurbitales > Cucurbitaceae > Gynostemma > Gynostemma pentaphyllum. The sequence goes on along the minus strand of CM051351.1, from coordinate 59,112,551 downwards.
GATATTGTTGATTCTTTAAGAGTTGAATTACTCCTTGTCACAATAAATTAATGTCCACACTTTCTTGAGCAAAGCTTAACTCTACAATCAACCTTTTTAACCAAACAACTTCATTGACAGCTTCTGATATGGCAATGAACTCAGCTTCAGTTGTGGATAATGCTACCACAGATTGCAAATTAGATTTCCAGCTTATGACATTACCTCCCAGCATAAAGGTATATCCTGTCAATGACCTGCGTTTGTTTAAATCTCCAATATAATCTGAGTCTACATACCCTGATAAACTCATGTAAGCTCCACCTTGAAGTTTATACATAAGACCCCTCTTCATTGATCCTTTTACATATCTCAGCCCCCACTTTACTACCTCCCAGTGTTTCCTACCAGGATTGCTCATATATCTACAAATCAAGCTAGTGCTGTAAGCCAAATCAGGCCTTGAACAGACCATCAAGTACATTAAACTTCCCACTGTATTTGAGTAAGGTACTGAGCTCATGTCATTAAGATCAGTCTCTGATACAGGGCAGTCTGCAGCTGACAACTTGAAATGTTGTGCTAAGGGTGTGCCAACTGGCTTTGCTTCTTCCATTTTAAACTTCTTCAGTATCTTTCTAGCATAGTAAGCCTGATGCAAGAACAATTCACCTTGTTCCTCATTTTTAACAATTTCAATGCCTAAGATTTTCTTTGCTGAACCCAGATCCTTCATATCAAACTCTTTTCCCATAATTTATTTGATTTCTTCTAGGTCTGCTTGGTTTCCGCCTGCCAGGAGCATATCATCTACACATAGTAGAAGATAAATTGCCTCTCTTTCTCCTGATTCTTTATAATAAACACAGCTATCAAAGGCACTCCTTTTAAATCCAATAGTTAGTACATAGTCATCAAACATCTTGTACCAGCATCTAGGGATTGCTTAAGCCCATGTGACCTCTTCAGCCGACAGACTTGTTTGAGATTTCTTGTTGCTTCATAACCCTTTGGTTGCTCCATGATAACGGATATTGAGGTTGGAAAATTAAAAAGATAAATATAAAAGCTCACCACCCTTAATAAACTCGAAGGGATACAGATATCACCACCCAAAGGAATTTAATTAGGGATACAGGGCTAAACACTCACCACTCTAAGGAATTTAACAAAGAGATACAGAGAAAAGAGTAGAAGGAGATAACTCAACTTCTTGAAAATTCACTTCAATTCAAAATTACTTGATGCTCAAAAGGCTTACAATTCATGTGTTTATATAGCACAAAATAAAGTCTATTTCTCAAGACAAAATTAAAGACTTAACTTACCAAGACATAGAAAAAGTAAATATTAAATACCAAAAAATTACAAAACATAGGAAAAAGGAAAAGACAACTAAAAACTTGAGAATTTGATGATTCCCGTGTAGGAAACTCCAAATTCACTTCTGTAAAATGTGCTGCATTAAAGACACAATTATCTTTCCATTGATATCTTATTTGCCCATAATAACTACAAAAATTTCAGTCATAAATGCAGATGAAAAGTACCCATTGATTTTGAGTTGAAAGTTAAGTTTCTTGGAAACTTAAAATAATTAAATCCCAACTCTTCAATTTAGTAACACTCATGTGTCATTCTCCTCAGGTTGAAAAGGAATTCTCAGTGACCCTCCAATTCCATTGTCACCATAGTAAGGAGAAAGATCAGAAACATTAAAAGTGGATGAAACATCATAACTTGCAGGTAGATCAATCTTATAAGCATTTTCTCCAATTCGTTGTAAAATTTTGAAAGGCCCATCACCTCTTGGGCGAAGTTTAGAAAACTTGCCATGAGAAAACCTCTCCTTTCGTAGATGAATCCACACCATATCACCATATCACCTTCTTTGAATTCAACATACTTTCGATGTTTGTTCGCATTTTTCATATATTTTTCATTCTGCTTAAGAATCTTGTCTCGAACTCCTTCATAAAATTTCTTGATGTTCTTCGCACGTTCATCATCATGACCAGTATAATGATGAGTAACAGAAAGAGGAACTAAATCCAAAGGACTTGTAGGTTTCAAGCCATAAACAACTTCGAATGGACTGCGTCCAGTAGTTTGGCTAGAAGATTGATTATAAGAAAATTCAATATGAGGTAAAATAAGATCCCATTGACGGATATTCTTTCCAACATAACTTCTCAAAATATTTTTCAAGCTTCGATTAACAACTTCAGTTTGACCATCAGTCTGAGGATGATAAGAAGAACTAAAAAGAAGATTAGTTCCTAATTTTCTCCAAAGAGTGCACTAGAAGTGACTCAAAAATTTTGAATCCCTATCCGAGACTAAAGATTTAGGAATTCCATGGAGTCACACAATGTCACAAAAATATAAATCCGCAGTATGAGATGCATCTGAAGTTTTGTTGCAAGGAATAAAATGAGCCATCTTTGAAAATCGATCTTCAACAACCATGATAGAGTCTTTGTTTATTTGAGTCTTTTACAGCCCAACGACAAAATCAAGATTAACATCTAACCAAGGAGCATTTGGAATTGGAAGAGGAGTATAAAGCCCAGAATTTTGCTCATGACTCTTTGCAAAATGACAAATCGCACATCGCTTTAGAAATCTGCCAACATATTTGACCAATTTTGGCCAATAAAAATTTTCTTCAATAAGAGCCATAGTTTTATCTCTCCCAAAATAACCTCCAAGCCCACTAGAATGAGCTTTAATGATAATGGATTCTCTTAAAGAACATTGTGGAGCACAGAGACGATTAGTTTTGAAGAGAAATTCATCATGTAGAAGAAATTGACCATAACAATCATTTTCACATTTTTCAACAATGTTAAAAAGTAAGGATCATCTTTATACAGTTCCTTCAAATTTTCAAATCCAACTACTTTTACCTGTAACTGGGTGAGCAAATAATATTTTCGACTTAGAGCATCAGCAACAACATTTTGTACACCAGACTTGTGCTTGATAGTAAAATTGTATGCTTGCAAAAATTCTACCCATGAAGCATGTCTCCTGTTTAGCTTGTGTTGACTGTTAATATACTTCAAAGCTTCATGATCAAAATAAAGAAAAAATGGCATATGAAATAAATATTGACTCCAGTGATTCAAAGCTCAAAAAATTGCATAGAACTCTTTGTCATAAGTGGAGTATTTTCTTCGAGAATCATTCAACTTCTCACTAAAGAAAGCAATTGGCTTTCCTTCTTGGCAAAGAACAGCACCAATTCCCATATCAGATGTATCACACTTAATTTCAAAAACTTTGTCAGAGTTTGGAAGTAAAAGAATTGGAGCTGCAGTTACCTTTTTTTTGATGACTTCAAAACTCTTTTGTGCTTCATCAGTCCATTGAAACCTTTTACCCTTCAAGCATTCTGTGATTGGAGCAACAATTGAACTGAACCCTTTTATGAAGCGTCGATAAAAAGACGCTAATCCATGAAAGATTCGAATATCATGCAAGGACTTTGGTGTAGGCCAATCAAGAATTGCCTCCACTTTACTAGGATCCATCTTGATTTTCTCACTAGAAACAACATAACCAAGAAAGATAAGATTGTCAGTAAAAAATTTACATTTCTTCATGTTGGCATAAAGTTTCTGCTCGTTCAAAGTGCTGAAGACCTCGCGTAAGTGTGCCATATGAAGTTCTTCATCCTTACTTTATACAAGAATGTCATCAAAATAGACAACGGCAGATTTTCCAATAAAATGTTTAAAAATGTGATTCATAAGTCGCATAAAAGTACTTGGGGCATTAGAAAGACCAAACGGCATAACCATCCATTCAAAAAGACCATCTCTGGTTTTGAAAGCCGTCTTCCACTCATCTCCCGGTCTCATTCGAATCTGATTATCCATAATATTATTAATCATTGAATTTTATGAACGTAAGAAAAAACGGCGCTCAAATCGAACTCAAAACGAAGAAGTTATGCCCGTTTTAATGTGAACATTAAAATGGGCATAACTTCCGGTGACAGGTTCCGGTGGCTGTGGCATGCAGAAAATTGAAATCCAGGAAAAAAATCCCGAGAGTGACCGCAACGGCGATGAGACCCGTTGCCGCGGGGACGAGAAAAAGGAAAAAAAAAATAAATCTCATGCTGACGTCATCACAATGAATGAAAAAGAGGGAGCTAACGTCACAATGACGTCAGCGAAGCACTTAGGCCAGCAGCAGTTGAGCGACGCGTCGCTCTACAGGTAGCGACACGTCGTTCGTTGGCTGGCAAGGGACACGAGTGCGGCTCCAGGAAGCGGCTCCAGCTTGTGTGGCACGCGTACGGCTTCAGGAACATCAAAGGCGGTGCAACTGGCTTCTTGCGGCTAGACGACTTTAGTGGATAAGGAACAAATTTTTGCATGATTTTATCTCTATTTTACCTATTTAAAGCTCCATTTGACTCCAAATTAAGAATCCCTTCTTCCCCTATTTTTCTTAGGACTTTTAGATAGTTTTTATTATGTTTTCTAGCTAAATTCTTTATTCCAACTAGAAGATTATCGAGGTTTGATTCATAATTTTGTGAGGTTCTGCTCTTAATTTTATTCCTATTTTCTGTCTATTCATGCTTTCTCTTTGCATATTTTATTCTTAGTTAATTCTTGTGCAATAGGGTCCGTTGTTCATTGATTAATTTTGCATATCGCTAGTTAGAACGTTTAAATCCGTAATTGTTTAATTGTTCTAATACAAGTAGCATAATAGCATAAATTGATTAGGACACTTTTTGATTTATGTTATGGGAATTTATGATCTAATTTAAATGAATCGGTCGTACCGTGTTTGTTAGTTAGAATAGGGTTCTTCTCATCTTAATGCTGTTAATGAGTTAAATCTTATTATCGTATTCTAAGGTTATCTGTTAATTAGAGAAGTAGTCATTAGATCGTATCTTGGCTATCGAGAAACTAAAGAAGAGCACTTGTGTTTCGGCACTCCTAACTAATATAGAGAAGAATTTAGGAATGCATGTTTACTAATCAATGATCAAATTAATGAACCATAATCGAGATTAACCTTAGTTGGAAGCTTTTCTCTATTGATTTTCTTTATTTTTAATTTGTTTTCTTTTTATTTTCAAAACTTAAAACCCTCCTTTTTATTTTGTTAGCTTTAATTTAATTCTCTTTTTCCTATGGAGATCGACCTTACTCACCACTACTACAAATTTTTAAATCCTGAGAGTACGGCTCTAGGCACATTAGAGGCGGTGCGGCTGGCTTCTTGCAGCTAGACGGCTTGGCTTAGACGGCTTCAGCGGATAAGGAACAAATTTTTTCACGATTTTATCTCTATTTTGCCTATTTAAAGCCCCATTTGACTCCAAATTGAGAGTCCCTTCTTCCCCTATTTTTCTTTAGGACTTTTAGATAGTTTTTATTATGTTTTGTAGCTAAATTCTTTATTCTGACTAGAGGATTATCGAGGTTTGATTCATAAATTTGTCAGGTTTTGTCCTTAATTTTATTCATATTTTCTCTTTATTCATGCTTTCTCTTCGCATATTTAATTATTGATTAATTCTTGTGCAAATTGGCCATTTGTTCATAGATTAATTTTCATATTGCTAGTTAGAACGTTAAATCCGTAATTGTTTAATTGTTCTAATATAAGTAGCATAATAGCATAAATTGATTTGGACACTTTTTGATTTATGTTATGAAATTTATGATCTAACTTAAATGAATCGGTCGTACTATGTTTGTTAGTTCGAATTGGGTTCTTCTCATCTTAATGTTGTTAATGGGTTAAATCTTAATATCGTATTCTAAGGTTATCTATTAATTAGGGAAGTAGTCATTAGATCGTATCTTGGTTATCGAGAAACTAAGGAAGAGCATTTGTGTTTCGGCACTCCCAACTAATTTAGAGAAGAATTTAGGAATGCATGTTTAGTAATCAATGATCAAATTAATGAACCATAATCGAGATTAACCTTTAGTTGGAAACTTTTCTCTATTGATTTTCTTTATTTTTAATTTGTTTTCTTTTTTATTTTCAAAGCTTAAAACCCTCCTTTTTATTTTGTTAACTTTAATTTAATTCATTTTTCTCTATGAAGATCGGTAGTACTCACCACTAATACAAATTTCTAAATCCTTATTTTTGGTGGTTTCGACACCCATCATTTTACAAGAAAGAATAAAGGAAAGAATGGAGAGTTGGTAAAGTGAACTAATCACCAAGTACAATAAAGTTTACTCAGGTAATCTTGACTTAACTCAGGTTCTATTGTAACACTTGGTGTCACGACCCGACCCAAGACCTCCCTATAGACCTGTGACGAGTCGTGTGCCGATGACAAGTGATAGCCAAAAAGCCAACATGTACCATCAAGGCAAACTAAACATAACTGTTCTAGATGAATATTTCAAACTAAAAGACTCATATACTAGCTGGGCTGATGCGATATGGGTGGTAGAAAAGCTCGTCGTAGGCTCAATCATCTTCTGAAACCCGAATGCTACATGTGGGGGAAAAACATTTGAAAAGAATGAGCTAAAAAGGCTTAGTGAGTGAAATTTTTATTAAACTAATATTTTCTTCAAAACTACATAATATATAATAGTTTTCAAATTCATAAAACTGTTCAAAACTAATATTCGTAAAACTTAATAATCGTAGTATTCAAAACTAAAACTCGTAAAATTCGATACAGTCATAATTTAATAATCATAATATTCAACTGTCGAAACCAGATCAATAATTGTACGTAAATATATATACAATAGAAACTGTTCATATACTATATCATAGTGATAAAAAAACCACACTAAAAATGTACCCTTAAGTGGTCATACTGCATGTAGAGTGAAATCATGCATGCAGCAGAGCAACTGAATACTGAAACTGATCATACGCGCGTAGAGATGCCCCCAAAGAGCTATGCACCCTAACATACGGCCCAAAACCTATGTGTGTGCTAAAGTGGGTCCCAAAGACCTGCTGAAAGCTGATAACTGAGGGTACTGTTTCTAGCTGTTTGAAAATAAACTACTTAAACTATTAACATAATTCTCAAACATTTCGTAAAATATAACTGTTTCTAAAAACATAATTGAGTGTCCATAATATTTGTAAATAATATATATTTGTCATAAAATTCATTTACGTAAAATCTGTAGCTAAATATCTAAATATTTATATTTCAAAAAATCTAAATCTCGATAATATCATAAATCTGAAAATAGAAAACCACTCACAAACTTTTGCCGTTAACATTCCAAATCGTAAATCATTCACGCCACGATATCACCTGAAAATATTGATTTAAGAAAATACATATCAATCATTTATTTAATAATTTTAAATGTTAGAAAAACATATTGAAAATAATATAACATTGTGGTTAATATCGCATGCCTAAAGCTTCATTTTTTCTTCAATGACTACATTTCCAATATACTTTTCAAAGCCAATAATATCAACTTGTTGCTCTTCCTCTTCCCACACATAATCCCAACTCAAATTGAAGAAAAAACCACATACAAGTGTTGGCTTTTTGGGCCTACTAATCTTACTTAACTATGTTTAGATGATAACAAACACTTAGTACTAATCAATTTTAGTATTTTAGTGTTGTGTTTTGTAGAGCATAAAATATCGAGCACGGTGCAATTTGAATCAACCAATTCCGAGCTAAAACGGAGAAGATATCAAGAAAAGAAAATTGGATTTTAATATATATATATATATATATATATATATATATTCATATTTAAAATAAATCGAAAATTTAAAGAAAAAGAAAGCTGAAATACCGTAGCCGTCCGATTGAAGCTCCACCGAGATCCAACCGGCCAGACGTCGCCACGTCCGCGCGTGAGAGACAGCCGCTGACGCGCTCCTGCCCATGCTGACGCAAGCGGACCCCACCGAGCAGCTTCCTCCTCTGCCTGCGTGACACGCTTCCCTGCCGGTTCCCAAGGCCTGATTTTTTGCTTTTTACTGATTCAGTGAATTGCCCTTCTTGCCCCTAGTCTTTTGTTAAATGTCGCATGCGTCCTGACCTTTATTATTTGACCTGCTGACCGAAAATTTGAAGCTCTCTCTCAACAGTCTCTTGCCCGTTTTGCCCTTGCTGCCCGTGGAAATTAATATTATATTATTTAATTGAAATATCATAATTGCTCCAGCCAATCAGAAACCGCCACGTGGACCAACGACTATTTTTGCTTCTTCCTCCTCTACATATGGCCGAAAATCAGTGAAGAAAATTAGAGAAAAATATCAATTTGTTGCCTCCATTGTCAAGTGCTTTAAAGCTAATTTTTACATCATTTTGGGATTTAATTTTGAGTGATTTAATTGGCTATTAAGAGCCTTGTATTATTGTGAGCTTTGATTTTCATATTTACTCTTTGAGAGAGATTTGTAATTGTGTGAAGAATTTATAATTCACACTTGGGTCGGTTTCCTAGCCCGTGAAATAGGAACGTGGATTTGTTCTTGAGCCCGGAAAAAGAATGGATCGGGTTTGACTTTGATCCCGTGGAAAAGAGTCGGGTTTGATCTTGAGCCCGTAAAAGGATTGGGTTGTACTTCCTCCCGGAAAAGGTAATAAATTCCCGAGAGGCGCTCGGGGAGTGGACTAGGCCGGATTTTGGCCGAACCACTATACATCTTGGTGTCATTTCTCTAACCCTTTCCTCTTTACTTATTGCACTAATATTAATTGCTATATATTTAATGTGCATATGAATTGGGATTGTTAATTACTAATCATTGGAATTAATTGATGCTTCACATATTCATAGCATAAGATTTATTGAAGTTATTATTGATTGTTAGAAATTGATTGTGGTTTAATATTTCCTAGTATTATTGAAATTTAGTTTACTTTGTTTAAGGGAATTTTAGGATAAAATTCATTTTAATTGTTTGAGCTTAAAAAGTCTAATTAACTTGTTAATTAGAAGTCATAAATCGAAGAAGATTTTAAATTAACCTAAAACCCTATTCACCCCCCCTCTAGGGTTGCCATACCGATCCTACAACAATTTCTCTTCCCAACTCATACGATTTTCATAGTAACTCCATAAAAAATATGGAAAACTCCATTTATACACTATTCTTAATCATTCCTTAAACACTAACCTCTCCATTAGGTTCAATTCTTTTATCAATTCTCTTAAAAATCCATAAATAATAAAACTCATAAAACCCATAAACCAACCTTGAAGCATAGCAAAAACTACCAAAATCTATCAAATAGAAGATTTGGATTGAAAAAACTACTTACCAATAAGTCATTTCACCATAAATTAAAGCTAAAAACTCCACAATTTGACGTTGCCTCTCATTTTTCCAAATCTTTTTTTTTACCTTTCTGTTTCGTTTCCCATTCTCTCCTACAGGTCTGCAACATCTTTGTTTATTTTTTTTTGTTACACTTGATCGCCACATGTCAAGGCCACCCAAAACAAAAGCCATGCAGTTTTTCTTTTCTTTTATGACCAGAGTTTACACTTGGCTGCAAGAAGAAGCGGAGAGCCGCCGACGTGAAGGGATGTTGAGGCAAAAATTCTGAAGCAATTTGTTCTAATTCTGTTCATGTAGATTTCGCGTAATATTAGAAATAGGGCCGTTCTTAAAAAAAAAAAGACGCATTGCGATATATAAATTTGGGCCCTCAATCATATAATCCTTAATATGAAAAACCATAAAAATATATACATAAAAAATTATTTTTTATTAAAATACAATATCAATAAAAGAATAGTATAAAATTATCAAAGTAGTATAAAAAAAAATATAAAAATTGAACTTTAAACTTATGTTGGGATTGAACTCAACTCATAATGGCTGAGAACATATAAAGATATTGTAGGGAGAATGTCAGTCAACACGACTTAGAATGAATTTTAATTTATATATGATTAATACTAAATTTTTAATTCAATATTTGGGGCCCCCAAGGCTCGGGGGCCCTGTTCGATTGCACCAGTTGCACCATGCCAATTGCCAACGACGGCTGATAACTCATAAATTCCGCATGTTTATAAGTGGTTTTATCTCCAAAATAATTAAAATATGAGCGTTAATTAGCTCAAATGTCCATAATATTATTAATCGTTGAATTTCGTGAACGTAGGCAAAAACGACGCTCAATTCAGACTTATAACGAAGAAGTTATGCCCATTTTATTATTGAAAAAGACCCACGGCCGCGACGATGGGATCCACGATCGCGTCTGAGACCAAAATCAAATTCCGGGCCAAAAACCCAAGAGTGGGCCCAGCGGCGGTGAGAGCCGTCGCCGCGACGATGAGGAAAGAAAGAAAAATATTGATTTAAGGCTGTGCTGACGTCATCACCAAGAAGGAAAAGGTGCGCGCTGACGTCAACATGACGTCAGTGCGCACATGGCTGGCATAAGGAGCTGAGCGATGTGTCGCTCAGCTTGTGGCGACACGTCGCTCAGCTTGTGGCGACACGTCGCTCCCTGTACAGCAAAAGGAGGACTGCGGACGGCTCACAAAGGCGGCTCGGCTCGTGGTGACGGCTCGCGTACGGCTCCAGGCACAGACACGCGCGGCTTCTCGGCTTCGACGACTCGGCTGGCGGCTTGAAGAGATTAGATAGCAGATTTATTAATATTTTATCCGATATTTAGTCAATTCTTGCCTATTTAAAGCCCCTCTTCTATCCTAATTTAAAAAATCCCTTCTTCCCCTATTTTCTTTAGGACTCTTAGATAGTTTTTTTTATGTTTTCTAGCTAGTTTCTTTATTCCAACTAGAGGATTATCGAGGTTTGATTCATGATTTTGTGAGGTTTTGTTCTTCAATTTAATTCTTATTTTCTCTTTATTCATGCTTTCTCTTTATATATTTTATTGTTGATTAATTCTTGTTCAAATTGGCCACTTGTTCATTGATTGATTTTCATATTGCTAGTTAGAATGATTGAATCCATAATTGTTTAATTATTTCTAATACAAGTAGCATGTTAGCATAAATTGATTATTGACACTTTTTGATTTATGTTATGAGAATTTATGATCTAACTTAAATGAACCTGTCGTACTGTGTTTGTTAGTTAGAATTGGGTTCTTCTCTTCTTAATGCTGTTAATGGGTTAAATCTTATTATCGTATTCTAAGGTTATCTGTTAATTAGGGAAGTAGTCATTAGATCGTATCTTGGCTATCGAAAAATTAAGGAAGAATACTTATAAGTTGTTGATTGGTTTTGACGACTTCCAACCAATTTAGAGAAGAATTTAGGAATGCATGTTTAGTAATCGATGATCAAATCCATGAATCATAACTGAGATCAAACCTTTAGTTGGAAGCTTTTCTCTATTGATTTCTTTCTTTTTAATTTATTTTCCGTTTTATTTCCAAAATTCAAAACCCTCCGTTTTTACTAACTTTAATTTAATTCCCTTTTCCCTGTGGAGATCGACCTTGCTCACCGCTACTACAAAATTCTAAATCCCGAGAGTAAATTTATTATTTTTGGTGGTTTCGACAGCCATCAAATTTTGGCACCGTTGCCGTAATTACGAGTTTAAAGTGAAGCAGAGGTAAATTTTATCTTTCCTTAGTTGGGATAAGGCTGCGGGAGAATTGACGTTCTTATTAATAATAATAGATTAATATTTGAGTTAATTTCACTAATAATCAAAAAAATTATGGATATATCAAATATACCGAATGTTTTTATTAAATATCAATAGTACCCAAAACCGACACCGGCCAAATTAAATTACTTTGTGAAAGGACAAACATACCCCCGATTTAATTTCTCCTTAATTTGTGCAAAATTTAAGGAAATTTATAAAAATCTCTTAAATTTTACAAAATTAATGGAAAAATCAAATCTAAAAAAATATAAAAACAATAACAAAAAATAAAAGAAAAATCTTCAAACTTCTGACTTCTTCTTCCAGGAAAATTCGAATGTCTTTCTTGTTCGTCATCCTACAAAATACAGAGATAAAAAATAAACATTTAATTAAAAGTAACTTATTCAACAAAATACAGAGAAAAGGAGAATTGGAAGGTACAAATTTTTATAAACTGTTTACTTTTATTAAACATTTATTGATGTGTACTCAAAATTTATAGAAGGCACAAAATTGAAGATGAAAAAGAGGTACAGACTGTAAAGATATGTAAATAGAAAATTAAAATAAATATTGAACAAAAATAAACATTTTAATAAAATCCTTCAAATCTGGATAAAAAAATCAATGATATCATCAAATATATAAGCGAATAAATGATAGATCTATCACCAGAACCCTAGATCCGACTCGATTTAAAGATATGAAAGTAGAAAATTAAAATAAATGTTGAATAAAAATAAACATTTTTAAAAATTCCTTCAGATCTGGATAAAAAAAATCAAAGAAATCATCAAATCTGGAAAAAAACCTTGAAGTCTATTTCCATGGCAGACGGAAAAGAAAATCGATGGCGACCTCAGAGCATGCTTCTCGAACAGTGCCTATTATTCGTTTTCATTGGCGTTGTCATATAAAGAACAATAAGATCAAGAGCCATAAAAAAAGAGGTAAAAAGCCAGCAACCCTTGTTTATTCCAATATGCGCCGACAAATCCGGATAAGGAAACGAGGAGGATGAAAATTCTGAGGAGGACCACCGGCCACCGGAATAAATGGAAGAGATTTACCACGATCTTCATCATCAAGAAGACCTTCTTCTTCAAGGAAGCGTTGATCTTCGTGTGAGGGAGAAAAATGGTGGTGGTGTTGGTGTGGAGTTCGTAGGGGAAGAATTAGGTTAGATTTGATTAGAATTCAAAATACAATAAAATTTCCTATAATTAAAAAAAGATTTGATTTGATTTGAATTCAAAATAAAATAAAATAAATAAATAATAAATTAAATGAAATGTATTTATTAAGATATATTTATTATGAGAGATAAAAGGGAAAAAAAGACAACATTAAAAAAGGTAACCATCAGATCATCACCAAAAATGGTGTTTTATGGGTATAAATGATAAAAAATCATAACAACCAGCATTATTATAATTAGGTGAATTAAAGTGGTTACTGCTGTAATTAATTCTTAATATTTTTCTTTGAGAAGAATTTGGGAATTTCTTAAAGATGAGTTTCTGCTCCAAGGGTGGTTGAGAGAGTAGATTTGATAAGAGAGGTGAAAGAAAAGGATACGGAGGAAAGAGAAGAAATAAAAGTACTATAAAAATATTATATTCCTAAAAAATTTGCCACCTCATGGGATAAATGCCACATTAATATATAAAAAATAATAATTTATGCCACATCACTTTTCCGTTAGTGATTTAACGGTTCTGTTAGTCTAGGGACCAATTAAAACTGTTTTCTAAAACTCAGGGACTACATAGACACAAAATCAAAAAGAGATCAAATAGATATGACCATCAAAACTCATGGACCAAAAAGATACTTTACCCATTAATAATTATCTGAAAGTTACACAAACAAAATATTATGCCATTTTTATTAACTTAACATAAATTTAGGAGCAATAATTGTATTTGAAATTTATTAAATTTTAAGATATTAAAATACATTTCACAAACATTGAAAAATATCAAAATTACCCAACACATAATTAACCCATAATTTTTTTATGAAAATTTGATTATAATTGATATATTATTTTTGTAAATTTATATTATTGATATAAATTTAATATTAGAATTTACATTACTGATAAATTATTGTTGTAAAATTACATCAATGATATATCATTAAATTAATAGAATATATAAAAATGGGTAAAACTGATATAAACATGAAAGTGTGGCATATGTGAAAACAAAACTCAAAAGTTGGCTACCACGCATAATTTTCCTTTTTAAAAATTGAACGAGCCAAATTTAAAACAGAGAAACACTAAGGACAAAAAAGAAAAATATATTTATTCAACCTATACTGTAGGGACAAATGGTTCGTTGATTCTTCTTTAAATTTTGAGAATGTTACCTATAGTTTGAGTTTTTCTTAGTGGTTCTATTTTTAACGTATTATTGTTTATGAATTATTGATTGTGTCCATAATTATTTTTATTATTGTGTTTTAATTTCTGTAATATATTTTTTTTCTGTTTAGGAAAATATAATTTTTTTCTTTTCATTCCTTATTTCTCAAAGCCGATAAATGACTTCAGATTGTTAACCAATATACAATCAAGTAATTAAGTTGTAAATTAGAATTATCTGTCAATTAAACTGTAAATTAGAATCAGCAAAATTCTTGTACTTTTCTTGTTTATCTTGTTGTATAAATGTATGATATTCTTCTATTGAAATAAACAATTCAAATTTGGAAATGTCATTTATTCGCTTAAAGGGTATATCATATTTCATTTGTAAACTTACTATAATTACTATTATTTTATATTAAGTTTTTGTTTTTGCTAACTTGGTGCTTTATTTTTCTTTTCTTGTTCATCAATATTTTGGGAAAATTTTAGGAAAGTCTGAATTGGATAATGGGAAAATTTTCAATGAAGAACAGATATGAGGAATGAGGCAGAGAGGCCTAATTAAATGGTGTGTGGATCAAATTGAAATAATATGATAAAGTTAAAGAGAAAAGTGAAAACATAGAGAGAAGAGGTGAAGAGGGAGAGAAGAAGTGGTATAAACTTAAAATACTACACCGTGATTTTCTTCTTATTAATCTCAACACTATTACATTGTTTATATAGAAAACCTAACCTTAGATAAATATGGAAAATATAATCTAAATAGGAAAAGATATTTATCAAAGGAAATAAGATAAATATGGAAAATATATCTAAGAGAATAAACTTAATAGGAAAATATTTTTTGTCGAAACGTCGTCGCGGCCACGAGCACTCATTTCCACAGCACCGACCATTGCCAATCTTGTATAAAACTTTAATGAATATGGTTTCAGTTTTTTTTCTATAGATCGAGTTATTGCCAAGCACCGTACAATCTTGAATAATTTCCCGCAAGATTTCTTTCAATCTTTCATTGGACCTTTGAAAGTCGATTGCAGAATCAAACTCTTGGGCTTTTAAATCAACGTTGCACCAAATTCCTTTTAGCCGAGGGAGGATACGAAGGACAGAACGATTTCTTGATTCTAGATATGTTTGTATACAAAGGAGACAACAAAAAGAAAAATACAGTGCACTCATAAATGGAACTCTCACCAATAACCCATTTACACCCTTCCTCACCCTCACATGATGATAATAAACTTAACATCTAAACTCACTTACCTCACTTTATATATACAATGGTAAATACTAATACCAAATACAATAACCATCTATTAATTAAACTCAATTAATAGATAAAGTATAACTAAATATAATAATCAATTTAACGTCCTAAATATAAGAAAAATAGTATTACAAGAATTATAAACACAATAATAAAAATATAATTATAATTCTGGACACAATCAATAATTCATAAACAATAACATGTTAGAAATAGAACCAATAAGAAAAACTGAAACTATCATCAGTACTATTCTCAAAATTTGAAGAAGAACACTACAAGTCATCGGCAAAACTAACATTGGCGTCGCCAAAGGACCGTCGGAGATGCCTTTCATGACACAACCAATCTACAGTTTTTTTTTTTTTAATTAAATTGGGGAAGTGAAGACTCGAACCTTCGACCTTATGGGAAGAGAGTAGATGCCTAACCACTTGAGCTATGCTCGTGTTGGTAATCTACCGTTAGTTGAACGGGTTGAAAATATAGTGAAAATTTTGATAAGGACTCATTTGATAAATATATTTTTGTTTTTTGTCCTGTTTACTGTTGAGATAAATTGTAATACATTTCGAATACTATTATTGCTTCTAAATTTTGTTAAGAAAAAATTAAAATTGCCTGATATTTCGTTTGACTGCTGATGTCACTAATTAAAACAAAAATATGTCCCTAATAAAATTAACCGACCCAATTTTTCATTAAATTTTGTTGAGAATCCCACATCGGAAAGATGTAGGGAACTCATAACATTTATAAACTCTAAGGGCCACTCCTCTCATTACCAATTGGTTTTGAGATGGATGCCCACATTATTAATATGGTATCAGAGCCCAACAGCCCAAACGGGCATTCGATTCAAAAATGGGATTCAACCCAAGAATGGTGAGCCCAAAAGAGGCACCATCTTGAGGGGGCATGTTGAGAATCCCACATCGGAAAGATGTAGGGAACTCATAACATTTATAAACTCTAAGGGTCACTCCTCTCATTACCAATTGGTTTTGAGATGGATGCCCACATTATTAATAAATTTCCACTCACAAATCAGAAGGATTTGATTTAAAATTGATAAAAACTTAAATGATCACTATATAACTTTTAAAATTTAAATGGAAAAATTAGAAACAAAATGAACCTACAAAACATGATTTATATTAAGGCAGAATGGTTACACTCACTTTGGTTCAGTCCAAGCTCCATGGTCATGGCTATATGAGCTGGTTGAAACCTTTTCATGTGGCAACAATGGTGGATCTGCAATCCATCAAATTAATGGTGGCACTTTATTAATCATAACTTCAGATTAAAAAAACAACTAGCTCTGATCGATAACTATTTCGTTTTTTTATTTTCTATTTAGAAAATAAAGCTGTTTAACAATTTGGTTTTTCAACTTTTGAATTTCCATAGTTTTTTTATAAACTAATTAGGGAAACTTTGTTGGGTTGGAGAATTTTCTACAATATTTATGAATATAGTATTTTTAAAAAGTATTTGTAAGTATTATATTTTTTTAAACTCATTCAATGTGAATCAAGGAAATCAATGATAACTTATCAAATAATCAGTGATTACGTATACAAAATATCAATTAATATAGTGAATAAGTAAAATCAGTGATTACATATGCAGAAATCGGTGATTACTTGCATGAAGTTAATGACAATTTTGTAATATTATACGTGCGAATTTGATATTTATTCTATATTGGTAAATAAGTTTTTTGATTAAAAAAACTGAAAAAAATCAGAATACTCACTTAATCATCAAACAATTCAGATTTTCAAAAAGTAAAAAACCGAAAAAAAAAACAAAATAGTTATCAAACGAGTCTTTATTAACTAGTAATAAGGAGAGAAAGATGAAATTAAAAGATTTGATCACAAGATTATTATAATGCATGCCTTGAAGCATGGAGGCTATGTCTTGAAGATGGTCACTCATGAATGGATCAATTAAGTCATCTGAAAACTCAAATTCATCACCAATATCAACTAGACATTCCAAAGCATTATCAACCATTGCTTTCCATGTACTTTTTGGAACCTTATTACCAAGCAACTGCCACAAAATTTGGAAATAAAAAAAAAATTTAAAACCATAAATTAATTAAAATATTATTAAACTCTAAAATAAACCAATTAATTCTAATTATTTTATTTAATTACCTCTCTCAATGAAGAAGGATTGTTAAGATAAGCCATCAAGAAGTCATTAACAGTTGTGATGTTATGAGAAGATAAACGAGTATGATATGCACCACCTTTGCCTATTCCTTCCAAACGCCATATTTCATCATCCATTTTTGGAGGGTGATGTTTCTTATTCACTAATTAACATAAAATAATAATATAGTTAAGTTAATATTCAATTAATGAATTTATGTTTGTAATTTCAATAAATGTGAAAAAGAGGTTCTTTCAAAGCTGACATTTTAAGAATTGATATTTAAAAATTTTCAAAAATGATATTTTTAGATTGGTAAAATCTCAATCTGCTAGAAATATTTCAAAACGGTTTCTATTTTCCTAAATCACAAGGAAAAAGGTTTCATCTCTCTTGAAATTTCTTAAAAAAAAGAGAGAGAAAATGAAAGAGATTAGAGAGGATTAAGATAACGAACTCTTTAAAATACTATAACATTACTATAATAATCTAATATTATCCACTTTGAATCTTTCTATCCAAAAAATATCTAAAATTAATGTTGTTCTCACGTCACTTATAAACTTGTGATTATTCTAAGGAATATTGAAAAAGACATTTTTTAAGTGGTAAATTTTAAAAATAGTAAAATAATTTCAGAATTTTCAGGAATAACACTTTTATTAATTTAATGATGTTTTAAAATCGTAAGAACTAAACAAACTTGAAAAGGTATGGAATTTTATTAAGTATTTCCATTAAAAACATAAAAAATACAATAATAATATTAATCATTCTATAAAAAAAACCGAATGAAAATGAAATCATCAATATTTAATGAAAAAAATAATATCAATTCAAAGTAAAATTCCTTTTTTTTTATAATCGATGTGAGCAGGGGCGGATCCACTCACAGGGGGGCTTGCCCCCCTCATTTTTTTACAATTTTAAAATTTTAAAATTTCTATATAAAAGTTTACTTTTTTTTATAAAAAATTCAATTTTTGATATATTTTGTCTATTTTGCCCCCCCTTAAATTTTCAAATATAGCTCTATATATTTTTTGCCCCCCACGGAAATATTTCTGGCTCCGCCCCTGGATGTGAGACTTTTGTCAGACTCGGAAAGAGCGGGTTTTAAAAAATTACCTTCTCCTCGGTGATCCATGACCTTAAAAGGTTGTGATACAGCTTCCAAGATTCTTGAAACTTTAGGATCTTTAATTCTTGCTCCCAATCTAAACTTTCCAGTTCTTGTCCAGCTCGAATTATCAGTAAAACTCAATTTCTCGATTTTCCCAACTCCATGTTTCAGAGGTAGAATGATATCATGGCCAACAATGATAGGTCTTTTCCCTTCTCTTTGATTCAAAACACTCTTATTAAAATCATTCACAGACCATAAAATTCCCTCCTCTTCATGGCTAGGGCCGAAGTCTCCGTTAAGGACGACGATCTCGATCGTGACCGAAGATAAAGGATCCATCTTGACTATGGCATTAGGGAAGTCATTGCTATAATTATCACAAAGTGCAACTTTCAAAGCCTCGTCATTTTTTGTTTCAATATTGCTGTTAGTGAAAATGATGGAAGCCATCTGATTAAGGAAACATAACCTCAGATTCGATGTTCCTAATCTTCCTTTAGCTTCTGATTCACCATTAATCTCATAAATAAGCGGCATCTGGCTTTTTAGTGTTTCTCTTACCTGAAAGATTATGAATTTTGAGAAAGATCATAATAATAATAATTTTTTTTTTTTAAATTTGATTAATTGATTGATATAGAGATTGGACGATGGACGATGGACGATGCCGTGGAAACAAGTGTTCATGACAGCAGCGACGTGCCAACTCGTTTCCTCCATCGTCAAATCTCTATAATTGAAAAAAATGAAGAGAGAGAGAGAGAGAGAGAATTTAAGGTACCACTCGACGAATAAGATCTTCAATGGCAGACTTTGATTCAACGGAAAAAAACTCAGATTCAAAACTAGGGGAAAAACAAAATTAACAATCAGAAAGACGGACGTGAAATTAAGCCAGATCCATGACCGAAACAAAGAAATCAATACATATAAAGAAAAAAGAATAATACTAAAGAACTCAGATCCAAAACTAGGGGAAAAACAAAATTAACAATCAGAAAGACAGACGCGAAATTAAGCCAGATCCATGACCGAAACAAAGAAATCAATACATATAAAGAAAAAATGAAGAGAATTCTAAAAAATTCTTTAAATTCAATAATACTAAAGATTCGAGCCAAAAAGTAAAGAATACTTTGGGTCCTGACCAGAGTGAGTATGTAAGAAAAGTCAGGAAGAACTTCTTCTGACCGGTCAAACCTCAAGTATTTTCGTAATTATAAAAGTGATTGACCGAAAAAAAAGAATGTATGGGGAAAAAGAAGAGAAGAGAACCCAAAAGTGGGAGATTGTTGGCAATTTCTTTTAGGATCATGAAGACATGGAGAATGATGTTCATCTTCATCTTCAATATCAGGTAAGTTTCTTTTTTTGTTTTGGTCATCTTTATAATCCATTTTAATTCAAGTTACGAAGATTCACAGCTGTTTCGGGATTGAATTTGGTGAGGATTGAAAGGCTTTATATAAGTAATATAAATGAAATAAATTATAGTTTTGGAGACTGAATCAAATGAGAGAGAGAGAGAAGTTGGATAGAAATTTCACAGTCTTTTGCTCGGAATTGCGAATGATTACGACACAAACTTAAAAAATAGTCTTTTTATTTCAATCAAGGAAAAAAAAAAAAAAACTAATTTGGTCACCAAATTTTTTTATGGGTGCTACGTGATCTAAGATGTGTTATCGGAAAGATAAAGAGGATGTAATAGTGTTTATAAGAACATGAGCTACTGCTTTTATTACCCATTGATTCTGACATGAACCCCTTCATGAATATTAAGAAGATATCATAGCTCAACAAGCTCAAATGAATATCTGATCCTTTTTTTTCACCTATGAATGGCGAGCCAAAAAGTGTGGGGTGCATATTAAATATCTCACATTCGAAAGATGAATGGATCTAATAATATTTATAAAAACATGAGCTACTCCTCTAATTATCAATTGGTTTTGAGATGAAACCTTATCAATATTGTAAGGTCCAGAAAGTACTTTGATCGCCACTGGTGGATTCGACACCCACTAAATTTTGGCGCCGTTACTGAGGAATAGTGTCAATTAATTTTTGTTTTAGTTATCTTTTTTTTCTTTTTATGGCCAAAGCTGACTTAACTTCTTACGAGTATTCACTAACTGACTTGATTTCTTTTACTCAACAATTGATTTCAAGAAACGTACAACATGTGGATTCATATGGAACCTACACTGCATCTTACCATGCAGTCAACATGTATTGTACGGTGCAGAACAATCCTTACGAGTATATCAATTCAGCTAGAGAATTTCAGGGCCAATACCAAATGCATTTCGATCCATCCTTAAATAATTACGATTCTGGATGGAGACATCATTCATACTACAATTATGGATCGACGCCTTATTACCAACAATTCCAACAGGAACATCTCATTCCACCTCAACATTTCCACTTTAGTTGAGCCAGGTTTGTCTTTAGAAGAAATTGTTAATTCTATTGTTGCTAATACATTATAATTTCAACAAGAGCGAAGAGCTAGTATCCAGAATCTTACAAATTAAATGGCTGAACTGGCACCTTCTATAAGTGGATTGGAATCTCAAGGTAACTTGCAATCTTAAGCTATGGCTAAACTAATACAAAATATTTGTGTAATTACTTTGACAGAAGAAAATGAATCAGAGTCAAATGGGACAGAGCATGGGTACATTTTAAAAGAGATTGAAAAAGAAGTTGTCTCTCCAACTTTAATTGATCATCCTTATGTGCTTGGAAATGAACGGTTAAAGGCGGTAATCGAAATTACTCCTCTTCTTTCTCAAAAATATTTTCAGGATTCAAAAGAAAAAGAAAATGATGACATATATTTAATGGAGTTTGATGGTGAATTTTTCAAATTTAATATCGATAACTTCATGAAAAACTCTAGTGACAAATCTTCTATTTATTGCTATGACATACATTGTTGATCCTTTAGAAGGGATACGAAAAATGATAAGGAAGTTTGTCAAGTTAATTTGGGATGTGCATTAATGTGTAAGCAACACCGTCTGGCCATAGACGTTAAATAAAAAGCACTTTTTGGGAGGCAACCCAAATTTTATGGTTTTCGTTTTCGTTTTGTTTTTGTTTTTATTTGATTTTTTTTCTTTAATAAAAAGGGTCTAATAAGGGCTATGCGCATGCTGAAGGATAATATTTTTCGTCGGAATCTCACACTACCGAGAGAATAACAACTCAACTTCTAAGGATTGCTCTTTCAGGGCAGTTTTCTTCTCCTATTTTTTTTTTTTATTTATTTTGTTCATTGAGGACAATGTATGCGATAAGTGTGGGGGGAAGGACTGATGGAATAGAAATCAACTTTTTACTTAATCTCGATGTTTTCATTATTTTTTTCTGAGATGATATTGGAATTGTTTTGTTTTGTTGAATTAATTTGAGGCAAAATAGGGAATAGCATGAGTAGATAAATTCTTGTTGGCATGTCTTGAGTAGTTAGTTTTGATATCTTTTTATTGAGATGTGTTGTGGGATTTGATACAAACTATCCATATTGTGAGTTTTGGGTCAAAAAGAGCATATTTTCATAATATTTTGCTCTATTCATTTCTTGTGTGGTTGATTAAACTAGAATTTGCTTTGTTATGCATGTTGAGGCCTCTTTGTCGATTTGAATGTTTAGAGTTTAGAAAGGGCAATTAAGTGATGCCTTCTTTTTAGCTTTATAAAAAAAAAAAGCCAACCTTGACAAATATCTTTAGAAAGTCAATTTTGAGCCTGCCTTTTTCTTGGAAATTAACCACATTTTAAACAATCCACATCCTTTTGTTGATTTCCTTTGAACCAAATTTGAGAAGAATTACTTGAATTTCATTCACTTCATGCTTCTTTTCAAAAAAAAAAAAAAGAGTGACAAATAGGTCTTTTCTTATCTCTCCTTCTTTATTGTTCGTCTCATCATTGAAAAAAAAGGAAAACAACTAAGGTTGTTGTGAAAAAGTTCTTGAAAAAAAATGATAAAAAGAAAATGAAAAAAGTACTGATGATGAGAATTGATAAGAAGTTTGAAATAGGTTGAAAAGAAAGAAGGGAGTTGTGAAATACAACAGGGGTTTTGAAAAGAAGAAAATGGTAGTGTAGGTGTGTGATCATTGTATGGTAGGATGTTTATTTGAAGCTTGTGAACAAAGTTCCTTTAATTCTTTTATTTGTGCTTCAGTTTAATTCTCTAAAACTTGATAATTTTGGTTGTTGATGATTGAGAGTGAAAGTTGAAGGTGCAAGCTGGAATGATTAAACCTTCATTTATACCCTCCCAATCACAATTGGCTGATGTATTTAATAGGATCAAATTATGAGTTTGTGCAATAAGTTGGGATTTCATGACATTCACTCTCCAACTTGAGTATTAGGAACGTTTATTATTAGCTTATATTTTATACTGGCGGTATTATTATTGGAGTTTATATTATTTGCATACTTTCCTATTTTGATGTAATTAGAATCCCACTGATATGGGATCATGTCATTGTAGCCTTAAATATTAGGTTTAGATGTTGTATATTCATCATATAGTTTAAATGATAAATATACTTTTCCTTTATCTCTCTTCCCTGTCAATCTCTCATCTCTCTACTATTATCATTTATTTACAAATAGTAGTTTGTATCTTGTATTAGACTCCAAAAGTACATCTCAAATGCCAAAAATTTTCTACGGGAAGAGATGATGATAATTTGTTTGAAATAATATGAATGAAGGAGGCATTATCTACAACTCAGTCTGTCACCGATTCAATGAGGTTAACATTCCAATTCTCACAGAAACGAGACAAGAAGTAAAATGACCAAAAAAAAGGAGGCATTATCTACAACTCAGTCTTATCATTTCATTGTTAATATTTCATTTTTGTTGAAAACTTGTACTCAATATTTGCCTAAACTGATGAGCTTTGTTTAAGCATTTCTTTTCTTTTTATATGAAGAAGTAAAATGACCAAAAAAAAAGTATATAAAATAAAGAAAGAAGAATTATTAAATGTCAAGTTGCTAGATTTGGATTAATTTAAACCCAGTTTAGTAATATATATTTTTTTAAAATCTATGTTTTAAAATAATAAACATACACATCGACATTTTTTCATCTTGTTGTTCAATTTATAATCTTAACCAAAATTTGAAAACATGACCCTAGTTTTTGAAAACCACTTTAAATCATTGAAAAAGAATTCAAAGAAGTTTTTAAAGAACGAGAATTCAAATGAGACTTAAATTTGATGAAAGTATGGTGGGTGTCGAATCCACCAAAAATAAAGATCTCTACTTTCGGATTTATGGATTTGTAGTAGTGGAAAGTAGGGTCGAATCCACAGAGATTGGTGAATTAAAATTGGGGGGTTTTTTAGGTTTGTTGAGAAAGAAATTGAAGAAAACAATAAAAAGTTTAAAAGAGATTCAATGGGAAAAAGTTCCAACCAAAGGTGTAATCATCGTTTGATTTATATTATTTGATCATTGATTTTCTAATGAAATCCTAACTCATTCTCTAAATTGGTTATGATTATTAAGAACGTCTTACTAATCTATCCTTCCTTAGTTTGTCGGTAATTAAGATACGATCATTAATTACTTCCCTAATCAATGACAACCCTAGAGTACGACAATAGAATTTAATCAATGACAGCAATAAGATGAGAAGGACGACCAATTCTAGCCAACAAATGTGAAACGTTCGATCTATTTAGACTAGATCCTATATTTTCATAGCATGAGATGAAAAGACTTATTAATCATTCATACTAATTGTCACATGGATTAGAATGCATAAACAATTACGGATTTAAACACTCTAATTGACGATCTATCAAATTGAAGAATGATCAAAGGGCCCTATTTGAACAATCAAACAATATGATATTGAATGCATAAAATAGAAAACATAGAAATAGAGAAGAATTAGAAAGAAAGATGAAGAACAAATCTCACAAATATAAAATCAAACTTTGATTAACCTTGGTTGGAAATTGGGAGTTTAGCTAGACATGGAGTTCATCATTCTCTAAGAAAACTTAAGGAAAAACGTTCTCCCCCTATTAGAAAAGAAGTATCCTTTTATATCCTTGAACACTAGGGTTTAAAACAAAAGATAAAAGATTCTATCCTAAAAATCCGAACTGGCGCCGCGGCGCTGATTTTTGGGCGCTGGGGCGCTGAGCAAAAAGACTAAAATCTGGAAATTTCACGCTTTCGTTGCTATGGCGCTAGAAAATCAGCGCTGGGGCACCGAACTTTCTGGAATTTTGGCTTGGAATCAGACTTTTCCTTGTGGCCACGGCCACTAAAACTTGTTGTCATGGCGCCGAAGTGTCAAAAAAGCTCCAAAATGCAATTTTTAGTCGTTTTTCATCCTCTCTTCTCCAATCTAGCACATAAACACAAATCAAAGATAATTAATTAGTTTTTAGGCTATTTAATCATCAAAGTATGAACAATTAACACAAATTTATATGCTAAAATAACGACTTATCAAAGTATATAGAAGTTATATTCTAATCAAACGACATGCATTGTTAGCAAATCGTCCATGGTAAGAAAGATTATTTAACAATAAGAAAAAAAAAACAATTTTTTTTTATATCATTATGTCTTTAACATCATTAATTGATGTCTTTCAACTTTACACCCATATTAATAATCAATTTGTTGAGAATCCCACAACTCACAATGTTTATAAGATACATTAGTTACTACTCTCATTACCAATCAGTTTTGAGATGGATGTCTATGATTATCAAAATGGTATAGAGCTCAACAAGTCCAAACGGACGTTCGGTCTAAAAATGGGATCCGACTCAAGAAGGGTGATCCTAAAAAATGCATCATCTTGAGGCAGCCTATTGAGAATCTCACTATCTTAAAGATGAATAGAATTCACAATCTTTATAGGATACATAGACTACTCATCTCATTACCAATTAGTTTTGAAATGTATGTCATGTCATGATTATCAAGTCAATTGATGCATCTACTCTCCTTTATTATTATTCTACCAATTTTAGTTGTCTTCAAATGAAAAGAAAGGGATGGTTTTCATGATTGACTTTTATATATATAAGACTAAATCTTTACAAATATCCAATGTTATTCTTCCCTCCTTGTATATTATTATAGCCTGTTTAGTAATAATTTTAATTTACAATCCCAGTTTTAAAGATTTAAACATACACATCAACATTTTTCATCTTATTATTCAATTTATAAAACTATTTTGTAATTTTAACAACAATTTGAAAACAAGACCCTGGTTTTTGAAAACCACTTTAAAACAAGACACTGGTTTTTGAAAACAAATTTAAAACAAGACACTGGTTTTTGAAAACCAATTTAAGCCACAAATACAGTAAATTAATAAATAAATAAACAAACTCAACTTGTGAAGGGTATCAATATTACTATTTTATTCAAATCCAGAGTTCAATTTAATGAAATTTAAATTATCTCAATAAGTTTAACATCATTTTTCCTTTTACTTCTTGACGTGATAGGAGGAAGACATCAATAAATAGATGAGAGATATATTCACAAAAGGGTAAAATTCATTTGGTGACAAATTTTTATGTAATATTTGTAAAAATATCAACTCAAAAAAGTATCTGTAAATATAACAATTTTTATCCTGTTTATCAGTGATTAACAATGATTTATGTGTTTATCAATGATAAACTTAGTGTAAAAATATGTAATTCAATGTTTATCACTGATAAACCCGATCAAAATTTACTATATTTGCAAATATTTTTTTGAGCTTTCATTTTTACAAATATTACAAAAAAATTTGCTAGATTTTTAATCGAATTTTTGTTTGGCTTGATTTTATGATTATAAGTATTTTATTAATATTTAATAACAATATATTTAACAAAGATTTACTTGAATATTCAAATCGGGATCACTATTTACAATAATATCAGCATGTCAAAATTTATTACAAAATAAGACTTTCATGGCCGGGTAGTTTCAATTTTTTTTGTTTCCATTTTGCCCTTTAGTCAATTAATTACGTAATTTTCCTTTTTGGATAATAAATTTTTTAATAATTCTGATTCATGTCTTAATTAATTCGGTTTTAA
Source organism: Gynostemma pentaphyllum (assembly GCA_028015215.1). NCBI lineage: Eukaryota > Viridiplantae > Streptophyta > Magnoliopsida > Cucurbitales > Cucurbitaceae > Gynostemma > Gynostemma pentaphyllum. The sequence continues at coordinate 59,085,916 of CM051351.1, read as the reverse complement.
ATGCCACAAAATCAGCCTATATCCCACGATTTTTTTTGCCAGAAAAGATAGACTTTCAATTAAAAGAAATAGAACGGAACAAAACGCAAGTTCGAGCCCCTTTAAGCTAACACATGAGCTTCGGAGTTACACCCCTATAAAGAGCTTCTACATCCTCTAATTTCTATCGGTCAATTTCAATTAAACATTATCACATTGAATAAATATGTGGGTCCCGCTAACTTTTATAAACCAATAGAAACAAAACAAATATGAAAGTATGAAGGAGCTCCTTCAAACTTGTATGGAGGCAAATATTTTCCTTTGCTAATCCCTTAATTTTAGCAATTTGTATGTTTGGTAACTGCAATTTTTTTTAATTGCACGTAAATCAAAGAAGGTTAAATATGTCTTTTACAATTAACATGTGGTGGTGGTTGTTTAATTTTATAATTAAATGGTCCATCCATTTATATATGTAATTAGTATAGGTATTATGAACATTAATGAAATTAGCCCTATATTTAAGTTGTAGCCCTACTACAAAGTAAAATAATTCGATATCCAAAAAATTACCATTGTATTAATTTTGGAACGCCCAGACCTAGTTAGTGTCCGTTTATGATAATTTTTGGAAATGTTTAAAAAAATGAATAAAAATATGTTTTTGATAACCATTAAAAACACTTTTAAAAGTTATCTCAAACAGATCCTTAGTCACAAATTGTGGAGGGTAACAATATTATTATTTTATTGAAATTTAAGGTTTAAATCGATAAAATAAAATTTATCTCAATAAGTTTTTTTTATAGTAGAATTTATCTCAATAAGTTAAGCATTAATGTTTTCTTTACTTCTCAATGTGATAAGGGGAAGACACAACAATATACAGATTAGATATCAAGAAAATTAAACTTAAATCCACATATAATTGGTCTTCAAAAAAAAAAAAAAAAAAAAAAAATCCACATATAATTATTAGAATTAATTACACTAATATCCTGTTTAATTAATTCCAATTACAATAATGTCGGAGGTTATGACTTTATTTCATTTATACCCAAAAAAACATCAGTTATAGTGGTGATCGGGTGGTTTCTGATTTTTAGTATTTACCATCTTACCCTTTTATCGCTCCTGATAATCATATCTTATTAATTACATATCATTTAAATTTATAACTTATATAATTATTTATTTTGAATTTAAATCAATCTATCTTGATTTTAGGAATTGTTATTTAATGAAATAGAAATTTAACTTAAATATCTCTCATCTTCTTCTTCTTCCTCCGCCTTCGTCGACCACTGCCAACATTGAAATCAATGGAGATTTTTTTTTTACGAAACCTCAACACGTCCCTTTCAGATCCGACCCACCCAATATCTCTCACTCTCATTTGCCTTTTTGTTGTTTTAGAGGATTGTTCTATTTTTTTTTTCTGAACTGAGTTTGACATGTCTGAGATCTGTTTGATTACTTCTCATGGCTACCATGCGCCTAATGCACTAGGAGCATCTATTTTGAAGTTCTTGAGTTGCTTTGGATAGTTTTTTTCATTGGGTTCATCGTAATGTTTTATCTAATATACGATTTTTGGCCACTTCCCAATTGTTTCCAACGTCAGAGCTCGACTGTCGTGTCGCCGCCGAGATCTGGGTAACAATATCATCGTTGGATCTGTTTAGAATGAGGGTTAGAGTTTGAATGTAGGATAAGATTGTAGAACAAGGTACTTTTTATCAAATGTTTATTTTTATTCAGTATTTATTTTAATTTTCTATTTACATATTTTTAGAAACTGTTACCTCTTTTCCTCTTCAATTTCGTGCCTTCTATCAATTTTAAGTACACGTCAATAAATGTTTGCTAAAAGTAAACGGTTTATAAAAAATTTCGTCTTTCAATTATCCGGCGAACTCGCTTTCTCTACATTTTGTAGAATAAGTTACTTTTAATCAAATGTTTATTTTTATTCAATATTTATTTTAAAAGCCTATTTACATATCTTTTCAAAACTGTTTCCTCAATTTGTGTCCGGTATCAATTTTAAGTGCACATCAATAAACTATTTACTTTTTATTAAAAAAATTTACTTTTAAAAAAAAATCATTTTTCATACATACCAGTTTATCATCGTTTTTTCTCTGTATTTTGAAGGATGACAAACAAGAAAGATATTCGAATTTTCCTGGAAGAAGAAGCCAGAAGTTTGAAGATTTTTCTTTTATTTTTTGTTATACTTTTATTTTTGTTTAGATTTGATTTTTCCATTAATTTTGTAAAATTTAAGGGATTTTATAAATTTCCTTAAATTTTGCACAAATTAAGGATAAATTAAATCGGGGGTACATTTTATCTTTTCACAATGTTATTTAATTTGGTCGTGGTGGTTTTGGGTGGTTTTGATATATATATATATATATATATATAAAAGATTGGTTTTTCTGAAATAAGCAATTTTAATTTGTTCATTACTAAAATTTTGTTCATTACTAAAATTAACCTTAATTACTATTAATGTCTAATTAAAAAGGTTAAAATTAATTATAATAAAAAATTATTGTCAATATCTTTAAGAAAAAGCAAGTGAAAAGGTATTTTTGGTCATATTATATGGGCAAGGTGACAAATTAAAATATTCTATGATTTAAAAAAAAAAACCATTATGTATACTTGAACGGGACAGCGACCGAAGTCTCTCTCTTTGGAATGCTATTGCGAAGTGTCGTGGCGTCTAAGCAACCGAAATCTTTGTCTTTCCCTAAGTTGAATTCAACCCTAAATATTTAATTCCAATTGTATTCATAAATACCCAAAAATCAAACAAGTATTTTTCTTTTCTTAGAATTTTAATTTCATAAAAATTTGTGAAAGTAAATTGTTTTTGTAAACTTTATCTTTCTTTCTCAAAATCATAAAAATTGCAAATAACCTTAATATTTGCCGATGTTAAATCACCATTAGATAAAACTTAAATTAATGCATCAATATAAATTTAGTCATATATCTCAACACTTTTTCTCATATGTGCACTTGGATATTTGCATGAGACTCAAGCCTCAAGAATATTAATAATAAGTTGAAGAAATATTTTTAGACAAAAATACCCTCTAGAGTATCCGTAAATTACACATAACCTCTAACTAAAATTAAAAAATTGATTGATTATACAAATTACTTAAAAATTAAAAAACTCTTGTGAAAAATGAAGAGTGTGGTGATGCAAGAGATGGGTTGCTTTCCAAATGCTTCAATTGCATACAAAATATTATTGATTATTCTTATTATCGTTGCCTTAGCTCAAAGAAGTTTTTCAAAGTTGAAGTCATTGAAATCTTATTTACGTTCAAGTGTGTCACAAGAGAGACTCAATGAATTGGTTTTGATTTCAATAGGGAATGAAATTTTGGAAGACATTGATATCGAAAGTTTAATAGATGATTTTGCATCTAAATATTCAAGGAGAATGTCACTTTTAAGTGAAAGCTTGAATTGTATTATTCTATTGTTATTGCGTTTTAATATAAGTTTATAATTTTTTCGTTTTGAATTTTTATAATTTTTTCATATTAAAGTTATATGATAGAAGGCTAAAAAATACTTTTCGCACCGGGCTCTTATTTTCCTAGGAAAGACCTTGATCCTCACAAATCAACATGTATGGTCTTTACGATTGGGGTCACCGAAAAGGAAGGTGCATGTGTGTCAAATCATATATTTTAAGCTTTTTTCGTACTACTCCATATCAACAAAATCGTATAATCCCCAGTTTCATTCTAATGTGGACTTGGTTTGATCCATGATCCGCTCTTTATTCATGCCCCAATAACTACACCGACGATCACTCCCCGCCCTTTTAGGCACCAAGTGTACAAATATTAATAAAGTTACCAATTTCTAAGCCTCATCAATGGGTCGGGCCGGGCCGGCCCAGCCCTTAAATGAATGGGCTCGGGTCGGGCTTACAATGTCTGGTCAATAAATGGGTCGGGTCTGGCCCGGGCCTGACTTAAAATGGTAAGCCCAAGCCCAGTTCACGGGTTTTGGACCCATGAGATAAAATACAGTCTGGCCCGTTTTTGCAGGCTTGGCCCAGTCCGTTCAAAATTTTATTTATTTAATTAAATTTTCATTAAATTTTTAATTGTTTTTTTAAAAAATTATTTTTAATTTTTTAAACTTAAACCTAACTCTAATGTGATAAAAAAAAAGTTAATTTAAATTTTTACATTATTTATTTATATTTGTTCTTATATGTTTATTAAACTTATACTTAACTCTAAAGTGATGAAGTTAATTTATTATTTTACTACTATATATTTTTTTATTTATACTTTATTTTATATTGTTTATTAAACTTTTAAATTAAATTTATTTATCATTCTTTTAACTTAATTTGACTATATTAATTTCTATTTTTTAAATTTAACTTAAAAATAGACAAACTAAAATGGATAAAAAATAATAATGAAGTAAAGTAAAGATTATTCCATTTCTCTTTTAAAATATAACATAGTATTTTTTATAATTATATATAAGATAAAAAATAAAATAAAATATTAACATTATATTTTATAATTATATATATTAAATTTATATATATTTTTTAATAATTTTTTAACGGGCCTCGAACCGGGCTTCGGGCCGGGCCTCGGACCGAACCTGATGGGGACCCTATGGATAAAGCCCGCGGGCCGGGTTTGGGCTCAAATGCATGATCCATATCCAGCCCAAAGATTTATAGGTCGGGTCTGGCCGTCAACCGTTGACTTACAGACCGGGCCTGGTCGGGCTTGGGCCGGCCCACGGGTTTTATCCATATGATGAGGCTTACCAATTTCTATCCTAAATTATTTCTTCACGCGCCGCAGATAGTATTTGATTTTAAGAGTTGGTCAAAATAGTTTGATAAAGATTTTTGTTTTCAGTTTCTATTTTAAAATATTAAATATGGCCGGTCCACGGGTTTTATCCATATGATGAGGCTTACCAATTTCTATCCTAAATTATTTCTTCACGCGTCGCAGATAGTATTTGATTTTAAGAGTTGGTCAAAATAGTTTGATAAAGATTTTTGTTTTCAGTTTCTATTTTAAAATATTAAATATGTGTTTTACTTATAATTTTTTTCTTTGTGATCTCGCTTTGATAAATATTTTGAAATTCTAATTAAGATATAAAATTACGAAAAAAAAGTAGCAAATTAAAGAAAATAAACTTAATTTTAAAAAATAAAATAGCTAATGAACCTTAAGAATTCAATTTTCTTGCATTAAAATTTTCATTGTGGATGTACAGCAGGCAGTATTTTCTGAATTACATGGTAAGAAAATAATATTTTTTTTATGATATATGTGGTTTTTGTCAAATACATGAACACCTTTGTGGTTTTAAAATGGTAAATTACACCTCTATGGTTCCAAATTATTCCAATGAGACTCTTCCTCTTCAATACCATTAACTTTCTTTTAGCCATAACTTCTTTGTTTGAACTCCAATTTGGATGATTCAAGATATTTTAGAATCCTCATTTCAAGCTCTACGTATGATCATTTCAAAACGATTAAATCATCAGTAACTAAAAAGGTTAATAGTGTCAATCCCACAAAGTATTTTGATGATAATAAAGTTTTTTTATTTATTAACAATTTCAAAACTTCGAAGTGACCATAATGTAGATCTTTAAATGAGAATTCCAAAACATCTTCAATCATTCAAATCAGAGTTCAAACGAAAAACTTATGGCTAAAAGAAAATTGATGGCTATGATAGCCTCTTGGGTCGGATCCCACGTTGGACCGAATGCCCGTTTGGGCTTGTTGGGTTATGATATAATGGGGTTCCATTGCAAAACTAACTGGCACTGAGAGAAGTAGCTTATGTATCTATCTTATAAACAATGTGAGTTCCTTTCATCTTTCCGATGTAGGATTCTTTAACACTCAATAAGACAATCATGTAGTGGATGAATTCCACTACGGTCGATCACGTGCAAATTACGTGTGTCTTGTCTCCTTGATCTTAATTGCCTGAGAAACAAGAACAAGAAAACACTGGTGTGGTACCTGTCAAACTGTCTCCGACGATCAAGTTAGTACTTGGAGGCAGAAAATATGAATATTATAGAGTAGAATGATCAAGAATGCATAACCGTTTTAGGGTTTGTAGAGCACTTTATATAGTAGAATTCATGGATTCAATTTGGTAGACTTCCTTGATATTAGGAAGATAATATCTTTTCTGAATAATATCTTTATCCCACAATCTTAAGAGAAGACATATTCATATGCACAGATAAGGCAACTTTTGGCGTGCTTCTCAACCAAGTAAACTGCCTTCGATAATCCGAGCTGATTAGAAGCGTTCCGGACGTGATGCCTAGTCCGAGCTCATACCATTCCGGATGTTGAGACATGGCTGGCTGGGCTTGTCGTGGTGGCTTTTAAGTATTTCCTTTCTATTTGGACCGGGCCCATCAAGATTTGGGCTTTTGATATTGGGCGTGATCCATTGTAACGTTTCGTTATTTTGAAGTGAAATTTTTTTTTATTATTTTATTTTTATTTTTTATTATTTATTTATTTATTTTATTCTATTATTTATTTAATGTTATTTATTTATTTATTTATTTCAATTTAAGTATTTAGATTAATTATTATTTTGTTATTTCGATTTTAGTAGTTAATTTTGCCCGAAATTCCTTTTAATCGTTTTAATGCTCTAAATTCGTTTCGGTGACATTAATAATTATTAATAGGCCAATTAATAATTATTAATCACCTTTAGATTTATTTAAGAGCTTCGGGTTTCGTTTTAGAAGTCAAAAGTCATAAAAAGGACGCAACCGTCATTTCCAATTTCTTAAAAATTATCCAAAACACTATTCATTCATCTTTAAATATACCCATTTGACCAAAAGTTGACCAAACCTCTCATTTTTGCTTCTCCATTGCCGTGAGTCCAAGGGGGGGGGAGATTGGGTTTTGCTCGTTTCTCGACGGATCGACTCGATTTCGGTTGCATCGGAGAGCCCTCGAGTCTAGGATTCATTTCCACCTAACCATCGTGCTTTTCTCTCAAGATCCACGGAGTTCTCGGTAAGTAAAGTTTCAAACCCTAAGCTCCAAATAGTGTTTTAATGGAGTTTTCCTTGTTTTTTTTCGATTTCTTGCCGTGAAACTCGGTGTTTGTAAATACGAGAGTAGTTTTAAGAGTTTTTGGAAACTTTCCCATAACCCTAAAACCGAGTTTCAGTCGAAACCCTTCTCGTTTGAAATTTACCTTTTTGGGTTTAATTATGGGTTATAAATTAGTGAAATATTGTTTATTGAAATTCGATTCTGGAAAGGGCATAATGTTCAAAAATTTTAATTATCGATACCCATTGAAATCGGGAATATCGAATTTGCTTAAAACCAACTCGAAACACCTCTAAAGTACCTAAAAGCCGGAAAACCAAACCCGAGACCCACTTTTTATGGGGGGGCCGAGAGCCTCATAGTGGGGTTTATGGGGTTGTTCGTTGTTTTGAGCTTTTAGATGTTAATTGATCAATGTATGTTTATTTATTAATTGTTAGATGTAATTAATTGTAGGTGTTTCGGATCGTTGTTTGATTGTGCTTTCAGAAACTTGGAGTAAAGCTATTTTTATGGCTAAGGTGAGAATAGTTAGAATTTAAAGTAACTATAGAAAGCGAATAAGTGCGATGATTTGTAGAATCGGAAACTAAGATTAGAATCCAATCTAAGGTTAGAGGGAGTGAGATAGTGCCTTAGGATTTGAAGTTAATCCTTTAAGCGAGAAACTTAGGATTTCTCGATGAAAGCCTCGAATCTTAGAAGATTCTAAGTTAGATTAGTTTCGGAGTTTAAGATGGATCATTGGAAGTTAAGAGATCCAAGACTTTAAAGAACGATTGATAGAACCTCGGATTATTGGAAGTTTAAGATCCTTGAAGGTTTAGGTTAATCATTATGTTTGATATTTACTTTTATTATTGATACCGGAGTTCGATTTATAAATCGTTCGTCCGAGATTCTTATCTGTTTCTTTATCTTATGTCATTTACTTATTGCCCCTTTACTTTATGTTGGTTGTGATTTCTTTAATATTTGTACTTTATTTTATTTATTTTGCAAGCATATGCATAACATTTTGCACCATTATTTATTGTACCATAACATCTCGCATCATTGAAAAGAGAAAAAGAAAAGAATGAAAGGAATGGTGGATGAGTTGGATACCCACATTACCTTCATGCATAAGAAATGGTGAATGAGTTGGATACCCACGTTACCTTCATCATGCATAAGGTTGAATGGTGGATGAATGTGAATACCCACGTTACCTTCATGCATAAGGTTGAATGGTGGATGAATGTGAAAATCCACATTACCTTCATTTCATGCATAAATGGCGAATGCGGGATGTACTCATTACTTTTATGCATATGATAGATGAGAAAGAAAATCGAGATGTTATAATTATATAAAGTTATTTATTTTTCTTACTTATGTCATAACAAGTTTATGGATGAACAATTAGACTAAGTGTGCTAATTAATATCATCCTTTGGGAGAATAAGAATTTGAAGTAAACCTTGTATATAGTATAAGGTATATATGGAAAATGAGATATAAATGCTTTATGCATTTACGAAACCATACCAGAAATATTTGGAATGTAGTTCCACAATTATATTGAATAATTGGTAAGTAGAAGTGGAACACTTTGTTATAAACTCTTTGAATGGATGGATAGCAAAGAGTAAGTATGTTCTTGGACTCAAATCGAAATGCGAGTTTGAGGTCTATTCTTACTTTTTATTCTTATTATTCTCACTGGGCTTAAGTTGTTAGCTCATGATATTACAAACATTTCAGGTAATGTTTGGGATCGTGGAAGAGGAGCTGGTGCGCGCTTGATCGAGAGGATGATGATGATCGAGATGGACTATATGTTATGTAAAATCCATGTACATGGTTTTGTGAACTTTATATCATTTTGATTATTTGTACTTTGTAATTAGCTCATAAGAGCTTATTGTCGTTGATTTATGATTATAATCATTTTGAACTCCTGGATAGGAACTTAATGTTCCTTGTGTATTTTAGATTTTGAAATTAAGATGTAAACAGGTTTTGGCCAGCAAATTTTCAAACATAACCACGCCAAATTTTCTTAAAATAAAAGACTTCCGCTGTGTATTTTAATTTAATTTATTTAAAAATGTCGAGTCGTCACATCCATGACGAAATTTACCTCTACAAATCCTTATCACAAAAACATGACAAGACTTATCATTTGAATGCTAATATCTCATTTTTAGTGAAATTGGTACTCAATATTTGCCTCAATTGTGGAAGCTCTTATCCTTATTTATATTTTTATAGAGTTAGTTCTCAGAAAATTCTATGATCAATCCGATTTAAGTATCAAATTTTTCGAGAAAATTAATGATATTCTTTGAATATTTCGGGAAGAAGTGTCTTCAACCTAATTAGCTTTGTTTTAGTATTTCTTTTCTTTTGATCATAAAGAAGTAAAAAGATAAAAAACAAAAACAATCTCAAAAAGTAAAATAAAGAAAGAAATAATTATTAAACGTTAAGCTGCTAATTAAATTAATTTAAACTCTGTTTAGTAATAAGCTTCTTTTTAATTTTCAATTTTAAAATAATAAACATACACATCAACATTTTTTCATCTTGTTATTTAATTTATAAAACTATTTTGTAATTTGAACCAAAATTTGAAAACAAGACCACTTTAAAGCATTGAAAGAAGTTTTTAAAGTATGTGAATTCAAGATGAAGAATTGCTCATAAACAAATTTAACTGAAAAAAAATCATTTTCAAATGAGACTTTTAAATTTGATGAAATTATATAGAACTGTTTATATTCTAATCAAATGACACACATTGTTAGCAAATCGTCAATGGTCGGATTAAGATTATTTAATGATGAGAAAAAATAAATAGAAGAAACAATTTTTTATATCATAATATCCTTATCATCATTTTTTTGAGATATTACATTAAAATACGGGAGGGGAGACTCGAACGTTTGACCTTATAAAAAAAGATCAGGTGCCTAACCGCTTGAGCTATATTCGTGTTGGCATCTTTTTATCATCATTAATTGATGTCTTTCAACTTTACACCAATATTAATATTTAATTCATGCATCTACTCTCCTTAATTTTTAAAAGGATTTGTCTTAAATAGCATAAATCTGCATACTAATTACTAAAATGTCAGAACTTTTTAAAAATTACTCAAATAGCATAATTATAGTTCAATAAATTATTGAACTATTTTTCATAGGTATTTTTAATGAATTTTTTTGTTTTTTGATTTTTTAAGTTCAAGTTCAATCATTTATTGAACTATTTGATCATTTTTTATTATTATTTTCAATGAATTTATTAAATTTTTTAATTTTTTTAGTTCAATAAATTATTGAACTATAATTATGCTATTTGAGTAATTTTTGAAAAGTTCTGACATTTCAGTAATTAATATGCAAAAATATTCTATTTCAGTAATTGACCCAATTTTTAATCCACATTTTAAAACATTACGTGTTTTCAATTCATTGCTCAACCGATTTTGATTGACTTCAAAACAATTGGTTCCACCAAATGATATAATTAATAATTTCTTAAATAAAATAATAAAGTTATGAAAAATCATTTAATAAATCATAAAAAATCTAGTCAGTGGAATATCTAAAACCTAAAAAGTGTAAACTCAACCAAAAAAAAAAAAACCACATACAGTCATAAAAATCGACTTCCAAAAAAATTACCCTTGTGTAACCATACGATCGCCAAAACCTAGCCACAAATTCAATAAATTTAAGGTTTTAATTGATAAAATTAAATTTATATGAATAGGTTTTTTTTTCTGGAATTTATCTCAATAAATTAAGCATTAATGTATCCTTTAACCTCTCAATGTGACAAGGGGAAGGTAACAATATAAAGATTAGATATCAAGAAAATTAAACTTAAACCCACATATAATTACTATGGGCATTTGGAATGCGGGAATCGGAATTGAATGCCTGAGAATTTGATGTCTGGGAATAAGTGGTATGGAATAAAATGGATGGGAATTTGATGTCTGTGTTTGGAGTGTGCTGGAATAAGATTTAAATGTCTGGGATTATGATGTCTGTGTTTGGAGTGTACTGGAATTGGATTTGTGGGAATATGATTATTGTTTTGTAATAAGGAATATGATTTGATTTTTTTTATTTAATTATTATCTAAAATTTAATTAAAATTTTGAAAAAATTAATAAATGATATTAAATTAAATTAAAATTATCAACTATATTCTATTTATAAGTTTGGATTTTTTAATTTCCTTTTAAATATTATTTCATTAAATGAAATAAAACAAACTTATTAATTTAAAAAAATGAAAAATTGTTATTTTAAAAAATATTGTTGTATTTGAAATTAAGCTTGAAAAAAGTACTATAGAGTTAAATTTATTTAAATTATTGAGTGTATTATTTTTAACATATTTTTAATTTAATTATGTATAATATATTGAGTTTCTTAAAAAAAATTAATTAAAAAAATGTATATGTTTTTAATTAATTTTTTTTTATCTTGTTCACTGTAACCTACTAAAATGCTCCAAATATTTATTTTACTCTATTAGAAATAACAAAGAGCACAAAATTGGAGAGAATTTAATTAAATGTCAATGTCAATGCCAAAGCTAAATATAAGAGGGATTTGGATGGGAATTGAATGTCAATGCCAATGGTAATTGAGGTTGAACCAAACAATGGAATGGGTATTAAAAACCCATTCCCATGGCCAATTCCCGCGATCCAAACGCCCCCCAGTTAAAAAGTTTAATTCTAATTAAAATAAAAAATTATTGTCAATATCTTTAAGAAAAGGGAAATTTCATTGGGTGGTAAATTTTTATGCAATATTTATAAAAATATCAACTCAAAAAAGTATTTATAAATATAGTAATTTTTAGGGTAAAATGCAAATAAGACCCCTGTGGTCTTTTCAAAATGCATGAAGACCCCCTGTACTTTGAAAATGGCAAATCGCACCCCTATGGTTCCAATTTTTTTCAATCAGACCCCTCCCCTTCAATGTCAATAATTTTCTTTTAGCCACAACTTCTTCGTTTGAACTCCGATTTGGACGATTCAAGATGTTTTGGAATCCTCATTTTAGGCTCTACATAAATGTCACTTCGAAACTTTGAAATCATTAATAAATAAAAGATTTTACTAACATCGAAACACTAGGTATGATTGACATCGTTAAATCTTTTGGTTATTGATGATTTTAAAGTTTCGAAGCGACGATTATGTAAAGCCGGAAATGAAGATTCCAAAACATCTTGAATCATCCAAATTGGAGTTCAAATGAAGAAGTTATGGCTAAAAGAAAATTATTGACATTGAAAGGGAGGGGTCTGATTGAAAAAAATTGGAACCACAGGGGTGCGATTTGCCATTTTCAAAGTACAGGGGGTGCTCATGCATTTTGAAAATACCACAGGGGTCTTATTTGCATTTTACCCTAATTTTTATCATGTTTATCAGTGATTAACAATGATTTATGTGTTTATCAGTGATAAATATAGTGTAAAAATATGTAATTCAATGTTTATCATTGATAAACTCGATCAAAATTTGCTATATTTATAAATATTTTTTTGAGCTTTTATTTTTACATATATTATTAAAATATTTGCTAGATTTGCAAATGGCCCTTAAGAAAAAGCAAGTGAAAAGGTATTTTGGTCATATTATATAGGCAAGGTGACAAATTAAAATATTCTATGATTTAAAAATACATTTTGTATATTTCAAAGGGACAGCCACCAAAGTCTGTCTCTTTGGAATGCTATTGCGAAGTGTCGTGGCGTTTAAGCAGCCGAAATCTTTTTCATTCCCTAAGCTAAATTTTCAATTCCAAGTTAGCCTAATAAATCACACGTCTATTTGGAAGTATTTTGAAAAGTTTTATTCTTTTATTTTCTTAGAATTTTAATTTCATAAAAATGTGTGAAGTAATTCTAGCAAAAGAAAGACTCAGAGAAATTCCTCTCCTCCCTCTCTCTCCTTGTCCCTACCGGCCCTATAGTGGTCATAGGGAAGATTTCTTCCCTTTCCTTTTTTCAAAGAGGATAGCACCCACGCACCGATTCTCTTTTGTGCTTAGTGAGGAATAACTTTTTTGTGGTCCCAGAATCGTAACCAAGAAAAACGAAGAAGAGTCAAACACTTCTCTACAGGGGTTAGTACTCTTTTATGCAATTATGTTTTTTATAATATTATATTGCAAGGAAAAATCCTTGAGAATTCCGTATGAGAACTCTTTTTAAGAGGCCCCAATCCCAACAGTTGTGCCAATGCAAATCGATAATTTGTGCGCATGTGTTTTCTCTTATTTACCTCTAAAATCTTCAAATGTGGTATCTTTCGCATCCCACCTCGCTGCATTGTCTCAAACCACATGCAGTTAAATATGTGGTACGCTTTACACTCCCTCCAGCATATTCAAGCTCAATTATTTCATCAATAACTCCAAAGAAATCCTATTCATTGTTTCTGAACACTTGACCCTTAATGCATACGCTGCTGCTGTCTGTTGCTCTACTCTGTGAATGAGATTTTGTTTGAAATTTGTATCCCTTCCCTAGATAACCAGAGTATGATTTGGAAATTCTAGCAGGTCCTTTTGCCAACGGTACTATATGATTGTTTGTAACTAGTGTCATGGGCGAATCAACCTGCACGACAGTGAACTTGGATTGAGAAATTACATCATTACAGTTAATATGAATAAATGTAACACGTAATCATACTCACGTAAGCATAAAACTATGAACGGAAGTCTCTGTCAATTATGATCTCCTCCCCGGCTGCGTTGAGTCCAGGATTAACCGGTCGTACAAATAGCTCAACGAATAACCTATTATTGAAAATAATATATTACGAACATGAAAAAAAATTAATATAACTGTTTGACGTGTTAATTTAGTTCATCCTTACTCGATATATGGTTCCACCTCCGGACAATTACACAACACGTATGTCTGTATGATGTGATGTTCTTCCTCGTTTAACGATCTCCGCATGGGCCTTCCAATAGTCTGCCTAGTACTGAAAAAATAGACAAATCATTCGGATCGACTCCAAAAGGAAGTGAATCTTGAACAAACGCTTCATTGTTCTGTATTGTTCTTGTAACGCCCCGTTACAAGGTAAGATCAATTTTGAATTAAATTAAAATTTTCTTTAATTTAATTAACGGGTTTGGGATTATTGATAAATAATTGATATTATTATTTTAGGCTTTTGGGTGACACTTTATGAAAAGTGTCACATTTGCATTTAGAGATATTTTGTATTTGGAGATAAGTGATGAGGTGGCAAAATAGGCCCAAAACCTAATCTTAATCAAGGAAAAAGAAGGAGAAAATTTCCTCCTCCTTCCCCACACCTCACGCCACCGCCCACAATGAAGAGGAAGGAAATTCCGCCTCGTTTCGCTTTGTTCTTCGTTTGATCATAATTCGGGTTTTGAATTCAAGCGTTTTGGAAATCGATTTTGGACACAAAGGTAACGAAAACTCTCTTTCTCTTTTCCTTCTTGTTTCCGTGAAGCCTAGGGTCGAGATTGATGAGTTTTCATCAATTTGTTAATTAGAAGATCGGTTGAATCGCACGGAATCGATGAGGGAAAATTGGAAGCTTTTTTCTTGAAATTCAAGTAACGGGTAAGCATTAATGATTGATTTATCAATCATTATAATTCTGGAATTTTATTATTTATTTTTCTTATGAACACCAAGAACCCTAACCCTTGATCCAACCTCCATAATTGTCAATTTTCCAAACCATGGCCAAACACCCAATCGATTTTGATTACCGATACTTAGAACCATCAAGATCGATCACCATAGCTATGAAACCGCGACTGAACCATGACCCGAAGGCCATGGCCAGTCGCGGCCCACACACCACCCACGCCCCAATTTTAGCCAATTCCCTTCGTCGTTTGTTTTCCGTTCTTTGACCCATTGAACCCCAAACCTTTTGTATAATTTTAGGATATTTTAATTTTTATTTTAATTTATTTAGGACCTTCGTTTCAGGTCTGATTCGTCAAGGGAAGTAGCGTTGATTTTGGACTTAAGCGATTTCAAGGTGAGTTAACGGTTTATTCGTTGGTGGGGTTTTAGAGAAGTCTAAGGCCCTTACCGTAGATTTTATGTTTCGATATATTTAAATATAATATTCTGGATTTTTAGGAAGTGAACGCATGTTGGAAACATCAAAAAATCATTTGGTGAAACAATTTTTCGGTTAGAACTAGTTTAGTCGTTTTTCGGCAGTTTTTGATGTTTTTCGATTCTATTTGATTCTGATTGATTTGGGAGTTAATTCTGGAATATTATGGAGTATTTTATGATGATTTGGCATGAGATTTGAGTTGAGTATGATTAAGATCGAATTGTTAGTTTTGACTGTTTTCGGCAGTTTTATCGTAAAAATATATTTTGCATGCTTTAATTAGAATCTTTGAGCTGCTGTATTTTAATTGTCTTTGCTGATTGTGAATGAACATTATCAAGAGGATAATGTAAAGAGATTGTGGAATGATGTCTTGACAGGTGTGTTAAACTAGTATGAGGCTACGAGCTCATACTTAGTAAAAGAAATAGTTATGAGAGTGAGCTCATAACGACTAATGGACGTTGCTCGTAAGAACGATCCATTAGGGGATTAGTTATGGTTACGACTGTAACTAAGTGCCTAAGAAAGGTTTGTAGTTCTGAGAGACCGCCTTCTTAGTGGATGGTTTGAATGATTGTTTGATTATGCTTGTTAATTTAGAGTTGGCTTATGTTTCGGATTGGGATGTGTATTGGGAGGATTATTATGAATGTTGGTCTTAGATATGGAATTAGTTAATAATTGCCTATTCATGTAAAGAGATTTGAATGTGAGGTTTAAGTGACGTTTTGTGTGAAAGAGACATTGGGGAGTGTTGAGTGTTGGGACTCGGTATAAGTTGTTAGAGACTATTTAAAACTTTACCTTTGTTTAGATCGTTTTCTCACTGGCTTTAGCCTCACAGTGCTATTTATGGTTTCTTTTCAGGTAACAATGGACCGAGAGGTGGCTGGTGATGAAGTGGAAGAGATGAGAGTTCATGTCGTGGTGGCTAGCCAGTGCATCTTTAATTTTCATTGGGATTAAATTAAAGTACTCAAATTTTATTGACTATGTTTTGTTTTATGAGATTTGAGACTCATGCTAGTTTTGAAACATTTTGTTATCGATTTAGCTCATTGTTTTGTTTTAAAGATTGTAACTCCGGAGTTGTTGATTTTATTTAATTGACTATTTGGTTGAGGATTTTCATATTTTTCAATAAATGTCATTTATTGAGTCTTCCGCTGCATTTATTATGTTTGTTTTAAACTATGAAAAGTCGGGTCTTTACAGTTCTGCAATTCATTGATCAAAGTAATATGAACATAATGTGGTTGTCGCTACGTGATTGCGCCGCGGAAAGTAAAAGAGTCGCCACTAATCATTGGTTTTTATATTGGGTGTGATTAGTCACCTAGTCATTAGCTTAAGGATGGTCTACTAACTTTTAAAATTAGGTTCGGGAGATCATTCACACATAGGGAAGGTATTAGCACCCTATTATGTTTGTTTAGAAAAAAACGATTACTGTTTATTATCTTTGTTATTCCTTATTAAAGCCTTTTTTTTATATATTTTTTAACACACACTATATGTTTTTAATTTTTATTTTTAAATGTCTCATATGTATTGATTAATACCCTAAACATTAGAAGTCATAATCAAATTGGATGAGTGGCATAAAAGTCATTAGGAAAAAGTTTTAATAGAATTTAATCTCGGTATCCCTTAATTAAATTCTTATTCCTTAAGAAATATAGGAGATCAGTATCCTAAAAACACCTAACTCCATCATAGGAAATTTGTGTGAAAATCATTTTTGGATTGTTTTAATTTTAGAATTTGATATTTTATGGAAAGTTGGAGAATTAATACCTTAATAAAGTCCAATTTCTATTTAAAATTTCATTGTTAATTTTTTATGATTTGGAAAATTAGTATCCTAATTAATCCCAATTTCATATTTAATATTTTTTTACTGTTAATTTATATGCTTTGGAAAATTAGTATCTTAATTAATTCTACCAACCTGATTTTAGTCGAATCTGACTGTTTGGATGTGATTAATGTTCTCAAGGGAGAGGTTGAAGATATTTCGAAGGTCTCTTTTCCTAACGATGAGATACGTAAGCTTTCAAATCGAATGAACATTTTGAAGTTCTCTTACGTTCGTCGTAATGGGAACGGTTTGGCTCATCTTCTCGCCTCAAGAGCTTTAAGCTCAGGTGTTTCTGCTTCATGGGCTGGGATTTTTCCTCCATGGATTTGCTCTTTTAGTGAAGGCATGTAAAGACTCGAATTTTTTTCTCAAATCTTTAAATCAGAATAAACAGCGGAAGACTTTATTTTTACAAAAATTTGGCATGGATTGATGGGTGTCGAAACCACCAAAAATAAATAACTTACTCTCGGGATTTAGAAATTTTGTAGTAGTGGTGAGTAAGGTCGATCTCCACAGGCAAAAGGGAATTAAATTAAAGTTAACTAAAAAGGGGGGTTTTGAATTGCTGTTTATAAAAATAAAAAGAAAACAAAATTAAAAAGAGTAAGAAATCAAATGAGAAAAGCTTCCAACTAAAAGTTAATCTCGGTTATGGTTCATTAATTTGATCATTGATTAATAAACATGCATTCCTAAATTCTTCTCTAAATTAGTTGGGAGTTGCCGGAACAACAAGTGTTCTTCCTTAAATTCTCGATAGCCAAAATACGATCTAATGACTACTTCCCTAATTAATTACAGATAACCTTAGAATACGATAATAAGATTTAATCTATTAACAGCATTAAGATGAGAAGAACTCAATTCTAACTAACAAACACAGAACGACCAATTCATTTAAGTTAGATGATAAATTCCCATAACAGGAATTGAAAAGTGTCCTTAATCAATTTATGTTATCATGCTACTTGTATTAGAACAATTAAACAATTACGGATTTAACGTTCTAACTAGCAATATGAAAAATTAACAATTGAACATATGGCCATTATGCACAACAATTAACTAACAATAAAATATGCAAAGAGAAAGCATGAATAAAGAGAAAATAGGAATTAAATTGAAGAATAAAACCTCACAATTTATGAATCAAACCTCGATAATCCTCTAGCTGGAATAATTAAATTAGCTAGAAAACATATTAAAAACTACCTAAAAATTCTAAGAAAAATAGGGGAAGAAGGGATTTTGAATTAGGGTACAAAAGGGGTTTTAAATAGGTAAAAAGGAGATAAAATAAGATAAAATCTGCACAAAAATCCTCCCAAGCCGTCGGATGAAGTCGTGGAGCCGCGTGAGTCGAGCTAGCTGGAGCGCCTGATGTGTCTTGAGCCGTCAGCGAGCCGCGTGCCTGAGCCTAGCCGAAGTCTGGAGCTGCGTCTTCCTTGGTCCAGATTGAGCGACTTGTCGCTCCAATTAGAGCGACACGTCGCTCGGTTCCTTGTGCACAGCCCTAGTGCGCGCTGACATCATCGCGCACTAACTCCTCATTACGCTGACGTCATCGGCCGAATAAATCCCTTTTTTTATTTTTCCTTGTCGCCGCGGCGACGGCTCTCACCGCCGCTGCGCCCACTCTCGGGTTTTTGGCTCGGAATTCGATTTTTGGTTGCAGGCCGCGGCCGTGGGCCTTTTTCAACATTTAAATGGGCATAACTTCTCCGTTTTAAGTCCGAATTGAGCTCTGTTTTCGCCTATGTTCATGAAATTCAACGATTAATAATATTATGGACATTTAAATCAACTATCATTCATATTTTAATTATTTTGGAGATAAAACCACTAGTAAACACACGTAAATTACGAGTTATCATGGATCCGTTTAAAATACGAAGTCCCTAAACCTGTTTTTATGAACACAAATCAGAGAATTTGAAACACAGAAATTCCTACTCCAGTTTATACCCAAATCAGAGAAAGTGAACTCAAAAATATATACAACCGATCTGAGGCACTCGTGAACCACAAAATACAAGTTTAAAGACATCATAACAAGTTTATGTATGTATAGCATTTCTAAAATGCTCCAAAATATGCCTTTACTAGTCCAAGTATCCAAGACATCCACTCGCGATCACGCAGCACCACCTCCACGACCTCACCCTCTCGCACGAGTATTACCTGAAAAGTTTAAGTGTAGCAACATTAGCATAAAAATGCTAGTGAGAATAAGATGGATGCAAGCACTTCTATGGACCGAATCCCATATCGGAAAATGTGTCCAAAAATCCTAATGTGCTCTTACTACTCATTCAATATTCCCAAGTACTTTACATAATAAAATCAATCTCATTCTACTATATCGAAATTTCGAAAAGTAAACATTCAAGCTCGTAAAATAAAGTACTAAGACAACTAAAGCATAACAAAGTAAATTTCTATCATTTACGTCATTCCACACGTTATTTCACATTGTGACCATATTGTCACATTTCACAATTCAACCGTGACCACTTGTCACCAATCACAACCATACCGTGACCTCACTGTCACCGTGACCACATTGTCACCAATCACAAACATACCGTGACCTCACTGTCACCGTGACCACATTGTCACCAATCACAAACCATACCTTAAAGCCTTGAGAGAAAGGATGGAAAGTTCGATTGGTAGGATGGAAATGATGCTCGGGCCCGTGGCTATCCAACACAACCGAAATTATGACGATCCGACAAGAATCGAAGAAAAGCCAAAAATTGGAGAATCCCAATTGATGCTCAATGCCAAGGAAGGAGGGGAAGAAGAAAAATGAAGTCTTTTGTCTAATTTTTTATATTTAAGGAGAGAATGAATAGTGATTTAGATATTTAAGAATTCCGAAAATGACGCATACGTCATTTTCTTGCCTTAAGCTTTTAAAACGAAACCCGAAGCACTTAAACTAGCCCAATGGTGATTAATAATTATTAATTGGCCTATTAATAATTATTAATACCACCGAAACTAATTTAGGCTAATTAAACAGTTAAAAAGGTTTCCGAACGAAATTAACTATTTAAATCTAAATAACAAATTCTAAAATTAACTTTAATACTTTAATTCAATAAATAAATAAAAAATTTCACCTCAGAATAACGGGACGTTACAAGGCATGTAGCCTTTCTTTCTTTGTTGTTTTTTTTGTTTTGCTTTTCTGGTTTGCTATTTTTTTTTTGTGCTGTCGCACTGTTCTGAATTCAAAAAAAAAATCATTATTTACAAAATATCTTGCATGACCATTAAAGTAGGCCGACCTATTATGGCAGAAATAATTCAATTATGATGAATTAAAATTAACATGGTAAATAAAGATAATTATAGCATTGATGACTAAATTGAATTTAAACCAAACATATAACCAATATTTTTTAATCATATTATAGTAATATAATATACCCAAATATGATAAATCAATTTCTATATGGCACATCAAATTTTGATCCATTAAATTAACTAAAACTAAAGTTGCCTCCACATTCTCAAACTCAGATCGTAATATTTCAAACGATATAGACCAAGCAATATTGATCTATTAACCTTCCAATTACAAAACTCAAAGTAAACCTTCACTTCAACCCTCAATTTTTATAATTAAGTCTTTAAAGACTTCACCATTAACAAAATAAATATTTGTTAAAATTTAGACTTCCAGTATTCATTAAAATTAAATCAAGCCAAATAACATTATCATAACTCTAAAAAAAAAGAACATATATAAATATTGAAATTGACAAAGACGCTTTTGTATTGAAGATGAATAAATATTTGTAATAAAATGAGTTCCAATCTTATAGTGATGATGAGAAATGATACTAATTTGTGGCAGTGTAGGTTGTTGATGATGTGTTTTGATTTCCAATGTGATGAGATTTTAAAAATAAAGGTATGATGTATTTTGTCTCACTCTTTTGAGATAGACATAAGTGGAATCAGTTGCCGGAATCCAAAACGAAAAGGTTACTGCAAGAGCATTAGGAAGAGAGCTTGAGAAGAGGTGTTTTGGAGTTGTTAGGATGTGTCGAAAATAAGATGGGAAATTGGAAGCGAGACGAGAAATGATTGGCAAAATTTAATCTTATCACTGATTGGCTAATCTTTCTCCAAAATTGTTTTTCCATTCAAAAATCAAATCAATTTCGAAAATCTGCAAACTTCTTTTTTTTCTTTTTCTTTTATTTTTATTTTTTTAATTTTATCATTCAACTTAAAATTCAAACAAATTACAATTATATTAACTTTTATCCTAAAAATCTAATTACTAAAATTTAAATAAAAAAACTATTCTCTTTTTTTGACATTTTTTTTCACAACTAAAGTTAATTTAAATAACACCGGACAAAAATAGGTGTCTACAGTGGTCGTCTCATGTATTTGGTATGCATTGCATATAGATCCTTCCACTTTAGCCTTGTTTCCTACAGTTCTTTTTAGCCTACACAAATATCTGACATAAAAAGGAATAAGTTACAACCAGTAATTTAGGACACAATAGCAGAAACAATCAAATTATTTACCTTTCAAACGGATACATTCATCGGTATTAAACTGGGCCTCCAAGATATGCCTCGTATGGTAGATGCTTCATCGAGTCAAAAAAGGATGGTGGAAACATTCTCTCTAACTTGCAAATTATGCAGCAATCTCACTGCTCAATGAGTCGACAGTGGCTTAGGACAGCTCTGAACATATTAACTCTCTAAAGAAAACACTCAATTGTGCCAACGGTTCTCAATGTTTCTGCTCAAGAAATGGTCTGAAGGTAGCATGCATAAGTTTTTGCATGAATACTTGACAATCATAACTTTTCATCCTAAATACAGTATGATTGGGCACGTCAATGCACTTGCTCAGATTTGATACATATATGTCCAGAAATTTAATCGATCTCATCCACTCGAACAATGTTTTCTTCTGGTCCGCTGTTAGCATGTACTTTTCCTTCGCGTATTTTTTTCCAGTTTTGCCCAGCTCTAATTCAGGTCGATGACAGATTTCTCGAATGTCGTAATGCGATCTCAGATTGTCTTTCATTTTTTTGGGTATATTTAGAACCGTGATGAAGACATTGTCGAAAACGTTCTTCTTGATATGCATGACATCTAAGTTATGTCCGATCATTAAATCTCCCTAATACGGTAGCTCCCAGAAAATAATTCTTTTCTTCCAACCTGTATTTTCCATGCCGTCTTATTCCAAGTCTCACCTCCAATCTCTATAACACTTTGCATGTCAAGCGCATCTAACCGTTGCAGGAGGGAGATGACTTCTCTATTTCATTTTGGTTGCCCAAAGGATAAGCTCAAAGAAAAACCTAAAGTTTGAGAGAGTAAGCAACAAGAGACCCCACAACACTTTTTGGTTCAAAAGTCTCTAATGGATATCAACCTTTCATTAAGTAATTTAACAAAAACTAAGTAAACAAAATTACTTCTTCCTAAATTTTATAAGGTTATGTCCTTCCTTTCTAAAATTCATAATTAAGACCAACAACCCAATAATAAATCAAATTTCCAAATAGAAATTGATATAAAGTCTAAATACCAAAATTACTTAAAAAGTCCGGGTCGTTACAATCTAACCACTCAAAAAGACTTTTCGTCCCCAAAAAATGAATCTAGTCATGTAAATAAGTGGGGGGATACTTCTCAACTTGTGCATCTCTTACTAAAAACTTCCTCAACTCCAGTCAAGCTCATGCATAACTAACACATTACATTTCTTGTAGTTCATTGACACAACGTGACAAAAATATCTCTGTCCGTCTTCGATCAACTTAAATTCTCTTAAGATTAGCCAATCATCTTCATAAAATTTAAAGTTGTCAAAATACCACAATCACCCTCAAAGTACAATAAACCTGAATCCAAACGGTTTAATATAATTAAGCAACTTATACCATGAAGCATTAAAGTCAAATCATTTAAATATAACCATTCAAACTTCTTTCCCAATCAAATAAAATTTTAGAGTCATTCAAGGATTTATCAAATTCAGAATCTGTCAAATACTCAACCAAAAATTACGTACATGCCTTTACAACAAATTGGTCCCTCCACCGAACTTCACAAAACAATGGTCTCAATCCTCTGGACTCATATCCCAGTTTTCAAAAATCTCCACTGATATTTACCCTACCAATGATCTTATTAACTCAATACATCTCAAATAACTTGAAACGCACGTGCTAAAAAACTAGTTCTCATTAAAAGTAGGAGAACAACCACAAATAATTTTTTGTGTATATATGCTTTGATAGTTACAAAGATAATCTATAATTCTTTTTATGAAATCTATTTTACTTTTTTCCAATTTATAGATTTTTTTTAAATCATTGTAAATGTTTGTTCTTATTGAATTGTGAAATGGATTTTAAATTTAATTGTAGGAGGTAACAATTTTTTCATCTGGATTCTCAAATTAATCTATATTTTCAGGATAGACATTCATTTAGCAGATACTATTGAAAAAATAAATATACTTTAATATTTTTTTGTTTTGTTTTTATTAATTTAATCGGTTTTAATAAATTATTTTTTATTTTTTATTTTAAATTTTTAATAATAAAATAACAATTTTCGTTTTGTTTATTTTGTTTTGTTAAAATAAAAAATACTGTTAAATAGGTAGTTAGTATATAATGAAAATAATAAATTTGGACGAAATCTTTAGAATTTTGATTTGATAATAATTTTATTAAAATTATTCTTATATTGATTGTAAATATTTGATAACCGTGAACTATTAAAATTAAAGAGTATATTAAATTTTTGAAATTTCAATTAATTTTTATTTTACTTTCCTTCTGGTATTTAAACTTTTTTTTTTCCAAATTCTAAATTACGTATGTGTGTTTTGCTTGTTGTAGATAGTATTGATATTTTAAAAATTCATAAGGTGTATTTGATATTTTGCTTGTTGTAATTGACATGAAATTTATACTCTTTTTATTATGGTTGAAGATTTGAGCCTCTCCTAATTTAATGTAATGTCTTTAAAAAATGTGGGTTTGAAACGCTTTACCTTCTATTATACCCCGTGCCCAAACATCCTTTTTTGTTTTTGGGAGTCTCTTCAAAGTTTGAAATCCTTCTTTGCTTTTTTGTCTTTTAATTTTATTAGTTCTCAATCATGAGGCTCATTTGTTGTCCAAACAAGATTTGCTGGTTAATTCTGCCCCTTTTAATCTTTTTTGAATAAAGAATTCCTTGGGGAAAAAACGCTTTACCTTCCATTATTTTCTTTTAAAAAAAGGGGCATGGACTCAAATGACACATTTTATAAAACTAATTCCTTAAATAGCACTCTCTTTTCAAAATTCCCCAAATGACATTTTTTCTAATATAACAAAATTAATTGTTTTCATTAAATTTACAAAAATGTCATTCATTTATTAATTCACTATATTTGTTCTCTTATTCACTATTTAGTGAATTAAAATATGAACTTTATTAATTCACTAAATTTTCTCTCTTAGTCAATAATTTAGTGAATTAAAATTTGAGTTTTATTAATTCAATAAAATTTATCCCTTCATCAATAATTTATTAAACTAAATTACAACATATAATTGAGATCTTCATATTGATTTTAATTCAATAAGTAATTGAAGTTAATAAATTATTGAATAACGGTTTTGATTTTGCTTATAAAAAACTCATAAAATCTCAAAGCTTTCTGCAAATAAAAAACACATTCATTTACACTAGTATGCAACATCAATAACCAATATTAGTGATTATAAACTTGAAATACAAAATAATATTTTCATAGAGTGGTAAGATAGTATCAAGATTTCAATTCAATAATTTATTGAACTCAACGCGTTAAATAATTGAATTATAAATCTCAACAGCAAGATCTATTTAAACCTATATACATCAGCAATTCACATTTTTTTCTTCCTTGTTTTATTCTCCAATTCACATATACCCTAGCAGATGTAAAGCAATAGTGCAAAATAAAAAGTTCAATAAACTATGTTGCAGAATAAAACAAATAAGTTTAGTTCAATAATTTAGTGAACAATATGGGTATAAGTTATTGAATTGTATAACCAAAAACTAAATTGACACAAAAAAGAGATTTATGATGAAAAACTATTTTAAAAACTATAAAATGACAGAGTTTACAAACTTTACCGAAACCGACCGGTAAGAAAATTCATAAAAAAAAATGAACCAGAATCGGAACGGGAAATGTTACGAACCGAACCGGTATGTAATCGGCTCCCTTTAATTCACTAAATTATACATTATAATTTAATTCACTAAATTATTCCCTTTTATTCACTAAATTATTGAATTAAAATCAATATTAGGTATCCCAAATGGACATTATAATTTAATTCACTAAATTATTCCCTTTAATTCATTAAATCATTCTATTTAATTCACTAAATTATTGAATTAAAATCAATATTAGGTATCCAAATATACATTATAATTTAATTCACTAAATTATTCCCTTTAATTCACTAAATTATTGAATTAAAATTAATATTAGGTATCCCAAATGTACATTTAAATTTAATTCTCTAAATTATTCCTTTTAATTCACTAAGATATTCTCTTTAATTCACTAAATTATTCAATTAAAATCAATATTAGGTATCCCAAATATACATTTAAATTTAATTCACTAAAATATTCTCCTTAATTCACTAAATTATTCCATTAAAATCAATATTAGGTATCCCAAATTTACATTATAATTTAATTCACTAACTTATTCCCTTTAATTCACTAAATTATTGAATTAAAATCATTATTAGGCATCCCAAATATACATTATAATTTAATTCACTAAATTATTCCCTTTAATTCACTAAATTATTGAATTAAAATCAATATTAGGTATTCCAAATATACATTATAATTTAATTCACTAAATTATTCCCTTTAATTCACTAAATTATTGAATTAATCCATTTAATTCAATAATTTATTGAATTAAAATCATAACTAAAAAGATAAGATATTGAATAATAGCATTAACAACATATTACAAGCTAAAGAGGAAATGAAGAGAAACAATCTTTGATGAAACTGACGAGTCATTTTTAAAGAAAAAAAAGGGACAAATCTTGTAAACTAACCTATTGACTAGGAGGGAAAATTTAGTAAATTAATAAAGTTCAGATTTTAATTTACTAATTAATGAATAAGAGAACAAATTTAGTGAATTACTAAATGAGTGGCATTTTTGTAAATTTAGTGAATTAATAAATGAGTGGCATTTTTGTAAATTTAACGAAATAATTAATTTTGTTATATTAGAAAAAATGTCATTTGGGGGATTTTTTATAACTTAAGCTATTTAAGACATTAACACTAATAAAAGTGTCATTATAGGCAAATTCTCTTAAAAAATTGTTTTTTTTTTAATTATTAGGATTTTCTTTTTAATTATTATTATTATTATTATTATTATTATTATTTTCCATGTCCGTGCATTCGTAGGGCTCTTCAATATCATATTTTAAGCTGTTTTAAGTATTCCATATTTATAGAGAATAAAGTTTAGCAAGCGATATATTATCAATTTATCATACATTAGATAGATTATTTAAATTAACATGTCATATTTCAAAGAAAAGAAAAGGAAAAAAAAGATAGTTTTCAAAATACTCCCAAATACTTGTTTGTTTTTTTGGATATTTATGAATACAATTGGAATTAAATAGTTAGGGCAGGGAAAGAGAAAGATTCGGGCCGCTTAAACACCACGACACTCGCAATCACCTATCATAATGTTTTTTTTAAATCAAGAATATTTTAATTTTGTCACCTTTTTGCTAGAGATATATAATATGACCAAAATACTTTTTCACTTGCTTTTTCTTCAAAATATTGATAATAATTTTTTGATAATAAAAATTTAAATAGAGATTAAAAGTATTGTGTGAGTTTAAGTTTAATTTTCTTAATATCTAATCTATATATTTTCCTTAGATCTTTCTAGAGATAGAATAAAAATCTCAAATCTTATTATATATTTTCCTAAAATATAACACAGGTGGAAAAAAATTATTATGAAATAAACTCCCTATAAACTTGTTCAATATCATCTTCTATATGCTTCAAAAAAAATTATACATAGCAATTTTTTGTAATTGTTTTCAATCACTTTTAATCATGAGATCTATTTAATAACTTTTATTGTTATTAATTCTCATTAAAAGTGATAGAACAATTACAAATGATTTCTTGTATATAAGCTTTGATAGTTAAAAAAGAGAATCTAAAATTCTTTTATGAGATCTATTTTGCTTTGTTCCAATTTCGATAATTTTTCTTTGCCTTTTTAATCTTTCTTGTTCTTCTAAAAAATAATTATTTTCAAAAAAAAGAAAAAACTCTCGCTTTCGGTAGCCTATGATCTCTATCAGAAAAATCATTCCTTTTAAATTTCTTATTATTTTTTTTAACAATCGATAAAGGTGAAAGAATTTTGATCTAGGGTAGAGTTGGATACCACTTTGATGTAAATAAATTCGTTGCGGATGTTTGTTCTTATTAGGGTGAGTTTGGGATCGTTTTTCAAGTATTTTTCATCCACTCAAAATGTTTCTTAATTTTTTTGTGATGTTTAGTTACATCATAGAAGTTGTTTTTGAAATCACCTGAAAATACTAAGTGTTTTACTAAAAACATTTTCTTTAAAATGTATCCCGAATCAACCCTTAATGTTGAATGGACTATAAAATTTGATTGTAGGAGATTGCAATTTTTTTTCATCATAATCTCAATTCCCAAATTAATCTATTTTTTTATGATAGACATTCATTTTACCCTAATACTATTGAAAAATTAAAAATACTTTATATATATATTTTATTTAATCAGTTTTAATAAATTATTTTTTATTTTTATTTTTAAATAATAAATAGTTTTGTTATTTTATTTTATTATAATAATTTTTTTTAAATAGGTAGTTAATATAGTAATATCTTCAAAAAAATATCCGAGGTTTTTTCTTCTTTTTGGGACTAATTTCAGAAAAAAAAACTATTTAAATTGAACTATTTAAATTAAAGAGTATATCATATTTTAAAATTTAAAATTTTCAATTAATTTTTATTTAACTTTCCTTGTGGTATTTAAACCTTTTTTTTTTAATAATTTCTAAAAAAAAATATTTGAGTCAATATTTTGTTTGTTGTAAAAAAATATCTAAAGTTCTTGAGTTTGACCATGAGGAGCATAGTTCAATTGGTTAGATATAGTTGTATCTCTTTTATCATAATTAAAGGTTTTATTCTCTCCCAATTTAATGCAATATCTTTATAAAAAAATCCAGTTTTTTTTTTTTTTTGGATTTTTTTTAAAATTTATTATTATTTTCTATATCAAATTATTTGTAGGCGATTAAACATATCATATTTTAAGCGTTTTCCCTTATAATATTGGTATTTTAATGTTTATTTTGGGCTAAATAATTGTATCTAAATGAATTTTTAGAAACTAGAACTCTCATTTTGTTACAATTTAATATTTATAATTTCATTAAAATGTCATTTTGTAAAAAAAAAAAACCCTAAAAATTATTAAATAGAAAAATATAATTTAGAAAGACGATGATAGAGGAAGAAGAAGGAAGAAAGATAAAGATATTTTGGAAATTAAAAAGATTCATTAAACTCTTGTAATATATGAATAAATATTTTTTATACATATGTAAATATTTAGTCAAACTTTAAATTAAATGTCTAGCAAAGACTGAGATAATTTACTCAATTTTTTTAATAATATTAACAATAGGATCCATCAAATTTTATTAATTCAAATTACAAGCTTGTATCTCTCCCAATTTTCATTTTATTAATAGAATATAATTTTATGGTTTTTTTTTCGAGCTAATAATTTTATGGGTTTAAATTATAATCATCTCAATACAATATGGATGAATTTTGGGAAATTTCATTAGGTAGCAGAATTTTCTGCCATATTTATAAATATAACATTTTTAAAAAGTATTTGCAAATGTATAAGATTTTTAAAAACCATCATTCATGTGAATCAGTGATAACTATTAAGTTATCAGTGATTCATATACAAAATATCAGGATATCAATAAAATCAGTGATTACTAGTGTGGAAATCAGTGATTACTCATATAAACCTATTGGCAATTTTGTAATATTTTAGGCGCGAATTTGAGTTTTTTATTATTTTTGCAAATAACTTTTTTTACTGTTATTTTTATAAATATTGGACCTAATTTTGCTATTTTTGCAGGATCCCATGAATTTTTACAACTTCTTTTTAATATATTATTGATAAAATTGAAACTTTAAGAGATACATTGTAAATACCTCATAGTCTAAAAGATGATTTTGTAATTTACCCTCAAAATATAAAAAGTGAAATTTGAAGATTTGATACTTATGATATTGGAAAATCATTGGACTGAATTATAATAATTTATATTAACTATTAATAAAGATATTGAGTTTCTCATAATTAATTATCTAATGAATTTAATTCGACCAATTAAAAAGATTTCCTTATTTATTTTCTTTAGATCTTTCTAGAGATAAAAATCTCCATTTTTATTTTATTTTCCTAAAATATTTATCCTTCTTCCTCCTATATAACAACACATTAGGGAGAAAAAAAAGAAATATTATCAAGAATATCCACATTTATTCACTAATATCGGTTGTGTTTTTTTAATATCAATTTTACCCAAAAATCACCATAAATGGCGGTGATCCCATGTTTTCCGTTTTGAACAATTACCATAATGCCCTTGATTAATTAGCTATTGTGTTTCTGTTTTATATACGTTTTACTTTCCTTAATGTTGTAGACCATAATAAATAGAGGGCAGAAAACGTCTTTTCATTGTTCTCTTAAACGGCGCGTGGAGTTAAAGTGGATAAGTTTGCTAATTTATAAAACATATAAGTATTAATGATATTATAGCAATTTATTATAGTCTAATATGAAATTAGCCCAAAAAAAATATAAAACTACTTCGACTAACAAACTTGTTCGAGATCATCTTCTTCAAAAATATATACAAAGAAATTATTTGGGTTGTTCTCTCTCACTTTTAATCATGAGATCTATGTAATAACTTTTATTGTTATTAATTCTCATTAAAAGTGAGAGAACAACTACATTTTTTTTTAATATAAGCTTTAATAGTTACAAACAGAATCTATAATTTTTTTTATGAATTCTATTTTACTTTTTTCCAATTTATAGATGGTTTTTTTAAAAGAAAAAAAATCATTGTCAATGTTGGTTCCTTATTGAATTGTTAAATGGATTTTAAATTTAATTGTAGGATATTGCAATTTTTTCATCATAATCTCAATTCTCAAATTAATCTATATTTTCATGATAGACTATTCATTTACTAGATACTATTGAAAAAATATATATACTTTAATATTTATTTATTGTTTTTGTTTGTTTTTAGGAATATTTACTCATTAAATCAAATCGGAGTACTTATTTACAAGTGTATTGGTGCTTCGATTTTAATTATGATAGTATCCATTCTAGGCCACTTTTGACGGTTTTTCAATTTTTACTTCCTAGTTTAACCTTTGATTTATCTCTCTTTAATTATTCGATTAATAAATGAATTTGACATTGATTTAGTTTTTATTTATGATTTCGTTTTAATATTGTTTCCAAATCTTGATCATTAATATTTTCCAATTAATATTATGGATTTGTTTTTTCAAATCGTTTCAGATTTGGTAATTTTTTAAAAAAATTACATTTTTTATTTTCAAAATTTCCATATCTTCTCATTAATTTGCGTATTGATTCCTTTTTTTTTCTCTTTCTTCCTTGTTTTGTTACGTTTCTTCCTCTCTTTTTTTGTAGAGTTAGGGTTTTGCTATCCATATTTGGATAATTTAATTTTGTCCAACATTTTTAATTATATAGCTACTTCACATTATCTATTGTATATTGTCAAATAGTTCGATAATTTAATTCTGTCCATCTGTTTAAGTTACATAGATTCTCTATTTTTTTTAACTCATGTTTATTTTGAACTAACTATGTTCTGATGTTTTATTGAATTGGATTTTGTTCTATTATGATTTATAATATTATTATCTTTTTATCGTTGTATATTGTTAAGTAATTTTGTAATTTAAATTTGTTCAATCATTTCAGTTACATAGATACTTTACATTTTCTATTGAATATTGTCAAATAGTTTGTTAATGTAATTTTGTCCATTAGGTCTAATTATTGATTCTTTTATACTGAAAGTTTTTATCTTTCTGTCAAAATTGAAACTCAGCACATCTGGATTTGAATTACAGACTATCTTCCCTATCAGATGCTGCATTAAGTTTGTTGGGAAGTTGATAATACCCAACTCTATAATATCCTTGAAGCATCCCTCTGTCATTTTCATCTTTGCTTCCCCCTTTAGTCTCTTCATCAAATCCATTATTTTTGTCTGTGTTGTGTATGGATTGGTCTTCTTATCCTTTTGTCAGTTCTCAAGAGTTACAATGAAAGGAGGCCCCTACGTAAATTCATTAATCAAGAATGTTTAACAATACAATTAGATGTTACATATTTAAAATTATTCAATACTTTTATTATTCAAATCTATTTAATTTTATCCAAGAATTACCCTTTGGATTCTTCTCTATGTAGCATTGTTCACCTTCTCGTTCATCTCACTCGTCTTCTTGTTACTTTTTTCTTTCTCTGTTTTTCCCTGTTTCTTTTTGGATTCTGCCATTTTTTTCTTCTGCTTTTCTTCAATGTCTTCTTTTATCCTCTTCGATTTCTTCATCTTCATGTTCACTATCAACATCTTCTTCGGTATATTTTTCCTATGCTTGTTCATCATATAGATTTGAATCCTATTTATTTTGTTCAAAATTATGTTAAATAAAAATTAATTCGAATTTTATTTCAATGATTAAATAAAGTTCATACATTTGCATGTTGATCATCTCTTGTCTCTTCATTTCTCCTCTGATTCTTGATTATCTCCGTAGTCACTAACTCTCTCTTTTTTTCTCCAGATTTCCCATTTCTTCTTTCTTCGATTCTTCAAATAATTTCTTCCCCCGCCTCCAAGCTTTCCTTTTTCGTTATCATGGAAAATTCTACAGTATAGGGACTAAAAATCTCTGTATGATACAGGAGTCAGTTGAAGGGATGATTTACTAAAC
Source organism: Gynostemma pentaphyllum (assembly GCA_028015215.1). Classification (NCBI taxonomy): domain Eukaryota; kingdom Viridiplantae; phylum Streptophyta; class Magnoliopsida; order Cucurbitales; family Cucurbitaceae; genus Gynostemma; species Gynostemma pentaphyllum. Next base: position 59,053,571 of record CM051351.1, on the reverse strand, counting down.
TAGCGGAATTTGATTTAGTAAACTAATTAACATTTAATTATGGATCTATTAATATCATGCAATTTGTGAAAAAACATGTAGATTCATGCTTTAAATTTCGAAAATTAAAATCAAAACTTACATTGAGTAATAAATGGAGAATCGGTTGGAGGTTTCTTTACAGCATCAAATCCTCAGCAACACCGGATCTTCTACGCTATATCCCGATCGATCAAACGAAACCCGATTGTGGGATCGAACTTTAGAAGAAATTGGGAAGAAGAAAAAAATATTTTTCCTCCCAATTTTGAATAGCAAAATCGGCAAAGGGAGAGGGAGAAGGAAGAGAGAATTCCGAATTTCTAAGGAATTTTAATTGTGTGATTTATGAATGACCCAACCCTCCTATTTATAGAAAAATAGGAATCCTAATCATATTAGGATTAATCTATAGAGATAAATACAAAAAGAATAAAGATTATCTCTTTCCTTTATCTTGCAATTTCGAAAATGCCATAGATAAATAGGAGATTATTTTCTTTTCTTTATTTTATTTATCTTGGGTAAATAAATCTATATAATTATTATAGGATATAATTCAAACAATTATCTCCTACAAATTATCTCATATGGCCGATTTTATCATAATAAAATAATTAATAAAATAATTAATAAATACAATTTATTTAATTAATTATTTTGGGCCAATTCCAATTGGGTTCATTAATCCAATTGGGCTTGAAACTCTCTCTTAAATTAATAAGTCCAACTTAATTAATTTATTATTAATTACCATTTAAATAAAATATTTTATTTAAACAATTAATAATATTAATATTTTCTCCCGACTAAATATTATCAAATTATATTTAATTATTAATTTCCATTTAAATAATTTTCATTATTTAAATAATTAATAATAAATATTTTAATTATTAATTTCCATTAAATAAACTCATTATTTAATTAATAATTTTATTGATAAAATTTTATTATTAATTAATTAATTATTAATTATTAATTCCGTTCAAATAAAATTTATTATTTAAACAATTAATAATTGTTAATTAATTTCAAATTATTAATTACCATTTAAATATACTCAATATTTAAATAATTAATAATATAATATTTCATTATTAATTTCATGTTTAAATAAACTCATTATTTAAACAATTAATAATGTTTATATTAATTACCGTTTAAATATACTCAATATTTAAACAATTAATATTGCCTATTTTAAGTAATTCACTTTACTTAAAATTTCCATTTCTTCTACTTGATTTCGCGACTACGATATTTGGGCTAGCATAGGGACCCGATGGACCTATAGATCATGGGCTTAATAATTAGTCAATTAATTGATTAACTCATAATCGTTAATTACTTATTATCTAACTATGAATAATTCCACTATAGATTCATAACTGAACTCCCCTCACTATAGATGAGTTATGTCCATTTAGTTTATCTTTATTTATATCCGTGATATAATCCTTCACGTGGAACCCTCATAATTACAGGCGGATAAATTTACCGTTTTGCCCCCTGTAATTACCGCTTTATCCTTGTGTTCCCGCTGATTCTCCAATGAACTTTATCTTTAGTCGAACTAGAGATAAGGTACTTCGTGATCAATAGAAGTCGTGGCGCCACTTGTTCATGTCTCGAATCAGGACATCAAGGGAGTTTCCTAAAGTTCCTAAAATGTTCAGGTATCGCACTGATACCGTTAATTTATAGGAAAGTTATGAATTCCATCTCGTGAAAATGAGTTCCCAGCTACTTATCTAGTCATGTTCCCAAAACAGGAGTGTATTGAGCGTTCTTACAGATCGCTCTCAACCATGTGAATCAAAGAACATAACTTCATAAATAGGAGTCCGCATTTCACTCAAGATTGAGATCTATCACGGTTGATAAACTTAGTTTGATATTCGATTATTTCTCGTAAACGGTACTAATGAGAAATTTGATCGAATATCGTGGTCCTGTCTTATACAATCAACATTGCATATGATACTTCCATTTCATGTCTCCCACATGAATGATCAGGATTCGATCATTTGTCTATAAACAAAATGCGAAGCTATCAACAGTGTTACCAGGATAAGGTTCCCAAACGTTATCCGTTTACTGTAGACACGTTTAAGTTACTCATCTCGACTTTAATCCTCTCGTATGAGTCACATACTAAGTCGTGATTTCATAAGAGTAACTTAGGGTTTACTATTTGAATGTTTGATATTAATATATTTCCATATATTCCTAATATCGTCAATTTGAATCAATCTAGATAATATAAAGAACTTATGTTTATTTATTTAATTTATTCGAAATAAATTATTATTAGTAAATAATTACAAGTTCTAGGACACCATTCCTAACATCAGTTACTGTGTTTTTTTATTACTGTGTCTTTATTTTAATTATTTAAATAAATTAAAATTTAAAAAATACAGCTGTACTTAACAGAATATTACGTAAGATTTTATTTGGGTTTTCTCCATCAATTAACTCCTGTTTTTTTTCCTAACTATCAACTTTATCATCTCTCTTTCAAACTTTTCACAGTCATTTGAAAATACAGGTATGTCATAATTTTTTTTTTAGATTTTTAAATTTAGTATTAGATCACATATACAATCACAGATATAAAGTTTACTGTTTTGCGATCACATACACAATAGTCGATCACGAAATCATATTTATAAGAATATATGATCACAGGCATAAATGATTTGATCATGCATATGAATTTGGACTGAGTATGTGATCACATATATAGGAAAGTGATCATAAAAGTTTCACCAAATAGACAATCATATATTGTCGATCAACAGGGGCGGATCCACCTTAGTGGGTGGAGGGCAGTTGCCCCCCCTAAATTTTTTATTTTATTATTTTTCTAATGTAAAAATGATAAAATCTAAGTAAAAATTTGACTTTTTAATGTATTTTATATATTTCCCCCTCCCCCCAAATTTTTTTAAAATAATTTTATATAGTTTTTGCCCCCCAAAAATAAATTCCTAGATCCGCCCGTGCGATCACACAACGTTTTGTTTCTCACAAATTTAAATTTGAATGATTATGAGATCACGTATATTTTGTTCATCAGCGATATAAAATTTAATTGGTTACAACATGATCACACATACAAAATAGTCGATCACAATTTAATTTTGAGTGAGTTTGTGATCACATGTTTAAAACAGTGATAAGTTTGAGTGGGTATGCAATCACATGTATCAAACAATCAATCACAAATTTCAGTTTGGGATGGTCAACAATCACAATTTATACAAGTTAATTTAATCCTATAAAATAATCAATTGCATGTAAATTTTATTAATTGTATATATTTTTTATTTGAATAATTTAATGAATATTTGATGGGTGTCGAAACCACCAAAAATAAATACTTACTCTCGGGATTTAGAATTTTGTAGTAGTGGTGAGTAAGGTCGATCTCCACAGGGAAAAGGGAATTAAATTAGAGTTAGTAAAAACGGGGGGTTTTGAATTTTGGAAATAAAACGGAAAATAAATTAAAAAGAAAGAAATCAATAGAGAGAAGCTTCCAACTAAAGGTTTGATCTCAGTTATGATTCATGGATTTGATCATCGATTACTAAACATGCATTCCTAAATTCTTCTCTAAATTGGTTGAAAGTCGTCAAAACCAATCAACAACTTATAAGTATTCTTCCTTAATTTTTCGATAGCCAAGATACGATCTAATGACTACTTCCCTAATTAACAGATAACCTTAGAATACGATAATAAGATTTAACCCATTAACAGCATTAAGAAGAGAAGAACCCAATTCTAACTAACAAACACAGTACGACAGGTTCATTTAAGTTAGATCATAAATTCCCATAACATAAATCAAAAAGTGTCAATAATCAATTTATGCTAACATGCTACTTGTATTAGAAATAATTAAACAATTACGGATTCAATCATTCTAACTAGCAAATATGAAAATCAATCAATGAACAAGTGGCCAATTTGAACAAGAATTAATCAACAATAAAATATGCGAAGAGAAATTACGAATAAAGAGAAAATAGGAATTAAATTGAAGAATAAAACCTCACAAAATCATGAATCAAACCTCGATAATCTTTTAGTTGGAATAAATAAACTAGCTAGAAAACATAACTAAAATAATCTAAAAGTCCTAAAGAAATTAGGGGAAGAAGGGATTTTGAATTAGGGTTCAAAGGGTGCTTTAAATAGGCCAAAATATGCTAAAATAAGATAAAAATCAATTAAAATCTGCTCCTTTATCCGCTGAAGCCGCCGCATGGAGCCGAGCCGCCGCGTGAGCCGAGTCTGCACCGCCTCTTTGTGTCACAAGCCGCAAGGGAGCCGTCTGAACGAGCCGCGCCGTCTGGATGAAGCCGCACGTGTCCCTTGGCTGCCATTCGCTGAGCGACGTGTCGCTCCAGGCGAGCGACACGTCGCTTCACCTGCTGTTGCACAAAGGTGCGCGATGACGTCATCGTGACATCATCGCCCACTATCTTCTTCTTATGCTGACGTCAGCATAGCCCAAAAATCATTATTTCTCCTTTTTCTCACCGCCGCTGCGCCCACTCTCGGGTTTTTGGCCCGGAATTTGATTTTGGTCACCGACTCGGCCGTGGATCCCACCGCCGCGGCGATGGGTCTTTTTCAATAATAAAATGGGCATAACTTCTTCGTTATAAGTCCTATTTGAGCGTCGTTTTCGCATACGTTCATGAAATTCAAAGATTAATAATATTATGGACATTTAAATCAATTATCATTCATATTTTAATTATTTTGGAGATAAAACCACTTATAAACATGCGGAATTTACGAGTTATCAATATTATATTAAAATAATGAAATTTATCCCGTACATTATGTTATAAATTTTTTTATTTGTTGACAGGTTTATATAGCCACATAAAAAATATCACGCAAATATTTTTTTTTAAAACAAAGATTTCATTTATAAGGGAACAATCACATTTGAAAAGAAACAATCACATTTAGTCACAATAAAAAAATTACAAACAAATATAAAAAACGACGATCACATTATAACATATAAGATCAAGAACGATTTCATTCAAAAAACAATGATCACATTTAATGACATTAAAGAAAATCAATTACGTAAATAATATTAAGAACGATCACATTCAATAAATGAAATGACGATCAAACTTACTTGAGTAACATCTGAATAACAACGATCACAAAATGAAAGAAATGTGATCACACTGAATCAAGTGAAGGGATGATTTACTAAATTAGCGGAAATTTATTTAGTAAACTTATTAACATTTAATAGCGGATCTAACTGTTAGGAATGGTGTCCTAGAACTTGTAATTATTTAATAATAATAATTTATTAAGAATAAATTAAATAAATAAACATAAGTTCTTTATATTATCTAGATTGATTCAATTGACGATATTAGGAATATATGGAAATATATTAATATCAAACATTCAAATAGTAAACCCTAAGTTACTCTTATGAAATCACGACTTAGTATGTGAGTCATACGAGAGGATTAAAGTCGAGATGAGTAACTTAAAAGTGTCTACAGTAAATAGATAACGTTTGGGAACCTTATCCTGGTAACACTGTTGATAGCTTCGCATTTTGTTTATAGACAAATGATCTAATCCTGATCATTCATGTGGGAGACATGAAATGGAAGTATCATATGCAATGTTGATTGTATAAGACAAGGACCACGATGTTCGATCAAATTTCTCATTAGTACCAGTTTACGAGAAATGATCGAATATCAAACTAAGTTTATCAACCGTGATAGATCTCAATCCTGAGTGAAATGCGGACTCCTATTTGTGGAGTTATGTTCTTTGATTCACATAGTTGAGAGCGATCCGTAAGAACGCTCAATACACTCCTGTTTTGGGAACATGACTAGATAAGTAGCTGGGAACTCATTTTCACGAGATGGAATTCATAACTTTCCTATAAATTAACCGGTATCGGTGCGATACCTAAACATTTTAGGAACTTTAGGAAACTCCTTGATGTACTCGATTCGAGACATGAACAAGTGGCGCCACGACTTCTATTGATCACGAAGTACCTTATCTCTAGTTCGACTAAAGATAAAGTTCATTGGAGAATCAGCGGGAACACAAGGATAAAGCGGTAATTACAGGGGCAAAACGGTAAATTTATCCTTTGTAATTATGAGGGTTCCACGTGAAGGATTATATCACGGATATAAATAAAGATAAACTAAATGGACATAACTCATCTATAGTGAGGGGAGTTCAGCTATGAATCTATAGTGGAATTATTCATAGTTAGATAATAAGTAATTAACTGATTATGAGTTAATCAATTAATTGACTAATTATTAAGCCCATGATCTATAGGTCCATCAGGTCCCTATGCTAGCCCAAATATCGTAGTCGCGAAATCAAGTAGAAGAAATGGAAATTTTAAGTAAAGTGAATTACTTAAAATAGGCAATATTAATTGTTTAAATATTGAGTATATTTAAACGGTAATTAATATAAACATTATTAATTGTTTAAATAATGATTTTATTTAAACATGAATATAATAATGAAATATTATTAATTATACATTATTAATTATTTAAATATTGAGTATATTTAAATGGTAATTAATAATTTGAAATTAATTAACAATTATTAATTGTTTAAATAATTAATTATATTTAAACGGAAATTAATAATTGAAATTAATTAAATTAATAATAAAATATTGTCAATAAAATTATTAATTTATGGAAATTAATAATTATAATATTTATTATTAATTATTTAAATAATGAAAATTGTTTAAATGGAAATTAATAATTAAATATAAATTGGATAATATTTAGTCGGGAGAAAATATTAATATTATTAATTGTTTAAATAAAATATTTTATTTAAATGGTAATTAATAAATAAATTAATTAAGTTGGACTTATTAATTTAAAAGAGAGTTTCAAGTCCAATTGGATTAATGAACCCAATTGAAATTGGCCCAAAATAATTAATTAAATAAATTTGATTTATTAATTATTTATTAATTTTGGCCTTCATAGATAATTTGTAGGAGATAATTATTTGAATTATATCCTATAATAATTATATAGATTTATTTACCCAAGATAAATAAAATAAAGAAAAGAAAATAATCTCCTATTTATCTATGGCATTTTCGAAATTGCAAGATAAAGGAAAGAGATAATCTTTATTCTTTTTGTATTTATCTCTATAGATTAATCCTAATGTGATTAGGATTCCTATTTTCCTATAAATAGGAGGGTTGGGTCATTCATAAATCACACAATTCAATTCCTTAGAAATTCGGAATTCTCTCTTCCTCTTCTCCTCCCTCCTTAGCCGATTTTCCCACTATCATTGGGAAGAAAAATATTTTTTTTCTTCTTCCCAATTTCTTCTAAAGTTCGATCCCACAATCGGGTTTCGTTTGATCAATCGGGAAATAGCATAGAAGATCCGATGTTGCTGAGGATTTGATGCTGTAAAGAAACCTCCAACCGATTCTCCATTTATTACTCAATGTAAGTTTTGATTTTAATTTTCGAAATTTAAAGCATGAATCTACATGTTTTTCACAAATTGCATGATATTAATAGATCCATAATTAAATGTTAATTAGTTTACTAAATCAAATTCCGCTAGTTTAGTAAATCATCCCTTCACTAACATCATGCAATTTGTAATAAAAACATGTAGATTCATGCTTAATTTCGAAAATTAAAACTCTAAAACTTACATTGAGTAATATATGGAGAATCGGTTGGAAGTTTCTTTTCAGCATCAAATCCTCAGCAACACCAGATCTTCTATGCTATATCTCGATCGAAAACAAAACTGATTTGTGAGAATCGAACTGGAAGAACAAAAGAAGAAGAAATTTCTTCTAAATTTTTTTCCCTAAGGAAAATCGGCAATTAGGCAAAAACTTGAAAGAGAATTTTCACTTTTCTAATTAAAGTGAGAAGTTTATAAAATATGAATCTCAATGGTCATATTTATAGGAAAATATAATATCTAATCTATATAGATATGCTTATCTCCTAATTATAAAAATAGAAAAGATAAATAAATTAAATATATCACTACAAAAAAACTGTCAAAATGCGACCAGAAATTTGCGACAAAAAAAAATGGTAGTTTTCTGGTGACCACCTAGTCACTTTCTTTGAAGGTTGACTCTAAGTGACCATCTGGTCACTTTTTTTGCGACCAGATTGCGACCAAAAGCAGAAGTAGTCATAAAAAATGGCGCGAAATTATGGCGCGAAAAAAGCGACCAATTGGTCACCTAAAAAAACGACCCTCTAGTCGCATTTTTGTGACTAAAATATGCCTTGGTAGCAAAAAATGGCTCTTAATTTTGGAGGGAAGAAAGCTACCAAGTGGTCACAATTAAAAGTGACTAACTGGTCGCAATTTTGGTGACTAAAAGTGAGCAGTGGTAGCTTATAATTGGAGGGAAGATAGCTACCAAGTGGTCACAATTAAAAGTGACTAAATGGTCGCAATTTTGGTGACCTAAAAGTGAGCAGTGGTAGCTTATAATTGGAGGGAAGAAAGCTACCAAGTGGTCACAATTAAAAGTGACTAAATGGTCGCAATTTTGGTGACCTAAAAGTGAGCAGTGGTAGCTTAAAATTGGAGGGAAGAAAGCTACCAAGTGGTCACAATTATAAGTGACCAGATGGTCGCAAATTATGTGATTTTATGTGACCAATAATTGATAAAGAATTTGGTGGGATAAAAGCTACCAAGTGGTCACCAAAAAAAAGTGACCATGTGGTCGTAAATTCTGACTTGATGTGACCCGGGGCAGTGAGGAAAATGGCGGGAAAATTTGGCGAGAAACTGCGCCCAGGTGGTAGCAAAAATACTATCATCTGGTCGCAAATGAGCAGAGGAGTCCATTATAAAAACCCCTCCACCCATTGTTTGTTAGCATTAAGAAAAAAGAAAATGAGAGAGTGGATGTATGTTCGTTTGATAGACGGGTATTTGAATGATGAGTTCGTGGCCGGGGTTGAACAGTTTGTTGAGTTTTGCATGACAATTGTCTATTATGAAAAGTATGGTGGAAAGCTACGTTGCCCGTGCAGGAAATGCGACAATAGGAGAATCATACCGGTTACGGAGTTGAAGGTTCATCTTTATAGTCGGGGGTTTGTGCGAATTATTATCACCTGGGTGTTTCGTGGGGAAACACAGGAAATGTTCGATCTTTCCATTACAGGAATCGAGACGATACGAAGGTAGCGCTTCGAATGTAGAGGTTGTTGACGAAGAACGGAATGATGAACAACAAGATAGTCGGATGCAAGCAAATGATAATTGATGGTGCGGGGTATGGGGGCAATGAAAATTCCTGTGAAAGTTTAAACGTAGACGAAGATGAACGGGTTGTAGAAGAGGAAATGAATCCGGAAGCACGTAAAATGCACGAGATGCTAAAGACAGCCAGCCAACCATTGTACGATGGGTGTGAGGTAAGTCAACTTGCTGCTGCTACAGAACTTTTAAATATAAAGGCGCAGTACAACATACCCAGTAGAGGATTTGATGTGATTGCATCGTGGTTTCGTCGATGCGCTCCAGAAGAAAATAATATGCCCCACAGTTTGTACGACACGAAAAAGCTAGTGGAGGGACTTGGATTACCCGTGGAGAAAATGTTAGGAATGGTGTCCTAGAACTTGTAATTATTTAATTATAATAATTTATTTCGAATAAATTAAATAAATAAACATAAGTTCTTTATATTATCTAGATTGATTCAATTGACGATATTAGGAATATATGGAAATATATTAATATCAAACATTCAAATAGTAAACCCTAAGTTATTCTTATGAAATCACGACTTAGTATGTGAGTCATACGAGAGGATTTAAAGTCGAGATGAGTAACTTAAAAGTGTCTACAGTAAACGGATAACGTTTGGGAACCTTATCCTGGTAACACTGTTGATAGCTTCGCATTTTGTTTATAGACAAATGATCTAATCCTGATCATTCATGTGGGAGACATGAAATGGAAGTATCATATGCAATGTTGATTGTATAAGACAGGACCACGATATTCGATCAAATTTCTCATTAGTACCGCGGTTTACAGAAATGATCGAATATCAAACTAAGTTTATCAACCGGTGATAGATCTCAATCCTGAGTGAAATGCGGACTCCTATTTGTGGAGTTATGTTCTTTGATTCACATAGTTGAGAGCGACTGTAAGAACGCTCAATACACTCTGTTTTGGGAACATGACTAGATAAGTAGCTGGGAACTCATTTTCACGAGATGGAATTCATAACTTTCCTATAAATTAACCGGTATCGGTGCGATACCTAAACATTTTAGGAACTTTAGGAAACTCCTTGATGTCTCGATTCAAGACATGAACAAGTGACGTCACGACTTCTATTGATCACGAAGTATCTTATCTCTAGTTCGACTAAAGATAAAGTTCATTGGAGAATCAGCGGGAACACAAGGATAAAGCGGTAATTACAGGGGCAAAACGGTAAATTTATCCACTGTAATTATGAGGGTTCCACGTGAAGGATAATATCACGAGATATAAATAAATGATAAACTGAATGGACATAACTCATCTATAGTGAGGGGAGTTCAGCTATGAATCTATAGTGGAATTATTCATAGTTAGATAATAAGTAATTAACTGATTATGTGTTAATCACTTAATTGACTAATTATTAAGCCCATGATCTATAGGTCCATCAGGTCCCTATGCTAGCCCAAATATCGTAGTCGCGAAATCAAGTAGAAGAAATGGAAATTTTTAAGTAAAGTGAATTACTTAAAATAGGCAATATTAATTGTTTAAATATTGAGTATATTTAAACAGTAATTAATATAAACATTATTAATTGTTTAAATAATGAGTTTATTTAAACATGAAATTAATAATGAAATATTATTAATTAGATATTATTAATTATTTAAATATTGAGTATATTTAAATGGTAATTAATAATTTGAAATTAATTGACAATTATTAATTGTTTCAATAATTAATTTTATTTGAACGGAAATTAATAATTAAAATTAATTAATTAATAATAAAATATTGTCAATAAAATTATTAATTAAATAATGAGTTTATTTAATGGAAATTAATAATTATAATATTTATTATTAATTATTTAAATAATGAAAATTATTTAAATGGAAATTAATAATTAAATATAAATTTGATAATATTTAGTCGGGAGAAAATATTAATTGTTTAAATAAAATATTTTATTTAAATGGTAATTAATAAATGAATTAATTAAGTTGGACTTATTAATTTAAGAGAGAGTTTCAAGCCCAATTGGATTAATGAACCCAATTGGAATTGGCCCAAAATAATTAATTAAATAAATTAGAAATATTTATTAATTAATACATGAATTTTCGGCCATATGATGTATTTTGGGAAGAGATAATTGTTTGAATTATATCCTAAAATAACTACATAGATTTATTTACCCAAGATAAATAAAAATAAAGAAAATAAAATAATCTCCTATTTATCCTTGGCATTTTCGAAATTGCTAGATAAAGGAAAGAGATTATCTTTTTTCTTTTTGTGTTTATCTCTATAGATTAATCCTAATGTGATTAGGATTCCTATTTTTCTATAAATAGGAGGGTTGGGTCATTCATAAATCACACAATACAATTCCATAGAAAGTTGGAACTCTCTCTTCCTCCTCTCCCTCCCTCATTGCCGATTTTCTCATAGTGTTGGGAAGAAAAATATTTTTTCTTCTTCCCAATTTCTTCTAAAGTTCGATCCCACAATCGAATTTCGTTTGATCGATCGGGATATAGCGTAGAAGATCCGGTGTTCTCGAGGATTTGAAGTCGTAAAGAAACCTCCAACCGATTCTCCATTATTCAGTCAATGTAAGTTCCGGTTTTAATTTTCGAATATATAAGCATGAATCTACATGTTTTATCACAAATTGCATGATGTTAATAGACCCGTTATTAAATGTTAATAAGTTTACTAAATAAAATTCCGCTAATTTAGTAAATCATCCCTTCAGAAAATAGATTCGTGTCAAAATGGGTGCATGATTTACTGAGATGTGGATGAGGACCTGCATCATTGCAAATTCTGTTTTCTTCCAAGATACAAACAAGGGAAACGCAGCCTGATTCCGAACGCCCGCAGTTCTATTTACCGTGACCCCACGCTGCGCACCGGTTGTATGCATCGGATGTGACGGCCTCGCACATGAGATGGCATCACGAGCATTCACAGGATGAAGGTGTTATGAGACATCCCTCGAATCTTTGCGGCATGGAAGCATTCAAATAATTGTCATCCAGGATTTTGCACAAGATCCAGGAAGAAGTCGATTGGGCTTATGCACGGATGGCTTCAACCGTTCGGGGCATCCGGGCACAATATTCATTTGGCGATCATGGTAACTCCGTATAACTTGCCTCCCTCGATGTGCATGCGAGACCCTGGTGATTTTTCTAATGATGATCGCACCTGGGCGAAAAGTCCAAAACAGACCTGGATGTGTATTTGCAACCACTTATTGCAGAGTTGAAAAGGTTGTGGACTAACGGTGTTATGACGTACGACATTTCGAAGAAACAAAATTTCTTGATGCGCGCCGCGTTAATCTGGACGATCAGTGACTTCCCTGCATATTCAATGTTGTCAGGTATGTTGATCTTTAATTGCTTTCATATACATTTTTGAGTCTGTGTTTAGCTTTTGTTATTTCTTTCCTTAGTCAGTGTAGTTAATTGTGTGAACCTCAATCTCCTCCTCTTAAAGGATGGAGTACGGCGGGGACATACGCATGTCCACATTGCATGCTAGACACAGATGCATTTTATCTCAGAAACGGTCGGAAAACTTGTTGGTTTGACTGTCACCATCGATTTTTGCAGTTGAATCACACTTTCCGTTCAAACAGCAGTGACTGGAAGAAGGGTCGATGAGTAAGAAAACAAACCCCCCGACCATGTATAGTGGAAGACAAATTCTGCACGGTATAGATGCTATAGGGATGTAGAAGATTACCGTGGAAGGTGCAGAGAGTGCAAACAATGCGGCTGGAAAAAACACGGGTTGGAAGAAACGGAGTATTTTTTGGGATCTACTGTATTGGGAAGATCTACTGATTAGACACAATCTTGATGTAATGCATATCGAGAAAAATTTCTTCGACAACATTTTCAATACGATTTTAAACGTTCCGAGAAAAAAGAAGGACAATCTGAAGGCACGTTATGATATACGGGAGATATGTCACCGTCCTGAGTTGGAGCCTGACGACAATGATAATTACGCAAAAGCAAAGTACATGTTGACGACGGATGAAAAGAAAACATTATTTGAGTGGATCAAATCCATCAAATCCCCGGACGGATACATTTCGAATTTGAGTCGGTGTATAGACAGTCAAAAACATATCATGTTCGGGATGAAAAGCCACGACTGTCATATATTCATGCAATGATTAATGCCCGTCGCGTTCAGACCGTTCCTAGAGAATAGACATTGGGAGCCGCTTGCCCATTTGAGTGTTTTTTTTTTAGGGACTTGACATGTACAGAGCTGACGGAAGCTACTGTCGCTTCAATGAGTTCAGAGATCGCCGTTATTATTTGTAAGTTGGAGCAAATGTTCCCACCTGGCTTTTTTGACTCCATAGAGCATCTTCTAGTACATCTTCCATACGAGGCATTCTTAGGGGGTCCCGTACATTACCGCTGGATATACCCATTTGAAAGGTAAGCACAGTTATTTTGTAATGTACGCGTATAAATCAGTTTAGTGATCATCAAATGTAAATTATGTTTTGTACCCACAGGTACTTACGTCGGTTGAAAAAGATGGTTGGAAATAGATCACGAGTAGAAGGATCTATCTGTAGTGCGTACCTGATGCAAGAGACTACCACATTTTGTTCATACTACTTTGATCAACACATTGCAGAGCAGTTTCGATCGGCGAAACGAAACATTGTCAAAAATTTACTTGAAGGTGTTGACATGAACGACTTGCCGATTTTTACGGAACCTGGCATGACAGTTGGAAGATCAGTCCATAGGCCGTTGACCGATTCTGAGTATCACGTAATGCAGACATACGTGTTATGCAACTGCACAGATATCGAGCCTTACATAGAGTGAGTATGTAACTTAACATTATTTCATCACATAAACAAACTATGTGCTAACTATTTTTGTAACATACAGATTATTTCTAAACGTATACGTTCGAATGACACGAGTTGGTCTTACAGATGCCGAGGAGGGGTCAATAATCGACAAAGAGTTTCGTTCTTGGTTCAGTGCATACGTAAGTTATTTTAAATTTTCAAAAAAAATCGTGGCATTTTGTTGAAAAAATTACTATCATCCTAACATTACTGTATGTGAACAATGACACAGGTTTACTCCCCTACATTACCAATGGATGTTCCTCGCATCATTTCTTTGGCAAAGGGACCTGGACGGATAGCAAGGTCGTATAGTGGATACGTCGGTAACGGTTACAGATTTCAAACGAAGGCGCATTCAGTGAACAGGGCAACAAACAACAGTGGTGTTTGCATAAAAGGTCACGTGTTCGGTACAAATGAAGACGATTACTTCGGAGTAATCGATGAGATTCTTGAGATTCAATACGCAAGTCCGACGCTAAAACGCATTGTTGTGTTCAACTGCACTTGGTTCGAGACAACCAGACGAGGCGGAGTCCGTAAGATTGATCATTTACAAATCGTTGAGGTAAACAAGTCTAAGCATATGCGCACCGCTGATAGGTTTGTCCTGGCTTCACAGGCGATTCAAGTTTATTACCTGAACTATCCGATTAATAGACGAAATCTGACAGATTGGTTAGTTGTTTGTAAAGTTAAACCACGCCAGGTAGAAGAAAACTTGTCCGAGAAAGACGACCATGCAGAGGAAGCTGTTTCTTTTCAAGAAGATGAGATAAGATGTCGTGCAATCGACGATGGTTAGAATGCAAGTACTGTTCGTCCTTTGAACGATAGGACGATAACATTGCATGATGATGATGATACAAATGCTTCCACTTCTCACGCACGTGACATTGATGCTGAATTTATTCGAGACGATGAATCCGATGAAAAAACAGAAGAAGAAGAAGACTTTATGTGACAGACTTGTTGGAGACGATGATGAATGAGATATTTCGTTAACTTGATTATTCAATGTGTGTATGTGTTTATTAATTAAAACTATTTCTTTTAATGAATAGTTAAAAAAATATATATATTAATATTTGCGACCACATGGTCAAATATTTGGACAGAATCATCATCATCTTCAATCTGCTCACTTTTAAACATCACTTTCTTTTCCTTGATTAGATATTGGATTTCAGAAGCCCTATGATCAAATATAACAACATGGAAACAAGAGTTCCCTTCATATCTAAATGTCAGAAAGTAACCAAATTTAACAGAGTAAAACTTCACAAAGTAACCCAATTTAAAAAATATATATATATTAATATTTGCGACCACATGGTAGTAATTTAGAAGGGAAAGGCGACCAAATGGTAGCATTTTTGGAAAATTATAATTATATTTTAAAAAAAATATAAGTCAGATTACGACCATATGGTCGCAAATCTGAGCGGTAAATTTAAATTCTCATGAAATTTATGGCGGTGAATTTAAACATTACGACCATCTGGTCGCAATATTTGGCGGTGAATTTCATTATTGCGACCATCTGATCGCAATTCTTGATGGGACTCGTGATATGACAGTTGTTCTTGATAATGGTAACTAGGCGACCAAATGGTCGCTTTTTAAAGAAATGCTACCAGATGGTCGCAAATATCTCTAAAAATGCGACCATCTGGTCGTATTTTCCCAGCACGCGCGACCTTTCGTTTCTGTTCATTATTACATATTTGCGACCATTTGGTCGCAAATTCTGATTTAAAATTAGATCAGATTCCCTCCCCCAGTTTCTTGTCCTTTCCTTTCTCTTTTTCTTTCTCTTTTTTCTTTCTTTTCTCTCTTTCCCCCGTTCCATTCCCCGTTGTTTTTTCCCCGTTCCCCGTTCCTACTCTAAACCTAAACACCCTAAACCTCCAATCCCGATTTCTATTACGAGGTTAGTTTCATTTACGTTTTTAGTTATTTTTAGTTTAAGTTTATGTTTAAATTTAATTAGTTTAGTTTAATGTTGTTAATTTCATTAATTTTAGTTTAATTAATGTAATTTAGTTTAATTAAGTACTTAGTTTACTTAAGGTTTATTTATCTAATTTCGTTTACTTTAATTAATTGATACATTTTAGTTCAATTAATCTAATTTTAATTTAGTTTAATTTAATTAATTAGTTTAGTTAAGTTTAGCTTTTATTAATTAATGTTAGTTAAATTTAATGTTAGTTAAATTGAAAGCTTCATTACTTAGTTTACTTTAATTAATTACTTAGTTTAGTTTATTAATTACTTAGTTTAGTTTATTTTAGTTTTAATTAATTAATGTTAGTTTAATTTAATTAATTTTAGTTCAATTAATCTAATTTAGTTTAATTCTTCATTACTTAATTTACTTTAATTTAATTAATTTTAGTTTAATTCTTCACTACTTAGTTTACTTTAATTCAAATTAATTAATTAGTTTACTTTAATTAGTTCAATTAATCTAATTTTAATTTACTTTAATTCAAATTAATATATTAGTTTACTTTAATTCAAATTAATTAATCAGTTTATTTTAAATTATTTACTTAATTTATGTTAGTTTAATTTACATTATTTAATCAATTTAATTTAGATTATTTCATTAATTAATTAATTTAATTTATTTCAATATTTTAATTACGTAATTAGTATTAAATTAGTTTAGTTTGGTTGTAGGAGTATGACGGGCAGACGACGTCCTCCCCAGTCAGACGAGCGTGACGACGCGGGTGACGAGGCGTCTCCACAGCCGCCTACTGCCGCTGCCAATGATGCGGACCTGACTACAGAGGAGTTGGAGATCCTCTTCGGTTACGAGGCGGGACTTGCTGCCACGCTCGATGATGCAGTCCCTGAGACCCAGTCTGCGACACCACGACTGACGCAGGACTCCCTGGCCACGACTCCCGGCTTAGCATCAGGGTATGCTTCCGGGTCTACATCAGGGTCGAATCCAGCTGGCCCCTCCACTTCATGCACGCAGCCGTCTCGGGCCGCAGACTCTACCCTTCGGATTGAAGGGGATACGTAAGTAATTTTGTTTATTGTTGTAATTACTTAATTTTTAAACCTTTAAACTTTTTTCAAAGTGTTTTTTTTTTCGTTAACTAATAGTTTCTAATAGCACAATAATTTTTATGTTTTTGCAGAGTACAGCCGCATACAACCGTTTCAAAACGGTTTCGCGAGGTCCTCCAGAGTATGCCTCTACCCAGCGACCTTCGCTGGCAGAAGATTCTGACAACTGAGAAACGTCAGATGTACGACAACTGGAAGGTAAAAACATCATTTATTTTTATAATCAATTAATTTTGAAATTTATAGAAATAAATTTATTACTTTAACAATTTTTTTATTTCAATTTTTTCAGGGCAAGTTTCCTGTTATCGATCCCGATATCACGAACGGTAGATTGTTCCCCCTATGGAACAGTCACGTCCGGGATCGATTCAAGGACCTCATGTACCGGGCGCGCAAAAAGCAAGCAGCAAACCGCCCCGTGTGGATGAGCCTGGAGGACCACGCGCGGCTTATCGCGAGCTTGAGCACTCCTTAGGGCAAGGCAGTGTCAAGCAGGAATAAGGCCAACCGCGCGAAGAATCCCACCAAACACACAGCGGGGGCCCGGACACACGATGAGCACCATCGTCGATTGGTAATTTTTTTTTTTGTCGTTTCCTTACTTACGTACTTTTTTCTCGTTTTCTTTTTTCAATTAGTTATTAATTTATTATGTTTTATTCTTCAATCTTTAATATTTTTAGGAAGCGAAGCACGGGCGCCCCGTCCCGCTCGATGAGCTGCACCGCGTTCTTCACACGAAGAAGGACAGGACGTTTGTCGACGATAAGGCGAAAGCAGTTCAGATATTTAATAATTTTTTCAATTATTATTTTTTCTTTAAAATTTTCCTAACTTATATATTAACTATTTTATTTTCTGAATTTTAAATGTTTAGGAACGTTTCACGGAGTCCTTGAATCAGCGGTTGCCCACACCAGACTCGCAACCGACTCAGGAGGACCGTAGAGAGGCGTTCTTGGAGGCTACTGGAGGGGATCGGCTTGATGGATCAGTTCCTGGGCTCGGCTCATACGGGTGACGCCTTTACATTGATGTGATCCGGCCTCAGCAGAGCGGAGTGAGCACTAGCTCCGGCCCCTCTCCGGTTGAGCAGCTGCTGCGCGCGGACATGGACGCTATGCGCGAGGACTTCGTTTCTCGAGTCGCTGCGATTAAGGCGGACATGCAGGCACTGGTCGAGGCCCAGGTGACAGCAGCTTTGGCCGAGTACTTCAGATCCCTAGACGGCGGCCAGTCATCATCGACGCCTCCTCCGCCACCCCCGCCCCTCCGCAGTAGTTCTATGATGCTTTCGTCTGTATAAAACTTTTTTTGAATATTTGATATATATATTTTTTATTTTAATTCCAATTTTTTGTTATTAAATTTTAATCTTAATTAAATAAATAATTAATTAACTAATTATTGAAATTTAAATTTAAAAAAAAAAACAAATTCTTACATGCGACCATATGGTCGCATTTTGACTGAGTTCAAAAGTGACCATTTGGTCACATAAAATACGACCAGTTGGTCACTTTTTTATGTGACCAATTGGTTACTTATCTTCAACATAAATTACGACCATATAGTCACTTTTTAGGCGACCATTTGGTCGTATTTTGACTGAGTTCAAAAGTGACCATTTGGTCACATGAAATACGACCATTTGATCACTTTTTTATGTGACCAAATGGTCACTTATCTTCAACATAAATTACGACCAGATGGTCACTTTTTAAGCGACCATCTGGTCATTTTTTCAAAAGGTTGACTTTTTTGCGACCAAACGTTTTTTGTTGTAAATTTGTGACTATCCAGTCGCCCAAATTCAGGACCGACCAGATATTTGGCCACCACCATTTTTGTCACTTTTTTGGTCGCATTATACCCTAAAAACGACCATTTGGTTGCAATTTTATGGTCGCAAATTGACAGTTTTTTTGTAGTATATATTATATAATCTTTTCATATGAACATGCATGTGCACGCCAGCGTAATCCTCAGCTAAATGAAAAGTTAATGTTTATATATTTATAATATATTTCTTATTTAATTACTTTCTATATTTAGTAATTATGTATTTATTAAAAAAAGAAAAAACTCAAATAATAATTTCTAATTTAAATACATTTAGCCAAAAATTAATATATTAATTACCATTGAATCTTATTCAATTAATTAATTATTTTAGGCCAAAACCAATTTGTTTCCCAAACAAATTGAATTTAATTCTCTCTAATATTTATTATTAAATTAAATAAACTCATTATTTAATTAATAATATCAATTATTAATTTACATTTAAATAAACTCATTATTTAAATAATTAATAATATTAACATTAATTCCCATTTAAATAATTTATTTATTTATACAATTAATTTTGCCGTAAAAATATTATAATTGATATTTTATATTAATTTTCATTTAAATAAACTCTTTATTTAAACAATTAATTTTTTTATCAATATTAATAATATTAATATTAATTTTCATTGAAATAATCTCATCATTCAAATAATTAATATTGCCTAATTTTAAGTAAATACAATTACTTAAATTATTTGTTCTTCCTAAGTTAAATTAATAACTTAGTTTTGCTACAACAATATTTGGGCTAGCATAGGGACCCGATGGACCTATAGATCATGGGCTTAATAATTAGTCAATTAAGTGATTAACTCATAATCAGCTAATTACTTATTATTTAACTATGAATAATTCCACTATAGATTCATAGCTGAACTCCTCTCACTATAGATGAATTATGTCCATTTAGTTTATCTTTTATTTATATCTGTGATATATCCTTCACGTGAAACCCTCATAATTACAGGCGGATAAATGTACTGTTTTGCCCCTGTAATTAACGTTTTATCCTTGTGTTTCCACTGATTCTCCAATGAACATTATCTTTAGTCGAACTAGAGATAATATACTTCTGTGATCAATAGAAGTCGTGGCGCCACTTGTTCATGTCTCGAATCAGTACATCAAGGGAGTTTCCTAAAGTTCCTAAAATGTTTAGGTATCGCACTGATATCGTTAATTTATAGGAAAGTTATGAATTCCATCTTGTGAAAATGAGTTCTCAGCTACTTATCTAGCCATGTTCCCAAAATAGGAGTGTATTGAGCGTTCTTACAGATCGCTCTCAACCATGTGAATCAAAGAACATAACTCCACAAATAGGAGTCCGCATTTCACTCAGGATTGAGATCTATCACGGTTGATAAACTTAGTTTGATATTCGATCATTTCTCGTAAACGGTACTAATGAGAAATTTGATCGAACGTCGTGGTTCTGTCTTATACAATCAACATTGCATATGATACTTCCATTTCATGTCTCCCACATGAATGATCAGGATTAGATCATTTGTTTATAAACAAAATGCGAAGCTATCAACAGTGTTACCAGGACAAAGTTCCCAAACGTTATCCATTTACTGTAGACACTTTTAAGTTACTCATCTCGACTTTAATCCTCTCGTATGACTCAAATACTAAGTCGTGATTTTATAAGAGTAACTTAGGGTTTACTATTTGAATGTTTGATATTAATATATTTCCATATATTCCTAATATCGTCAATTGAATCAATCTAGATAATATAAAAAACTTATGTTTATTTATTTAATTTATTCGAAATAAATTATTATAATTAAATAATTACAAGTTTTAGTGCATCATTCCTAACATCAAGAATCTCAATATTTCAGAGTATGAAGTTTCACGATGTTAGATTTAACAAAAAAATCTTTGTAATTCAAAATTAATGGTTGAGATTTAAGATAATCTAACGGTTGAAATTAAATTAGATTTAATAAAATAGTTAAGGTAAAAAAGGTAAAAAAAAATAAAGGGTTGAGATCAAATGAGTTGTATCTAAGGGTTTATAAAAGTCTATGTACCATACATGGATTTTTATTCCATGTACTGTAGCTTGACCCCATTATCATTGTTTTATGTAAATCTTATGTTTTGTTTCTCACGATTTTGAACAAAATCAGTTTTGGATTTGGGTTTTAATTTTTTGTTTTTGAATCTCCCTCGATTTTGAAATTCCCAAATCTATCTGCTTTTTATTTTTAAAATCCCCAATTAATGAGTTGAAATCATGGGAGGTGGTTTCATTTCCTTTTCCGTTTTTCCTTTACACGTGCAGGGGCATTGTTGTACATTTGTTACTCTGGCAGGTGGCAGGCGTCTAAAATTGTAATTAATTCTTACATTTTTTTTTTGTAATTAAGATGTCTAATATGAATATACTTGTTATTAGCCCTTGTTTTTATTTAATCGGTTTTAATAAATTATTTTTATTTTTTATTTTAAATTTTAAAATAATAAAATTTGTTTTATTTCAATAAAAATATTTTTAAATAGTTAGTTAATATATAATGAAAATAATAAATTTGGGCGAAATCTTTAGAAATTTGTTTTGGGAATAGTTTTATTAAAATTATTTTTATATTGATTGTAAATATTTCATAACCGTGAACTATTAAGAGTATATTATAATTTTGAAAATGTCAATTAATTTTTATTTTAATTTCCTTCTAGTTTTTAAATTTTTTTTTCTAATTTCTAAATCACGTATGTGTGTTTTGCTGCTTGTAGATAGTATTGATATTATAAAAATTCATAAGAAGTATTTGATATTTTTCTTGTTGCAATGGATTAAACAATTATACTCTTTTATTATGGTTGAAAATTCGAGTCTCTCCCAATTTAATACAATATCTTTAAAAAAAATATGGGTTGGAAATCCTTTACAAATTACATTCCATTATTTTCTTTTTAAAAAATGTTTTTTTTAATTGTTAGGATTTTCTTTATTATTATTATTATTATTTTCCATGTCCATGCATTTATAGACTTTTCAATATCATATTTTAAGCTGTTTTAAGTATTCCATATTTATAGATAATTAAGTTTAGCAAGCGATATATTATCAATTTACCATATAATAGATAGATTATTTAAATCAACATGCCATATTTCTATAAATTTATTACATTTGTTAGACTATTAAAATTAACGTGTTAGAGATTTATTGTTGTATTAGTTGTGGCGGGTAAATTTAATCCAGAATAAATTTATTGATTCAAGGTCCATAAAACTCGGTTCAAAGAATACTTGGGCCATGACCAGTCAAAGGATCATGATCCTGCAAGATGCTTAACTAAATGCCTGTTTAAGAGGGAATAGTCATGCACGGACCAATGGCTCGGACAAGGGTCAAGGCAGTGCGGTTTGGCTGAGAACCACGTAGTCTCATCAAAGACCGTCTCAATCGAAAGGTCAGCAAAGCGTGACTTGTCCAAGTGCGAGGCTCCCAATGGGAATCTCTTCGTGATATTCATTAAACCCATACAAAACAGGCTCAATAAAGTTGCTATAAAAGGTGATACCCATAACCTAAATCGGATAATGATAATGAACATTCTATCCTAAAAATCTTTGACTACATAGTCTCTTGATCTCTTTATATTTTGACGCCACCAATTATTTTGACAAAATCGTCGGAGACCATTTGACATGCACCACACCGGTGTCACTTCAATTTTGATTTTTGTAGGTTTTAGAAGAAATCAAGAAGACAAACACACGTGATCGACCATAGATGTAAATATTTGTCTACATTAGTTAAAGAAATTTAATTTGCATGTCAATTTAAGTATTGACCATACTAAATCTTTTTAAAAAGGAAATGTAGGATTTTATTTAAATTTGAAATTCTTCTTGCTTGATAATCTCAGCCTATTTTAGGTAGAGTTTTTTAAGATGAAAATTGAAAATTATTAGGTACTAAAATTTTTCAACTTTCCAAAAAGGGATAAAGAGGGAATGATTTGTTTTAAGTAGATACCTAAACATGAAGATTATAATTACTATACTGATTTTCTAATTTTTCTAAGATTTTTAGATCAATTTTATTTTTAAAAGAAAGTTAATAAATTTTCAAATTTAACCTTTCTTCTTTAAATGTATTTAAGAATATTTTTTCCATAAAAATAATTTGTTTTCCATATAAAGTATGTTTTAAAAAATAACTTGTTTCCTAAGACAATATTCCAATTTTTTTTTTTAAAATAAATTCTCTGATTCTTTTGTTTCTGGCTAGTTTGCCCCTGAGATCTTTATTTTTCATTAAAAGAGCTTTGATTTCATCTACATAGCTTTTTGTTGGCTTTTCATTGACTGGGATTCAAGTAGACAATCAAGACCTCAAAGGCTAAAACTGTATTTTTTCCCCTTAAAATTAACTTAAATATAGAAGAATAATTCAATTTTGTACTCTTTTCTTTTTTTTTTCTTTTAAAATTAATAATATTATTGGTGACGGGAATTAAGAGGTGCACTAAAACATCTCAACTAGGTTCTCTTATCTTTTAATGGCCAATCATTATAAATTGTATCAAAGTGTTGGTGATGAAAAATGTTTCATCTCTCCCTTCAACTTTTAACCCAGATATGAATTCTCTCTACGAGATTAGCTGGATTTTTTAAATAATTTAAATTTCATCAATAACTAATTTTTTGATGACTTCATTATCATCTTGGATCAATTGTCACTCTCAATAAGTCTAATAAACGTTGAAACTCATATCGAGTCAGTGTTTTAGTGTCCATATAAGATAACTTTTAGAAACGTTTAAAAGTGTTTTTGAATTAAAAAAAATGTAGTTTGATAAATATTAAAAAACATTTTGAAAAACTAGAATAGAATTATGTTTTTTTTCTTCGAGATATTACATTAAATTGGAGAAGAGAAGATTTGATTTCATAAGAAGGGAAGAGGTGTCTAACAACTTAACCTGTGCTCGTGTTGACAATTACTGGTCATGGTCTTAAAAATTGTGGTCTGAGCAATTTTCTAAAATTAATGTATTTTATATTTTGAAATGGTAACGGGAAATTGGTAACAGACGTTAACGGGAGAGTACAAATGGAGCGAGATATTCCGGCCCGGGGGATAAATTCCCAATTCGCATTACTTTTTGCCCCCACTTCAAAATTCAAAATCTCACAATGGCAAAATCGTAATTACCTCTAAATCCAGCCCTATTTTCATTTAAACCCTTATATCCTCAAAGCGACGCCGTATATAAACTTTTTTTTCATGTTTCATTTTTCAAAATAGTCACTTTCTTCTTCTTTCTGCTTCTTCTTCACTCCATTTCTGAAACTAAAACCCTCGTTTTTCGATTCTTCGATTTTCCTTTCGATTCTCATAAAATATGTCTTTAAGACCTAGTGAGAGAACGGAGGTTCGCCGGAATCGGTATAAGGTGGCGGTGGACGCCGAAGAGGGCCGGCGGCGAAGGGAGGATAATATGGTCGAGATTCGGAAGAATCGCCGTGAAGAAAGTTTACAGAAGAAAAGGAGAGAAGGTCTTCAGAATCAGCAATTATCTGCTTCTCTTCAGTCTACTTCTGTTGATAAGAAGGTCTATTTCTTTCTTTTTTGAAGTAAATTATGTTTATTTTGTATTTGATGTTGTTAGAATCTTTGTTTTTGGTGCGTTTTTACTCTGATTTTGGTTCCTTTTTGGATTTGATTGACGCTTTTGTAGAGCAAAGATAAGACTACTTGAATTGCAGATTTTACTTTCTCTTATACCTCTAAAGAAGAAACCTAGCCTTTTCAATTTTATCGGAAATGTTTTAATTGATGCTTTCTGCAATAATCACATTCATCAAGGATTCTACATAAAATTCAAATTAAGCTAAGGATTTCTGGAAGATGCAATTAAAGATATGGAAATCGAGATTTTAACTTTGAGGCGGGGCTGTGGAATTCTACTTTCGAAATAGTTCATTTGATCACATATCATCATTCTGAAGAACCCATGAATTAAATGCTTAAATTAGCGGTGTCTAATTCATGGAAAATGAATGAAAACTGAACAATGTAAGAAGCAATAATTTACAGATATTGAGTTTGATTGACTATTTTGCTTTAAGATTAAGTTTTAGCTTAACTGGACATTGTAATATTCAGGTATCTATGTGTTTGTTATGTAATGGTTCAGATCCTTGTTTATTTTTGTTTTATTTTTAGATTTCACCGATCCTTGTTTATTAATGCATTGAGTATTGTGTGTGTGTGTGTTCTTCAATTTTTTACAATGGATTTTAGGGTGACTGATTCTTCTAGATAACTATATAATTTATTTCAACGAATGGGTGCTGAACTTTGGAACTTGGTTGTTTTGTCATTGAATTTTTTTATGAGGAATTAAATTAATTGGATTTTTGTAAAAATTGTGTTAGTTTTCTCAGATTATGTGACTGTCGAATTCTTTCACTGCAGTTAGAAAATATTCCGACCATGGTTGCGGGTGTTAGAAGTGACGATAGTAATGCACAACTTGAGGCAACAACTCAGTTCAGGAAATTGCTATCGATTGGTGTGTGCTGAGTTATATTTGTTAAAATTTGATTTCTACATATATATCTTTAATTTTAATAATTTCGTCTTTTGTGACCAGAGCGTAGTCCACCCATTGAGGAAGTTATTCAGACAGGAGTTGTTCCTCGGTTTGTAGAGTTTTTGATGAGAGAGGATTTCCCACAGCTTCAGGTGCTGTACATGCCTTATCAAATCTATCTCATCATCATTATTAATTTTGAAAATGTGATCATCTGTTACACATGCCTTTTATTTATTTATTTTTTAGTTTGAG
Source organism: Gynostemma pentaphyllum (assembly GCA_028015215.1). Classification (NCBI taxonomy): domain Eukaryota; kingdom Viridiplantae; phylum Streptophyta; class Magnoliopsida; order Cucurbitales; family Cucurbitaceae; genus Gynostemma; species Gynostemma pentaphyllum. The sequence goes on along the minus strand of CM051351.1, from coordinate 59,027,567 downwards.
GCTGCCTGGGCTCTGACAAACATAGCTTCCGGAACGTCAGAGAACACTAAGGTGGTAATTGATCATGGGGCAGTTCCAATATTTGTGAAGCTTCTCGGTTCTCCAAGTGATGATGTTCGTGAACAGGTATACTTGTCAGATAACTTATTTGTGTACTTTCGGTTTTTTGGAGCTGATCACAATTTTTCCTCATCGTTTGTTATATAATTTTTTTGGTGTCAGTGCTGATTATTCTTTTAGGTATGGGCTCCTTCATTTGGAAGTTCTGAATCTTATCTCTCTCATATATCTACAAAATTAGTACTGAATAGGAGGCTGAACCTCTTTTTGTAGAAATTGTAGATGTAGAACTCTGCTAGAAATGTAGTTGGCGTTCAAAATTGTTTAGGTTTTGGATGTTAGAGTTTAAGTTTGAATATTTATTGAGTCCCGGATTGATCTTACTCTCTCTCATCATATGCAGGCTGTATGGGCATTGGGAAATGTAGCTGGTGATTCCCCAAAATGCCGTGATTTTGTACTAGGCCATGGGGCCTTACAGCCTTTGCTGGCACAGTTGAATGAGAATGCGAAGCTCTCTATGTTGCGAAATGCTACCTGGACACTGTCAAATTTCTGCAGGGGCAAGCCACAGCCTCATTTTGATCAGGTTTGGGTTTAGATGCATTGATATCTGATAGTTGATACATTGCAAAGCTTGCTAGCCTGTGTTTTTTATGTCTTCTTTTGGGTTGGGGAAATACTAAATGATACAGATCACTCTTGTACTTGTTATTACTGGCTGTATAGTCCTAATATCATTGAAATCAACCCACATTTCTTAGGGGTATTTCATCTTTAATGTCAGGTTAAGCCTGCACTTCCGGCCCTTACACGTCTTATACATTCAAATGATGAAGAAGTTTTAACCGATGCATGCTGGGCACTCTCATACCTTTCTGATGGTACAAATGACAAAATCCAATCTGTTATTGAAGCTGGCGTAGGCCCTCGACTTGTGGAGCTGTTACTGTGAGTAGATAGCATTGATTTAAAACCAGACATGGGTAGTTTGTATGTCTTTTTTTTTCTGCTCTCTTGATCTGGTGCCTCATGTTTAAAACTGATTAATTGCAGGCACCAATCTCCTTCGGTGCTTATTCCTGCCCTCCGCACGGTTGGGAATATTGTTACAGGAGATGATATGCAAACTCAGGTTGTACTTGGTTTTAACCTGATTGTGTTCTGTCTCACAATTTCACGCACTTTCAAAATAAATTTCATTCAGTCATTGGTTTTGAGTAAACTAATAATAAGTTTTTCCCTCTCAGGTCATGATTAACTACAATACTCTTCCTTGCCTTTTAAATCTGTTGACGCAAAGTCATAAGAAGAGCATCAAGAAGGAGGCTTGCTGGACCATATCAAATATTACGGCTGGCAACAAGGGACAGATTCAGGTTGGTAAAAGTTAACATCCTCTGATATGTATTTGTGCATGTCCTCTTATTATTGCTGATTGTAAGAGTATTTATCATTTCTCTATAGGCTGTGATAGAGGCTAATATAATTGCTCCGCTTGCTCATCTGCTTCAAAACGCTGAATTCGATATTAAGAAGGAAGCTGCTTGGGCTATCTCAAATGCCACTTCTGGTGGTTCTCATGATCAACTCAAGTATGGATATAATTGCATTGCCTCCACCTTACATAGAATAGAATTACTCCCACATTTTGTCTATTGAAATGCTGATGTATGAATTTGCTTCGTACTTTGCGGTGACAGGTATTTAGTAAGTCAAGGGTGTATTAAACCTCTGTGTGATCTTCTCATCTGCCCCGATCCTAGAATTGTCACGGTTTGTTTGGAAGGGCTCGAAAACATCCTCAAGGTAGGAGAAGCAGAGAAGAATTTGGGCACCACCGGAGGTGTAAATCTCTACGCTCAAATGATTGATGATGCTGAAGGGCTGGAGAAAATCGAGAATCTACAGTCTCACGACAATACTGAAATTTACGAGAAAGCGGTGAAGATTTTGGAGACTTACTGGTTGGAGGAAGACGATGAGACTACGCCTCCAGGTGTTGATTCACAAACTGGGTTCAGTTTTGGAGGGGGTGAGGCTCCTCCTGTTCCTTCTGGTGGATTCAACTTCAGTTGAAGGTACCTGGAAACGTCTAATTTTCCCTTCGATTCTTTCCGTTTCTTCGTAATCCCTTTATTTATTTTGTTCAATTGATTATTGACAGAGCAAAAGTTGGTCATCATAAAGGATCCATTGTTTACAATGTTTTGATTTGAATGATCAGATGAGTCATGGTTCAAATGACAATCCTGATTATCAAGCGCCCTTTATAAACGGAATTCGCAGAGTTGATTTTTGTTCAATGTTATACCTCGGGTTAGACGTCATTAATGTACTCGATTTTTTGATGATTGGTTTTTCGTTTTGTCAACCACAATTTACTCCTTTGGCCATGGATTCGAACTATTTAAAACTTAGTGATTGATTCTATTATGCTTCATGGGAGCGTTGGAATTATAAGTTCCTTCTCCTTTTTTTATGTTATGGTATTTTGGCTATCCTAGTTTGTTCCAATAAATGTTCATCTCCAATGAATCTAGCTACCTTCTTGCTGATGCCACGATATATTGATATAATCTACTTTTAAAAAAAAAAAATCTTTAAATTTAATTTTTTTAAATTAGATTACACGTAGGGTTGACTGTTAGGAAATTTATTGCAGTTGCATTTTAATGCAAGTTTTTTCAACATGATAAATGAGTGTTCTTTATTTTCTATATACGGCATGCTGGTTGTAGAAAGAGTAAGAATCTGTTTGGGATAATGTTTTTTTAATAGTTATTAAAAACATTTTTAATCACATCTAAAAGTTATCTCAAACGGTATTAATGTTTCATGTAGTATTGGTGAGTGGAACTGAGTTGTTTGGGACAATATTCAAGTGCTGCTATAAGTTTATGAACTTGGATCAATTCTAAGAATAATCAGGTTGCCTATGAAAAATGGTAAAAATAAAATAATTTTCTTTTATATAAAATAAAATGATGTCGAACGTTTTGTTTTGTTTCAATAAAATTAATATTTGGAATATTTAGAATGATGGTTAGTTTTGACGAAGAAAAATAAGTCAAATAGTTATACAATGTAAAGTAAGTAATACAAACTCAAAGATAGTTTTTTTTTTTTTTTCAATTAATGGATTTGAGTTGATTTTGTTTGGATTTCGATAATAATTCCTTATATGTTCTATTTCTATTAGTTAAAAAATAATAAGGGATAATTAATATATATTTTTTATTAACTACATGAGACTCACTAATTTGTTTTTAACTAATTGAAAATGAATATATATAAAGATCAAATATTTTCTATAATTATTTATAAAAAAAAAGAGAGAGGAAGAAATATATTTGAAGATAGTGAAGGAAAAGTCAGACTGTGCACTCTTGTAACACAGGAAAATGTTGGCCTAAAAAGAACTCCAAACAAAACAAATCTCTCATTGAGGAAGAGAGAACACCATCTCGCTTTTTCAGTCCTTTTTAACAGCCAAGAAATCATTGTCTTATCTAATATTTTATGGACGATCCCTCATTTCCATACTCATGTTGGTGTGAAAAAAAAAGGTTTGAATTTTAGTCTGTGTCCAAAGACCGTGAAGCGAAGTTTTGTTCATATTTTGTAAGGTGAAAATTTTGAATTCTTCGATTTATCTGTCTATTTACTTGTTATTGTTTAGTCTGTCTATACATTTTTTTTTTCTCTACTGTTGTTTATAATTGTTAATTTATCATTAATACGTGAATCATAATTTGAATCTATATCGTGTTGAAATATATTGGAAATATTTTTTTTTTACTCTGTTTATTTTTCCGCTTATCTCTAGTTTTTCACTTTAAATGATAGATTATCAAAACCCATCATTTAAAAAAATCACCATTTCATTATATTTTATATTAATTCAGTTTTTTTATTTTACACCATTTAAATACAGTTTAAATTAATTCAATCAAACAGCAAACCAGACGATCTAGATAAGCTATGAATTTGATTGGAAAAAAAACATTATAAAACCTAGTTTTACAAAAAAAAAAAAAAAAAAAAATTACAAGAAAAAGAGATTTATATTAAATGAAATAATACAAATCTTTAAAAGAAAAATTGAAAAACATTACATTACAAATTACAATACAATGGCGAGAAAGAACAATGTACGGACCAACGTAACGAAAAAAAAAAGGTTCTGATGGACAGGAAAGGACAGGTGTCATGGAAAACGTCCCGACAGGACACGTGTCTTGTTTCCAAATGAGGGCATTTCGGTCATTTCAAGCTAAAACCCTTTCCATTAGGGTTTTGCCGTCTAGGGTTTTTCTGCCTTATCCCCTTTCTCTCTCTCTCTCCATATATTCCACTGTCATCATCAAGACGTTTCTCACTCCCAATTTTCATTACTTCACTTTCTCTCTCTCTTTCTTTCTGATTTGAAATTTTTTTTTTTGAAAAAGTGGAGAAATGGGAATGATGGATGTAAGGGAAAAGGTTGGTGTTTTTTTTTAGTTTTTGGGAAATGGGAAATTTTAAAAATCATGTTTTTTTTTTCTTCTTGACATTTCCAATATTACAGGAAATGGAATCACTGTCGTCAGTAAATGATGATGTAGAAAAAGAAGATGATGAAGAAAGTAAGAAATGCTGTGTTGATTGTAAAACTACAAAGACCCCTTTATGGAGAGGAGGCCCTGCTGGTCCTAAGGTTCTAAATATGATACTGATTTTTTTTTATAAGTTTTCATTTCTTCATAAACTGCATTTCAAGTTTTCATCATTTTTTTAGTTTTAGTATTATGTTATAATCTTCATCTGGATTTTGGATTTTGGTCCTTGTTCCAGTTTTGGATGATTTTATGCTGATTTATTTATTTTTAGTTCTGTTTTCATCATTTTCATGTTCTGTTTTTCTTGATGCTCTTTCTTTCTTTCACAACATCATAAGTTTTTATCACCCTCTGTTTTGTGTTTTTTTTCACCCCTTCAAGTTTGAGTTTGGATATTATCTTAATCTTAAATCTTCATCTGAGTTTTAGATTCTAGTCTTTCTTTTTCCATTTTTTTTTATGATTTAAGCTGATTTTTTTTTGTTCTGTTTTCATCATTTTCATGTACTGTTTTTCTCAACATACCAAGTTTTTTACCCTCATCTATTTTGAGGTTGGATATTATCTTAATCTTAATCTCCATCTGGGTTTTGGATTTTGCACCTTTTTGTTCCAGTTTTGAATGATTTAAGCTGATTTTCTTTGTTCTGCTTTCATTATTTTCATGTTTTGTTATTCTTGATGCTCTTTCTCAACATCCCAAGTTTTTTTCATCCTCTGTTTTTTTTACCCCATCCAGTTTGAGTTTGGATAATATCTTAAATCTTCATCTGGGTTTTGGATTTTTGCTCCTTTTTGTTCCACTTTTGGATGATTTAAGCTGATTTATTTTTTAGAGTTTAGGGTTTTAATAATTTTCATGTTCTGTTTTTCTTGATGCTCTTTCTCAACATCCTAAGTTTTTATCATCCTATGTTTTGTTTTTTTTTACCCCCATCAAGTTTTAGTTTGAATATTATCTTAATCTTCATCTGGGTTTTGGATTTTGCTCCTTTTGTTCCAGTTTTGAATGATTTAATCTGATTTTTTTTGTTCTGATTTTCATGATGCCCTTTCTCAATATCCCATGTTTTTATTATCCACTGTTGTTTTTTTTCTCTTGTTTTTTACTCCTTCAAGTTTTAGTTTGGATATTATCTTAATCTCCATCTGGGTTTTGGGTTTTGTTCTATTTTCTTTATGCTTTTTTCATTTTCTTTTTCTTTTTCCACCATCAAGTTTGAGTTTGATTATTATATATTTTATAATCTTCATTTGGGTTCTCATATTCCATTTCTGAATCTTGAAATATAACCTTTTGTTTTGCAGTCTCTGTGTAATGCATGTGGGATCAGATATAGAAAGAGAAGAATTTCCATGATTTCAATGAACAGAGGAAGTGGTGATAGAAAAAAAAAGAAAATTCAAAATAATAATAATAATGGAGGAGAATTAAAGATAAGGTTAATGGGATTTGGTAAAGGAGTAATATTGTTGAAGAAACAAAGAAGGTGTCAGAGAAGGAGGATGAAATTTGGAGAGGAAGAACAACAAGCTGCTGTTTCTTTGATGGCATTGTCTTCTTCTTCTGCTAATGCTGGTTGTTCTGTCTTTGCTTGAAATTTGAAAAATCAAAAATTAACTAATATAATACTATTTACTCATCTAACCAAAAACCAAAAACCAAAAACCAAGAACAAATATCAGCTCTTGTGTTTTTTGTTTTTATGACTTTTTTTAGTACTTTTTGACTCTTTAAATTAATGAAATGAAAGAAAACCCTTCAGTTAGTTGTAGTTGGGTTTTTGGAAGATTATGAGAAGGGAATTAGGGGAATTGATACTTGTGTTTATGTCAAGTGTAGTTTTTCTTTGGGTATATGTTTATTGATATATGTACATATGCCTTGCCAAGTTAAATATTACTAGAGTTATGTTCCTATTCTCTCTCTATCTCTCTCTCTCTCTGTTTTTTTTTCCAATCCGAGCATAATTCAATTGGTAATAAAGAATTTATCTAATTGGTAATAAAGAATTTATCTTCTACTTTTTCTCAAAGGTTGAAGGTTATAGTTTATCCTCTTCCAATTTGATGTATTAAAGTGGCAGTTACAAGTATAGTATAGTTCAAAATATATTTACAAATATAAAAGATTTCTTCGTGTGATTACTGATTCACATGGAAAAACTTTTATTTATAAAAAAACTAATTTCTCAAAAATAAATTATGCACCCTTTTTTGTTGGGGGTTTTCATATGATATCAAAATTTGGACTTTTGAAATATGAAAAGTTTGAAATCAATGGTATGAATGACAGATTGGAGAATGATTTTGTATTAATAAATGGGGTAAAATGCAAATGAGACTCTAGTGGTTTGTTTCAAATGCATGAACATCCCCTGTGGTTTGAAAATGGTAAATCACACTCCTGTGGTTCCAAATTTTTTCAATCAGACCCCTTCATTTCAATGACATTAATTTTCTTTTAATCATAACTTCTTCGTTTAAACTTTGATTTGAATGATTCAAGATGTTTTAAAATTCTCATTTCAATATCTACGCTACGGTTACTTAAAACTTCTAAATCATCAATAATTAAAAGAGTTAACGGTGTCAATCATATCTAGTACTTAGATGTTAATAAATTCTATTATTTATTAATCATTTCAAAGTTTTAAAGTGACTATTATGTAGAGCCTGAAATGAGCATTCCAAAACATCTTGAATCATCCAAATCGAAGTTCAAACGAAGAAGTTATGGTTAAAAGAAAACTATTGACATTGAAGGGGAGGGGTCTAATTGAATTTTTTTGGAACCGAAGGGGTGTGATTTGTGATTTTCAAATCACAAGGGGTGTTCATATATTTGAAACAAACCATAGAGATTTTATTTGCATTTTACCCTAATAAATAACAGTGTAATAACGAAAGAAGATGATTTTGCTAAAAGGTTGTGTGGATGTAAATTTAAAGTGTTTGTTGCAATACCAATTTAAAACAATGTGGTTTAAGCAATTAAGAAAGAAAGTTTATTGTTAAAATGAAATAAAAAAAGGAAGTCCATCATTGTAAAAATATCATTTTTACATTTTTTTTTATTTACAAAAACAGTAATTGAATATTTTAAAATAAAGATGAATATTTAATATTTCTATTAAGCTAGTCGTTTAACATGTGCTTGACGGAAAATTCTACCGTACAGGAACTGAAAATCCCTGTATGGTATAGGGAGTCAGTTACCATGATTATTTTTTTTACTGTGTATTTATTTTAATTATTTAAATAAATTAAAATTTTAAAAATACAATTGTACTCAACAGAAATCTTACGTAAGATTTTCTTTGGGTTTCTCTCAATCAATAGACTTTTTTTTATCCTAACTATCAACTCTACCATCTCTCTTTCAAATTTTCACAATCATTTGAAGATCCAGGAATGACATGATTGATTTTTTATTATATTTTTAAATTTGGTGTTGATCACATATACCGTCACAAATATAATGTTTACTGATTTTGCGATCACATACATAATATAGTCGATCACACGAAATTATATTTATAAGAATATAGGATCACATATATAAATGAGTTGATCACGCATATGAATTTGGAATGAATATGTGATCACATATATAGGATAGTGATCACAAAAGTTTCACCAAATAGACAATCACGTATTGTCGATCACATAACGTTTTGTTTCTCACAAATTTAAGTTTGAATGGTTATGAGATCACGTATATTTTATTGATCACCGATATAAAATTTAATTGGTTACAACATGATCACACATACAAAACAGTCGATCACATGTATCAAACAATCGATCACAAATTTAAGTTTGGAATGGTCAACAATCACCATTTATATAAGTTAATCAATTATATAAAATGATCAATTGCATGTAAATTTTATTAATTGTATATAATATTTATTTGAATAATTTAATGAATATTATATTAAAATAATGAAATTAATCCAGTATATTATGTTATAACAAATTTTAATTGTTGAAAGAAAAAAAGAGATTTTATTGATTGAAGTTTATAAAACTTATAAGATGAGCATGAGAAAACCAATGATTTTTATAAGACTAATGATAGAGAGGAAAATGTTTCAGGTAACACAATCTTATCAATCTCAAAGTTATAATAAATTAGATTCAGATCCACAACGATCTTTTATCAATCATGATGTATCATTGAGATGTAATTTAAGGAATGTGAACAAATTTGAATCTCTAATAATAGATGATGTTATTGAGTCTGAGTTTGATTCAATAGAAGAGGCTGAGAAGTTTTACTCATTGTATGGAAAAGTAATGGGTTTTAGCATAAGAAAGGATGAATTACGAAGAAACGATAATGATAACATTATTTTAAGACGTTAGGTAAGATCAAATCAAAGAGAAAAGTATAAAAAAAGTCTAGATCGAGAAGAAAGGAAAAGAGAGCCAAGAGCCTTAACAAGGACTAATTATCGCACGACATTTTGTATCAATTACGATAAAAAGTGTGATAAGTGGATTGGTCGAGAATTTGTGACTGAACACACGCACAACATGGAAGAAGTTTCTAAGGTACATTTTCTTTGTTCTCATCAACTTGTAAAGGATGTTAATATTGTTCAAGCAAAAAGTATGTTTAAGGTTGAAAAGGAACGATCACATTCCAAAAATGACAATCACATTAAAAAAATTACAAACAAATATAAAAAACAACGATCATATTATAAAATATACATTCAAGAACGATCACGTTTAAAAAAGAACGATCTCATTCAAAAGACAACGATTACATTTAATCACATTAAAGAAAATCAATTACGAACAAGATCATATTTAAATAATATTCATAAGATGAAATGACAATGAGACTTAATTGAGTAACATTTGAATAACAACGATCACAATGTGAGAAATGTGATCACAATGAATCAAGAATATCAATATTTCAGAGTATGAAGTTTCACGGTCTAATTATATGTACGTTAGATTTAACAAAAAAAAAATCTTAATAGGTTTATTTGTAATTCAAAATTAATGGTTGAGATTTAAGATAATAATCTAACGGTTAAAATTAAATTAGATTTCATATAATAGTTAAGGTAAAAAAGGTAAAAAAAATAAATGGATGAGATCAAATGAATTAGATCTAAGGGTTTATAAAAGTCCTTGTACCATATAGAGACTTTTATTCCCTGTACTGTAGCTTGACCCTCTAATGTCAATATTTACATTTTTTTAGAAAGTCTGACATTTACATTTAGAAAGTTATACTAAAAATATAATTTGGCTGAAAATGTGTTTATCAAAATGCTTAAAAATTGATATTTTTTATATGATTTCTTTAATTTTTACTATCTTATCTCTTTATATTTATTGAAAAACACTTCATTGTGATTTTTGCTCCTTTTAGATAAATTTACAAATCCACCCTTAATGAGAAGTGGTTTTTTAAACAAATGAATTTGAAAATAACATATGTAATGACGCAAATGCTAAAACTTCTTTAAAAAAATGTAGAGAAAAATAATAGAATAAGAACACGGTCTGCAAAAGGAAAAAAAAAAAGAAAATATTAAGAAGTGTGAGAATTGGGATTTTGTTAAGTAATTATATATTTGTATATTACTTTTTTTTATATAATTTGTAGGGAGATAATTTGACTGTAATTTGGCATATAATATCTTATAGTTAAGTTGAATCTCAATTGATTAGCTTGAAATAATTTTAAGACCCTACATTAAATTGGGGGAGAGATTCAAATTTTATAATTGAAAGTATAAATTTATTTAATTATGTTCAACAAATGAATACGATCTTATGTTTCTTCTCTAACCCGTGTTAGATTTAAAAATGATAATAAATAATAATCATTTTACATGAATACTATCAATCATCTTAAATCATTGTTGAACACAATAAAAAAGTATGTTATACCTATAAATACTTTATAGATAATTATATATCTATAAAAACCACATGAATTAATTGATTATTCTAAAGTTACATGTTAAAAAGTCTCTCTAGTTTTATGAAGAAAAAAAAAGAAGATTATCATATTCAATAACCCCAACAAATTCACACAATATAATTAAGAATTATTTATAATCTCTTAGAATTCAAATCATGCTTTTCATATTGCGAACCATACAAGCTTTAATATTTTTGTTTACTCTTAATATAATAACACACTATCGTTTTTGCATAACCAAACATCTCAACATTTAATTATTATGATAAAAACCTAAAATTATCCAGAGAAGAAACTTACCACTCAACTAAAAATTATCAAACGAGGTTTAATCTAAAAATAAGATATTAATATTTTATTTATTAAATTAGAGTTTCAAATTTTCACCTCTCATGGTATTAAAAAAAAAAAAAAAAACTAAAAAAATGAGTTTAATTGATCAATTTTTTCGGATCATCCGTTTTGTTGTCCACTCTATGAACCAAAAGAGAAAATTATTTTTTCCTTTGTTTTTTAGTTTTTTCATTTTTTTATTTTCCATTTCCCAATTCGTCTCCTTTCTTTCTCACGCTTAGAACCACCATTCTCCTCAGATTCCCTGCAATCTATTTCTAGGGTTTCCTTTCCTTTCCTTTCCTTTCAATTTCCCTCTTCTATTATATCTCAATTCTCAATCTTCTTCAAAGCTGCGGATTCTGATTTTCAAGCGCTTTCAATCTGTTCTTCTATCACGATCTGGTTCGGCTGACACTTTTTTGTTTTTCCTATTTTATTTGTTTGTTTATCAGATTGGTTTTTAAATTTTGGGATGATAGATTTAAAAAATCACTTTTTTTTTCATACATTTTTATGCTCTTTGTCTGATTAAACAAAGAACAAATGACAAAAGATTACTTTTTTTTATTCAAATTCTATTAAATTATCGGAATATTTTATATGCATAAATCCAAGAAATACATCAGTATTGTTTGAACCTTGAAAAATATGAAGGTGGCAGAATGTATTATAATGAAGAATGATAAGATCAGATTTTATGAAAATTATAAATTTGTTAGTTAGCCTTTGAGGTTATGAGTTCAAATCTATGTGTGACTACCTACCTAGGATATTATCTTACGAGTTTCCCGATGTAAAGTGTTGTAGAGTCGTGTGGTTGTCTCGGAAAAAAATTAAAATTGTTACTTAGGTAACTGTATCGAACTACCTAGTATATTATCTTACGAGTTTCCCGATGTCAAGTGTTGTAGAGTCGTGTGGTTGTGTTGTAAATAAATTAAAATTGTTACTTAGATAAGTGTGTCTAACTTCATGATGTTATTCACAATTTTACTCACTCCTTGGATTTGGTTTACACCTATCAGAACTTTGTGTGGTTGATTGTCGTACCCGGTTAGATAAAATTTGGTTTCCGTTTGTGGTATAAATATTTTTGTTGATTTGATCAGGACGTTTTTATTTTTGTATTCTTTGGTTCTACTTATTCTGTTTCATAATTAATGTGGAAAAATTGAGGTTGATCTATTTTTCTTCTGATGTGGTCTTCACATTATTTGTCGTTTACTTTCTTTAGGTTGAAGATAACTGCTTCTAATGCCAGATTGTTTTTGTTCTGCCGTCTAGTTTTCCTCTGGCTGTGATTTCAAATGAGAACAGTTTCAATGTGCTTTTCAATTTTTCCGAAGTTTGGAATTCATACTTTGGCTAATGTATGGAAGGAAAACACCCATACATCGAACAGGAATTCTTGGCTTAATCAGCTTGGTTTTAGAATCTATAACCTTGAAGGAGGTAACAATAAGAGATGGACTAGAAAATCTGTGACCACAAAAGCAGGGAGGAAAACTAAAACTGCCGGTCTTAACAGTAAATCGTGCGATGTTAGTAACGAGATTTTGGAGGGATCGGTTTCAACAAGCTGTACAATTAGCATTAATAAGACTGAGAAAAGTGAAATCCAGAAACTTCAATATTGTGATATACAGGAAACATTAACCGAGAACAAGGACTTATCTGGCCCAGTGACAGTTATGACCTTTGACATAGAAACAACGGGTTTCAGCAGAGACAATGATAGGATAATTGAGATTGGATTTCAAGATCTTTCGGGGGGAGAAAATAGCACTTTCCAAACGTTAGTAAATCCAGAGTGTTGTATTCCAAATTCATATGTACATAACATTACAGACTATATGGTCAACAGACCTGATGTTCCGAGGTATTGAAACACTTGTTGCTCTACTATTTAGTATTTACATTCAGTTCAATACTATATAAGAAGCTATTTCATTGAAAAATGGAATATACATCAGTTAAGTGCTAATTGATGTAGACCTTTAACCATATTGACTTCAAATTGAATCTTTGGTCGGCGGTTCAATTTTTTTTTCCAAAGTAATTTATTTTATTACATGATTTGCAGAATTGATCAATCAAATATAAGCATTTCCTTTTTATGTTCATATAGGATGAAGGATCTCATACCGATTTTGTTGCAATTTGTTAGAAGCCGTCAGCAACCTGGTGGTTATGTTATATTGGTAGCTCATAATGCTCGTTGTTTTGATGTACCCTTTTTGGTCAATGCATTCAATCGTCACTCCTTTGACATTCCTTCAGATTGGCGTTTTCTTGACACTCGTCCTTTAGCTCATGAGTCAATTAAATCTTCTTCGGGTTAGTTCTTCCTTTGAACATGTTTTTCTGTACGTGTCTGGTCCAAATTGCTCTTGTTTCTCTAAGATAAAAAGATTGAGGTATCAGAATATTGATGGTGATGCTGTGATCAGGTTCAAAGGTTACTCAAAGTGTATCATTAAAAGCTCTTTGTAAGGATTTCAAAATTCCACGGGAGGGTTCAGCTCACAGAGCAATGTCGGATGTTAGAGCGCTATCCCAAATACTTCAGAGGCTGACTTTCGACCTCAAGCTGTCGGTCTCCGATCTGGTTGAAAAATCTTTCACTGCTTCAGATTTAAACAGCAAGAAGAAGAAGAAATAGTTCTCCTAAATTGATACATAAATTAATTTTTAACATGTGGGGCAAGCTGTGTCCCCTTTTTGCAATGTTATTTATTAATTCTAACTTCAGTTCATTCTTACCAACAAAATATATTTGGCCATTTATTTACTGGCCACCATATTCATCTGATGAAATCCATATTCTCCAATAAATAGGTGCCTGAATTGAATATCAATCACAGAAATTGTTAGTTTTCTTTTCATGCTTGAAGGAATATATATATATATATATATATATGGAAAATTCTACAGTACAGGGACTAAAAATCCCTGTATGGTACAGGAAGTCAGTTACTCTGGTTTTTTTTACTGTGTCTTTATTTTAGTTATTTAAATAAATTAAAATTTAAAAAATACAGCTATACTTAACAGAATATTACGTAAGATTTTATTTGAGTTTTCTCCATCAAATAACTCCTTTTTTTCCTAACTATCATCTCCCTTTCAAACTTTCCCTTTCAAACTTTTCACAATCATTTGAAGATACAGGTATGTCATATTTTTTTTCTTAGATTTTTAAATTTAGTATTAGATCACATATACAATCACAAATATAAAGTTTATTGTTTTGCGATCACATACACAATATAGTCGATCATGAAATCATATTTATAAGAATATATGATCACAGGTATAAATGAGTTGATCATGCATATGAATTTGGACTGAGTATGTGATCACATATATAGGAAAGTGATCATAAAAGTTTCACCAAATGGGCAATCATATATTGTCGATCACACAACGTTTTGTTTCTCACAAATTTAAATTTGAATGATTATGAGATCACGTATATTTTGTTCATCGGCGATATAAAATTTAATTGGTTACAACATGATCACACATACAAAACAGTCGATCACGAATTTAATTTTGAGTGAGTTTGTGATCACATGTTTAAAACAGTGATAAGTTTGAGTGGGTATGCAATCACATGTATCAAATAATCGATCACAAATTTCAGTTTGGGATGGTCAACAATCACAATTTATACAAGTTAATTAATCCTATAAAATAATCAATTGCATGTAAATTGTATTAATTGTATATATTTTTTATTTGAATAATTTAATGAATATTATATTAAAATAATGAAATTTATCCAGTACATTATGTTATAACAAATTTTAATTGTTGACAGGTTTATATAACCACATAAAAAATATCACGCAAATATTTTTTTTAAAACAAAGATTTCATTTATAAGGGAACAATCACATTTGAAAAGAAACAATCACATTCAAAAATGACAATCACATTTAGTCACAATAAAAAAAATTACAAACAAATATAAAAAACAACGATCACATTATAAAATATACGATCAAGAACGATCTCATTCAAAAAACAACGATCACATTTAATGACATTAAAGAAAATCAATTACGTAAATAATATTAAGAACGATCACATTCAAAAGATGAAATGACAATCAAACTTACTTGAGTAACATCTGAATAACAACGATCACAAAATGAAATAAATGTGATCACACTGAATCAAGAATCTCAATATTTCAGAGTATGAAGTTTCACAACGTTAGATTTAACAAAAAAATCTAAATGTGTTTATTTGTAATTCAAAATTAATGGTTGAGATTTAAGATTATAATCAACGGTTGAAATTAAATTAGATTTAATAAAATAGTTAAGGTAAAAAAAATAAAGGGCTGAGATCAAATGAGTTGTATTTAAGGGTTTATAAAAGTCCTTGTACCATACAGAGATTTTTATTCCCTGTACTGTAGCTTGACCCATATATATATATAATATGGAAATGATTAATTGAGCTACTTGTTTCTAGCATTTGAGGAAAAAATGGGCCATTATTTTATGCTCTTCAAAGGAAACTGGGTTAAAATAATATCTCAAGCCCATGGAAAAGAGAGGAAAAAAAATTGTACCCTTTAAAAGGAAATATGCTTTCATTGAGAGTTGAACTCAAGACCTCCCGCTTACTAAACGGGTGCTCTAACCAACTGAGTTATGAAAGCTAGTTGATTGTGAATTTCGGTTTTTATATATAGACCAGAGAATACCACTCGAGTTAAATAAGAGAAACAAGAAGGTACTATTCAAGCCATAAATGATGTTATTAACTTATTTCCAAGTTTTGAATGTATAGTTGAGTTGAAACGTTAAGGAATCTAAAAGGTTCACGGGTAAATATGGTTTTGATATATAATAAGAAATTGTCTCAAATAATATATTTCTACGTACTAAATGTTGAAATATCTAAATTTTTAAAAAATTACTTAAATAGCATAATTTTAGTTCAATATTATATTGAACTGATTTCTTTTTTTAAATTGTTATTTCAATGAATTTATTGATTTTTTTTTCTTTGTTAGTTTATTATAATATTGAACTATAGTTAGTTATTTTGTTATTTTTTATTATTATTTTCATTGAAATTTATTGTTGTTTTTTTTAGATAAATATAATATTGAAGTATAATTTCAGTAATTGTAAGCTGGCCTCGACACCTACGGTATAAAAAAATTATTAGTTAACAAACTTGATTTTCAAATGCATAAAATTATATACTTTACTAACTATGATACATGTCATCTATCTTGCACTGAACACAGGTTCTGCTGCAGGGTTTGGTGGTTGAGTTCTACGGGTATATTTGAGGAGCAAACCTTCAGATGAAAGACCTGGAACAGTAAGATCCCTGAAAATCAAAATATACTTGTTAAAAATTTCCAAACCAAGAGTAATGAGGAAGACTATAAACCTGATGTATGGCTGCAGCTCCCTCCACTCCCACTTTGGTCGCTCTCTAAACAAAATGGAGAAACGCTCGGCAGGATTTGATGGCAATGAAGAAACCCGGAAACCACGAACCCACATCTCAACACCAAGCCTCTCTGTCAAAACTTCCCCTTTCAGTAGGTCGAAGTTAGCACATCCCTCGTGGGATCTTCCTGTCCATTCATCCATGAAACTTTCCATTTTCATTTTCCCTTTTCTCAAAATTTGTCTTGCAAAATGCACACAAACTTGTTTCTCATCCAATGTCCATAAACAACTTGTCCCCCCATCGTCATTCGATTTGTGACCATAAACCTGGAGACAATGATGCACAAGCTTGTTGGAAAAACCATCCGTTTCCATCACTTTCATGATTTCGTTTTCATTAAGTGCATCCAATAACCAGTCGTTCAATACTGAGTTGTGCAAAAGCATCTGCAGCATGGAGTCCATGTACGTGTCATCCACAATTCTCTAATACCCATCAATCTCAACAGCTGAAAGTGCTCACAATCCAACTTCTAATTCATCATCGCTAGCTTGAACCTTATTAATCAAATCATCCCAATTATATATTTGTTTTTTGTAATCGTCCATCTCTTCACTTTCCCACTCATCGACTAAACCGTAAGGTTTCTCTGAGAGAAGCGATTTAAGCTTATCGATCCTAGGAGCAACCTCAACAAGTTCCATGATACCTGGTGCTACTTTGATCACAGGTGCACCATTGGGATCTTGGTCATTTTCAAAATATTCGGGTTGACCTAATGATGGAGGTATGAGGAGTGCAGAATTGGAAGTTCCCACGTATTTGATTCCATAAGTTTTTGATTTTGTACAAAAGACTGCATCTTCTTCTGGATGTCCTCTGATGCTTGAAAACCCCAAATTTAGACCAATGTCAAATAGAGTTTTAAGAGGTTAGTAATTAATTAGATCATGGAAAAGCCTTACTAACCGATTGAAAACATCAGGGAGGAGCTTCTGATCAACCTCAACAAGGATCAAATCATCATGGGAACCAAAGAGTGTATGATATGCAACAGAAATGGAGGAGTTAGGTTCCAGATGTAAAACTGTTTCCACTCCTCTGCCATGTGGATATTGCTGCTCCATCTATCCCCAAACAAGATAAACTAATCTAATTTCCTTAACACTTGTAATGAAGGTGACAAGAGACTGCAAAAAGAGGGCAGGACCCAAATTTCATAACATAAAAAACCAACCTTTTTTAATGCAAATAACAATAACAACGGTGGAAAAGAGAAAATAACAATGGTGGAAAAGAGAAGTGGAGGTTACCTTTTGGTATTTCAATGGTGTTTGTTTTCCTCCTTCAAAGAATCCATGAGATGCCCAAAAGTGAGGTGAGGGAGCCGACGATCTTTATCCAAAAACCATCCTTCCACCAATTAATTCAATTGGTCTTGGAATCTCAGGCAATGGAGAAATAGAAAGGAGAGAAGCTTTCCTCCTACTCCATTAATGGTGGCGGCAGAACTCAAAGAAAAGGAGGTCTGGTCCACGGCTGGCTAGAATGAAGAAGATAAATCGATCAAACTTTTCTTTTTCATTTTTTGTTTTTGTTAAAACCAATCGATAGAATGGTTACCCTAAAATTACTTGGGCCCTCCATCCAATTTAGCGCACCAAACACTCCATTCTTCAATTTCCACATTCATTTATTAATTATAGCTTTCATTTACTAATCATTAGCAACTGATAAACAACTGGGCTACGCCTAACCAAATGTATGAGAAGTGATCTATCCCGGACATCGTGGATCCATTCACTGTACTAACAAAACATAATAGACTGATTATTGCATAAGCACATGCTGTAATCTCCAAATGCAACCAATTTGGCCTAAAATTCCCATTTTATACAAAATCAATTTAACCTAATATTCCTGTCATCGTGCTGCTAGCAAACCGAGAAAAGATGAATTATCAAAAAATATTTAAAGGTATTACAGAAGCTAACGCAGGCACTGAAATTTAAAGAAAACGTCACTCGTTGTAAAATCAAATCTATATGCAAGGAAGGAGTATAGTGGATACAATACAATAGGTTCACAATCGTAGATTTGTAAAAGCAATATTAGAATAAAAATCAAAACCCTAGAACGATTTCGTAACAAAAATGAATCAAATCCGTTGATTAAAAAACCATCACCTTAACGAAGTTTGAAATCGGAGATTTCGATGCGTCTCCACTGTCGATCTACTCCAAATTTCCAGGAGAAACGGAATAACAGAGAAATTTCTTGTTGATTGAAATGACGGCGGTAAAAGCAGAGAGAATCCGGTTACGGACGACGACAGTGAAAGATTTCGGAAGGAGAATACTTTTTTTCCCCCTTTTATAGTTAATTGCGCGCTCTTTTATTTCCCGCCAAAAATATATCGTTGTTATTATATATTTGGGTAATTTTCATAACTACCTTTCTAGAAATTTAAGTGCAATATTATCAAATCTATCCCAAATTTAAATTGTGTTATAAAAAATAACCCTCTCTCATGATACTTTCATTTTTACCTTATGGTTAGTTATGGGCATCCCATTAATTTTAATTGACTAGTCTCCATGTGTAGAATTAAAGACAGTTGTGATAACTTCTATATATATATATATATATATATATATATATATAGGGTAAGTTTGAAAATTAGTTTTCCGAATGGGGTATTTATGAAAATTTACCAATTTAATTGGAGTAATTTTGAAAAACATACTTAATTTAAAGTAAATATGATAATTTTTCTATATATCTTCCAACAAAAGTGGTGTAGTGATAAGAAAATCTCATACACGGGTCAGGTCGGGCTGGGGTTGGGTTCTTGCTATTTGTGGCAAAAATATTGTTTTAGACTTATGATGGGCGAGCTTAACTAAAAACATTAGCCCACGTCTACCTATTTTGATCAAATACCAAGTTTTTTATAGCCATAAACTGTTTTTAAATCTTTTTAGCCTATTTCTGATATGATATTTTTTAATATACCTGATTTGGCATATTTTTATCGTTTATTATTTTGACTTAAATAATTCATTTTAATTTATTTTGATTTTTTTACCTATTTTGTTATTGATTCCCTCCTTTAACAATTTTTTTGATTAAAAATTACCATTTATAACATGTGGGTTGCAATCTTTCTCCATCATCTCTCTCTTTTTCATTATATCTCATCATCTCTAAACCTAAACCTAATTATTCATTTTCTTCCTTTACTTTCTTACCAATGCGGCCGTTTTCCCTGCAGGATTAAATATCACCAAGATTTATACATAATAAGTTTTGTATATCAAAACTTATATACCAGAACCCATGCAGGATTTTAAGTTGGTATATAAGTTTTGTTTCCCAATTTTAAAACCTATCACTCTAATAAACTCATTTCTATTCACAATTTAATACATTTTACATTAACTCACATATAGTAAACTCATTATACATGAACTAATCACATATCTAATATTTAATATATATAAAAAAAAATACAAAAGTCATAATTTTTTTGGAAATTTTCATTTGGCAACATATTTTGATATAACATTTTTATTATGTTAATTAACAATGAATAAATAATTCCAAAAATTCACTTGTAGTGTAAAAATATATAATTAAGGGGGTGTTTGGTGCAAGAGAATGATAATGTGAAGAATGTGAAACATGTGTTTGGTATGCAATAATAGGAATAGAAAAAGTAGTTTGGTTTTTTATTTAATTAATTTATTATATTTTTAAAAAATTAAAAAATTATGTAAAAACAAGTTAAAATTTACAATAACATTTTATTTAAAAAGTCACTTCATAATAAATTTAAAAAACAATCTTTTTAATTTAAAAATAAATAATTAAAATTAAAAAAAACTATATTTAATATTTAATATTTATTTATGATGAGTTTAAGATACCAAGGTAAATAGTAACTATGAAATTTAGATTTCCAAGAATGTCATGCCAAACCCCAAACAAACACCCCATTGTCCTGACTCAAATTTATCCTATTTAAAAATATTTTTTTATAAATATTAGAGACAAATTTTCTCCATTTGCAATTAATTATCCGGCATTGCATTTTACCACAGATTAGATCTCTGTTACGTTCACTCTAATTTATTGACATCCATCGTTGTTCTCTTCACTGTTTTTGAATCAAAATGGCTCCCATGGAAATCGACACCTCGAATTCCAATACTTCTCATTCTGATAATCATCCTAGATTTTCCATCAACGGTTTGCTTCTTCTTTCCCTTATCAGACTGATGATGATTCTGTCTTTTTTTTTTTAAAAAAAAATTGTTTCATTCACAGTGTTGCAGCTCTTGAAATCTGCCCAGATGCAGCACGGGTTACGGCATGGAGATTATACTCGCTATCGGTATCTTATCTTATGCTTTCAATTCACTGACTCATTCTTATGTTATGCATATGCTTGCTTGTGTAGTGTCGAGATATATGATTAAATTTGCTTTTTTTTTCGTTTTTCCATTAGCTAAAGCTTTTGGGTCCAGTCTAGTCTAGTGGTTATTTAAAATATTTAATATGGTATAGAGCAAGAGGTCCTGAACTCGAACCCATGTGATGACGTGTTCTCCCCATTTATTCATAAATACATTCCATATGTTTTGGGTCTTGTGCAAATATCCAAGCCCGCATGTGAGGGGGAGTGTTGACCATTGAGATGTATAATTAAATTTGCCTTTACTTACTTAAGTTCTTGGGTCTAGTGGTGATTTAACATATTTAATATGGTATCAGAGCTCGAAGTCTTGAGTCCGTGTTGACGTTTCCTCCCCATTTATTAAATATGTATTCCACATGTTTTGGGTCTTGTGCAAATATCCAAGCCCACATGTGAGGGGAGTGTTGAGATATATGATTAAATTTGCCTTTACCCATTAGTTTAAACTTTTGGGTTATTGTTGATTTAACATATTTAATATGTAGGAGGTATTGTACAGCTCGGCTTAGGAGGTTGTATAAATCTTTGAAGTTCACTCATGGCCGCGGGAAATACACCCGAAGAGCCATAACTCAATCAACTGTCGCCGAAGTCAGGTTTGTTCTATGCTCTTAATACATTTTCTTTTCAGCCTAGAGAGTAGCATTAGATTGTCGATTAACCGATTGTAAATGTAGTGAGAAAGGAAAAAGAAAATGCAAAAAGATCAGCAAAAAGTGTTAAGTAGTTTGATGATTTGTATAGTTGAGGAACAAGAGACTTGAATCCTTATGATATGCCACTGGAATATGCGTATGAAGTTGAAAATTGAAATAATTAGGAAAAGTCATTCCAAGTTTTACATTGTCAACCTTTTGAATTTCAAATAGGTTTCTGCATGTTGTTCTTTATACGGCCGAGAGAGCTTGGAGTCATGCCATGGAGAAAAGGCAATTACCAGATGGTCCAAATGCACGTCAACGGATCTATTTGATTGGTAGGCTTAGGAAGGCAGTGAAATGGGCTACACTGTTTGCGCAATTGTGTGCAAGTAAGGGAGACTCAAGAACGTCTTTGGAAGCAGAGGTGCGATCTTTGTTTTCTTCTTATGAAATATATATGATAATCTATTTAACCTTTAGATTTTAATCTTACGTCTTAGTGGAAGTCTAATTGTGCATAGGTTTATGTTTATTAGCTAAATATGCTTTATTCATTATGTAGGCTTATGCATCATATATGACAGGGAACTTGTTGTTTGAACAAGATCAGAATTGGGACACCGCATTAGTGAATTTCAAAAGAGCGAGGTGCTTCCTTGTGCCTTTTTTTTTTATATAAAAAAAATTATCAGTTAAATGATTTTTTTAAATAAGAATTCCTGGTATAATGTAATTCTTGCAATATCTGATTTTTAATGGATAGGATGTATAATGCAACTAGTTTTCTCTCGTAATGTTGTTGTGATTAACTTTGTTTTTATATGTTCTTTTTCTTCCTCTTTTGGCTCTCTACAAAAAAAGGCCTAAAATCCTTTAGATAAATGAGGCCTTTGCCATTCTGGGGAGTTTGAAGGACTAGGAGTAGATGTGTTTTCTATGGCAAGAACTGGGGCTTGGAAAAGACAACTTTCAATTCTAACACCTGCATATCCTCTAGATGGCTCGAAAGTCCATTTCATTCTAATAATGAAGGATATACCAGAGAAGAAAATAGGACAAATCCCCACGAAAAAACAAGCAAAAACGTATACCCCGTACACTCAAAAAACGAAATAGGCCGCCACCTAATTACAAGTATGCTTGCCAACTATTAATGATTAAATTAAGAGAGTAACTACAAAAAGGTTTGCTTGTGGACACCCAAAAAGAAGTATTTACATGTGCCAACTCCCAAACGTAATTTCAAGATCAACTCTCATCTCTAAAGATTCTCCTCTTATTTCATGTCAGGTGGAGGGAGAACCTTCTCTTTTAAATTTCATTTTTTGACACAAAAAGTATGTTTTTCCTTTTCTTTTTATTCATATTTTTTTTAATCATAGCTACAATGGCTGCAAAAAATTGGTGAAGAAAGATTTGCTTTATATTGAAGTAGGATGCCCAAGGAAGAAGAGGTGTAAGAGAGATAAGAAGACATAGGCAAGGGAGGATAACATGAGCACATGGGTCTACAAATTCATGCTGAAGTTAACTGTCTCTCTCTCTATATATATTAGTGAGTAGTGTTGATCTAAATATTTTTATTACAGAAAGAGAATCCAAATCCAATCTCACCTTTTAATTTAATGCATTAATAATCAATCTGTGATTGTTAATAAATCTATACATTGGTCAACTAATCAACGTTTTTTTTAATGATTTTCCTCTTCACTGATTCACTAGCAAATTAGCAATTGGAGCTCTTTTTCATAGTTATTTTCGGTGTCTGCCTTGCTCGGAGCTGACCTGAGATTTTGTATGACCCTTATATATTTTTGTTCTTAATGAAAGTGATATTTTGCATAAAAAACACCTTTTGCCAAAAAAAACAATTATTATCTATATAGAATTTTGGTTTTCTGAAGTCTTTGCATCATTTATCAGCTCCTTTTGGTTTGCTGGATTAGACATGATTGGTACTAATTTCTACTTTTCTTATAGGGCTGTTTATGAGGAACTTGGGAAAGTAGGAGATTTGGAGAATCAGGTTTTGTGTCGTGAACGTGTTGAGGAGTTAGAACCTAGTATACGATACTGTTTGCACAAGATCGGCAAGTCAAATCTACAGGCATCTGAACTTTTGCATATTGGGGAGATGGAAGGCCCTGCCCTGGACCTTTTCAAAGCTAAATTAGAGGTCTCTTTGTTTATTTTACTTTTAAGTTTATGCGTGGATCATTCCTTCCCAAGTTTTTGTATAAACATCTATAATGTATTAATGAAATTGTTTATTATAAAAAAAAACATCTATAATGTATCCATGTGGAAGCACCATCAATTTTTAAATATACTGAAAAAATACCGTCCAATGAAGGCCCGATGGTCAAGTGATTTTCACAGTTTACAAGAATTAACCTTTCTTATTGAATTGAGAATTTCTGTTCCAGCGTAGTTTTTATTGTTGTCCATGAAGTTCCACATTATTTGGCAGGAAAGCTTCATGTGAGGGCTTGGTTTTGGTTAATCGGTATCATATCACCTTTTTGCCCCTCTAAAAATGTTCTGACAAAAAATCATTTCATTTTTAATTATTTTGATATAAAATTTTAAGACCTTTTTGCCCAAGTACGTATTTTAGTTTTCAGACTACATTTCTTCCCATCTCCCTTTCTTTTTTATCACAGTGCAGGCATGTAAGTGTTCATGGTGATGGTTGTCATACCTTCATCTGATCACCAACCCTGACTCTTGGGGATTTTATGTACACCGACAGTAATCTTGGAGTTGGAACTAATAGTGTAGTTGAAGAAAGGCGTTACCCAGATCTCTTTAGAATTAGTTTGGAATCTGCAAGGTTCCAGAGTTCTGTTAAACTTTTTATTTTTTACCTTTATAATGTCTCTCTGCTAGAACGTTTTTTAAAATTATTGACAAGGAGTTGTATGGTGGAGTTGCCAATCCTTATTCTTGTTATCCGTTGTGATAGCATTGACCTTCTTACTTTTTAGGAATCAGTTTCTCAATAGTTTCAGTTCTAAGCAGACTGATTCAAATCAATGCTGTGTCATTAGATCTGTCCTATCTCTGAAGCTATAACTTCACCCCAACTTACCCTTTTACCATACTAGTGAAGTCTTATGGAATTCAATTGTAAATGTGCCATAAATGTTTTTCAGGTCTGTCAATTCGTTCCTAGACGACTCCAGAAATTACACTGCCTTTTTCTTATTATTTTTTTTTTGTGCAGACACGGATACACTATTATTTTTTTTTTTTTTGTGAAGACACAAACACACTATTTATTGTATAACAAAGGAAAAAAGGTAACTACAATTTTTTTTTTTTAAGTAATCATGATGAATGTTCTTCGACTGCAGGGTACTTGTCTTTTCAAAAATTTTAAAAGAAAATCTACTAAAATTTCACAATGGTGGAGTTGATTTTTTCCTGGTTTGTGTTTGGTTAATCTTCTGAGAATGTTCTTCACTCTTAATATTTTTCGAGGTGTTCTTTTATTTATTTCAGTCTTATTTTTCTTGCTTTTAGGCTGTTATGTCAGAGGCCAGATCTCAGCAAGCCGTTTCCATGACTGAATTTCATTGGCTTGGTCACAGATTTCCAATATCCAATGCAAAAACTAGAGTTTCCATATTAAAAGGTTGGAAATTATTTTTAAATCATTAACACATTCAGTGTTTTTTTTTTTAAATGACGATTGTTTCCTTTCAACGTCAAGTGTGTGTCTGTAGACTCAGTAAATATACATGTAATATCTATTTAGTAATACTGAATTTATAAATTTTGAAAACTGTTACTGGAGACTACTCCAAAAAGGTTAAAGGATTTTCCGGAATATATGCGATTACTTGGGAATTTGGCTGGAAGGAAATAGGAGGATTTTTAGTGATGTGATTCGATCAACAGATTACGTTTGGGAGATGGTCCATGTAAATGCATTCTTTTGGGTGTCCTCTTCCAATCTTTTTTGTAATTACCCTCTTTTTTTATTACTAACAATTGGGCCGCATACTTGTAATTAGGTGGCGGTCGGGGCTTGTGGTGGGGTATACGGTACTTTACTTGCCTACATTGAGACTTCTTTTGTATATTTTCTTTCTTGTTTCTCTTGAAATGGGCTTATGAGCCATTCTTTTCAAAAAAAAAAAAAGGTTAAAGGATTTTGAGTAACGTTAGAAAGCTATACTCCTTTTTTTAGATTTTATTTCTTTATTATAATTTGGCTGTGGCCTGTATTAATGAAATTTCCTAGTTCCATCCTCGTCTTTATGTTTTTATGATGTTCCAGTTCCACTAGGGTGGTGGATGGAGAAAAGTGATGGATGCATATAACATAACGACAATAAAACTGTAGCACATGGGAGATGGATATCTGCATCTTCCTTCTTTTGTCTTTCTCATTCATTCATACTGATAGTTTATGGATATGTGATTACCCATATGAAGATTGCCCATAAAATTGCATTGTGTTCTTTCTTTTGCTATTCGTCGTAATAGTGATATCCTCTTTCTATTTTACTTGGCCACAATGTCTAATAAGGACATTAGTCAATTATAGATGCTTGTTGGAATCTAGTTTTGTTTGGTTTGAATTTTTCTTGGAACCTTTTGATGAAATATCTTTTCCATCGGCCATCTCTAATTATGTCTGCATGAAATTATCCAGCTCGGGACTCAGAAAAAGATTTGCAAGGTTCGGCCATAGATTCACTTCCAGCAGAGAAAAAGTTGTCAATTTTTGATAAAATCTTTGCTGCGTATCATGAGGCAAGGAGCTCTATTCGTAGTGACTTGGTTAGTAGATGCCTAGATGGTTGGTTTGGGCCTTTTCTCTAAATTATTTTCGAAAGTTTGTCTCTCCATTCTTGCCTGATTTTCGAGACTTTTGTTGCTAATTTTCTGTATGTTCCATTCCAGGTTAGTGCTGGAAATGCTGAAAATGTCAAAGATGATTTAAGTGGGCTAGATAAAGCTGTTAGTGCAGTATTGGGGCAAAGGACAATTGAACGTAACCAGTTATTGGTAAATATTGCAAAAAGTAAGCTTTCTAGGCGCCGAGATGAAAAAAATGAGAAAGTTTCCAAGCCTGAGGAACTCGTTCGCCTATATGATCTCTTATTACAAGTTAGTATCTAAATCTATTCTTGCTTATCTGTTTATTTTCCCAGTGGTTAATGTGATTGTAATTTAGATGTTTTACTATATTTAGGTTTCTAGGGTAGTAGCAATAGCTTTCATGTTTTACGTTGCAGAATATTGCCGATCTTTCTGACTTAGTCAGTTCTGGAAGAGATAGGAGACAGGAAGAAGTGGCATTTGCTGAAGAGTGCACACTTAAGAGTTTAGCATTTCGAGGAGAAAGGTTTCTGCCCTTGACTTCTTCATAATTCTTGCTAAATGCTAATTAGTAAAAGCTCTATTTGATAAGTTGATGATCCAGCAATTTGTATCATGGATTACCTGTTTCTTATCAAATCTCAAAATCTCTTTGTTTGTTTGTTTATTCTTGATCCTTAATGCATTAGATTCCCACACCATTTTAACCAACATGGATTGGCCTAGTGGTCAAGGGGTTGCTTTCCAATCTTGAGGTTATAGCTTCAATCCATGTTGGCCAAGTACCTAGGATATTATCTTACGAGTTTACTCATAGGGTCGTGTGGTTGTCCCGTGAGATTACTCGAGGTGCGCATGAGCTAGCCCGGACACTCACGGTATCGAAGGAAAAAAAGAAAAAGACTCCCACACCATTTTCCTTGACCTTGTGACTAATTATTGTTTTAGCTGTATCCTGTGCCTTTTTGTATACAGTACTCTTGTTTTCTATTTGACCTGCTCGTTGGTACTATGACAACACTGAAATGCCTTTGGCCGTCTCTCTGCAGCCTCCTATCAAAATTTCGTATGACGCGTTTTTTCTGATATCATTAATTTGTATTGAACTTGTTATATGAAATGAACTAAAAAAATTATCCATCTGTTAAAAACTGTGTAGTTCAATTAGGGAACATGTTTATGACCACCTATAAGACTCGATTGGCTCATGCACACCTACAACAATAAAGCAATTGATCAGTAATTTATCTAGTGCTTTTCGCATGTATGTTTTATTATCCTTAATATCTCACAACACATTTTTCCTAATTACTCTATAAACATACTCTCGTACTAAATTTTCTCTACACACTCAAACTTTTCTATACACATTTTCTCTTACTAATCCTTCTCTTTGCATACACTCTCTAACTAGCTTCTCTTTGCACACTTTCTCTCACTAATATCTCATAACATTAGTTTCCCTCACTAACTAACTCCAACATATCTCGACACTCGTACTCTCTTAATTATCTCTCTCTTCATACACACATTTCTCACTAGCTTTTTCCTACATGCTTCTATCACTGTTTAGTGTTCACACACTTCCCCTCACTAGCTTCTCACTGGACACTTTCTCTCACATACCTTTCTCTACAACTATCAACACCTTTTCTCATTATCTTCTTTGCGTGCATACTCTCACTAATACACTCACCTAAAACTCTTGGAGGGCTGGGGATTGGCAATTTGAAAACTAAGAATCAAGCCCTCATTTAAAAATGGATTGGTAGATTTTTCAAAGAGTCGTTTTCCATTGCGGCATTCTGTCATCAAAAGCAAAAATGGGTTATCTAAGATAATTGGTTTACTGATACCTCAAAACCTATCAGCAAAAGAAGCCCCGTAGCTTTGTCATGCGATGCAAAAAGCTGCTGAATCCTCACAACTGATACAAACTGGGTCATGGCACCAGAATTCAGTTTTCACTCCACAACTGGACTGGTTTGAGCCTTCCCTAATCTCTTCTCCCTCTCTTAACTCTGATTTTTTTTTTTGGTCAATGACTGCTGGAATTCCTCCAAAATTGCTGAAATCTCCTTTTCAGGAGAAATTTTAATGAAGCCTGAAGGAGAATTCCAGGAATGGTGCATTCTACCATCAACCATTGACAGTGTCAGTCCTAGACCTACTCCAAATGAATTCTGCTGGAATTTCGACATAATGCAGATTTCTCTGCTAAAACCATCACCAACCATCTTTTAAAATTTATCAAACCGATCAATCCAGTCCCATTGACAGCTTCAAAAAATAAGGAAATCCAAGATTCCCATGAAAATCAAACTTTTTCGGCTGGTCTTTTCTTCACAAAGGCTTAAAATATTGCTGAAAACATCTAAAGAAGACACTCTCATTGTAGCCTATCCCCCAATTTGTGTTCCCTCTGCAATAACAGTGAAGAAGATAGAGATTCAATTTTTCCACCACTGTACTTTTATTAACCGAATCATTTCCCAGCTTATTCTCTCCTTTAATATTAGCTGGTGGTTTAATCAACTGTAAAAAGAACTGATAAATCATATGGATATATGGAATGGCATTAGAATTTCTAGCTCTCTTTGATGTATTTGTTCTGAATTTTTATGTAATTATAGCTCCACTTCTATTTATGCCAACTGGAGAGCCTTTTTGTAATCTCCGTGGATGGGTTGTTTATTCAACCCTTTTGTTCTTTTCACTTATGAAAAGTTCCTATAAAAAATTATTTTTCGTCACACACATGGCCTCTCACTAATCTCTTTCTACCTAATTGTTCCTATAAAAAAGTTGCTATATATATTTGTTAAGTAAATATTAGGGAGGATTACCAAAATTACAGAAAAAACATGTAATGAGTTATATAGCACAACTATTATTTCATTTTATTTTAACTAAAATGACATATTGCTTCTATTTCAATAAATAATTGAATGGGCTGGCTTTTAATATTTGCTATTTCAACTTTTATTTTGGGATGAATAATCACCATCTAAACAAGTTTATAGGAATTAAAACTCTCATTTAAAACGAATTAATTGTTAATTTAGTTTTTATGATCTATTTTTAGTATCAATAATTTATTGCTTTGATTTCAATAAATTATTGAAAAATAAATTTCTTAATAAGTAAAAAAATAAAAGTAGTGACATAAATGGAAATTCAATCCAAAATATGCTATTTAAGACAATTTCTTAAATACTAATCATTTAAATAGTATTTTTAATTAGATAAATAACACTTTTAAAATATTTGAATCGAACAACAAAATGATTTGTTAATCAAGTACTTTTGATACAAGTGCTCCCATGTATTTGTATATCTATGCTCTTTTCATATCCAGTTCTTTTTCTTTTAGTCTTTTCTTTTGCTTTTGAGGATTCCTCATCCTCTCTTGTATTTATCATTGAATTATTTTTCGTTTGATTTATGAAAGTTCACCTTTCTAAAAAAAAAAAACCTATCCAGTTCTGTCATTGCTGTTTGTTCTTGAACATTTGCCATTACTCATAATTTACTTCAGTTGTAGACTTTTTATGTTGTTTACCAGCATTAATTTTCCATCCATGATGTATATAATCATATAAATCATGGATCATCCAATACGTTTTCAGGTGCTTTTACCTGGCAAAATCTTACAGTCTGGCTGGAAAAAGAGCAGAAGCGTATGTCCTACCTATACTGCCATTCTCGCTCCCTAGCTGAAGACGCCATACAGAAACTCCGTAGTTCAAATGTTAGTGTTCAGGTAAGTATTGATGTAGGATACTAGTTATAGACCGTCAAACGTCTCAATCACGGTTTTTCACTTAGGGTTCATTTGGGATAACTTTTAAAAGTGTTAAAAGTGTTTTTGAATAAAGGAAATGTTTTATAACCACTGGAAAAGCACTTCTAAAGTTATTCCAAATGGACCCTTAGATAGCTATTATACTACGATAGCATCAAACTTATCATATCATAGCTTTTCACTGAGTGACTGTGGTTCCACATATGGTCGAAGGTAGGTAGCTACATCTGGAAGTTCCCTTGCCCGTTTGGAATAACTTTTAGGAGGGTTTAAAAACACTTTTGAGCCCTCTTAAAAGTTATTTCAAACGAGCACTTTACTCCATGTGGAAGAATTTCTAATAAAACTAAGTTTTATTGTATCTCTTGAGATGATCTGTTTGTAAACTTTCTGCACAGAAGATGCTTGAAGAGTTGAAGACATTAGTTGTGGAATGCAGAGCAAACAGTTGTATAGATCATGCAACTGGAATAATTGAGGAGGTGAAGGCTCCAGAGAATCTGTCGAAAAAAATCTCTAATATCTCGGTGGCTGGGACAGAAAAAAAGGTACTTATTTCTGTCGGTTCTGTTAGTTTCTTGCTTTGTGTGCTGAAAGAAATTTTGTATGGATGAACTGAATTGCCTTTTGTTCTGGATAGACAAATACTCTGCTAGTCATAAATAAGAATCAGGAGACTGAAAGGATTCAGTGACAAATAACTTTTTCATTTTTTTGCATGACCAACTGACAGTAATTCTTCGATATAAGTACTACGAATCATTCTCTCCCTAGAATACTCATTGCTTCTGGGAAAGTCTGTGTTTAATCTAGTTTGCAAGTATATGTTGTTATATTAGTTGTTATATCTGCTTTTATGCTAACATGTAAGAATCTTCAACATGTACGATTTCAGTCCGTCAAATTCCTTCTTCAGAGCCTTGATAACTATGAGTCTGCAATTGGTGATTCCAATGTCAAAAGCGCTCCACGCATCGAAGTCTTTCCTCCTGCCTTTCAAGAAATCCCTCGCAATCCCATTGTTCTGGACCTTGCTTTTAACTTCATCGAGTTCCCATCTCTTGATAATAGAATGAAAAAGGATAAAAAGGGATTCATGAGCAGGCTATGGCGATGAGTTGCCTCGGGGTATGATTTTGCTTTCTCTCGGGTTTGTTTCGTTTCGTTTTTTCTTTTTGTTGTTGATGGTGGTTACAAAAATGTAGGATCCTTGGAACTGATTTCTAACGACTCCTAGCCCCCCTCCCTGATTGACTAATTACGCTTGCACTGCAGGAAATGTGAAAATTTGGGTCTTAGTTAAGAACAATATCGTTTATTTCTTGCATTCATTGGGGATGTATTACAAAAGTTGTGTCAAAATTTTTTTACAGCAACCTTTGATTATTACAGAATATGCCAATTGCTTATTTTTTGTCATTTCTTCAACTGGGTTTTTTGGTTTGAGAAATCGTAAGAGCTATGTTGTAGCTATGTCTTCTTCATATGGGTCAGTTTGGAAATCTGAAGAGGAATGGTGAGCCACTCTCTCACTACCTCATCTTGTCGTCGCCATCTTTTCTGTTGTGGAGTTCAATTTTTTTTTCCTTTAATGTTTCTTTTCGTTTATCGGCGTTTTAAAACCCTTAGATTAGATTCATAATTTTTTCACTCGTAAGTTTGTTTTCTGTTCGTATCACGTACCATACATACATAAATATATTATATTATGTATGTCTACTACTATTCATTTTTTTAGTTTTCATAAATATATTATTATGATGTATAAATATACTTTATATGTATAATATTTTTTTATGTACAATAAATCTTAAAGTACTTTTTCATTTTTTTAATTCTTTTTTCATTTCAGTGTATAAATATATTTACTGTGCGGCATCATTTACTTTTTTATGTAAAGGTTTTCATATCACTATATATTATACTATACACTATATGTTATATACTATACAATTTTTCTTAATGAGTTTCATGTACAGTACACTTTAACAAGTATTCTTTCAATTTTCATTTTTATTTTTGTTTGTACATAACTGTGCATTATACGTTTTTATAACATCTCTTTCGATTTTTCCCTTTTCCATCAAATCCATTAAAATATTTTTTTGATTCCTTCTCCTTTTGTAGTTACTTATTTGTATTTTTAATCTTAGAATTCTCACTCTCTCTTTCTTATGATTTTTTTTAATATTGAATGCTTTCTTAATTTAAAGTTCATTTTCAAAATTTCCTTCTCCCTTTCTTTTATAAGGGTATTTTCGTCAAAATTATTTGCTTCTCTCCTTTCTAAATTTATGTATACGCCAAATAATATTATATATTTTTTGAAGGCTAAATAGTGTTATATTTTTTTAAATGGTGCTACTTACTTACTTAACCCTCTAATTATCTCGTGTCTGGTTTTCCTAAACCAATAGATTTAAATAATAAAAAGTGAGAGTTTTTGTTAAAACTTCCTAAAAGATTTCGACACAAAACCCTTATTTAATTTCATCTACCACGTAGGTTATATAAATCCAGATTTATGTAATTTATACCCTAACACATTCAAACACATATTAATGAGAAAGTTTAGTCAATTACAAATTCTCACGTAGTTATTTAAATTCTCGACAATATTACCTGTCATTAAAATAGAGATCAATTTAAATTTGACCCATGTCTCTAACTTAAATTAAAAGATATAAAATGAAAAAAAAAATGCCTCGTCTTTTTCCCTTGATAATTTAATTGATCAGTCATCATCATAGAACAAATTAATTAAATTATTTGCTACAATTAAAATATATTTGGAGTACCGTTTGTCTAATTGATCGATTAATTAATCAAATTTCTTAATCATCAATAAATATCAAGATTCAATTTTTTTGGACGAAAAAAAAAAAGATTAAATTATTTGCTACAGTAAAATTATTTATTGAGTATTCTATTTAATGTTTTATGAATTAATCTTACCAATTGCGATTATGAATATTGCGAAAAGGCATTAGAAAGTTGGCAAACCTCATTAAGCTCCTCATTACTATGCACTCTCCTCATTGCAAATTTCCAAGAAATGCAGATAAGGAATAAATTAGTGGATATGCTTTTTTTTAAGAACCGTGTCACTCCAAAAAGAAAATCTTTTGCCACTTCCAGAAAGCTTTTCTAACATTTTGAAATCTCCATAACCATTTGGTAAGCAGGGAACTCAAAGTCGGCGACATCACCGAAATGTCGCTCGACATTTCGTTCATATGGGGGTCGACATCTCGTAAACATTGAGCATTTTTATCATGTTTACAAAATTCGATAGTATCGTCAGTGATTGTAGGTGAGAAATATGAAAATCATCTCTTCCTACTTTCAAACCTTCAAAACAGCCTGATGATATGTTTTTCTTCACCATTTGGCTTAACACATCAGCCACAAGGAAGAAAAGAAACGACGATATGGGATCTCCTTGTCTTAAACCACGAGTAACTAAGGTCTATCGTTGATAAGAACTGAAAATTTATTTCCAGTGATGCAACCTCTTATCCATTTAATCCATCTTGCACCAGAAACCTTGGCATTAAGCACCTCAAATAAGAAATCATAGTCGACCATGTCATAGGCCTTTTCAAGGTCAATTTTATATTAAACAAACTAATATGAATATTCTCAATCCCAAATGGCAAAGAATTGAAGAGAAGATTTCATTCAAGCAAAGATCAAGAATCCAAAGACTAAACGAGTATGAAGATTGACTTTCTTGGGCATTTGCAAGAATATTTAGTTTCATACTTGAATAATGAAGAAAATGAGTTTAAAACACTATTAAACTCATGAGAGATTTGTTTTAAAGAGCTCCAAAGAAAACCGCACATGAAAACATTCAAACGAGTGAAAACGACAACCCACATTATTGTTTTTGTCTATTATCATCCTATTCTGAATTTTCAGCCTTTTATTTAGGTTTTATTACTTTAGTTTCATTTATTATTATTATTATTATTATTATTAATGTAATCAAACTTCGAGCCCAAGTTTAGAAGATTATGAAAACTTTCCTAATTTGAATTAGGAAAGTCTAGTTTTTGCCTTTTTATCATTAGGTCTTTTTTTCCCTTGATATTTTCTACCATGCTAAGGTTTCTTAGGCTATTTAAAGCCTCTTTTGTAAGCTTTACAATCAGAATATCAATGAATGAAAATCTCTTTGTTTTGGTTTAAGATTTTGTTTTGAAAAACTTCTTTGTAATTCATGTTCTTGAATTGCATGTTTAGAGTCATTCAAGTCCAATTGATCATTGTTCTTGTAGAGTGCCTCGGCCTTAATTCAAGAAACCTCTTCTTGAATTAGGGGATCGATCGATTAGGTCATCATCTTCCCAACCTTGCCTAAAAGTTGATTCAAACTGTTAAGGGTTTTCAAGATTTTCCGTTCAAGGGTCCATCATCCGATTCTTGAATCCGTCAACGCTTGAGGGTTCGTATCATCAATAAAATTTAAAAGTAATTGAAGATAATAAAAAATGTAAATGAGACCATGTTCAGTTTAACAAATTTATATAATATAAACTAATAAAATCCATACACTAATTGAAGATATTTTTTTTTAAATGAAGATCAAATTGTTGTAGTTAACAAATTTATATTATGTAAACCAATATAATTCATATATAGTTGAAGATTACAATTTTAAATGAAAATTTTCCAAATTTCACATACCCAATGAGTTGAAGTGCCTCACCTCCATGCCTTGGCCGAACATGTTTGCCAATTCCTCCAACCATTATCAGCTTCTGCTTAAGGTTCATTGCATTTTATGGCAGATTATGTTGGCCAAATCAAATTCAAAAGTAATTAAAGATAATAAAAAGTGTATACTTAAAAAAATAATTTGAGTGAACTTTCAAATTTAATATTTGTAAAATAATATATTATTTTTATCTCTAAAAATATTGTGATTGTAAAAGTATTAAATCATTTTCAAATCATTTTTGTTCAAGTATATGAGTGAAAAATTGAATTAGTAATAGATATTGATGAATAATAACTTAAGTTTTAATATACTAGTCAAATAACTGTAGGTGAGATATATGAGATTTATGTTGAATACTTCACACACAAAAAATTAATCAAAGATTAAAACGAATTTGTACAAAATTCATAAACTGAAATTGAAGATCAAAATAAAATAAAATATGTAAGAAAAATTAAGGACTAAAATGAGATTTAAACTTTACAGATTAATCTTTTTTATTAAATAATATTAACAAGTTTAAATGTAAGATAAAATTACCAAAAAGATAGAAAAATAATATGTAAAATTTTATATTGCACAATTTTTAATAATTTATCAAAATAATATATTGCTTCGATTTCAATAAATTATTGAAAATAAATATATAGTTGCCTTTTACTATTTGTTTTAGATTGAATAATTGTCAAACTAAATGAGTATTTAGGAACTTAAATTCTCACTTTTTAATACTCTATCTCTTTGATTTCAATATATTGTATTTGAAATAAAAAATAAATACCAAAAACAATGACATAAATGCGATACATATTTTAAAATAACAAGAAAAAAAATCATTTTTTTACCATGTATTTAATTAACTTATTCAATTTTAACCTTCTATCACAAAAATATTTATTTTTAATCACATAATTTAATAAAGTACCCCTCTAGTCCCTAAGTTTTGGAGATTTTGTTTATTTGGCCTTGCGTTTTCAATTTGTGTCTAATTGGTCTCTGAGTTTTGGATGTTATGTCTATTTGGTCCCTGCGATTTCAATTTGTGTCTAAGTGGTCCCTGAGTTTTAGATACTGTGTCTATTTGGTCCCTAGATTTTCAAGAACTATTATAAATAAGTTTAATTGATCATTAATTTAACGTATTCGTTAACTTCATATCAGATTATTGACTTAACGCTGACATAACACGTTTAATTGGTCAAAATACGAAGATATGATTAAATATTTCATCATTCTAGGCGTTAAATTTGACATAATTATTAATCTCATGTCAGTATTTTAATCAATTAAACATTTTATGTCACCGTTAAGTTGATATTATGTTAATGGGTTAGCAAATTAAGGAAGAATTAAACTTATTTTTAATAATCCAGGGACCATTTAGACACAAATTGAAAACTCATGGACCAAATAGCATAATATTTAAAACCCATGGATCAAATTGACACAAATTGAAATGCATAGACCAAATAGACACAATATCCAAAACTCATGGACCACTTAGAAGCAAATTGAAAACGTAGGGACTAAAAAGACACGAGCTCAAAAACTCAAGGATTAAATGAGTACTTTACCCATATTTTTTTATGATTAGATTAAGGTGTTTTGTGTTGGATTTAATTTTTTTTACTTTTTATATTTTGTGATCGAGATTGAATATTTTTTATCGGGATGTGTCAAAAGAAAACAAATAAGAATTTTGTAGACTTGATTTTTTACGTCTCTTCTTATGTCTTTTTATTAATAAAAGAATATATTTTACGTAGTGAAGAAAACCATGAAGGATATAGTAATCTAATTACTTATAGTAAATAAGAGTATGTTTTTTTTAATAAAACATTTTTTACTCGAAGGTGAATAGATCGCGAGCATTACGTTCAATATTAATATAAAGACATAAATACAAATAACACCCCGTTAGTTTACTCAAATTGTAATTACTCCTCTATATTTAAAAATAAAATAAAAAACTTTAAAATTAAAAGGAAAAAAATGAAAAATATAGAAATGAAGGAAATGAAAAATATATTTAAAAAAAAAAAAAAAAAAGAGTTGCATTTAATCTTCTTCCCCTCTTTCCTTATTTCTTTCTCTGTGAATTCACCTTTCAAACGAGAGAAGAAAAGTGAACAAAAAAAATTGGATTTTGATTTTCAATCGCAATTCATTTACTCTCTCACTCTCTCTCTCTTTCTCCTTCTGAAATCCCCCTTTCAATCATTTTTTCTAGGGTTTCATTAGCTTTCAATTTTGCCTCTTTTTA
The DNA here is from genome assembly GCA_028015215.1 of Gynostemma pentaphyllum. Classification (NCBI taxonomy): domain Eukaryota; kingdom Viridiplantae; phylum Streptophyta; class Magnoliopsida; order Cucurbitales; family Cucurbitaceae; genus Gynostemma; species Gynostemma pentaphyllum. The sequence continues at coordinate 58,990,439 of CM051351.1, read as the reverse complement.
TCTAAGATCGTATATCTTATTTATTAAGCTCCTTCCAGCAAATTGAACCAGCAATTTTGGAAACCCTTTTGTAAGGAAGAGCTATGGATTCTGATTCATGGACTTCTCGTCTTTCTTCTGCTTCTAAGAGATACCAATCTGCTCTTCTTTCACGATCTGGTTTGCTTTTCTTTTCATTTTTGTTTTTTCGATTTTGAGTAACTTTTTAGTTATTTTAGAACGCACCCCATGTTATAAATTGTATTCTTGTTTTTTTGGATGATGGGTTTCTTTGAGAAATGAAAAAAAAAGTGTTTTTTTTTGTGGTCTCAATTTTTTCTGTCTTGAAAATGGTTTAAAACAAAGAATAAACTAGAAAAAAGGAAAAAAAAATGGTGGCTTTTATTGTTGTATTTTATATAACTTATTGATGATATTGATTAGTGAATTGAATGTTTTTTTAATGGAAAAATTGATTTTTAATTGCACCTTATCTATTAAGCAAGTTTGATAATCTAGTTTCTTTGGCTGGATAATGAGAATGGGGAGTAATTAAGATTAGATTGTATGAACCTTAAGACTTTTGTTACTTCCTGCTGTCTGTCAATCAGATTTTACCCGTTGCTTGTATTTTTTTAGGTCCGCATTTGTATGCATCAAAGCTTTATTGTTTCACTCCACTTTTTATGTCCATTTCTTTGGCAGCCAAACTACATACTTGTGCCTTTTTATGTCCATTTCTTTCGTGGCCAAACTACATACTTGTGCACTGCTAGTAAACTTATAGTTTTGGTGTGTGCATTGATATGCAGGTATGTTCATGGGGTTTGAAGAAATTGAAGGGGATGATGATATAAGGGAGGAGTTCCCATGCCCATTCTGCTCAGAATATTTTGATATAGTTGGATTGTGCTGTCACATTGATGAAGAGCATCCGACGGAGGCAAATAATGGGGTATGATTCCTTGCATAAACTACCATTATTTGAATTTCATATTTCTTAACATAAAGTGGTTTGATTATATTGAGCATTCATATGGGATCATTGTTTGGTTCAAAACTCAAATATATGTTTGATAGAATGAGGCTCTTTTCTTTTCGGGAAAAAAATGATGCTCTCTTTTCCCCTCTTTTAACCAAAGGGGGAATAAGTAAAGAAAACTCGAGACGAGACTGTTAATTTAGTAAAACTTGGATTTCCCCAACCACCATCAAGATGGAAGAAATTGGATGCTAGAAAAATTCCAGGAACTATACGTGTAAATCATTATTAATTCACACCATTAAAGATGTGATGTTGTCAGAGTTATGTGTAGGGTCAAGTTTTTTTCTGTGAACAGCTGCTTCGGTATGTTCAATTTAGACAAAGCACAAATGGAAGTTTCTCAAAAGGTTTTAAAATATCTTGTACCACATCCTGCATCCCTTTTAAAGAAGAGAGCAAGAGCGATATAGGGGAATTCATTCCTAGGTTAACTCTTTGGAATGTTTGTTTGGAAAGAAATTGAGAATTTGCAATGGGATTGAATGAAAAATTTCTCATTTAAAATGTAGTGTTTTTTCTTATAGTTTTCACTTGGAATTCTTTATCATATCAGTTTTTTAACTACTCCCCTGCAATTAATGCAAGTTGGCGAATGTTTTTGTAATCTCCAAGGCTATTAATTTGGAAGGATGTCTTATGCTCCATCCTTTTGTGATTACACTTCTACTTTTAACATTTTGTCTTCTATAAAAAAAAATTAAGCCTCAAATTCCATGCATTTTTCATTGATTCATTGGCAAGCTTTACTCAATGGTCCCAAGTGGAATTTTATGTTTGGAGACTAAAGATATAGTGTCTTTCTCATCATATACCATCTTCCACCTGTTAATGTAGAAATTTATGATTGTGGTAGAATTTCAGATGTTTGACTTTGTCTCCTTTTTTATCTAAATAAAATTTGATCTGGTTTTCTACAGTTAACATTTATAATATATACATATACAAGAATTATGGTTGAGATTGAGGAGATTTCTGAGCTCGATCACTTAAATAATATTTCTTCAACCAGTAATGTAAATAACCTCAAGCTCAATGAAATGTAGTTTTAATATCATTGTTGTCTCTCAACTCCTTGTATAATATATATCTTATTTAGCCAATATTGGATACCTTGTTTTGGATGGTGCGTAATGTAATTCACAGGCTTATAAAAGAATAGTTTCAATAGTTCAAGCTTCTTTATGACTGATATTTTCTTCCCGTTAGCATATGAAAAAATTTCCATCTTACTAGAATAATTGTATATGGTTAAGCTCGGGTTTTCTAATATTATTTATCTGCAGGTGTGTCCGGTCTGTGAAATGAGGGTGGGAGTTGATATGGTTGCACATATATCTCTGCAACATGGAAATATTTTCAAGATATCCTTTGTCACAAATCATCATGTTATAAATAATTGTTTTTACTTCTCAATTTTATGATTTTGCCATATTGAATTTACTCTTCACATTCGTGTTCTTCAAATAATTTTTTAATGAATTTTTTTTTGGGTCAGCCTGCTGCATATTTTCAACGATTTTGACTGTACCTCTATCATTTCTCTTTCATGTTCATGTTAGCATGATTGCAGCCTTTCTTCCATTGTAAGACCTATTTACACTGCCAACTTCTTCCCTACCGCTGAAATCTTTCAAGGTTTTGAGACCTTGAAATGTGAATTGAAAGTGGAGGTTATAGAAATGTGAAATGAATTCTCTTAGGACAGAAAAAAGTTAAGACTTGACACTCTTTGATATTTACTTTCACTTTTCTTTCACTGTCTCTATTGAATCACATTCTTAGAGTTCTTTCCCTGGTGTCATTATTTCCCGGTTGAGTTGTTTATGAAATTTAAACTGGATGAAGGACTAGCCCTGTGTTCAATTCCTTAACTAATTGTGCCACATGCAGCGTAAGAGAAAATCTCGTAAAGGTGGTTCACATTCAACACTCTCTTTGTTGAGGAAAGAGCTCCAAGAAGGAAATTTACAGTCCCTTTTTGGGGGATCTTCATGTTTAGTTTCCTCGTCCAATGCAGCACCTGATCCATTGCTGTCTTCATTTATTTTACCTCTGTCTGATGATTATGGCAGCGTTCAACCAAAGTTGTCGGCTGAATCAAGCTCTGTGAAAAATAATTCACAAGCCAAATTATCAGAACGGTAAGTTCTTGAATTTCCTTCTATTACATTATGTTTGCCTCCTAGTACATTTGACTAATTTACAGGGTCAGAGGGATTCTTCCCTTTGAAATTTCTTTCACATGGAATGTACAAAGTTCTATGAATGAACTCCGGCTACTGTTTCCTTAGGCTATATACTCAGAAGTTAATTTAAGCATAGTCGGGCAGACACTTAATGATCTGAATCTCGACAAGGGCATTGCGAATTTATTTTTATTTTCTTGCCATCTTTTCATTTTGAGTCCAGATGATATTTATGTTACCAAGAGTTAAAAATAGACAAATAAGGCTGCATTCTAGTGAACTCTTTCCATGGTAGAATTCTTTTTCAAAAGTAGAGCCAATATTCTACATGAGAAATTTTTATTGTTCCACGTGTGCATCTTATGGTTGGATTTCCTTCACCCCTCCCTGGTTCCTCTAGTCTTAATTTGCTCTTACAATTAGCTTGACCATCAATGGATAATCTTTCCTCATTTTTATAATCATTTTACTTTAATGTAAATTTCTCGGCCTAAAACCTCGGTTTAACGTTGCAGAATCGTCCAGCCATCAACTATGTCAGTGCAGGATAAGGAAGAGAAAGCAAAACGATGCGAGTTCGTGCAAGGGCTGTTATTGTCCACCATCCTTGATGATAAATTATGAAAAGTTACACACATTCCCTTGCTGCTGCAATAGTGGATGTAAAATTTACCAAGCTCTTGGTTTGCTTGTAGCTCTTATCTACTAGTAATGGTTAAATGAGAGTGTGGAAATAAGGTGTAGTGTAATTTATGTTGTTTGTAAACACCAATTATTAAGCCTGACAAGACTTCCATTTTGTTGTTCAATTTCAGGTCATGTTAAAGTTAAAAATAGGGGAAGGAAAAAAAAAATGTAACTCCCCCCATGTAGCATTCCCCCACCCTTTTGTAAGCTTAAATTTGCAATAAATATTTTCTTCATTAATTTCTTAATTTCAATGATTGGGAATGTGACATATAATTGGAACAATAAAAAACTATTAGACTTTAAAATGTCAGTAATCAATTCTATGGACAAGTTAAGAACAATCATTTTAACTAAAAAAGAAGGCTGCTTTTGCAAACAATCCCTATAAAGTAAGACTCAACCATGACGATAATGATGCATCTGTAATTTTCTTCACTACATCCTCAACATATGCATCAAAACAAGATGAGCAAATGCCTTTTATCAAGCTTCGTCTACTTTCTCCCATTGACATTTCAATGTTGTGTGGACAATGGGAAGGTGGTGATGCCTGATATGCCTCATTTATCAAGTTCTCAAATCCACATGCAGCTAAAATTGTACAAGTCGCTTTTGTTGCAATGTCGGCTGAAGTGCTTTGACCTGGAAAAAAAAAATTGCCACGATTTTTAGATTAGTGAAAAGTGTTTTCAATTCATTAAAAAACACTTTTCAAAGTTTCAGAGGGAGTGATTTCTTTAAAAGTGTTTATCAAAAAACATTAACTATACGGAAATGTTATCTCAAACTCGCATTAAAAGATGATTCATGAGTTAAATTTGTTCACAATCAGGACAACTTATTTCCCCCTCCCTTCTCTTCAACAAATTTAACCAAAGATTAATGATTCAAATGTTATCTCTATACATGTTTTTGGGACTTGAAAAGTAAGTAATACTTCTTGATCATATTCATACCACATTTGGTATTCAGTAAATTAATCCCACATAGATCATCCTAATTTTTTTTAATAATGATGAGTGATAATAATTCTGGAACAAGGCTGTGACTATCTATTCATCTTGCTTGCATCTCTAAATTTTAACCCGGTCTAAGAAGCTAATTATAGACCATACATATGAAGGCAAAAAAAGAATGATGTTATGCACATACCTAGATCAATATCTCTGGACAAATTCTTCAAATGACTTTCAATAATGGGTTGTAGTTGCTCTCTTGCTTCACAATAATCTTTCCCATCTCTAACTGGAGGAGGCAAACCGTCATCGGTGACCGTGTTTAGTACACTGTGGTGGTGATAAATCTGCTCACAGTTTGAGAGTGAATTCACTCCCCCGTGTTCAGGCCACAATGCTCCATTCACATTTCTATCGACGGTCATAGTTGTATTTTCAACTGCTAGCCTTTGCAATGGGTTCAAAATTGTCCTGTTGCCAGTTATATTGGTTGACATGCTAATTTGAGGATCTTGTATTGCTTGCCTAGACAAATGACTTGATTCAGAATCAAGGAAATCCTCATGTTGCATCAATGGGGAGGGATTTTCATGTAAGCCCTCACCAAACAAAGAAGTTTGACTTGGTAGAGCCATTTCTCGAGGTCTTACATGTTCAAAAGCTGTTTCCCTAGCCCGAGCTATCTGCGAATTTAAGATACTTCCACTTATATTAGCGGTAGAAACACCATCAGTTCTATTGTTTACAAAACCACCCATTTGATTAGAGGACCGGATTTGACTAATGTGCAGCCGAATAATACGTCTCCCTACTATAGTTGGTGCAGCTGCTTGAGATATGGGAGAACTTGATTGGACTTCCACGGGAAATCGAGGAGATGCGACATTTGAAAATCCTTGAGAATTGGGAGTACGTGGTGAAGATAAAGAATTCAAGTCTAAACCTTCTCGACTCACAACAGGTATTGGTCTGTTAAACAAATTGTTAAATGTTCTTCGATCAAATAATCGACCTGAAGCTTGGGAACTCGATGACCCCATAGAATTGGTTCTACAATCAACACAATACCAACTTCCCACTGGTACTTCTCTACCAAGACCGACGCAATAAGTGTGTGCCGGTGAGTCACATAGATCACACAATAACATTAAGTTATCATCCCCACCCTCGTGACATTCCGTACAAATCACATTCTCGTAAGGATCAAGATAACTTCTCAATTCTTCCTCTGACGGTTGATAAACCTGCAGAATGAAGAAAACATTAAATAAATAGAAGCAACAAAGAGGAAAATCAGAACAAAATACAAATATTAGCATACCTGATCACGCTCGGGAACCTGTATGACAACTTCTCTTAAATCAATTCCAGCTGCAGATCTTGCAGGCTTACTAATTGTCTGAAACCTCTGCTTGCACAGAGGGCAACGAGATTCCACCTTTGCCCACTCCATAATGCAAGAGAAACAAAAAAAGTGTGAACAGCAGTTCAACGTTCCCCTCACTCTCCTTTTATCTTCTTCGGACAAGCATATCCCACATACTTGCTTTACCACCTCAGCCTTGACTTCATCCAATTTCTCTTTACCCTTCCTAACAGGAGGTTTTCTCAACCTGCGTAGATTCAACTCAGTTTTTTGGGGGGAAGTTATGCACCTTGCTCTTGTATTCAAACTACCACTACCACACAACCTTTCAGCTTCTCTCACTTGCTCTCTCTCTTCTTCAGAGATGGTAAATTCATAATCTGATGACCCAGAAAGCAAAATATCTAAATCTGAACGTGTAACACATCTCTTCCGCTTTGGAACTGGCCGTTTACTCCTAGTATTTGCCACTATGTGGTCATTGTCTGAAAATTCATCATCATCTGAGATTCTTACATTTCGCCACCCATGATTCCTTCTCCCTGCATTCCTCGAAGGCTTCTTTGCAGCCTTCGGTTTCTTCCTTTTGCTAACTTTTCTTGAAGTTCTTTTTCGCACGGCTTTCGGACCCAATTTCATATTGTTTCCTCTTGTTCTAACAAATAGTTGTTCCTCATCTGAAAACTCTTCTTCTTCTGGCGTAAAGTCCTCCTCTTCAACCTCCTCCTCCTCCTCCTCCTCCTCAACAACATAATCTTCTTCTTCTTCCTCCACCTCCACCTCCACCTCCTCCTCAGCCTCATAATCATTATCATCATCTACCTTATAGTCCTCATCTCCATCATCTTCTTCTTCTTCTTCTTCTTCATAACTTAACCTTCTCCTTTTTCGTTCATTTCTTTGCCTCACTTTATGTGTACCCAAACCATTCCTATTCCTGGCTTTCGGTCCGACTGTTTTCCTCGTTTTTTTCCGCCTCTCCTCCACCACCTCCTCTCTATCCTCCCCTGATACACATCCATCTAAAGAAGAGCAATAATCATCATCAGAACAATCAGTCACACCATTTTCCTCATTGGAAACAACATAATCTTCATCAGAATCATCAGAACCCTTATCTTTCGGTCGAAATCTGTTCCTGAAATTCTTCTTACTACTAACCTTCCCTCCCCTTACCATCTGTTCCTCACACATAAACAAAAATTGCCAAAAAAAAAAAAAAAACAAATATGTAATCCAATTGATACAAACAAAGAACAAATCAGAATTCTTCAATGAACGAAACCACAACCACCCATCCTTGAATCTAATCCAGAGAAACAAAATTGTGAATTCCTTGATGTTTCCTACATAGTAATTCAAAATTAGCCTCAACCCAAAATGCAAATATATCAAATTTCACATTTAAAAAAAAAAAACGACAAATCGATCTGCTTCATCTCGAACAAACAAAATTCAAAACCCAAATGGGAAAAAAAAAAAAAAATCAAAACCCAAGATTCATTCTTTCATTCTTGTTATGAACTAATAATGAATTATAACTTGAAACATCAAATACCCATGTCTCAAAAAATCAAGAAAAGGGTGGCATTTTCAAGAACAAAGAAGCAAAAATTGATGGGTGATTAAAATTTCAAGAAAACAAAAACAACCCACATAAATTTTCATACCTAGAGAGAGAAAATCGAAGAGAGGAGAAGAGAGAGAGAGGGAGGAATAAAGCACCAGGAACCACCACAGACAATGGAAAATGGCTTCCGATTTCGCAAATAATATTTTCTTTCTTTCTTTTTATTTTCTTTCCTTTTAAATAAAAAATATTTATTTTTTTAATTAATATTATTTATTATAAAATAAATCTTCTTTCTTATTAGGAATAGGCGTTGGAGGTTCTAATTATTCGATGCGATGGCCATCTCCTTGGATGTTTCTTTTGAAGAAATGACTTAAATACCCTTCTCTTTCTTTCCAATTTTATGTCTTTTCTTTTATGACAATTACCATTTTTTGGAAAAAGTTAATTCAACGATAAAAAAAAAAAAATATTAATCCACAATCCAACAAAATCACTAGAGTTATCCGTTTCTTTTCTATTTTAAATCAATTTTAGTATTTACCATAATATGCCTCATAATTGTTTAATGTTGTTTTGTTACATATCAAAAAGAATAAATAAGGAGAAAATATTATTTTTGACCTGAATTTTTTACAGTATTATCAACTTAAATTTTATCAATTTATTAAATAAGTAATTGTAAATTTTTTTTTAATTAATTGATCATTAATTATTCGTATCAAGTTTCATTATTTTTCGAAAATTAAAAAAATAAAATGTCAATTAAATATAAGAAAATGATATATAAGATCACATCTTCTACAAAATCTCATATTATAAGGAATTCAAAAAAAAAAAAAAATCTCATATTATAAGATTCAAACGTACTTTCTTCTCCTCAAATTATTCATATTTGTTGTCGTCTTTTTTTGTAAACGAGCCCTATTTTATATTTTACAATATGACCATTTAAAAAATATAATAGTATATTATAGTAAAATATTTTATGGTCCCTAAATTTGGAGGCTCGTCTATATTGTCACTAAATTTTTGACAAATCGGTCAATTTCGTCTCTAATAATAATTTTTTTCATTATTAGTGTAAACAAATTCATTTATTTGATAGTTGAAAAATTAATTTTATAGACCAAATAAAACTTATTTGTCAAAACTCGAGAATGAAATAGATACCAATTGAAAATTCAGTGATCAAATAAAGCTATTTCTCATAAGTCGAAGTTAATTGGACACAAATTAAAAATTTTGAGACCAAATAAGCACATACCTCAAAATTTAGTGACCAAAAATATATTTGACCTAAATTGATTTAACGTTTAAATTTTAAATTCTTAATACCTTAAAGTTGAAACGTAAATATTGTTCTTTTTCCTATTATGATAAAGTGTTTGCATGAGAGGCAATTTAATCAATTACTTTTAATGTTCAAGATTTTATTTTATCTTCCCCTTAAACACACATTTGAATTTGATCAAATTTGTTTATTCGGTTATCCGCATGTATAATGTTAAAAATTAAATGCAACTTTATAACCCTTTCTAGTTTTTTATTGATAGAATTTTAAATTGAACTTTTCATTCAAGAAAATATTTTTATATTAAATATTTAAAATTGATATTTTATGGATTTTTTAAGTAAAAACTATATTTTTTTTTTGTATTATTCAAATTTTTAAAAGATTGGAAATTAAAACGGAAAAAGAAATAAGAAATCAATTATTTTTTTATTTTAAAAAATTATATATAATTTTAGGAGCGTTTCTTACTAAAAGAAACTAGAAACAAAAAATGTTACCCAAAACACGTGTTTATAAAAATAAATAGAAATGAGAGAGAGAAAAAAACTCAAACTAAAATACTATCCAATAATCTTATATGTTAAAAATCAAGTATGTTGGCTAACATTATTTTGTCATGCGATATATTGTTTTGAAAATCTTAATCAAGTTTTAAAATAAAAAATAAAATTTTGTTTTATTTTAAAATTTAGTTTTTTAAAATGTATTTTACAAAGCGGAAAAATAAATAATAATAAAAACATTGGCAATGTGATTCTAAAAAGATAAACTAAGAATACATTTGTTACCAAATAGAAACTTAGATATCTTATTTATGATTTATCCAAAATATCACTAATAAGATAATCCTTTTAGATTCATCATAATAAATAAGGAAATAAATAAACAAAATTATCAAATTCCAGAAAAGTTTTATTTTATTCTAAAAATGGAAGTTTCAAATTTAATCTGGTGAAATATTATTTATAGAAATAAAATCACAACTATACCGGATTAAAATTAAATATACATAATAAATTTATTACGTGTCAATTACCACCACTTTGAATATCATTATGTTGAGGTAATAAATTTATTAAGGTAAAAATCAATATAAATATATAACATAACAGTAAAATTTGTTTAAATACCAAATTTATAAAAATCATAGTTTTTCAACTATAAATCTGAATGAGTTGATTCATTTTCGTATGGATTCATATTTCAATATTGTTTCAAAGAAAAATTATCATCAGAGTCGTATAAGGTATTGTATTATCAAGAAAAAAATTAATATGTTATTTTAAAAGTGTATTATTAGAATTACAAAATTATAAATTACAAATATAATTTAATCTATTACTAGTATTATTATGTTAATTTTACAATTATGCCTAGTAGGTAGAGTAGTTTAGCTGTATCTTTGGATCCAGTTATATACACCAAAACCATAATGTGATCTTTAAAAAATAAATCGTGACCGTTTAAAAGTAAGAATCATAAAAATGGTCAATCTCATGTACACGTGTATGGTGGATGTTAATTAAGATTTGTCGTATAAAAGCCGGGGACATGATTGTAGATAGGATTGAATGTAGGCAATCGGCGCCCAAATCAGCCTGCCTTTATTTGAACGGCAAGGGCACGTGGTCGCCACTGAAAACTATGGGCCGGGTTAAACCTGGAATCGGAAAGAGAAGGAGAGGCCCATAGAAAGCTTGTTCATTAAATTCTGACTAAAATTATATTTGCAAATTCAATTTCATTACAAATTTATTATTTATTACTTAATATTTAATAAAACTATTTTTTAAATTATTATTTTTCATTTTCTCTCTCTTACTAGATTTTACCACGTGCGTTGCACGTATATTTCTTTCTAAAATCTTAAATTTTAACCAATTAATTAAGAATATAAAAATTAATTTTTCACAGTATATGAATTTCTTAAAATTGATTCACATCCTATATATTTATAGATAGCAATACAAAGAGAATTTTTATTTTTTTTACCAAATTATAATTTCTCATAATTGAAAATTTTACAATCAATTTAGGATTAGAAAGGAAAATGATAATAATTTGTGATCCTATGCACTTCCATCCTTTATTCGTCCTACTTCGCCTCTCATGTTCCACTATTATCCCACTCCATCTTGAATGCTTTTGTCTCACCAACTTTTATCTTTGTGAAAAGTATTGAAAATTTTCCAACCAAATTATCTTTCTATGTTGAGAGCTATAAAAATTTCATAAAAATTGCAATTTTTTTTAAAACTATTTTCTGAATCAATTAAAATTTTCCTATGAAAAAGCAATTTTTATCTTTACTATACTAGATAGGGTCAACATGGAGAAATATTTGTGGATCACTAAACCCTACATCAATGTCAAAATTACAAAATATACCATTTATGACTTTTCTTGAAGTATATGCCTTTTTTTTAGAAGGGGGAAAATTCAAACTAGCCACTTTTGAGGACATATTTAACAAAACAGCCATATTTTTTAAAAGTTATTGAATTAGCCACGTTTTACTATTCAAATTTCAAATATACCAAAAATGCCCCCTATCCGTATGTCAGGTATAGTCTGACACATCTGACACTCTGACACGCCTGTATGTTACGTTACGTATTGGTCTGACACTTCTGACAATTTTCTTTTCCAATGCAATTTTTCTTTCCCGATGCATTATTTCTTTCCATTTTATGGTATGTTTAGTATATTGTTTATAGTTCTTTAGTATATTCAGTATTTTTTTTTATTATTTTTATTATTTTTGATTTTATACTTCATATTTCGATTTTAAATCATTTTTGTAGATTCATTTTAGTATATTATTTATACTTTTTCCTCTCACATAAAGTGTTATGTACATTTGGTATATTGTGTATGTTGTCCCCCGGTTCGTATGTGCATTTGAGAAAAAGTGAAGGATGTACGCAATGTACGTAATTTACATATCATTTAATCTGCAAAATGGAAAATGGAAGAGCATTAATTACACAATGTTTAATATACAAAAAATACTTAATATACAAACAGATGAAAAAAATTGTATGTTATATATAGTACGTATATTACATAATGTACGACTAACAAAAAAACAGAGCATAAAAAGAGGGGGGTGTATATTACGTATAATACGTATATTACATAATGTACGACTAAGAAAACAAACAAAACATAAAAGAAGACGGTGTGTACATCAACCACTCATCATTTTTTTGTATTTTGTGTATATTTAAGAATTACATTTTAATAACCAACATGTATATTACGTATATTACAGAACTATACATTAAAAAAACTATACATTTATGTATATTACGTATATTATAGATATTGTAGATAACCAGACAGTTATGTATATTACGTATATTACAAAACTATACATTTAGAAAAACAGTTATGATGACAAAAGGTGTTCGTTGATAATTTCGTCACTTATGTACATTACGTATATTACATAACATATATTTAGACAAACAGGCACAACGTATATAACGGATAGTACTTTACGTATATTACAACACATAACAAAAAAATTCGAAAAAACTATAAAAAAATTACCTTTTGCCAAAATCTTCAAGATCCATGCCAAAATCTTCAAGATCCATAAGATCTAATATTTTGAAGGAAAAATATGAATAAAAAAAAGAACAAAAACGTAAAACGTGATTTATGAACAAAAAAAAAAGAGAAAAAGAAGAAATGGAAAAAGATAGAGTAGATTCGTAAAATATGGGGAAAAAATGTGATGGGGGAGTTTCTAGAATATGAAAATTGTGGTTTTTTTTTTTTTTAAATAAGAGCAACCATGGATTATGGAAAACAAAGACAAAAAAGAGTATAGATGAAAATGATATATTTTTTAAATAAAAAAAAAGAGAGAGAGATGAAGAGAGAGAGAAGGAAGAAAATAGAATACAAAAAATACTTAATATACAAAAGAGTGTTAATTACATAACAATAATATACAAAAAATTCTTAATATACAAACAGAAGAAAAGAACTGTATTTTATGTATAATACATATATTACATAATGTACGACTAACAAAAAAAAAAGAACATAAAAGAGGGAGGAGTGTATATCACGTATAGTAAATATATTATCAAATATACGACTAAGAAAAAAACAGAACATAAAGGAAGGGCTCTGTACACCAAACCCTCGCCATTTTTTCGTATATTGTGTATACTTAAGAATGTATATTTTAGTAACCAATATAGTGGACTCAAAAAAACAGACAGTTATGTATATTACGTATATTACAGAACTATACATTAAAAAGACATTAGAGAGATGATGAATATTAAAACAGACGGTTATGTATAGCACGTATATTACAAGATATATATTTAAACAGACCACAAGAAAAGGTATATTATGTATATTACAAACTGTATATTAAGCAAAATAGAAGTATAACGTATATTACGTATATTATAGACTGAATATTAAACAGACCATGGAAAAATGTATATTGCGTATATTACACACTGTATATTAAGCAAGATAGAAGTAGAACATATATTACGTATATTACAGACTGAATATTAAACAGACCACGAAAAAGTGTATAATACATATATTACAGACCACAAAAAATGTATAATACGTATGAGAAAAACACATAGTTTATGTATATCACATATATTACAAATAATATATGAAAAAACGAGAATGAGAAGAAATTAAGTAGAGAGATAGTAAATTAAAAAGTGTAGGAAATTTGTGAGATAAACATTTGTAAAAGATTAAAATAATGGATTTTTGAAAGAAAAAAACGAAAGAAAGAGGGAGAGAGGGAAGAAATTGATATGAAATGGATAAATAAAATGAGGGAGAGAAGGAAGAAGAAATGAAATGAAAGTTTGAAAGAAAATGATATGAAATTGATAAAGAAAATGAGAGAGGGGGGCAGAAGAAATGAGAGAAAAAATGAAAAAATGAGGGTGGGAGGGAGATAATGAAATATATAGAAAAACATGGGAGGAAAAAATGAGAGGGAAAAATGAGAGGGACATTTAAAAAAAAAAAAAATAGAGAGAGATGAATATTAAAAAAAAAAAAAGACAAAGAAAGGGACGGTGGGTGAGGGAAGGGGAGGAGAGAGGAGAGAGGAGAGAGGAAATAAGGAATGATGTGACATGAAGGGTTTTTTTGGTATTTTTATATTTTTATATGGCTAATATTTTACAAAATAAAAAGTGTGGCTATTTATGTCAAGAGGGAGGAAAATTGTGCTATTGAGATAATTATCTCTTTTTAGAACTTAATGTATTATTTAATAATTTGTTTTCAAATTTAAATCTCTCTTCAGTCTTATTTATTATTTTTACTGTTTAAAATATTAATAATCATGCAGTGCTAATTTTAAGAAACAAATCGAACCATACCACTTTAATTTTAGCTGGTTTGGTTATTGAATATAATTTCTTTTTATGTCTTCAACAAAATTATTATTGTAGAAATTAAACATTCAACACCATATTTTAAATTTTAAATACGTTATAATAAAAATTAATGGATTTTGCTAAAAAAAACAATTAAATTGCAAATCAAAGCATATATACTTCAATTCAATTTTTCAAAGTTTGGCTATAAATGATCTTATCATTGATATTTAGTCTTTTAAAAATGGTATTATCAAAACTATCATGCATTTTTTTATTTTCAAACAAACAGTTGTGAGTTAAATGCCTTCAATATATAATTAAATATTATTGATACTTCTTAAGAAGAAAAACTATAGACTCTAAAAAATTTATATAAATTTTTAATCATTAGAAAGAAAAGTACATGGGAATGCACGTGGTAGAAATCTAGTATCTTGAAAAAAAAATGTGTAGGATAGAAAAATAATAAGAAAACCCATTAAGAGAAAGAAAAAAAAATTAAATGAAAAAGACAGTAAAATAATTAGTAATGGGTAAATAATAAATAATGACATATATATTTTTTAGATTTATTTATTCAATTGATGAGTTATAAAACTTTTCTTCTACTCATTTAATTCAATTTAATTGTAACTATGAATAATTTTTAATTTTCAGTTAGTCTTGCAATGAGTTTCATTAGATGCATGAGATGGGAAAACAACTAATAGATTACCTTTTGGTTTCCCTTTATCTAAAAACGATAATAAATAAATTTTACAATATATCACATATAATTGATAGTGAATCAAAACATTGAATTTGAGATATAATTTTTATCATTAAGTCAGAATTCATCATAAATTAGAATGAAAGATAATTACTTTTGTTGTTGCCTAAAAATGGAGAGGTTCCACGTAGACAACGAACTTAATTTATTGGATGAGTTGGAGGTGGTGCGCTGCTTTGACGGCGTGCTACGTAGGTAAAAGGAAAAGAGCACTGGTGTGGTGCCGGCCTTACACCCTCCGATGCTTAAGTCAGAGCTAGTGTGCCAGAGAGAATTTGAGTAGAATTGTAGTAGAAATCAGTTACCTAATGAATGAATTTCTTCTCCTATTTATAGGAGATTAGGTTGATGACATCACGTGCCACGTGTCGTGTCGGGATTGGGCCATGTGTTGCTTCTCAATTACGTGTCGCTTGTGGGTTGCGCCATGTGTCGTTTCCCAAGTGGATACTTGTATTCAATCTTAAGTATTATGTCTATGTCGAAGACTGCGTAGCCAGGTCTTTTCAGGTGCAAAGACTTTATGCTTAGGTACCGTGGTCAGACTAGGTGTCCTGGTACTGTGGTCGGACGAGGTGCCTAGGTACCGCGGTCAGTCGAGGTGCCTTGGACCAGGTGCTTTGGACCAAGTGCTTTGGACCAGGTGGCCAGCACCGCGGTCAGACGAGGTGCCTTGGACCAGGTGCTTTGGACCTGGTGCTTTGGACCAGGTGCCCAAGTACCGCGGTCAGACCAGGTGCGTAGACAAATCTTATCCAGTTGTAAAATTCTACGTGTAATCCAATTTCACTCCACAACAGAGGCCCCCTACTCCCGAGTTGAGTTGAGTTGAGATGCCAGTTCAATGCTACTTGGGAGTATTCTTCAAAGCGGAATTTTACCTTAGTCTATTTCTTAAAAATATTCAAAGTGTTGAGGTCTGTAGCTTGAATTTTCCGTTGCAATCGTCAAAATTTTGAGAGTTTATAGCTTGAATTTTCCGTCATTTCAGTTGTCAAAATTTTGAGAAAATACTAAGTGTTGGAGCTTGGTTGGAGTTTAGTAGGTTGATTTTTCTGTCCCTGGTCGTTTTGGAGTTGGGTTGCATGTCCAAGTTGTCACACTTAATCATCGCATACTCCGCCCCCTTTGATTTTAAGAGTAAAAATTCTCTTAAAATCAAATACATTAAATTCTTCTATCTTTTAAAAAAAAAAGATTACAAAATTCAAAAGGCAATTGAATTAATAACAATTGAAGAATAAAGAAGGAGTAGAAAGAGAAAGAAGAAAGGAAAAAAAAAAAAAAGAGTAGGGGGGAGGGGTTCCAGACCCGCGGGTCAAGGAATGACCCGTGTCCCCGCTTTGATTGATTTTTTTTAGACCTGCTGGGACTTTTGCCCGCGGGTCAAAACCTAACTCGCGGGCAGGGGTCGCGGGTCAGGTTTTGACCCGCGACCCTTTGAGAATTTTTTTTTTATAACTTCCAGCAGCTTTTTCTTCTTCTTCTTCTTCTTCTTTAACCAAACTTAATTTGGTTTTAAAAACTTTATTTTTTGTTGAGTCTTGATACGGGTTTTTATTTTTTTAACAAGTCCCACATTTTTTGTAGACTTATAATTTTTTTTCTTTTAAATTATTTTATTAGGTGCGGCTCGTTAAAGCACTGCACTCCCTCGTAGACTTAGAATTTTTTTCTTCTTTTAAATTTTTCTACCAGGTGCGGCTCATGTGAGGCATGCATTCCTTGGTAGACTTTGAATTTTTTGGTCGTTTTAAACTCTTCTACCAGGTGCAGCTCACCAGGTGCGCCTCGTGGGAGCCCTGCATTCCCTGGTAGACTTTGAATTTTTTGGTCGTTTTAAATTCTTCTACCAGATGCGGCTCGTGCGAGCCCTGCACTCCCTGGTAGACTTAGAATTTTTTAGTCGTTTTAAATTCTTCTACCAGATGCGGCTCGTGCGAGCCTTGCACTCCCTGGTAGACTTAGAATTTTTTAGTCGTTTTAAATTCTTCTACCAGGTGCGGCTCGTGCGAGCCCTGCACTCCCTAATAGACTTAGAATTTTTTAGTCGTTTTAAATTCTTCTACCAGGTGCAGCTCGTGGGAGCCCTGCACTCCCTGGTAGACTTAGAATTTTTTGGTCGTTTTAAATTCTTCTACCAGGTGCGGCTCGTGCGAGCCTTGCACTCCCTGGTAGACTTAGAATTTTTTAGTCGTTTTAAATTCTTCTACCAGGTGCGGCTCATGCGAGCCCTGCACTCCCTAATAGACTTAGAATTTTTATATAGAGCTCCCCCACCTTGATGGACTAAGAACTTTTTTCATTTTGCTCTTCCACCTTGGTGGACTTAGAACATTTTCATTGTAGAGCTCTTATCTTGATGAACTAAGAACTTTTTCATTGTAGAGCTCTTATCTTGATGGACTAAGAACTTTTTCATTTTGCTCTTCCACCTTGGTGGACTTAGAACATTTTCATTGTAGAACTCTCCCATCTTGATGGACTAAGAACTTTTTCATTTTGCTCTTCCACCTTGGTGGACTTAGAACATTTTCATTGTAGAGCTCTCCCATCTTGATGGACTAAGAAATTTTTTCATTTTGTTGTAGTATAATCACATAGTTGGCCCCCACTCGAGTAGAGTTTTATGTCTTGAAGTCTAACTCGAGTCTAATTATTCTCGAATGATTTAACTCTCATAAATGCAGTAAGTAGAAAAAGTACGATCTTATTCATTTTATTGTTGAACTTCTTACAATAAAAAACTTTATTGGAAATGAAACCGCAATAAATAAAATTGACAAAATGAAATCTAAGTTGCTTGACATCTTCATGGGTGTAGTAGAACCTTTTAGATGAGATCAATCAATGTGTTGATGCCTTGACCAATACCTCAATGACCTGGTATTGTCCTTTTTAGGGCTTAAGCTCTTTTTCAATAGTCGGGCCTCCAAAGATAGTCTTTATTTCTCCATATGGAAAATTTTGATTATCACGGTCTTTGTCTTTCTTATCTCCTTTATTTCTAATGAATTCTTTCAAGTACCCTTTTTGAATAAGGGTCTCAATTTCTTCCTTGAGATCAAAGCAATCAGAGGTGGTATGACCATGGTCTTTATGGAAGAGGCAATACTTGTCTTTGTTTATCTTGTTTGACCCTGCTTTCATCCTAGGCGGCCACCTAACCAAGTATTTGTCTTTAATCTCTAAGAGCAGTTGTTCAATCGGGACCGTGGTGGGAGTGTACTTTTTAAACTTACTAGGAGGAAGACTCAGCTTCTCAAGTCGATCTCCCGATTTGAATCTCTTGTCATCCTCCTGATGGTCAGCTCCCCAGACAAACTCTTCTGTTCGATCTCTCTTCTTGTGTTCCGTTCGTTTACTACTACCTCCTTCATATGAAGTTCTTCTTGCACTAAGCAACTCTCCCGCGCTCATATATTTTTGCGCCCTAGCTAGAAGCTCAGTGTATGTAGCAGGCGTTTTCTTGCCTAGTGACCACAAGAACTTTTCATCTTTCAAACCAGCCATCACAGTAGTCAGAGAAATGTCATCACTGTAACCTTCCACCTTCATTGCCTCATTATTAAATCTCACTACATAGTCGCGGAGACTCTCCTCTGACTTTTGACGCACAGTCAAAAGATGCGTGGCTGGTTTCTTATGATCTCTTCCACCAAGGAACTGAGTTACAAAAGACCGAGTAAGATCTTTAAATGAAGATATGGAACTCGGCTTGAGCTTCCTGTACCACCCGCGAGCAGGGCCTACTAATGTAAGGGGGAACGCCCTACACTTGATAGCATCTTGGACTCCCTGGAGCTCCATCCAGGTCCGAAATGTATCAACATGCTCGATTGGATCCTTTGAACCATCGTAGGTAGTCATTGTTGGCATTTTAAACTTGGTTGGAAGCTCCACCTCCATTATATCATCAGTGAATGACGGCTCAGTTTGCTTGAGTAGATCTTCTAAGACAATAGGAGTCTTTCCTCTATACTCTTTTTTCATATGACCAAGTTGATCTTGGAGATTTTTCAACTCTGGTGCCCAAGGTTGGGAACTTTCTGCAGTAGACTTCATAACATTTGCATGTTCTTTTCTCTTTTAATTGAGAACTTCTCTGAGGTCTGACTTTCGTTTCTTACTAGGATGCTGGTTGCGAGGAGAGTTATGAGAGGAAGAGGAATTGTCCTGGATATTTAGATTTGACTTCCCCTTTGAACCACCCTTCTCATGATTCCGCGATTCACCTATTCGCTCTATAGGTTCTTTGTCTTTTTTAGATTGTATTTCCTGGTTGTGGAGCTTGATGATCAGTTTTCTGTGTAAGAATTTCGAGTACTTTAGAAAGATCTCGAT
Source organism: Gynostemma pentaphyllum (assembly GCA_028015215.1). Taxonomy (NCBI): domain Eukaryota; kingdom Viridiplantae; phylum Streptophyta; class Magnoliopsida; order Cucurbitales; family Cucurbitaceae; genus Gynostemma; species Gynostemma pentaphyllum. The sequence goes on along the minus strand of CM051351.1, from coordinate 58,970,847 downwards.
TCACACCTCGAACCTGCTCTTATAGAGCATCTATCCTTCCGTCTGGCATTGGCACAACTCTAACTACTTCTTGATTTTCATCAGCTTGTTGTTGTTGTTGTCATTCTCTAGTACTACGAGTTTGATATCTCGTATTACGAGGGTTACGGTTTTCACCGTCATCTATATCATCACCGTGTTGCTGACTTCTACGACTCATCCTTGATGGTAGAGCACTTAGTTATATACTCTTCCCACAAACGGCGCCAAATGTTGTTGCCTAAAAATGGAGAGGTTCCACGTAGACAACGAACTTAATTTATTGGATGAGTTGGAGGTGGTGCGCTGCTTTGACGGCGTGCTACGTAGGTACCTGCACAGGAAAGGAAAAGAGCACCGGTGTGGTGCCAGCCTTACACCCTCCGATGCTTAAGTCAGAGCTAGTGTGCCAGAGAGAATTCGAGTAGAATTGTAGTAGAAATCAGTTACCTAATGAATGAATTTCTTCTCCTATTTATAGGAGATTAGGTTGATGACATCATCGTGCCACGTGTCGTGTCGGGATTGGGCCATGTGTTGCTTCTCAATTACGTGTCGCTTGTGGGTTGCGCCATGTGTCGTTTCTCAAGTGGATACTTGTATTCAATCTTAAGTATTATGTCTATGTCGAAGACTGCGTAACCAGGTCTTTTCAGGTGCATAGACTTTATGCTTAGGTACAGTGGTCAGACTAGGTGTCCTGGTACTGTGGTCGGACGAGGTGTCTAGGTACCGCGGTCAGACGAGGTGCCTTGGACCAGGTGCTTTGGACCAGGTGCCCAAGTACCGCGGTCAGACCAGGTGCGTAGACAAATCTTATCCAGTTGTAAAATTCCACGTGTAATCCAATTTCACTCCACAACAACTTTTTATCTTACGATATTCCCAAACTTAAAATAACATATCTTAATGTTCAATTTGAACAAATAAAATTAAATTATAGATTAACTTAAATTTTATGAGGGGTTTAAATTAAAAAATAAAAGTACTTTTCTTAAAAAAAAAAAATTAGACGTCACATAGTATGAATTATGCCATACCTCGAATAAAAAATAAATTAAAAATAATAGACTCATTCAAATCTATAATCTATAATCTATAACATATATAAAAGTGGGGAAGTGAGGAGAAACATTCACTTCCTATTTTACCCCTACTTATTTAAAATATTTCATTTGTATCCTTTTGTTTTTTTATTTATTTTTAATTAAATTTATTTAATTATAAAAAGACAATGGTTACTATGTATAGTTGTGTCTTTTTCCATCAAAAGGCATAACTATATACAATTAATTTTAAATTAAATCGACTTATAATTATATAATGACAATAGTCACAATGTATGGTTGTGTCTTTTCCATCAAAAGACACCCATATAAATTTTATTTTAAATTATATTGACTATTATAAAAGGACGATAATCACCAATGGTTATGTCTTTCCATCAAAAGACATAATCATTCAAAGAGTCATAACTTTTCATTTAGAGTTAATAAATACATTTTTAAAATGTGTCCCTCAAAGAAAATTTAAATTCATTTATAATTTAGTATTTTAATTTGAATATCCTTTCACCTACGATATTTGTGCAACCATGCATTTGGTGTAAATGATTTTATCGATCTCAATTAAATCAAGATGTTTAGATTTCTATGTACTTTTTTTCAATAAAAATCAAAATCAAAATAGCATTTAATTACGTGCCCTTTATTTTGATTTGTTTTCGATTAAGGTTGGTCTATTCTGCTTTCAGTTTCAATTATTTCCGGTTCATTTCTAATTTGAGATCTTAGATAAATCATTGTATCTATTAATAATATATATATATATATATATATATATATATATATATATATATATATATATATATATATATATATATATATATATATATATATGGAAGAAGGAATTGAGTTTGCAACTTGCAAACAGAGATGACGAACCATTTAGACTATTTTTGAGTTTGTTATAATAAAATTCATCTCATCTAATTAATTGATTATTTTATGTTTTTAATTATTTGAATTACTTTCTTTCTTTCTCATACATTTCTTACGATATTATTGTGAGATAGATGTGTGGACATTATTTATGAACAAAAATCCAAACAATCACCATGGTAGAGTGGCAATTGTAAAAAAATGTGGTTTATGATAAATTCAACAAGTTTGAAACTGTATTTGAAAATGATAAAATCTTAAGTCCTTTGCTTCTAAATAAAAAGCTGTAAAATTTTCAAATCATATTATAAAATTTAATATTTTATGTACTAATTTATTATAATCGGTAATACAAATGAATTTTAGATTAATAATTTAAATTGAATATAATAGTTGAGGATTTCAAAATCAATTTACCAATTTATTGAAATGATTTTTTTATATTAATATTTAAAGGAGAATATATATCAATTGATGTTATTAGTATTTTATATCTATGCATCGATTCTAATAATTAAAATTTAAGATTTATGTTAAATGAAATTAATTCTGAATAATTTCTTATAATAAACAAAAATCCAATTATTATACACAATTTTATAAATGCAACGAGGTTCTTTTAAATTTATAATTAAAAAAAATCACAAGATACGTGCATCGCACGTGCTGCTTAACTAAGTAATCCTAAATCTTCATTAAGCTCTCTATACAATTTTTCATTGATATTAAGATTTAAATATAAATACTCTTAGAAATAAGAAAACAAAATTATAAATTATTACTAAATCTAAATTAAAATAAAGATGTTTAATATAGATCGTAACACTCTCTTCTTCACAATTCAGTGCTTTAAAGAAAAGATGGATTCATCCATGGAATTTTTGCAAGGAAAAAAAAAGGCGACGAACCAATAGTTATATATAGATGTTGAAGATACCCATAATTCTGAAGTCTCTGACGATGCATAAATAATTGATGATTTGGGTATGCAGAGTTGAGAAGCATTTCTCTAAACTGTTAAAAAAATTGTCGAGAATAGAGGTTAACTTGATTGAACCGAACCCAATGGTTGATTCGATAAAGTTTCAATATAAGTGACAATTCATAAATGAGTATATATTCACATAATCTTTATAAGTGACTATTCATAAATGAGTATATATTATAAAAAATTGATGAAATTAATATTTCTTTCGTATTTAGTTAGTAGTCTAAATATTGAATTAAAACAATTACATAGGAAATATTAATATGAGAAGCATCTATGTATTATTGAAATATGATGGTATTTATATTCATAAACTAAGATTTACCTCAATTATCCAATAACAATATAGTTGGGGAAAGCTGACCAGATAACTAATTAATCGACTAATTACATTTCACAATTAGATTATCTAACAGGAAAAAACCAAGAAAGAGTTGAGAGATAATGACCCCTGCCGTCAAAATTTCGAGAGAAAAAAACAGATATATAGAAATCATAAGAATTGATTAATGTCTAATAATTTAAATAAAATAAAATAAACTAAACTTTACCTAAATATTTGTTTCATATCTCTCGATCTCGGCTAAAAAAATACCAAGTCGGTTTGTTTAAAATAGAAATGGAGATTTTTTTTTTCCCATAGATAAACCTCAAAAGAGGACAAGAGAACACGAATTTAACATACGACCTTTCTTGGCCAAATCATGAGCCTGAAGGTTAAGAGTTCTAGAAATGAAACAGAAAGAAATTGAAGAGAATGAAGCTTTTAACAACACAATCTATTCCAAAAGAAAATCTAATGTTTTTGGTTAGTCACAATTTTTTTACAACTTTCCAAAAATTAGATTGATTTATTTATGAGAAGAATATAAGTAGAAGAGTTTTTTAATTGACTAATAAGAATTCTAAAATAGACCAATCAATGTGTACTTAATTATAATTACTTATTTCTTTTATGTATGTAACTGACAGGATTGTTTTTTTTTTAAGATTACTGGCATTATTTTGCTAACGTGCAAGTTAAATTATTTTGTTTAAATGTGTATTTAATTAAAAAGTCATAAATAATCCAAATTATTAATAATGAAAGTGACAGATTAGATATTATATAGAATTAAAATGGAAATTAAAAGTTTTACCACTCAAGCTAAAATTTTATATATATAGTATACATTAATATTATATTAAATATTATAGAAATATAATTTATTTTTCCTTACTATTTTAAAATATAAATAATTAATTAAAGAGATAATTTTAAATCTAGCAAATTTTTAGGTAATATTTATAAAAATATAAACTTTTAAAAATATTTGTGTATACGTCAAATTTGAGGGGGTTAATTAGTGATCAACATTGAATTACATATTTTTAAAATAAGTTAATCATTGATTCACACGTTGAGTTATTGCAAAAAGTTGTTATATTTACAAATAGTTTTATGCTAATCACTAATAAACATAGTAAAAACTGCTATGTTTCCTTCAATGTTAATCGCGCATAAATGTTATAAAAGTTACTATATTTACATATATAGCATAAAAATTTGTTACTCAGTGAAATGTCCCTTTATAAATTAAACATTAATATAAATTTGTAAAATGGTAATGTAAGAGTTTATACAAACTCTTATTCTTTAATAATTGATTGAAATACTATTACTATTATTCAAAGGATCAGTTAAAATTTAAATATATGGAAAAGGTAAAATAATTTAATCCACCATAATACACCAAAGAGTAAATTGAAGTCCATGCTTACGATATTAAAATAAAATAAAAAGAATTATATTATATGAATGTCAAATTTGGCCGCTAACCATCAATAAAATCAATTCTATGTATGTCTTTTCCACTCCATAAGTTTTAATACAAATTATAATATCAACGTTCAACAACGCCTGATTATACTCTTCGTCTTCTTCTCTGTTCTTTCTCCTTTACATTGCGTCTACAAATCCGACATCGACTTTATTATTTTTGGTCAAATAGGCTGCCAGCATCAGAGTTAGATTTCAACTGCGTTTTTGAGAGACGAACCGTGCAATATCTTCATGGAAGCTTTATTTCTGATGAACTTTTCTAACAGCTCAACCTTGACTCTTGTGAGTTTGGCTTGATAAAAGGAATTTATAGATATCAATCCAACTAATATCAACTTAGGAATACTAAAAGCTTCTTAAAAAAGAATGCAAAAGGCTATAATAAAGAAATGAATTTAAACCCGTTGTTAATTTTTCTTACAAACAGACGTAATGGTTTAATAAAAGAAATAATTGTGTCTATTGAGTTGCAATTGATGCTTAAGAAAACGTATCATTTTTTAAAAATATTAAATTTGGAATTTTTAAAATATAAGGTTATTTATTGGGTAAAATATGTTTTTGGTCCCTATAGTTTTACTTTGGTTTCATTTTCGTCCCTGTACTTTCAAAACTGACTTTTTTCGTCCCTGTACTTTCCAAAACCCACTTTTTTCGTCCTTCTGTTAACTTCTCCGTCTGGGACATAAACGGCTAGCTTATGTGGCATTTTTCTTGCTTATGTGACATTTTTCTTGCTTATGAAATTGTACAATAAAAATCAAATTCAAAGCAAAACCCAATTGATCTTCAAGCTTAAAAATCAATCAAAACTTACAATTTCTCTCTTTCTCAGTCTCTACAAATTCAAGAAGAAGAAGAATTGGGCCCAGAAACTCTAGGCGATGATTCAGGAAACAGAGACAGAAGTTGAGGTTCCAAACCTCCTCCTCCTCCTCTAGGAGTATTCATCGGCGATGGATGAAAATAAAACCCTTTATCAGCAATCGCCCTTTCTTCCTCCGACGAGCTTCCGAGCGGCGATTTATCAAATGGGTCATCGTTCAAAGGCGTAACAGGACTAAGAACAAGAGAGGGAAAATCCAACAAACTGGGAGAGAGAATATCTGGGTTTCTCGGAGAAAACCCAGAATTGTGATTCCCGAAATTGGGAATCAGGGTGTTGATCATGAGACTGTTTTTAAGGTTGTTTCTCCGTTTGTAAAGCTTGAAACTTTGCTGTTTCTTTGGAGCTGTTTTGAAAAAGTTTGATACAGAAATCAGTTTCAAAAAGTAAAACTAAGGTTTTGAAATATGTGTGATACCCAAATCAGTTTCAGAAATTTCAGATTTAGAGTTAATCAGAATACTTACAATTTCTCCTTCGATACTTCTCCTTCGATACTTCTACTTCGCTACTACTCACCTACTTCGTACTTCGCCTGCGTACTTCACCTGAGACTCAGATCTTCTCCTTCGATTCGCTACTTCTCCTTCAATTTGTCCTTCGATTTCTCCTTTGATTTCTGCTTCACTTCGTCCTTCTCTGAGATTTTAGGGCAGTTTATTTTCTCAGTTAGTTACTAAATTTGATTTCTAATTCAGTTTATGCCACATCAGTTAATTCTGCCAACAACTTAATGCCACATAAGCAAGAAAAATGCCACATAAGCAAGCCGTTTATGTCCCAAACGAAGAAGTTAACAGAAGGATGAAAAAAGTGGGTTTTGGAAAGTACAAGGACAGAAAAAGTCAGTTTTGAACGTACAGGGACGAAAATGAAACCAAAGTGAAACTATAGGGACCAAAAACGTATTTTACCCTTATTTATTAAAAACAAATAATGGCACACTTTGTAATTTTTAAATTTTATATAGGGATAGAACTGTCCAAAAAAGATTTTCCAACATCCCCATTTTTAAGATATTAAAGATATTACCAAGTTAGAGGAGCGGAGACTCTAACCCGTAACTAAGTGAGGGGAGCACAACGAAATGATTGACAATTGACTATTTAAGTCACGCTGATTCTCCCATCTGATAATAACTTGAAAAACTTAATAAATTTTAAAAAATGAGACGTTTTGTAATAATAACTTGGTCACATGTTTCATAGATTTTAAATTGTAATTGATTTATACTTTTACTTAATATATTAATTAAGTAAAAAATGACTAAAAATTCTCATGAGTAACGTATAAAGGAATCAAATCAAGTAAATGAAATGGGTAAAACAAACGAAAAGATGGCGACAAATGATGCTACAATAGAAATGAGAAGAGAATAACAATGAAAGTCATGAGATTCTTTGGATGTTGAAAAAATATTGTCGTAACGTGTTTGCGACGCAGAGCGCCAACATCCATTTTCCAGGTCTTTTTGTACAAAAGGAAAAATTTGGAGTCGTCACCAACCAAATTCGAGTGTGATCGGTCACCTTATTAATAAAAATAGTCTAGGAAAACCAAATTGGGTTCGGGAGTCATTTATGTATAGGGAAGGTATTAGCATCCTACAACATAAATTAATGGTCCTTAATTTAACTAATTTGTGAAAAGATTGATTGAGCGGGGTTATGACCGTTAATTGAACAATATGAGAATTGAGAATTCTTCATTTAAAGAAATTGAAAGTCATTACTTCTCAAAATCCCATCACCTGGTTTGTATTTATATTTTAAAACATTTTTTTTATTTAAGATACTTCCTTTTATTTTAAATAATAAGTATTATGTTTATTATTTATTTTTATACACTTATTGAGAATTTTGATTAACACATTACTCAGCCTTCACAATTGTGACGATTTCCTAATGGGCTGGGCCTATGGTCATGGGGTGGGGTGGCCGAGGGATATGTATTAAAAAAAAACAAAAAAAAAAAACTAATAACTAATCTAAATCCTAATCCCATTGCCCATTCCCCCGCCCCCGCCCCCGCCCCGTTTAGTAAATGGGGAATTTTTTTTCCCCCTGCCTCGCCCCTGCCCCTACCCCATTTACGAAGCGGGTTTGGCGGGGTCGGGGTGGGGGGTTTTTCTTTCACCCCTACGCCCTACCCCCTTTTTTTTAAAAAAAAATCATTTATTAATTAATTAAAATATCTCTCAAATATCTAAGTCTAAAGATATTTAATAAAATTTAATTCTTAATAATAAGAATTAAATTTAGACACTTTATCCTTACATCATTTAAGAGATTAAACTAATAAAATACTTTTTTTTAAATTCAAAACTTACCAAAAACCCGAGGCGTTACAGTATTTATGGTGAGAATTTACAATTAGGAGTTTGTTTTTTGAATTACTCAAAGAATAGTACGCTTATTTATATTTAAATCATTTAATTTAAAGGTGTATTTAATGTTTTTTTCTTCCTCCAATAGGCCTTTGATGTTACTAGAATTTTAGCACGTGCGATGCACGTTTTTTAGATATTGTTTAATGTAAAAAAAATTTGGTTCTTTATTTGAGCACCAATTATTTCTATTGTTTCTTTTAATTTAAATTATTCAAATATTAATTTAAGATTTAATCTAAATAAGTAAATCCTATTGATTTGATCTGATTCGTTTTATTGGGTCTAAAAAAAATAGTTTTTATGGGAGTGAAACTTTTTTAACATTACATGATTTTAGTAAGTAAACAGTTAGAAATTTTCTAAATCCTTTTAAAAGAGAAAATCTTAAAAGAATGAAATGGTTGATAAGTCTAAAGTGTTATATTTTATTACCCTTTTATTGATTGTTGTTAGATAGATGACTTCAATTATTGACACTACAAAAAAAAAAAAGTCAATTTGCGACCAGTAATTTGCGATCAACTGGTCGTTTATATAGTAGAATGCGACCAAAAAAGCGACCAACATGGTGGAGGTAAAAAAGCTGGTCGTTCCGGAATTTGTGCGACTGTATAGTCACAAATATACGACCAAGCATGGTTGGTCGCAAAAAAGTCAGCATTTTAAAAAACGACCAGATGGTCGCTTAAAAAAGTGACCATCTGGTCTTAATTTAAATTGAAGATAATTGACCAGTTGGTCATATGAATAAGTGACCACGTGGACCAAATGGTCACTTTTGTACTCAGACAAAATGCGACCAGATGGTCGTTTGTTTGGGGATAAAATACGACCATCTGGTCGTAATTTAAGTTGAAAAAAAGTGACTAGTTGGTCACATGAAACAGTGACCACGTGGTCTTTTATAAGCGACCAAGTGGTCAATTTTGTACTCAGACAAAATGCGACCAGATGGTCGTTTATCTTAGGGTAAATGCGACCATCTGGTCGTATTTAATAAGTATTTTTTTTATTTATTTAAATTACAATAATTAGTTAATTAATTATTATTTATTTATTTAATTAATATTAAAATTTAATAACAAAAAATTGGAATTAAAATAAAATATATATAAATCAAATATTCAAAAAATGTTTTATACAGAAGAAAGCATCCTAGAACTACTGCGGAGGGGCGGGGGTGGCGGAGGAGGCGTCGATGATGAATGGTCGCCGTCTAGGGATCTGAAGTACGCGGCCAAAGATGTTGCGACTTGGGCCTCAACCCGTGCCTGCATATCTGCCTCAATCGCAGCGACTCGAGAAACGAAGTTGTCGCACATAACGTCCATGTCAGTGTGAAGCTGCTGAACCTCCGCGCGCAGCTGCTGCTCAACCGGAGAAGGGCCGAAGCTAGTGCTCGATCCGCTCCACTGAGGCCGGGGCACATCCGCGTAAAGGCGTCGCCCGTACAAGCCGAGCCCAGGAACTGATCCATCAGGCCGAACCCCTCCAGCAGCCTCCAAGAACGCCTCTCTACGGTCTTCCTGAGTCGGTTGCGAGTCTAGTGTGGGCAACCGCTGACTAAACGACTCCGTGAAACGTTCCTAAACATTTAAAATTCAGAAAATAAAATAGTTAATATATAAGTTAGGAAAAATTTTAAAGAAAAAATAATAATTGAAAAAATTATTAAATACCTGAACTTCTTTCGCCTTATCGTCGACAAACGTCCTGTCCTTCTTCGTGTGAAGAACGCGGTGCAGCTCATCGGGCGGGACAGGGCGACCGTGATTCGCTTCCTAAAAATATTAGAGATTGAAGAAGAAAAAATAATAAATTAATAACTAATTGAAAAAAGAAAACAAGAAAAAAGTACGTAAAAAAACAAAACAAAAAAAAAACTTACCATTCGATGATGGTGCTCGTCGTGGGTCCGGGCCCCGCCTGTGTGTTTGGTGGGATTCTTCGCACGGTTGACCTTATTCCTTATTGACAGAATTTGCAGTGATGCAGGTCCTCATCCACATCTCAGTAAATCATGCATCTGTTCCAACACGAATCTATTTTCTCCACGGATAAGACAAGTCCCTCCACTAGCTTTTTCGTGTCGTACAAACTGTTGGGCATAATATTTTCTTCTAGAGCGCATCGATGAAACCACGAAGCAATCGAATCAAATCCTCTAGCAGGTATGTTGTACTGCGCCTTTATATTTAAAAATTTTGTAGCAGCAGCAAGTTGACTTACTTGACACCCATCGTACAATGGTCGGTTGGCTGTCTTTAGCATCTCGTGCATCTTACGTGCTCCAGGATTCATTTCCTCTTCAACAACCCGTTCATCTTCGTCTACATTTAAACTTTCACGGAAATTTTCATTTCCCCCATACCCCGCACCATCAAGTATAATTTGCTACATTTGACTATACTGCTGTTCATCATTCCATTCTTCGGCAACAACCTCTACATTCGAGCTGCTACCTTCGCATCGTCTCGATTCATGTAATGCAGCGTCGAACATTTCCTTTGTTTCCCCCTGAAACACCCAGTGGTAATAATTCTGCACAAATCCACGACTATAAAGATGAACCTTCAAATCTGTAACCGGTATGATTCTCCTATTGTCGCATGTCCTGCACGGGCAACGTAGCTTTCCACCATACTTTTCATAATAGATAGTTGTCATGCAAAACTCAACAAACTGTTCAACCCCGGCCACGAACTCATCGTTCAAATACCCATCTATCAAACGAACATACATCCACTCTCTCATTTTCTTTTTTCTTAATGATAACAAACAATGGGAGGAGGGGGTTTTTATAATGGACTCCTCTGCTCATTTGCGACCAGATGGTAGTATTTTTGCTATCAACTGGTCTCATTTTCTCGCCATTTTCTTCACTGCCCCGGGTCACATCATGTCACAGAATTTACGACCACATGGTCACTTATTTTGGTGACCACTTGGTAGCTTTTCTCCCACCTGCCCCAGGTCACATCAAGTCACAGCATTTACGACCACATGATCACTTATTTTGGTGACCACTTGGTAGCTTTTCTCCCACCAAATTGTTTATCTACCACTGGTCATTTAAAATCGCAACATTTGCGACCATCTGGTCACTTAACAATGTGACCACATGGTAGCTTATTTCCCGCCAAATTTCTAAGCTACCACTGGTCACTAAAGGTCACCAAAATTGCGACCATATGGTCACTTTGAAATGTGACCACTTGGTAGCCTTTCTCCCGCCAAATTTACGCGCCTTTTTTTGCTACTAAATGATACCTCGTGTCACAAAATTGCGACCATATGGTCGTAATTTTGCAGTGACCATATGGTCATTTTCTTCCCGCCAAACATTCGCGCCATTTTTTATGACTAATTCTTTTCTTGGTCACAATTTGGTCGCAAAAAAGTGACCATATGGTCGTTTTAAGTCAAACTTCATATTTACTACCAGAGTGGTCACCAAAAAAATACCCAATGATGTGGTCGCAAATTTCTGGTCGCAATTTAACAGTTTTTTTGTAGTGTGATAACAGGGATTTGAAGAATATTTAAAAAAATATGAGTTGTCTCAAATATTATATTTATCTAAACTAAATAATGAATTATCATAATATTTTAAAAATTATCTAAATAGCAGTTCAATAATTATTGCTTGAATTATTTTGTAATTTGTCACTGAAATGATTGGTTTTTGACATTTTAAGTTGATTTTTGGCCTTTTTTAGTTCAATAATTATTAAACTGCTATTTGGGTATTTTTTTTTAAAAAATGAGAAAAATATAGGTTCATTTTGGTTCATTATGTTAGCATTTGTTCAATTAAAATTATTGTTATCATTAATGGCTACCATTGTAACTCTTGTACCCATGGGCTATCAACATTAATAATCAAATAGAGCATACAAATTACAATTATATTAGATGTTAAAAAAATTACAAAACTAGACAAAACCATCCATCAGAAATGTGGAAATGACGAAAAAAAAACCCTTGATTTAATTTTCTTTAAATCATGCAATATTTAAGGAATTTATCAAATCCCTTAAATTGTGCATAATTTAAGATAAATTAAAAACTAAAAAAATAAACAAAAGGGAAATCTAATCTATCTAACTAATTACTCTTTTTCCAGCTACAAAATCAGCCTTCATCAGTTTTCTTCTCCAAATGCAAGAAATCCGTCATTGATACTTTTTAAGCTACACAATTTTAAAATCCAGAAAATAAACAAAAAGTCAGTTAGTTTAACATTATTAAACAAAATCTAACAAGGATATTCTGATCCAGAAAATGATTAAAACGTGGTTAGTTTAACATATTTATATTTGTTAAAAACTAATAAAATCTATAGTTTAATATTATTAAACAAATCTAACCAGGGTATCTTTATCCAGAAAATGATATTAATTAGTTTAACATGTTTATATTTATTAAACATAAATAAAATCTATAATTTAATATTATTAAACAAAATCTAACCTGAGCATCTTGATCCAAAAACAAAAATCTATAATTTAACATTATTAAATAAAATCTAACCAACCTGAGCATCTTGATCCAAGAAAATGATTAAAAACGTTGGTTAGTCTAACATGTATATATTTGTTAAAAACTAATAAAATTCTGTAGTTTAACATTATTAAACAAAATATGTAGTTTAACATTATTAAACAAATCTAACCTGAACATTATAAACATTAACATCAAGTTGATCTATAAGAAACTTGAACCTAAAAGAATTCAGATTCGTCTCCGATCCAATTACTCTATTCGATGGAAATTAGGAAAGCTTCCGTAGAACATGTTTTATTTCTCCATCTTCATCTTCTTCTTCAAGACTAAAATCTCATCACCACATTCTCTCTAAAAAAATTCTTCCATCACTATCACCTCTTCCTCTCTCCTTCTTTTTCTCATTGTTCTTTATCGTGCATTCATCAGAAAACGAATGGCTCCCACATATATCTCAAACCCTCCTCATTATTTCTCTTTCTCTCTCCTCATTGATCCACCGATTATTTCTCTCCCTCTCGTCATCTTGGCCAAGGTGGTTTTTGGTCAATGGTGGATCTGATGGTGATAGAATAGTTAGGTCAAGATTCAAGAAGATGTGGTTGGATACAATGCTGGATATGATGGTGATGGTGAATAAAATTAGGGTTTGAGAGAGAGAATATTTGAAAAATGAAAATTAAAAAGGTTTAAATCCGATTTTAATTAAGAGAGGGGATTGGATACGTAGGATTTTAGAGAGAGATTTGAATAAATGAATGCCTAAAATTAAGGAATGTCATTTTAAGAAGGAAAGGTAAATCTGGATAATAAAAATCTCTCTCTCCACCGTGTGTGGAGGAGATAACTAGTAATGTAATTAATCAATACATCATAATATTTTTGTAATTAGGGTCTCCGATTTGATTTAATGAGTAATAGTCTCTTATTTATAATGGTGAATTCTTATCATCTCTCATGTTTTTTTCCTCGTAAAATTAATGTATTATTCACAATTCTCCTCTAATCTAACCATCAACACTTTTCATATTTCCAAACAATAATTGATTTTTTTTAGAAAGTATGTATACTAATAATTTCATTTTTTAACATAACTTTAAAAATTTTAGTCAAGTCTCTATAAGTAAATAATAATTTTCAAAGGACCGGATTCACATATAAAAAAATAGCTAAATAAATAAAGTTTTTAAAAGGTTAAAAAAACAACAAAGTAAAGACAACAAACAATGTTACTTTTGCGGGAAAAAATCAAAATTGTCATGAAACGGTAGCAATTTTTCATACTATCGGGGAGATTTAAGGAGAGGGTTTCTCCTTTATTTATTTTAAATAGTTTTTATCATTTTTTTAATATGTTATTTTCTTCTAATTTTCTTACTTTACCTTTTTTATCTATTAAAAAAATTAGTTAATTAAGATTTATACTGTTGTTGAGATTTTTTTACCTACACCCTACATACCATTGCCAACTATACGTAATAAACAACCATACTTTTTAGGCTCAAAATTAACACTATCAATGTTACTTAAAAAGATTAAAAAAAATCTTAAGGGTGTAGAGTTTATGGAATTTTACAATTATTTAAGCCATTATTGGTTTTTTAGAGAAATTAAGAGAAGAAGAATAATAGAAACAAATATCTTTCCATTAGCTTCAACAAATTAATAAATCAAATAATAATAATAATAATAATAATAAACTATTCTACAGATCTCAACCTCATTCTTCCCCAACTCTATAGTATAACCTCCATTAAAAAATACAAACAAATCAATTAAATTCTCTTGCATCATATCCTCCATATATTACTAAAAAATGTAACTTAAACACAGTTGATCGAGCCAACCGGTAAAATCCTCTTTTGTTGTGTGTTGAAAGAGAAACCAAATTCCGGTATATTGCAAACTTATTTGAGCATTTTTGGTATGAATGTAAGGCTAAAATGAATGACCGAATGAAGATCGTATGGTGAAAGATATATAATAAGCTTCCTTTGGGAATGTATTCGGACAACATAAGTTTCTTCTCTTACCGGGAATGGAAAGCCATTAGCATCAAATATATATTTATAGTAGTGTATGAAAATAAATGGCCACTTAATGGTTTTCTAAAAATTAAAGATTGTCTTTTCTGAAACTCTTTTGGCTTCTTTTCTTAGGAAGTTATGAAAGGAGACTGTATTTAAACTGATCAATAATTGGTAATTAAATTGATAATGCCATCATTCGGTTGAGTGACAGAGCCAGGATTTAAGTTGAAGGGGGGCACACAGTCAAGTTGCAACTTAAATTTCCCAAGTCGATAAAAATTGAATTGAAACCTACTAAAATTTATTGAAATTCAATAATTTAAGCTGCTTACGTGTCAGAACTAATTCACATGTCAATTTTAATTTTGACATGTAAGCGGTTCAATTTCGGTTTGTAATTTTTCTTCTTCCATTTTTAGTCAGCTTAGTGTCCATTTTAACCAGAACGACACAAGCAGAACTGAAAGCACCCCTAACATACAATTATATAATTATTGATTATAATATTATAAAATCTATATATTCATTAGTGGTATTTAATTTCTTGAAAATTAAGTAGTAAATATTATTAAATATTAATCAATTTTGTTTTTTATGTTCAAAATTATTCTGTTTTTTATGTTCAAAATTATTCTATGTAGATAGATGGATAATAAATAATGAAAAATTTATTAAAAATATATCTATGACATAAAAGAAAAAAAAATATTTAATTATATTATGATTTCAAAATCTTAAAGCTAGAGATATTAAATATAATCAACTATTTTATTTATATGAAATTAAAATATAAAAAATAGAAGGGTTTATTTTAGTCTAATTTATAAAGTAAATAGATAGTTGGATTTAACGTATATTTATATTTACAAATAAAGGGGCCAAATTAATTTTAATTTAAACATTAGTTATATTTATAATAAATCTAAAAATCGAGGGGGACACGTGCCCCCGGTCCCTATGTAGCTCCGCCCCTAATTCGGTTCTTATTATTTTCAGTTTTTTTTTCTTGGAAACTTTTGAGCTTCATTCTTATGAAAGTAATGAGAGAGTATTTTAACAATTTATTAATATTTTAATTATAAATCATTATTATTACTCTTATTTTTTTATTATAATAATTAAATAGTAGTAGACAATTAAATTAGTAGCATGTTTTATGATTATTTTTACAATTAAGTAATTTTTTTAAAAGTATATTGGTAAACTTTGTAAATTTGAGAATCGATATAGGGGTATAGTGGTCCAAAAATGATTCTCAATGATCCCCACTTTTAAGATATTAAAGATGATTAAAAAGAGTTTGATACTATTTAGATTATTTTATATTATGAAATTATAAGTATAATAATTTAGAATTATCAAAAAATATTTTATATATGTATTATATATAAAGATGAGGCCTTCTAAAATATGAGGCCTTAAGTGATCGTATATTTCGCCTATAACTTGAGTCGGCCCTGTTCGTAGCTGCGAATAATTTTTGTCATCGATGCTAAAAAAAAATAGATTAGCCTAGAGCACCTTAATTTTTTTTTCTTGCTAATATTTTGTTTTCAAAACGTGAGGTGTTGCGTTTATTTGAAGTTCTTAAACTCTCTCTTTATTATCAAGTCATTGATAGTAGAAAAACAATAATGACTCTGTTTGTATACTAATATTAAAAATAGAGAAATTTAAGTGGGTGAAGAATTTATTTTTTTACAATATTTGTAAATATAATACCTTTAGAAAATATTTATAAATATGATATTTTAAAACAAATTAATACACATAACTATTGTTTTTTTTTTAAATGTTGAGTATATAATTAGTTTTGAATGTTATATAAATATTATAAAAAAATTTACTAGATTTTCTATCCCTTTTTAAAAGTAGCTGTTAATTTTTATAATAAAAATTCAATGATTTAAATGTTAGAAATAAAAATATTTATCTTAGAGAGAATTAATACAAAACTCAATCAAAATAGAAAGGATTGTCATTTTAAAAAAGCTATAATCATTAGTTTTACCCTTAATTGAATTAGTAAATTAAACTTGACTTAAATATTATTAATTATTTAGTCATCAAGAGATAATTAAATAATTAATTTTAATTGTTAAGAAAAATTAGGCTATATTAGGTCTGTCCTAAATGTGTACTAAAAAAAAAGGTTTGTCCTAAATTGAATTAGCTAAATAAATTTCACCTGAATATCATTAATTAGTGAGTCATGAAAATATATTAAAATAATTAACTAATAAGTTTTTGGTTTAAGAAAAGTCAATAAGGAATGGTAGTGCATGAATATCTAAACTAGAGTACAATTTGTTGGCTAGTCTGATTTATAAATTACACTTTTTAAAAATGAATATAAACATCTATGTAATTTGTGAATTTATAAATTTTCACTATTCTAACAATTAATCTCAACAGAATTAGTACACGTGGGACATGTAAAATAAATATCGTGTATCTATTTTTAAAAAACATCATTTTTAAAGATTATGTTATATAGATTTTATTTTGACGCCAAGAATCTTATTAATATTATTAATGGTAGTATTTGTCCTCAATATTTGACTTGTATTCTTGAGGATATTAAGTTGTTTTTGCCTTACTTTGAAGTTATTAGTTTTTTCTTTATTAGTAGGCTAGTTAATGGTGAAGCACATTTACTAGCTAAAAAAGGCCTTTCCTCTCATGTAGCTTCTTTTTTTCCTTCTTATTGAAGTTTATCGTTTTAGAAAAAAAAATGTTATATAGATTTTATCAATCATATAAGTATTTAAACGGTTTTAAAATACATGAATATGATATATATTTTTTTAATATGAAATTCTATACGTTCCTATAATGGCCAGATTTTAATAAAAGCATGTTTTGAATTTTGATATTATAACTTTGGGTAAAGTACTCATTTGGTCCCTGAGTTTTGAAGCTCGTGTCTATTTGGTCCTTTCGTTTTCAATTTGTGTCTAAGTGGTCCATGAGTTTTGGATATTGTGTCTATTTGGTCCCTGCGTTTCAATTTGTGTCTATTTAGTCCCTGAGTTTTAAATATTGTGTCTATTTAGTCTATGAGTTTTCAAGTTGTGTCTAAATGGTCCCTGAATTATTAGAAATAAGTTTAATTCTTCCTTAATTTATTAACTCATTAACATTATATCAACTTAATGGTGACGTAAAATGTTTAATTGATCAAAATACTGACATGAGATTAATAATTATGTCAAATTTTAAGCCTAGATTTATGAAAGATTTAATTATATCTTTGTATTTTGACCAATTAAACATGTTATATCAGCGTTAAGTCAATAATCTGGTAAGAAGTTAACGAATACGTTAAATTAAAACCAATTAAACTTATTTCTGATAGTTCTTGAAAAATCTAGGGACCAAATAGACACATTATTCAAAACTCAGGGACCACTTAGACACAAATTGAAAACGCAAGGACCAAATAGACACAACATCCAAAACTCAGGGACCACTTAGACACAAATTGAAAACGCAGGGACCAAATAGACACGACCTCTAAAACTCAGGGACTAAAAGGGTACTTTACCCTATAACTTTGTTTTTCTTAATTGAAACATCATATTAAGTTTCATTTAGAAAAATTTCATAGACACTTTTTTTTTTCTGTGAGTAATTTAAGAAATGACAAATTGTAACGACCCAAAACTCGTAAAATCCTTTTGATTCAAATGCACAACGGAAGACTTGATTTTTACAAAAAAACGGCATGGGTTCGTTTAAAAATCGGATTATCCAAAACCTGTTTACATCCCAATTTTCAGAAAAAACAATAAAACTGGAATACGCATTCCATACTATGATGAAACTCCTAAAGAAAGTTTTAAAGTTCAAAAACATATACAAATTATATAAATGCTCCATCGAGGTCAAAATGAAACATAAGAAAATGTGATGAAATGTTTGTAAGCATTTCAAGAATGCTACGCCCAAAACTAGTCGTGTTCTTGTCTATCCATCATCTCAAGGAGTCACACGGTGCCACCTCCTCTACCTCGTCCTCTACCACGAGTCTTACCTGAAAATTTGTAAATGTAGCAACATTAGCATAAAAATGCTAGTGAGAGTAAAATGAAAGCAAATAATCCTATAAACCAAATTCCATACCGGAAATTGTGTCCAAAGGCCTATATTTCACTTTTACTACCCATTCCACATTCTAAATTCCACACAATCAACAATTCATAATATGCTTCTTGTAAAGTAACAATATTAAGACTTAAAATAAAAGTACCGATTATTACTAAGTCTTTCTATCCATTCTAATGAGTATATGTAACTGTAATACTAGCATTCTTTGTTACCAAACCAATTTCATCGTAACGGATTTACCGTATGGATCATCATCAACATACTAGCCCGTACAATCTTACCATATCACAAATCATCGTATCGGGTTTACCATATGGATCAATATCAACATACTAGCCCGTACAGTCTTACCATATCACAAATCATCGTATCGGGTTTACCATATGGATCAATATCAACATACTAGCCCGTAAGGTCTTACCATATCACAAATCATCGTATCGGGTTTGCCATATGGATCAATATCAACATACTAGCCCGTACGGTCTTACCATATCACAAATCATCGTATCGGGTTTACCATATGGATCAATATCAACATACTAGCCCGTACGGTCTTACCATATCACAAATCATCGTACCCCCTAGTAAGTTAGATAGAATTCTACTAAATTACTAAAGAACATAAACTACCTAAAGTTACACTAATTAACTCTCAAGTGCAACTTCTAAGCCACTTTGACTTCCAAACCACTCAACTTCCTTAAACTTTTTCTTTCATCTAAACTCTCCAATTCATCTTACAAGACTTCCCAACCACTCAAATCTTACCTTTCACTTCCAAATTCGTAAGATTTCCAAAGTCACTCCACTCACTTCCGAGTTAAAGTCACCAACCAAGTATTAACTTCCAGAAGTTAGTTTCCCTCTTATCCTCGATAAACAATATTGTAATGAAACTTAATTCATAAAATCACTAACTTCCATTTTAAACTCACCTTAGATTGTGAAGTCCAAGCTCCCAAAGTGCCGAGATCAAAACCATGCGATCAATCACAATCCTACAAATCAATTACACCTAACAATCATTAATTATCTGAAAATCAAGCAAACGACATCTAAATGCATAAAACGACGAAAAACCCGAAAATGGACCCTATGTAGCTCTCGGCCATACAAGGGAAAGGGGGCTCGGGTTCGGTTTTCCAGCTTTTATGCAATTTAGAGGTGTTTCGGGTTGGTTTCGGATACTTTGGAAGTTCGGGTTATCAATGGGTCACCGTATTTTAGGGTTTTACACAATAATCGATTTCCGAAAAATTAAGTAAAATACGAAATCATAGCAAACTAAACACCCTAACCAAGGTCAAGTGAGAGAAATTCACATGGAATGGGTTTTCAACTCAAACTTGATTTTAGGGTTTAGGGAAGTTTCTAAAATTGCATAAAACGACTTCCTCGATTGAAATCTTCAAGCTTCGGTGTGTGAATTTGAAGATTTCAATCTCAACCTCCATTAAAACACTATTCAAAGCTTGAATTTAGAAACTTTGTCATACCTTGAGGTTTGTAGAAAATTGATGAAAAGCTCGATTGCTAGGTTAGAATCGATCATCGGGATGAGATCTTTTCAACGGAACCGGAATTACGGCGATCTACCAAATATTTGAGAAAAGCCAAAGAGAGAGAGAAGGTAGTCTCGGCCTAAGGAGAGGGAAAGAAGAGGAGAAAATGAATTGTTTTGACCAATTGTTGACTTTTAAAAGGAGAAGAAAGTGAATAGTGAATTTTTAAGAAATTGGAAAATGACGATTACGTCCTTTTAAGTGATTTGATTAAAAATACGAAACCCGAAGATTTTAAAATAATCTAAAGGTGATTAATAATTATTAATTGGCCCGTTAATAATTATTAATGTCACCGAAACTAATTTAAGGTGATAAAAGGATTAAAAAGGTTTTCGAATGAATATAACTACTAAAATCAAATTTACTAAGTTTAAACTAAACTTAAATACTTTATTTAAAATAAAAAAAAATTACCTCCTAAAGTAACGGAACGTTACACAAATATTTTTAAATATTTCAGAAATGACATTTTTCATATTGAGATTCCACTAATCTCAGTCTGAGATTGATGGATCTCAGTATGAGAAATGTCACTTTTGAAAATTTTCAAAATTTTTATTATTTTTAAAAATATAAAAGTTTGATTTGAAATTGGAAGAAATGAGGAAAGTCAAGGCAACCACAGATCTTTCTAAATGTGAATGCTTTGACCAATGAAGAATTATTACATTGATTGATTTCGAGAAAAGTAGAGTTCTTAAAATATTTGGCTTTAAGAACTCTACAAATCAATGAATCGGGATATTTCAATAAGTTCCAACTCAATTTTGCCAAAAGAGTGAGATTGAAGCTTTGAATATCCTTCATATTAAGACCACCAAAATTCTTGGGCTGAGAAAGAACATGCCAATGGATCCCTCTTCTATTATGTTTAGTCTGCCACCAGAATCTTGCAATAATAGAGTTAATTTTTTTGCACATTTTCAGAGGTAATTTGAAGTAGTTCATAGCATATATAGGCATAGCCATTGCAATAGACTTTATTAAAACTTCTTTACCAGCAGGAGATCAGAAATGTTCAGCCCGACCTTTAGAATTCCGATCGATGCTAATCTTCATTTTAGAGCTACCGAACTCAACTTCAAAACCCAGGTTCTTGCCAATAGAAGCTCTAGACTTAACATTGAGCTGAAAATAGATATCTTTTCTCACTTGTCCTTAGAGTATTCTTACTGAAAACAAGGCTATTATTATCACATTAACCAATTTACTAGAATTATCGCCATATAGCTTCAAAATAGCCTGAAGAGATTGAACCTCCTCAATAATGGCTCTGCAAAAATAAGAGAATCATCTGCAAACAAAAGGTTAGAAATACAAGGGCCAACTCTATGAAACTGAAAACCATGAATTCTTCCTTCCAAAATAGCAACATCAAGAAGACTGGTGAGTGCTTCAGAGCAGAGGATAAAGATATAAGGAGATAAGGGGTCTCCTTGTCTGATACCTCTTGAAGGTTTAAAGAAACCATGTGGAATGCCATTTACATTAATACTTAATGAGGTAGTCGAAATACATTCCATAATCTAGCCAATGAAAATTTCACAAAAACCCATTTTTTGCAGAATAGCCTCTATAAAATATCATTTTAAATGGGCTTTGGTCATATCCAACATTAAGCCCAAATTTAAATCCTTACTAGTTCTCTTATTCTTCATGGAGTGAAGAATTTCATGGGCTATCAGAATATTATCAGTAATACTTTGTAACGACCCGACCCAAAATAACCAATAAATAAATAATTACTCATTTGAAACATAATTAAAACAGAGTTAAACCAAATAGTAGCGGAAACGTTTATTTATAAACCAAAAGATATTCAAAATAAAACATTTATTTTGGCGCCATTTTAAATGTTTAAAACAAATAAAATAAGTAAAAATGAAATTCCATAAAAACAAAGACTAACAAAAAGTCAATAAAATAAAATATTCAAAAAGGAAATGAAATAAATAAATAACAGGTCTTAAGGGCTCTTAGTGTAGCGCCATCCTCGTCAATCGCCATGATTTCCATTATTATCAGTATTACCTGCAAAATAAAAGTTTGCAGGGGATTCGAATACCATGAGTTTTTAGCTAAGTAGATTAAATCCATACTTAAACAAGTAAATCAAATACAAAACACCTCATAAAAATGATTTATGGATACAAGTCCATAACCACAATTTAGATAATATTTAGTAGGTTAATAGCCTACAACATCTTACTAAATAAGAACATAGCTCATCTCTTCCACAGTGTAGGTATTTAGCCTACATCGTCTCTTTGTCATTATCAAACTTGCATGGCATGTTATGCGCTTGAAAATATGATCATGATGCCTTATAACCCACCATGATACGTGCCATAACATCCATTATTAAATTTCTATTAAATTTGCATATATGTATCATAGTGGGGTATAGGGCCACTCATGATACGTGCCATACTATACGCTTGAAAATATGATCATAGTGGGGTATAAGGCCACTCATGATACGTGCCACAGTATACACTCTACAAATTTAATATATGTTAATTATTAGGTTAAACTCAAGTTGTAAAACCTAAAGACTCTAACTAAACTAATTATCGATTAACCAAACACAAATAATAATAAAATAATATTCGGAAGTCACAATAATCACATCTTAACGCACAATAATGAAATAGCAACCAAGAATAAATATTTATAACCACTCAACAATCAAATTACAAATAACTAAAAGGAAAGGAATTACACAATCAAGTCACAACAAGAAAATTATTAAGTTATTGTTTAATTTTTATAAATTAACTATGTTATCATCTAATAAACGGCTCTAAAAGTTATCCTAAACATTAGTAAATCATTTAAAACTAATTTTTAAATAGTTGTTAATTATTAGTATTTAATTAATTAAAACATCAAATTTTTATTAAGAAACATTCAATCATCAATTTTATAATATTTAATGTTTATAAGTTTAATTTTATTAATAACATCAAATTGACCAAATAATAATAATAATACAATAATTCAATGGTTAAGCACATCATAGAAAAATATCAAATTTAATATTGGTTTATTTTGGTTAAATACTCTATAAGCTCTAATTTTATTTAAATCTAATTAACGATTGTAAATTAAATAATTACAATATTTACAAACCAAACGAGCGCATAATAATACTTAAAATAATTGATTTCATCACCCAAAAATATCCTAAGTATCACACAATACACAAGCAAGCACAATGAATTCAATTTAACTTCTAAGTAGGAATTAACCTACCTTAATAGCAAATTGAGCAAGCAAACGAGCTCGAAATAAATCCAAATAAACTCCTAACGGTGTCCAAGACCTGAAATAATATTAATATCAAGTCAATTTTACGAGAACTGGAAGAACGGGACGAAAACCGGCTCAAATTGACAAAAAAAAATCCCCTGAACCGGTCCAAATGAACCAAGTCCAGTCGGTCCAGAAGGACCGGTTCTTCTCCAATGGGCAGCCACGCTGCTTTCATGGAAAACGCATTTTCCATCCTCTTATATATATTTTTTTTAATATACCTTAAACTAACAGCTTGACTCGAGATCGGCCAAAGCACGACTCAAAGCACAGAGAACGGTAGAGGAATGAGTGCAGAATCCGAAAAAACGTCCCGAAAACCGGCGAGCCTATAATTCCCAACGATCAGCAATAAAACCAATTCGATTCAGTTGGAAATTGATGCGAAACCACTATAAATCCAAGGAAGAGACGAATGGATAAACATCATGAAGAATTTACCTCAACAAAATGATGAAACCGGTGAAGAGTTCGAGCGAAAATTCGGCTAGACGAGATGGCTTGCGACTGAGTTTAAAACGTGAATAAAATCAATGATCGATTACGTGCAAATTTTTGGAATTGAAAGAGTGAATTTTCTAGTTGAATTACCTTAAAAATTAGACGAAATACGATCAAGTAAATGACGTAGAGAAGGTGATGAACGATACGGCTATGGTTGCGGCTAAGAATGAAAGGAAGAAAATTCAAATAAATCTCTAGGGTTTCGTGCCATTTATAGCTTCAGTTTGACCTTCCAAAAGACCAAAATGCCCCTTAAATGAAAACATATAAGTCAAGGACATAAATGGTATTCAGGTTATATCTTTTTACTTGGAACTCGGAATTGAGCCTAGTCAATTGCGTTGGATTCGTAGCGACGTAACGGTTCGGGAAAACTAAAGATAACGTTATTTAGATCAAAATTGGTGAAAAAACTAAAATACCCTTGGTGAAAATCCGGGTTGTTACATACTTCTTCGCCCAATAAAAGTTGTTTAACTATCATTGATCAGAGAATGCAACAAAGGTTTAATTATATTGCAAAAGACTTTGGAGATAATTTTATATGCAACATTGCAAAGGGAAATAGGCCTAAGGTGAGACATATTGGTTGACATTTGTTTTTAGGAATAAGGGTAATGTGAGTATGATTGAGTTTTTGAAGCATACGCCCTGTTCTAAAGAACTCTTTAACAATCTGTTAAATAATGGGCTTAACTAAATCCCAATGGTCTTGAAAAAAACCTGCAGTCATACAATCAGGACCTGGAGATTTATTAGGATGGATTTGAAATTGAGTATTTGAAATTTCCTTATCAGAGACGGTATGGATCAATTGAAGATTAATTTCCTTATTGACTTTAGAAATGATTCCCCTTATGTTAGGAGGAATGATAGGTTCGCGACGCCTAAAATTCACACACAAGAACGATAATGCGGAATAATAAACAATAATAAAAGGGAAAGAAAACGACACCAAAATTTATACTGGTTCACCCCAATTGTTGGGCTACGTCCAGTTTCTACCGCTGCAGATTTCACTATGATGAATAAGAGAGTTACAATGGAAATATTCAATACACTCAACTGTGTATTATGCTCAAAATCCCTCAAGAAAGAAAACATTTTCTTTTACAATATTTCTCACAACTCTAGCAAAAGCCCTCACTATTTTTCCACTCACACTTAAAGCAAAAACAATGCCGCCCCACTTTTTAAACTCTCGGCTTGGCTTGATCTCTCTACCTCACGGTTTTGATCTCACACCAACAATGAAGGCCACAAATTCTTTATATAGGCATGTCACACTTGTTAATAACGTCAACTTGTAGCCCACGAAAATGTCTCCATCACCGCCTCCAAGTATTGGTTCAGCCAATAGAAATTGATCAACGTGTGCTTGAGCTTGGGCCATTCATTTAATATTTGATTTGGCTTCATATCACAACAGTCTCCCACCTGAAGACAACATCAAAATACCATGTCTTCACTACAAGCGGTAACGACTCCTTTCTACTAGTTTTTGAGAAGTTCAACTAAAGTTACACACAACTACAGTTTGTCTGTTGTAACTGTTTTGGTTAACATATCTGCAAGATTCTGACTACCAGGAATCTTTTCTAGTACCAACATATCATCTTCGAACACCGGTCTGATAAAGTGATACTTCACTTGTATATGCTTCGTTCTGACATGAAAGACCGAATTCTTCGCCAGATGAACAGCACTCTGACTGTCACAATGCAATGTTCCCTTTCCCTGTTTCTGGCCAAGTTCCTCTAAAAAGGACTGAAGCCATAACATCTCTTTACTGGCTTCTATAACTGCAAGATACTCAGCCTCTATCGTTGGGCCACTATCTTCTGGAATTTAGAGACCCAATTAATAGTTGTACCTCCCAAAGTATAAACATACCCAATAGTAGTTTTCATGCTATCAATATCACCTGCCATATCTACATCCACATAGCCTTGCAATTTAAAATCTGACCTTTTAAAATGCAAAGCATAATCAGTCGTTCCCTTCAAATATCTGAATATCCACTTGACAGCTTCCCAATGATGCTTCCCTGGATAACTCATATATCTACTCACAATTCCCACTGCATGTTCAATGTCTGGTCTGGTGCAAACCATGACATACATAAGACTGCCTATAGTTGAAGCATAAGACACTATATTCATGTGATTTCTCTCATGCTCAGAAGTGGGTGGATACTCTTTAGATAATTTAAAATGAAAAGCTAAAGGGGTACTTACTGGTTTTGCATTCTCCATGTGAAACCTGCTCAAAACCTTTTTCACATATTCTTCCTGTGACAAAGCCAATAAACCATCGGATCTCTCAATCTTCATCCCGAGGATCTATTAACTAAATCTTTCATAGCAAACTCCTTTTATAAATCACATTTGAGTTTATCAATCTTCTGTTTGCTAACCCCTGCAATCAACATGTCATCGACATACAAAAGTAGTATAATGTAAGAATTACCCATATGCCTAATATAGCAACAATTATCTTCCTGACATCTCTGGAAACCGTTGCTACTCATAAAACTGTCAAACTTCATGCACCACTGTCTAGGAGCTTGTTTGAGACCATACAAGCTCTTCTTAAGTTTAGATACCATTTTCTCCTCTCCTTGTACTATGAATCCCTGTGGCTGAACCATGTAAATATCTTCCTCTAAATCACTATAGAGGAAAGTTGTTTTTACATCTAACTGTTGCAAGAACAAATTCTCTTCCCCACTATTGATAATACAGTTCTAATAGTAGTCAATTTAACAACAGGATAAAATATTTCATTAAAGTCAATACCTTTCTTTTGCTGAAAGCCTTTGACTACAAGCCTTGCTTTATATCGTTTGATGTCATCGGGTTCCTGCTTTATTCTATAAACCCATTTATTATGCAAAGCTTTCTTACCCCTGGGTAACTTAGCAAGCTGCCACGTCTGATTCGTCATCAATGAATCCATCTCATCCTTCATGGCAAGCTCGCACTTGATAGAGTCTTCCATGTGAATCGCCTCATTATAACACTCAGGCTGACCCCTGTCACTCAATAAAATATAGTCAAGTGAAGGAGAATACCTCTGTGGTGGTCTAATAGTCCTGCTAGATCTTCTAGCAGCTATAGGGGGAGTTATTAGAACTGATTTTGTCTCAATAACTTCTGCTTCAGGAGCAATACTGTTTTGAACTTCAACCTCTGCAGTTTCTGTCTCAATCTCAGGAAGATCCTCTAACTGAATAACTTCAGTAGACTTTCCATCTTTCTCTGATCCCCCGACTCAATCTCTGCCATGTTCTTATAAAAAACATGTTTATTGAAAATCACATCTTTGCTTCTGATGATTTTCCTATTCTGGTCATCCCAGAACCTATAACTCATCTCAGGACCGCCATATCCAATAAAATAACATTTATTGGATTTTACATCTAACTTGCTCCTGTCAGCAGCATTAACATGTACATAAGACACATAGCTAAAAACCTTTAGATGGAAAAGGTTTATCTGCTTATCGTTCCAGACTTCCTCAGACAATTTGAACTCTAGTGGTGTAGAAGGACTCCTATTGATCAGATAGGTCGTTGTACTGATTGCCTTTCCCAAAACATCTCAGCCAACCCAGAGTGTAATCTCATACTTTTAGCACGTTCACACAACGTTCTATTCATCATTTCTGCCACGTTATTCTGTTGTGGTGTCCCTGGAAGAGTCTTGACCATCACAATACCATTTTCTGCACAATATTGCTTAAACGCCCTACTAGAGTATTCTCCACCATTATCTGACCTCAAGCTCTTCACTTTTAAACCTGTTTCATTCTCAACCATATCTCTCCAAGTTTTGAAAGCATCAAACACATTAGATTTATGTTTGAGAAAATAGACCCATACCTTTCTGCTTGAGTCCTCTATGAAATTCACGTAGTAATTGGAACCTCCAAGAGAAGTGACTGGAGTGGGCCTTCATACGTCAGTATGAACCAATTATAGCTTGATTTTCTTTGGCTCTACTCCCATTTGTGAAAAGCTAACCTTTTTCTGCTTCCAAAAAATGCAGCCTTCACAAAACTTGTACTTAATTGATTTGAGCCCTTCTAACTTCCCTGAAGAGTGAAGAATTTTCATATTCTTCTCACTCATATGTCCCAACCTGTTATGCCACAATTTCGTTATGTCGGTAGAATCTGTCACTGCAATAAGATATTTACTACTGGAGCTATTATATAAACTCCCCTCCATGCTTCCTTGAGCAAATATCATGGCACCTTTAGTAACTTTCCAATATCTATTGCCAAAAGATATTGTATATCCTGCATTATCTAATTGGCCAACTGAAATCAAATTCTTTGTTAGTCTAGGTACGTGTCTTACCTTAGAAAGCTTCCAAACAGAATCGTTCGCGGTCTTTAAACTGACATCACCTATACCAACAATATCTAAGGGGTTCTCCATTAGCGAGATGCACCTTACAATGATTTTATGCGACATAATTTTCCAGAATATCCCTTTGTACAGTAGTGTGGAAAGATGCACCTGAATCAATAACCCAAGAATCATAAGAATCAACAACTTAGAGTTGCAAAGCATATTGTACCTCCTCAGTCACTGCATTAGCTGCACCATCTTCTTGGTTCTCATTCTTCTTAGGAGCCCTGCAGTTCTTTTTCAGATGCCCCACTTTACCACTGTCATAACGTAATTGCGACGCGGAGCGCCAACGTTCAATTTATGGGCCTCTTCGTAAAAGAGAAAAATTTGGAGTCGCCACCAACCAAATTCGGGTATGATTGGTCACCTAAATATTAAAAATTGTCTACGAAAAACCATATTTGGGTTCGGGACTGATTTATGCATATGGAAAGTACTAGCACCCTGTGACATCCACTAAAAAATGGTTACCCTAATCTTATCTTATACTATCTAATTTTAAATTATTGGTCCTTAATTAAACTAATTGGTGAAAAATTGATTTTAATTTATGAAAACAAATGTCTCATTTAAATCTTCTCTTAACATCAAGAATGATGTAAGTTCAAAGATTAATTGAGCAGGGTTATGACCGTTAATTGAACAAATATCGGAACTGGGGGTTCCTCACCTAGAGAAATTGAGAAGCGTTACTTCTCAAAATCCCATCATCGGGTTTGTATTTATATTTTAAAATATTTTTATTATTTTTTTACTCAAAATACTTCTTTTTTATTTAAAAAAAATACAAGTTTAGTATTTATTATTTAAATTAAATTATAATTATTTTTAGGGTTTTTGTACACTTATTGAGAATTTGGTAAACACATTACTCAGCCTTCACAATTGTGACGATTTCCACACATTTATCAAATTCACAATATGCATATTACTCTTTCCCTAAAATATAGAATTGATTTAAATTTATCATAGTTATAAAATACAATGTAAGTTTTAAAAATAAATAAATAAATAAATACATATAAAACGAAAACAAAAGGAACAAAACAAATTTTCATGATAAAAAAACGCAACAGTAAGAACATGTGCAAAAATTTTAACTTTCCCTAAGCAAATAAGAATATAACATTCAAACATAGCATATGAATTAATTTTGTCTTCTTCCTATATATATATATATATATATATATATATATTATTATATTAAGTGAAAACAAAATAAGAAAAAGTATTGACTTCATTCTTTTATCATATTACTTACCGAAAGCAGAGAGATGATTTTAGACTATTATTGCTAAATGACTCACAATTGCGAAACAAAATCTTTAACGTGTTGAGTCAGATGGCGTATAATTTCCCTAAAAAATTATGTATCTCTGGATTTAGAAGAAGGCCTCGACGTCACAAATCAAAAGAATTTCTTGGGACCTCAATTTTTATCCTTTCTCGTCTCGTCATTCTCTCTTTTCCGTCAGAAAAAATTAAATAAAAAGGATTTGAATTTATGTGGTTTTCTCCGTGTGATTTTGTTTTGGGCAAGAACTCGAGAGATGTGTAATTTCATGTTTCTACCGTGGCAGAGAATTAAATCAAAGGAATTTCAATTTCTATGATTTCTTTGGGTTTCTTCCATGACCTATTCTAAGAGTGAGGGCTCTTATTTCTAGCCAAAATTAGAGACATTTAAAATAAATTGAGATAAACTTATGATAATAACAGATAATACTTAGAGATTAACTCAATCTAAATCAAATAATATCTCTACAAATTTATTTAAATCTATCTCAAATCCTATTTATCTTTGACCATTTCAAATTAATTTAAAATTAACTACCTTATCTTTTCAATAATTTAAAAAAAAAACAAATTCAAAATAACAACTTTTAAAATAAATAAAATCAAAAATTATTTTATATTTAAAATTAAAAGCCATTTTTATTTTTGAAATAAAAATCGTCTTTATCATTTAAATTTAAAACAAAATTAAAATCTAATTATTTTTAAAATATAAGGATCAATTTTATTTTTGAGAATAAAATTATCTTTATTTTTAAAACAATTAAATTTTATTTTTATTTCAATTTTCTTTATTTTAAAAATAAAAAATTAATAAATCTGGCATGGACAAAATACGATATCTACAACCACAATTTCAGCACTCAACTTTACTGTTTCTGGACTTGCTTCTGTGATTCTTTGAGTTTCCCTGATTCCCGTTACCTCTATCATTCCTACTATTGCTTCTGCCTCTTTCTACATTCAGTGTTGAACCAGAACTGGAAGTAGTGCCTTTCTGTTTCCTGCGAACTTCTTCTGCTAGTGTCGCATTATTAATTTCAAAAAGAGTCAAGTCACGATCACCAAGTGAGTTAAAAATAGCTGTCTTCATTGTATCCCAGCTATCAGGCAAAGATTTTAGCAAAAGCACTGCATAAATATCATAAGCAAATTTAATATTGATGGAGGCTAACTGATCTATCAGAATACCCAATTCATTAATTTGTGAGCCAACAGTTTGATCTTCTGCCATTTACAAATTGAATAATTTGGTAACTAGATATACCTTATTATTCGCAGAAGGCTTTTCATACGTGTCAGATAGAGCTTTCATTATACCCATAGTAGTCGTCTCCTTTGACACCGAATGAGCCACACTGTTCTCCAAAGTCAAAAGGATGCGCCAACGACCCACTTATCCAACCTGTTCTATTCAACATCTTTCATCTCAGCCGGTTTCAGTCCCAATGGTAGCTCCAGGGATTTGTTGTACAAATAATCCTCTATTTGCATCTTCTAGAAGACAAAATCATTGCCGTCAAATTTTGCAATTCCCAAATTCGAATTCTCTTCCCGATTAGACATCGTTCTTCAACAAATAACCTGAGCTCTGATACTAGTTGTTAGGGAGGAATGATAGGTTCGCGACACCTAAAATTCACACACAAGAATGATAATGTGGAATAATAAACAATAATAAAGGGAAAGAAAACGACATCGAAATTTATACTAGTTCACCCCAATTGTTGGGCTACGTCCAGTTGCTATCGCTGCAGATTTCACTTTGAAGAATAAGAGAGTTACAATGGAAATATTCAATACACTCAACCGTGTATTACGCTCAAAAGCCCTCAAGAAAAAAAAACTCTTTCTTTTACAATATTTCTCACAACTCTCACAAAAACCCTCACTATTTTCCACTCACAGTCGAAGCAAAAACAATGCCGCCCCACCTTTTAGACTCTCGGCTTGGCTTGATCTCTCTACCTCACGGTTTTGATCTCACACCAACAATGAAGGCCACAAATTCTTTATATAGGCATGCCACACTTGTATCTAAAATTAACAAAATTTTACTTATTTAAAAAAAGGGTTAAATGCACCAATGACCCATGTACTTTCAAACTTTTTTAATTTACACCCCTGTAATATCAATTTAGATTTTTTCACCCCTACACTTTTACTTTCCAATTTATATCCAAAAAAAGTATTAAAACTAACAACCCTTATTTTTATTTTATTTTTAATTTCCAGTGCTATGTGAAAATACTTTTCTACCCATAACTTTTTCTCCGTCACTTTCCCGTTTCGCTGCCGACTTCACTGATTTCATCACCGCGCCTTCTAGTATTCAGAGGCAACACCATACTTTTTTTTCCTCCTCAAGACAACAAAAATGGCGGCAATGAAAGCAAGTATAAAATCCTAGTGACAACAACACCAATTGCGTTTCCAGATTCTTCACTTGATGATGATGATGGTGGTGTATGGGATTCCCTTGATGATAATTGTTTCTCTGGTTCTGAATTAGAGGAAGGGGAAGAGTAGTTTGGAGTAAGACTTATGCGATGGTGGAATGAAAAGTACTGGAATCTAATGATTGGGTAGGCATTGTTGGAGCAAGTGGAGTTAGAATTAGATTTGTTGTTATTTCTAAATCACAACCAAGTTTCCAATCGGTGAAGTAGAAAGTGTAGGGGTGAAAAATCTAAATTGATATTCCAGGGGTGTAAATTAAAAAAGTTTGAAAGTAAATGGGTCATTGGTGCATTTAACCCTTTTTTTAAATAAATAAAATTTTGTTAATTTTAGATATTAGTGGACGAAAATATGTGTCTACACAAATAAAAGAATATACTATATAATTATACAATATGATCGTAATCTTTACCTCGTTCAAAAGCACTATAGAATTGTACACATGATCTTAATCTTACCTTGTTCAAAAGTTTATCATCTAATAATATCTATAACACGACCACTCGACGTTAGGAAACTCGTAGAATAATATAGACTATTTTTTCAATACTTAACTAAAGACGAGATCACAATGAAATAATTTTAAAAAACTGAAGGACTGGAATAGCAATTTATCTCTAAGTTCAAGGACCCAAACAATTTAATTTTTTAATAACAGTTCTAAACTAATATTTGTTCATTTTTAAATATAAACTATAATCTCCAAACAAAAGAAAAAATGTGTTCTTTGTTGTTGGGGAAAGTTAAGAAAGTAACTAACATATATAAAAATAAAAAGGGTTTTGCATTATTTTGAGGGGGTTTCTAAGTGAAAGGGAAACCTTCTGTTTAAATAATTAAAAGAAAAAAAGTTAGGAGTTTTGATTGGTCCTAAAGATCAACGACAGCCCTAATCT
Source organism: Gynostemma pentaphyllum (assembly GCA_028015215.1). Classification (NCBI taxonomy): domain Eukaryota; kingdom Viridiplantae; phylum Streptophyta; class Magnoliopsida; order Cucurbitales; family Cucurbitaceae; genus Gynostemma; species Gynostemma pentaphyllum. The sequence goes on along the minus strand of CM051351.1, from coordinate 58,937,699 downwards.
ATGTGAAAAGTAAAGCTTTCATGAAATTGAAGAAATGAACCATAATGGATCACCTTCCATAAACACATCATATGATATAATGACATGTCACTCTCTCAATATAAAAATTAGATATGAATAAAAATGCATTATTAATTATTGTTTTTTTAATAAAAAAACAAATAAAAGTCTTAAAAGGATCGTCTGGTATGCCGACATAAGAATGTGAAATATGAGAATAACACAATTCTGAAAATGTGTAGTTAGAAATATGATTGTTGGAAATCAATGCTCGTGTTTTGAATACATAGGAATTAATTTGAAATACCTGAGAATGTAAACATAATGTGTGGTTAATGGGAATGAGATTTCTAGAATGTTACTTGAAAATATTTAATTATTTACTCTATAAAATTAGTATTAATAAAAATACTTTATACAATATTAAGTTTTTTTTAATTAAAAGCCTTAAGTTTCTTAAGCATGCTAACTTTATATATTAAATCGAATTAAGAATGATAATTTGATTGGGTAGGTCAAGGTAGTAGCTAGCCACTAGCTAGCCATTTGGTGTCAAGAAGGAGTGTTTTGCTAGGGAAATTAGCCCCTTTCTTCTTCCACTATACCAACTCTTATTCTTCAACTAATCAACTAACTATACTTAAATTTGAAGTCTTTCTCTCTCTCATTATTATTAATTTGCCAAACTAAAAAAAAACACTATATTTTATACTATTTTAATATTATTTTAAGTCAATACAAACTAAAGATCTAAAAACTCATTAATCTAAAGTGTGATCATATACCATCCATATGTATGGTGAAATAAATTAATTGAAGGATAGGATTTAGATAATTAGAATGTTACAAATTAATGACCATGAATTAATAATGTAAATTGTTGCGTCTATCAAAAGTTTTGAGATAATATATAATTTTCAACTTTTTGATTAAGATTTTTAATTAAGAATAAGGGTTGTGTACCCTACACTTTTGACAATTGTTCTCCTTACTTTTTGAAAGAGAGGGATATGAGGGTAGGGTTTCTCAATTCAACTAGCTTTCTAAGCATGTCCTTGTGCCTTACGAAAAGGTGGTGTCTCTAAATTAATTAGAGTGCCCTACAACTTTAGGTATTGAGTTTCTTATTATGGAAAGGATGGAGAGTCCTCTCCCATGATCTTACCAAGCCAAAGAAGGTTTCAAGGGTCCTCATGGAGTCTAATCTCTTATCTCTATCAACTATTTCTCTATGATAAAAAAAATATGTTTAATTGTAAAATCATAAAATAATTATAAATCACACTATAATAATTTATCTATTTTACAGATCATCTTCTACTTCTTTTACAATCAATAAAGGAGATGTGATTTTGATAAAACCTCACAATTAATTATCGGGAGTTCCATTCTACCAGATACATAATAGAGTAAAATTCAATTCAATTCACCTAACAAACTAAAATAATTGGACAAAATTCTATTTTGCACAATTCAAATGAGTTTAAAATATCTTTGGGTAGAGTATCTTTTCGTCCTTTAATTTTGAGGCTTGTGTTTATTTGCTCACTAAGTTTTTAATTTGTATTTATTTCATCCCAAATTTTGAGAAATAGGTTTTATTTGATCATTGAGTTTTCAATTTTCTCGATTTTATCCCAAATTTGGAGAAATAAGGTCTATTCGGTCCATAAGTTAGTTTTTAAAACTCATGAACCAAATAGAAATAAACCTCAAAACTCATGGATTGAAAAGATACTTTACCCAAAATCTTTAAACTTAAAGCAATTCAATCGAACTCAACTCAACCCAACATAGGTACACCCTAATTTAATAGACTAATAGGCACATAAAGCATTTTTTTTTTCTCCTCTATCTACCTCTCCATATAGGTGACAAGATAACCAATAATAAAACATCCAAATTAACAAGATTTGTTTATACATTTTTTTCCTAATAATTTAAAATACTATATTATATTATATTAATTGACCATGATTGGTTCTACAAGTTTCTAAAAAAATTGAAGGAAAAAAAAAAGAACAGAAAAGAAAAAGGGAGAAGAGAGATCTTTTTTTCAATCATGTTAGGGCGGTCGGGAGCTCTTTTATGCCGGACCGGACCAAATGGAGCCCATCCGTACGGCGCCAAACCGGCCGCCGGCTCGGCCGGCTTTACTAGATTTGCTTTGCCGGCGTGGCAGTTTTTTGAGTCCCACCCTATGAGGTGTGGGCTCCACATTTTCATTTTTTTTTTCTTTTTTCATTTTTCATTTTTAGTTACCGAAGCTACTCGCCTCCGCTCCGAACCGAGCTCGCGCGTTTTTGAACATTACGTAGTTGGAGGGAAAATTAATCTACAAAATGACCTTAAAACCCTTACTTTTTTTCTTTTTTACCCAATTCATGATATACTCGTGATTTTACTAATAATGATTGAGAATAATTTTAAAACTTCTATAAATTCAATTTAATTTATAATAATTTAAAGGTTTTAACTTTAAATTGGTCCCCAAATTTTGTACTTTTTTTTAATTTAGTTTTTGGACTTTTTCTTTTTAATTCTCAAATTTTGCATAGTATTTTGTTTTAGTCCTCTCATTATCTTTTTATTTTCCTTAAAAAAAATTCGCATACATAATGTTGAGTAGATGAGTTGTGCTTTTAATTAGATAGTAAAATAGGTATATTAATCAGATTAGAAAGATCACATTATTTTTCACTTTGTTTTAATTATAAGAATTTGACCTAAATTTGAATTATTTTTCACTGTGTTCTAATTATAACTTGGGAACAATTTATAAGGATGTGTTACGTGTAGAAAAGAAAACTTAATATATTTTTACATTGTTTGAATCACGATTTAGATTTTGTTTTTGTTTTCCATCAACATGGAAGGACGGGAAAATATACATTTTCAGCACTCATTTACTGTAAACATTGATATATATATAGAGTTCGCATCAGGGGCGGAGCCAGAAATATTTTCGAGGGGCAAAATATATATAAAACTATATTTGAAAATTTAAAGGGGGGCAAAATAGATAAAATATATCAAAAAATGAATTTCTTAAAAAAAAAAGAGTAAACTTTTATATAGAAATTTTAGGGGGGGGAGGGGGAGTGTCCCCCCACCCTTGTGACTGGATCCGCCCTGGTTGGCATAGCTAGCAAAATTTAATTGAAAATTTCTCTTTAACGTCATAAATTTTCTTTTAGCCATAGCTTTTTCGTTTGAACTCCGATTTGGATGATTCAAGATATTTTAAAATCTTCGTTTCGAGCTCTACGTTATGGTTATTTCAAAAGTTCAAAATCATTAATAAATAAAATAGTTTATTATCATCAAAATACAAGGTATGATTTACACCATTAACACTTTTGGTTACTGATAATTTAGAAGTTTTGAACTGACCATAACATAGAGCCCGAAATGAGGATTCCAAAACTTCTTGAATCATCCAAATCGGAGTTCAAATGAAGAAGTTATGGTTAAAAAGAAAATTAATGGCGTTAAAAGAGAAGAATCTCATTAGAATAATTTGAAACTATATGTTTTGTCATTTTCAAGCCACAGGGGGTATTCATACATTTGATAAAAAACCATAGAGTCTTATTTGCATTTTCCCCAATATAAATTAAAGCTAATCTCAAAGTTAAAATTCTAATTAGTTAAAGCTAATGATCGATTACCAACCAAATCAATTAATTAATTAGCTATTACAAAACGAGAAAATTTACAAGGGAAAAAACGATTGGATGATTCTTCATTACAAGGGGAAAAAAGTTTAATTATTAAACTTTCTTTAAACAAGATCTTAGATATTGAGAAGTGGGGTGAATCATGAGGAAAACCATGTGCTAGCTTCTTGATTCATCTTCCTCCCTTTGCTCTTTGGAACCCATTATCTTTTTAGGGATAGAAAAGGATATGATATTGTTTCTTCTTTTCAATTCTTCTCCATTTCTCCCCTTTTCGGGCAATTTTAATTTTAATTTGATTTTGTTAGCTTCACTCTACTCTCCAATCCTCTTTATACTATGTAGCAATGATATTTTTCATTTTAGCCAATGATACTTTTATTAAGGACAACGAGCGTCTACAATCTTTATATTAGTAGGATATTGTTTATTTTAAGCTTAAACTCGCATGATTTTGTTTTTAGTTTCACCCAAAATACTTCATACAAATGGAGATGTTTCACCCAAATACCTCATGACTTGGCTTCTAGTTTCACCTAAAACATCTCATATCAATGGAGACATTTTCCTCACCTTATATATCCACGATCGACTCTTATTTTAATCGATATGGAATTTGTTAGCATCCGACGCTTCAATTATTTTTTTGGGGTGAGAATTGCATAAACCACCTTGAATTATAGGAGTGTAATAATTACATCCTATAATTTTTAATTTGAGCAATTGATCACCTAAACTTTATAAATTATTAAAATTGGACTTATAAAATTTTCATTTGACAAATTACTCTCTTTGAGCCATTAAGAACCCATTTGGTAACATTCTCAATTTCTGTTTCTTGTTTCTATTTCTCATTTTTTTAAGAAATTGAGTTGTTTGGTAACTCTCCTTGTTTCTCGTTTGTCCTTTTTTTAGAAACACTTTCCAAAATTGTGTAGAAATTTTAGAAACAACCATTTCAAGTTTCTTATTTCTCTTTGTTTCCAAAATTTTCAACATATGGATAAATTATTATGTGTCCTGTTTTGACTTATAAAATATATTATAAATATCCAAAAATTATATTGATATACTATTTTTAAATATGTAATTTAAAATTGTAATATTTTCAAAATATTTTTATTTTTTAAATGAGAAACAAAAACAAGAAATAGTTACCAAACACATTTCTATTTTTTTTCTAGAAACAAGAAATAAGAAACAGTTAACAAACATGTTCTGTTTCTCCTTTTAAAAAAGCAGAAACAAGAAACAAGAAATAAAAATTAAAAAAAAAAGAAATGGAAACGAGGAAGATTACCAAACAGACTCTAAGGGCCTGTTTGGTAACCTTCCTCGTTTCCATTTATTGTTTCTTATTTCTATTTCTTGTTTCTTGTTCCTGTTTTTTTAAAAAGAGAAACAGAAACATGTTTGGTAACTATTTCTTATTTCTTGTTTCTGGAAGAAAAAAGAAACAGAAATGTGTTTGGTAACTATTTCTTGTTTCTGTTTTTCATTTAAAAAAAATAAAAATATTTTGAAAATTTTACAATTTTAAATGATATATTTAAAAATATTAGATTAATATAATTTTTGTATATTTATAATATATTTTATAAGTCAAAACGGGTCAACGTAATAATTCATCAATGTGTTGAAAACTTTGGAAACAAGAAAGAGAAATAAGAAACAAGAATTTGTTGTTTCTAAAATTTCTACACAATTTTGGGAAGTGTTTCTAAAAGAATGAGAAACAAGAAACAAGAAGAGTTACCAAACAACTCCATTTCTTAAAAAATGAGAAATAGAAACAAGAAACAGAAATTGGGAAGGTTACCAAACGGGCCCTAATTTACTTGTTATTATTGTTAAAATCTTTAAGGAGACGAGTCTTTGAGGGCCCCTATCTCCCCCCAACTCCATTATTGACCATGATCTCAAAGCCCGCCCGGGATGGCAAGTTTTTCTCATATCTTACTTCTCTCCACCTCATTTACATTAGCAATCTTTTTCTTGTTAATTCAATAATTTTTTAGTGTTTAATTTTAACAATTTCATGAGATAATTTTTCATATTAAATTTTTATGAGTCCAATTTTAATACTTTATAAAATTTAGGGAGTTAATTTTTCTAATTGAGAGTTTAAATATGTAAATATCACCACTCTTATAGTTCAGGGTGGTTTGTGAATATTATTATTAATAATAATATTTTTTTTTAGAAATAGAGACAGAGGACATGATCTATAAGAAAAAAAAATGAGGATGCCTCCCTCTCTTACCCTTTATCCATTTCTTCTACTATTGAACTGATACTTTATTTTTATTTTTGGGACATAAAAGAACTAAAAGAAAACGAAAATGAGGAACTCTTATTTCATCGATTTTCTCTACAATACAAGGGATGAGAGCAAAGAAACAAATAAAAAGGACATCTAAATCTTTGGAAAGAGAGAGGCATTTTGAGTTAGACAGCTAAAGAGATGAAGAATCAACCAAATTACAAATGATTTTGGTTTTTTTAATATAATATTTTAATTAATATTTTTTATTGTAACATGTTAAGGATCTCACATCGAAATGATGATGTGACCTAACAACATTTATAAAGTCTAAAGGTCACTTCTCTTATTACCAATTAGTTGTGAGATGGATGCCCACATTATTAATATGGTATCAGAGTCCAACAAATCTCAAACCAGCATTCGATTCAAAAATGGGATCCAACCCAAAATTGATAAGCCCAAAAGAGGCACCATCTTGAAGGGGCATGTTAAGGATCCCACATCGGAAAGATGAGTGGACCTAACCACATTTATAAAAGGGATAGGCTATACCCTGTGTTTTTGTAGCCTCTTAAATTCCTTAGGTTTTTTTAGCCATTTTGGGGTATATATTTTTTTAAATATACCCGATTTACCCTTATTTATTTTGGTTTTATTTTTATTTTTATTTGTTCAATTTTCGTATGATAAGGATTTTTTTTTTAATTTATAACTGTTTTCCTTATTTGATTTTGTTTCTCTTTCGAATCTTTTTTTTTTTTCTCCTCAAATCATGGGATTTTGTTCTCTTTTGTTTTCATTCATTTGTTTTTTTTTACGTTTCTTGTTTCATTTCTTTATTTCTGTCTCTTTATTTTTGTTCATCTTCGTACCTCGTCTTTCATGGATTCCGATTTCGTTGATGTTAAGTTTTCTGGTTCTTGGGATTCTTCCAAGAACTATGTTTGTTTTGTTACTACTTGTGTAGCCATCCCTAATCATCTAAATTTGGATGGTTTTTTTTTTAAATAAAATAGTTCTTGGGATGTTCTTCATTTGTTGAGTTAGGGTTTGTGGTATTTTTTTTAATCACGATTCCTTAGATCTGCAATTTTCCGATGGCCAAGGTCAAAGGTCTTTCTTCTTCTTCTTCTTCTTCTTCTTCTTCTCTTCTTTTTTTTTTCTGGGTTCGCTGTACATTACACGTTTTATTTATTATACTGTATATGAATATGCTTCTTCTTCTTCTTCTTATTTTCTTTCTAGGTTCGCTATACAGTTCAATTTTTTTTAATTATAATGTACATGAATATGGTTATTCTTCTTATTGTTTTTTCAAGCGTTCACTGTACATTACAAGTTTTTTTTATTATACTGTACATGAATATGGTTTTTCTTCTTCTTTTTGTTTTTTGGGTAAAATACCATTTTCGTCCCTGAACTTTACATCTGGTTTCGTTTTCGTCCCTGAACTTTCAAAAAAGATCAAAATCGTCCCTGAACTTTCCAAATCGTTTCGTGTTCGTCCTTCCGTCCATTTTTCCGTCTGGTCATTAACGGAGGCTGATGTGGCATGCTGACGTGGCTTTTTTTAAATAATATTTTAATATATTTTTCAATTTTTTTAATCTCTCTCTTCCTTTTCTCTCTCCTCTCCCCCTTTCTCTCTCCTCCATGGTCATCTTCTTCCCCTCTTCTTCTCCATCGTCTTCTTTGATGAACCCTCCCAGTCAAGAGACTTCAAACTCTTTCATCAAACTTCTTTTCTAGCAAGCTCAATCTCTCCTAGCAGTTTCGGCCCCCCTCCATGGAGACCTACAACGTTTAGAAGCAAAGACGAAAGCAGGGGCATCCATTATCGTTTTGGCCTTCGAGTTCTCCATACACGAACCAAGAGGTTGTTGGACCAAACTACCTTCATGGGTAGCTCTAAAACCATCATGCGAACCTTCCTGAACACAAGAAACAAGCTGAGAACCAACAGAATCGAAAACGCCATTGATGCCTCCATGAACAACCTTTGAAGGAGATAAAATGGTAACTTGCAAACCAGGGGGTTTTAGGCCACGAGGCCTTAATGAAAGAGGCTCAAAACCATCAGACGAAGAGGATAGAACACGTTGTTGCAGCCCATACTCAGACAAACGCGAATTACCCTAAAAACCGCCATTGAAGCGTTAATCTCAGATCTACGGATCTGACCTGTTTCCACGTCACTTTCCCTTCCTTCCTCACCAGAAACCATCGACTTGGCTTCCTCTTCCATCAATAATGAACGAAACTTGAAGATATCCCCTCCCTCGACTAGATCTAAAAATCTCAAAAACGGCATACATGAAATCTGCCCAGAAAGCTGGTGTAGAAGATGACCATGGAGGAGAGAGAAAGGGGGAGAAGATGTGGAAGAAGATGACCATGGAGGGGAAGAAGATTATGAAATTGGTTTTGCTCAAGAGGGGAAGAAGATGACCATGGAGGAGAGAGAAAGGGGGAGAGGAGAGAGAAAAGGAAGAGAGAGATTAAAAAAATTGAAAAATATATTAAAATATTATTAAAAAAAAGCCACGTCAGCATGCCACATCAGCCTCCGTTAATGACCAGACGGAAAAATGGACGGAAGGACGAAAACGAAACGATTTGGAAAGTTCAGGGACAATTTTGATCTTTTTTGAAAGTTTAGGGACGAAAACGAAACCAGATGTAAAGTTCAGGGACGAAAATGGTATTTTACCCTTGTTTTTTTCTTCTACCTTTGCTTTAGTGTTTTCGTGTATTGTACATAATATAATATTGTGTACAGTATATTATATTATTTTTTTACATCTTTTTCGTATTGTGCATAATATATTATATTATGTACAGTATATATAATTTTATTACACCTTTTTTGTATTGTACATAAATATTAATATTATGTACATTATATATTATTTTATTGCATCTTTTTCATACTGTACATAAATATTAATATTATGTACATTATTTATTATTACTTTATTGCATCCTTTTCGTACGGTACATAAATATATAATACTATGTACAGTATATTATATTACTTTATTACACTTTTTTACATTGTACATAAATATATTATATTATATTATACTGTACATTATAATACTGAATGTGCATAAAAGAATTTTTTGAAGATTATGGGGAAAAATTAGTTTTCAGATTTGAAAAGTTAGATTTTTTATTTAATTTCAATTTTTCTCTTATTTTCTTATATGGTTTTTTCATATTTAATGTTTCCTTGATTTAAGTATCTTCAAATCTTTTTCTCTTTCTTCGTTATTTTTTCCTAATATTAGAATATTGTATTTTCATTTGAAAATTCTCTGGGGCCATTTTGTTTTGTTTTTTTCTTCCGGGCTATTATGCTTTAACTTTTTTGATTTTGGGCTATATACCTAGTTTTCTCTTGGTCACTCCTCACATTATTAACATAATCCACATTTAAAAATAATAATGTGTCTAAAATCTTAGATAACGGTCGGTGAAATATATTTTTCTTTCTAAAAGTTAAAGCTTATAAACTACACATTTCTTTGTTTTGTTTCTCAGTTCTTTGAAACACTTTTAATAAAAATTTAAAAAATACATTAACTATATTTGTGTTGTTAAAATGTGAGAACGTTAAACAAACAAATGTGTAACACTTAAATTTAATTGTTAAAAAAAGAAGAAGCTAAAGTCTCTTTTTAAAATATAAAAAATAGGGTCTTAATATATAGATAATGTGTATAATTTAAACAAATATCAACAAACAATTGTCAAAATTTTCAATGAAATGAGGGTTTAACTGTGAAGATAAAGAGGAGCGTACAAATCACTCTCTTCTTTCAAACATATATATGAATGAAATCCTATATTAGCGGTTGAAAAGAGTGAGGTGTTTTTATTATTTTATGGGAAATTTTAATTAAGCTGTTTCATGATGTTTACTATTTTCTATTTTGATATTTAATCTTTTTTAAAAGAAAAATAAAAAAATAAAAAAAAAAAGGAAAGGAAAAAAAAAGTGTTTATTGTCCTTTCAATTTTATAATAAAAAACGGTTAAAACCCAATTTTAAACCATTTATTTTGGCCATTATAATATTTTAGTATATGTATGTTATGTTTTATAACAATTTTGTCAATATACTTTCATAAATGTAATATTTAAGTCATTACATTACAAATATCAATCGGGGTATAGTCCAATAGTAAAATATATGTATTAATTTTCACTTCTTATAAGTGGGTGATTCGATATCTCCACCCCTGGTAATGTATAAAACGAAAAATCCATTGCGTTAAAAATTTAGTTATAATCCGGTCATCTGAATGAGTATATTATTAGACCACATTTAGATTTGAATCACAATATGTTTGCCTGCTCCAATTAATTGTCAATGCGGCTTAATCGTAACGTTTACAAAAATAAAGGGCAATTACTGAAATATCATATTTTTACATATTTAATTACTGAAACGTCAGAATTTTTAAAAAATTACTTAAATAGCATAATTTATTGAATTGAAAAAGGTAAAATAAATAAATAAATTCATTGAAAAATAACAAAATATTTCAATAAGTTATTGAACCAAAAATATCAAAAACAAAAACAAAAATCATTAAAAATAACAACAAAAAATAACAAAATAGTAGCTCAATTATGCTATTCGAGTAATTTTTAAAAAGTTTTGGAGATTTAAATAATTAGTAGGCATAAATATGTTATTTGAAACAATTTCTATAAAAAGAACCGAACCAACAAGGCTTCTAGACCATGGTGTATGCTGATAAAAAATACAAGGATCTTATTCATAGTTGGGTTAATTTTAGTAATGGACAAATTAAAATTGCTTATTTCAGAAAAACACAATCTTTTATATATATATATATATATATATATCAAAACTATCCAAAACCGCCACCAACCAAATTGAATTACATTGTGAAAAGACAAAACATACCATTGATTTAATTTCTCCTTAATTTGTGCAAGGTTTAAGGAAAGTTATAAAATCCCTTAAATTTTACAAAATTAATTAAAAAATTAAATCTAAACAAAAATAAAACTATAACAAAAAATAAAATAAAAATATTCAAACTTTCTGAATATTGTTTTTCTAGGAAAATTAAAATGTCTTTCTTCTTCGTCATCATACAAAGTACAGAGAAAAAAATGGGTAAATAGAAACATATGTAAATAGAAATTTAAAATAAATATTAAATAAAAATAAACATTTGATTAAAAGAAACTTGTTCTACAAAATACAGAGAAAGCAAGTTCGTCGGAGAATTGAAAAGTAAATTTTTTTATAAATCATTTAGGCTTTGTTTGGTATGCAATCCAGATTCAGTTTTATGAATCTGGATTGAATGAATAAAAGGAATCTGCGTTGTTTTGTGTTTAGTTTACAATCCAGAAAAAAGCAATTTGGATTCAATTTCTTTTTTAGGCTAAAAAATGAATTCAACTAAAACAAGAATCCAAAATATCCAACTCAAAAACTGAAAAACACAGATTGACCTCACCCACACAATTTAATCCACGGGTTTCAATACATGAGATAAAAATACGAGTTGGGCCCATTTTGCAAATTTGGGTCGGGTCGGGCCCGTTTTTCGAGGTTGACCGGTCCGTTCTAGCTTTTATTTATTTAATTAAAATTTTAATTGCATGTTTTAAGCTGATTTTTAACTTTTTAAACTTAAACTTAATTCTAAAGTGAAGGAAAAAAAGTTAATTTATTTTTTTATTATATCCTATTTTTTATTTATACTTTGTTTTTATAATTATATATAAGATTAATTTAAATATAAAAAATAAAATAATTTATATATATATATATATATATATATTTATATATGTTTTGGAGGTTGTTGCTCACATTTTTCTGTGCTTCTTGTTTACTAATGTATGTAGTACTATTTGAATAACGTTATTGGAGGTTTTCAATGCCCAAATGGTCTCTCCATTCAGTGTGAAAATATTTTTTCAGATTCTCTTTTATTGAGAAATTCTCTCTTTGGTTGCCTTAGGTTCTTATGAATTTTAGAATGGATCTCATTGTGTCTTGTATAGTTCTCCTTTTTGAGTTGTTTTAATCTAAAGAGTTTATTTGATAGACTTGCAATGCTTCTATTATCTTTATTATAATTTTTTTTAAAAGAAAAATTTATCCTAAGAATGAGAATAGTTATAGTTGATGCGGATAAAGATGTTTCTAATTTATAAGTTATGAATTATTAGTTTTTTCAAACTTAAAAATGAATGATTTAAAGTTGGAAGTATTATTTTTATGAGTGGGTCACCCAAAATTTGGATTATGATCTAAACACATATTCTGATTCACAATCTGATTTTAAATTTTTTGAGTAACCAACCAAACACATATTTCAAATTTCTGAATCTCAATTATAAATTCTGGATCTGTTACCAAACACAGTTTCAGAACCAACAAATTCACAGAATACAACTCTGAATTCATTAGAATTCACTAAATTCAAATTCTGCTTTTCAGATTGCATACCAAACAGGGCCTTACTTTTAGTAAACATTAATTGATGTGTAGTTAAAATTGATACAGTGCACAAAATTGAAGATGAAAAGAGGTGACAGTTTTGAAATATATGTAAATAGAAATTTAAAATAAATATTGAATAAAAATAAACATTTGATTAAAAGTAACTTGTTCTACGGAAGGGAAGCGAGAAACTTACAAGATCACATATTCAAGGTTTTGAAACAGGTTCATCTTGATATTAGAATCAAGAAATTCTGAAATCTGTACCTTCCTGAATTTTCCAATGAAAATGACGACCCATTTCAAGAAAAATCGCAAAAAAATATGGTCATGAGTGTGCCGGTCATGGTCGTATCAGAAAACACTGTAAACCAGCGATGATCTTTTTTTTTCGTGATAAGCGTGAGTAGATCTTGGCTAAAGAAGAAGTAAAACGACGGCGGTCGGGCGTCGAATTCGCAATCAGTGAAACGACATTTGAATCAATGGCGGCGGTTTTATTGACACTGACGAATGGAGACAGAAAAACGGTGAAAGTCGAATTTGGGCAATTTCTTGGCAATGAAGAAGAAGTCAAACAGAAAAAGGAGGAAGAAGAAGAATAATCTAATTTAGGTTATAATTTATAATCTTTAAATAGTGATTCCCAGAATCAAAGAGATTGATTTTGAATTCAACAATAAAAAAGGAAAGAAACAATAAAGAGGGAATGAAATATTACTGATGAAGTCAGTGAGGGTAAATATATAAACATACATTTCGGAAACCACCATAAACGCCTCCATAAATAGTGGTTTTAAGGTAAATCAGAAATTAATCTTAAACAACCATTAAAAGTGGAGTATAGTGATTTATTGTGGTTATTGGTGCAAATATTTTTTTGTAGTTTATCTTTATAAATTTTATTTTATTTTTAAAAAAAAATCTAGATTGACAATTATTGTAAATTGCTAAAAAAAAAAATCTTAAAAAATGGGAGAAAAATAAATTTCAATATTCTCAGCCGTTAAATACAAACCGTTGAGGGTTTGAGGCTCGGAAGTAGCTTCGGTCTCACTTTTTTTCCAACAAACAATGGAAAATGAAAGGATGATGAATTGAAGAAGAAGAAAAAAATATATGATTTTTTAGAGCGAGAAATTCCTCTTTCTTTCTTTCTTTCTCATTTCTTCAATCTTCATTCCTATAATAATCGATTGCTTTTCTGGATATTCATTTCTAGTTTTAGGATTTTGAATTTTTTTTCTGTATAATCAATCATATTCATGGCGACAGAACAAGTTTTTTCGTCTTCTGTCGCTTCCATCGTTGAAGATGTTCTTCATCAGAATGGTGTTGTTCCTTCTCGTCCTTTTGATTTTGATTCAAGGAAAGCTCAAGAATCCTGTATGAGATCATTCATTCTATATGAATCTTTCAAATTTATTTATTTCATCATTACGTTTTCTTTTTCTTGAATTATCTTATAATGTTTTTATTGAGAATTGAATTTGTTCTCTAAAGATCAATTTTTTAAATGAATCATATTCTAGAAAGATGTTTGTCTTGCCATGTTCTTTGCTTGAATATTTGATGTCGTGATTAGATTTTTTCCGGTTGATTGGTAAGAGTCTCGTTGATAAGCGTCGAAATTAAAGATGTTTGAGTGTTTTCTGTGTTGTGTTGATGTGGAAATGACACTAAAGTTTTGATCTGTTGCATTACTTTGAAGCCTTGAGAAGGTATGAAGCAGCTGGGTGGCTAAGAAAAACTGTCGGTGTTGTTGGTGGTAAAGACTTGCCGGCTGAGCCTTCTGAAGAGGAATTCAGACTTGGATTAAGAAGTGGAATTATCCTTTGCAATGTTCTCAACAAAATTCAACCTGGAGCAGTAGCAAAGGTATGGTTTTGAATATTTTTCTCCATTTTTTTTTATGGCTATTGAATTCCTCTCGGTGTATTTTATCTACCATTTTTTTGTGTAGGTTGTTGAAGGTCCATGTGATTCTGTTATTATTCCTGATGGGGCAGCGTTATCTGCGTATCAGTACTTTGAAAATGTAAGAAACTTCCTTGTAGCCATAGAAGAAATGGGATTGCCAACCTTCGAAGCCTCCGATATAGAACAGGTGAGGCTTGTAGCAAGACTATGACATTGTCACGGACATGCTCTACATATATAATCACACTCCGATATATCCCTATCCTTATCTTATGCATCGTTATTTTGTTTTCAATTCTACAGGGAGGAAAAACCGCAAGGATTGTGAACTGTGTTCTGGCACTCAAATCCTATAGTGATTGGAAACTTGGAGGTGGAAATGGTGTGTGGAAATTCAGTGGGACAGCTAAACCTCCTATCTCAAGGAAAAGTCATCTGCTAAAAACTTCAGAACCATTCATGAATTCTTTTTCAAGAACCTCATCAACTGGGGATAAGTCTCTTGATAGTTTTTCTCTTGAACTATCTTCATGTGGTGATCTTGTCAATGATCTCAATGAAGCAGTTAGTGAGATTTTTGTCCTTTCATTTTCTTTTATGTGTTTCCCTCTCTACTATTCATTTAAACTGTTGGGTTGAGTTCATTTAAGACACCTTAGGCTCATTAAAATTTCAATCGATATCCTGCAGGGATCCTCCCGTCCGTTGCGTATGCTACTTTGTGAACTTCTTTCCAATAAAGAGGTTGAAGAAATCCCATCTGTAAGTGTTAGGTGTTAATTTTTAAATACTGACTAGCTCCTATTGAAAGTTTAGATCTTAAGCTACGTTTTCTTTCCTTTCCTTCATTTTTAAGTATGTTGGAAGAAAAAAATTATGCAACAAAAATTAGAGCTGTGGAATATTAATGGAATCCTGCAATGTGTTCATTAACATGACTATAAGGATTGAAGTTGACCCCATATTTTTTGTCACGGTTAAATGGAAGGGTAGATCTCATAATATTTGGTCTATGAGCATATATTATTAAGTATAAGTACTTTGCTTTATAGTTAGTCCCACCCATCTGCATCTGGTACTTGAGGACTTAAGAGTAATTTAATTTCCTGCTTGTACTAGTTATGTTATTCTGCCCTAGGTTGATGGATTAAGAATTATGATGCATTTACCAAATTATTTGATAGTTGTTTTTCAACTAATAATCAGGAATAACAGCAAAAAAAAGGTTTACAACTATTAAACCTATGATCTTTTGCACAAAAAAAAAAGACTATTATACGTTGAAAAAGTAATCTAATTACTTCTCTTTTCCTTTCCTAACCCGTCCATTAATTTTTCCTTATGGATTGATAGATTGTTGAATCCATGATTGGTAAAGTCATGGAAGAGTACGAGCGTCGCTTAGCAACTCATAACGATACGGTAAACTATCTATTTCCAGCAGTATTTTATATCAGTGGTTTATATTTAAATATTGCTGCAAAATATCATTCCTCCTTACAACCCAAGAATGATTACTTACTATGTGGGTTAACATCTGGCATTCTGTCTAGACTGTAACCTCATATAGCAGCTTTAAATAAAAAAAAATCTATTTGATACAAAGAATCTTCTGATTATCTAATTGCCTTGATAATGATGGTTAAATCAATGTATAGTTAAATTTCTTTCTTTGTTGCTCGTGATCATTCCTTCTGCCAATTTGACAGATGAAAGCAAGTTCAGAAGATATGGCAGAATCTTTATCTGATAAGTCTCTTCCTCAAACCATGTCCTCTGACATAAAGGTTAGCTGTAAATTTATATATTTTGGCATGAATTGAATTTCATTATTCAAAATACTTTCTTCTTAAGCATGGGGTATGCTTATATAACTTTTGCTTTTTGAGAAGATGGAAGATGAACAACAAAGTTATCCTGAAACAAATGATTCTCATGACTACAAGTATAATGGTAATGAGGAATTAGAATGCAAACGTTTGAGAGGACAAATGCTGCTTGAACAGCAACAGAGAGACATAGAGGTGATATATGTTCTAGCATAGAGACTACTAGTACTAATTACTAATTAGTTACTTCAAGTCGTAAATATGTAACTTCGGAATTGGTTTCCTTCTGTAGATGTTGAAAGATACTCTTTGTGAAACCAAAGCAGGAATGCAGATTTTGCAAATGAAGTACCAAGAGGAATTCAACAATCTGGGTACGAATTAAGCCAAATCCTTTTATCACTCTTCTACCCTGTACCTTGGAAGTAATTCTCTTTCTAATTGCTGGCTGCCTACTTTAGGTAAGCACATGTATAGTCTAGCTCATGCTGCTTCAGAATATCGGAGAGTTCTAGAAGAAAATCGCAAACTGTACAATCAAGTCCAGGACTTAAGAGGTAGCTTGCAGTGGCTTAGGTTTTAGTATTATAATGTTAATTTCCTAAAGAAATTCTGGCTTCAATTTGGCTTTATTCATGTAGGAATATAATAGCAGCCTTTTTTAATGTTATGAAAACATAATTCTATTTGAATTATCTTGGAGTTTTGTCCTCCAATACTTTTTTTATTTTAATTTATTTCTACAAAGTTTCAATTCTTAAATAAATAATAATCATGCATTACATTCTATCAGGAAATATCAGAGTGTATTGTAGAGTTCGACCATTCTTGGGTGGGCATTCATATCGCCCCTCTACTGTTGATCGCATAGATGAAGGGAATTTGTCCATTATGACACCATCAAAATATGGCAAGGAGGGAAGGAAATTGTTCAGTTTTAACAAAGTATTTGGACCTTCTGCAACCCAAGGTTATCTACCACTTTCTTTAGCTAATCATTTTTCTTCTGATTAACAAATATTGAGTGCCAGCTTTCATTCCATACAGAGGAAGTATTTTCAGACACTCAACCTCTGATTAGGTCTGTGCTTGATGGTTATAACGTTTGCATATTTGCTTATGGCCAAACTGGATCAGGAAAAACCTTCACTATGGTAAGAGATATAGCACCAGTACTATTAAGTGTTAATTCCTTAGCTTATTGTTATTTAAACCACGTAATTATTTTCATTAAAATTTTGTTGAAGTTTTGTTATATAGTGGTGTTACTTACAATCTCATTTGTTAAATACAGTCCGGACCAACTGAGCTCACTGAGGAAACTTTAGGTGTAAACTACAGGGCATTGAGTGATTTGTTTGTTCTTTCACAAGAAAGGAGAGAGACCATCTCCTATGACATATCTGTCCAGATGCTTGAAATTTATAATGAGCAAATTAGGGATCTTCTTGTAACAGATTGCGCTAACAAAAGATATCCTTCATATTTTCAGCCTTCTCTCTATGATCTTTCATTTAATGAAACTGTTGCTCTTATGCATGTCCTTAACTCATAAATACACTTGAAGTTCGTAACAGTTCTCAAAATGGGATTAATGTACCGGATGCATGCCTTGTACCTGTGTCATCAACATCAGATGTCCTTAATCTAATGAATCTTGGCCAAAAGAATCGTGCAGTAAGTTCTACTGCCATGAATGATCGGAGCAGTCGTTCTCATAGGTACACTCACTGAAATGTCTCTTCTTGAGTAAACGTACATGTTATTGAGAATTTTACAATGGAAGATGTAGGCATGATTTTTTATATCATGTGACCTAATTATCCCTTGCCTTTTTACTTAGCATCTTTTTCACACTATCTAAGAGTGTCATGAGCCTCGTTCTAATGTGATTTAACTAATATGTCACAATTGCAGCTGCCTAACTGTTCATGTTCAAGGAAAAGACTTGACATCTGGAGCGATTCTTCGTGGATGCATGCATCTTGTTGACCTGGCAGGAAGTGAAAGGGTTGACAAGTCTGAGGTGACTGGAGATAGATTGAAGGAGGCACAACATATCAATAAATCTCTTTCTGCATTAGGGGATGTTATTTCCTCTCTTGCTCAAAAGAATTCACATGTTCCTTATAGGAACAGCAAACTCACACAATTGCTCCAGGATTCACTTGGTATATATATAAACACAATTTTAGTTTCTTGCTTAGGAAACTACTGTGTTTCCTCTTCTTGGCTGTAATATCTTGGCCAATCAATCTTGCTTCTGTATCTTTCAGGAGGTCAAGCAAAGACACTCATGTTTGTTCATATTAGTCCAGAACCTGATACTCTTGGAGAAACCATGAGCACATTAAAATTTGCTGAAAGGGTTTCAACCGTTGAGCTTGGTGCTGCTCGGGTCAACAAAGATAGTGCTGATGTGAAAGAGCTCAAGGAACAGGTTAAATATTTTTTTGTCATTTATTTGAACAATACGATCCGGAAGGTTCTGTCCATCTCTTCTTTAAGGAAATTTTATTTAGCCAATTGTCTCTTATTGCGATGCTGCTCACTGCTCACAAGGCTGCCACATGTTGCAATGCACACGATGCTTAATTCATTAGTTATTTGCGTTTTCTTTCATGAGAAGCAATTGAAAAAGCTATTTGATTTGTTTGTTTATATATGCTTGTTGATCAGTGCTAAGAAGAAAAATAATAGTATGCACCTTCTTCTTTCATGCTCTTAATTTACAACTGTATTTTTTATTACCAGAAAGCTAACCTTAAGGCTGCTTTAGCAAGGAAGGAGGGTGAAACAGAGCAACATTCGCGACCAAGCACTCCAGAAAGAAAAATAAAAACTTTCTTGTCATCCCCTTCACTTCCCAGCTGGAGAAGTGTTGCCGATGTGTCTTTGAATAGAATACAATCACTTGAAGATGTTGGTAATGTTGAGGTATGAGTTTGCATTGAAAATTAACGTTTAACTGTATGGTTATTGAAGTGTCACAATAGCAGCTTAAGTTTATTTTGAATGCATTGGTGGAATTTACGTTCATGCACTTAAAATTGACCTAAAGAACAAGAAAATTATCGTATAGTGCTTCCGCTGTCCAAGGTGCGTCTACTATTTTCATCCAATGGTCTGAATCTGAACTTAATGAGAGCAAAACCTTTAGTATGAAAGTTGTGCCAATAATAGAAACAAAGCTAAACATAAATAATCCTTTTGTTGGATCATTCTTTTTATTTTTGAATTAATAATTGTGTATAGTTCAAACCTACTTTAAGTCTCTTATTGCTCAAACCACAATTTCCCATTCCTTAGACATATGAAAACATTAATATTGTACACTCGGGACGTTAGTGAAAATCTTTTATTAGTCATTGAAACATGTCTGCTCAACAATCTTTTGCAGCCATGCTCATACATTTATTGTGGGTAACAGGTACAAAACAAATCTCGCTTGAAGCTCAAAAGAAGAAGCTTAGAACCCAAAGATATGTTACAAAATTCACCTCCATGGCCAACAGTAGGCTCAACACTTTTGAATGGGAGGGAGGATGATAAGGATTCTGTTTCTAGTGATTGGGATGACAAACTTATGGTTAACAAGCATGACATTAGTAGAGATGAATTTCTGACAGGACACTGGGATGTAGACAAGTCGCCCGAGATATTTGATCGAACTTGTCTTCCTGATCCTTCAAAGGTGTATCCTGAAATCCTGTTGAGCAATTCTCCCGTGAAAAAGAAGGAAAATCAAGATTTGAGCGTTGCAAGGAACAATTATGAGATTGCCTCCACTGATGGTTCCGATGATCTTGAGACTGCAAATAGTGAAACATCAGAGCCAGACATGCTTTGGCAATCAGGCCTTCCCAAAGTTACAAGTATTCCAAATGGCTTGGGATCAAAGACAAAGAACACTCATCCTAAGCAAACCAGGAGCCCAGAAATTAGGTAACCAATGAATCTTTTACTCTTTGTGCTCCATATATATGTTTAGCAGATAAATTCCTATCGCATACGTCACCTGCTCCCACACACCGCATTACGCCGTTCTCCCACGCACCGTGCATTTTCATTTGGATAATAAAGAACTAGTTATGCATATGCATGTAGAAGCCTACAATTTATTGAGCGTTCTCAGTGTATCTTAATGCTTGCTGCACCGAATTGATATAACATTTTAATGTTTCTTAAACTAGGAGTTTCATTCCATCGTTGATTCCTCCACCGTCGCGGAAACTAAACGGCGTTGGAGTTGCCCAACCAATGCAAAAGGCAGGCAGACAGGCAGTTCAAGTTGAAGGGAAGAGGAGAGGTAGCTATACTAAATGAGTATAGTGTGTGATGGAGTCTTCATAAACTGATTCTTCTTCAGTTTTGTTTTGTTTTTTTTTTATATCTATTTATTGTTGTATATATATAGAGTGAGAGATATAGAGAAAGTTTCTCTAATGAAGTGGCAATAATTCAAGTTGCCTCAGGTTCTTTATTGAATCTGAAGATCTAAAAAAAAAAATATATGAAGATGATTGGTGCTGGGTTCCACCTTGCAAAGTTCCATTTGTCTATATTGGTTACTAGATTTTTTGTATTTGTTTTGAATTCCAAGTTTTTTTTTTAGCAAAAACTATCCCTCTGTTTGATTCCAAGTTGTATCCTACTTTTTGAGATTTTAAATCTCAAATGATGTGTGATCACAGAAAGAAAAATATTTGTGCCTTTGATCTCATCTCTCTCTCTCTTCTTAAAGGGTAAAATAGTTATGTAATTGATATTAAAAAAAAGGGCATAAAATAAATTTGGTAATTTTGAAAAAAAACTATTTGGGGCACTATTGATAAATGACTTCTATATGGGGCAATTACAAAAAAAATTGTACATGTCAGGTTTCCAATCTTGTAGAAGACCCATTATGTTTGATTTGATCCATGTATAGTTTGAGCCACAAAATTTTTGGACCAAAATATTGATAAAAGGCATCTAAATTTGAGATAATCCAGTATATATATATATTTATACTTGTTTCGGAATATACTAACATTTTACGGCCTATTGTTATTTTTTAGACTAATTAGATTTGATTATAATTTTATTATTGTATTTACCCTTATTTATTACTCCTTTTTTGTCCAAACACTTTTTTCTTTACTCTCAGTCTTTTTTTACCTTGATTTGTTTCCCTTGACCGTAATCTGTTTTTTTTGTCCTTTTCTACCCTTCAATAACATTAGAACACTTTTATCTTTAATTTTAATTCTTATTATTTTTTAAGAATTTGTCTCAAATAGCATAAATCTGCATACTAATTACTAAAATGTCTGAACTTTTTAAAAATTACCAAAATAGCATAATTATAGTTCAATAAATTATTGAACTATAATTCAATTAATTATTGAACTATTTTTCATAGGTATTTTTTACGAACTTGTTTGTTTTTTGGTTTTTTAAGTTCAAAGTCAATAATTTATTGAACTATTTGATCATTTTTTATTATTATTTTTAATGAATTCGTTAAAAATTTTATTTTTTTAGTTCAATAAATTATTGAACTATAGTTCAATAATTTATTGAACTAAAATTATGCTATTTAAGTAATTTTTGAAAAGTTCAAACATTTAAGTAATTAGTATGCAAAAATATGCTATTTCAGTAATTGCCCCTTATTTTTTCTACTTTTTATCCCTTTTATAACTGTCAATAAGCAAAATAATTTTTATGTTTTTTCTATTAAAAAAAACTTCATTTAAACTCACTATTCATACTTAAGTAAATTCATTTCATATTAAATACGAGGAATTAACAAAATAGCATAATATATAGATATATATATATATATATATATATATATATATATATATATATATATATATATATATATATAACAAGTTATTGAACTGTTGACTTTTTTTTTTTTGAATAATTATTATCTAAATGAGTTTTTAAGAACTAAAACTCTCATTTTATTCCAAGTTAATTGTAGTTCAATAATTTATTACTTTGAGTTCAATAAATTATTGAACAAAAAAACTGTATAAAACATAATGGAAATACAAATCTGGAATCCACTATTTGAGATCACTTCTATATTAAATAAATATTATAAATTTAAATATTCTTTAAAAATATTTAAAATTCTAAATTATTTGATTTATATTAAAATAATATGAATATATTGATTTATTAAAAATAAATATGAATTAAGTTAACATGTAAACTTTATTAATAAGAATTTATAACAAGGATATTATTGGGGAATTTTTAATTTCATTACATTCACACCATCAAATACGGTAAATCTTAC
This sequence comes from Gynostemma pentaphyllum, assembly GCA_028015215.1. Classification (NCBI taxonomy): domain Eukaryota; kingdom Viridiplantae; phylum Streptophyta; class Magnoliopsida; order Cucurbitales; family Cucurbitaceae; genus Gynostemma; species Gynostemma pentaphyllum. The sequence continues at coordinate 58,915,213 of CM051351.1, read as the reverse complement.
CCTCTCTTTAATATAGAAATCCTCCAATCCAGATACCTAGTAAACTGAGGGGGCGTTTATTTCCGGGTTTGTATGAGAATGAGATGTCTGGGAATGAGATACCCGAGGACGAGATCACTGTGTTTGGTTTTGGATGAGGATGAGAATAATAAAATTGTATTATAGAATAAAATTTTCATCTCTCTCATCTCTTCTCTTCCTTTCTCTCTCATCATTTACATGAGTTGATGCTAATCCCATCTATTTTGAAGGGGGCCCCATGAATGGGCGTTATTTGATCTCTATGGGGTTTGAGTCCCTTCCCTACCATTTTTTTTTCAAAACAAACAAAGGGATGGGGATGAGATCAGTATGGGGTTTGGATCCCCATCCCTAATCACTAAAAATAAACACCCCTTAATTTACATGGTCTCATAGATAACATGAAAGAAAAGGCCCTAATGATGTTTCCTCATAGTTTTTTATTTGTTAAAATACCACTAAACTAAAAACTTAAAATATTAAACTATCGTGATAAATGATAATCGTGTATATTAAAATCTTTATTATTACACTATATAATTCACAACTATTTTCAAAACTTGGTGTATTTAATAACGTTTTTGTTTATTTAAAAAATATTGTTTAAAAATATATAGGGGTAATTGAAAATCACACCATTGCAAATTAAAAAGAGTTTGAACACCTATGTGATTTGTAAAATTACAAATCATACCTTTATCTTATTTTGATTTAACGAATTTCGGACACGTACCTATTCTACGTTTGTCACGTATTTCGATTTCATTAAAAATATATAAAAGAAAATTAACAGATGAGTTCAATTCGTAGATTATATTATTGTCAACAGAGTGTTATAATTAGCACATATCTATTAAAAATTTCTAATTATTTTAATGAAATTGAAACGTGTAACAGAAAATAAAATAAGCATGTTGCACATCTCTCAAATTCTTAAAAAGTAATCTGAGGTATAATTTGTAATTTTACAAACCGCAAACATGTTTAAAACTATTTTAAATTCGAGTAAACTATAGTGGTATGATTATTAATTAGAGTTAAATGCAAAACACACTTTTGCACTTTAGATTATTGCTAAATCGTACCCTTATAGTAATTTTTTTAAATTAAACACCCTTACACTTTAGTAAAATTATAAATCATACCCTTCTATCAGTTACCTTTAACGAAATTGAGACACGTCCATATTATTCGCACGCCACGTGTTCCAATATGGTTAAAAATAACGGAATATTTGAACATATATGTAGATTTTTTAGAGAAAATCATTATGTTAGTAAAATATAAAATCTATAAATCATAACTATATATATATATATATATTTAAATTTTCAGTTAAACGGTACTGGAACACGTGATATGCGTATAGCATGGACGTCTCTCGACTTCATTAAAAGTAATCGATAAAGAGGTGTGATTTATAAATTCACTAAAGCGCATGGATGTATAATTAAAAATTTAAAATGACACAGTATGATTTAACAATAATCTAAAATACAGGGGTGTGTTTTACATTTAATACTTATAATTATCCTATATATATATAGTTTTCTTTAAAACTATAAAGACTTGAATAAAACATAAGAAAATAGAAAACCAAACTATTCTTTGATATGAAGGTGAGCCATTACATACCTACTGGCTACACTACACCTAATAAATATCTATTTGAGCACCATAACCATAAGCCAACAGATATTGTATATTTTTTTAAGAAAAAGAGAAAAATCAATTTTATTTATTATAAAAAAGAAAAATAAAAAAAGTGGACACGTGTCATGAGAAGAGGTAAGATGTACAGATAGCTATGGACAACTGGAGGTGATTGTAAGAAATAAAAGATTGGAACAGCAAACATCCACTTGTTTTAGGGGGAGACAATTGATCTTTTTCCAGCTGTCTGTGGAATTGGTATTCCCTTTTTAATTGAGTGGCTTAAAACCTTTTGTGGGTCCCACAATCACACATGGCCACGTCACCTATTGTTTTTTCCCTTCTATATTAAAGAGACAGCATCACAACAACAACATTTTGGCCCCTTCAAAATTACCAAATTAAATTCATTATTTAAATAATAATTAATAATTAATTATAAAAAAAAAAAAAATTTGAGATTAGGGTTTTGAGATTTTTCCCCACTTTCAACTTTGTTTGGCTTTTTCCCTTTCCTTTCACTTATCCATGGAACATAAGTAGAAAATATGAATTATTTAATTAACTAATATTAGGACAATGACTAGTTATAATAACTTCTATATTGATAAAATATTGTTTCAACACCTACATAATTGTATATTAATTTTTTACCTAAAAGACTTCATACAAATGGATTTAGTCTGGGTCTTCTGTTTATAAGCTCATGACAAATCTCAAATTCTAATATAGAATTTTGTTTGCTTTCAATAGTTAGTTAGTATAGTTTTAGATGAAGGGTGTTTTTATTATTTAAGATTTTTTAGTTCATTTGTTTTATTTGGGAAGACTATGAACAGACTTGAAAGTTATAATTAGAAACTTTAACATATTATTGAATTGAAGTTTTTAGAGTTCTATAATTTAAGAATGGACTTCCTGATTTTAACTGATAAATTTTATTTAGTTCTTATATCCACCACGTCTATTATAGTCCATTCACTATATTTTTGCTTCCCAACTAATATATTCTTTAAAAAAATAGTTTTCTTTATAATATCCCCTTTGAAATTTGGGTTTTATTGACATTTCTTCCCCAAAAAATTCCATCCAATTTTTACCCATTTTAGTGAAATTTGACCACCTTGCATTATTATCTCTGAAATTAACAAAAATGTGTTTAGGTTTAGGTTTAGGGTGATTGAATAATCTTTACTATTTCAAACATTCTTATGGGATCCTCCATTTTCATTTGTCTTTTTCCAATTGAATTTGCCAATTTTGGCAAAGGAATTTTTATTTTTTATCTAATCAATAAATATTGCACTTTTCATTGGGATCACAAAAAAAAAATACTTTTGATACAAATATTGGACAAAAAAAGGAACAATTGATCAAAAGTTATATGATGCTAATTCTAAGCATTGCCTTTATTTCTTATTTTATTCTTTTGTCAACTTACTAGCATGAAAGTCAAATCTTCTTTTCCATTTTCATTTTGTAAATAAATAAATCTCTATATGTAACAATAATTAGGCAAGCTAAATTATAATTTGTCTTATGATTGATAGAGGGAAAGACTTCATCAAAATTGCATTTCTTATTGGAATAGATCATAATTAATTATAATTAATAGATACATCTATTGGATATAGATGTGCTAGCATGTTCATATGATAAATATTTTAAAGCAAATAAATTTAATTAAAATATGCATAAATAGAGTTCGATTCGTTTTTCATAAATGATATTAATAGTAGTGTATAAAATGTCAAGCAAATAAAAAGTTTGTATCCATCTATTGATATTTTGATAATAGATTCTATTACATAGTATCGAAGGAGTCATTGTATAAAAAAACATTGGGTGAATTTCTACCAATTGAGATAGTACAATTAGATTGAATAAGCCCATTAAATGTTTGTTCTATTACTCTTTTATAAATATCGTTTAGGTATTTATTTTGACAATAAATAACATTTTGAGACATACCCGAACCTCATTCATATATATATATTTTACTCATAACTAATGATTTTTCATAACAAACATTGTTGGGCAACATCAGTGGCGGAGCCAGGAATTAAGTTGAGGGGGCACAAACCTCACATTTTGAGACATACCCTAACCTCACTTATAAGGTAATTACTGATTTTTTCATAGTATTAATTGATATTTCACACATGTACTCACTAATTCACCTTGTAAATGATTTCATGAGTTTATATGAATGAGAGTTTTTTTTAAATGTTATATTTATGAAATACTTTTTAAAAATGACTTATAAATATTGCAAAAAAAATTGTTAGTTAATGAAATTTCCCATTTTATACTCATTAATAATTAAAAAAAATTATAATATTTATAAATTTATTTTCGTTTTTATTTTTGACGAAGTGCAGAAAATAATTAAAATAATACTGCAATTATGATCGCAGATGGAAAGTTTTTCAAAATAAATTATGAATTTTTGGTTGAATTTTGAGTTAGATTAATTTATATTATTTTAGAAAACTTGATCATGATAAATAGATTTATTATATCTGAAGGATTTTTTTTTTAAAATTTAGTATTATCATGAGTTTGTAAAATATTTATAACATGTTTTCAAGTAAAGGGTATTTTGATAATTTTAACATAAATTATTTATTTTCGTGAAGTAAATTATTTATAGATTTTAACGTTTGTATCTCGTCACAAGAGTAACGCAACCATCAACTCTTATTATGGAGGATTGAATGTGAAATGAATCAAATGATAATGCAAACCCATTAGGGTCCGTTTGGTATAGCTTCTCTTAAAAATATTTTGTGTCGAACATTTTAAAAGAAATACTAATAAAGTGTTTCATCTAAAAAATAGTTGAGTGAAGTATTTTAAGTGAAATACTTGTTTATAAACATTTTTAGAAGAATCACAAATCAACTATTTTCTCCAAAAACACCTTTTAGTATACTCAAGTGTTTTTAGATGAAACACTTCATTAGTATTTCTTTAAAAATGTTCAACACAAAATATTTTTAGGAGAAGGTATACCATATGGACTCAAGCTTTGGATTCAAATCTTCTAGTAAAAATGTAATGGATGTTTGAAATCAATAGCTTGATTCAAAAAATTTGAATTATGGTTTCCTTCCTTAGTTGGAATCTTAAGTTTTGTTTTCCAAATTATTTGACTTTTAATCAATCTCTTTGATTCTCACATATATTTCTTTATCTTTGGTAGGAAAAGATTAGGTAAAAGATATTTCTCATCAATCTTAAATCACACTTCTTTGGATGTATATGTGTGTGGTCCTCAAGAAAATATTGGTTGGTTTTTTTATGAATTTTAATTTATGAGTTGAAAAAAAGTGAATTTTTACCATTATACTTTGGTATTATCATTTTAAACCTTAAAATTAAAATCTTAATCGATTTTTTTTTTCCAAACGATAAAAAGGATCACGGGGTAAAAACCCATAAGTTTAAGTCTTTGAAGGCTAGTACATGAGCTTCTTAATTAAAATCTCGGCGAATAAAAGGGAAAAAACCGAAATAAAGCAGGTACAAATATTTCTAATAACTTCCAAAATAAAAGAAAAATCAGCAGGACAACAAACATGACTATTATAATGTCAAGAAGATGCTTCAAATAGTTGAAAACTTCTAACTCCCTGAACTCGCGAGCCACCGCATCTTCTAAACCCTGCAACAAACATCAACCTTCGACATGAGGTGAATCAAGGCACAAAGCTCATTCAATATATGTAATTTAACCTTATACTATATATGTAATTTCAAATTTAATCTTTTATTAATTAGTGTGATCCGATGAAAAGAAAGTAAAATTGAAGCATGTAGTGTGATTCCCTATATTAAATATACGAAGATGGTTTAATATAGTGGCAAGATGTCATTCGTGAAAAAAAAGATTGTAAATTTTTAGCATAGTAATTTGGGAAATTTGCCTGATTGACCTTCAAATTTCCCTTATAAGGTTAATAGACCCTCCTCTCACTCTTATCATTTTATTGACCTTATGACATCATCAATACCTAGTGAAAATACAAACATACCCTTACTTTATTTTCTCCCAAAACTCTCACATCTCTCCCTTACTTTATTCCTCACCCCCCCCCCCCCCCCAAAAAAAAAAAAAAACTCTCATCTACCTCCCTTACATTATTTTCCTCCAACTAAATTCATCTTTCTAATCTCCCATCTTTCTCATCTTACATATGTCTCATTTATTAATCTCAAAAAACTTTTTCAATCATATTGCTTCAAGGGGTTCACATCTAAATCAAATACTGAATCTTTCGCTCCTGCTAAAAAAGTGTTACAAATATAAATTTTTTATCATGTAAAAATCCATCTAGATGTAAGTGATTTACCAAAAAAAAAAAAAACTGGAATTTTGGATTAAGATGGAAGACCGAGATGGGAATTTTAGACCAAGATAGATGATCGAGATGAGAATTTAGACCGAGATGGTTCTCATCTTGGTCCATCTTAGACCAAGATGAGAACCATCTCGGTCCATCTTGGTCCGAGATGAAAACCTTAGACCGAGATGGTTCTCATCTCATCTCATCTTGGTCCATCTTAGATCAAGATGAAAACCATCTCGGACCAAGATAGATCGGAATGACCAAGATGAGATGAAATGAAATGAGAACCATCTTGGTCTAAGGTTCTCATCTTGGTCTAAGATGGACCAAGATAGACCGAGATGAGAACCATCTTAGTCTATCTCAGTCCATCCTAGTCCAACATTTATATTTGTATTACTTTGTTAGCAAGAGCGAAAGATGAATTCAATATTTGATTTAGATGTGAACCACTTGAAACAATATGATTGAAAAGTTTGTAGAGAAATAAAGTTTTTTGAGATTAATAAATGAGGAAGATATGAGATGAGAGATGAAAAAGATGAGTTTAATAGGGAGAAATAAAGTAAGGGAAGGAGATGGGAGTTTTGGGGGAAAATAAAATAAGGGTATGTTTGTATTTTCACAAGGCAGTGCTGATGTTATGAGGTCAATAAAATGATAAAGTTGAGAGGAGAGTCTATTAACCTTAGAAGGAAAATTTGAAGGTAAATTTCCCATATAATTTAGTGAATATATATGAAAAAAATTAATGTTTTTTCTTTCTAAAATCAAAATAGTTCAAGAATCTCATTATTTTAAAACTAAAAACTAGCATTTTTCCAAATAAAACCTTAACTTCACCAAAAATGTTTAAAGATACATAAGAGCGCTATAAATAATTTAGGAAAGAAGGTTTCTATGTCTTTCAAAAACACAAGAAAATTATTTTTATCGGTATTTTTATGGTAAAAAAGATTGTAATAAAAAAATATTACAAGCTAAAAACTTCAGTTGATTACGAATAATATTAAAAAAACATTTTTAAATATAGTAAATTATCGAATATATCAATAAGAATAACCTATAAATCAACTACACATAACGTAAAATAATTATTATTTATCATAGTCAATCAATCATTTATGATCGTGGCTCGGTAATATAATAAGTTATTTATGAAAATTTTATAACAAAAATAGCACCAAATCAAGAGGGTAAAAAAGTCTGAAAAAAATAAAAATGAAGGAGTTTCTAGACATTTAAAAAAAATAATGTCATAATCAAGAGAGACCTTTCCCGGAAATCCCAATTCCAACCCCACCTCTCCTCTCCGCGTCTCTTTCTCTCTCTTGTTTCCAATCAAATCACAGCTAAAAACTGTGTTTTTTTCTTTCTCTTTTGGGATTTCTTCCTTGTTAGATAATTTCATAGAAAGTTAGGATTTTTACGAAATGAGTTTTCAGCTTTCTCCATTTTTGGATCCTTTCTTCTCGATCTGTTACTGACACTCTATAATCAAATGTACCCACTTGTGAGTTTTTGTGGTCCCTTTTTCACTTTCCTAATTTTCATCGTCAATTTTTTTAGTTTTTCTTCTCAGAATTTTGTGATTCATTCTGTTTGTTGTTAGATTTGTTTCTAGGTTTAGTTGAGGATGATGGATTTGAGCTGAATTCAGGGTGTGAATTGTTAATGTAATTCAATGATTTTTGTGAATTTACATTTTTGGAAGATTGGGTTTTGAGATGGAATTTGTTATTATTATTATTATTATTATTTTGGGTTGGGGTTTGTTTGATTTATGCTGTTGAATCGGTTATGAAGATTTAGATCAAGATGTGGGAATTATTATTATGATTATCTTTTTTTTTTTTTTCCTTTTCAACTGGTAGTTTGTATGTGTTTAGTTTGTATATAGAAGAATTATTTTTGTGTTTTGATCAATACATTTTCCCTATCAGTGTAATATACAATTTTTTTTTAATGATTTGTAATATGTGTTGCCTGTCCTTGATTTGATTCATTTGAATGACCAGGATTTCGGAGTCTGCTCTTGATAATGCCGAAACATAGGATGAAATGAGTCAGACAGAAGTATCAAGGATTAAACCTCCCCTCGTTCCACTTGCAACTTTAATTGGTCGTGAGCTTAGGAACGAGAAGGTAGAGAAACCTTTTGTGAAGTATGGACAGGCTGCTTTGGCAAAGAAAGGAGAGGACTACTTTCTGATCAAACTTGACTACCAGCGTATTCCTGGAAACCCGTCGACTACATTTTCTGTCTTTGCGGTATTACGTCGTTTTATAAGTTTATTGTGCTCTTAGTTATGAGATAGTACTTTTCCCTTGGTGTTTGTATGCTATGATGAATGAAGAGTTTAAAAAATAGAGAGATTTTGAGTTTCAGAAATGTTAAATTCATCTCAACCTGGAGTACTGCTACTGCTGCTTTAATTAAGTATAGGTCAAGGAGCTGGTCTTGTGAGTAGATGAGAATGCTGATAGCCTGATTGAACTTATATTTGCAGATTTTTGATGGACATAATGGCATATCAGCAGCTATCTTCGCGAAGGAGCATTTACTGGGTAACGTTCTAAGTGCAATTCCTCAAGGGGCCAGTCGGGAAAAATGGCTTCAAGCCCTTCCTCGGGCATTAGTTGCTGGTTTCGTTAAAACTGACATTGAGTTCCAGCAGAAAGGTATATCTCATGTTTTATATCAGACAATTCCTTCATATTTCCTTTTCCAGTATATGGCATGCTGTTGACCTTCAGGATCTTATCTGTCATATTTCTTATATAATCGCAGGGGAAACTTCTGGGACTACTGTTACATTTGTTGTGATTGATGGGTGGACTGTTACTGTTGCATCTGTGGGAGATTCAAGGTGCATATTAGACACCCAAGGAGGTGTGGTTTCTCTATTGACAGTTGATCATAGGCTGGAGGAAAATGAGGAAGAGAGGGAACGTGTGACTGCAAGCGGAGGTGAGGTAGGGAGGCTCAATGTTTTTGGTGGCAATGAGGTATAATCTTATTTCTTTACTGTTTCAAGACATGCGTTGTGCACACATTTAAGTATTTTAATCACTTTCCCCCACCACCCTTGTGAATCTACCTGTTCATAGGTTGGTCCCCTCCGCTGCTGGCCCGGTGGATTATGTCTCTCTAGGTCCATTGGTGATACTGATGTTGGAGAATACATAGTCCCGATACCACATGTTAAGCAAGTGAAGGTGGATATCTTGTTTTATCAGTAATGGTTTGACTACTTAATTGGACTTGGGCTGTACCTTGACTACTTCATTATCTTTTTCCTTCTGGGTTATACAGCTTTCTAATGCTGGTGGAAGACTAATAATTGCTTCTGATGGTATATGGGATGCTTTATCTTCTGATATGGCGGCAAAGGCTTGTCGAGGTTTACCTGCAGAGCTTGCTGCTAAGCTGGTTGTGAAGGTGGGTTTCAATTTTGGGTTGTAGTGGCATGGGAAGATACATTTCATTGCAATTCTGTCTCAATATTTTGATTGGTCTACTTTGTAGGAGGCTTTGCGATCGAGGGGTCTTAAGGATGATACAACTTGCTTGGTTGTCGATATCATCCCATCAGAACAACCTACGTTACCACCAACTCCAAGGAAGAAACAAAATGTGCTTACTTCCCTATTTGGGAAGAAATGTCAAAATTCTTTGGGTAAAGCTGCAAATAAACTTTCCGCTGTTGGGGCTGTGGAGGAATTGTTTGAAGAGGGTTCTGCTATGCTTGCTGAAAGGTATATAGTGAATTCTTATCCTTTGGTTGGTTTCAAGTAGGGTAGTGAAAAAATGCTATTCGATTTGCCAGTCAATATTCCTCTTTGAAATGTTTTCTTCTTTTTTTTTTCTTTCCTTTTTTGGTTGTTGATCTAAAGTAGTTTCCTAGCAATTTTTTTCTGGTTTGTGAGTCACATAGTGCAATCATCATGATCTCATTGATGTTATTTACTTGTTTTGTCACATTCAATCTTACTTTTTACGCTTACTCTTCCGAACTTGTTATATCGATAAAGAAACAGCTATATCCTGCAATGATGTTGTAATTTCTATCTGAAAGCGACCTAAATGCATTCACCTACTCCTGAACTTTATCTCCTCCATGGAAATGCAGGTTAGGCAAAGATCTTCCTTCAGATGCAAACTCAGGGATCTTCAAATGTGCAGTCTGCCAAGTGGACCAACCCCTAAATGAAGGTTTGACAATGAATTCAGGGCCATTTTTTTCACCGTCATCGAAGCCATGGGAAGGCCCGTTCCTCTGTGCAAATTGTCGACGAAAGAAAGATGCCATGGAAGGAAAAAGGCCAAGCAAACCCACAAGAACTTTTTAGTAATTTGTCTCATAACATAGTATATGTTGATAACTTCATATTATATATTTTTTTTTTTACTCTGGCAGTGTGAGCATGTTTGTTTTTCTTCTTTTCCCATGGTGATTGTTATAGTAGATGTGTGTAAGAAAGAAATGAGGTTGAGATAAAGGAAAGAGTTGGTTTAGATGTTTTGGAGACATTGAAAAAGCTTTGTTTTGAATAGGGTTTCTTGCTCAGCTGTTGGACTAACTGACAGACAATTGTCTATTTGACAGTTTGGTTGCTAACAACTTCAATTTTTAGAGTAAATTGTAGATTGCTTTGTGATTGTCCAATTGCCATAGCACTCACTCACTCTTAACTCTGCATTTCTAGCTTGATCTAGCAAATTTGCCTAATTCCACATTCATTTATAATTATTTATATATTTAAGGGGGAAAAAAACTGATGGGTATTTTTAAAAATGGTACTTTTTAATATTAAATTATAAAAAATCACTTTTCTTACTTACATTTATTTAACGAGTTTATTAAAATAGTGAAAATTAACCTATTTTAAACAATTACTATTTTAATTCAAAATATCTCAATAACACGCTAAAAAAATACTAGATTCGTTATACCGTGATGGAGGAAAAAAATGTTTGTATTGATAAAAATAAATTAAAATTTTTACTATATTCAAATTAAGATGAAAAATGCGTTTATATCGATAAAAATTTGAAAAAAAATTATTTAATCATTACAACCTCAGACAGTTTGACAGCATGATATGACTTTATCATGTCCTGAAAATTCAAAATAATTTAAGAAATTTTAGAATTTCCATCCTACACATTGTAAAGACAATTTTGACAGCCTTTTCTGCTAACACCTTTTTTTTCCCTCAATAACTATATTCTATAGATGACAATATATCATACTAGAGACGAAAATTTTGGAACAAGAAATGTATTTTAGAGAGAATTGAAATTTCAACAGTGATAGCTAACCGGATTTTGTGAACTACAATTTTCTCTAAACAATTACATCTCTAAAGTTGACAAAGGACAAAGTGCTTAGAACCTTGAAAAAGATTAAAGATATCACTAAACAAATAAAAGAAAAGTGAAATTATGATGCATTTGAGAGAACACACTGGGTTAGAACTATAACTATGGCATGAATCCTTCCTTTGAGAAAAAATAAATAAAAAATTACTGTTGCATCAATCTTCAAACTTTGCTCGTGCTCGCTGCAAGGCTACGGATTTCAATTGATTGAGATTTACGACAATGTGATTGTTGTTCTAAAACAATCCTTCCTCTGTCAGTGACAAAAGCCAACAAAAATATATTACTCTAAGAAAGTTTTCATACAATTTATTATTACCAACCATCGTGTTACAATTTTATGACAAGAAAACTTACTCAAATCGTCCAAGGAAAAATTGCTGATGCTTTCTCCCGTTTTTATATGGCGAATCTTCCCTACAGAATAGCAGTTAAAGGAGTTTCTGAGATTTAAGTCTAGCGAATTTTGAATTTGAACCAAGTCGAATGAAAAATATGGTCGTGACTATATATTGCTGAGAATACTACAGTGTTAATACTAGCATAAAGATTATGAACATGCAAGGAAGCATTTTATATGCCTAAATTTATCATAAAGAGATGTAAAAAAGCACAAAAACTACAGGATTTTTCTTCAGAATAACTGTGTTTGACTTCTTTTAAACAAACGTTGAAAAGGAAATTTTAAACATATGTTAAGTGTTTCAATACCATCACGTCGAACGCATATCTCTGGAACATTTTTTACTTCACCGTTAATGCTGTCATTGTAAACTCTGGTTTCAATGTCACCCTCAACATAAACCGTGGTGCTGAAAATGCACAAAGAATCAGTGAAATTGTACAAACAAACTAGTTATCTTAAAGTTTAGAATCATACTTTTTAACAAGTTGTTGAACTGCATAAGCACCAAGAGGTTCATTATGCACAGCAATACGATGCCACTGAGCAGGTTTTGGCAGATCTTTCCCTCCAACAATTCGCTGGTCAAACATCCCCCCTGTCCCAACTGTAAAGATAGTGATTGTACGCCCATTCCTCAAGATCTTCTGCACTGGGGCTTGCCCAACCTTTCCACAAATTATTGCCTGTAAATAATCACATTTTTAAAGATAACAAAACATTATAATATGTATAGCTGGCCCCATGTTTCCTGCTGAGAAATAAAAAATGGAAGAAACACGACATATTGATTTTCTCATAGTCTCGTTATCTGATCCAAGGATCATTAATTTTGCTTAGTTGCAATGAGTTTTTTTTTTATATAAAATAATTCAATTGAACAAATGAAAATACAAAAAAGTCTGGAGTTAGGACTCCATAAAGGGGCATGCCAAACCACTAAACCCTACATATTATACACCATATAAAAAAGTGCAGGCCCGTTTCTACAAACCAAGAATACGGAATCTGTTCTTTTATTTTCTTTCGGTAGCTTATAAATTTAACAGAAGAAAAACAATTATTTAACCATAAAAAGGGATAGGTATCATCACGAGAATAGTATGGAGACATTAAAACTCCAAATCAAAATCTAACTTTCAAAGATAGACCCTCTATGAACATAGATCAAATACCTTATGTACGCCGCGATATCCCCAACCACGCTTAGGATCCACACCTTGAGGCTGTAATTCTAATTTATCATTAAAAATGTCGTCATATTCTTCTTCTACATTCTTGTTCTCAACATCATTATCACCTACAGAAGCGCCAGTTGAGAACCACAACTTTGAGCTCGTTTGCATACTTGCCACTACAATACAATCATAAGATTAACAATGAATCAATGATCAATCGTATCCTTCAAGTAGAACATTTTTCTTAATAGGAAAAGAGATTTCAAAGGGTGATGCGAAATCAATCTAAACCAATAGATTACAAAAAAAAGCTTCCACTTGGGGTTAATAAAAAGTAAATCATAGTTACAAAAGTTTCGTGAGAGATGCGAGTAAAGACAATTTGAACTGAATGAGATTCCCTAATTACAAAAACCAACGGACGAGTTGAACACTTGTGGATGAATTTATGATTAAACCCAGAAAACAATATAAGTTAAATTCTTATTCTAACCTCTCAAATGGTAAAAAGTGCAAAAATCAAGCTCAATTTTTTTAGTAACATTTCCTACATTAGATTATGAGAATTTTTTGGGAGCTTCCTTTAGCAATAAACAGAAAAAAGATTCATATGAAAGAAAGAACAGAAACCATATCAACCAAAATAATCACAAACAAAACGCAGAGAGAGAGAGAGAGACTTACAAAATGACGAAGTGGGAGATGGGAAAGCAGAGATTTTGAAATGCTTGGCAAATCGCAAAGCGATTGAATTCATATTCATCGATAAAGATCAGAAATGGAAATGGAAAATGGGAACAGGGTAGAAGAAGGGTTTTAGCTTTTAGGTATCAAATAGAAAACATTCTCCCCACAAAAACTAAGAAGGGGGTTTTAGGGCCTGTTTGGTTTGCAATTCAGATTCAGTTTTATGAATCTGGATTGAATGAATAAAATGAATCTCTTTTGTTTTGTGTTTGGTTTACAATACAGAAAAAAGAAATTTGGATTCAATTTCTTTTTTAAGGCTAAAAAATAAATTCAACTAAAACAAGAATCCAAAATATCCAACTCAAAAACTGAAAAACACAGATTGACCTCACCCACACAATTTAATCCACGGGTTTGAACACATGAAATAAAAATACGAGTCAGGCCCATTTTCCGGATTTGGGTCGGGTCGGGCCCGTTTTTCGAGGTTGGCCCGGTCCGTTCTAGCTTTTATTTATTTAATTAAATTTTTAATTGCATGTTTTTAAGCTGATTTTTAACTTTTTAAACTTAAACTTAATTCTAAAGTGATGGAAAAATAGTTAATTTATTTTTTCACTATATCCTATTTTTTATTTATACTTTGTTTTTATAATTATATATAAGATTAATTTAAATATAAAAAATAAAATATATATATATATATATATATATATATATATATATATATATATATATATATATATATATGTTTTGGAGGTTGTTGCTCACATTTTTCTCTGTTTATTGTTTACTAATGTATGTAGTACTATTTGAATAACGCTATTGGAGGTTTTTAATGCCCAAATGGTCTATCCATTCAGTGTGAAAATATTTTTTCAGATTCTCTTTTATTGAGAAATTCTCTCTTTGGTTGCACTAGGTTCTTATGAATTTTAGAATGGATCTCATTGTGTCTTGTATAGTTCCCCTTTTGGAAGAAACTGAGTTGTTTTAATCTAAACAGTTTATTTGATAGACTTGCAATGCTTCTATTATCTTTATTATAATTTTTTTAAAAAGAAAAATTTATCCTAATAATGAGAATAGTTATAGTTGATGCGGATAAAGATGTTTTCAATTTATAAGTTATGAATTATTAGTTTTTTCAAACTTAAAAATGAATGATTTAAAGTTGGAAGTATTATTTTCACACTGTTCTGATTCACAATCTGATTTTAAATTTTTTGAGTAACCAACCAAACACAGAATACAGTTTCAGAACCAACAAATTCACAGAATACAACTCTGAATTCATTAGAATCCATTAAATTCAAATTCTGCTTTTCAGATTGCATACCAAACATGGCCGTTTCTTGCCTTAATTTAAAAAAAAAAAGGTTTATTTTAAAAAAAAAAACTTTTTAACTTAATTTCAAAAGTAATAAAGTGATATCATCTCCAAAAGGATTGTAAATTAATCAATAATGGCCAACTAGTTAACTTCAATTTATTTGATAAATTAATAAAGATCGGTGATAGTTAGCTAAAACGATAAGTAATAAAGAATCAAATATGAGAAAAGCTTAAGACTCCGACTTCACCTAACTAATCTCTCTCTAATTTTTCCATCTATAATTAAATCTCATTTAATCCTATGTTGACGGTGAAATTGCACTAAGTTAATGTAACAACCCAACTTTTCACTTAAGGGCATTAGCTATTTCACCAATTTTGATTTAAACGGCTATATTTTTAGTTCTTTCTAACCACAGTGTCGATACAAGTTCAACGCAATTCACCGCTCTTAAATCCGAGTTTTGAGTAAAAAGTTACGATCAAAATACCGTTCTTACTCCTTAATGTTATTGTTTCTTATAAGAGAATTTTGGTCTTTTGACAAGCTAATCAATTGCATTTAAAGCTTCATAGAAACCTAGGTCAAACATTCTTTTTTTTCTTTCTCTCCATGTCAACTGCAACCATCAATCATTTCTTCATTGAAATCGTCGTTTCATCATTGTTTTCTTGTTCAATTCTTCAAGGTAATTCTTCGTTATCATTTCTCGTTGATCAATCATCTTCTTCATGTCATTACGTGGCCATTCGCCTTTGATTTCTTGTTTTTCTCGTCTGTTTGAAAATAGTTATTGGAGGTCTCGTTCATCACCAAGAACCGAAGATTCTTCGTGCTTTCCTTGTTTATTTCATCAGGTAATTGAATGACAAGTATTTTCTTTCGGTTTTTTTAGTATTAAAATTCAAGTCGAATCCTTGCTTTATCGTTACCATTTTCGTAAGGAACAACCTCGTCAAAGTTAGGGTTTGACTTGCCAGAAAATCGAGAAAAACATCATTCAGACCCTTTTTTTCTTCGATAACTTTTTTTTGATTCATTTTGTTATAGTTCTAATAATGTTTTCGAGCCAATTTCAAGCTAAATGGTCGTGGTTTTCTTTGTTTTTCGTCGAGTTCAAAGGTCGTCAGAATCTGAAAATTCCTCGCTGGTTTCTGGAAAAGTTGTCGCGGTTCTTTCAAGTTTTGGAGTTGGTTTTCTTTAGGTTTTCATTCATTTTGATTCTTAATATTTTCTGGTCATTAATAATCCTTTTCCGTCGCCTGAAACCCCGTGAAACATCTTCGTTGTGAAAAGATAAGGATGTCATTCTTTCTTTCTTACGTTTCGCGTGCGTCTGCCTTGTTGGGGAAGAACCGGTCCAGCTGGACCGGCTGGGCTAGTTTAATTGAATCGGTTCAGCTGGTCCAGACCGATTCATGGGTAATTTCCTTTTAATTCGAGCCGGTTTTCATCCCGTTAGCTTGGTTCTCGTTAAATTGGCTTTAAATTAATATTAATATAGATTGTAGGCATCATTAAGAGTATTTTAGAGTTATTCGTGATTTCTCAGCTCGATTTGGAATTAAGGTGGGTTAATTCCTACATAGAAGTTTAAATTAAATTCTTTTAGCTTGCTTGTTTATTGTATAGTTATTAAGATATTTTTGGGAGATGATTTACTGATTATATATATTATTATGTGATTGTTATGACTTACAGATGTTGATTATCTATTATTTATGTTTGATAATTCGATAGGTGGTTTAGTTAGAGCCTTATGTGTTATAACTTGGGTTGAATCTAATAATTAATACATATTAAATTTGTTGAGCTATGGCACGTATCATGGGTGGCCTTATACCCCCACTATGATACATATTTTCAAGCTACATAATATGGCCCATATCACTTGTGGTCTCGTATTCCGTGGTGATACCTATATGCAAATTTAATATAAAGTAAGAGATGTTGTAGGCTAAGTACATACTAATTATTGATATGTGGTGGAAATGGACGAGTATCCATAAGTTATTTTAGATGAGACGATTTAATTTAATGTAGGGAAAAACGCACTTTTGGTCCCTAAGTTTTCATTTAGTTTTCTTTTTGGTCCCTATGTTTTCAAAAGAGACATATATACCCCCTGAGTTTCCATTTTACTTACCATTTCATCCCTGCTGTTTGAACCACGTTAAATGACTAACAGATAGCTTAACCTAGCACCAATTGGAATGTTGTCATGTCTATTAATTATGGCTACTCATTTAATGACATGGCAGATTGGTAAAAGATAATGCAATTAAATCAAATGCCAGACATGTCAAATTAGTTTTAATCTAAAGGTTATTAGTAAGTGTAATTTTGAAATAGAATCTCAGCCCTTAATTCAAAAAGTAAATCTTGAATACTGAAACGTTTAGGAGAAGGAATCCTCATTTCAACGAAGTAAACAAAGAAGAGGAAGGGATGTGTGTTGAATAATTTCGAAAGAAGTATACGAAGAAGACTGAGTGTTCGTTGAACGAAGAAGACGAAAGGTTAATAATCAATCAAAAATACTGGTAAAGCTTCGATTTTTAGGGCTTTCTTCTACTCCAAATGATATCTAGTGTCAATATCTAGCTTTTTTTTTCGATCATTAATTTCAACCTAGGATTTTTAGCCTAAGGTTCTTTAATATGTAATAGCCGCTGAGGTTTTTCACATATATTTGCCTTATGTGATAGTGGTTTTTTTCCTCAAAGAATAATGACGGATTACTTTAGCATAATCTTCCATTACAATGGTAGGATTGATGAAACACATTGGTGTTACAAATTGTGAAGATTTCTACTACATTACTCCAGAACGTGAGCTTCAAACTGGAGTGCGATGGATTATGACAGGTGATTCCATTTTGGAGATGATAACGCAGATTCCAGAGGACAAAATAATGGTGATATATGTAGAACTGATACGAACCCTCAAGCGTTGACGGATTCAAGAACCGGATGATGGACCCTTGAACGGAAAAGCTTGAAAACCCTTAACAATTTGAATCAACCTTTAGGCGAGGTTGGGAAGATGATGACCTAATCGATCAATCCCCTAATTCAAGAATATGTTTCTTTAATTAAGGTTGAGGCACTCCACAAGAACAATGATCAATTGGACTTGAATGACTCTAAACATGCAATTCAAGGACATGAATTACAAAGAGGTTTTTCAAAGCAAAAGCTTAAACCAAAACAAATCGATTTTCATTCATTGATATTCTGATCGTAAAGCTTACAAAAGAGGCTTTAAATAGCCTAATAAACCCTAGCTTGGTCGAAAATATGAAGGGAAATAAAGACCTAATAATAAAAAGGTAAAAACTAGACTTTCCTAAATTCAAATTAGGAAAGTTTTCCTAATCTTTTAAACTTGGTCTCCAAGTTTGCAAAACTAAGGAAACAAAGTCAAATCTTCCCTATTACATCAATAATAATAATAATAAATAAAACTAAAGTAATAAAACTCAAATAAAATACTAAAATTCGAAATTGGATGAAAATAGACAAAACTACAAGTGCCAGTCGCCGTTTTTGATGTCATTTTCACTCGTTTGAATGTTTTCATGCGCGATTTTCTTTGGAGCTCTTTGAAACAAATATCCCATGAGTTTAGAAGTGTTTTAAACTCATTTTCTTGATTAGTCAAGTATGTAACCAAATATCCTTGCAAATGCCCAAGAAAGTCAATCTTCACTCGTTTAGTCTTCGGATTCTTGATCTTTTCTTGATTGAAACCTTGGACTTCAATATTGTCAATTCTTTGACATTTGGGGCTGGGATGATTCATATCAAGAACACTCTCCAAATGAAGCGGTCTTTGACATTTTCCAACCTTTGTCTGTGATATAACCCCTTTTTATTGAGTGGCATCCTATGGTTGAAGGTAAGACAGAGACATAAATTGCTCTTGTGAATGATGATGAGGATGATATAGATAATGATTTTGAGGAAGACATTGTAAGCATTGCTCAAGTGTCTGGATCAGAGAACAAACAAGAGAACGTCATTGTTGATGCATTTGGGTCAGAGAACGACCAGGAGGATCACAATATAGTGGGTGATTATAGTGATACCAGTGATGACACTTGTGTTGTTGATGTTGGGGATAATGATGGTGTGGATAATGGTGATAGAGACAATGAGTTTGAAGGTAATGTGGAGTGGAGGAATATGTTGTAAATAGTAATGGTGATGATGGGCATCAAGATGTTCAAGAGAGAGATGGAGGATGTTTTCTAGAAGAAGGTTGATGCAGTGGCTGAGGAGTGGGGTTTCACCGATAATAATATTGTGCACATAGATGCTAATAATGAGGTGGAGAAAGAGGATGACTACTTCAATGTTGAATCAGACGATGAGGATGGGGAATGTTCTACTAAGGATGGGGGTTCTACTGATGAAGAGGATGACATATTAGAAGAGCCTTTCTCTTTAGATGCAAACATAGAGGTAGAATCTGAATATAAAACAAACGATGTGTTGAATATGCTGTTGAATGATGATGGAGTTAGAGTGCGTGATGTTTTTAGGCTGGACAAGGATATGGATGATGTGAAATTGGACAATTGGATAATTGTTTCCTATCTCTGCAGATTTGAAGCAAGCAATTAAAGAATACGCTGTGAAATGTGGATACAGTGTAAAGTTAGTAGAAAAATAACACGGTATGGGTGGCAGCTGTATGTTCAGGGGTTGTGTGTTTCGAGACTACATGCTAGCCATGTAAGAGAGGATGACAGTTTCCAAGTAAGAACTTATAAGAGTGAATATACATGTGTAAGAGAGTTTAGAAACAGGAATGTGAATTCAACTTGTTCAAAAAAATATTTACCACGTTTTAGGACATAATGTGATTGGAAGCTTCAGGATATTGTAGATGTTATACGAACTGATTTTCAAGTTTAGATTTCATTAACTCAAGCATATAGAGCTCGTAAGATAGCCTTTAAATCAATCTATAGAACTATAGTTGAATAGTACAAGAGGTTGTGGGAGTACTGTGCTGAATTGAGAAAATCAAATGAGGGATCTACCATTAAGATTGTGTGTGATAGGGTTGTTCCTGAGAGTGAACCAATCTTTCGATGCTTATATATCTGTTTGAATGCCTGACAGTGAAAAATCTATCAACCTTAACATGCTTTGTACGATCATATTGTACTGGATTATGAGCAATGTCACATGCTGCTTTATTATCACAAAATAATAGGATTGATTGATTTAAAATGTAACCCAAATCTTGTTAAAGTTTTCTTAGCCACAATGACTCGCAAATTCTTAAGGCCATACTCCTAAATTCATCTTCAGAACTCGAGTGAGCAACAACATTTTGTTTCTTACTTCTCCATATCACAAGATTACCCCCTACAAAGGTAAAGTATCCGAAGGTAGAGGGCTTATCATCCACAGAGCCGACCCAATCAACATCAGTATAGACTTCAATCATCTAATACCTTTTTGTGAACAAAATTCCCTTTTCAGGAGAATTCTTTAAATACCTCAAAATATGTATAACAACATTCATATGTTGTTCTCCAGGATTGTGCATGTATTGACGAACAACACTTAATGCAAAAGCAAGATATGGCCTTGTATGGGCTAAATACATCAATCTTCCCACAAGTCTTTAATATCTCACTTTATCAGTGGGTATTTGGTTAAGTTCAACATACAATTTTCGACCTTCTTCTATTGGAGTATCGACAGGTTGACATCCTGACATTCCAGTTTCTTGTAAAAGATCAAAGGCATACTTCCTTTAAGATAAGAAGATTCTTGTGCTAGATCGAGAAACTTCAATCCCACAAAAGTATTTCAAAGTACCTAAATATTTCATTTCGAATTCTCTAGATAAGTAATTTTGTAGAGCAGTTCTTTCTTCTTGATCATTTCCGGTAACTATCATATCATCCACATATATAAATCGTGTTGGTTCTTCAAGAATAAAGTATGATCATAATTGCTTTGATGATAGTCAAATGCTCTCATAGATTTTGTGAACCTTCCAAATCACACTCTAAGGGACTGTTTTAATCCATACAATTATTTCTTCAATCTACACACCTTTTGACTTTGTTCTTCTGATGTCATGCATCCTGGTGGAAGATTCGTGTATACTTCTTCAGACAACTCACCATGTAGAAATACATTATTTACATCAAATTGTTGTAAAGGCCAAGCCCAACTCAAGCTAGGCTAGCCCAATCAAATCAAATTCATTCCTACCTAACCCTAATGAAGAATCCCCATTAAAATTTAGGATGTGTAAATAGGGAAAAATTCCGCGAAGTCCCCATTCCCCGTCAAGAATCCCTGCCCCGTCCCCATTCTTTTTAAGTGGGGAATTTCATGAGGATAAGGAATGAAATTGGGGATGGAGACGGGGAAGCTATTCCCCGCCCCCGCCTCGCCCAGATAACACCTCAAATCATTTAATATATTTGATCCAATAAAATTGGATACATATTAAAGAGAGAAATTTGTGTTGAATGGTAAAAGGTAAATGAAATAGAAGGCAACCAACCTGAAAAGAAGGGCGAGAATGAAGGTGAAAGGTGACATGAGATTGCCGATTACGAAAGAAAGAGTGGGTGAACTCATTTCCAATTCATAAGCCTCTGTTCTCTATTTTCAATCATATGATATTTACATTTATACAAACCTTCTAACCAATCAGAGCTTTATTCCCAGAGAACCTCCATTTACCTGAAATATCCATGGTTTCCATCTCAAAAACCCCCAATTCCATATTTTCCTCCCGAAAACATCTCAAGAAGCCTTCATTCTTCATTTTATTGAAACCTCTGTTTTCCATTTTCAATCTTCTAATATTTCCATTTATACAACCCTCTAAAACGTTTGCAAATAGAGATCACCTTTTGCAAGAGACTCTTAAAATTTTCAATTTCAAAATACAAGAACCCTAAATATTCAGGGCCCCTTGAAGAAATTACTGAGTTCTATTGTCATATCAATCCATACAAATAGGGACGGATCCAGAACAAAATAATTGTATGGGCTGGATATAAATTGAATAACTAGGTAAAAGAAAATAATAATAATATAACAATCATTACTAATTAGTTTTTAAAAAAAAATAGAGAAAATTTTAACAAAAAAAGAAGATAAAAACGTTATGTATTTTTCCTCTTTTCAAATGATATTTATAATCATTCTTTATTTAAAATTAAGAAAACTTAAAAAAAAAATTAGAGGGCCATGACCCCTCTTAGTCTCCAAAAAGATCTATTCCTGCATACAAAATCGCTCAGTTCCAGGGGGTTAGTTAACGACTTTGAATATTTAAAAGTCATCTACAAATACCAAATCAGTGTATGTCATTGTAAAGATTGTATCCGGGCCTCAAAACAAGATTGGTCTCTAAATGGTGTGTGGCATAACAATTATTTTGGTCTTGACTCAGTATACTGTAATCAAGGTGAACCTTTCGTTCCAAAAAATCACGAGTCATAACCATCAATTAAGGAAAACATGGACGAGTATGTAGGATCGTAGTGATTTTTTTTAATGAAAAGAATTAGGAAAAACATGGTAGTTGCTCGACGTGTTTTGTCCCAATTCAATGTTTTTGCGTTTGCATTGGAGTGTTACAAGGAAAATAGTAGAAAATTAAAAGATTAATTAAAACAGTGCAAGATAAAACCAGATAACACACAACTATTTTTCAATTTCAAAATACAAGAATCCTAAATATTCAGGGCCCCTTAAAGAAAATACTGAAATCTATTGTCATATCAATCCATGCAAATAGGGACGGATCCAGAACAAAATAATTGTATGGGCTAGATATAAATTGAATAACTAGGTAAAAGAAAATAATAAAAATCTAACAATTATTACTAATTAGTTTATAAAAAAATAGAGAAAATTTTAACAAAAAAAAAGATAAAAACGTTATGTATTTTTCCTCTTTTTAAATGATATTTGTAATAATTCTTTATTTAAAATTAAGAAAACTTATAAAAAAAAATTAGGGGGCCATGACCCCCCTTAGTCTCGAAAAAGATATGTTCCTGCATGCAAAATCGCTTAGTTTCTGAGGGTTAGTTTTTTTTTTTTTGATAGGAAACGTAAATATATATTCAGAGAAAGATAGGAGATACAAAAAAGGTGATAAAGAAATCACCAAAGCCAAAGGATTACAAAAAACTCTCCCAGTTGGCGTTAATCATAAAGCTATCATAATTACAAAAGTTTCTATTAAGAGTGCTCCATTGAGAGACTTTGAACTTCATGGCATCCCACACCTCGTTGGCACTTCTAGCTTTGTTGTTGAAAATTCTGTGATTTCTTTCCATCCAAAGCTCCCACACAATCCCTTTTACAGCAAATTCCCAAAGAGTTTTGGCCTTTTTGGTAAAAGGATGACCTAGAAGGAGGCTATCAAAATTGATGATGGCTTTTTTGTGAAGGCAATGGTTTAAATTGAAAGTGGATTTGAGAGAAGTCCAAAGGCAGTGGGCAAAGGGACAGTGGAAAAAAAGGTGATCATGGGTTTCACCGAAACTGTGGCATAGGCAGCATATGTTGGGGGAGATGAGGAGATTTGGGTTTCTTTTTTGGAGGATATCATTGGTATTGAGGCCACCTAGGGTAAGGTTCCACAAGAAAAATCTAATCTTTTTGGGGACTCCTCTTTGCCAAATGCTATTGTAGAGGGTGGGGTTCATCACCTGAAATTTGTTGGTCAGGTTTACAAGGAAAGATTTCGTGGTATAAATGCCGTCCTTTTCCAAGGTCCAAAAAAGTCTGTCTTCTTCGCCGTTAAGAGAGATGGAGTGAATGATGAAAAGAAGTCTCACAAAGTCTTCAATTTCTCAGTCAAACAGATTTCTATTGAAAGTGATATTCCAAGCATTGCAAGTATTATCCCAGAAGTGGTCCACCTTAGCATTTTTGTTGGTGGATATTTGGAAGAGTCTTGGAAACTGCCTCTTGAGAGAAATGCCATTAGCCCACCGATCATTCCAAAAATTCGTAGAGTTGCCCTTGCCGATCTTGATGATGTAGAGATCATCACACTTTTTCCTGCAAAAAGAAATAAAATTCCAGGGGCTGTGACTTCGAGTGGGAGCGTTTAGTGTGAATCTACCATCTTCCCGAATCCCGTTTTTTACAATGATGATGCTTTGCCATAAGGAGTTTCTTTCTCTAGAAAACCTCCAAATCCACTTAGAAGCAAGAGCAATGTTTTTCTCCTTGAGATTGCCTAAACCGAGACCCCCTCCTTCCTTATGGTTAGAGACTTTTTTCCAATTAACGAGATGACTGCCATGCTCAGTACCCTCCTTCGCCCAAAGGAAATCTCTGATCTTCCTTTCAATTCCTGAAATCACTTTAGTAGGCATCTTGAAGATGGACATGTAGTAAGTGGGGATGTTCATAAAGATGGATTGAAGTAGGGTAAGTCTTCCTCCTTTTGAAAAAATAGCATTTTTCCACTTGTCAAGACGTTTGGAAATCTTTTCAGAAACTGGATTCCAGAAAAGGATGGAGTTGGGGTTTCCTCCAAGGGGCATTCCAAGATAAGTAAGAGGCCAGGGGCCAATGGTGCAGCCAAAGGTAGAGGCTTGGAGGGAGACTTCGAGAGGGTCAATGTTAAGACCGTTGAGAATGGTTTTAGTGAGATTAATCTTCATAGCAGAGATATCTTCAAAAGTACTAAGGATATTGAAGATTTTCCCAATTTCGTCGTCTTCAAAATCACCAAAAATGAGAATGTCATCTGCAAAAAGGAGGTGATTAATGCGCTGCTCACTAGTTCCCACCTTTATGCCTTTGAGAGAGCCATTTCTTAGGCCTTCATTAAGGAGACCACTAAGCACATCCATAACTAGAACAAAGAGAAAAGGGGAGATAGGGTCCCCTTGCCTCAGACCACGGGTGGCCCTGATTTTCCCTCTTGGACAGCCATTGACGAATATAGAGAAAGTAGTGTCACTGATGCTGCTGTAGATCCATTGCCTCCAAGTTGGGGCAAAACCTTTCATCTCCATGGTAGCCAGAAGAAAATCTCAGTCTACTCTATCAAAAGCTTTTTCCAAGTCAATTTTCAGGACCCAAACTTTCTTATTGGAGGCTTTAATGTCATCAATGATTTCATTTGCAACAAGAATGGCATTTGTGATTTGCCTACTGTGAACAAAAGCAAACTGAGAATTGGAAACAGTAGAGGGGATGACAAGCTTGAGACGGTTGGCTAGGACTTTGGCAATGATTTTGTAGACACCGTGGACCAAACTGATTGGCCTGAAATCACTGACCCTAGAGGATCTTGCTTTTTTAGGAATGAGGCAGATATAAGATTCTTTAAGGCAAGCATTGAGGCGCTTGTTCTCAAAAAAATCTTGGAACAAAGTCAATATGTCAGGCTTGAGAGTGTTCCAACATTTTTTATAGAACTCTCCAGTGAAACCATCTGGGCCAGGCGCTTTGTTGGAGTCAATGGCTTGAATAGCAGCAAAGATTTCTAACTCTGTAAAGGGCTGAAGCAGAATCTGATTGTCCTCAAAAGAAATAGGCCTCTAATTTATGTTGTCAATCAGTGATCTACGACCTTCCTTTTTAGTGTAAAGATTTTGGAAAAAGAGAACCACTTCGGATTCAATTTGGGAGTCAGTAAGAAGGCTCAGACCATTATCATTGACTAACTCATTAATAAAGGACTTTCTTCTTCTTCCATTTGCCAATCTGTGAAAGAAGGCTGTATTTTCATCACCATCCTTAAGCCAGAAAGATTTACATTTTTGTCTCCATCTGGAATTCTCTTTCTGCAAAATGTCAAGAAGATGCAATTTGGTATCCTTGCGTTTCTTGAAATTCTCTTCACTGAGGCCATGGGTCTCTTCTTGGGCATCAAGAGATTGAATAGTCAAGATGGCTTCCTTTTTCTGAGAATTTAAATTTCCAAGGGTAGTGGAGTTCCATTTTCTGAGTTCACCTTTCAGCATTTTCAACTTCTGATTGAGCCGAAAACCCGGCCAGCCAACATGGACGAAAGAGAGCCAGAGGTTAAGAACCATATTCTGGAAATTGGGTTGAGAGAGCCAGAAATTTTCAAACTTGAAAGGCATGGGTCCCCAAGACAGATTTCCCGTTTCAAGGAGAATAGGAAAATGATCAGAGGTGTTGCGCTCTTTACGAATTGTTCTTGAATGGATGAACCTATTGATCCAAGCTTGGTTAACAAGAAAACGATCTATAAGAGTGAAAATTGGTCTTCCCCGCATATCAGACCAAGTAAAGGCGCCATTAGAGAGGGGAATGTCTGTGAGGGAGAGCTCATCAATTAGCTTACTGAAAAGTCGAGTTTCTGGGGGTTAGTTAACGACTTTGAATATTTAAAAGTCATCTACAAATACCAAATCAGTGTATGTCATTGTAAAGATTGTATCCGGGCCTCAAAACAAGATTGGTCTCTAAATGGTGTGTGGCATAAAAACTATTTTGGTCTTGACTCAGTATACTGTAATCAAGGTGAACCTTTTGTTCCAAAAAATCTTGAGTCATAACCATCAATTAAGGAAAACATGGACGAGTATGTAGGATCGTAGTGATTTTTTTTTAATGAAAAGAATTGGGAAAACATGGTAGTTGTTCGGCGCATGTCCCAATTTAATATTTTTGCGTTTGCATTGGATTGTTACAAGGAAAATAGTAGAAAATTGAAAGATTAATTAAAACAGCGCAAGATAGAACCAGATAACACACAACTATCTTTCAATTTCAAAATACAAGAATCCTAAATATTCAAGGCCCCTTAAAGAAAATACTGAAATCTATTGTCATATCAATCCATGCAAATAGGGACGAATCCAGAACAAAATAATTGTATGGGCTGGATATAAATTGAATAACTAGGTAAAAGAAAATAATAAAAATCTAACAATCATTAATAATTAGTTTATAAAAAAATAGAGAAAATTTTAACAAAAAAAAAAAGATAAAAACGTTATGTATTTTTCCTTTTTTTAAATGATATTTGTAATAATTCTTTATTTAAAATTAAGAAAACTTATAAAAAAAAATGAGGGGGCCATAACCCCCCTTAATCTCCAAAAAGATATGTTTCTCCATGCAAAATCGCTCAGTTCCAGGGGGTTAGTTAACGACTTTGAATATTTAAAAGTCATCTACAAATACCAAATCAGTGTATGTCATTGTAAAGATTGTTTCCGGGCCTCAAAACAAGATTGGTCTCTAAATGGTGTGTGGCATAACAACTATTTTGGTCTTGACTCAGTATACTGTAATCAAGTGAACCTTTCGTTCCAAAAAATCATGAGTCATAACCATCAATTAAGGAAAACATGGACGAGTATGTAGGATCGTAGTGATTTTTTTTAATGAAAAGAATTGGGAAAAACATGGTAATTGCTCGACGTGTTTTGTCCCAATTCAATGTTTTTGCGTTTGCATTGGAGTGTTACAAGGAAAATAGTAGAAAATTGAAAGACTAATTAAAACAGCGCAAGATTGAACCAGATAATACACAACTGTATAAAATTGATAAATTTTCAAAGGCTATCGAACATAATACAAATAAATCTGTTGGGCTGAGATGCAAGTATTCTAAGAGTTAGGCAATCATTTATGAAATTTGTACTTGTTACGATAAATATCTACTAAAAATGATCGAATGACCTCTTAAAAAAATAACATATCAAATTGATTTCATTTATCCTTGAGGCGAACAGAAGTAAACGGAGTAAAAAATATCATATGTTTTTTTCACCTGCTTGGTATGCAATGTATTTCATGTTGCAAATTCTTGATTTTTTCTATTTAAATTCTTGGTATGCAATGTACTTCATTTTTTTTAAATTTGAAAAGGCATTTCATGTTATAGTTATATAAAAATTTGTCAAAAATATCATATATTTTTCAACTTCTACTTATCAAAAACCATTAAAAAGTTCTCAAGTTAAACAAGATCTTTGTTCTATATTTTTTTTCTTCGTCCTGAATTTTTTCTAAGAGTTCAATCGCACCATCGAGTTTTGCTTGTTCGATCGAGATATAGCGTAGAAAACTTGATATTGTAAAAAAGTCTTCAACAATTTTTCATAATTTACTTGATGTAAGTAAAAGACTTTTATTTTAAAAAAACATAAGCATGAATCTACATGTTTTTTTTAATATGATTTTGCATGATATGAAAATACATTCATTCAATATATTCTTACCTACATAGAGACATACACACATACATACGTACAAACACATTTATACATACATGAAAACTTACATACACACATATATACTTGCAGACATACATATACACTTATATGTCCATAGTTAAATTTATATTTCCGTATATTGTCATAGATGTCCATAGTCAGGGCCGGTCTTAAGAAAATAGGGGCCCAGTGAGAAAATTATAGTTTCAGACCCCTATCATATAATCTTTAATATAAAAAAAATTACAAAAAAAAATTATTTTTTATAAAAATGAAATAGAAATAAAATTATAGAGTTTAAAGATTCTAGAAAATATATTTTTCTTAGTCCACATAAATAAAAAGTGAAGTTGTTTTTTTTCCAAACATATATATATATATATATTTTAATTTATTTAATAAAACTCTATCTTGAGTATTAACAGATATATGATTTAGGTTAAATAGCATAATGATGGACGATCTATATACATAATTAAGTATAACTATACTACTTGCATTTTAACTGATAATTTTTTCAAAGTATATTTCAAATAGTAACATAATATTTTAGAATGTTATAAAATGATATTTTTTGAACGTTCAATGAATAAAAGAAAAACATTAAATCAATAAATTTATAACAACAAATCAAACTAACAAACTTAAAAATACAATTAATTCAATTTCAAAATATACGAACAATGTGATAGGTAAATCTACAATATTAGAGAAAAAAATTTGTTTTTTTTTTAAATCAAAGTTTAGTTAAATTATAATTATGATTAAAAATTTTATTTTCTAAAATCTATAAATTAACAATATATAACAAATAAATAATAAATAACTAGCATACAAATATCTAAAAATCACAGCGAATTTCCTCCAACTAGGATCGAACACGAAAACTGAGGTGCGACATCTCAACGTGGGAAGATAGAGAGCCAACAAGCCAAGGGCTTTTATGGTCATTATTCCGCATTTTTATACTATATTTAATAACATAATAATTTTAAATACTATATAAACCCGCACCTTATTTTGGGCCCTCGATATTTGAGGGTCGTGTTCCGTCACACATGTTGAACATGCTCAGGGCCGACCCTGTCCATAGTTTTAAACTTTTCTCTCATGGATAGTTATTTTTTTTAATGATTTCTAATGAATAAATTTCATTTTATTGTCTATTTTTGTCAATTAATTTATGGATTTTCCATTTATTTAATTTATATGTTTTCTTCTTTATATATTGGCGCCAAAATAAAGATTTTGTTTCGAATATATCTTTGGTTATTAAATGAACACTTCAGCAACTGTTTGGTTTACTCTAAATTATTTATGTTTTAAAGGAGTTTCTTTATTATGTATTCATTTTTCAGTTATTTTGAGCCGGGTTTTCATAGTGAATCACTAATCTTTCTCAATTATTAGCCACCAAAAAGCATTAACAACTAGAAAAATGAAATTACATAATGTCTACAAATATATTTGTTTATAAAAATCATGTAATGTCACCCAAGTTTCATAATCGTCTTCATGTTATGAATTTAACATGCGACTAAACATCCAGGACTAATTTGATCAATTAAGAACAAATATCAAATCAGACAATTGGTGATCAAGCAATTACATTACATCCATTAACAACATAATGAATAACTCGACAAAAATGAGAAAAAACCATTCATTAATCACAAATAGAAAATAACATGAGAGTTCATAGTTGGGCTACATCATAGCTCTAGAAAAAAATCAAAATCAAAATAAAACTAAAATTCACAACTAATAATCAAAAGCATAAAAAATGAAACAGAATGGAAGAAAAACAAAGAAAGACAGATGATTTGGGCTCTCTTTTAGCCCACTCTCACGACTGACACAGTTCTACAATATCCTATTTTTTTAATTTTCACCCTAATACATAAAAAATGACGTTATCGTAGAAATCCATCGTAGTGGATAGGCCCTCAAATATAGTGCCTAGGCTCTTGACATCACTAACGCCTGGGCTCTTGATACTAGCACCTAAGCACTAGTCTTCTATTTTGCATTCAAACTCATTCTTATCTCAATTTTGATAAAAAAAATCCACTTCTCTATTGTTATCAAGGTTTATTATAATGTATAGTTACATAGTCAGAGGCCCATTACTCTTAAGCCCATTAGGTTAAATTCTAATGTGTGTGTGTGATTAGTGAATAATATAATTAAACATTCTCCTTAACTCTTTAGTTTACATGGTATCACAACATAACATTCTGAGATTTGCTTGAGTTGGTAGAGTGAATTCTTGTCCAAGGGGTTAGGGTTCAAGTTCGGGTCTTAATAAAAAATGACCATTTACCGTCACCACCCCGGTAGGAAGAACCGTTGTCCGCCTGAGAGTTAGGTCACAACCACCGAAAAAGCCTGTGTGTAGAGCCTACGTGCCGCCTCCTTCCTCATGCACCGGGGCGTAAGGGCGCATGAGTCATCGTGTCTCTCCGTCGTTTGTCTGGTTTTGTTCGGAATCATATTTTCAGTCATTCTGTGGTAGCTTTAGGTGCAAATCGTGCTTGGTTGTGATGAAAACGAGAGTTTTTCTTGCTATCCAAATCTTTTTTTGGTGTTGTTTTGTTTCATATCTTTTCTTGGTGTTTTTTTGTTTTATATCTTTTTTTGGTGCTTCATCGGCCTATTACAAGCCTCTTCTAAATTGATGGCTAATAATCTGGATCGTGTGGAGATTAAGCCAGGTGTTACGACTGATGTGATTCACTCAATATCTAGAATCACAGACTATAAGTTGGATAGAACCAACTATTTGGATTGGTCTAAGACCATTCATTTATATCTATTGAGTATTGGAATGGACGGTCATTTGACGGATGAGCCACCGACTGATGCTACTCTGGCCAAATGAGTTAGAGAAGATGCTCGTTTGTTTTTGCATATCCGTAATTCTATTGATAGTAGTATGATTGGTATGGCCAGTCATTGTGATCCTGTGAAGTCCATAATGAAATATTTAAAGCTGGTGAATGTAGGATCGGAATGGCAACCTTAGAGGGGGGGTGAATAGGGTTTTAGGTTAATTTAAAAACTTTTTCGATTAATGATTTCTAATTAACAATTTAATTAGACTTTCTAAGCTTAAGCAATCAATATGAATTTTATTCTAAAATTCTTTTAACAAAGTAAGCTAGTTTTCTTTTGTAAAAAAAAAGTAAGCTAGTTTCTAATAAACATGGGAAATATTAAATCACAATTTAATTTATAACTACCAAGATTGCTTCAATAGAAAATATGTCAAGCATCAATTTAATTCCCAATGATTTGATATTAAAGATCACAGTTAATTAGTACAATTAATATGTAACAATTAATATGGTGGAATAAGTAAAGAGGATAGGGTTTAAGAAATGACACCAAGATGTATAGTGGTTCGGCCAAAATCTGGCCTAGTCCACTCCCAGAGCGCCTCTCGGGAATTGTATGCCTTTTCCGAGAGGAAGTACAACCCAATCCTTTTACCGGGCTCAAGATCAAACCCAAACTATTCTTTTTTTGGGATCAAGAACAAACCCGATCCTTTTACCGAGAGCAAGATCAAACCCTTACGTTCCTATTTCACGTGCTAGGAAACCGACCCAAGTGTGAATTATAATTTTTCACACAATTACAAATCTCTCAAAAAGATTAAATGTGAAAATCAAAGCTCACAATATTACAAGGCTCTTAATAGCCAAATTAATCACCCAAAATAAATCCCAAATAATATGAAAAAATAGCTTGAAGAACTTCAACAATGGAGATCAAATTTCAATATTTTTCTTGATAAATTTCCACTAATTTTTGGCCATAAGGAGAGAGGAAGAAGCCAAGTATCCGTTGGGCCATGTGTCAAGGTGTCATTGGCTGAAGTAAATCTGATATTTGAATTAATAATATTATATGAATAAATTCGGTCAATAGGGGTAAAATGGGTCAAGGGAGACGTTGAGATAGAAGGTTCAATTTCGGTCAACGAGAGGATAAAAAAGTGGTCAGGACATAGAAGGGATAAAGCCAAAAGATGGGGGCAAGGTCGTCAATTCGCGTGCATAGGAAAAAGTCTTGGAATCAAGCAAGGACACTTGTCGCTTGGCAGATGGAGGAAGAAGTCTCACTGGGACCCAGCGAGCAGGCGACGTCAGCGCAATGCATGGGCGCGTCGGATGGCTGAGCTTTTTCAATCGGACGGTAGCGGTTTTTCAGCTTCTTTTTCTTTTTATTTGAATTTCCGATATATATATATATATATATATATATATATAATTTCAATTGACGAATGCAGAGCGTCGGATGCGTTGCTGACTTCGATCAAATGGCTGAAAACGATTCTTATTTTCCTTTTTCTTTTAATCCGAAATTATATATATAAATATATATAATAATTCCAATTTCTTTAATCCATATCTTCTCCAATTTAACTCGGAATTAGACGATTCAAATGGTACCGTGCTCGTTATTTTCCGCTCTACAAAACACAATACTAAAATACTAAAATTGATTAGTACTAAGTGTTTGTTATCATCAAAACATAATTAAGTGAGATTAATAGGCCCAAAAAGCCAACAATAAATTCGGGAAAAAGGAATATTAAGTGCATTTATGAAACTTGTCAATCGATTTATCGTGCAGAGAAGAGAGAGCGGTTTGTTCCTGATTACTTCATGGATTTTAAGAAAACCGATGAAAAACCGAATTTGTTGCTTCCATATAGTACTGACGTGACGGTACAACAATAGCAACGAGAAAAGTTGACGATTATGTGTTTTCTAACTGGACTTCCATCTAAATTTGAACCTGTAAAATCTAAAATCTTATCTAGTTCAGAGATTCCCTCTCTTGAATAGGCCTTTAGTAGATTTCTTCGTACCGAAATACCACGTTAGTACCTCTGAATGCTCTAGTAAGTCACACTTCTGAACCATGGAGACAACAACAATACCGAGGTAATGGAGGGTGTGGATCTGGTGACAAGGGATATGACTTGAAGAATATTGTCTGCCACTACTGTCATACACCTGGTCATATGAAGAATGGGTGTCGAAAGTTGATGAACAGGAAGAAGCAGTTTTCCAATGTTACATCTACCAATGAGCCTCTTGATCAATTGTAAAGACCCGACTTTTCAGAGTATAAAACAAACGTATTTAAAAGCAGCGGAAAACTCAATAAATAACATTTATTGAAAATACAAAAAATTCACTTAAAACAAATGAACATTTATTTAAATAATAACTTCAGAGTTAAAATCCTTAAAACAAATATCAATGAACTAAAACATAGTTCTTAAACCATTCAAAACAAATAAAAGTAAGAATTCTTAAAATCAAATAATCCAACTAAAACCAATAAAAATCCAATACTTTATTCATTAACAAAATGAATAACGAATAAGCAATAGGTGACCACCACGACAAGAACCCTCATCTCTTCCACATCATCAACTGCCACCTCTCGGTCCATTGTTACCTGGAAAAAAAACAACATATAGCACTGTGAGGCTAAAGCCATTGAGAAAACAACTTAAGCAAAGATGAAGTCTTAAATAGTCTCTAACAATTCAAACCGAGTCCCAAGCACTCAAACACTCTTCAATAACATCTGAGGCACAAAATCACTTAAAACTTCAAGTCTCATGCTTACATGAATAGGCAATTCTCGCTAATTCCATATTCAATACCTTTAACTACCAATCTCACTTAGATCACCAATCTTTCCGTTCTCATAACCACAGTAAATATCCACACTTTTCATAATCTCATTCTCATACATGAATAGACAACTCTAACTAGCTCCATATTCAAGGCAATACATAATAATTTAATACATGAATAGGAAACACTACCAGGTTCCATATTCAAGGTTTCTCGATAAAACTCACTTTACATGGATAGACAACTTTTGCTAGTTTCTTACCCAAGACATCCCAATCATACACTCTCACAATCTACATCAAATCCCCCAATAACTAACATACTTTAACTTAATAAACAATATAATTCACAAAAATCCACTAAGAAGGCGGTTCCTCAGAACTACTACCACTTCTTAGTACTTGGTTATAGCCTCAACTATAACTGATATTCCTCTAATGTTTCATTCATACGAGCAATGAACATTAGTACTCGGTTATGGACTCTTCCATAACTAACATGACTTAGTGTTGAGCTCGTAACCTCAACACTAGTAAACAAAATCAAGCCGACCATCAAAATCAGCCCAAACATCATTATACACATGATAATGATAAATAAAAATCAATTAAAAGCATGAAAATACAGCAGCCCAACTAATAGCATAAATTTCACAAAACTGCCGAAACATGGAAAATGCAATCTTATGTTCCCTAACTCAAAACCCAAGGCATTTAACACTAAATATCTCCAAATAATTCCAGATTTAAACTTATAATCAATCAGAGGCAAATCGAAACTAAAAACTCCAATTTTGGTCGAAAAAGCCTAAACTAGTTCTAACCGAAAATTATTTTCTTCCAATTGATTTTCGGTATTTTCAAAAGTCCGTTCTCATCCTAAATTTCCAGAATATCATAATTAAATATAATGAAATGAATAAACTACAGTAAAAGCCTTAGATTTCTCTAAAACCCCACCGTTGACTAAACCGTTAACTCACCTTGTCTTTGCTAAAAATTCCAATTCCTAAGCTACTTTCCACCACCAATCAGACCTTAAACAAAGGCCCTAAACATTTAATTTACATTCTAAAACAGTACCAAAAAGTGTTAAAAAGATTGGGGTTCAACGGCTCGAAGATCGGGAAAAAGGCAAACGACGAACGGGCCGCTGTTTGAAGAAGACAGCAGCTACGGCGTTGTTGTCTTTTGCCGTGGCTGATCCGTGGCCTTCGGGTCACGGTTTGGTATCGGTTCCGAGTTTCGGGTGATCGGTCTTGATGAGTTTTGGTTTTAGGCAAAGGGGATCAACACCGATTAAGGTTTAGGCTAAGGATTAAGTAACAAGAGGCAATATGGAATGGGTTTTTGGGCATGGTTCAAGAACATCATAATTTGATAATTAACACCAATTTTCAGATTTAATAAAGTAAGTAAATCGATCTAAAATACTCACCTAATGATAGAAAATCACGGATCCGGACCACAATCGTTGGCTAATGAATTCCCACGATCAAAACGAACACCTATTATCAAGAATTGACTACAATTATCGCCTATGAACCCTAAAGAGGAGCGGCGGCAAAGGGGATTAAAAAAGGAAGAGATTCTTTACCTCCTTGATTGGAAAGACGATTCCCCAAACTCCCTAATCCACAAATCGGAAGGCAATCGACGATCAACCGACAATCAAATGAGCGAAAATCTGGAACTCTCCAATGAGGGAGGGGGCGGCGTGAGAGGAAGAGAAGAGAGTCAAAAATCTGAAAGTGGTAATGGGAAGTCCTCTCTTAGGTCAAAAATATCAAGTTGTAATATTTACGAAATTGCCACTCACCTTAAAACGTTTATAACTTGATCATCGGGTCTCAGAATGACAAACCGTCAGTTGCGTTAGAATCTTGACATCGAGATGATCAATTTCATGTCAAAATATTAATCAAATCATAAGGTTCAAATTTCGAGGTTTTTCGGAAAAAAGTACCATAATATCCTTTTTGAAATAACACGGTATTTCTGTTCTAATTAATCGATCAAGCTTGATTAATATTATTAAAAAAAAATATGCATTTTTAACTTTCTCGTGACGGGGCGTTACATCAATACCAAAAACATGTGAATCATTAGCCTGCCTCCGGTGCTTCTCTTGCTCAGTCAGGTAAATCGACATCATGTCTTATTTCTTCTTCCTCCAAATAGATTATAGATTCTAGTGCAACCGACTATATGACAGATAGGTAATCCTAAATTACTTTCTACATTCGAACCACACACTTCTTCATCTCATGTTACATTAGCATATGGATCCACTTCCATTGTTATTGGATCCGGCCAAGCTAAACTTGTTCCTTCATTACCTTTGTCTTCTGTTCTTAGCCTCCCTGATACGTCCTTTAATTTGATATCTATCAGTCAAGTTACTCGCTTTTAAATTGTCGTGTCTCATTCTTTCTCACTTATTGTTTGTTTCAGGATCTTACGATGAAGCAGATTAATGGTAAAGAATATGAGTCTGACGGCCTCTACGTTCTTGATCCTCAATTTTCCATTGTATACTCTTGAGTATCGTTTGCTTTTGATACTCATTGTCGTTTTGGTCATCCTTCTCTTTCTGTTTTTAAGAAATTGTGTCCTCAGTTTCAACATTTGTCCTCTTTAGATTGTGAGTCGTGTCAGATTTCTAAACACCATCGTTGTTAGCCATGGTCCAAGAGTCAATAAACAAGCAAGTGCTCCTTTTGAGTTAGTTCATTCTGATGTTTGGGGTCCATGTCCTGTTGCTTCTATACCCAGATTTTGGTATTTTGTTACCTTTATCGATGATTATTCTCAAATGACATGATTATATTTAATAAAAAATCGTTCTGAGTTTACCGTTTCATATTTGGCAACCTTTTCTCCGATCCAACTCTCAACAAAATAATTTTGTCGATTCAATCTGACACTAACTAAATCAGTTGCCATAATAATAATAGATAAAAAATTTCTTAGAAACCAAAACACTAATAGAAAGCTTGCAGAATTAGTGATTTCTTCTCAAACCTATTTGTACTAACAATCAAATTAATCGAAATTCGAACAAAGTTAGCGATTTCTCCTCAAAACTCCCTTTTCCCTCTAGTTAATTGTGTTTCTATGGTTTTTTTTTTCCCCAGAACTGGAAGGCACGACAAGCTGTCATCTAAAATGAAACAAACCAGCTGCAATAAAACATCTTGGCGTACAAAATTCTACTACATAGTGCAGAACAAATCAATAACAATTAAACAATGGAGAAAATGATTGGACAGCTTGTTATCATTGAAGTTCAAACTAATGATAAATAGACAGTGTACAAAACAGAGCGAGCCTTATGACCTAGGCAAGATTTATATTTGTCCCCTACCCTATTCCATAAAAATAATTAGTAATTAATGACAAATATAAATTGAAAAATCAACTATAAGCCTCCCATAGAAATTAAAACCAAGGAGTAACAGGTTCAAGATCAGACCTATCCTTTCCCTTTTCTCCATTGACGTAACTGAGCATCAAATCCGCTAGAGCTTCTTCTAGGGCTTGTGCTTGATTACAAGCCTCCTCAGCTTTCTCAGAGGAAAGATGCATAAAATGCTTGATAACATCCTCCAAAGAATTAACATTGACTTGCCGACAGACTATTCAATATTGAATTAAACCATCCTTTCCTCGTGTCACAAAGCTCCACGTAATTGAACATAATTTTCTACCGAGGTTTTTGCCATGCTCGATATTGCTTTGAAGTGATAAGATCATGGGGGGCTTGCAACACATCTTGCTTCTGACCAACATTGATCAACTCTGGATTCACACAAGGAAAAAAAACTTCAACACTGGTGATATTTAATTTCACTAAAAGAACAAAGACACATCACTCATTAAAATTGGACTAGGAAGCACAAACTTGGATCTCAAGTCAGAGAACAAAGCAAATACAATTCAATCTCCAGTACTCTAGAGTTTGAGTATGCGGCAAGATGTGTCAAATATAAACAGATTATCCAAAACGAAGCATTCATGCTTCATATATGGTGGAAAACAATTCTAACATTAAAATGGCATAACTTGTACATATTCATACATACAGGAAACGGAGAAATTTAACAATTATTCATGCTGCTCAATTTGTCAATAAGGTCAGATATACTAGTAATAAGGTGAAGTTCCATAGAAAATTCATAGAATGCTACACGAGAGAAAAAACACGGTCACTCACTTTCAGCTCGTTTTAGGGCATCTCTGGCTTGACGAAAGAAGTCATATCTCTAACAAATATTCAGCTTTCTCAAGGACACCATGAAACAATGAATCACCTGACCATTAAAAAGATACCAATATTAAGGAGGATAAGAGTAATCAATGAAATTCAAACCTTTTTTTTTTTTTCAAAATTTGAAACTAATTGAAGATGAATTCTTTTTTTTTTTTACGATGAAGGGTAAAAAATTTATATCCTACAAATTCATAGATTGTCGATATAAATTCACCAAATCTATGATTAGATAGAGATGAACAGACCTGAGAGAAGCAATCCCCAAAAAATAAAAAAGACAAATCTGAACCACAAAAAAAAATTATTACCAGATATGATTCGAAAGTCTCGTTGAAGATGGTTTCTGATTCGAAGCTAAATCGAGGAACTGGATGAGATCAAACCTAAAAATCGAAGCTGAAATCAAAGATTGTGTAGAAGAATTCGAAGCTGAAAATCGAAAAGGATATCTAGAAAAACATTTTTGGAAACTGTTCAAGTACATACGTTGTAAATTATATGCCAAGTGATCTAAAAATGTATGTGACTTTATGATCATTTTAAAGTAGTGATGATTTTTTTTTTTTTTTGTGAGTGTCCGTGCACCTCAACTAATCTCACGGACAACGGCAATATCCTAGGTAAGGTAAGTGGCTGGCCACAATAATGTCAATCCCTGAGGTTGATCTACATGAATTGGTAATGCCACCTACAACTGGAAATGTCATGAACATTACTATGAGAATATCATATTTCATGGCAAACTTATCTGATTTCATGAACCGGTATGCGAGACTTACCAAGCGCATGCATATTTATTTCTTTTAACACATGATTCTGAACATCAAATTAAATATCCATGCATCAACCAAATGATTAACAATTATATTATAAAGAACCATAGACATGAGGCGTAAACCATACCAACGCCCCCAAGACGTAATCTGCAACCCATATTGAAACGGCTTCCTCATTAACTGGATTTCGTGCACAGCAACGAGAGGAAAAACCAGATTTTCCCCCTTTTGGAGCTCAGTCCTCTCAAGGTGACTCTTCCTTGAAGCAAGACCTTGGTACTTCTCCACCTGTGTTGAAAATAGAATCCTTTAAATTTCTTTCAAGAGAGAGAGAGAGTTAGAACACAAATTAAATTTACCTTTCTGTCGTACAGCTCCAAAACAACGTACCGCGTGTCAACTTGTGGTTGCTAATGCGAGGACTTTTCCCCCTTCTTAAGGTCTTAGCAGAACTAAGAGAAAAGACACTGAATCTTCAGAAATTTCAGGAAGGATCCAGGCTAATTTCATATTCAATATACATTTTCCTAATATTCATGTTTAATGATTTCAATGTCATCACTATGCCTTCAATATCAGGATGTGAATTGTGAACTGAAAAAAAGGTAACAACGGTTCCGTGAACCTCAATAGAACTCCAGCCAGGAAGTTTTTTCAGACCAAGAGACCTCATTTGCGTCCATGCCTCTTCCACCCCATCCCATTTACTCATCGATGCATAACTATGTGCCAATTGCACAAAGTTTCCAGCATCTACAGGCTTTAATGCGAAAATATCTCTAGCTAAAACCTCACCAAGTTTGACATTTCCATTAACACGACAAGCATCGAGGAGTATGCCTAACACATCAATTGAAGGTTCTTTAAATGTCGTTTTGTAGAAACTATATGCCTCATTGACCTTTCCAGCTCGACTAAGGAGGTCAATGATGCAAGCTTGGTGCTCGAGGTTTGGTGGCATTCTGAATTCTTTATCCATTGACTCGTATATGCTCAACCCCTGGTCAATAAGCCCACTGTGACTACAAGCAGAGAGAACTGAAAGGAAAATGACATGGTTTGGTTCCATCCCTGTGCCAAGAAACTCAGAGTATTTTCTAAAAGCCATCTCCCCTTTGCCATGGAAACCATAACCGGCAATAAGTATGCTCCATGTCACAATATCTTGTTGTAACATATGATCAAAGCACTTCTGAGCAGTCTCTAAGTCCCCACACTTGAAGTACATGTCAACTAGAGCTGTTTCAATCAAAATGCAAGGCATAAGGGAACATCTAATCCCGAAGTTGTGGACCCACTTTCCCTGACGAATTGCAGAAGCAGAACCACAAGCTTGAAGAAGTGAGATGATTGTTATGGAGTCAGGCCTTTGAAGTCTTGTTCTCATTTCATTGAAGTAGAATAACGCTCCGGTTAAATTACCCTTTTCAGCATGTCCGGCCACAATAGCATTCCAAGAAACTAAATCCCTTTCGGCCATTTTATCAAAAACTGCACAGCTTTGCTCCACTTTATTACACTTGGCATACATGGTAATGAGGGAGTTTTGAGCGGGAATGTCTAGCAATACTCCTTGCCTTAATATATAGCCATGAATGGAGGTTCCAACATCATAACAACCAAGTTGTGCACAAGCTGCAAGAACACTAGATAAAGTAGCAGTACCCGGCTCCACGTCTGATTCTAACATTTGATAGAAGACCCCCAATGCTTTTTCAGAACAATCATTCTGCACAAGTCCTGATATCATTGCCGTCCACAAGATCATGTCCTTTTCAACGGTTGATTCAAAAACTGTAAATGCAAGATCGAAACTTTTACATCTCAAGTACAATACTACGAGTGCTGTCTCAACTTGTTGATCCACATCTAACCCATCTTTAAGAGT
Organism: Gynostemma pentaphyllum; assembly: GCA_028015215.1. Lineage (NCBI taxonomy): Eukaryota > Viridiplantae > Streptophyta > Magnoliopsida > Cucurbitales > Cucurbitaceae > Gynostemma > Gynostemma pentaphyllum. The sequence goes on along the minus strand of CM051351.1, from coordinate 58,874,379 downwards.
TAGACCATGCACCAACTTACCTAATTTAATGTCACATTTTACAGAAGAAGCAGACAAAGCAGAGCAAAAAGTCTGCTCGTCAGGTCTGATATCTTCAATCCTCATTTTATATACAAGCTGCAGTATTTCTTCAATGTTCCCATTTTTCGAATAAGCCGATACCAATGAATTCCATGAAACGATGTCTCTCCGATCCATGAACTGAAAAAAGTTTCTCGCATCCTCGATGCTGCCACACCTACCGTACATATTCACCATTGAGTTTGATAAGGCCAAATCAGAGCCAAAACCAAACAAAATCATCAAACAATGCAAACACTGCAAAAGGGTAAGCTTAGAAACACTAGGAAGCAGACTCAACAAGGTAACAGAAGTAGGTTGAATTCCAACTGCCCGCATTTCGTTAAACATCAAAAAAGCAACATCAACTTTTTCATCACGTGAATAGCATCCAATAATGGCAGTCCAAGGAACAACATTTCTTTCAGGCATTGTATCAAACACTTTGCGAGCAATATGTAAAAACCCAAATTTAGCATAGAAATTAATAAGAGAAGACCCAATATAGGAATCATGGGAAAAGCCATGAACTATCAAAGATTGATGAAATGAGATACCATTAATAAAAAAATTCAAAAAGGTGCAAGCTTTGAGGAGGCTAGGAAAAGTGTAAGCATCTGGGGGAATGTTGGTTTTTTTCATAGAGAGATACGCAAGGAGTACTTGGTAGTGAGAAGCTTGAGAAGAAAGGCGATTAATAATGGAATTGAATGATTTGGTGGTGGGATGAGCCATTGGATGTTGGATCATTTACTTCATTACTCTAAAAAAAAAAAACATGAACCCTGTCAAAAAAAAAAAACATGACCTCTGATAAAAATATGGTATAATTTTGTCTTCTTAGGTTTATTTAGAAAGGGATGTTACATTATATATTATATGTTATGGTTTACTTGTTAAATATGGAGGAAAAATACAAAGGTTTTGCTTCATTTGATTGATGCATGGATGTTTACTTTTGATTTTCAGAATTGTGTGTTAAAAACAAATACATGCATGCTTGTTTACAAGACCTTAAGTCATGGTTTTTTCCTAGGGGTGAACAAATCCAAACCAATCCACCTGTCCAAATTGAACCAAATCAATCCAAACTAGTTTGGTTTGGTTTTTAAACTTTAATTTGTCCAAACCAACCCAAGCTAATAAATAACGGTTTGATTCAGTTTTAGTGATTTTTTTAATGATCCAAACCAATCCAATTCAATATATATTATACTATATACATATAATATAATATAATTTTTAAATATTCACTAAAACCTGATAAAAATAGGAAGGATTTTCAACCCTACTCTCTTATAACAAGATTTTACTAGTTTTATTATGACTATATTTGTAATTTTTGTTTTATTTGTTATATTGGACTTTTTGATGAATTGAAATTAATCATCCTAAGATTTGTGAAAGTCATTTTTTAGATTTTGTTGAACTTTTCATGAGTAAATTAAGTATTTAAGAAGGATAGAGAGAAGAAAAAAAATGCAAGATCAAACTGAACCAAACCAAACCAATCTGGTTCTGTTCGTTTCGGCTTATTTATAGTAAATGGTTTGGTTTAGTTCGTATAATCTGAAAAGAAAATCCAATCTGTTCTAAAATTTTAGTAAATCCAAACCAAACCAATCTATCATTCACCTATAGTTTTTCTAACAAGATGAAAGAGATAATTAAGAAAATAGTCACTTTTTCTTATGTTTATAAAAAAATTAGCCACATCTCATCATTAATTATTTTTTAGTCACCAATTACTTTTTGCTTTTTTATTATGTCTTTTATACCCTTAGTGTAATTATTATTTTATTTAGAAACTTCTCAATGGATCTCTCTCATCTTTTTCCTTATTTTCAAATTTATCTTCCCAATGTAATTATTTTCAATTATTCTCTCTCTTCATTTCCCCAAATTTAATTATTTTTTCCTCTCATTATTCCATACATTCAAATTTTTAATCCTCTTTTTTGTTCTTGCATTAAAAAAATGAGTTTATAAACTTAAAATCAATATATGTACCTGTACGTATCATAATATACGGTATTTTGCATAATACACTCTACGTATGGTGTAGTATAATATATTTGAACGTTTTGTTCCTGCATTTTACATAATTATACAATTAATTAATATTGTTATTGTTATACTATATCTAAACTTACATGCCCATTTTCATAGATAACCCAAAAATGAGAGGAGATAGTTTTTTTCTATAAAAAAAAAAGTCTTATGTGATGGCATTGGGATTTGTGAGAGGCTTTTTTTTTTTTTTGGTAAATTCAATGTCTCTTTCTCCCTCAAGGTGGTCATTTAATGTTATTTTTTTAGACATGTGGCTATATTGTGTTATTCCACTAAAAAGTGACTATTCTCATATATAACCCGAGATGAAACTCCTCAAAACACCCCTTCTATTACATTTTTCCAACAATATTTCATGGGATCTCTCGTTCCCCCATTCGAAAGGTGTTTGTGTGAGTAAATATTAGGGTGAGTCTCCCGAAAGAAATCATTCTTTTAATGAGATTTGATTACTTACTAATCGATCATTCGACGACACTCATCAAATCAAATTGAAAAGATTAAAAGAGTAGTTTACACTAAAAGTGATTGATAAGGTGGTTATCAAGTCCTTGATCAAATACAGGTAAACGATATGATTATGAGTTGTTCTTGATTGGTAATTGTATGAAAAGTAACTCGCTTTAACGAAAAGATGAAGGAAGTGAGATCTAAATTTAACGCGCATCAGAAATTAGTTGGCTTATTAATTTGGTGTTGTTGTGGGGTGAAATTGGATTACACGTGGAATTTTACAACTTGACAAAATTGGTCCGAAGCACCTGGTGTAAAGCACCTGGTCCGAAGCACCTGGTGTAAAGCACCTGAACCGAAGCACCTGGTGTAAAGCACCTCGTCTGACCGTGGTACCTAGGCATAAAGTCCATGCACCTGAAAAGAACTGGCTACGCAGTCTCCAACACAGACCAACACATTTAAACCGATTGCAAGCGTCCATTTAGAAAGCGACACGTGGCGTAACCCGAAAGCGACACGTAACTGAGAAGCAACATGTGGCCCAATCCTGACGTGACACGTGGCACGATGATGTCATCAACATATTCTCCTATAAATACGAGAAGAAACTCATTCATTAGGTAACTAATCTCTACTACTACTACTCTCTGGCACACTAGCTCTGACTTAAGCATCGGAGGGTGTTAGGCCGGCACCACACCGGTGCTCTTTTCCTTTCCTGTGCAGGTACCTAGGTAGCACGCCGTCGAAGCAGCGCATTACCTCCGACTCGTCCCATAAATTAAGTTCGTTGCCTACGTGGAAGATATCCATATTTACGCTACAACATTTGGCGCCGTCTGTGGGAAAGAGTATATAACTAAGTGCTCTACCATTAAGGATGAGTCGTAGAAGTCAGCAACACGGTGATGATATAGATGATGGTGAAAACCGTAACCCCCGTAATACGAAATATCAAACTCGTAGCACTAGAGAACGACAACAACAACAAGCTGATGAAAATCAAGAAGTAGTAAGAGTTGTGCCAATGCCAGACGGAAGGGTAGATGCTCTAGAAGAGCAAGTTCGAGGGGTGAATCGAGATCTTGCTAAAGTACTCGAAATTCTTACACAAAAAACTGATCACCAAGCCGCCCCTGCTCACAACCAGGAAATGCAATCCAAGAAAGACAAAGAACCTATAGAACGTATAGGTGAATCACGAAATCACGAGAATAGTGGTTCAAAAGGGAAGTCAAAGTTAAATATCCAGGACAGTTCCTCTTCCTCTCATAACGCTTCTCGCAACAAGCAACCTAGTAAAAAACGAAAGTCTGACCTCAGAGAAATTCTCAATCAAAAGAGAAAAGAACATTCAGATGTTGTGAAGTCTACTGCAGAAAGTGCCTAGCCTTGGGCACCAGAGTTGAAAAAACTCCAAGATCAACTTGGTCATATGAAGAAAGAGTATAGAGGAAAGACTATTCTTGCACTAGAAGATCTACTTGAGCAAACTGAGCCTCCATTCACCGATGATATAATGGAGGTGGAGCTTCCAACCAAGTTTAAAATGCCAACAATGACTACCTATGATGGTTCAAAGGATCCAATCGAGCATGTTGATACATTTCGGACCTGGATGGAGCTCCAGGGAGTCCAAGATGCTATCAAGTGTAGGGCATTCCCCCTTACATTAGGAGGCTCTGCTCGCGGTTGGTATAGACAGCTCAAGCCGAGGTCTATCTCTTCATTTAAAGACCTCACTCGATCTTTTGTAACTCAGTTCCTTGGTGGAAGAGATCATAAGAAACCGGCCACGCACCTTTTGACTGTACGTCAGAAGTCAGAGGAGAGCCTCCGAGACTATATAGTAAGATTCAACAGCGAGACATTGAATGTGGAAGGTTACAGTGACGACATAGCTCTAATTGCTATGATGGCTGGCTTGAAAGATGAAAAACTTTTATGGTCTCTAGGCAAGAAAACACCTGCTACATACACAGAGCTACTTACCCAAGCGCAGAAATATATGAGCGCTAGAGAGTTACTAAATGCAAGAGAAACTCCAAATGAAGGAGGTAGTAGTAGAAATTCTGAGTATAAAAGAAAGGGCTCAACAAATGATCTCACCTGAAGGACTGACCGTCACGAAGATGACAAGAGACATAAGTCGAGAGACCAACTTGATAAGCTGAGTCTTCCTCCTAGTAAGTTTAAAAAATACACTCCCATCACGGTTCCGATCGAACAACTACTTTTAGAGATCAAAGACAAAAACTTGATAAGGTGGCCGCCTAGGATGATAACGGGGTCAAACAAGAGGAACAAAGACAAGTATTGCCTCTTCCATAAAGACCAAGGGCATACCACCTCTGATTGCTTCGATCTCAAGGAAGAAATTGAGACCCTAATTCAAAAAGGGTACTTGAAGGAATTTGTGAGAAGTAAAAGAGATGAGGAAGATCAGGACCGTGATAATCAAAATTTTCCAATTGGAGAATTAATAACCATCTTTGGGGGGCCGACTATTGAAACGGAGCCCAAGCTCTAGAAAGGATCATGCTGGGTCACTGTGGTATTGGTCAAGACATCAAACTCATATAAAAGGCTCTACAATACCTATGAAGATGTCAAGCAACTTAGATTTTATTTCAGCAATTTTATTTATTGCAGTTTTCATTTCCAATAAAGTCTTTTATTGTAAGAAGTTCAAAAATAAAATGAATAAGACCGTACTTTTTCTACTTATTTCATTTATGAGAGTTAAATCATTTAGAGAACTCTTAGATTCGAGTTAGACTTCAAAACATAAAACTCTACTCGGGTGGGGGCCAACTATGTGATTATACTACAACAAAAAGAAAATGTTCTAAGTCCACCAAGGTGGAAGAGCAAAATGAAAATGTTCTGAGTCCATCAAGGTGGAAGTTCAAATAGTTCTAAGTCCGCCTAGGTGGAAGAACAAAAAGAAAATGTTCTAAGTCCACCAAGGTGGAAGAGCAAAATAAAAATGTTCTGAGTCCATCAAGGTGGAAGTTCAAAAAGTTCTAAGTCCGCCTAGGTGGAAGAACAAAAAGAAAATGTTCTAAGTCCACCAAGGTGGAAGAGCAAAATGAAAATGTTCTGAGTCCATCAAGGTGGAAGAGCAAAAAGTTCTAAGTCCGCCTAGGTGGAAGAACAAAAAGAAAATGTTCTGAGTCCATCAAGGTGGAAGAGCAAAAAGTTCTAAGTCCGCCTAGGGGGAAGAACAAAAAGAAAATGTTCTAAGTCCATCAAGGTGGAAGAGCTAAATAAAAAAAATTCTAAGTCTACCAGGGAGTGCAGGGCTCGCACGAGTCGCACCTGGTAGAAGAATTTAAAACGACTAAAAAGTTCTAAGTCCGCCACGGTGGAAGAGCTAAATAAAAAAATTCTAAGTCTACCAGGGAGTGCAGGGCTCGCACGAGTCGCACCTGGTAGAAGAATTTAAAACGACTAAAAAGTTCTAAGTCCGCCACGGTGGAAAAGCTAAATAAAAAAATTATAAGTCTACCAGGGAGTGCAGGGCTCGCACGAGTCGCACCTGGTAGAAGAATTTAAAACGACTAAAAAGTTCTAAGTCCGCCACGGTAGAAGAGCTAAATAAAAAAATTCTAAGTCTACCAGGGAGTACAGGGATCGCACGAGTCGCACCTGGTAAAAGAATTTAAAACGACTAAAAATTTCTAAGTCCGCCACGGTGGAAGAGCTAAATAAAAAAAAAATTTTGAGTCTACCAGGGAGTGCAGGGCTCGCACGAGCCGCACCTGGTAGAAGAATTTAAATCAACTAAAAAGTTCTAAGTCCGCCACGGTGGAAGAGCTAAGTAAAAATAATTCTAAGTCTACTAAAGAGTGCAAGACTCGTAGATGAATTAAGAAAAATTCTAAGTTTACTAAGGGTGTAAGGCTACTACACCTACAAAGCAACACTTAGAAAATTTAAAGAAAAATCAAACCATATCAAGACTCAACAAGAAATTAACTCTTAGAAACGAAGTTGAGTTTGGTTTAAAAAAAAAAAAAAGTCAAAGTCAAAGTCAACCGTTGACCGGTCAACGGGTGACCCGTGGCGGGTCTGTCTTTTACCCGTGGAGCAATGTGGGTCTGTCCTTTACCCATTTAAAAAAAAAAAATGCAAAGTACTTCACCTTTATACAAGGGAAGAGAGAAAAGAAGAGAAAGAAACCCGCGGGTCAGGTTTTGACCCGCGAGTAAAACCACCAGCAGGTGGAGTTAAAAAAAAGAGAGAGAAAAAAAAAAGTGTTTGTGGTTGAAATCCACGCGGGTCAAAACCTGACCCGCGTGGATACCCGCGGGTCAGGCTTTGACCCGCGGGTAAAGCAACAGAAGAAAAAAAAAAAAAAATCTTAATGTTGCTGCATGACGCAGCAGCTGTGGGAAAAGGCTGCTGCGTCTGACGCAGCAGCCAAGAGTGTCAGAAAAAAAAAAAAAAAAAATTGATAAAAGCTCCTACATGACGCTGGAAGAAGCATAAAGGAAAAAAAACTTTTCTATTACTTTTTTTATGTAATTCCACATACTTGATCAATTTAATTTTTTCTCAATTTTTTTTATTTCTTTGTTTCATTCCAATTCTTTCTCAACATTATTAAAATGGAAAGATCTACAATTTTGATTTAAAGAGAACTTATACTCTTAAAATCAAAGGGGGCGAAGTACGTGATGATTAAGCATGACAACTTGGACATACAACTCAACTCCAAAACGACCAGGGACATAAAATTCAACCTGCTACCCTCCAACACTTAGTATTTTCTCAAGTTTTTTAATGACAGAAAATTCAAGTTACCAAGGGAGAAAATTCAAGCTACAAACTCTCAAAATTTTGACGATTGCAACGGAAAATTCAAGCTACATACCTCAACACTTTGAATATTTTCAAGAAATTGACTAAGGTAAAATTCCGCTTTGAAAGAATACTCCCAAGTAGCATTGAACACGCATCTCAACTCAACTCGGGAGTAGGGGCCTCTGTTGTGGGGTGAAATTGGATTACACGTGGAATTTTACAACTTGACAAAATTGGTGTAAAGCACCTGGTCCAAGCACTGTCGGTCCAAGCACTGGTGTAAAGCACCTGGTCTAAAGCACCTGGTCCAAGCACTCGTCTGGACCAGTGGTACCTAGGCATAAAGTCCATGCACCGAAAAAGAATCGCTAGCGAGCTCCAACACAGACCAACACATTTAAACCGATTGCAAGCGTCCATTTAGAAAGCGACACGTGGCGTAACCCGAAAGCGACACGAATCGAGAAGCAACATGTGGCCCAATCCTGACGTGACACGTGGCACGATGATGTCATCAACATATTCTCCTATAAATACGAGAAGAAACTCATTCATTAGGTAACTAATCTCTACTACTACTACTCTCCCAGCACACTAGCTCGACTTAAGCATCGGAGGGTGTTAGCGCAAGACCACACCTGGTGCTCTTTTCCTTTCCTGTGCGGTACCTAGGTAGCACGCCGTCGAAGCAGCGCATTACCTCCGACTCGTCCCATAAATTAAGTTCGTTGCCTACGTGGAAGATATCCATATTTACGCTACAACAGGTGTGATTACCTCAAATAACGAGATATATATATATATAATGACTCATTTAGCACAACTTTTGAAAATTATCAAATTAACATATTTGACTAGTTCGCTAAATTAGTGAAATATTTACTTTTAATATTTACTATTTTTATTTTGGATTACACGAGTTTTTAAGAATTAAAACTCTTTACTAAATTAGTTCTACACAATTTCATTATAAAAAAATAGCATATTGTCTCTAATTCACCAATTTATTTAATGAACTATTTAGTTCACTAAATTAGTGAACTAAAATAATGTTATTTTAGTAAAAAAAATATAAAATTATGTTATATGAGTAATTATAATTATTGGTATCTTTTAGGGGAGGAGAAACCCGAACCTTCGATCTCATGAGAAAGGAAGGAATGTTTAACCAATTGAACTTAGTTAACAATTCTGAATGTGTAGAAATTTTTCTGCAATTATTAAATATTGATGTAGTTACAATACAATTACGTTTGAAATAATCCACCCTCTAATAAACTATATATAAAAATAATAATTTTTAAATAAAATTACTAAATAAAATGTTAACTTTTCAATTAGTGTAGCTCTAGAATTTGAGACCTCTTTTAAATTAAACCAAATTAGCAGGCAGAACAGTTTCACCAGGAAACTTTAAGATTTTAAAAATGGCGATTTCCCAAAGGGAAGCTGAGAGAAAATACCTGATCCATAAAAATGCTTTAACAGAAGTTCATCTCAAGGATTGAAATACTAACTCAGCCCCAATACAAAATAGCAGTAACAAAAAAAAAAAGATAATGAACTTAGTTATTATTGGCTATAAATAGTAGCCATAAAATTATAAAACAAAAAGAACCCAACTCTTAAAATAATCTTCCTGTCACAAAATGCTTCACAATAGTAGACTATTACGCTTCTTCCATTTATCAATCAGAGCGAAAAGAGACGGACTATGTTTTAAGGTTTTCAGAAATGCCTTGAAGCTTTTGGACCAAACCCAAAATTTTCCTCACTTCACAATCAGCGATCTGTGCTACCACGAGCCGGAACTCTGGATGAGGACCACGATGATCTTGAACTTCCAAACGCACTTTTGCGGTCATCGCTGCGCCAGCTATCGGGTTGGGATGGTCGATCAGTCTTGTTGCTTCCCCATCGATCGGATTCAGCTGGTGGGGGGTTCTGGGCAGGGGCTTCAGTCCCCCCTCGTCGGTACCTTGGCACATACTTTCCAGGGGTTGGGCCAGCAGCTGCAGCGGCGGCGGCGGCGGCAGGAGCAGCAGTACCAGACTCCAAGGGCCGAGAAGCAAGAGAAGGAATATCGGGTCTAGCAGGCCCATCAGTTGATCTCCCCAAAAGCATCTCCTTTCTTAGTCTTTCCTTTTCTTCTAATTCTCGCTCCCTCTGCCTTTGCTTCTCAGCAATCTCATCCAGTTTTGCTTTGCGTTCAGCATCTTCCTTCTTTTTCCTTTCAGCCTCTGCACAGTTCAATAATGCAATAGATAAAATATATAGACAGGAAACGAAACGACTTTACTGACTATTCACCAGACGAGAAAATTTTAGGCGCGATAGTCATGGGTTGGTTGAATTGTCTAGTCTGGTAAACCCTAAATATCATATGATGTCGAGGATACTTTCAGCAGTGCATTCTGATTTTTCTGCTTTGATATCCCTGAACTTCCCATGTTTTCACCAGGTTCACAATACTAAGACCAGTTGATGAACACATCCATGATTTTTTTAACATAGTATTACTATTATGTAGAGTTCATTAATTGAACCCATAAACTATTTGTTATTTGGGGCAAGAAACAATTATTTGCCACGACGCTCACACCATTAAATTCTAGATTAATACCTTCCAGCTTGCGTGCTTGCTCCTCTTCATGCAATATTCTTAGTCTCTCCTCCTCACGCCTCACAAAAAATATTTTCTTCCTCTTAGCTTCCCTCTCAGCTTTCCGAGCCTGAATTATTTGTTGGATGTGTTCTTCTCTTTCAGCTCTACGTCTATCAAACTCTCCTTGACGAAGACTAATCACCCTTTCTTGGAAAATTGTCTGCAATAAACACAGGTTCAGTTAGATCATGGGTTGAAATCACAATTAATTCTGCAAGGATCACATCGATGTTTCATTTCATAATACCGATGAAGTAAAGAATCCAGATTACTAAGCAAAAATAACAAATTATATATCTAAGAAATAATGATAATTCTCACATTATGATATCTACAGTTCAAACCGACAATTTATCAATTATCATTAATCTTACAAAAGAAGAATTCTAGAAAAACATTTTTGGATACTGTTTGTACATGCATTATAATTTATACACCAAGTGATCTAAAAATGTATGTGACGGTATGATCATTTTATATCATATCATTTCTTTTAATATTTGTGAGTGTCTGAGCCAGCTACACACACCTCAAACTAATCTCACAGGACATCCGCAATATCCTAGGTTAGCAATAAATTTATTTGAAAAAATAAAAATATTATTTGGTCAGACAAGTAAAATTTTATAGTCAATTAATAAATTATCTTCTAGAAAATTAAAATCATAGGAAAAAACTCGTATGTACATAAAGTTAATGGGTTCAAAACCAATGTTTTAAAAGTCTTGAGGCGGCCTCAAGGCGTTTTCTCATAGAGAGGCGAGGCGTAAGCCTCAAGGCGGTGTGAGGCGTAAGCCTCATTTTAAATAGAAAAAACTAATACAAATTATAAAAATATGAAGTCTGACATTATTAGCATGTTTTGTATTAAAAAAAATGTGAAAGGCTGTTAGAAAAGTAACAGTTGGATAAATACAGGTTTATTTTTCTTTTTTAAGATAGGTATAAAAAGTTTATAGATGCATAGAAATAATATAGGATGCAAGTATTTAAATCTGATACAGTTGTTGTTTAATTATAATTATTTTTATTTTTCAATTGTTTAATAATATCTGATGCAAGTGGCAAGTGCAGTCAAACCTGGTTTGTCTTTACATGTATCAGATATTATCAAACTACCTTTTGTCAAGCGGTGACGCTTAGTGATTAAAGATTTAAAAAAAAAGCTCAAGCGGTGACTCCAACTTCCAGACAATTGGTTACCTTTAGTCTCTTTTTCCTTTTCGGTGGAGTCTGTAAACTAATATTTTAATTTCGTCCACAAATTTTTTTTTTGATAATAAACATTTCATTGATTAATGAAAGTCAAAAAACAATAACAAAAACAAAAGCACCCCTGGATTACAAAAAAACATTCCAGTTGGGGGCAATGATCGAGGGGGGATAATTACAAAAAAATTTAGACTTAGAAGACCAAAGAGAAGTAAATCTGACAACTAAGTCCCAAAGCTCGTGGGCCTCCAAGCACTCGTTCTGAAAGATCCTTTTATTCCTCTCCCACCAAACTAGCCACAGTATCGCACGAACCGCATTACGCCAAATCACATTAGCTTTCTTCTTTAACTCCACCCCACATAAAAAGCCATAAATAATAGAATAAAGCTGTAAGGGCCTGGGGCCGTGGATAGGAAAGAAAAGGAGCAGATTGGACCAAATCTTGGAAGTAAACGAACAATCCCAAAACAAATGTTTCGCATTCTCGCCACTATTATTGCAAAGAATGCACCTATCCGGACTGAGAGTGAAGGAGGGGTATCGTCTCTGAATCTTGTCATTCGTATTCAGCCCACCATAAAGGAAGGTCCACAAAAAGACTTTAACCTTCTTGGGGTAGTTATCTTTCCAAATAGCCTGAACTAAATCAGAAGGGGGGGAGGACCCATCCTTAAAAAAGGCTTCAAAAGCATTCTTGCAAGTGAAATTATCCCCTCCACCCATCCACACTCTGCTATCCATGGAGGAATCAGGTTTGACGCAAATTAACAATTCCAACAGAGAAATATAAGCATCTCCCTCACTGTCCTTAAGATTCCTACAAAACCTGATATTCCAGGCATTGCAACAAGGATCCCAGCAATCAAAAACAGTGGCCTGGGGGCTGAGAACAATACTGAAAAGGTTAGGAAAAATATCCTTCAGGGGTCTATCACCATTCAGCCATTTATCAGTCCAGAATTTGATCATTGTACCTTTACCAAGTTTAAAGGATGACAAGGAAACTAAGCAATCATCCAAATTAGCTATAGCCTTCCACGGGCTTCGATAGGAACAGTAAGGATTGGCCTTAGTTCTCCAACCACTATCAGACACCCTATGACTAGCTCTTATCACCTCGACCCACAACGCATCTTCTTCCATGGGTAAGCGCCACAGCCATTTCATCAAAAGGGATTTGTTCCTTTTGATGATACTACCGAAAGCCAGTCCCCCTTTAATCAGGGGTTTAGAGACCTTTTCCCACTTAACCAGATTGGTTCCACCATTATTGTTCACCCCTTTCCAAAAGAAATCCCTGAGCAGCCTTTCCATATTTTTAGCAACTGAGGCAGGAATAGAAAAAACAGAGAGGTAGTAGGTAGGAAGATTATTAAGAACAGCTTGCACAAGAGTTAACCTTCCTCCTTTAGAAACCAACACATTCCTCCATCTATCAATCCTTTTATAAATTTTTTCCACCACCGGATCCCAAAAAGCTTTGCTACGAGGATTACCTCCCAAAGGCAGTCCAAGGTATGACAGAGGTAATTTAACTTCCTTGCAATGAAAGGTAGCACCCACTTGCTTAACAAAATCATCATTCAAGTTGATACCAGCCACTATTGATTTGTCCAAATTAAATTTAAGCCCTGAGATCTTCTCAAACACTTGAAGGACAGCAAGGAGGTTTTCAATTTTGTCTTCCTCAGCCGTAGAGAAAATGAGTGTGTCATCGGCAAACTGGAGGTGAGAAATGGAGTCCGCACCAGCCCCCAGGGAAAAACCAGAAAACAGGCCATAGGATTCTGCACTAGTAAGGAGTCTACTGAGGGCATCAGCTACAAGTGTGAAGAGGAACGGGGAGAGGGGGTCCCCTTGTCGCAGACCTCTGCTAGCTTTAAACTTGGTTCTCGGCTTACCGTTGATAATAATAGAATAGTTGATAGAGGAAAGGCAACCCATAATCCATTTCCTCCACCTTGGCCCAAAACCTTTAGCCTTCATCACTCCATCCAGAAAGTCCCAATCAACTCGATCATAAGCTTTTTCCAAATCAAGTTTAAAGATCAAACCTGTCCTCTTGGAAATCCTCCTAGTTTCCACCAACTCATTCGCAATCAGAATAGAATCCACTATTTGTCTATTGCCTATAAACGCATTTTGAAATTTCGAAATAGTTTTAGGCAGAACCCCTTTTAATCTATCAGCCAGAACTTTAGCCAAAATCTTGTATGGACCCGTAGTAAGACTAATTGGTCTGAAATCTTTCACATATTTAGCGTCCACTTTTTTTGGGATAATGGCAATGTAGGTTTCATTTGTAATCCCATTAACCACACCATTTTGAAAAAACTCTTGGAACATTCTTATAAAATCATGCTTAAGAATGTTCCAAGTGTTTTTAAAAAATTCAGCAGTGTATCCATCCGGCCCAGGAGCTTTCGAGCATCCAAGATTAGAAACAGCAGCCCAGATTTCCTCCTCAGTAAATGGTCTTTCCAGAAGTTGCGCATCATAATCGTCAATGGGACACCAATTCAAATTAGCTGGTATATACCGAGGGCCAGAGTCTTTAGTGTAGAGGGAATTGAAGAAAGCATAGAACTCCGAATCAATCTCACAATCAGTAAGTAAACAAGTCCCTTGAGAGGATAAAATTTCAGAGATGAAAGCTTTTTTCCTTCTACCCGTCATAAATCTATGGAAAAAGCTCGTGTTCTCATCACCATCTCTTAGCCAACGCTGTTTGACCTTTTGACTCCAGAAAATATCCTCTCTAACTGATATATCAAGAAGGGTGAGGCGAGCCTGCTTCCTTTCATCTACTTGCAGGGAGGAGAGGCCTTGAGACTCATCAAGACAGTCAAGCGAATGAATAGTGGAAATGAGGTTGCTTTTCTGCGAATTAATATTGCCAAAGACCTCCGAGTTCCATGAGCGCAATTTACCTTTTAGAAGTTTCAGTCTTGTGAGGAGTGAATAACCAGCCCACCCTTTAATCTCAAAAATCTTCCACCAAGCATCAACAGAAGAATAGAAGCTGGGATGAGAGATCCACATATTCTCAAAACGGAACGGAGTGGGGCCCCAAATGATGCCACCAGAGTGCAACATGATAGGAAAATGATCTGACACCAGTCTCTCCAGCCTAGTGACTCTAGCTTCAGAAAATAAACTAAGCCAGCTAGAGTTGAAGAGGAATCTGTCAATACGGGAATGAGTGCCAGAATCACTCGTTCTAGACCAAGTGAATAAACCATTGCTCATAGGAGGGTCTTGTAAAGAAAAGTTCTCAATGAAGGTATTAAAGTCCCTCATGCTTTTAGTGACGGGTCTACCAACAGACTTCTCAGACGACCACCTGCAGACATTAAAATCCCCACCAAGGACCCAAGGCCCTTCACAAATACCCCCCAAGGCAGAGATTTCATCCCAAAATTGCTTTCTTTCTCCATAAGTAGGGGGGCCATAAATACCGGTTAACCAAAAGGAAGAAGAATCAGAAACCGAAAGCAGCAAAGAAAGAGAGAAAGCCCCAGAGAAAACCTCCTTGACTTCAAACGCTGGATCAGACCACATAATTAAAATACCACCAGATCTGCCAATCGCATCAAGAGCAGACCAAGCCACATTCCTCGAGCTCCAAATAGACTTCACCAAACTTCTATCAATAGTCTTCAACTTTGTTTCTTGAAGGATAACAATATCTGGGCCATGCTTACGAATCACTTCCTTAATAACGCTCCTCTTATCTGGAGCCCCCAAACCCCTAACATTCCAGGAAACAATTATCATCAACAACCTGATGGCCCGTTGTCCTCTCCGTGTGACTTCTATCATAGTTAACAGAAGATACGAGATTCTTAAGTTCCCGTTGCCCAATCCTGTTTCTGTTGGATCCTCCCCCTTTTTTAGCTTTTCACCCAGACTTAGAGATGATCTTCATATTCGTATCATTCAACCAATCCCCCAACTTAACTTTGTTCTCCCCTTTACTGTCACAAATAAAACCAGAGGATGTGATGTAGAGATCTTGATCATCCTGATCCTCTAGGCTCATCCCCCTGAAATTCTCCACATACATGTCCCTATGAAACTCTCTTTCTTCATGAATCATGGCTAACGGCGTTACCACAGCACAGTCAAGGTCAGAAGCAAGATTTTCCTTACCTTTGAAGGCACCCTCTTCAATAATACTAGGGGGGAGAGAGTCAGGGACATAATCCTCCTGAGAATCAATGACGAAATCAGTAGGGAGGCTAGATAACTGTTCTTCAGAATCAAATTCCACAGGGTTTCCTTCACCTCCTCTATTGATGACATTCGATTTGTGAATCACTTGAGACGAAAAAGCTACTGGTCGTTTTCCCTTTTCTTCCACCGTTGGCCGTTTTAGAATTTTGACCTTCGTGGGATCCGGAAGGTTCTTATCACCAGACTGGCCACTTTTGTCTTGAGGGAGTTGTTGGGCCTTTTTAAGCCCATTCTCCATTCTATACGAATTAAACTGAGAAGAGTCAGCTCCTATTTCTGAGGGGTTTAAATGGGCCTCATTAAGTTTCTTTGGCCCATTACCAGGTGGCCCATGACTAGTGAAGTTTTCAACATCCTTCGTATACGTTTTCCCAAAATCGTCAGCTAACCCTACCCCTAGGTAGGAAACATCTCCTTCAAGACGTTGACAACACATCACGTTATCTTCAGGCTCCGCCTCCATCGTACAATTCTGCAGTCCTACCAAGTCCACGTTCTGACCTAGTTTCTTGGACAAGTCCCCCATTTGGCTGGTAGCGCCTTGACTCCCCGGACTGGATCTTCGCGGTGGCTCACCGGAAAAATCTGCCTTCTTCCTTTTACCAGAGACGACAACCCATTTCTCCTTTTTAGCTTCCTCAGCCGGATTCTCCACGAAGAACTCCTCTTCCATATCCTTAGAAAAGGACCCATGGATCTTCCCCATCTTCTTCAATAGCAACGGAACTGAGAAGTGAGTAGTTATTTGTACGTTGAAAGGCCGACCTTCCTTATCTATCACCTCAACTTCCGCCGGAACAAAGCCCGTGAAGCTTCCTCTAACCTTAACATAGGCCTCCATGGTTTCCCTAAACAATGCGGTCTTCGAAGAAATTTCTATAAAACCTCCACATCTGTCCCCCACCAGCTTGAGAGTTTCGAAGTTCCAGAGATGCATTGGCAGATTTCTGATCTTGAGCCATCCACCAAACGAAGGAATAAGGTCCATTTTAGCATGTAACTCCGGGTTCCAGAAATCAAAGCTAATCTGGAATTTCTCAATCATCCTCCAACCTGGTAAAGAACATAGGTGGAGAGCCAGATCTTCAGAGTGGCAAAAAAGTAGAGCTCTATTGGGGTGAAAGGGACTTATAGAGCAATATTCACTAAATTCCATTTGCAAAGCAGAGCGAATGTCCACCCAATCTTGATGGAAGAATCTTCGAGTCAGCACTACTGTTTTTTCCCATTCTATTTTCTCGAAAGAGCTATTAATGTTTGGCAAGATATGGTTTAAGACCCCACCAACCTCCTTTTCCACATTAATAGCCTTATCCATCTCATTCTTATCTGATTTCGACCCATCCTTACAACCTGCACTGCCCTTTTTATTGCCTTTTACAGCTTCAGCAAACGACTTTCCCTGAATCATCTCTCTGCCAACTGTAGAAGTCAGGATTTCCACACGCCTTCCCGGGTAATCTTCAATCAAGTTCATAAAAAGTATCCAGCCTTGGTGTTTTACCCCTTCAGGTACCATAATGCTGCATTTATGGCCGTTATTGTCAAGCTTGAAAATTTCTGCTACATTCCCTCGTTTAGTAGAAGTTTTTTCTACCCATAGGAGGTAGTCATCACATCTTGTCTGCATAAAGAATTTCAGATTGCCCTTCTGTTCCACTAATTTCTTGAAGCATTCCCATAACCAAACCAGAGAGACAAACTGAATGGACAGTGAGAAAACTCCTCTCCTACTGGATTCTTTTAGTCTTACTCTAGAGCCCCTGTAAGCCTTATCGAACTCCAAATGGTAGAGCTTGCTTTCAATCTGAATCGACCTTTTGGTGTAGTCCCATCCCATGGTGAAAAACAGACGCCGGCGTAGGAGACGCCGGCGCACGCCGGGGGAAAGGAGAGTTAACCAGAGCTAAAAGGTTAGGCAAAGGTTGGGTTTGGGTTATCGGGAAAGGGAAAGGGAGGGGAGGGAGAAAAAGGTAGAGAGAAAAAGTTAGAGAGAGAGAGCATTAGTCAATTCCATAATTACAAAAAGGCTTACAACTTGCACCCCAAATCAATGTACAAATATCAAATTACTCTGTTTTCCATAAGACGCACGCCTCATACGCCTCAAGGCGTAAGCCTCTTCATACCTACTAAAAGCGTAGGAATGGAGGCGGAAAGCTGGCGCCTCGCCTCGAGGCGCGCCTTGAGGCGTAAGCCTCAACCGATTTTTGAAACACTGTTCAAAACATTAATTATTTACTTGATCTTATGTAGTTGTGAATATATTCAAGAGAAGTAAAGAATATTAATGAAATTTGTAACCAACACATGCTAAGAGGAAATAAATTATTTCTTATAATTACTAGTTTCAAATACCTAAAGTAATTGAGGTACACGTAAGTTGGCCAGGACACTCTCGGTTATCAGAAAACAAAAAAAAAATGCCTAAAAGAATTGTTTTATGAAAAAGCTATTGAACCCTAAAGCATAAGCACACAAAGATCAAAATAAATTCAATCAGCCACATCAAAGTTCAAACTAAATACTAACCTTACTCTCCATCATCCGAGACAATCGATTCTTCTCCTTGAGGTCACCTTCATGACGCTGCTTGCTTAACTCAACCTCCAGCTATAAGGCAGAAAAGAGTGCACCATTTTTTAAAATGACATGAAATGAAACAAGTAGCTTATATATATTAGATCATAAATTATGTAAGTGAAAAATCAAAAAATGAGGTGAATCATGTTTTAATTATGTCGTGTCCCATGCTATTCATACACATGGGCCACACTAAATAAGGAAGCATGGGCAGTTATTCAGATATTCAAACCTGCTGATCACGTTCGTGTACTATCCTCTCTTCAAGTAAACGTTGACGAAAAGCAGCATCAATTAAGGCAGCCGCCTCTTCTCTTTTTGCTCTTTCCAAATAATCCATTGTTTTGGCTAGCTTTTGTAATTTTTTCTCCATTTCCTGCCTCTCCCTTAACTGTTCAGACAGGGCCAATTGCATTACAGACTGCTTCGTCAACTTTTCCTGCAGACACATACCCATATCATGAATCAAACTCATATTCTTCCAAAAAGATAGAAAAAAAGGATGAAGGATACCCACTGAATCAAGAATCGGTTTCTTTCCCCTCTTTTTACCGACACGTTTTCCAGTTTCCTGAAGTAAAGCCTGTGCTTCTTCGAGTTCCCGCTCCTCCATTTCCCTACGAAGACGTTGAGTTTTTCGTTGTTCAAACTCTGTAGCTAGTCGCTTCTGCTCAGCCTCTTCAGTTATCTTCAGTTGTTTTAATCTTTTTGACTCCTCTTCACGTTCCTAAACACAAAGTTCATCACATTGTCAACCATTCAAAATATCACAATAAAAATTGATAAGGATAACAAAACAACAGTTCTGAAAGCTTGAACTACCTTTTCCAAAAGTTGACGTTCTTGCTCTTCCTTCCTTTTTTCAATTATTGATTTACGAGCAAGAAGTCTTTTGTGCTCTTTATCAATGATGTCTGCCAACTCAGGCAATAGTTCACCGGTCTTTGATGCTTTCTTAACTGGAGGAAAGATCATGCCTCTTGCTTTGTTTAAAGACTCAGCAAAAAGGGTCAGGTGATCCC
This sequence comes from Gynostemma pentaphyllum, assembly GCA_028015215.1. NCBI lineage: Eukaryota > Viridiplantae > Streptophyta > Magnoliopsida > Cucurbitales > Cucurbitaceae > Gynostemma > Gynostemma pentaphyllum. The sequence continues at coordinate 58,855,260 of CM051351.1, read as the reverse complement.
GAAGACCATCCGATTCAATGCCCTAAATAGATCCATCAAACATCAACTATGCTGTTGACATCATTAAAAAAATAGGGGAACTAAACTAGATACACCAGAAAACAAATTATTTTGGAATGATAAATCCTAAATAAAACAAATCAATGTACAAACACATATTGAATGTGATACCAAAAATTAGTAAAGACAGAAGCTATCTTTTATAACAGGGTAGGTTAACTAAATAATTTTTCCAACAGCAGTAGAATACCAGAAGGACTACATTTAATGCAAAGGTAATTATCATGATTCTCAGATGTGAATGAAAAAAAAAAAAAAAGAATACCAAATTGCCAAATAACACAACGCCCCTTGAATGATCAATTTTCATTGCTATGAAATTTTGTTTAACTGCATCCACAGATACTTTCTCCACGAGAGAGAAATCAAAAAAAGGGATCATCTGTGATAAACTCTCAATTTTCATAGTCTGATACACCTGGGAAACCTGGGGGAAGAAAGATTAAAAAAATAGTTCAGTGCCTGCTAAACAAAGAGATTACTAAGCCTTTTTATTTATTTTGAAACAGGAACAATAGCAATTGCAAGGTTCACAATATAGGGAGAAAACGACAGTACCTGCTGAAGTAACCTCAGGGTTGCAAGTTTTTCAAGAGTAGGGACATACTGGGATAATTGCACTTCTGGGACAGATGAAGCTGATGAAAGCTTACCACCCAGCTTAGAGATTTTGTTCAGCAAGGGTTGTACTTTTAGTGCAAGGTCTAGAGGAAAGAATTCATGCTCCAAAAGATGATAGAGATCTTTAACTTCCTGAGTTGCACAGCTCAGGACTCCTTTTGACACCTGCATCCAGAAGCATATATCTACTAAGTAAATAGAAATAGAATAACAATCGATACTCCACAAACATAAAACCTGTTGTGAAAATTATTGAACTTGCATGACATTTTCACCACAAAAGAAAAAAAAATGATTGTGTATCCAAAAACTAAACTGATCAGAGAACATTGCAGTATATAACACCCAAACAATAATTTTAAGAGCCTTTCATTTTGTACTGTGTGAAGCTTATGAACATCAGTTATTGAACTGTGAGGATCTCACGCAACATCATTCTAGGAGATGATGAAAGTTAATCTCCATGCAAATACTCCAAGAGATTGCACAGTATAATAAATTAAAAGTGAAATAGTTAAAAAAAAAATAATAAAGTAAAAACTCAATCCTTCATACCAGTTCAGTCAGAAGATTCGTCCTTGAAAGCTGGACAAAACATAGAAAAAAGATTAGACTGTTTTTAGATTAAAAAAAAAAAAAATATATATATATATATATATATATATATAAGAATAGCCAATTAAACAAATCATATTACCATATCTCTACTTTCAATTTTGTTGTCTAGATTGAACCCTAAAAGATTAGCCATCCTCAAGTTCCTCTCTTTCTCATTTTCAAGTTCTGAATGTGAAGCACCATGCTTGTTGTCATATGGGGGTACTGAAAGAGCGGATAAAACAACAGATGAAGCTATAAGCTGCAAATCCTTCTGGCTTAGATTTTTGTTGAAACTTTTCTGAAGAGTGAAAAGTTTAAGCCATGCATAAGCATGATAAAGACGACTATCAGATATCCAGAATATCTCTGTTAATTTGACATAGTAAACCACCAACAAGGACGGTTTAGGTGTTTTCTTAACCATGCACATCAAACCATGAATATCTTCAACAGAACGAAAAGCTTCCTGCGAATGAAAATAAATAGAAATGTTGTAAGTTGCTTTTTTTAACCATTTAAAAGAGAAGAGATTATGATATCAAATTTTGGAATTCAGACATATTTATATGTTCCCAGAGAAGGAAACTGCTCAATTAAAAATTTCACCTGCCAGAGTTCCAATTCTGTGGCAACCTTTAGCTGTTCAAATCTTGTGTCAAGGTACAATTGCAAGCTCTCCGGAGCTGATAGGTCAGGCCTGTCTCTCTGGTCTCTATACTTGTTGAGATTAGCGAGATGATTTCTAATAATTTCACATAATCTGCGAAATTCTGTTGTTCTTTTATACTGCTTACAAAACTGGAAGGCACGATGAGCTGTCATCTACAAATGAAATAGACCAGCAGGAACATTACGTCTTGGCATCTACTACATTGTGCAGAACAAATCAATAACAATTAAACAATATTGATACTCTTCCAACACAGGAGATAATGATAGGACAGCTGGTTATCATTGAAGTTCAAACTAATGATAAATAGACGGTGTCCAAATAAGAGCAAGCCATATATCCTAGGCAAGATTAATATTTGTCACCAACCCTATTCCAAAAAATCATGTCTACACAGGGTGAAAAATGATAAAATCAAATAACTATAAAAGCCAGGCTCGTCAAGGTTCAGTTCAATACATTGTAGTTCAACCTTCAAAGCATTAAATAACTCAATCGTAAATAACTTTCCAGAAACCTTCACAAAAACACTTTAAGTTCTTTAATTCTTTTAAGCAAAGTAGATTCAAGAAGCCCAGAGCATAACCTCTAACTACAACTGAACAAAACTTCACCCTCATAACTACTAGGAAGCCCTACGTTCCAGTTTAACAGGATTGTAGCTACTAATATTGGTACCAATATTAATTTCTACTGTACTATATAAAACTTAAGTAACGGGTACCTTAACCATCGTTTACTAATGAATAATAACTAATAAATATAAATTGAAAAATCGCTTGTAACATCATATAAAAAGAAATTTAGGAATCACATACTGCATAAAGTGCCTCCAACTTTGAATTATTCCTCAATATCTCAAGAACTGTTCTATAAGTCTCCCACAAAAATTTAAACCAAGGAGTGACAAGTTCACGATCAGACCGATCCTTTCCCTTTTCTCCACTGACGTAACTGAGCATCAAATCCTCTGGCCTTTTATCAGCTTCCAAGTCATCAACATCAAGAGCTTCTTCTAGGGCTTGAGCTTGATTGCGAGCCTGCTCGGCTTTCTCAGTGGAAAGATGCATAAAATGCTTAATAACCTCCTCCAAAGAATTAACATTAACTTGCTGACAGACTATTCGATATTGAATCAAACCATCCTTTGCAAACCTTCCTTTCCTCATGTCCACACAAAGCTCCACGTACTTGAACATAATTTTCTCCAGAGGTTTTTGCCATGCTCGATATTTCTTTGAAGTGATAAGATCATGGAGGGCTTGCAACGCATCTTGCTTCTGACCAACATTGATCAATTCTGGATTCACACAGGGAAAAAAATCAATACTAGTGATTCCAATTTCACTAAAAGAACAAAGACACTCACTCTCTTAAAAATGGACAAAGGAGCACAAGCTTGGATCTCAAGTCATCTAAAACTAAACAAATACAGCATGAGGTGACATTTGTATTGTCGAGATTAAAACCGGGATATTTGATATTTCATTGATTTACTAACATATTAGAAGAAGAAGTATCCTCTGTACTCAGAGAACAAAGCAAATGCAATTCTACCTCCAGTACACTCGTTTAAGTTTGCCGCAAGATGTGTCAAATGTAAACAGATTATCCTATAGGTGGTGTTTAGGGTTTAAAGGGCATAACTTCAACAATTAAAACTCTATTACGACCCAGAAAATCGACATCTCAGTGGAAAACAATTCTATCATTTCAAGGGCATGACTTCAACAATTCAAAAATATGTTCTTTAACCATTATTCATGCTGCTCAATTTGTCAATAAGGTGAAATTCCATAGAAAATTCATAGAATGCTAGCAAATAAATGAAAACACAAGAAGATAAAAAATGACGGCCACTCACCTTCAGCTCGTTTTAGGGCATTCTCTGGCTTGACAAAAGAAGTCATATCTCTATCAAATATTCAGCTTTCTCAGACACAGCATGAAAAATCGAATCACCTGACCATTAAAAAAAGAAACTGAGATTAAGGAGGATAAGACTAATCCATGAAATTGAAACTAATTGAAGGGTGAAAAATTCATATTCTACAAATTCATAAGATTTCTTCTCTCATGCAAAGTTGATACAAAATTCACCAAATCTATGATTAAATAGATATTAATAAATCAGATCCGATTCAAAAGTCTCGTTGAAGAAGGTTTCTGATTCGAAGCTAAATCGAAGAACTGGACGAGATCAAACCTAAAAATCGAAGCGACGGGGATAGAGATAGAGAGAGAGTCGGCGTGTCTGAGAAGGAAATAGGGTTATCGAAAGAAAAAAAATATATTATATATACACACGGTTCGGTTTTATTAAACTATCGAACCGGAAATAAATCGAAAACTATCGGTTCTTTATATTATATATCTGTTCTTTATATTATACATCGGTTCTTTATATTTCAAACCGAGGAAATAGAGAAATTATAGACAAAACTGGACCGGACCGAACCGTGTGTATTCTCCAATATAATTATTAAATTTATGAAAATCTTTGAAGAAAGTGGGATGAAAAATTGCCTCAAAAAAAAAAAAAAATGGGATGAGAAACCGATTGAAATATAATTGAGAATTTCACTTCAATACGATTTGTCATAATTTTTTTTTAATATTATATCAAATTGAGGGAGACAGACCCGAGTCATAGAGAAGGGAGTAGGTGTCTAATTATTTGAGCTATGTTTATATTGGCTTTTAACATAATCTCTTAATAGTTAAACCAATCTAATTAAAAATAATATGGAAGTGATTAAAAATTATTCACCATCTATTTGTTTAAACTTTTTTATATTTATTTATAACAGCATTTTTATATATTTTTAATTAAACTCAAAGTAATATTTATTTGTGGCTATATAACGACGCAGAAAAGAAGAAGGTGACTTAAAGAAAAGAAAATCGGTAGCAAAAAAAGATGATAAGGATTAGATATATGATTCTTTAAAATGGGTTTAGGGATTCATTCACACACATGGAATGTATTAGCAATATATTATGTTCGTTAAAAAAATAATTATTGTTTTTATTATTTATTGTATTAACTAAAACCTTTTGTCTTTAAAACAAAAATATTTTTTTGGTAATTTTTCAATTAATTTTAAAAACCGGTTCGGTTTACAATAGGAACCGGCCCGGTTTTGAACGGTTTTTTCCGGTTCGGTTTTTGGTTTTTTCTGGTTTTCCTTGTATAGGCCATTTGCATTTAGTTTTAAAAAAATCCTCCAACATTGAAGGATGAAACAAAAAAAAAATCAAACATAAACAAAAACTTAGTTGACAAAATTAGATTAATAAATATATAAAATATAAATTAAAATAAAGTGATAAATAAATATATAAAATAAAAATTAGGGGGAAATAGGCAAGGGGTATGGGATTTTTACTTGTTTTTTATAAGCCGGTTCGGTTCCGGTTTTAACCAGTTTTAACCGGTTCGGTTCGGTTTGGTTCGGTTTTTGAATAATCGAAATCGGGACGGTTCGGTTTTTTACGGTTTCGGCCCGGTTTATTTTTCCAGATTTCGGTTTTTCGGTTTTTTCTTTGACCCCTAATTTTTACGTCTCATGTTTATTAATCAATATATTTAATAATAAAGAAACGGTTAAATAATTGTGAGTGACATAAAATCATTATGAAAATTTTATATTAGAATTTAACTCTAGCATTCTGAAATTAAACTCCTCTTCCTCAAGAGTTTTAGAAGATCATTGATTCCCCTAAATTCCATCATCGGAGAGCTTTCATAAAAAAAAATCGATTTTTTTTTGGAAATTAATTGTTTTATGAAAAATGATTTTTTGAAATTATTAAATCAAAATCTTTTAAATTTTAGGTCATTCCATAAAAGAAAATATTTAGTCAGTCATGTCATCATAACAATCAAAGCTATGTCATCACTATAACTTTCCACCTTCATTGTCTCATTATTGAACCTCACTGCTTAGTCTCGGAGGCTCACCATCCACCTCTGACTAACAGTTAAGAGGTGTATAGCTTGCTTCTTTTGATTTCTTCCTCCGAGAAACTGGGTCATGAAGGATCGAGTAAGGTTCTTAAATGAAGATGTGGACTTTGGCTTGAGTTGTCCATACCACCCCGTGCAGAGTCTCATAAGGTAAGGGCAATACCTTACACATGATAGTATCTCAGGCTCTTTGGATCTCCATTCAAATCTGATACATATCTATATGCTCGACTAGGTATTTATATCCATCATAGAAAGACACGGTCAACATCATAAATTTGGTGGGTAATTCCACCTCCATTATGTCATCAGTAAATGGTGGCACAGTCTGGGACCTCAAAGGAAGAGGGAGCCTTACCTCGATACTTCTTCTTTATATGATCGAACTTCTCTTAGAGTTTTTTAACTATTTTGCCCAAGGTTGAGTATTCTTGCAGTGGACTTCACAGCATCACTCTTCTTTCCTCTTTTGGTTGAGCATTTTCATGAGGTCGCACCCTACTTTCAGATGAGAATGTTTGTGTTGGGAAGGCTCATGACGGGAAGAGGCAGCATGCCGATTGTTCGATCTCTGCTTCCCCTTTGAACCACCCTCCATGTAAGTTTGCAACTCATCTACAAACTCCACCTGCTATTTGCATTTACCATTACCGGGTTTTAATTATTGGTTGTAAAAACAACCTCTGATTGATTATTTCAATTACCTTTGAAATGTCTCGATGCACAACTCGCACTACTCTTCCTAAACGTCTACCCTCGACTTCAACCCGAGTGTAATTCTCACTACTTTTCGATCCGCTTCTTACACCGGCTCTCTATCTCCACGAGTTGGGTACCTTCTTCTGCGAAAGAGGTGGTTATCTCCAACTTCCACATCACCACTGTGGTGCTCAGACTCATCCTTGGTGATTGAGCACGCAATAATGTATACTTTTCACACAACCAGTGCCAAATGTATTTCGTGAAATGGTACAAAGTTGACCGAGCTGACTAGTTTCACGCCAACGCTGCTCTTGCCTCCACACATACCTCTGAAAAATGCCAATTTTGAATCTTTTTAAAATATTTACTATTTTATTAAAAATAGCTATTTAAAAAGTGTCTTCTAGTAGAATTTCTCATCATTATTTTTCAACACTGGGTGATTATAAGTAAAACTTTGTTTAAATTATTTTTTATTTGAAAATTTATAATTTATTTGATGATTATTGCTAATGTAAAAAAAATTATTAAATAAATATTTAATTAATATAATAATCTTATTGACCAATCACTAAAAATTGTAGAAACTGGAAAAAAAAATACATACTAAAAAATGAATAACCAATATATATATTTTTTCTTCAATGGTTCCCATAAAAAATATATAATTCATACATAATAATTTTCACAAAAGGGAAAGAAGTGATTGAATTGAACATTTGATTTTATTATTGAAAGGGATGATTTACTAAATTAGCGGAATTTATTTAGTAACACAAATTAACACTTAATTTAGGATCTATTAATATCATGCAATTTGTGATAAAAAACACGAAGAACATGTAGATTCATGCTTTATTTTCGAAAATTAAAACCGGAACTTACATCGACTGATTAATGGAGAATCGGTTGGAGGTTTCTTTACAGCTTCAAATCCTCAGCAACACCAGATCTTCTACGCTATATCCCGATCGATCAAACGAAACCCGATTGTGGGATCGAACTTAAGAAGAAATTGGGAAGAAGAAAAAAATATTTTTCTTCCCAATGGCTAAGGAAAATCGGCAATGAGGGAGGGAGAGGAGGAAGAGAGAGTTCCAACTTTCTATGGAATTTAATTGTGTGATTTATGAATGACCCAACCCTCCTATTTATAGAAAAATAGGAATCCTAATCTCATTAGGATTAATCTATAGAGATAAATACAAAAAGAAAAAAGATCATCTCTTTCTTTTATCTTGCAATTTCGAAAATGCCATAGATAAATAGGAGATTTTTTGCTTTTCTTTATTTTATTTATCTTGGGTAAATAAATCTATGTAATTATTTTAGGATATAATTCAAGCAATTATCTCTTCCCAAAAATTACATGCTGGCCGAAATTATGATGTATAATTAATAAATAATTCCAATTTATTTAATTAATTATTTTGGGCCAATTCCAATTGGGTTCATTAATCCAATTGGGCTTGAAATTCTCTCTTAAATTAATAAGTCCAACTTAATTAATTTATTTATTAATTACCATTTAAATAAAATATTTTATTTAAACAATTAATAATATTAATATTTTCTCCCGACTAAATATTATCAAATAATATTTTAATTATTAATTTCCATTAAATAAACTCATTATTTAATTAATAATTTTATTTGATAATATTTTATTATTAATTAATTAATTTTAATTATTAATTTCCGTTTAAATATAATTATTTAAACAATTAATAATTGTTAATTAATTTCAAATTATTAATTACCATTTAAATATACTCAATATTTAAATAATTAATAATATCTAATTAATAATATTTCATTATTAATTTCCTGTTTAAATAAACTTATTTAAACAATTAATAATGTTTATATTAATTACCGTTTAAATATACTCAATATTTAAACAATTAATATTGCCTATTTTAAGTAATTCACTTTACTTAAAATTTCCATTTCTTCTACTTGATTTCGCGACTACGATATTTGGGCTAGCATAGGGACCCGATGGACCTATAGATCATGGGCTTAATAATTAGTCAATTAAGTGATTAACACATAATCGGTTAATTACTTATTATCTAACTATGAATAATTCCACTATAGATTCACATGTGAACTCCCCTCACTATAGATGAGTTATGTCCATTTAGTTTATCATTATTTATATCTCGTGATATTATCCTTCACGTGGAACCCTCATAATTACAGGTGGATAAATTTACCGTTTGCCCCCTGTAATTACCGCTTTATCCTTGTGTTCCCGCGATTCTCCAATGAACTTTATCTTTAGTCGAACTAGAGATAAGATACTACGTGATCAATAGAAGTCGTGACGTCACTTGTTCATGTCTCGAATCAGGACATCAAGGAGTTTCCTAAAGTTCCTAAAATGTTTAAGTATCGCACCGATACCGTTAATTTATAGGAAAGTTATGAATTCCATCTCGTGAAAATGAGTTCCCACTACTTATCTAGTCATGTTCCCAAAACAGGAGTGTATTGAGTGTTCTTACGATTGCTCTCAACTATGTGAATCAAAGAACATAACTCCACAAATAGGAGTCCGCATTTCACTCAGGATTGAGATCTATCACCTGGTTGATAAACTTAGTTTGTATTCGATTATTTCTCGTAAACCTGGTACTAATGAGAAATTTGATCGAACATCGTGGTCCTGTCTTATACAATCAACATTGCATATGATACTTCCATTTCATGTCACCCACATGAATGATCAGGATTAGATCATTTGTCTATAAACAAAATGCGAAGCTATCAACGATGTTACCTGGATAAGGTTCCCAAACGTTATCCTTTTTATCGTAGACATATTTAAGTTACTCATCTCGACTTTAATCCTCTTGTATGACTCACATACTAAGTCGTGATTTCATAAGAGTAACTTAGGGTTTACTATTTGAATGTTTTGATATTTATATATTTCCATATATTCCTAATATCGTTAATTGAATCAATCTAGATAATATAAAGAACTTATGTTTATTTATTTAATTTATTCTTAATAAATTATTATTATTAAATAATTACAAGTTCTAGGACACCATTCCTAACAATTATTTTACGAAGCCCCCTCTGAATTGTTATGCTAGATATGTCACTGACTGAGTTTGCTCGTGTTTACCCGAAAGAGTGATATTAGTTCATATGTGTCGTTGGTTGCTTGACATGTGGTTGTTTTACTGTTATTAAAACTTACCCATATTAGTGCCCCCTACTCCCGAGCCAGGTTGAAATGGCTCACCATTGCTTGGGAGTGCTCGTCAAATTGAAAGTAATTTTTATAAGTATTATCTCTTAAATGTGTTATCAACTACCATGTATTTTTTTTTCAAATTTTTTTTATTGAATCCACTAGTACTCTTGTATTTAGTAGGTAAAATATTTATAAGTGTTGTACCTTCATCACACAATTTGAACCGTTGTTTTTACTTACCGTGATCCGATGGTTGGGAGAGGAGATTATCCAACTATAAACTGATGGACTCTCACATATTTCATTCTCACACTTTGAGCAAATTGGAAAGAGTTTTTTTACCTTAGTGATTCTCTCTGAAGAATTTTCTCTTCTCTCTTTTTTACTCGAAAATTTTTATTACTTCACTAAAAAAAATCTCATAATTTTCAAAAATCATTATTTTCAAAAGAAATATTTATTTTACAAAATTTGTTAGATTGGAAAATTAGCATTCTAGACTTTTCAATTCCGTTTTTAAATCAAACCCTTTTAGAAAGTTGAAAAAAATTAGCATCCTAAAATCCCCCTTCCTTTTTTTAGAAATTTTCAAATATGATTCAATATAATTGAGTATGATACAATGAAAATCCATTCAAGTATGAGCTTAATATAAAGACAATAAATATGAGCATAAAACACAAAATATGGAAAGCAAATTCATCAAATATAACAAGTCAATTAAAATATAACAATTATTCCAAATGATAGAATTTCTTGTTCAAAACGGAACAATCTAAGAGGTACGCCCATGATGGGTAACCCATAATGTGTGAGTGGGAGATGAAGGCAGTTGTCTTGGCAATTGCCTCATGGCAGTTTTATGGAACTGCCTGACAGTTCCATATCTGCCAAGATGTGGGAAAGTTTTTTCCCATATCATAGACAGAACGTGAAAAGAGAAAAAGATAACTGAGAAAACTCTATGTCTCAATCCTCTATTTATCACTCATTCTCAAAGGAAAAAAAAAAAGACAGACTGTGAACATTTTAGCAAGTCCAGTTGGTGATTTGTTAATCGATCGTCATTCATCGGGATTCGAGTTTTAGTTTTCGCTAATACCTTCATTGGTAAGGTATTAGAGCCATGTGATTAAAGGAATCGGTTTTTATGCATAGTTTCTTGTTTTCTTATTACAAAAGTGTTGGGAGAATTTAATTTAACCCATGACAAATTCAAGAGAAACGAATATCAAATTACCAGAAGCGGAAGCATACCTGAATTGATGATCGTAAGTTACCGTACGGGTTTTAGATCTTCCAGATTCTTGTGCATTCACAAAGTCTCTGTAGTCCAGAGGAAAAACTTCTCTGATGGAGATGAAGAAGTTACGTGAATACTTGCACTGGGAATGGGGACCGTAACCCCTTCCTTTTATAAACTGACAACATAACTGATGGTCAGTTATAAAAGTTAATGTATTTCCAATTTGGCCCCTCATTAATTTGGAAATTTTAAAAGGTAGCTATGCTTATTAAAATACATGGAACTTCACAATTACTCTTGAAAACTTTAGTAGATCACTTTATTTGGCTAATCAAAAGATGGCATACACATTTAATAACTACATGTGTGGTCCCAATTATTGAATTTTTCCAACAATTTCCCACTGGACCACATATGTAAACTTTACAGATGTGTTTAACCTTATGAGATCTCCAAAGAATGCTATCATAATAAAGAGTACCTAAACAATCTCGTCCATTATTTATATCAGAATAGGATCAAAGAGGTCTTCGTCACATTTATCGTAACTAAACCCATCAATGGTCGCAAACACTAATATAACTAAATGACATAGATCAACCATGGAAGCATAACATGGAAATTATACGTAGTGTGATCTGTACATATCTATTCCAACTAATCCTACCTTACTTTAGTGAGATCAAACCTTTAACTCAAATGTAACAGAGTGAAATTAACTTATTGTCCTTATTTTTTATCAGAAAATATCTAAAATACTTGAATAATATATCCATAAAATCATATATAGAGCAATAGAAATTACTCAAACTCCCACTGAACTAAGATATCCAGATATAAGATAACACCTTATGAGCAATATGCTCATGAAAGATCTTGAAGTGGATCCACTATCGTGGAGTTTGACCGAATGTGCTCTATTGATATTTGTTCACTCTGTTTCTTTCATTCACAACTAGGAACATGCAAGCTACTATTGTTATTAAAATATGGCATAACTTATTATCACGATAAATTTTTGGTGTTGTTTCAACAACCTCTAAAATGCACAACCCCGTGATAAATGTTCAGAACCATATTCAATGATTAGATGCCTCAAAATTTTACTGCCTTAATAGAAGAAATTATGAGTGTTCGACACTTCCCCAAAACTTAAATCCACCAGCTAACATATAAATATAACCTTAAAGATGATTTCCTAGTGCCTTGGCATCTATCAAAATTAGAGTCGGAATACCCAATGATCTCTTACCGATCCAACCTTTTATATGTGAGCATATCATATTTAGTACTTTACAAATACCTCATAACCCACTTGTCTGCCTTCTAATGATCCATATAAGGGTTACCAAAAATGTACTCAATATCCGAAGACATACATATCTGAGCATACATTAGACTCTTAACTTCTAAAATTTAAGAATCTTTTGTATTTTCTTAACTGCAAGGTTGTTATTCAAGCACTTACTGAGGTTAAAATCATCTCCTTAAATATACTAAGTTTTGAGGTTGTTGAGTTTGTTCCTTGGGAATAGTTATCCCGACATAAAATTGGTATCTTTATAAGTTTCCTTATCCTTAATTATCTTTAATTTTATTTCTTTCCCAAACTCAAATTCCTCAAGAAAGTTGCATATCCCATCTCCAAATATTTTCCTAAGTGTGAGATCATAAAATATATACCCTTGGATCATTCGACATAACCAATATCTTAATTTTTTACTATTTTGACGTCCAATATATTTTCATGTGGTCAGTAAGACCTACCCTTAGTTGGACATCCCCATATATGAATTGTAGAGAACAAAACAAAAACCATGCTCACTTTATACTTTATCATTATAATAATCAATAAATTCAAGAATGACAATTCCCATCTCAAGGTACCATGTACACCATTAATATCAAGTATTTAGACACTAATATTAACTGTAAGTGATATCTTGATACATGATAACATAGTGACAATAAGTTCATGACAAATAATAAAAGTATCTTTGGATCGATTTATTATTTACATGCAAATTACTTTAAAAAATTGTCACATATTTACCACAAGTGTGTATGCAATTCTGCCAAACATTAACCTTCCTTTGGGCCGATTAATATTTGCATGAATTCACATACATCTTAAAATTTTAATATACCTCATGAAAAAATTTACACAAGAGAGTTTACTTTGGCAACTTCTTGTGTCAATTAATTCAATTGGAATATTAAACATCCATAAAATATGTATATTTGCCAAATGTCAAATTTATGATACTCAAAATAGTTATATATTGAGTATATAACTAAAATCCATATAAATAAAATATGGGTCATAAATATCATAATATTATTAATATAAAATTTCATGACTTACCCATAATTCAAATTCATTAACCTAGAGATACATTTGAAATTTTATCATACACAAACTGAAACCATAATTCTAAATAGTCAAATCTTTGACAAATTCAATGGGCATACATGGCATCTGTTGGGGGCATCCCTTTAAATCATTTGATTTTTTTTTTAGAAACCATTATGAATAAATTCTTCTCAAACATCAAGGTTTTCCAAATTTTGAAGAGATCAGCGCACCTTTGCGATTTAGTCTACAACTACATTGAGGTTTCTGGCACATACTGAAGCCATTGATTACACCAAATTCTCAATTACAAATACATATGAAATAACTTTAAGTATAAACAAAAATTAAATTTTCATCAATTTGAATTAAATATATATATATAAGCCAAATTCTTTACCACATTCAATGCATCCTACTGAATGCCAAAAAGAATTATATACATGGCCGATGTCATCAATTACCAAAGTCATCATCATTTGCTTTTGTTTTACAACTAAAAAACGATGCATATCCCTTTTTTTTAAAGTCCAAACCCTCTGACGCATATTTTTTCTTATGATTTCAATATTATTTTTTTAACTTTCAATCCTTATCGAAATCAAGCATAGCAGAAGAAAAGAAAAATCGTAATCAACTGTATACGGATGACAAATTCAAGCACAGATCGGTGATTTCGGCCTTTTTTTTAAACACCACAAATTGATGGATTAACGACAGAAATCAAGATTGCGTGAACTTGAACAGTAACCGTTTTGATCAAAATTGAAGACAATCTTTCATAGAATTCAACAAGATCAATTCTTAATAATTTTCAAGAATCAACCCAAAATCATATTGCGAATATAAAATTGAGAATCATGATGAAAATTTCTCAAGAATCAGTCATTGGGATGGCTCTGATACTACTTGCTGGGAAAATTTAATTTAACCCATGACAGAATTCAAGAGAAACGAATACCGAATTACCAGAAGCAGAAGCATACCTGAATTGATGATCGTAAGTTACTGTACGGGTTTTAGATCTTCCAAATCCTAGTGCACTCACAAAGTCTCTGTAGTTCAGAGGAAAAACTTCTCTGATGGGGATGAGGAAGTTACATGAATACTTGCACTGAGAATGGGGACAATAACCCCTTCCTTTTATAAACTGACAAAATAAATTATGGTCAGAAGTTAATGTATTTCCAATTTGGCCCCTCATCAATTTGAAAATTCTAAAAGGTATCTATGCTTATTAAAATCCATGGAATTAAGCCAATATTAAAACTTTAGTAGATCACTTTATTTGGCTAATCAAAAGATAGCATACACATTTAATAACTACATGTGTGGTCCCAATTATTGAATTTTTCCAACAATAAGAAGATAAACTTGAATCCTTTAAGGGTAACTTATTATAGACTAAATAAAACCAAATGATTTTTTGCATGATGATTGTACCATATATCACGAACCTTGCTGCAAATTTTCATAGCATTTGATCATATAATGAGTTAATTACATGAATCTGAAAATATTGTTTGTTTAGTTTTTTTTAACACTATGTTCATGTCTTAATAATTTTATGTATGTTAGTCTATTGAAGACTAAACTTATATTTTTGGAATCTATGATGAAAATGCCTTCCGAATATGTATTATACATGAAAATTGGTTAAGAATTGAATAAGTTGTGCTGTTTTGAAGTTTTTTTAAAAAAATTAAAAATATGGGCACTGCGTTCTTCCCTCATTGTTTCAATGTTTAAAAAAAATATTGAAATGCCTCAGCCTGGTTTTGAACCCAGGACCTAAGAGTCATATATAATATTGGATAGGCACGCCCACTATGAAATGGATTTAATATGATTTATAGATTAAATTTTATATTTTTTTTAAAATACTTTATTTAAAATTCTTGACAAAAGACACATGTTATTATTTTAATTTTTTGATGTGTCATAATCATTTGTTGATTTTTTTGTGTGTATGTTATAGATAAAAAAAGTAATTTGTCAATAATGTATTAAGTACTAATGGTTACTAAGACAAAAGCACAAAGAAAAAAAGTTGAGAAAATGATAGATGGTTTATCAGAGATAAAAATCGAAGATGGTTTTCAATCAAGATTAGTTTAAATGATAGAGTTTACCATAAAGTTAATATAATATGGAAAGGAGGTTTACGAGAAGAAAATCAACGAATTGAAAAAATGAAGTCTTTATTACCTTTTCAAGGACACAAAGATTTAGTTGATCACATTTTGAACATAAGTAATAGAGTTAGAAAATACAGCAACATCACTAAAGAGTTCTTAAACAACTTAGGAATCGTGGTATTAAGAGGCAATTTTTTCTGACTTATTGACCCATATGCGTCCTGTGAAAAACAACGAACCAAAGATCCTTGCAACTGACATTGAAACTCCATATAAACTTAAGAATGATTTACATTTTTCATTCCCTGTTACTAGGAAATGGTTGTAAATACGAATTTGTTTTTTCTCTCTCTTAAATTTCTCGTGTAAATATTTTTATACTTATATTGGAATTTTTTCTTTTATTCCATTTTGTGTAAATTTTTGTTTATGAATATGTTTCATAATTTACGTTTTTAATAATGAATAAGTTTCATTATTGTTTTTCCTTAATAATGATTGATGTATCATTATTTATTTTACAAGTTGATAATTTTTCGATAAAAGTTATTTAAAGATCATTGACAATCATTTTGAAACTATGTGATATTTTGACTCAATGTTCCATCAAATAATTGTAATAGAAATTATCTAGTTCATGTAAAATATAAGTTGTATGATAAACTATAAAGTAAATCATCTATGTATGTTTTGTTTCTAAGAACATAATAGCTGAATTGAACAAAGAGGAAAAGCTTAATGGGGTTAACTATGAAATTTCGGCAATGAAAATTCAGTATGTCCTGGAAGAACAAGAGGCTCTTGAATTATTGAATCATGTGTTGACTGAGCCTGAAAAAGACAATACTGCTCAACACAAAATAGACCGTGAAGCTTATGAAGTCTGGATAGACTCGCATTACATTGCTGAGTAGCATGGAAAATGATATCATGCGTGAGTTTTGAAGCTATGACCTTGTAATGGAGATGTGGGCTGCTTTGAAGTTGAAGTTTGGTGGAACTTCTGTCACTAAACTAAGGAAAATAACAATTAAGTTTGACACTTATAAGAAGCGTCCTAATCATAACATGGGACAACACATGAGGGAAATGTCCAATATGATTAGTGAGCTTAAGGAAGCTGGCCACGTCTTAACTGATGAACAACAAGTTCAAACTGCCATCCGATCACTTCCCCATAGTTGGGAGCACATGAAGGTGCACCTATCTCAAAATGAGGGTATTAAAACTCTCATTGATTTTACACGTCACTTTGAACTTGAGGAAGATAGCATTGAGACAACAAGGCATGAAAATGTTGATGTGTATATGGCTGGCCCAAGCTCTCATGGGAGTAAAGGGAACAAGCATAAGCATCAATGGGGAAATAAGGGTAAGGGTGGCAATAAGAAGAAGAAATATGATCAAGGTCCAAATAACAAAGGAAAATGTCCTATGGTTCGCCCAAAGAAGAACAAGGCCAAGATCAAGTGCTATAACTGTCAGAAAAAAGGTCATTATGCTCACGAGTGTACTGAACCTAAGAAGTTATCTACTTTTAATTCATTTAAGATTTGTTCTTTTTATGAAAGTGGATCATATGTTTCCAACTCTATTTTTTTAACTGATTCTCATCCTTCGTGGATTGTAGACTTAGGAGACACAGATCACGTAGCCAAAGAGTGTGGGCTCTACGTAGAATTTTGTCGGATTCCACAATGTGCAAAATGGTTATATGTTGGAAACAATGCAAGAGTACCTGTGAAAGGGATTGGTTCTTGCAAATTAAATATGCGGAATGGACATACACTGTTTCTGCATGACATTTTATATGCACCTGACATACGACGGAATTTAGTTTCTGTTTCTGTTCTTCTAAACTTGGTTTTACTTTCGTTATGTTTGATACTAAACTACTTTTAAGTTTGAACAACGTACACTATGGTTGTGGTTATTTAATGAATGGTTTTATTATGTTAGACGTTGTTGATATGATATCTGATAATTTAGCTAGTTTTTTCCTTATTATATCATCTGTTGATGCGAATGTTGACATTATTATGTGGCATACTAAATTAGGTCATATAGATCAACATAGAATAGCTAGTCTAACTAAAGAGGGTTTGTTAGACCAAATTGATAGGGTCGAACTACTAATATGTGAGAGTTGTCTAGCAGAAAAAATGACAAGAAAATCATTTGGTAAAGGAACTAGAGCTGAAATTCTATTACAATTAATCCATTATGATATTTATGGGTATATGAATGTGAAGGCACGACATATGGGTGAATACTTTATCACTTTTAAGATGATTTTACACGTTTTAGTCATGTCTATTTGATTTCCCACAAGTTTGAAGCATTATAGTGTTTTAGAAAATTTGTTACCGTAGTGGAAAATCAATTAGATAAAAAGGTTAAGTTTTTAATGACAAACCGTGGACATGAATATTTGTCTAATGAGTTTAAACAAATGTATGAAGAAAAAAGAATATAGAGCCAATTAATCATTCCCTGAACCCCACAACTGAATGGAGTTGCTGAAAGGAGAAATATAACTCTTTAAGAAATGGTTAGGTCAATGATGGCGCAACAAAATTGCCAATCACTTTTTGGGGTGATGTCTTATTGATTGTTACTTATATTCTTAATCGTGTACCTTCAAAATCTGTTGATTCTACACCCTATGAGTTATGAACTGGCAAAAAACCAGACCTTAATGGTTTGAGACTATGAGGATGTGCTGCTTATGTTCACGAGCCGTCACATCAACATGGAAAACTAGGTCCAAGAGGTAAAAATAGTATTTTTACACGATACTCAGAAATCTCAAAAGGGTATGTTTTCATCGGAGAACAAGCAAGTGGGAATATAACAGAATTCGAATAACGTAATGTTACATTCTTGGAAAATAGTTTTCCATCAAGAGGTGAGATTAATCAGGAGACATCTTTGTATGAATTAAATATTTTAAATAGTTTGATTCCATCAAACAAATTGAGAGATACTCCTTATCATTTATCAATAGTATTTTATCTAAGTGGGAGAAATTTGAACACTTTGTGTGATTCAAAATAATCATAAATAACTCGTGATTTAGAACCACAAATAAGGCGTAGTAGTTGTAGACACCGATTTTCGCCCGATATTATTTAAAATTAACAAGTTTTGAATATTTAAAATAAATTAAACAAGAAAAAATTGTTTTATTTAAATTTTGAAGTTTTCTCCTAAATTAGTTTTTTTTAAACTAAATTTAGTTTGATTGTAATATTATCTACATTTATCTAAAATTTAATTATTTAATTTTTCTTTTGAAATAATGAAATAAGAACTTTAAAAGGTTATTTTAATTTTTTTTTGATAAATATATGGTCTTTAAAAAAAAAAAAAGATCTTCTCCCTGCCATGAACATCATTTTTCTTCTTCTTCTCTTAAACCCATCCCCATTTTCAACCTACAAAATCTGGCAGAAGATCTTCTCCACCATTTATGGCCTCATTTTTCTTCTTCTTCTCTTCGACCCATCCCCTCATTTTCAACCAAACAAATCTGTCAGTAGATCTCTTTCCCATACCATAGCCTTTTTTTTTCTTCCTCTTCTCCTTCCCATATCCTCAATTTCAACTGGTTAAATTTGAAAAAACGTCACCTAATCCCTCGAAATCAGCTGCTTCAATGGACTTTGAGTATCTCTCCCATACTTCCATGTTTTTTTTTCCATCTATAAATAGGCTTGTTCTTCAAGAGGAAGGGAAGAAGAGAAAAAAAGAGAAAATTTTTTTTTTTTATAAACTCTTTCCCTCCCACATTTTTCCCCTCTAAGAAAGAACCTTCCTCTGTTTTTTTTATATACCATTTCAAAAATAAAAACTCATCATTTTCACACTAAAATCGCTGGAATTCAACACCTAAGGTCGCCGGAAGTTTACCCATTTTTGTGGTTCTCTTTGGGCATGAGTCTAAGTTGAAGAAATGGTCCCAAAATAGCTTGTATTGGTTCAGTTTCGAAGGCTCTGTTTTTTTCGTTTTTCTGGAAAAAGGAAGAGGAAGAAGCAATCTGTCTGTTTTAAAATTTGATTTTCTGCTTCAGCATCAGGTTTTGTTTATAATTTAATTCGTGCAATTAATTTTCGTATGTAATTCTAGCTCAGTGGTTTTCATTTAAAATGTGTACCCCCACGTCTCTTGTTCGAATCCCATGGGCGCCACTTTTGACATTTTTTTTACACTTACTGCCAAAATATTACATTTAAATTAAATCTGTCAATAAATAAACACCTTGAAAACTTGGCTCATATTCGGAAGGACAGTTTTGTTTTATTTATTTATTTTCTTTTTTCTATTCCATTGTTTTAAATTATTTTTGTTAAATAAAATTTTATAAATCAACTTAATTTTTATTTATTGATATGATATATATTATTATAACTTGTTAATTATGTAACAATTTTTTTTTATATTTTTTTGATATGATATATTATTTTATTTTAATCATTTAGACTTTAATTTAATTAACATGTTTAGTTTCATTTTTTTCCATGTTTAATTTTAATTTAATTATTATATCATGAATATGTTTTCGGGTTTCGCACTCTTAAAACGAACATCCTAATTTAAGTAAATCCTCTAAAAATTTTTTTGTTTAAAACTTCTAAAAAAGAGAGAAATTTTAGGATGCTAATTTTCTCATTAATAAAAATATACAAATAAAGTGGAATTAAATTGAAATCGAAGTTAATCAAGATGGGAAATTTTAGGATGCTAATTTTCCAATCTTTAAAATAAATATTCCATTCTTAAAACAATAAATATATCCTTATTTAAGAACAATTAGATTTAAAAATATCAATAAACTTTACAGTTGACTAAATAACATTTCCTTAGTGAAATTCTCCATAAAACACAAAACAATCCTCAAATTTAAAATGTTCCAAAGATGATTTTCAAAAATACCAACGATGGAGTTTTAGGAGTTTTCAGGATGTTGATATCCTATTATTTCTTGAGGAATAAGAGTTTAATTAAGGGATGCCGAAATGGAACTCTAATAAAAAGATTTTATAATGGCTTTTTACGCCACTCATACTAATTTGATTAAGCCTTCTAACGTTTAAGTTATTAATCAATAAATAATGAGACATTTAAAAATAAAATTTAAAAACATATTGTGTGTTAAAAAACCAAAGGCTTTAACATAAAACATTAAATATAAATAACAGTAATCATTTTCAAAACGAACATAATAGGGTGCTAATACCTTCCCTATGTGTGAATAAACTTCCAAACCCGTTTCAAAAGTTAGTAGACCATCCTTAATAAAATGACTAGGTGACTAATCACACCTATCCCAAAAAACCAATGATTAGTGATGACTCTTTTACCTCTCCGCGTCGCGGGTAAGTAGCGACAGTAGTCGTGGTAGAATTCCAAAACATCATTATGATAATGAAATATTCATGATTTCACCTCAAGACGATGAAGAGCTGAATAATGTTAAAGAGGCTCTTCAAAGTTCTAATAAGGATAAATGCAATGGAAGAATAAATGGAGTCAATGAAGTCAAATAGTATTTGGGAACTAGTTGATCTTCCTAAAGGACGCAAAACAATTGATAACTAGTGGATTCTTAAAATCAAACGTAAAGATGATGGCTCTATCAAAAGATATAAGGTCAAACTTGTAGTCAAAGGTTACACACAACAAGATTGAATTGATTATAAAGAGATGTTCTCTCCTGTTGTGAGGTTTACCTCTATTCGTTTCATCTTAGCAATAGTTGCTTGTTTAGATTTGGAATTACATCAAATGGATGTTAAAATAATATTTTTAAACGGTGAATTAGAAGAAGAAATATACATGCAACAACCCATTGGTTTTGTTATCGAAAGACAATAACAAAAGGTGTGTAGATTAATGGGGTCAATTTATGGCCTAAAACAATCTTCCAGACAGTGGTACATCAGATTTCAACAAGTTATCACCTCTTATGATTGGTGAGGACCATTGTGTGTATGTCATGTAGACCCCTAATTTTGTCCGGTATCATTTAAAAATTAAATTCTTATTAATAAAAAAATAAAATTGACCAATTGACCAATTAATTAATTAATTAATTTTTATCATAATCATTTTAGATGGGCATATCTTTTATAACTATCTTAATCCAAAAGCATTAAAAAAATGTTTTTTTTTTAATTACTAGATAAAAATGGAAAAAAGTGTTTCCAAAATAAGAAAAATTATGGATAAAAAATTGGTGAAGCTAAAAGATGATTTAAAAAATAAAATGAAAATGAATATTAAATTTTTTGAAAAGAAGGATAGTTTTGAAAGATTAGATGAAAGTGAATGATGAGAGGAATGGAAAAAAAATGTAAAGTAAGTCTTACTAAAATAAGAAAAAATATGGATAAAATTTTGGTTAAGCTAAAAGAGGTGGAGGAGTGTAAAATTAGTTTTGTTAAAATAGGAAAAATTATGGATAAAATTTTGGTTAAGCAAAAAATGCAAAAAAAAAAAAAAAATGTAAAATAAGTCTTACTAAAATAGGAAAAATTATGGTTAAAAATTTGGATAAGCTAAAAAAGTGTTTTTAAATTAAAATTAAGATGAACAATAATTTTATTTTAGGTATAAAGAGGGGAAAATAGTAGGAAGAAATTTCAAATTTTTGTAAAAATATAAAAGAAAAAATGTATATAAATCCTTTTAGTTTTAAAAAAAGAAAAAAAGGAATCCAACAGTAAAAACAAAATAATAATAATAAAAAAAATCCCAACTCTCCTTCCTATTTAATCTTCTCATTGTTCATTTAGGATTCTCACCTACCAAAAAAATTAACTCATCTTTCTCACTCTTTAAAAAAAACACCCAACTACCCAACAACCAGCAACCCCAAAACCCTCTTCCCACCTTCACCTCCACTGATTCTCTCTCTCTCTCTAAATCTACAATTTTTTTTTATCATCACTTGGTCTCTCTCCAAAACAATACACCCAAGAACTACACCCATTATTCTCTCCCTCTCCATCTACAAAAAAATCAACAACCAATCCTTATCTTCATTATACACCAACTCAATATTGGTAAGAAATTAGTCTTTTATCATCTATTGATTTTTTTTTCTTTATATACATTTTTATTTCATATTCATTCAAATGATGTTGTGTTTTTGTAGCTAATTTTATACTATATGAATTATTTGTTTTTTCTCTCTCTCTTAGTTGCAGAGTTTCTTCAAATTTAAAATTCAAGTTTAAAGTCCTATGAACCTCATTTAGGATCTTCTTTATTTTGATTGATGACTTTTGATTGAGTTTTTTTTTTTTTTTTGAAAAATGATGTAGACCCAAATTAAAGGTTATGGAATGTTTAAAAGTATTTGAGTTGATGAATGCTTATTTGATTAAAAAAATAATAATAATATAGATCCAAGTTTAAAGTTTAAAGCTATGAAATTTTATGTAGGTTCCAACTTATTTTAAAGATTGTCCTTTCAAAAATTAGTTCCCAAATTAAAAGTTATGGAATGTTTAAAGTAGTTGAGTTGATGAATGCTTATTTGTTTTAAAAAATAATAATAATATAAATCCAAGTTTAAAGCTTAAATCCATGAGGTTTTATGTAGGTTCCAACTTATTTTAAAGGCCGTCCTTTGAAAATATTGGTTTAGTGGCTTTTTGTTTAAAGATAATAATAATAATAATAATAATAATAATAATAATAATAATAATAATAATAATGATCCAAGTTTAAAACTTAAAGTATGGAGTCTTATGTAGGGTCCAACTCATTTTGAAGAATGTCTAAACAAAAAATGTTCTAGTTTGGTTTAGGCACCAACCTACTTTAAAAAAGAAAAGAAAAAGAAAAAGGATGTATAAGTTCATAATACTTGCATGTCTAAAAAAATATTCATGTTTATTATGCCTAGTATCTCTTCTTGTTCTAATAATGTGTTTTAAATTTATCAATCATGTTCATGTATCTCTAGCATGATTAAAAATGTAACTTTTCCCTTGTCTTTGATGAAATGGTAAATTGATTAAGTATGTTTTGGGCTTTGGTTTGAGTTAAAAAAAAATTAAGAAATTGTATCTTTTCTTTTAAAGTAATTTTTTTTCTTACTTGCTCTAAAATATTAATAACTAAGATACTTTGATCCCCAATTTTCATGAATTTTGGACATTTGGTTTTAAATATCTAGTTTGATTAAAAAAAGTATTTGCCAATTAATAATTAACTTTTCAAATAAAATTTCATATGATTGAAATTTGGGAGTACAAGGATACTTTGATCCCAAATTTCATGAATTTTGAACTTTTATTTGATTTAACATATTTAATTTAATAAAAAAATAATTTTTCAATGGATGATTAATTTTCCAAATAAAATTTCATATAATTGAAATTTGGAAATACAAGGATACTTTGATCCCAAATTTCATGAATTTTGAACTTTTATTTGGTTTAACATATTAAAGAATGGTTGTCATCAAACTTTCAAATGAAAGATATGGATGGAGCAACTTATATACTTGGAGTCAAGATTGAAAAAGATCACTCCAAAAGGATGTTAGCCTTGTCACAAGATCACTACATCAAGAAAATCCTTGAGAGATTTAAAATGCAAGACTGCAAACCTATTGATACTCTCATCGCAAAAGGAGAAAGCTTAAGTCAAATATTGTGTCCAAAGACTCCAGAGGAAATAGAGCAAATGCGAAAAGTTCCTTATTCAAGTGCTATTGAAAGCCTAATGTATGCCATGATGTGTACGAGACTAGATATATGCTTTGTCGTGGGTATTATAAGTAGATACCAATCAAACCCAGGACAAACCTATTGGAAAGCTGTAAAAAGATTTCTCCAGTACCTTAAGGACACCATGGATTCTTCACTATGTTATTAAGGAAGCTATCCAAAATTAGAAGGCTACACAGATGCTGATTAGGGAGGAGAACTCGATGAAAGAAAATCCACCTCTGGATATGTGTTCTTACTAAATAGTGGAACAATATCGTGGAGTAGTAAAAAGCAGACCAGTATAGCCTTATCCACAATGGAAGCTGAATTTGTGGCTCTATCATCAGCAGTACAAGAAGCAGTATGGCTTAAAAGATTCTTAAGTAACTTGGGTTTCATTAAAATTACGTCTTAGTGAATTGCGATAGTCAAGTTGCTATAGCATTCACAAAGGATCCCAAGTATCATTCTAAGACAAAACACATCGATACAAAATATAATTTTGTGAGAGATAAAGTTGCACAAAAAGAAGTGAATGTGCAATATATATCTGGATGTGATATAGTTGCAAATCCTTTTACAAAGCCCATACCAAAATATGTTTTTAATGGCCATGTTAAATTTCTAGGCTTGCGTAGATTTTAATTTTGAAGGGATGATTTACTAAATTAGCGGAATTTATTTAGTAACACAAATTAACACTTAATTTAGGATTTATTAATATCATGCAATTTGTGATAAAAACATGTAGATTCTTGCTTGTTTTTCGAAAAATTAAAACCCTTTACTTACATTGAGTAAAATATGGAGAATCGGTTGGAGGTTTCTTTACAGAATCAAATCCTCAGCAACACCGGATCTTCTACGCTATATCCCGATCGATCAAATGAAATCCAATTGTGGGATCGAACTTAAGAAGAAATTGGGAAGAAGAAAAATATTTTCTTCCCAATTTTGAATAGCAAAATCGGCAAAGGGAGAGAAAAGGAGGAAGAGAGATTTTTCAATTTCCAAAGAATTGAATTGTGTGATTTATGAATGACCCAACCCTCCTATTTATAGAAAAATAGGAATCCTAATCACATTAGGATTAATCTATAGAGATAAATACAAAAGGAATAAAGATTATCTCTTTCCTTTATCTTGCAATTTCGAAAATGCCATAAATAAATAGGAGATTATTTTATTTTCTTTATTTTATTTATCTTGGGTAAATAAATCTATGTAATTATTTTAGGATATAATTCAAACAATTATCTCCTCAAAATACATGGCATGGCCGAAATTATCATCATAAAATAATAAATAAATACAATTTATTTAATTAATTATTTTGGGCCAATTTCAATTGGGTTCATTAATCCAATTGGGCTTGAAACTCTCTCTTAAATTAATAAGTCCAACTTAATTAATTTATTTATTAATTACCATTTAAATAAAATATTTTATTTAAACAATTAATAATATTAATATTTTCTCCCGACTAAATATTATCCAATTTATATTTAATTATTAATTTCCATTTAAATAATTTTCATTATTTAAATAGTTAATAATAAATATTATAATTATTAATTTCCATAAATTCATTATTTAATTAATAATTTTATTGACAATATTTTATTATTAATTTAATTAATTTTAATTATTAATTTCCGTTTAAATATAATTATTTAAACAATTAATAATTGTTAATTAATTTCAAATTATTAATTACCATTTAAATATACTCAATATTTAAATAATTAATAATGTATAATTAATAATATTTCATTATTAATTTCATGTTTAAATAAACTCATTATTTAAACAATTAATAATGTTTATATTAATTACCGTTTAAATATACTCAATATTTAAACAATTAATATTGCCTATTTTAAGTAATTCACTTTACTTAAAATTTCCATTTCTTCTACTTGATTTCGCGACTACGATATTTGGGCTAGCATAGGGACCCGATGGACCTATAGATCATGGGCTTAATAATTAGTCAATTAAGTGATTAACACATAATCGGTTAATTACTTATTATCTAACTATGAATAATTCCACTATAGATTCATAGTTGAACTCTCCCTCACTATAGATGAGTTATGTCCATTTAGTTTATCTTTTATTTATATCTGTGATATATCCTTCACGTGGAACCCTCATAATTACAGGCGGATAAATTTACCGTTTTGCCCCTGTAATTACCGCTTTATCCTTGTGTTCCCGCGATTCTCCAATGAACTTTATCTTTAGTCGAACTAGAGATAAGATACTTCGTGATCAATAGAAGTCGTGACGTCACTTGTTCATGTCTCGAATCAGGACATCGGAGTTTCCTAAAGTTCCTAAAATGTTTAGGTATCGCACCGATATCGTTAATTTATAGGAAAGTTATGAATTCCATCTCGTGAAAATGAGTTCCCAGACTACTTATCTAGTCATGTTCCCAAAACAGGAGTGTATTGAGCGTTCTTACAGATCGCTCTCAACTATGTGAATCAAAAAACATAACTCCACAAATAGGAGTCCGCATTTCACTCAGGATTGAGATC
This sequence comes from Gynostemma pentaphyllum, assembly GCA_028015215.1. Lineage (NCBI taxonomy): Eukaryota > Viridiplantae > Streptophyta > Magnoliopsida > Cucurbitales > Cucurbitaceae > Gynostemma > Gynostemma pentaphyllum. The sequence goes on along the minus strand of CM051351.1, from coordinate 58,828,416 downwards.
TATCACGGTTGATAAACTTAGTTTGATATTCGATTATTTCTCGTAAACGGTACTAATGAGAAATTTGATCGAATATCGTGGTCCTGTCTTATACAATCAACATTGCATATGATACTTCCATTTCATGTCTCCCACATGAATGATCAGGATTCGATCATTTGTCTATAAACAAAATGTGAAGCTATCAACAGTGTTACCAGGATAAGGTTCCCGAATGTTATCCGTTTACTGTAGACACGTTTAAGTTACTCATCTCGACTTTAATCCTCTTGTATGACTCACATACTAAGTCGTGATTTCATAAGAGTAACTTGGGGTTTACTATTTGAATGTTTGATATTTATATATTTCCATATAATCATAATATCATTAATTGAATCAATCTAGATAATATAAAGAACTTATGTTTATTTATTTAATTTATTCTTAATAAATTATTATTATTAAATAATTACAAGTTCTAGGACACCATTCCTAACAAATTTCACATGACATGAAAATTGTATTACTAATTTACTTTGGTTATGAAATAAAATTTAGTATTTTTTTTTCAAATTTTCATACACACAGAATGTTCAGTACATTAAATAAAAAGTATGTCAGACAGTAGATTGACCTTCTCACATAGGTAATCATTTCTAGGACTTAGTGACGAATAGAAATGAGATATTTTAAGCAATATTATTGTTAATTGATAACAACTCTATGAGAACATATGCTTAACCTAAATATCACCTTGATAAAGAATCAAGATAAGATTATATTTATAATCAAAGGTGAATAGTGGATGGAAGTCTTGCAGTCATAAGTTGATAAAGTAGAGTTGTGGACTCAAGTTAGATATTGAGTATATCTAAACTATCATCTGTACAGTATAAATTGAGACATACACTCCAATGAAGATGAAGAATAATACTGTATCATGTGTTTCATACCACATGTTCTATAACCGACCTAAATGGGTAATAGAAGTTAGATCTCTACTTATTAATAATGTGAGACCCATGAGACTAAGAAGTCTTCAAGTACCGTTAAGATTTTTGACTAAAATCTTGAAGTTTCACTATGATTTAGCTATCTTGGAAAGTTATCAATGGTCATGAAAGATTCGATCTAATGAGACTTATCTAGAGAGCAGTCGTTTTGGGATGGAAATTTTTTGAGGAAAAGACAAGATTACTTTAAGCGTCACATTGCATTGTATTAATTGGTCGACCATTTGTATTTTTGTAATATAATTATGAATACAAAGGTAATATTTTAAAAGAGATTTAGAATTACAAATGTCACTAAATGATCTAGGGAACTATGGCATACACTCTACTTAAATACACAATTGAGTTAACTTACATACTTAACTGTTTTAAAGTAACAAGCTTTCGAGTTAAAAGTATGACTGTCGCACAACCTATTTTCTTGTATGACTTAGATGTTGATGAAAGAGAATGTGTTTCTCCTTGATTGATGAGTGATATAAATTCTCGTTCAAAACGGAACAATGTTAGAGGTACACTCATGATGGGTAACCCATAATGTGCGAGTGGGAGATGAAGGTGAAAAAAAGAATGGAGAAAACTCTTTGTCTCAATCCTCTGTTATCATTCATTCCCAAAGAAAAAAAGGACTTAGGTTGTGAACATTTTAGTAAGTTTGATTGGAGATTTGTTAATCGATCATCGTTCATCGGGATTAGAGTTTTAGTTTCGGCTGCAGTATAAAAGGTAAGTTTCTCGTATTTACTAATCCTTTCACCAAATAAATCTACTTAAAGAAAACCCATAACTCTTTAATACAAATGTATTTTGACTGTCTATTTCTCCTAAAAATCCATCATTAATCAAATATTGGAAATTGTATTGATACCTTCTTCATTTATGAGTTTTAGTTTCAAAGAAAAATAAGAAATCACTAGAGGTCTCAAAGAATAAGCATAAAAAAATCATGTAGGAATACTCTAAAATTCTCAAAATAGTAACTTCATTTGAACATCAAACTTCTAAAAATTATAACTTCTCAACCACAAATCCAAATTAATTGATTATTTTTCTATGGATTTGTATTCCAGTATAGCTTCAAAAAAATTATCACATAACTTGAATCTTTATTGATTAATCTATATTTTAATTAAAGCACAACAAGATCATATGAATGTCTATATTTTAAAAATAAAATGACTTACCTTCATTTTGAAAGAATATACAAATGTTTGGCTCTGAGTAAGGAGACCTGTAACAAAACAAAACAAAATAAAAAATTTGGCTTTAAAAAGTTTTTTGGTTGAGAGATTATGAGTTTTTCTTTAGGGTTAAATGAATATAATCAAAAGAGGGAGTTGATTTTAGAAAATAAAATTAAGATTAAGATAATATCAAATATTGTGATCACATATATCTTATCTCAAATTTAAATTCTTAGTAAATTATTATCAAATTCTTAATTTTCAAATTGTTTTCATCTTTATCTCACCTCAAATTCAAATTGATTATCAATAACTATTAATTTTAAAATTGCTTTGATCTCTATATAATCTCAAATTTAAATCACTTTTCTAATTATCAATTTATTTTAATTTAAAATTATTTTCTACCAAATCGAAATTTTAAAAATTATTTTTACCAATTTTAATCTATTTTTCTCAATGCTAATTTAAAAAGAATATTAATTTTCAAAAACCCAAATTAAAATATGTTAATTAAAACATCAATTTTTCAAACAAAAGTCTTTTTTTTTTAAATATGTAAAACTTTGTTAATTTCAAATCATGACGTATGAAAATTGATGTCTCCAGTTTTCCTTCATTTGTTCATCTTTGTAGAATTAAAAGGTGGACAAACGTGTTTTAGTATCCCAAATTTTCATGTAATTGTTTTTAATTAATATTATTTTTTAGTGTAAAGACACATTTCAAAGGTAAAAGTGTTTGGAGAATTCGATTGGTTTCTATTCTAAATTGATGTATATTTAACATTCGAGAGACGATTCAAAACATCTGATTTTGATGAATTTTGAACGCCAGAACGTGACTTAATAAATCATGTAAAACCATAAACGTGGTTCTTCTATTTTCAATTGAATCGTGATTAAAAATTTAGTGTTAAACTTCCAGAAGTTAAGTGGGTCAGCAAACCCAGGGACAATCTCAAAGGGGCTAGCAAACCCCGGATATGTGCCCATGTGAGATGGTTGAGTATTACACCCTGATGCTTGTTGTTTGTGTTTTGGCGTGATTTATGATTTATGATATGATACGGGTTATTGTGCAACGATTTTATTATAAGATATCGATGGATGAAGATACTATAAGATTGACTATAAGAATGATGATGAGATTGTGATATGGAATGACGAGATGATATTTGATTTATTTACGATTTCGATTGATCTTTGATAATGGGTGGGTTGGGAGTCAAATGAGTCTTTGGTTAGGTATTCAAAGGGTCATTTGAATCTTGGTTTATTTCTCATATTAGCGAGTGTCGCTAATGTTTCTGCTCTAAACTTTTTTTTCAGGTAAACGTGGAGGTGCCTAAGCATTCGTTCATCTATGAGGGATGATGGCCTAGGACTATCGTTTAAAACTATACTTTTGTTGAACCTTAAAAACTTGTTTTAAATGAACTTGTCTATTTTGGTGGTATTTAGAACTTGCGTATCATGACTTGATTATTATCTTTTAGTTTCCATGAACGATATATAAGCTTGATTTCTGTTGATGTTTGATTACTGAACTGTGATTTTAATCATGAGGAACTGAATGTGATATGAAAGTTGAATATATTTATGCTAGATTTGCATTATCAGGTTACTTGGGATAATCTATGTCTTAAATGTTCCCATGCCGGATTTTTATTAAAATTAAGTCTTCCGCTTTATATTTGGTTTTAAAGCGTTTAAAAAGAGTCAGGTCGTCACATGTAGACTTTTACTTGCAAATGTATCCCAAAAATACTGAGAGTGTACTTGTATTGGGTTCGCGGAGAGAATTTCTATATGATTGTAACAATTTTCACATAGTATACTTCTTTTGGTGGGCCGTGTTTTTCTCCGGTTTTGGAGTTTTCACGTTAAATTCTTGTATTGTTTGATTGTGTTTATTTCTTTATTTTTCTCGATTATTTCTCTTTATTCCTAGGACTGAATGTGAGAAGATTTTTTTCCCAACACATTTGGGTCTTGGTTTATTTCTCACTGGCGAGTTTTCATTAATGTTGCTACTTTAAACGTTTTTCAGGTAATCATGGAGGTTGTGGTGACGGGCGATGATCGAAAATGGAAGATGGCTAAAGACTTTAGGATTATCGAGTCTATGCCTATTAATTGAACTTAACTCTATTTGACTTTGTTAGAACTATGGAATTGTTTAAACTTACTTATTTTGGTCGAAGTTGAACTTATGCGTGATGAAAGTCCTTGAACCTTATTTTGGACTTATGAATGATAGATAAACTAGAAAATGCTTATTTAGATGAATATGAGATTTGATGATGGAGTAAAACTCTTTCATGAGCATTCATTTTTGGATTCTAGTTGAACTATGAAATGTTATATGGATTTACATGGTTGTGGTCTATTGATATAAAAATTATATTTTCAGGTTATTGGGCCAGTCCACATTTTAAACGTTACCATGCTGAATTTTTATTTAAAATTAAGTCTTCCACTTTATGTTCTTGTTTTAAAATGATTTAAAAGGAATCATGTTGTTATAAGTTAACATGAAAAAACATTTGTAGACAACTATATCTTTTATCAGTCTCTAAAATCAGAAAACACTCCATTAATTAATTGTCAGTTGCTAATTAATTATTCATAATAATAATCTAAAAACTAAGAAAAGAACAAACAAAATCAACTCAATATTTTGAAACCACACGCTGGAACACCAATGTTTAAAAAAGTAATTGCTGACATTTAATTAATTTTTTTATATTCTTAATTAATTGGGTGCATAGTGCATGAGTTAGTATGATTATGATTTATTTTGAAGTCTTTCATTTTGAAGCCTCCTGAATTTCTCTTCATTACTATAAATATAGGTGCCCTATTATACTGCCAAGGCACGGAGTAGATGGTAGAACTTTAGGCAATAAGAAAAGTATAATTGAATTGAAAGTTATGATGCCTTTGTGATAACAATAAACCAATCTTTCTTTCATTTGTTTTTTTTATTTGAATAATTATTAGTTTGATATATAAATTTCTTCAATTGATTTGTTTACAAAAAGATGATGAACTGATGTGCTTCGAGTCTATGGATGGCTAAACCATTAATGAATTGTTAAAGTCTTGCTAAATTGCCAAATCACGCATAAAACAAATTAATACACGCACTCATCCTTAGGGTAAAATATTTTACTGTTGATTCAACCTTATATTTTGGACGGGATTATTTTCAGATGTAGGGAATAACAGTGGTTAACTTTTTTGTTATGTTAGAAGACTAAAAGGGTTGATGGTATCAATCATACCTTTTTGTTTATTAATGATTTAAAAGTTTTGAAGTGATCATAACGTATAACTCAAAATGAGGATTTCAAAACATCTTAAATCATCCAAATTGGAGTTCAAATGAAGAAGTTATGTCTAAAAGAAAATTAACGACGTTGGAGGGGAGATGTCTCATTGGAATAATATGGAACCACGTGGGTATGATTTGCCCTTTTCAAATATTTTCATGCATTTGGTAAAAATCACGAGTGTCTTATTTGCATTTAACTTTTATTTGCCTATCTTATTGGGTTGAATGTATAAATTTTAGGGTAAAATGCACTTTTAGTCCCTATAGTTTGATATTGGTGTCTAATTAGTCCTTGTAATTTAAAATTGAACATTTTTACCCCTATTGTTTAAAGAATGTTAAATGATTTAACATTTGCTGTTAAGTTGATGATGTGGCAAACGATGATGTGCCTTTAAGTTTAATATATATTTTAATTATTTTTGTGTTAAACCTCCCTCTTCTCTTTTTTAAGTTTTTGCTGCCTCTTCCCCAGTTCTTCAACCATGCTATGGTATCCCTCCAAATCGGACTCCGCAACTGGAATAATGTTATTTTGTCTTCAAAATTGACATAAAGACTTAGAAAAATGGATCGCTGCTTTCTACTACTTTTTGAAAATATGTTTTCAATTATATATTACACTCTTTTCTATCTCACCCTCATAGAAACAAATGGTAATCAGACATTCCATGCCAAGATCATTTTTGTGCGCATCAAAGGGGTTGGGTAGGTCATGTTTGCTTCCGGAAATTATGTGATTTGAGAAGAGAAGGAGAAAGGGTGAGGAGGAGTCTGAGACCCATGAACAAAATTGATATGGGCCAAGTCTCTCTTGGGCCTTTTGATGTTTGATGTTTGATGTTTTCCAAGACTATTTAGTTGTTTATATGCTGGGCTGGTTTGTTTTCTTTTAAAAAGCCCTTTAACAGTTTTAGTTTTAGTTAATGTTTGGGCCAAGTGTTAGGCCCGTTTCTTGCTTGTTTCTTTCAACTGAGGGTCCTTCTTTAGGGTTGATGTCCCTATTTAAGCTGTCTTTTAGGGTTTGACAAGACAACTTTTGATGATATCTTTATAGAAAGGAGAGCTCAGCCTCCAAGTTGGTGGTAGTTTTCCACAACTTATTTCATATTAATTATCAACACATTAATTGGTATCAGAGCCTCCAATTTTTTGGGAGAAGAAATGGACGTTGGTGGTGGCGATAATGTGGAACCACGAGAAGCTGAGAACGAGCAAGGGCTTCCAGCTTTGTGGTTGGCCGTGGCTAATGTTGAGCAGCGGTTGGAGGATCGTTTGGAACGATTCTCAAGGGATATCCAACGAAGTTTAGCGGGAATAGATAGAGTTCTCGCTAACCAGAGGGGGAATCCAGCAGCTGAGCATCGTGATGTTGCCAGAGCTCCAATGGGAGATGGGCGTAAAGGACATCGTGGAGGAAGGAATGGAAGATTGCGAAACCAGACCTTTGAACTAGTAAACTCATCATCTGAAAATGAACAAGAAAATTCTGAGGGAGAAGAAATTGTTGAAGACATTTTACTTCGTGGTAATAGGCACGAAAGAGATGTTTCTCCAAGAGTTGTTCACCAAGGCCGAGATGCTGTCGATTACAGAATCAAGGTAGATGTTCCATTTTTTGATGGAAACTTCGGAATAGAAGAGTTTCTTCAGTGGTTGCGGACAGTTGAACATTTTTTTGAATATATGCGAGTTCCAGAAGAATCTAGGGTAACATTAGTTGCTTTTAAGCTCAAGGATGGAGCAGCTGCCTGGTGGGATCAACTAGTAAACTCTCGTCGGAGAGATGGCAAAACGAAAATCCGTTCGTGGCCGAAGATGAGGAAATGTTTGAGACAGAGGTTCTTACCTGAAGATCATGACCAGGTGTTGTACAACCAGTACCACCAATGTCAGCAAAAAGAGAGGTCCGTTCACGAATACACAAATGAATTCTATCGCCTGACTGCCAGAAATGACCTGAATGAATCTGAGAGGATACAAGTGGCTAGATATGTGGGAGGCTTGAAGGTCTCAATCCAAGAACACCTTGCTCTTAAATCTGTAAAAACTTTATCTAAGGCTGTAACCCTAGCTCATCGTGTGGAAGAATTTCAGCCGAAATCCACAGCTCGCCCCTACGTTCCTAAGAGGAATTTTGCAGATCACTTCTTTGAAAAGGGTAAAAACCCTGCCGCTCCCCCATTACCATTTAACCCCTTTAAACCATCTGGAGAATCGTCCAAACCACCGTACAAGCCTGGCCCATTAAAGCCCAATAACCCCTATGTTAAGCCCAGTCCAGCCCGTTGTTACGAATGTAACGAACCAGGGCACAAATCTCATGAGTGTCCCCTTCGAAAAGCTGTAGCTCTAGCTGAAAATATGGAAGGTGAGTTGAATCATGATTCAGGCGTAGAGACACCTGACGAAGAGGATGTGGAGGAGGTCTGTGGGGACGAAGGAGACAGAATTACGTGTGTAGTCCAGCGCGTTTTATTAACTCCTAGGCAACCTGCTACATCTCAACGCTGTCAAATATTCCGGACTCGGTGCACCGTACAAACCAAAGTCTGTGACATGATAATTGACAATGGAAGCACTGAAAATATCGTAGCTAAAGCTTTAGTCTGGACTTTCAAGCTCCCCACTGAGAAACACCCCAATCCCTATCGCCTTGGCTGGATTAAAAGAGGAGGGGAACATCGTGTAAATGAAGTTTGCAAGCTAACTCTGTCAATCGGAAAATTTTATAAAGATACGATTCAGTGTGACGTGGTTGATATGGATGCCTGTCATGTGCTCTTAGGCCGTCCCTGGCAGTTTGATAAATCTGCTCTTTACAATGGTAAGGAAAACAGTTATAAGTTCCAATGAGGCACTAAAACAATCATTCTACTACCAGCTATTGAGCCCAATCCCATATCCAAACATGTCCTTGTGTCTACATCATCTGGTTGCCTATTTGACTCCATTCCCAGCCATCCCGCACCTATTTTGACCTTACTTTCTACAGTAAACACGGGGATTCAGCCTTTACATTTTGAGGTTGAAGCTTTATTGTCCGAATTTCAAGATATTACTCCACTTGATCTTCCATCAACCCTACCCCCACTTCGTGATAATCACCATTGCATAGACCTTTTTCTAGGTGCCAGTCTTCCCAGCTTACCCCATTACAGAATGAGTCCGCAAGAACACTCAATTTTACAAAAACAGGTAGAAGATTTGATGGACAAACAACTAGTGCAAACAAGCTTGAGTCCATGCGCTGTTCCAGCACTGCTTGTACCTAAGAAAGACGGTTCGTGGAGAATGTGTATGGATAGTAGAGCCATCAATAAAATCACAATCAAATATAGATTCCCAATTCCTCGAATGGAGGATCTCCTCGATCAATTAGCTAGTGCGTGCGTGTTCTCCCGTTTGGATTTACGTAGTGGATATCACCAGATTCGCATACGGCCAAGAGACGAGTGGAAAACAGCTTTCAAAACCAAAGAGGGCCTCTATGAGTGGAAGGTGATGCCATTTGGCATGAGCAACACCCCTAGCACATTTATGCGTTTGATGAATCATGTACTGAAGCCTCTGATGGGAAAGTTCGTGATAGTCTATTTTGATGATATCTTAGTCCATAGCCAAAATTGGGAAGACCACATGGAGCATCTCCGCACAGTTTTTAATACTTTAAGAGCACATAAGCTTTACCTCAATCGAGGAAAATGTGTTTTTTGCACCGATCGACTTCTCTTTCTGGGATTTATCATCGGAAAACAAGGTGTTGAAATGGATCCATCAAAAGTTGCTGCAATTCGTGACTGGAAATCTCCTTCAACAGTAACAGAGGTTAGGAGCTTTCATGGCTTAGCTCAATTCTATAGGAGGTTCATAAAAAATTTCAGCAACCTTATGGCTCCTATAACTGACTGCTTAAAGAAGGGAAGGTTCAATTGGGGTACTGCTAAAAAAGATAGCTTCCAATTGATTAAGGACAAACTGACCACTGCACCTCTTCTTGCCTTACCAGATTTTGAAAAGATCTTTGAAGTTGAAACTGATGCTTCCATGGTGGGGATAGGCGCAGTCCTGATGCAAGACGGAAGGCCAATTGAATTTTTCAGTGAAAAGCTAAATGAAGCAAGACAAAAGTGGTCAGCCTATGAGCAGGAACTTTTTGCAATCATAAGAACTCTTCAGCACTGGGAACATTATTTGGTACAAAAAGAGTTTATTCTTCATTATGACCATCATTCCCCCCGTTTCCTCAACTCCCAAAAAACTCTGAAACGTATATATGCACGTTGGGTAACTTATCTCCAAAAGTTTCAGTTTGTCTTCAAACATAAACCAGAAAAGGAAAATGTAGTTGCTGATGCCCTAAGCCGAAAGAATTGCTTGCTTGTAACTCTTAAAACATCCGTGGTGGGATTGGAATGTTTGAAGGATCAATACAGCACCGACTCTGATTTCAGGAACATTTGGGCAGATTGCATCGATCATACTCGCAGAGGTGACTATCATATCCATACTGGTTTCCTATTTAAAAGAAACAATCTATGCATCCCAAACATTTCTTTACGAGCAAATCTCATTCATGAAGTTCATAGTGGAGGTTTGACAGCTCATACCGGACGGTAAAAGACTCTACTACTTCTTCAGGAACGCTTCTTCTGGCCCAAAATGAAGAGGGATGTTCTCACCTTTGTAAAAAATTGTGCTATTTGCCAAACATCCAAAGGGACTACTCAGAACACAGGTTTGTACACACCTCTGCAAATACCTGAAACCATTTGGGAGGATTTATCTATGGATTTTGTTCTAGGATTGCCAAAAACACAGCGAGGACTAGACTCTGTTTTTGTTGTTGTGGATCGTTTCTCCAAAATGGAACATTTTATCCCTTGTAAAAAGACCTTTGATGCAAGTGCCGTGGCACGCTTGTTCTTCAAAGAAGTTGTGAGACTCCATGGTATTCCAAAGATCATCACTTCTGATCGTGATGTTAAATTTATGAGCCATTTTTGGCAAGTACTTTGGGGAAGATTCAATACTAAACTTCAATTTAGCAGTGCCTATCATCCCCAAACCGACGGACTGACAGAAGTTGTAAATTGAACATTAGGGAACATGCTTCGCAGCCTTGCCGGGGATAAACCAAAGCAGTGGGATATGGCTCTTGCACAAGCTGAATTTGCTTTCAACTCAATGACGAACAGATCCACGGGGCGCTGCCCTTTCTCTATTGTTTATATGAAATTACCAAATCAATCTGTGGATTTATTTAATTACACAAGACCTCTAAGCAAGAAGGCCACTGACTTCACAGAGGAAGTCCAAGACATACATGCAGAAATTATGAAGAAGCTTGAAGAATCAAATGACACATACAAACGAGCTGCTGATGCTCATCGCAGAAAGAAAGAATTCAACGAAGGTGATTTGGTCATGGTTCATCTCAGGCGTGAGAGATTCCCGACTGGAACGTATTCCAAGCTCAAGGCACGCAAAATTGGCCCTTTCAAGATAATCAAGAAAGTTGGTGATAATGCTTTCGTCCTTGACCTTCCACCGGAATTACAAATCTCGGCGACATTCAACATTTCTGACATGTATGAATACTTTCCACCTGATGTTGCACCTTCGAGGCTGACTGAACTCGAGGACGAGTTCTAATTTTCTAGGAGGGGAAGAATTGATGTGGGCCAAGTCTCTCTTGGGCCTTTTGATGTTTGATGTTTGATGTTTTCCAAGACTATTTAGTTGTTTATATGCTGGGCTGGTTTGTTTTCTTTTAAAAAGCCCTTTAATAGTTTTAGTTTTAGTTAATGTTTGGGCCAAGTGTTAGGCCCGTTTCTTGCTTGTTTCTTTCAGCTGAGGGTCCTTCTTTAGGGTTGGTGTCCCTATTTAAGCTGTCTTTTAGGGTTTGACAAGACAACTTTTGATGATATCTTTATAGAAAGGAGAGCTCAGCCTCCAAGTTGGTGGTAGTTTTCCACAACTTATTTCATATTAATTATCAACACATTAAAAATTCAAGAAACTATTAAAGTCAATGACATTTATATTGAACTCCAATATAAGGAAAGAGCAACATAGTAATGGAGGATATAGTAAATCAGCTTCCACTTCTCTCTAAAATGAAACCTAAAAGGAATAAAGGAACAAAAAAATTTCAAACAGAGAATATAAAAAATTCTTAAGAAGTAATGGTTTTTTCGTACTTCTAGATGGTATTAAGATAAGAATAGAGATTTAAAGTATTGTTGTTCAAAACCCATGAACAAAATTCAAGAAAGAGACGTTTTCTTCGTAATTTTATTAAAAAAAACCCTCAGATCTGATCATTTTTCTTCGAAACGTCTTCTTCGTTGAAGGGTTGTAAAGAAAATAGTTACAACTTATGGTTTTGTGCTTGGGTTTACATTAGATAATTGCTATAATATTCAGAAATTCTAAAGATAAGTTTACATTAGATAGAGAAGCAAGATAGATGAAATTGAAAGGTATGGTGGGAGGCGGAATTGGATGGAGAAGAAGACCAGTGAGGGGAAAGAGGATGTAGAGAGAGGAGAGAGATATTACATAAATAATATATTAAAATACCAAGTCATGGAAATAAAACAAGTTGATATTGCCACATCATCAACTTAACAGAAAATGTTAGGTCATTTAACACCAAGGACCAAAAGTTTTAGGGTTTATAATGAAAATATATATTATGTTTGAGACTTTTAGTTTATTGTTAAATACATTGTATATGGAATGGAAAGAAATAAAAATGTGTATATTATATAAGATTTATATTTGAAAGTAATAAATTTTTTTTTTTAAAAAAAAAATCATGCATTTTTTTTTTTAAATATTCCCCCTGCCCCGCCTCACCCCATTTAACCCCCGCCCCGCCCCGCCCCTGTTCTATAAACGGGGCGGGGACAGGGGCGGGGGAAATGTTAACAGGGGCAGGGCAGGGGTGAGGTTTTTTCCCCTTAAACGGGGCGGGGGATAAACGGGGGACCTCGCCCCGTTTACACCCCTAACCAAAACCATGCATTCTTTAAATAATAGGGGCAAAAATATTCAATTTTAAACTATAGGGACTAATTAGACACCAATATCAAACTATAAAGACTAAAAGTGCATTTTACTCTAAATTTTATATTTTTAACATACATTTTTCCAAGGTTAGCTCCCTTAGCACGATTGTGAAGAACCTAATGCCTTTGCCGCGGAATTTCAACTAAAGCCAAATGTTCACTTTCTTTGATTTGACCATTTATGGTGTCTTATTTTAATTAAGGGTAAAATACCATTTTCGTCCCTGAACTTTCACTTCAGTTTCGTTTTCGTCCCTGAACTTTAAAAAATGACCGATTTCGTCCCTGAACTTTCCAAATTGTTTCGTTTTCGTCCTTCCGTCCATTTTTCCGTCTGGGTCATTAACGGAGGCTGACGTGGCATGCTAACGTGGTTTTTTTAACAATATTTTAATATATTTTTTATTTTATTATAATTTTAAATGGTTATGTGTCAATTTTTTTATTCTCTCTCCTCCATTAATTCCCTCTCTCTCTTCCCCCTCTCTCATCCTCATTTCTCTCTGTCTGCTTTATTTTATTATAATTTTAAATGCTCATGTTTTCAATATTGATTTAAGAACTTCATTTTTCTCAATCTCGAACAAATGAAGAAGCTCGGTTTTGATACCGATGTTCGTCCGATGGACAGATGGCAACTCACTGTACAGCTTGATGATTTCCTGTAGGCATTCCGAGGCATTGATATGAACCTAGATTTGAAATAAGCCTTTAATAATGAACACATAGAAACGAGGCGTGATATGAACAATTAATCCATGATATATGAAAACTCCAAAAGGCAATTGTTGCAAAATGGACATAAAAATGAATTCTATGCTACCCTGTTCAATGAATATGAAAATCCAAAGCTTGAGCCCTAAGTTCAAATAACATTCCAATATTTTCAAATCCAAATCTACAGTCTTTTTGTCCCAAGGATATCATAGCAGTCAAACAATTATTAACTCAAGAAGCTCGGTGTTCAGCCATTGGTCATTGAATTGGGTTGAAGCGGCAGATTTGGGTGGTTGACGATGTTGTACCTCTTCAAATGGTCTCCATTTCTTCTTCCTCTTCACGATCTGAATCATCCCCCCCTCTCTCTAAGACTTTTCCCTCTCAAGATTTGAAGTCTCTTGATGGGGATGGTTCACGAAGAAAACGATAGAGCAGACAGAGAGAAATGAGGATGAGAGAGAGGGAATTAATGGAGGAGAAAGAATAACGTCAGCATGCCACGTCAGCCTCCGTTAATGACCCAGACGGAAAAATGGATGGAAGGATAAAAACGAAACGATTTGGAAAGTTCAGGGATGAAATCGGTCATTTTTGAAAGTTCAGGGACGAAAACGAAACTAGAGTGAAAGTTCAGGGACTAAAATGGTATTTTTCCCTTTAATTAATCAAAACCCATCATCTAATGGTTTGATATTCCAACAAAACTCCATTGTTCCTAAATTCTATTGAAGAATTATGATTTAGTAAATTTAGTTTGTAATTTCGCTTTCAATTGTCTTGATTAGGCGGTCTTCATAATTTGTTTATATTAGTGTTAAATCAATATTATGTTAGGAAGTCAACAAAATTAAGGACCAATTAAACTTATTTCTAATAATCCAAGAATTATTAAGATACAAATTGAAAACTCAGAGACCAAATAGACACAATGTTCAAAACTCAGGGATCACTTAGACATGAATTGAAAATATGAGGACCAAATAGACACGACGTCCAAAACTGAGGGATCATTAGACACGAATTGAAAATGTGGGGACCAAATAGACATGATGTCCAAAACTAAGGGACCATTTAGACACAAATTAAAAACGCGGGGACCAAATAGACACGACGTCCAAAACTCAAAGACCAAAAGGGTAGTTTACCCTTATTTTAATTTAAATAAAATAATTTATAATTAGTTAAATATATTGTAAAGAATTTAAAGAATTTCCCACATTAGCTTCAGAGTTGCAATTTTGTTTTTCCTTCTTCTTTTACTTGCTTTTAGTTTCGTTCTTTGTTTGCTTTGTTATAAAAAATTCAAATAAAAATATCAACAATAAATATAATATTTTAGTTGAATGATAATAATTTAATGGTGGAAGAAAAAATGATAACGATTTATTGTATTAATGAATTATTGATAAATTGATCATTAATTTAAAAAGAAATTAAATATATATAATTAATACCTGTGAAGAGTTAGGTGGTCAATATCAAGTCATCTAGAAGAATCAAGCTCACATTAGCATCGCCAGCTCAGCCAAGTGGGAAAGAGTTTTTTAACCAACTTAACAATTTGATGAAAGTGACAGCTAGCTATAAATAGTCATCTTCTTCATTCTGTTTAGTTAGTTTATTATTTTCTTCTTTTCATTATCGTAGATTTGAGATTGACAAAGAAAGTATGAGGAAGAAACACAAATGGTGTAATTTGTAGTTTCATTCATTTCTTGAGCAATAAGATCTGTGCAAGTTCTTCTGGATCATTGAATTCATCTTTCTCTTTGTCTTAGTAAAGTTTTCTTGTTGTTTTGTTGTGAGATTAAAGTATCAATTACAATAAATTGGTATCAAAGCATTAGCAAGAATCCATAGGGACAGTAACCAAGTACGAGATCGAGAAGTTCAATGGCGCAGAAGATTTCAAACTGTGGAGTAAGAAGATTAAGGCAATCTTGATTCAACGGAAAGCTGTTCAAGCAATTGAAGAAAAGCCCAAATTTCCTGAGACCCTTAAACCCGAACAACTCCAAGGATTTAAAGATACGGCCTATAGAACTCTTGTTCTCAATCTGGCAGTTAACATTTTAAGATAGGTTATTGAATTGGAGACAACTTTAGAAATCTCGCAGAAGCTCATTTCAATGTTTTCAACTGCTGATTTTCCCAATAAAATTCATATCAAAGAGAAATTGTTCTCGTACAAAATGAATCCATCAAAGGGTCTAGAAGAGAATCTTGATAATTTCAAGAAATTGACCATGGATTACAGAAGTAAAGGGGAACAGATGGGTGATGAAAGTGAAGCTGTATTGCTACTAAATTCATTACCAGAAGCCTTCAAAGATATCAAATCAGCAATGAAGTATGGGAAAGATACCTTGACTGTGAGTCAAGTGATTGCTACATCAAGAATCAAAGTTCTGGAAATGGGAAAAGAAAGTTCAAATGGGAAAAATGGTGAAGGGTTGTTTGTAAGAGGAAAGAATGGTTTTAAGAAAAACAATAAGAAATGGAAGAAAGAAGGAACTCAAAAATCCAAAACCTGGAAATGCTTTCTCTGCCATAAAGATGGGCATTTCAAAAGGGACTGTCCTGACAGAAAGATCTTTGACAATCAAAGGGGTAATGAAAGAGCAAATGCTGCTATTGGTGAAGGTAAAATTGATTACATAGAAGTTCTTGCTGTCACAAATGATAATCCTGGAAGTCAGGGTCATGACAACAAGAAATACTGGGTGTTATACTCAAGATGCACGTATTATATGACACCAAACAAGCAGTGGTTTCTTGATTTGAAGCCTTATGATGAAGGATCTGTCTACATGGGTAACAATCAAACATGTAAGGTAGCAGGGATTGGTTCGATCTGCTTGCAATTTTAAGATTCGAATCCAATTAAGATGACTGAAGTCAGATACTTGATCTCACTTGGCACTCTTGATTCTTTGGGGTGTTCTTATGAAGGAAAATGAGGTTTTCTTGAAATCAGTAAAGGCAACAAGCTCTTAATGACTGTTAAGAAAATAAATGGTTTATATTGGCTCAAGTCAGTTCAACTGCCAAGCCATGCCATGATTGCTAGTGACAGTGAAAGAGAAGATGCAATGCTCTGGCATAGAAGGTTATGCCATATCAGTGAGAAAGGTCTCCAAGAACTCTTAAAACAAGGGTTGATCCCAGTATCAGCAGCAAAGAATCTTGAATTCTATGAAGACTGCATATTTGGCAAAACTACTAGAAAGAAGTTTGCTAAAGGAGAACACACAACAAAGAGCATCCTAGATTACATACATGCTGATCTTTGGGGGCCTAGCAAGACTGCATCATTGACTGGCTCCAGGTATTTTTTTGTCATTAATTGATGATTTCTCTCGCAAAATATGGATCTACTTTCTGAAAACAAAGGATGAAGCTTTTGGAAAATTCAAAGAATGGAAGGGCATGTGTGGAGAATCAAATGGACAGAAAGGTGAAATGTCTAAAGACAGATAATGGGTTGGAATTTTATGGCCATGAGTTCAATCAATTCTGTGCAGGAGAGGGCATTTCCAGACATAGGACTGTAAGGTACACCCCTCAATAGAATGGAGTGGCTGAGAGGATGAATCGCACCATTATGGACAAGGTTAGAAGCATGCTGTCACACTCCAAATTAGATGCCTCCTACTGGGCTGAAGCTGCTGCTACAGCAGTCAATGTAATTAATAAATGTCCAAGCACTGTTTTGGGATACAAAACACCTGAAGAAGCTTGGTTTAGATACCCACCAAAGTTGAAAAATCTCAAGGTGTTTGGATGTGTGTGCTATGCCCATTTGAAACAAGGCAAGCTAGAACCAAGGGAAATAAAATGCATGTTTCTTGGTTACCAGGAGGGAATGAAAGGGTACAGATTGTGGGATCCATCTAGCAGAAAATGTTTCTGTAGCAGGGATGTAATTTTCAAAGAAAATGAGTTGTTCATTGAGCAACACAGCCAATGTTATGATGGAAACTCAAAATCACAAGAAAATGTCACTGAAATTGAGGTGGAGCAAGCCAAATCTGATTCTACCCCAGAAGAAACAACTGAACAAACAGAGGTTGCTGAAGAAAGAATGTCTGCTACCTCTAAAGATCTTTCAGAATACTCCTTGGCCAGAGACAGACTGAGAAGAACCATCAGACTACCAACTAGATATCTTGAGGCTGACATTATGGCCTATGCTTTAAATTCAACAATTGAAACTTTTGAAGATGAACCAAAAAGCTTTAAGGAAGCTGTAAACAGGCATGATGCGGAAAAATGGAGAGTTGCTATGAAAGAGAAGATGGACTCCTTGAACAAAAACCAAACTTGGGTTCTTGTACCTGCAACTGAAAACCAGAATCTTGTAGCATCCAAATGGAACTTCAAAAGTAAAATGTCAATGCCTGATGATGGAGAAGAGCCAAGATACAAGGCTAGACGAGTGGCTAAAGGGTTCACACAAAGAGAGGGGATTGATTTTCACTGATGTCTTCTCACCAGTAGTCAAACACACATCAATTAGAGTGTTACTAGTCATTGTTGCATGCAAAGGCCTGTTGTTGGATAAACTTGATGTTAGAACAGCCTTTTTGCATGGAAACCTTGAAGAAACCATCTATATGCAGCAACCTGAGGGGTTTGAAGTTACTAGAAAACTGAAACAGGTATGTTTACTGAAAAAGTCTCTATATGGACTTAAACAGTCACCTAGATGCTGGTATAGAAGGTTTGATGAATATGCATTGAAAGTTGGCTTTAAGAAGAGCTCATTTGACAGCTGTATGTACTATAGAGAAAGTAAAAATAAGGGCTATATCTATTTGTTACTCTATGTGGACATGCTTCTAACAGGGAAATATCAGGAAGACTTAAATGAAATTAAGCTGTTACTTAGCAAAGAATTTGACATGAAGAATCTAGAATCAGCTAAAAGGATCCTAAGCATGGAGATAGACAAAAATGTCAAGAGTGGTGAGCTGTTTTTACACAAACAGGGATTATGCAAGGAAAATATTGAAGAAGTTCAATATGGAAGAGTCCAAGCCTGTGACAACACCCTTTGCTCAACATTTCAAGTTATCAACAGCTGATTGTCCAGAAACTGAAGAAGAAGTGGAAAAGTACCTTACTCAAATACAGTTGGCAGCCTTATGTATTTGATGGTATGCACTAGACCTGATCTAGCATACAATACAAGCTTGGTTTGTAGATACATGAGTAACCCTTGAAGAAAACATTGGGAAGCTGTCAAATGGGGACTGAGATATCTAAATGGTACAATGAAAAGGGGATTGGTGTACAAATCAGAAGGTGGAGCAGAAATGGCATTAACTAGTTTTGTAGACTCATATTATGCAGGGGACTTAGATAAAAGAAGGTCCCTCACTGGTTACACTTTTCTACTTGTTGGAAATGTTATCAGCTGGAAGTCCAATCTTCAACCAGTGGTAGCTTTGTCAACAACAAAAGCTGAGTTCATTGCAATATCAGAATCTGTTAAAGAAGCAATTTGGCTAAAAGGCTTGATTGGTGAGTTGGGATCCAATTAAGAAATGGTGGAGGTTTATTGTGATAATCAGGGAGCAATCCAATTGCCTAAAAATCAGCAATATCATGAGAGAACTAAACATGTGGACATAAAGTTACATTTTGTAAGCGAGGTTATAGAAAAGGGAGAAGTGGTTATTAAGAAGGTTCATACTTCAAATAATGCAGCTGACTTCTTGACAAAACCTGTTACATCTGTGAAGTTCAATCAGTGTCTTAACATGTTGAAAGTAACTGATAGAGAAGCTGCCTGAAGAAGAATGTAAAGCCTTGATCTATTTTGAGTATGTGACCAAAGGTGGAGAATTGAAGGGTTAGTTGGTCAATATCAAGTCATCTAGAAGAATCAAGTTCACATTAGCATAGCCAGCTCAGCCAAGTGGGAATGAGTTTTTTAACTAACTTAACAGTTTGATGAAAGTGACAACTAGCTATAAATAGTCATCTTCTTCATTCTGTTTAGTTAGTTTACAATTTTCTTCTTTCATTATCGTAGATCTGAGATTGACAGAGAAAGTGTGAGGAAGAAACACAAATGGTGTAATTTGTAGTTTCATTCATTTCTTGAGCAATAAGATCTTTGCAAGTTCTTCTGGATCATTGAATTCATCTTTCTCTTTGTCTTAGTAAAGTTTTCTTGCTGTTTTGTTGTGAGATTAAAGTATCAATTACAACAACCTAAGTGATAATTAAGTTTGATGAAGGGTAGATTTAATATAAATAATGATATATTTTATAATTTTTAAAAACAAGTAGGGATCTATCAAAAAAAAAAAAAAAAAAAAAACAAGTAGGGATAAAATCCAAAAATATTTGTTAAACATTCATTCTTTTATATATTAAGGACTATTATTTTCTTTTGCTTTGTAAAACTTTGTTTTCGGTTTTTCCACTTCGTTTTTAGCCTATGTATATAAGAAGAAATACTTCATATATAATTTTTAATCATAAATTTTGATCAGTTTTCCATTTAACAATCACAAAGTTTGTAGGACAATCAATTTTCAAATAATATAATTTTTGTTTTTGTTTTTCTTAAATTATAAAGTAAATTTGTCGCTGTGGCACCCACACACGGGTTTTTGGCCCCGTAGGCCGCGGCCACGAGAGGCATGGCTGCGGAGACATCTCCTATTTCAAATAACTCCTTCCGAGTCTGTTTCACAAATCACAACAGAAAGATCACAAGCAAAGAGCCAACTAGTTATTAATGCTCCTTTTTCCACTTGAGCTAGAGTGAGAGTTTGTTGATGTGAATGCTGAAGAATGGAGGAAGAGGATGATGGCTGACATGTCATCCATTGCAATTCCCCGTCGCTTTCGCTTCCATGCACGGGTGGCGGACTTAACCAGCCGCTGAGCCGACTTTGCCCTATCCTCTTCCGAATTTACAATCTGAACCGCCTCTTGGTTTGAGATGACATCCCATATCTTAAAGATAGATGAAAATGTTATAGAATTGCCAATGTTATATTCTAGAATTGCCAATGTTATATTCAGTATGATTATATAAGAACATTTAGAAGAGAAAAAAATCTAAAAGAAGTAAGTGTTCGTTTGAGATAACTATTTGAAGTGTTTAAAAGCGTTTTGAATAAAGAAAGTGTTTTTGATAACCATTAAAAACACTTTGAAAAATCATCCCACATGAGCATTAAGAAGCTTACCCCATCAGTAGCAAGCACAATAAACTGGTCTTTACTGGTTACAGTTCTTTGTGTTACTTCAGGCATGGAAATGAGTCCAAAATCTTTGACACAGTAATCACCAAAAGATCTTGACATGGACAGTCCAGGAGTCTCCCCGTTTGGCAGCCAGATGCGGTGAATCCCGGGTTCATCATCTAAGCAGAAAATCCTTCCATTGCAATGTGTTATCCTCTCAGCCTCCTCTGACACAAAAATAACCAAAATGGTAAGAGCTTTACATTTCTTCTTTTCTTCAATATTTGTTTACACAGAGAGAAAGAGAGACCGACGAGGCAAATCCGGCTTGAAATCGATGGTAAGTTGAATCGGTACTAAGCTTCCATCATCAGAAGTCGTAGCCAGCACAGCTCGAGAGTCTCCAATGTTTGCGATGACAATCAAATCACCCTGCTACAACAATAACAGGACACAGAAAAAAACAACACTAGCAATACGCATATAGATAGGTGGCTTTAATTTTCAAAACCAAAAGTAACTTATCTATGAAAGAAGAATTCTTTAAGCACAATAGACGACCTTTCTTTCCTTCATTTAACCGATTGACGACTAATTCTAATGGATTATATTTGTAAGAGAAAACACAACATTACCTCTCTGACAATAGAAAGCGCAGTTGTTCCACTGTGAAACGTATCGATTTTACGATGACGCTCGAGTTCTTGATCAATGGTAGCACAAGCTTTTATATAAGAATGCTTCCATATATTAAACTGTAGATGTGTTTGATCTGAATTCAGTTCCGAATCTCGAGCAAGAGTCGTTAAAACAAATGCATCCTGCCAATTGTAAAGCAGAGTTGATGGCATTGAATCTCTAATTCTTTTTGCAACAAAATGGCCCCATTGTCCATGACCATCAAATACCCCACAAAAGATCACATCCTTTTGACACCCGAATTCCTGTTACCAGAACAAGTTTTTCGCATTTCAAACTATATAACGAAACTAAGGAAAATTTACTTGACGGGAAACTAAGGAAAGAATACAATTCATAGACATAAGAAAAATTTGATCATTGAATTATGAAAGCGTGCATTTTTAACTTCTTTAAATAGCTGAACTTACTTGATGCTCGCCTCTTTTTATTTAGATAACCTGCGTGTTCAGGTCAAATTATGCATACCTCAACTAATTCTACGGGACAATTTTCTAATCCTACAATAAATTTACATACCTCCCACACAATGCAGCAGTCCTGATTGACTCCTTTCTCACCCCTCTTTGAAAAAACCGAGACGAAATTGTTTGAACCATCAACATTTAAAGTCCCAGAACTCTGCATTATCATATTATTCTTCTTTGCAACCTTTATCAGTGCTTCTGCAGTTTCTCTTCCACTCTCAACTGAGACATTTTCAGAATTTCTCCATTTCTTTGTTAGTTCATTGAACTTGAAGAACAAGTGCTCCATCACCTTTTGGTACTATATAGTCGATTTCGTTCACTCACCGATAAATAATGCAGTTCTTTCTCGTATTCTAATCAAGAAAACTAAGAAAAGATCAGATAGATAGAATCAAATATAAGATTTTCATAATGCAAGTGGAAATAAAGAAATTGCTTAAACAATATTTAGTAAAAGAAAAGCATTGCACAATTCTTCTTATTTTATTATTTGTATTGTTTTCTTTTTGTTTCTCCTCTCTTTTCAAACATTCTTTCCTCGGAACCAAAATGAATGTTGTTGGCGAGTAGAAGACATAATCTGACTCAGAGAACACAAGTTTCAAATTTTTAAATCAGAAACAAACAAAGATGTCAATCTAAAGAAGAATACATGAGATATTCAATTTTTTATGATTGAGTGTTCGGCCAACTTATACGCACTCTGATTAATCTTAAATGACAACTATCTAACCCGTGCAACATTTGACATTATAAATGTTAAGGATCCCACATCGGAGAGATGAAGGGACCTAATAACATTTATAAAGTCTAAGGCCACTCCTCTCATTTCCAATTGGTTTTCAGATGGATGCCCACATTTATGTTAGGTCCTTTCATTTTTTCGACGTGGGATCCTTAATATTTATAATGTCAAATGTTGCACGGGTTAGATAGCTGTCATTTAAGATTAATTAGAGTGTGTATAAATTAGTCCGAATACTCATATTTAATAAATAGTAAATGTTTCGAAATATTTCAAAAATGACATTTTTTAGAGATTGATGAATCTTAAAGTATGATTTTTGAAAATTATCAAAGCTTTTACTATTTTTAAAAATATTAATTCTTAAAATGTCATTTAAAAAAACATTTAATAAATGGTTTGTCTAAAAGATCTACAAAGCTAAATCAAGAGTGGCTTTTACTTTCCATGATGAAGTTCTTTTTCCAACACTCACTCTAATACTTTGAATAAAGAAAAAAAAAAAATACTAAATCACCCCAAAAAAAAAGCTCAAAATGACAAAAAAAAAAAAGCTAAAACTTGAATCTTTTACTAACTATAAACTTTTAATTTTATTAAATTGAACCTTAAAATTAAATAATTGCACAACAAATAATATCCTCAAAACAAAACTATAAATTACCAAATATTAGTTAAACCATATCTAGTCATAAAAAATGTTCTTAACACATACACCAAAATCAATATCCTAAAAAACAGTTTCATCTCCCATATTTAACAACTAATTTTAACATCACTACTATTCAAGTTCAAACCTGACACCAAAATACTCAAATCTAACAACAAAAACACTTAATCCGATGACATAATCAAACAGTAAAAAAAGTTCAAACCCAATATAAAAAATACTCCAATCTAACCATAAAAATTGTTCAAGACATAAATAAAAGTCAAGATCTATAAAAATAGTTTCATCCAGCTACAAAAATGCTCCCATTTAACTTTAACTCTCTAAAAATAATAGCATTTTCAACAGGCACTAATCACTTCATTTATTAAAGTTCAAGTTCAATTTTTAAAATTGACCCACCTAACAGAGTTCATAGTAAAAAAAAAAAAAAAAACGTTTTTCTCAAAACAAAAACAGAAAAAAAAAAAAAAAAGAAATTTATTTGGTGGCCAATGCTAACAAAAACTTGGACCCTTGTTTTCATTCGTTCATTTTCTCAGCAACAGAAAGAAGAGATGTTAAAAAACAAAATCATGAAACAAAAAACCAGTAATGTAGATAGAAAAAACCTTAAATTTTCCCGGAAGTGAGAACTAGAGCTCCAGAATCAGAAGAATCTTCCAAAAAGCAGACTTTTTAGTGAAAACACTACAAAATCCCAATGACCCAACTCAGGAATTGGAGAAACCAAAAGGAAAGATCCATCAAAATCCATAACAAGCACTTTCAGCTTCAATTTCTAGCTCTAAGATTTTTATTTTCTCGGGAAACAAAGAGAAAGAAAGATATTCAAAATGCTTTTGCAGCAAAAAGAGTTCCTGTTTTCTTGGATTGAAAAAGATTATTTTCCCCCTTTTGATCCCCACAAACAGAAGATATAAGAATGTTATGAGTCAGTTTATTTCAGTTACAACATTAAATAATTTATATAAAAAATAAAAGAAAATTATATTAAAGATAAAATATCATTTTGGCCCATGAACTTTCACTCAGGTTTCATTTTCGTCTCAAAACTTTTAAAAGTTACATTTTTCATCCATGAACTTTACGATTCGTTTCATTTTAGTTCTTTAGTCTGTGTTTTTCCATATAGGACATTACTGGAGGGCTTATGTGACATATAATTGATGATATGACATTATATAAATATACAATAAGGTTATAGTGAGATTTAAGATTGAAATTAAGAAGAAAAATATGAGATTAACCTTCCTTTGTATTCATTTTTCTATAGTATTTAACCTCATGACATATTTTTATAATATTACATCATTAATTACATGACACATAAGCCCTTCATTAGTGTCCTAGACGGAAAAATAAAATATGAAGGACCAAAATGAAACCAATCGGAAATTTCAGAGACGAAAAATGTAACTTTTGAAAATTTAGGGACGAAAATAAAACTTGAGTGAAAGTTCAGGGACTAGAATGATATTTTACCCTTATATTAAAATATCCATGAAAGATATTTCTATGGTTTTTTTTAGTTTTAAATGACATGACCTCGTTTTCCATGGTTGAGGTCAACCAACTGTATGTGGGTGGGGATTGATATTTTTGTGGCTTCTTTTATGTTTCTAAATTTTTTACTTCTTCGTTTGAAATGATTTTAAAAGTGTTCTAACACTTTAAACAATTCTAAATGTTGTTAAACAATTCTAAATGTTGTCTAAAATAGATATTTATTTAATGATTGTTTAGTCTCTAATATTTATAAAGTTATAAATTACTCATTTATATTTTGATGGTTAAATTATATAAAATATCCCTAATCTATGAAATTTGTTTTAATTTTATCCCTTATGTTCTAAAAGTTTCGATTATACGCTCAGTCTTGTAATTTATTTCAAAAATACCCTTTATTATTTATTGTCTAAGTTTTCTCTGAAATTTAAATATTATAGAAAAAATTGGAACTTTTAAAATATTCACCGACAAAAATTTAAACCTACTATCTTTAATATATTTGGCCTCTAACATTTAAATTTATGTAAATTTTAAACGAAAATTGTTAATGAAGGGTATTTTTGATACAAATTAACATATTAAGGGTAGAATTGAAACTTTTAAAAGGTTAGGGGCAAAATTGAGACAATCCTCACAGATTAAGGGTATTTTGTATAATTTAGCATATTTTGATTAAGTATAATTTTAATGGTGATGGGATTTTTTTTTTCTTTTAGAAATTTCAACAAATGACACTTTTATGAGTAATTTAAAAAAGGGTAAATTGTAAATAACACCTATGTAGTTTCGGTCAAATTCATGAAAAGCCCTTATAGTTTAAAAATGACAAATCGCATCCATGTAGTTCCAAATTATGTCAATAAGACATCTTTCCTTCAATATTGTAAACTTTTTTTAGTCATAATTTCTTCATTTGTACTCCAATTTTAATGATTTCAAGATATTTTGAAATCCTTATTTCAAGCTGTATGTAATGATCACTTCAAAACTTCAAAATCGTCAATAAATAAAAGAGTTTATCATCATCCAAATATTAGGTATGATTGAAGACATACCCCTTTGTTGACTGATTATTTAAAAGTTTTCAAGTGACCATAACATAGAATTCAAAATGGGGATTCTAAAATATCTTGAATCATTAAAATTGAACTTCAAACGAAAAAATTATGACTAAAAGAAAGTTTACAACATTGGAGTGGACGAGTCTTATTGGCATAATTTAGAACTATAAGAGTATGATTTTTCATTTTTAAACTCCAGGGGCTATTCATGAATTTGATCGAAACCACTAGAGTGTTATTTGTTATTTACCCTTTAAAAAGTAGCAAATGTTTTAAATCATTTTAAAAAGTGATATTTCTCATATTAAGATTTTATCATGAAAATTATAATTTTATCAATTATTAAAATACTTTTTTCCGTTTTTTCTTACTAACTAAGTGATGTTAGAAATAAGTGGATGTTATGACAAGACAAAAAAAAAAAAAAATCTCAAACTCCTCCCTGCCAATATGCAGCTACAATTTTTTTATCCTGCTTAATTTATATCATTTTTCTTTCATTAGTATTTATGTGATATTTCGAAAATTAAAAACAATTTCAAATATGTAATTATTGTCTTCAAGAATCAAAATACCATGTGTGAGTAGCTTTTAAAGATGGGGACAGGAAATTATTGTGCCCCTTGACGGTATCGAAATGCAATGAATTTTATATAAACATAAATAATGGTTTTTATTTTATTTTATTTAAAAAAAAATCTCACACAAACTCACATTTTATTTATTTATTTTAGGGAGAGGACCCCTCAAGGTTCAAACAAGGACCTCTTCTTCTCTCCAATGTTTTTTTTTTTTAAAAAAAAAAATTATAGAGAAGGACATGTGCTTGTTTGAGGGTCCCTTTTAATAAAGATAATAAATTTACATTTGTTCAACCCTTCACCATTTGACATATTGAAATAAATGGTTTAAATTGTAAATTCTTCCTTTGATTATGCACTAATTGAAAAAAAAAAGAAAGAAAAAAAAAACCTCTTCCAATTTAGTATACCTACATGGTTACATACATCACAGGAATACCTACATGCTTATATCAAATCATGAGATTTGTTGCCCATTAGAGAGATTTTTTATATCAAGGTAAAGAGGTTCGAATGTCTTCCCTCATATATTATATAAAAATATATCACTTCTGTCAAATATATCACTTCTTAATGAACTTTGATTGGTATGAATCCTTAAAATAGATTTTTGTTTCTTTACTTTAATCGTTAATGGACCTTGAAACAATCAATGTTGGTACTTATTTAATGTTGGTATTCTTTTCTCTAAAGCGTAAAAGATACTATTTCATGCTTTGAATGCTTTAAAATAAATAAAATATATTATTAATAGTTATTGATGGACTATAGAATATAGTAATACTTTAAATAAATGATTTATTAATAGGGTTATGGTAATTTAATTTTAAAATATAACTAAGATACCAAAAAGAAAAAAAAAACAAAATATAAAATTTTGAATTAGTAACAGTATATTTAATAATATTTAAATAAACTTATTAAAAATGTAACATCCCAAAACTTTCTAAAAACGTGGAAAACACATAAACAACAGCGGAAGCATTCAAATATCAACTCAGAGTTATTCTCATTAAAATCAAATCCATAAATATGTTCACAATCGATCGGTTTTATTTGAAAGCAATAAAACATTAAAATCAAAGACAATTTAAAACCATTGCCTAGAAAATTCTCAAATAAAAATTTAACGATTTCACTTATTTCAAATAAAACAAAACATGAAACTTAACAAGTTCCTCAAAGCATAAAAAGAGAAAAAATAACTTTGCCGGCGTGCAAATCTATGCCAACCAGACCACTCTCCTCGAACGTCATCAACTGCCAACTTTCTTCTTTCCTTTACCTGAAAAAAAAAATATTGTAGCATCATGAGGCCACGCTCAATGAGTAGAATAATGTTAAAAAGAAAAATAATGTCATGAAAGGTTTCCTAAGTCTTTAAGTCCATTATCGGTCTCACCGACTTCTAAATATTCTCTCACACCAAATCACACGGAACTTATCACAACATTCCAATACTTCTCTTAATCCGTAAATTTAGAGAAAACTCAATCGAGACAGTTCTAAACACTCTTTTCTCAATTTAAAACTTTTCGATAAAAAAACTTCCTATCAATACCTCTAATCTCCTCTTTGTCCGCAAACAAAGAGAGACTACGCTCGATAAGAAATTTAAACACTCTTTTTCACAATTTAAATCATTATGAGAATATTCACTATTTAACCCCATGCCTCAAATCTCCTCTTTATCCGTAAATAAAGAGAGACTACGCTCGAGAATGATTTTAAACACTCTTTTTCACAATGTAAAACCTTTCGAGATATTCTTTTTATGTATTTGCAAAGTACATAAGCGAAACTACTTGTATATTCTTTTTCATTATACACATGGAATGAACCTGCCCCGCTAAGTGATATTATGTTGTGTATAACTATAATTATCCCCTTAACGGCATATTCTTCATTAAGTAAGGCCTTACTTAATGCAAACCTCCAACCATATTATTCAAGGCATTCGAAGCAATATGATTTAAAAAGAAGCATCACTACCAGAATGCTTAACAAGCATAAGTTCAGTTTTTAGCCTAGGAATACCTTTTCCACCCAAAACTAACTTTTTCAAAGCTTAAACTTAGTATTTCAAATTTCTGTAAATTTATCTCAATATCAACTTTAGAATGACCCAAAATCACCAAAAATTACATTTAGATCACTTCTAACGATCACCCAACAAATACAATCTAGAAACGAAACTAACCTAAACTAGTGTAGTTTCGCTCTTTTTTCGGTCATTCAAAGTATAATACTTTTCTAACTAAAATCCAGCAGCATAACGACTATAATAACACTCCCAAAATGCCTCCTAAACATACAAAAATACAATACAATCGATATGGAGTTCATTTTTTATATAGTTAACCGTCTAGACAAATATTTTCTACTTAAAGGGGCACTAGTCAGACAACTGCATATTTCTCAACTAACAATGTTTAATCTTTTTTAAACATTCAAATATAACCTTAAACACCCAAAAATATGCTTATACATCCAAACAAAATCAAGCAAACTCATAAATTCAGTTTTACCGTAAATCGATATCCTAAAAAATAGACATGTTTTAGCCCAATTTTTCGCATACTTTAAATCCAAATTATAATAACTTACATTCAGCCCCAAAAACCTCTTTAGCATAAATTTAGTCATCTATTTACAAGCCCAACAATCGTAGGTTTAACTTTTAAAGAAAATAAAACACAATAATGAAACTATTTTAAATTTAACAAGTTCTACTCACCTTGAATTGTGTTTTCAAGAACCTTACTCCTCTTTTTTTCCAAGAACCCTTACAACCTTTTAAAGTATGAGGGAAATAATCACCACTTTTCCAAACTTATCTAATTTCAAGAACAATGAAGTGTTAGGAATGGTGTCCTAGAACTTGTAATTATTTAATAATAATAATTTATTAAGAATAAATTAAATAAATAAACATAAGTTCTTTATATTATCTAGATTGATTCAATTAACGATATTAGGAATATATGGAAATATATAAATATCAAACATTCAAATAGTAAACCCTAAGTTACTCTTATGAAATCACGACTTAGTATGTGAGTCATACAAGAGGATTAAAGTCGAGATGAGTAACTTAAACGTGTCTACAGTAAACGGATAACGTTTGGAAACCTTATCCTGGTAACACTGTTGATAGCTTCGCATTTTGTTTATAGACAAATGATTGAATCCTGATCATTCATGTGGGAGACATGAAATGGAAGTATCATATACAATGTTGATTGTATAAGACAGGACCACGATGTTCGATCAAATTTCTCCTTAGTACCGTTTACGAGAAATGATCGAATATCAAACTAAGTTTATCAACCGTGATAGATCTCAATCCTGAGTGAAATGCGGACTCCTATTTATAGAGTTATGTTCTTTGATTCACATGGTTGAGAGCGATCCGTAAGAACGCTCAATACACTCCTGTTTTGGGAACATGGCTAGATAAGTAGCTGGGAACTCATTTTCACGAGATGGAATTCATAACTTTCCTATAAATTAACCAGTATCGGTGCGATACCTAAATATTTTAGGAACTTTAGGAAAATCCCTTGATGTACTGATTCGAGACATGAACAAGTGGCGCCACGACTTCTATTGATCACAGAAGTATATTATCTCTAGTTTGACTAAAGATAATGTTCATTGGAGAATCAGCGGGAACACAAGGATAAAGCGGTAATTGCAGGGGCAAAACGGTAAATTTATCCGCCTGTAATTATGAGGGTTCCACGTGAAGGATATATCACAGATATAAATAATGATAAACTAAATGGACATAACTCATCTATAGTGAGGGGAGTTCAGCCATGAATCTATAGTGGAATTATTCATAGTTAAATAATAAGTAATTAACTGATTATGAGTTAATCACTTAATTGACTAATTATTAAGCCCATGATCTATTGGTCCATCGGGTCCCTGTGCTAGCCCAAATATCGTTGTAGCAAAACTAAGTTATTAATTTAACTTAGGAAGAACAAATAATTTAAGTAATTGATTTTACTTAAAATTAGGCAATATTAATTATTTGAATAATGAGATTATTTAAATGAAAATTAATATTAATATTATTAATATTGATACAAAATTAATTGTTTAAATAAAGAGTTTATTTAAATGGAAATTAATATAACATATCATTTATAATATTATAAGGAAAAATTAATTGTTTAAATAAATAAATTATTTAAACGAGAATTAATGTTAATATTATTAATTATTTAAATAATGAGTTTATTTAAATAAAAATTAATAATTAATATTATTAATTAAATAATGAGTTTATTTAATTTAATAATAAATAGTAGAGAGAATTAAATTCAATTGGTTTAAGAAACAAATTGATATTGACCCAAAATAATTAATTAATTGGATAAGATTCAATAGTAATTGATTAAATTAGTTTTGACTAAATGTATTTAAATTAGAAATTATTATTTGAATTTTTCTAATTTTAAATATATAATTATATAAGAAAAGTTAATATAAAATATATATATATATATATATATATATAAATCTTGGATTTGGCGTGCAAATGGTCATAGTGGCGTCCCTGATGCAAATATATATGTATAAGGGCTATTAACATGTATATTCAATTTAACAACCTTAATTACATAAAACATAGAAAGAAGGAATAAATTACAAATTTGGTCGAGCGCCACCTGTCGGATGAAATTTTGTACGAAAATACCCTTGCACGTGGGACAACTGACGCAGCCGCCTATGGTAACAGTGCACTGAGCATGATTGACGGGTCATTAATTACAAAATTTTGAAAATCAAACGGAAAGAGGGGAAAGCAAATCGTGGGAAGATCCGTTTTCATATTTCAAAATTTAGGAGAATCAAAGGAAAAAAACAGATCAAAAGAAAAACAAAACAAAAGAGGAAGAAGCTCCGTCAAAAAGGAAGAAACATGTTATCAAGAAAGCAGATTTTGGAGAAAAGACAGAATATGATGAAAAAAGAAATCGAAGAAGGAAAAAAAATGAAAGAAACGAAGAAGGCAGACGAGAAATCAAATGAAGATGAAGAACAAAGGGAAAACAAGAAAACCAAGAATCAGGAACATGAACCAAAGGTAAGATGTTTAACCTATTTTTGAAATTATTACTACATGATATAATTTTTAACAAAATATAAATAAAAACAGGAATCAGAATCAGAGGATGACGAGTAATATAACATAGGAGACGAAGAAGAGACAGACGAGGATAATGGATCTGAACAAAAAAAAGTATTTGATAATATGCAATATGTATGTTTAAATTGCATGATGTTAAACATTTCTGAATAGTGGATCTGAATAAAAAAAGCATTTGATAATATGCAATATGTATGTTTAAATTTCATGATGTTAAATATTCCTGAATAATGGATCTGAACAAAAAAAAGCATTTGATAATATGCAATATGTATAATTAAATTGCACAATGTTAAAAATTCCTGAATATTGATAATGGAAGTCAATAAAGAAAAGGAACAAGTTGATCTGGAAGTAAGAAAAACAAGAAGAAACAGACAAGAGTAATATGTATATTAAAAATTTAATAATGTTAAATTTTTGAAATATTTAATTTTATACAATACTAAAAATAATGAAAAAACAAGTCATGACTACAAGAGCAAAGTCACCGAGGTCCCAGGGATAAAATCAAGATCAACCAAAGATCCTTACACGAAGAATTTGGATCGAAGGAATAACCGATTACATTGACTCAAGAATTGAAAAGATCAACACCAACATTTCACATACTCACTCAGGAGTGAAATAAGGATTCGATGTAAAAACATTTCACATACTCACTTAGGAGTTAAATAAGGATTCGATGTAACTATTTGATTCATGTTAAAGTTTAACTTTTGTATTCTGTATTTGGCAAGAATTAAATATTTTGTTTTAGTTATATATTGAAATTTATAGATAGGAAGGGATTATATATTTTGGTAAGATCTGGCAATGATCAAATTGATTTTTTTAAAGTTTGACAACTCTAAATGATATACATATTGACGAACGACTATAAATGGTATACATATTAACAACTCTAAATGGTATACATATTAACAACTCTAAATGTTGGACAAAAATATAAAAGAGAACAATTTGATTTTATACAGCTAACATCAAAACATAGTTAGTTCAAAATAAACATGAGTTTAAAAAAAATAGAGAATCTATGTAACTTAAATAGTTGGACAAAATTAAATTATCGAACTATTTGACAATATACAATAGATAAATGTAAAGTAGCTATATAATTAAAAATGTTGGACAAAATTAAATTATCAAAATATGAATAGGAAAACTCTAACTCTACAAAAAAAAAAAAGAGGAAGAAACGTAACAAAACAATAAAGAAAGAGAGAAAAAAAAAGGAATCAATACGTAACTTAATGAGAAGATATGGAAATTTTGAAATTAAAAATTTTAATTTTTTAAAAAAAAAATACCAAATCTGAAACGATTTGAAAAAACAAATTAATAATATTAATTGGAAATTAATGATCAACAATAATTAAAACGAAATCATAAATCAAAAACAACAAATCAATATCAAATTCATTTATTATTCAAATAATTAAAGAGAGAGAAAACAAAGGGTAAACTAGGAAGTAAAAATTGAAAAACCACCAAAAGTAGCCTACAATGGATACTGTCGTAATTAAAATTGAAACACTAATATTTTTGTAAATACGTGCTCCGATTTGATTTAATGAGTAAATATTCCTATGTATAATTATATATATTATTTCGTCCAGCGTGCCTTAAGTAAAGAATTATATATATTTTTATTTTATTTTATTTATCTTTTCTATTATTTTTATAATTAGGAGATAAGCATATCTATAGAGATTAGATATCATATTTTCCTATAAATATGACCATTGGGATTCATATTTCATATACTTCTCACTTTAATTAGAAAAGTGAAAATTCTCTCTAAAGTTTTTGCCCAATTGCCGATTTTCCTTAGGGAAAAATTTAGAAGAAATTTTTTCTTCTTTTGTTCTTCCGGTTCGATTCCCACAAGTCAGTTTTGCTTTCGATCGGGATATAGCATAGAAGATCCGGTGTTGCTGAGGATTTGATGCTGTAAAGAAACCTCCAACCGATTCTCCATTAATACTCAATGTAAGTAAAAGGGTTTTAATTTTCGAAATTAAGCATGAATCTACATGTTTTTATCACAAATTGCATGATGTTAATAGATCCGTTATTAAATGTTAATAAATTTACTAAACAAAATTCCGCTAATTTAGTAAATCATCCCTTCATGAAGAATAAAACCTATAACGATGAATTAACAAAGAAAAATCGATCAGAGTCGAAGAAACTATAGCAGATCCGAAGGGTTTTTAGGCCATAACTTTTTATAAAAAAAATGATCTTGCTACAAAATTAACTTCAAAGGAAATATAACGGAAAAACGATCAGAATGGACTACTTACTTGCGTAACTCGGAGTTCAGGTGAGAAAGTTATAATGAAAATACTCCACAAAAGTTGCTTTGGGCGAAAATGGAAGAAAACTTATTTTGGAGAGGCCGATTTTCGATTAAAGGAAGAAGTAGAAGGATTTTATGGTTCAATCTCGATTTCCATTATTTACGAAAATGTCACTATGCAAAAACGGTCATAACTCATTCATCGGGACTCAGAACGACGAGTCGTCAGTGCAATGGAATCGTAATAACGAGACAATCAACATCATATAAAAATATTAAATTAAACTTGTGGTTTTAGTTTTGAAGTTTTGAAAATTACCAAAATACCCTTACGAGATAACGAGATATTTCTCATTAAGTTATGATCCAATCTCATTAATATCATTTGAGAAAATAAAATAAATTTTCAAACCTTATTTTATATATAGTCTTACTTGGTAATGGGTCGTTACAAAAAAAACTATAGAAATAAAAAGTTTAAATCAAACAGAAAAAGAGACAAAAACACATAGGGTTAATTTCATTAATGTTGTTTGTTTCAAAAAAACACAATCTTTTATATATACTAGTTCATCAATACGTGCGCCCGAGTGTTTCACCGTGGGGAGCCCCGGTGTTGTTTGTGAAGAAGAATGATGGCTCTATGCGATTATGAATCGATTATAGAGAGTTGAACTGTGTTACGGTGAAAAAATAAGTATCCTTTGCCCAGGATGGAAGACTTGTTTGATCAGTTGAGGGGAGCCACTATCTTTTTGAAGATAGATTTGAGATCTGGCTATCATCAGTTGGGGATTCGGGATGAGGATATTCCCAAGACTGCATTCAGGACGCGTTATAGACTTGTTAAAATTGTATATAACATTTGTAAAAATGCATAACTCTTCCCTTTTTTGTCTTAATTTTATGAGTTATTTTCCGGCGTGGTTGAAAAATGCATAACTCTTCCTTTTTTTTTTAGCATTGTTTGAGTAAATTGAGTTTGGATGAAATTGACTAAATTATGTGAAAGTCAAGTTTGATCTTCTAATGAAGTTAAATGTGATTTAAATGAGTTTATTTTGATCTCCTCTCTCAATGCTAGGTTGATTTGGTAATGAATTGAGTAATTTTATTGAT
This sequence comes from Gynostemma pentaphyllum, assembly GCA_028015215.1. Classification (NCBI taxonomy): domain Eukaryota; kingdom Viridiplantae; phylum Streptophyta; class Magnoliopsida; order Cucurbitales; family Cucurbitaceae; genus Gynostemma; species Gynostemma pentaphyllum. The sequence goes on along the minus strand of CM051351.1, from coordinate 58,793,568 downwards.
TCAAAATTTGCAAATTCTTTTTGTATAGATAATGACGGAAAGAACTTTTGCAATTGTCGAATATGCCAATGGTCATGTGGTCAATGGTTAGGAAGGAATAGAATAAGATAGTACAAAAAGAAAAAGTCTCAAGATTGTACACTGGAGCGAGCTTGCCTTAACACTGAATTCATTGCACTCCTAGTCCTGGTAAATTTTAAATTTGTTAACATACAATACAAATGACACCAAATTAAAAGTAGATGAATTATTAAAAAAATCAAATCTCTGTCTACGTGCCTTATGGGTTGTTCGTATTTATGTGTCATTTTTATGTTAAATTTTATTAAATTATTTGTGTAATTAGAAATATATTTATTTGGTATCATTATGTTTCTATAATTTATTTTTTTAAACTCATGGAATAAAAAATTAAAGCAAGTTTTAAAGAACTCGCCCTAAAATTTTTGATTAATTGTGAAGTGGTCATATAATTGGTACGTAACGTCTATGGAGAATTGCAAATTTAGGTATTAAAGCAATTTTAATCCAAGTAAGAGTAGCGAAGAGCAGCAAGGAAGTTTTACAAAATTTGCGAGAACAAAATATTAAGATAAATGAAATGTTACCTTTGTTATTGATCCTACTGAAACAAAAAAATGAAGAATACACCCAACATAAAAAAACACCAAAAAAAAATGAGAAAGTTTGTCTAGTAAATCTGTTATGGTAAACAATAAAAAATAACCAGAGAAGTTAAAAAGCAAAGCTTGTGTCGAAGCCTTGTCTCACCTTAATTATGGACTTACTTAGAGCAATGACAAATGTTAGATAAGACATCTTCACCCATCGGATTCAAAATGGTGAACCACGACTATGAGTATATAAATTAAGTGTGTTTTCCATTTGTTACTAAATACTGAACAAAAAAAAACCTCCTTCAAGATTGTTTTTGATAGAGAGAAATTGAAAGCAAATAAATATTACGTTGTTTAATTAGAACGCAAACAATTTTTAGTATGGTTGGGAAAAGAAGCAAAAAGAAATTGTCATCATCAAATAATGAAATCCATGTTTTTATAGTGGGCAGAACCGAACCTATGTACATTGAATGAAGGGATAATTCAATAACTTATCACATAATAAATATTTTACTTATAAATTCAAGAAAATTGGTTAGGTTCTATGATCTAAATGAAGACTTGATTATCTAAAAAAAAAATAAAGAAATTGATTGAAGTCTCCTTAGATTTATAAATGAAATCAATGCATTTAAATCCATTTTTATGAAGAGATTCGGTAGACCCCATTTCCCCTTTCATGTGCATGCATAAGGTTAGAATGGAAAAAAAATGAAGAAATTGATTGAAGTCTCCTTGGATTTATAAATGAAATCAATGCATTTAAATCCATTTTTATGAAGAGATTCGGTAGACCCACATTTTCCCTTTCATGTGCATGCATAGGTTAGAATGAGTATTTATGACCAAATAAACGGTAAAATGGAAGAGTAAAGTTTCTCCTCACTTCTAGCCTTTTAGAAGTATATATATATATATATATCTCAAAACTACCCAAAATTACCACTAGTCAATTTAAAATATATTGTGAAAAGACAAAATACACTCGCGATTTAATTTTCCTTAATCTGTGCAAGATTTAAGAAAAAGTTATAAAATCTCTTAATTTAGTAAAATTGAAGAAAATTTTAAATATAAAAAAATTAAAACTATAAGAAAAAAAAACCAGGCTTCTTAATACTTAATTTCTTCTGGGAAAAATTGAATTTCTTTCTTCTTTGATCAACCCCTAACCGCCATTAATATTTCTACAAACTCTATAATTTTTAAAAGATATAATCATCGTTAGTTTAACAATGTTAAACTGTGTATAATTGATAAATCAAAAGAAACAAAAAGTAATAAGTATTCATTTTCTTAAAAGAAAAGTTTAACAAAACTAAACCAAATACAAGGTTGAACTGAAAATAAAACATTTAAAAAAAAAACCAAATCATACAAATTTAAACATATTTAAATTTGATAAACAGTATATAATTGAAAAATCAACCTGTAGAAACGGCCATTAAAACTAAATTATACATAGTTTAACATATTTATGATTAATAAACGGTGTATTATAGATAAACCAACCTATTGCAGCAACCAAAATATAAAACATATTTATATTTAATAAACGGTGTATTATAGATAAACAAACATGTAGCAGACACTAAATAAATTTGTAGCAAACAACCATGAACGAATATGAAAAACTTCATCAATGTCTGCCGACGAAGCTTCTCTGTATTCAACACGCCTACGAGAGGGAGAGGGTGAGGGAGAAAAATAAAATGGCTGAAAAGGAAATCATGAGAACAACGATTTCTCCTTCATTTTCATGATTCCCGATCATTCTGCAATCACAATCGATGACACCTCTATGAATGGCCAGATCTGTCCGTTGGTGAAGAAAGCGCCGGCAAAAGGGAGAAGAAAAGGAACACGAGATCTATAGTAAATCCAAACAGAGATCTACAGTAATTTGACAGTTGGAGAAGAAAACGTCGGCGAGAAGGAGAAGAGGAAGAGAATGATGGAGTTGTCTAAAAATAAACATATTTAGGTCTTCCTTAAATAAAGATTCATAAAATCAATCTAAAATCAAGTAAGATTGATTTGAATTCAAAATAAAAATAAAAATTATAAATTAAATGATATGTAATTAATGAAATATAGTTATTAGGAAAGATAAAAGGATAATAAGGTAAATATTAAAATCGGAATCTACAAAAATCGCCACCATAAATGGTGTTTTATGGGTAAATCTGATATTAATATGAAACAACCATTAAAACTAAAATCAGGTGAATTAAAGTGGTTATTAGTGTAGTTAATTCAAACACATATAATACATTATTCAACAAAATATGATTTCTTGAATTATAATTAAAACTAAAAATAACTAATTTAGAAATAAATAAATTGACTAAAAAAATAAATATAGATTTTTGGAACAAAAAGTGTATTAACTTGATTTAGTAGTATAGATTTTAAAAATAAAGAAATAAAAGAATAAAAAAAGTAAAGATGAAAAATAAATAATCAACCCCCATATAATTCATTGAAATAGTAAATAATTTAAATTTTACTTAGAACCTAATACAAGATTTTAAAATTTAAAAAAAAGTTTCAAAATTAGGCTTGAAAATTAATAAAAACATAAATAATTTCTAAAAAAGTTCATAAAGCATAGAAAAACTAAACAAAAAAATATCTCAAACTTTCAAATATTAGAAAGAATATTATCTGCAATGCAAGTGATAAAAGACTAGCATATATAAATATGTGTGTGATATTATAAATATTAAAATGTATATTTATTGTTATTAATAATTTTATTTGAGTTTGTTGAGCTGATATCCTCTTAATAATTATGAACTTTCATCTAAAAATCAATTGATAATGATGAGAGTTACCTATATAAAATCTTGTTAGGGTCTCTTCATCTTTCTAATGTGATTTCTTAAATATCGAAAATCATCAAAATACTTTTGCCATGTGTTAATTATGAAAAGGTACCAATTTTATATAAAAAAAGCAACATATAATTTTGTCATTTCAATGATGGGCATAAAACTATATATGTGTTAATATGGAAATATCATCAATCATTCAAAATGAAAACAAAGAGGGGGAGATTTATCAAATATTTTTATGGGTCCTTCTTTAGAAAAAGGAAGGAAAAAGAAGGAAAGATACAAAGAAGAAGGATAGAAATGCATGTTCTCTTTATTTTATACCACAACTTTGTATATAGTTTTCCTTCCTCTTTCTTTGATTCTTCTATTTGTTCTTGTATCTTTCATATTAAAGTTGTAATATTTAAAAAAAGAAAAATAATGGCTTATATGCACTTATAAAAGTATAATAATTTCTATCGATGTTGTCACAATTTCTATTCACAATCATTTGATCATGACTCGATATTTCTATTAATATCTTTATTCTATATTAATTCAAAACTTATGTATTTGATGTTGTAAATTCTATAATTAATAATACGATCAAAATAAATATAATTTTTTTTATGATTAATAAAAATTGTTAGTTTTAGAATTAATCAATAATATAGCATTATTTTTTAATATTTAATTTTCAAAGTCTAAACTCTTTTTAATATATCATACTTGATCAAGATGAATAAAATAAATCTCAACTTAACTTATTTTCAAAAGTAAATTAAAAAATGGTAAATAATCTCAACTAGCAGAATTTTATGTAATATTTATAAATGTTTTATATAATATTTGTAAATATATCACTGTTTAAAACTATTTATTGATATAAATTTTTTGAGTGTGTTAATAACAAGGGTAAAATGCAAATGAGACCCCTGTAGTTTTTTTCCAAATGCATGAACACTCTTTGTGGTTTGAAAATGACAAATCACACCCCTGTGGTTCTAATTTTTTTCAATCAGACCCCTCCCTTTCAATGTCAATAGTTTTCTTTTAGCCATAACTTCTTTGTTTAGACTCTGATTTGGATGATTCAAGATATTTTAGAATTCTCATTTCGTTCTCTACGCTATGGTCACATCAAAACTTCTAAATCATCAATAACTAAAAGAGTTAACAGTGTCAATCATACCTAGTATTTTGATGTTAATAAACTCTTTTATTTATTAATCATTTAAAAGTTTCAAAGTGACTATTATGTAGAACCCGAAATGAGGATTCCAGAACATGTTGAATCATTCAAATCGGAGTTCAAACGAAGAAGTTATGGCTAAAAGAAAATTATTGACATTGAAGGGGAGTGGTCTGATTGAAAAAAATTGGAACCATAGGGGTGTGATTTGCCATTTTCAAACCACATGGGGTGTTCATGCATTTGAAAAAAACCACAGGGGACTAATATGCATTTTACCCTAATAACAATAAGTGATTAACATTGATTAAAGTTAATTTCTGAAATATGTAAATTGATTATGATCAATTTAAAATATATAAATAAATATTAATCACTAGTTGACAAACTCAAAATTTAATATTTTTGTAAATATTTTAAAAAGCTCACTAGATTTATAATTTTTTTATATGCTAGTTTTATAACTATTATAGATTTTCTTTTTACTAAAATTGCAAGAAAAAATAAAAAATAAATTGTTTTACAAGTGTAATAATTATGTGGATAACTCGAATCACAAAGTGCATTTTTTATACAAGTCTCAAAATTCTAAACCTAAACTATCACCAAATCAAATAAAAATTTCCTTTATTACCCCTAGAGCTTTGGATGTCCTCATCCATGCTCTTCATGTTGTCATATTCTACTCTGCCAGGAAAAATTTGTCACCAAAATGTTGTCATTTTAACGATATATATTCATCACTCTGAAATTAAATTCTTTCAGCTACCAAACAAACTATGTATATATATTTAACTACTAGCTCTTTCATTTCCAAAAGCAACACTCCTTGAATCTTGTTTTTTGAACAATGAATTTGGATCTCTTACCTGAAGATTGTTTTGCACACATTCTATCGTTCGCCTCCGCTCGAGAAGCATGTCGGTTGTCAATAGTCTCCGAGACGATGCGTTCGATGGCTGATTCCGATGCAACATGGGAGAAATTTCTTCCAATCGATTATGAAGTAGTTCTATCTAGATTGGTTTCTCCAATGGTGTACTCTACCAAAAAAGAGTTGTTTCTCAGGTTATGTTTTCCTCATCTTATTGATGAGGGCAAGAAGGTACATTTACATATAGTTTATAGTTTATAACACAATAAATTTAAGAAATTGCATTATTTATAGTTACTATCCCAATATGGTCAAATCTCTTCACCGTATTTTACTAAGTTAAAAAAAAAAACCATTTAAGATCCTAAAATTGTCTCAAATGATAGATTTTAATATATTTTGATTTATGTCATTATTTTTTAAATTTAAATAACATATTTTTTTTCAATAATTTATTAAAATCAAAACAATGAATAATAAAAAATTAAATTCACAATTAACTTGTAATAAAGTGAAAGTTTTAGTTCTTGAGACTTCATTTTGATGACAATTATTCAGTCCAAATCAAAAGTTATAATAAGAAATATTAAAAGTCAATTATATATTAATTTTCAATAATTTATCAAAATTGAAGCAGTATATTATTTTAATAATATTGAAAAGTTGTGTTGTATAATTAGTTATATTTTTCTTTGTTATTTTATAAACTATCTTTTTAAGATTTACTATTTAGTACAATGTAATAGATTTTAATAATCGAAACAATGATAAATTAAGAATATTAACTATATATTTAACAAAAAATTGTGTGAAGGCCAAAAAAATGCATGTTAACTTGTGATGGACTTCAAATTCTTGATGAAGAAATTATGATGATCCATCAATAGTGAATGCATATAGTCAATTGGCCTTGGAAACACAAAAAGAGATTAAAGAATTAGATAAGTCTTTTCAAATGTTATTTTTGTATGAACAGGCGGTGGATCAAATATGAATTTTTTAACCTAAAAAAAGTTCATATTTGCTCCATTGCTTGTTGATGTATCAATGGCCTTTTGAAATGCTTCTATATGGTGGAAGAGAGGAAAAAAAAACATAGAGAAGATGGGTTTAGTTTTTGAAAGCTAGATGGATGGGCATTTTACTGCCTTGAAAAGCACCTTTTGGATCTACATTGATGAAATCCGATCATGTTTTATTTATTTATCAGGAATAGAAATCGGAAATAGAGAATTATTTTCTCTCATTCTCATTCCTATTGTGTACTAAAACTATTAGGAAATGACAGATGATTATTTAATTTACGACTCTCACATTAAAACTGAGAATCATTCTCATCGATTCATTCATGTCAATAGAATACTTGAAAAAAAAACAATCATTTTTTATTTTGATATGATTCCAATAGAGTTATAAACATAGAATTAGATATTTTATTCTCGTTATATAATTATTTTATTACGATTCTCTATCATTCTCATTTTAGTGAAGTAAATAAAGTCCCCAGACAGAGAATTAAGGATACATAACTTGTCACAATGGTAAGAAGTGATTCAATTTTACAAAATGGGCAGGTGTTCTATATAGACAAAGAGACAAGCAAGAAATGCTACATTTTAAGTGCAAGGGAGCTTCACATTGAATGGTCAAACTATCCTCTATATTGGTCATGGAGTACTCAACCTCTTCTCAAATCAAGGTCTCTACCATACTCCCTAACTCATAAGATCACACTATGCTCTTAGGAAATGAAAAGTATCAAAATATATATCATAAGAAATTATATAAAAACAAATTAATCATTCATTTCCATACTCAAGATTTATTATATTTATAATTATTTTAAAAGTTTCGCTAGATTTGTGATTTAAAAGAAATATTATTTTTAAAAATATTATTAAAAAAAGTAAAATATCTTTTTAGCATTTGAGTTTTGAGGCTTGTGTCTGTTTAGTCATTTTCAATCTGTGTCTATTTCGTTCATGAGTTTTGAGAAATAGGTCTATTTAGTCCCTACCATTAATTTTTTATTCATTAATGTAAAGAAATTAATTATTAATGGTTGGAAAACTAAATTCATGGATCAAATAGAACATATTTTTCAAAATTCAAAGTCAAAATAGACACAAATTGGAAACTCAAAAACCAAAACAGAAACAAGCCTACAAACTCCGCACTAAAAAAATACTTCAAACAATTTTTTTTGGGCCTGGATTTGCAATAAAGAAATCATGATCTTCAAAATTCTGGCAGATTTGCAGAGGTAGCTGAATTGAGAACCATATGGTGGCTAGAAATAGATGGCACAATCAACACCAAAATGCTATCACCAAAAACAATCTATTTTGCTTATCTTTTAGTGAAGTTTGCAGATAGAGCTTATGGGTTAGAAACTCACCCATCTCAAACTTCCATTCAACTTAACACTTTCAAATCTGAATGCAAAGTATATTTGCAAAAAGGAGGAACCAAAAATGGAGATTTGAAGAAAAGAATTGATATTTATAATATTGATGGAGAAGAAGAAGAAGAAGAAAGAGAAGATGATAATTGGTTTGAGATTGAATTGGGGAGTTTTTATGTAAATAATTTAGAAGATGGAGAGGTGAAGATGTGCTTGAAAGAAGTAAAGAATCAACATTTGAGAGGTGGGCTTCTTGTCGAGGGTATTAAGCTTAGGCCTAAAAAAATGTAGGCTCATGGGTAACCTTTAGTATTTTTTTTTCTCCTTTCGAGATTATCTCTGTAAAGACCCGACTTTCAGAGTTTTAAACAACATATATAAAGCAGCAGAAGACTTAATTAAATAACTTCATTTATTGAAATGATGTATATCTCAAAGACTAACTCAAAATTCCAAAACGAAATAAAAACCAACTCCGGAGTTATTTTAAATAAAACCAAAGAATGAAATAACAAGACTTATCATCAGTCGAAACATAATCTAAAATCCGAAAAGAATTAAATAATATCCCTTCATTTTTGTGACCAAATGGTCGTAATTTAACTTATATTTTTTGAAAAAACTTAATTCTATTTACACAAATGCGACCAAATGGTCGCATTTCACTTCTAAATTACTACCATCTGGTCGCAAATCTTAATATTTTTTTTTTTTTACTTTCATTAAAGAAATAGTTTTCAATAAAACATACAGTGAATCATAAAGTTACAAAATATCTTCTTCATCATCCTCAGTGTCTTCGGTCGTCGCTTCTTCTTCTTCTTCTTCTTCATCGGATTCATCGTCTCGAATAAATTCAGCATCTATGTCACGTGCGCGAGAAGTGGAAGCATTTGTATCATCATCATGCAATGTTATCGTTCCATCGTTCAAAGGACGAACGATACTTCCATTCTGACCATCGTCAATTACACGACATCTTATCTCATCTTCTTGAAAAGCACCAGCTTCCTCTGCATGTTCGTCTTGCTCGGATATGTTTTCCTCTACCTGGCGTGGTTTAACTTTACAAACAACTAACCAATGGCCAGGATCTCGTCTATTAATCGGATAGTTTAGATAATAAACTTGCAACGCTTGTGAAGCCAGGACAAACCTATCGGTGCGCATATGCTTAGACTTGTTTACCTCCACGATTTGTAAATGATCAATCTTATGGACTCCACTTCTTCTGGTTGTCTCGAACCAAGTGCAGTTGAACAGAACAATGCGTTTCATGTCGGACTTGCGTATTGAATCTCAAGAATCTCATCGATTACACTCAAGTAATCGTCTTCGTTTGTCTTGCCAAACGTGACCTTTTATGCAAACACCACTGTTGTTTGTTGCCCTGTTAACTGAGTGCGCCTTCGTTTGAAATCTGTAACCGTTACCGACGTATCCAGTATACGACCTTGCAATCCATCCAGGTCCCAAAGAAATAATGCGAGGATCATCTACCGGTATTGTAGGGGAGTCAACCTGTCATTGATCACATACAGTTAAGTTAGAAGCTCTAAGAACAAATTGATATCGTTTTTTTTTTCTTCAATTTACAATAATTAACTCACGTGTGCACTGAACCATGAACGAAACTCTTTGTCGATTATGGACCCCTCCTCAGAGACTGTAATACCAACTCGTGTCATTCGAACGTATACGTTTAGAAATAATCTGTATGTTACATAAATAGTTAGGAGATATTTGAAATAGTTTGTAATAGTTTTTAGGCGATGAAATAATGTGAAGTTACGAACTCACTCTATGTAAGGCTCGATTTCTTGCGAGTTGCATAACACGTACGTCTGCATTACGTGATACTCGGAATCGGTCAACGGCCTACGCACTGATCTTCCAACTGTCATTCCAGGTTCTGTAAAAATCGGCAAGTCGTTTACGTCAACACCTTAGAGTAAATTTTTGACAATGTTTCGTTTAGCTGGTCGAAACTGCTCTACAATGTGTTAATGAAAGTAGTACGAACAAAATGTGGTGGTCTCTTGCATAAGGTACGCACTACAGATAGATCCTTCTACTCTTGCTTTATTTCCGACCGTCTTTTTCAACCGACGTAAGTACCTGTGGGTACAATGTAGAAAACAATTACATTCGCTCACTGTACTTTATACGTGTACATTTACAAGTTAAATGTGATTACCTTTCAAATGGGTACATCCAGTGGTAATGTACCGGACCACCCAAGAATGCCTCGTATGGAAGATGCACGGGCAGATGCTCCATGGAGTCAAAAAATCCAGATGGGAACATTCGCTCCAGCTTACAAATAATAACAGCGATCTCTTGAACTCAATGAAGCCACATTAGCTTCATTCAGCTCTGTACATGTCAAGTCCCTGAAAAAAACACTCAACTGTGCAAGCGGCTCCCAATGTCTGTTCTCTAGGAACGGCCTGAACGCGACAGGCATCAATCGTTGCATAAATACGTGACAGTCGTGGCTTTTCATCCAGAACATGATATGTTTTTGAATGTCTATACACCGACTCAAATTCGAAACGTATTCGTCCGGGAATTTGATAGATTTGATCCATTCAAATAACGTTTTCTTTTCCTCCGTCGTCAAAATGTACTTTGCTTTTGCGTAATTATCAATGTCGTCAGGCTCCAACTCAAGACGGTTACATATCTCCCGTATATCATAACGTGCCTTCAGATTGTCCTTTGTTTTTCCCGGAACATTCAATATCGTATTGAAAATGTTGTCGAAGAAATTCTTCTCGATATGCATGACATCCAGATTGTGTCTAATCAGTAGATCTTCCCAATACGGTAGATCCCAAAAAATACTCCGTTTCTTCCAACCCGTGTTTTTTCTGGCCGCATTGTTTGCACTATCTGCACCGGCCACTATTACCTTCTTCATCCCTAAAGCATCTATACCGTGTAGAATCTGCCTTCCACTATACATTGTCGGGGGGGTTTCTTTTCTTACTCATCGACCATTCTTCCAGTCACTACCGTTTGAACGGAACGTATGATTTAACGGCAAAAATTGACGGTAACAATCAAACCAACAAGTTTTCCGACCGTTTCTGAGATAAAATGCATCTGTGTCTAGCTTGCAATGTGGACATGCGTATTTCCCTGTCGTACTCCATCCTTTAAGAGGATGAGATCGAGGTCCACACAATTAACTATTGATTACGCAAAACAATAACGAAAACTAAACTAAATACTAAAAAATATATATGATTAAAGCAATTTAAATGTCAACATACCTGACAACATTGAATACGCGGGGAAGTCACTGATCGTCCAGATTAACGCGGCGTGCATCAAGAAATTTTGTTTCTTCGAAATATCGTACGTCATAACACCATCAGCCCACAACCTTTTCAACTCTGCAATAAGTGGTTGCAAATACACATCGAGTTTTTGTTTTGGACTTTTCGGCCCAGGTACGATCACTGTTAGAAAAATCACCGGTTCTCTCATGCACATCGAGGGAGGCAAGTTATACGGGGTTACCATGACTGGCCAAACTGAATATTGTTCCCCGGATGCCCCGAACGGGTTAAAGCCATCCGTGCATAAGTCCAATCTGACGTTTCTCGGATCTTATGCAAAATCAGGATGACAATTATTTAAATGCTGCCATGCCGCTGCATCTGAGGGATGTCGCATAACACCGTCATCATGTGAATGCTCGTGATGCCATCTCATGTGCGAAGCTATCACATCCGATGCATACAACCGTTGCAGACGTGGGGTTAGCGGTAAATAAAACATGCGGGCATACGGAATCAGGTTGCGTTTCCCTTGTTTATATCTTGGGAGAAAACAGAATTTGCAGTGATGCAGGTCCTCATCCACGTCCCAGTAAATCATGCATCCGTTTTGACACGAATCTATTTTCTCCACGGGTAATCTTAGACACTCCACTAGCTTTTTCGTGTCGTACAAACTGTGGGGCATATTATTTTCTTCTGAAGCGCATCGCCGAAACCACGATGCAATCGAATCAAATCCTCTACCGGGTATGTTGTACTGCTCCTTTATATTTAAAAGTTCTGTAGCAGCAGCAAGTTGACTTACCTCACACTCATCGTACAATGGTCGGCTAGCTGTCCTAATCATCTCATGCATCTTACGTGCTTCCGGATTCATTTCCTCTTAAACAGCTCTTTCATATTCGTCTATGTTCAAACTTTCACGGATATTTTCATTGCCCCCATACCCCGCACCCTCAAGTATCATTTGCTGCATCTGACTACAATGTTGTTCATCATTTCGTTCTTCGACATCAACCCCGACATTCGAGCTGCTACCCTCGTATTGTCTCGATTCCTGTAATGCAGCGTCGAACATTTCCTTTGTTTCCCCCTGATACACCCAGTGATAATAGTTCTGCACAAATCCCCGACTGTAAAGAGTATGATTCTTCTATTGTCGCATTTCCTGCAAGGGCAGCGTAGCTTTTCATCATACTTTTCATAATAGACAGTTGTCATGCAGAACTCAACAAACTGTTCAACCCCCGCGACGAACTCATCGTTCAAATACCCGTCTATCAACCGAACATACATCCACTCTCTCATTTTCTTTTTTCTTAATGCTAACAAACAATGTGTGGAGGGGTTTTTATAATGGACTCCTCTGCTCATTTGCGACCAGATGGTAGTATTTTTGCTACCATTTGGTCGCATTTTCCGGCCAAAATTTCCCGCCATTTTTCTCACTGCCCCGGGTCACATCAAGTCAGAATTTACGACCATATGGTCACTTTTTTGGTGAACAGTTGGTAGCTTTTATCCCACCAAATTCTTTATCAATTATTGATCCCATAAAATCACATAGTTTGCGACCATCCGGTCACTTATAATTGTGACCATTTGGTAGCTTTCTTCCCTCCAATTATAAGCTACCACTGCTCACTTTTAGGTCACCAAAATTGCGACCATTTAGTCACTTTTAATTGTGACCATTTGGTAGCTTTCTTCCCTCCAATTATAAGCTACCACTGCTCACTTTTAGTCACCAAAATTGCGACCAGGTAGTCACTTTTAATTGTGACCACTTGGTAGCTTTCTTCCCTCCAAAATTACGCGCCATTTTTTGCTACCAAAACATATTTTAGTCACAAAAATGCGACCAGAGGGTCTTTTTTTAGGTGACCAATTGGTCGCTTTTTTCACGCCATAATTTCGCGCCATTTTTTAAGACTACTTCTTTTGGTCGCAATCTGGTCGCAAAAAAAGTGACCAGATGGTCACTTAGAGTCAACCTTCAAAGAAAGTGACCAGGTGGTCACCAGAAAACTACCATTTTTTTTGTCGCAATTTTATGGTCGCATTTTGACAGTTTTTTTGTAGTGAAAAGTGACGAAACCGAAATTCTTCTTCTTCTTTTTCCAAGGGGGCAGCGGCGTGGCTATGAGGAAGAGAGGGTTTGTATTTTTTCTTTTCTTTTCTTTCTTTCTGATGGAATGAAACCTAACCCTTGACACCTCATCAGACCACATTCCCTTTATTTACCAAAATGCCTCCCAAGATGACAAAATTGTAAAAGTATCTCCCTTTTGCAAAATTGTCACCAAACAAGCCTAAGGACACAATTAAGAATGTAATATTAAAATCCAAAAGTCCGGTATTTAATTAAAAATATTAATTTAAACCGAAAATTGAAATTTACCTTGTAATGGGGCGTTACAATCTCAAAGAACAAATTTTAAATATATATATCCATTTATATCCTTACATTTTTTTTAATTATTCAAATAGCATATGTGGAATATTGAAAATATAAATAAATTAACATTTAACTTATAATAAAATGAGATTTTTAATTCCTAATAACTTATTTAGATGATAGTTATTCAATTCAACATAAATCAAAAGTCAATTGTTCAGTAATTTAGAGAAATTTTATTGGGTAACAGATTTTAATGCAATATTTGTAAATATATTACTGGTTAAAAACTGTTTATATAAATATACTATTTTTTATTGAGTTAATTAGTGATTACTTATGATCAATGTGTAAATTAGCAATTCACTTATTGTAAAATAAAATATGTAGTTCAATGTTACAAATCTTTGAGTGACCAGCTTATAATTTGCTATATTTATATTTTTTTTATAAATATTATAGAAAAATTTATTAGATTTGCCATCAATCTAATAATTAATTGAAACAAATCTATATTTGATGACTATTTTGTTTTATTTTTAATATTGATAATCTTTTAAACAAATTTGTTTAATAATATTTGTAGGGTCCTATAATATAGAATTATATATTTTTATATATTATCTTAGAAAGAATGGTGCTAACTCAACCATGCAATATAGAACACAACAAGCATAAGTTAAAAATAAGAGGACAACATTATGGTCTATACTCGTTTTGATTATTTACATACCAACTCTTCAAAAGTCTCTCAACCTCTTCTTTTAAAACCACCTTTTTATCATTACGTTATATCCAATCATAATGTGCAACGTGTCAATAAATGGCATGTGGAAGTATATGATATTTTGATGGTTTGCTATTGTGGGGGTCAATTTTAGATATAACAACAAATCTAAGTAGAGAATGTCTGTCCCCTAAATTCCCATTCAATGATATTTGAGATATCAAATGAATTTGAAGAATTCCATTATGGCATGTTTGTTACATTATATTGGGATGAGTTTTGTGATGGATATTCTATATCATGTTTGTTATATGGGTTTTGATTTTTCACATGTTTAGGTGTTAGTTTTTCAAGTAAAAAAAAAAAAAATCCTACCAAACTATGATTTTGTGGTGGGAGTTGTAAATGTCTACAATTTTAAATCTCAAATATATAACCCCTTCAATATTTAAACTAACTAAATAAAAATTGTGATCCAAACGTTCGTATGAGAATTATGAAGGTATAAAAAACAAAGGTTATTTCTGGTAAGTATTTACACTTAAATTAAAAATGAATTTTGAGTGGTTAGAAAAGTGGGAAATATCTTACACTTCATGGTTGACTTTTTTTTTTTCCATTTTAACTCGACACTAACTATTTTATTTTACCTTTTCACACTTTTTCTTTACACTAGTCTTAGAACACGTGCATCACACGTGATATTCTTTTTATTTGAAAGTTAGTGTATTTTTTATTTAAATTTTACATGCATTAGTTTTAACTTTTTAACTCATGACTTTCTAATTATTTAATTTCTTTATATTTTTTAAGTTAATAAAAAATAATTTTAAAAATAAATTTTAATTGAAATAAAATAATATAGTTAATTGAAGTAAAAGAACAAACAAACAGCAATATATAGGCCTTTTTAATATGTTGAATGATTAACATAAAAAATTAAATTAATTATAAAAATTTGGTAAATAGTGTTTTTAATATTTTATAATTTTGAACATATTATTAATTTCTCTACTTCAATAAACATGGTAATATAAATTAATATCAACAATGTACTAATTTTAATGAATTATTGATAAATTGATCAATAATTAAAAAAAAGAATTAAAATCAATATAATTAATATATAAGTGGTAATTAAATGGTAATGACATATTTGTAAATTAAAGGTTTAATGAAGCATCCTCGTTGAGCTCTTCTATTATTGATTGTTGGTGGAAAGCTTTTGGCACTCTTTTGTCCCCTCCATGATCAAAACTTTCAGATGGAACTTGTTTATGGATATCATCCCGTCTTCGGCTAATCTCAGACGAAAAGGAATAGACATTCATCCTTGGTACTCTATATGTAAAACTAATATCGAAACGTCTAGCCACGCGATTTGGGGATGCTCAGACTGCAAGAAAATTTGGCTTTCATTATTCCCGAATGCTAATTTTGTCTTTAAGGATCATTGGAGCCCGGCAGATTGCCTCTTTTGGTTCTATGAAGCTAATCAGAAAAACATTGAGAGATTGCTTATAGCTGCGAGGCATATATTGGAACAACAAGAACTTGTGGGGGTTTTAACCACTCTAGAGTCAACGATCAGAATTCATTGGCCAAAATTCTGGGGTGGGAAGAAGAGTTCATGTCTCTCAATAGGCGCCCTCTGCCTCTCATCTTTGGTAGCAACCTCCCAACCCCCTCTGCTTGGGTTGCCCCTACAGAAAACTGCCTGAAGCTCAATGTGGATGCACCATCAACACCGGATGCCATAAGGAAGGTTTGGGGTGAGTTCTCCGAAATCATGTCGGGGTGGTCCTTTTGGTAGGTTGCAAGGAGATTCCTATCAACTCCCCTAAATTTCTGGAAGCTCAGGTCATCTATGAAGGTCTTTGCTCTTTAACCTCTCCAGGCTGTCGCGTCCTTGTTGAATCAGACTGTCTTGAAGTCGTTAACTTGCTTCTCTGAAAGTCCATGGATCTCACAAAAATTTCCAACATCCTTGAGGATATTTGGGATATCTCGGAGGCAACATTGGGGGTCAATTTCAACCATATTCGGAGGGATTGCAATAGGCCTGCTCATAGACTTGCTCAAAAGGCTGCTTCTGAAGATTTAAATGGTTGCTGGAAGGAGCCAATTCCTGTCAACATTCTTTCTTTTATTTCTTAGCTTTCTCCTTCCGTTCTATACCTAAAAAAACGAATGGTAAACTTAAAGTAAATAATGGCATATTTTATAATTTTTAAAAATCATGAAGGATAAAATAGTCCAAACGTGTTTCTTAAACATTCCTATCAGGATGACATTATTGGAAATTTGCCCATGACTAGATTCAAGAGAGATAAATAACAGAAAATGGAAGCGTACCTGAATTGATGAATTGAAAGCTATATCGTACATGTTTTAGAACTTCCAATTCTCTTTTGTTTTTACCATATCACTGTAATGTTACAGAGAGTAACCACTTTGATGGGGAGGGGAAATTACGTAAAAAAAACACAAACAATGGGACCATAACCCTCTCTTATAGAATTGACTAAAATAATTGATTAGTCAGTTATCAAGATTTATTTATTTCTAATTTAGCCACTCATAAAATTAGAAATTGCATATGATATCTATATTTACAAAATTCATGATATTATATAATTACTC
The DNA here is from genome assembly GCA_028015215.1 of Gynostemma pentaphyllum. NCBI lineage: Eukaryota > Viridiplantae > Streptophyta > Magnoliopsida > Cucurbitales > Cucurbitaceae > Gynostemma > Gynostemma pentaphyllum. Next base: position 58,776,601 of record CM051351.1, on the reverse strand, counting down.
ATAAGCCAATATTTTAACTTTAAATTAGCTTAAGATAGCATTTACATTTAATAATTATATGTGTGGTCTCATGTATTGATTTTTTCTCAAATATTTGCTATCAAATATGCTACTTTTTCTCACTCTAAATTTATAATTTCTCTCTCTCTCTCTCTCTCTCTCATGAGATTCTTTTGCACGTGTGGACCAGTCAATAATAGGTCGGTTCAAAGTGGACCTCAATTTAAATAATGAAATACACCAATTTTTTAGTTGGATTGTGAATTCATCAAATGGGTTGTCCTTTTTCTGTAGGCCATCTCCACTGACCTCAAAATACCTAATTTTTGGCTTCGTGTTGATGTGTAATTTACCTAACCTAGGCTTCATTTGAAAATCTCTTTCTAACCCACAATAAAAATATACGATAACTAGATATAATTGTATGTCACGTCTCTATAGTTTATGTATTTTATAATTTATACTCTTCTATTTTAATTAAGAAAATAATTATTCATTTATATAAATTATTTATATTTACTCCGTTTGTTTTAATAGAATTGAAACATTTGTAAATCCTAATTTCTGTAAAATTATCCTTAAAAATCAATATCAATCTAAATATAGTTTAACTAGTTAGATATTAGTGTTCTCTCCTATTAAACTGAAAGTTAAATATTATCCCCTTCTCTTATTTCATGTAATCCTATTATCTTATTATAATCTCGATATTAATTTATTTTTTTTAGTAATTAATTTTTTTACTATTGAGCCTTTATGTTGTCAGTGAATATTCACTACTACAAATTTGGCCTTAGTTGACATCAGCTTATTTGTGTAAGTTGACATTTTTCAAATAAAGTGTTAACTATTTTAAATTAGCAGTCAACAAATAATTTATAAAAATAAGACCAAATATTAAAAGCGTTAACTATTATCAATCCCGGAAAAAGTGATTATTAATTACCTTTGTGTGTCATCATTTATTCATTAAAACGACTTCGTTTTGGTCTAGCGAAAAAAGGTATATATTTATTGTGGTTGCATGTCAACTATTTTCAACAAGATAGCTAGCGAAAAAAGGTATATGGTGATTGGTTTTGCGTGTCAATTATTACCTGATCAAAACTACGTCGTTTTGAAAAACCTAAAAATATTTTTTACTTGGCTAAAATTTTCCCCCCTTCGTTTTTACATCCCTTGCCGCCTGAAACCCCTTCCTTTTTTCTCCCTTACTGCCTGAAACCCTCTTCCTTTTTTCATTTTTACTCCCTTGCGATTTACCCCAAGTGACATTGAAACCCTATTCCTTTTTACTCCATTTCTATTCAAAAGAACGAGGATGAGTCAGAAACCGGGTCGCAAAACTCCAACCGACATTCCAAAAAAGAGTCACAAAACTCCAACTGAAAATGAGGTTGAGGAAAAAATCCACAATGGAATTCGAAGCGGAAAAGTCCATCATCGGAATCAGTAGACAGGTTTTTTTTTCAATTCGTTTTATATAGAAAAGTCACATATGCGATTCTGTTTCAATTTGTTTTATATTCACAATCGATGATGCTTCTAATCACTATTGAAAAAGATTGATTTCTCTTAGGAAATGCATGTCATTCTGTTTCAAATGCGATTCTTTTTTGTCATCTTACCCTTCAAAGCATGCCATTCTGTTTGAATTTGTTTTTTGTTTGAATTCTTTTTTTGTTTGAATTCGTTTCTGAAATTAACTAATTCTTGATTTGTTGATAATATGCTGTTAATTTGTTGTGTGTGTATTTTTTATATATGTATGACTTCTTGTTCTCAATGACTATTCTGTTTTAATATAGTTTCTTGGTTTACACTTCTTGGTTTGTGTTTGCTGCTGGTGATAATTTTTAATGTTTTACAATGTGATACTTGTAAAAAATTTCATTAGGAATGACATAATAGACAAAACATGGATGTCAAGAGATCGGTTATCGAAAGAATATGAAGTTGGTGTGGAAACCTTCATTGCTTATGCATTGAGACATGTAAAGGGAAAAACTTCCATACGATGTCCGTGCATTAAATGTGGGAATTGTAACATTCTTAGTAGTAGCGAAGTAAGAAATCACTTATTCATAAAAGGCATGGACCAAAGATATTTCAATTGGATTTGGCATGGTGAGAAACTTAATGGATATTCTGAAGATAAAAAAGTGGATGAAGTTCATGAGTTTGAAGGATTTGAGAATGATGATGACATTGTTGAGATGGTAGAAGTAGCACATCAATCTTTAGAGAATAACCCAAAAAGATTTAAGGAATTGTTCTTGGATGCTGAAAAGCCTTTATACCTAGGGTGTATAAAATTCACCAAGTTAAGTTCACTGGTAAAATTGTATCACTTAAAAGTTAAGTCTGGATGGAGTGATTCTAGCTTTTCAGAGTTATTAAGATTGTTAAATGACATCCTTCCTGAAAGTAACGAATTACCAACTTCCATGTATGAGGTAAAGAAAACTTTGGTTACTCTAGGAATGAGTTATGAGAAAATCCATGCATGTCCCAATGATTGTTGTCTATATAGAAATGAGTATATTAATGCACCTAATTGTCCCCAATGTGGAGTATCAAGGTGGAAAAAGTGTAGGAATTCAACGAAAGAAAAAATAGGAGTACCTGCAAAAGTTCTATGGTATTTTCCACCTATTCCACGATTTCAGAGATCATTTAGTATTTCTAAACATGCGAAAGACCTAACATGGCATGCTAATGAAAGAATTGTCGATGGAAACATGTGTCACCCTGCTGATTCACCATCTTGGAAATGGATAGATCATTTGTGGCCTGATTTTGGGTGTGAGACAAGAAACCTCCGTCTTGCTCTTTCATCAGATGGGATTAATCCACATAGTGATTTGAGCAGTAAGTATAGTTGTTGGCCAGTAATCTTGTCAATATATAATCTCCCCCCATGGTTATGCATGAGACGTAAGTTTTTGATGTTGACTATGATGATTTCTGGGCCTAAGCAACCTGGGTATAATATAGATGTGTACTTAGCTCCACTTATTGATGATTAAAAGTTGTTATGGAATGAAGGTGTTGCATGTTATGATGCATGTCGAGATGAAACGTTTACATTAAAAGCAGTGTTAATGTGGACTATTAATGACTTTCTGGCTTATGGTAATTTAGCTGGTTGCACTGTTAAAGGATATTATGCATGTCCATTATGTGGTGAAAACACATCAGCTATGCACTTAAAGTCTAGTATGAAAATGACATACCTCGGCCATAGGAGATTTTTACCACATGATCATCCATTTAGAAAACAAATGAAGGCATTTGATAACAAGAGAGAATTTGGTAAAGCCCCAAAACCAATGAATGGAGAAGATATTTTACAAAAGTTGAAGGAACTACAATTCTCTAAACCCTCAAAGTGTTGTTTGAAGAAAAAATCCGTGTTCTTTGAACTTGAATACTGGAAGAAGCTTCATGTTCGTCATTGTTTAGATGTAATGCATATAGAGAAGAATGTATGTATGAATTTGGTTGGTACATTGCTTGATATACCAGGAAAAACAAAAGATGGAGTGAAAAGTCGATATGATTTACAGCAAATGGGTATACGCACTGAATTGACACCAAAAGTTGTTGGAAAGAGAACATTCCTCCCCCCTACATGTTATACCCTATCAAAACAAGAGAAGCGCGTTGTTTGCGAGTCTTTGTCCTGTATGAAAGTACCAGAGAGGTATTCTTCCAATACTAAGATATTTGTGTCGGTTGACGATTTAAAAGTATCTGGATTAAAATCACATGATTGTCATGTTCTTATACAACAACTACTCCCGGTTGCAATTCGCTCAGTACTACCTAAGCATGTTAGATTAGTTGTCACACGATTATGTTTGTTCTTCAATTCGATATGCAGTAAGGTGATGAATGTTTCTCAACTTAATGTCTTGGATCAAGAAATTGTAGTCACATTGTGTATGTTGGAAAAATACTTCCCCTCGTCATTTTTCACCATAATGATTCATTTAATAGTACACATTGTTAGAGAAGTGAGACTATGTGGTCCGGTATACTTACGTTGGATGTATCCTTTTGAACGTTATATGAAAGTTCTCAAAGGGTATGTTAGAAATAAAAATTGGCCTGAAGGTTGTATTGCAGAGGGATATATAGTCGAAGAAGCTCTAGAATTTTGTTCTGAGTTTTTGAATGATTTAGATCCTATTGGTCTCGGAACTGCCAAAGATCGATATAATATTGATGAATTAGGACGACCTTTGTCTGCGGCTTCCCATGTTAGACCTGATCAAGAACAGCTACAACAAGCTCATCGCTACGTGCTAGAAAACACCAATGATGTACAACCATATATAGAGTATGTGCTTTCACTTTCTCTGATAGTTCTTTGGGTAAAATACCATTTTCGTCCCTGAACTTTCACTCAAGTTTCATTTTCGTCCCTGAACTTTCAAAAGTTACCATTTCGTCCCTGAACTTTCCGTTTCATTTCGTTTTGGTCCTTTAAATTTTTTTTTTCGGTCTAAAACACTAATGGAGGGCTTATGTGGCAAGTAATTGATAATGTGACATTATAGAAATATATCGTGAGGTTAAATACCATGGAAAACGAATATAAAATAAGGTTAATCTCATTTTTTTCTCTTTAATTTCAATTTTAAATCTCACTGTATATTCGTTTTTCTACATCTTTTAACCTCATTGTATATTTATATAATGTCACATCATCAATTATATGCCACATAAGCCCTTCGGTGATGTCATAGATGAAAAAAAAATCTGAATGACCAAAACGAAACGAATTGGAAAGTTCAGGGACAAAAATGGTGACTTTTGAAAGTTCAGGGACGAAAATGAAACTTGAGTGAAAGTTTAGGGACTAAAATGTTATTTTACCCTAGTTATTTTGTTTAATCTTAAATGGGTAATTAGTATCATTAACGATATTTGTAGGCAACATATGGAGTATTTGAAAGTTAGTAACCCGTCAAGATCAAGAAATAAAAAATGGATACAAGATGAGCATCATCGTTCATTTATTTCTTGGTTATGTGAACAAGTAAGGCTTCAAGTAGAACTTTTTAGTTGCAATTAAACTAACAATATTTAAATACCAAGTTATTGATTTTTTTGGGTGTTAATCGAGCTTGCGGCAGTAAATAATAAGATATCTGATACTTTACGATGGATAGCACTAGGACCCTCGCCCAGTGTGACCACATATTCTGGATATGAAATTCAAGGAATCTGGTTCCATACAAAGTCTCGTGATGATGTTCGAAATGTGCAAAATAGTGGGGTTAGTTTGATAGCAAGGACAATGCAAACATCTAGTGCAAAGGATAAAAATCCCATAATCACCGACATGACTTTCTATGGTGTGATTCATGAAATATGGGAACTTGATTATATTAGTTTTAAAATTCCAATGTTCAAATGTAATTGGGTTGAGAGCAATAGACGTGCCAAGCATAAGTACAATCATCGACTTGCTCGCAAAGACTATCCTAATTTACGTGAGAAGTTGGTAAGCTTTGCAAGTTTCATGTGTTTTTAGAATCAATTTCATGTTTAGGTTTTATAACTTTACTTGACTAATATTTAACTTTTAAAAAGATTAAGGAAGGAAAATATGACGAAGAAATTGATCGTTCAATATTATGGAAGATTACACGTCAAGATTCAAATGGAGAGTACTTGAATGAAGATACAAAAATGATGGCTGACCGAATTGTAAGTTTAAATTTTCTTATTCTTATATGAGTGTAATACTTTGTAAGATATTTTAATGCCCTATTTTTTGTGACTGTAGGAGGATGTAGCTAAGAGTTTTTTGGGTAACAACTCTAATCCTGAAGATGATATTTTGAGCCAAGCATTTGGAATTGAAGAACGTTCGGGACATGTTAGAGGAGTTGGAGCAGGTGTCACTCCTTCCATCTACTTTCATAAACCCTTACCTTTGATGGCCGATGATGAGGAGTTTGCAACTTGGAAAATGGAAAGGAAGATGATACTATCACAATATGAGTCAATGACTAAACGTTTCAAAGAAATGGAAGATCTATTGAAAGGGAAACCGCCAACCCCGAAATCTGAGTATGATAGTTGCTCAAAACCCGAGGTTAAAGTTGCTAAAAAAACTTCAATACATGTGACTAGTCCATTGAAAAGAGAGGTAAAATTGTTTTTTTTGTTGCCTAAAAGTTAATTCACTGTTTTATATATGTACATAGTTAAAAGTTGTTGATTTAATGATATATATTTCTCATTAGTTCCTCTAAAAGGGAAAATCATGCGATTTGGCTGTTGGGACTAGGGGTGAACAAATCCAAACCAACCCAGCTGTCCAAACTGAACCAAACCAATCCAAACTGGTTTGGTTTGGTTTTTAAACTGTAATTTGTCCAAACCAACCCAAACCAATAAATAACGGTTTGGTTCGGTTTTACATATTTTTATAGCGATCCAAACCAAACCAATCTAATACATATTATACTATATATATATAGTATAATATAATTTTTAAATATTCACTAAAACCTTATAAAATGAAAAAATAGAAAAGATTTTCAACCCTATTGTGTAATTATAACAAGATTTTATGAATTTTATTATGACCATGTTTGTAATTTTTGTTTAATTTGTTATATTGAACTTTTTGATGAATTGAAATTAGTCATTCAAAAATTTGTGGAAGCCAGTTTTTAGATTTTGTTGATTTTTTTTCATGATGTAAATTAAGTATTTAAGAAAGATAGAGAGAAGAAAAAAATGCAAGACCAAACCGAACCAAACCAATCCAAACCGGTTCGGTTCGGTTCGGATTCTTTATAATGAACGGTTTGGTTCGTATATTCTGAAAATAAAATCCAATCGGATATTAAATTTTAGTAAAATCCAAACCAAACCAATCCATTGTTCACCCCTAGTTAGGACTGTTAAGAATATCGTTGCACCGGGAATGGTTTTTGAGAGAGAAGATTCAAATGAAGTTGTTCATGGGGTAGCTCTCACTAAGGATGATGTACGAGTAGCTATTGATATTGCTTTTGATAGTGGTATTGCATTGCCTATCCCTATTTTAGGCAATGTTGAAACTGTATTTGAAGCTACTGGTGCACATGTTCCATGGCCTAAAGATCTTGTTATTAAGCATAAAAAGATTAAGGTAAAATGCATTTTTGATTTCTCTTAGGAAGATTTATTTTAGACCTATATTGAATGGTTTTATTACGCATTCTTGTAGGAATGCAAAGGAGAAAATCGAGAAGTGGCTGCTTTGAAGGGTAAGATGATAAAAAAGACACCAAAAATGCATACGACAGTCAAAGCTATTTTTAGATATGTGGAAAGTACAATGCAAAATGACTACTTGAAGGTTCCCATTGAAGAAAATATATTTGGGTCAAAGATCACATATAGTATTTTGAAGGATGATATTAAGTAGTTTTGCTTGATGGAAGACGTGGCTAATACAATTATTGCTGCGTACATTGCGTGTGTTCCTTCTTTCTTATGCATATATTTTAGTTTTGATGATTCTTTTATGTTCAAGGTGCCCATTAAATATATTTATGTTTTCTGCTTCTTTATTTTAGGTGCTTATGTGAGAATGATCCGAATATATTAGATATATATTGCCTTTGTGAATCCTTGCATCCTTTCACATAGCTCTGGACGTGTGGAAAATCGTTCAAAGGATTTATGTGCTAGTTTGAACGCACTTGACCGCAATAAGTTAATCATCATTCCATGTAATCTCGGGTATGTTTTAAACCAAATAACATATATTATGATAATTATATTGTTCTCATAACTTTAACTTTTATTTATTTGTAGGAAACATTGGATGATAATCATTGTGTCTTTTGTGAGTGGTATGGTGTATTCAATAGATTCTGTTCAACATAGGATCTGAGATGATGTTCGAAACATTGTTGATATGTAAGTTAATATTCTATGTTTTTATTAGCAATACACTTGACAGTGATTTCAATTAAATGTCTCTTACTTCACTATTAAAGTCATATTTTATGTTTTTTGTTAAGATATGTAAGATTTTAGTTTAAATGTGTGTTTATGTATATCTTAAATTAGGTCTCTAAGAATGTGTGCTACTCAAGACAATACAAGAGTTCCAAAAAAGTTTACATGGACAGTTGTTAAGGTAAGTTTTATCACTAATATTTACCTTACAAATGGGTAATCAAATTTTGATTCAGCATGTCATCTTTTTTTTTTGCAGTGTGCTGATCAACCGGGCAATACTGAGTGTGGATATTACGTAATGAAGTTCTTAAGAGATATTTGTTACTCAAAGGAGCGTGATAATTACCGATGTGGTAAATACTTATCTAATATTATACAAATGTTTATTCTTATTTATATAGTAATATTGTTATTCATTTATTTGTAGTTAACGAGGAAAAGACACTTTGCTCAATCAGAGATCGATGATATTAGAGTTGAGTTGACTGATTTTTTGGGCGAATACATATAGTGTGAGACAATGATATTAGTTCTCTTAAGAAATGGTTGATTGGTAGTCCCTTGAACTCATTTTGTAGGTGTTAGTGGATGAATATTTGTGTTTAAAGTTACTTTTGGAATGTGACTAGTTTTGTAACTATGACTAGTGTTCATAGTTAAACTCATTTTGTAGGTGGTAGTGGATGAATCTTTGTGTTCAAAGTTATTTTTGGAATGTAACTAGTTTTGTAACTATGCCTAGTGCTCAAAGTTATATTTTGCTGCCTATGAATTTTTGTGTTTAAAGGTATTTTTTGTGGATGAATATTTGTAACTATGGATACTCAAATTTATATATATAAATGAAATTTTGTTGGATGTGACTGCAAGTTTATAGAATTGTTTTCAGATTGAAAAATATTTACAGGTTTACAAAACTGCTTTCAGATTGAACAATATTTACAGGTTTACATGACACCTTTCCATGATGCTTTTTAAGTGTCAACTTATAAAAACTGGTTGTATAACTGGACTGATAACTTAGTATAATACAATTGATGTCAAAAGATCATCAACTACGGAGACAAATATTGATATAATATAAATGTCAAGATTACCAATGTACATTGACGCGTATTCAATGTCAACATTTCGTTAACTTGATAAAAATTCTAGTCAAAATATGAGAATTTTTGACATATAATGTATGTCAACAAAAATGTAAAGTTGACGCGTTTATGAAAGATGACACGCGATTAGATGATGCCAAATTTTTTTTGTGTATTCTCATTGTTGACGCGTACAGGATGTCAACTAACGTCAAATTTGTAGTAATGATTTAATCTTCATTGATATTTAATGATAAGATGTACTACATTTTTATTTTTTCACACAATCTTATTATTCATTATGTAGATTATTAAAATGGTTAATGAAAAATTACACCCTAAGGCGAGAAGCTCTGAGCAGGGTTGAGCCATCAAGCTCCCCAATAGACGAGAAGTTTCAAACTAGGTCGAGCCAAGAGCTTCCCAAATCTCTAGGAAGTTCAAGCATTGAACTCCCTTGAGAGGCGAGAAAGTCCGAACCAAACTCCAAATGAAGTTGAGCCTAGACTCCTTCAGAATAGGCAACTCGAATGATTTGACTCGAGGTCAAGCTCCTTGACCGGACATTATTTCAAGAAGCCCACAGTGTCGACTATTAAATATGTTAAAAATCACAACTAGACCCAAAAGCTTAAGCTTAATGGGTAAGGGTAAATTTAATCATACATCTCAACACCCCCTCTCACATTGTGGCTTGGATATTTTGCACAAGGCCCAAACATGTAGAATTTAAATGGGGAGTAAATATCATTACAGGGGTTTGAACTCAGAACCTCCTGCTCTGATTCTCTTTTTAAATATGTTTAAATCACCAACCTAAAAGCTTAAAGCTTTTCAGTCTAATGGTGATTTAACATATTTAATATCGACCATTAAGAGTTTTTGGGTATAGTAATGATTTAACATATTGAATATCGATCATTAGGCCCATGCCCACAACCTAGTCCAATCGACGAAATATAAATACAAATAGACCTCCCTGAGAGGTATGCTCACCATCAACCTTACACACAAGCACTTTTTCTAGAACCCTAAAAGATTTGTGGTACAAGAAAAAATTCGTCTTGTCATACTCTACTCTTACTCCTCCAAATGATTCCCCCTAACTTGATTGTCGTAGTCTCCGTTGCCGGCACTATACCGGTGTCCAAGCTCTGACTATCACCATATATTTGCCTCCTTTCTTAGCTAGGAACTTGGAGCAGCTTCTCAAATCATGAAGGGAGAGTTAATTGAGGAGGGAAAATTTTGACCGTAAAGCGATTTAACATCTCTACAAATTATATAGTTGATATGAGATTTTTTTTAGAGTTTATAATACCAATTTTCATATAAATTGGAATTCTTTTTTTTAGATACTATATTAAATTGGAAAGGGTAGACAATCTTCAACTTTATAAAATAGAGTACTGATGTCTACCCAATTAAACTATATTCATGTTCACTATACAATTTAGAATTATAGTATACATACTTTTTATTTTAAGTTTTTAAGCTCTCTTTTTAATTTTATTTAATCTTAAAAAAGTATAATTATTCGAGAATGCAATGTGTGAGTTAACGTGGGCGAAAAACTGTCATTCTCATATGTGCTTTTAACACTTTGAAGAATTCTTAAACAATTGTCGAGTGAATGCTTCAAATTTGATAAAAGAATCTCATGGAAAAGATATTTGCTCAATCTTTTCAATCAAAAGGTCTAACCCACATATTGTACTTTATTTACTCAAGAGATTAAAAAAAAAGAAAAAACAGTGTAGTGGATGTTTTCTTTCCTTCCTAAAAAAAAGGGAAAGTAAATTTCTTCAAAAAAGAAAAAAAAAGGAAAGTAAAATCTAAACAATTTTAAAATGTTACAATACATTCTAATCTACATCCTATGAAGAATTTTTTTTAAAGGTAGTGCTTGATATACTAGTAAGAGATTTGAATGTTTAGAAAATGAATACATAAGAATATAAATCCTATATTTGTAGGAAGGATTAAGAGTTTTATCATATGATTTGATTTTTTTTTATTAAATTATCATCTAAAATTCAATACAAATAAATTAAATTTATTAACTATTTTTTTTAGGTAAAATGCAAATAAGCCCATGTGATTTTTACCAAATGCACGAACACCCCTCGCGGTTTGAAAATGTCAAATCATACCCATGTGGTTTCAAAATTTTCAAATTATTCCAATGAGACTCATTCCTTTCAACGCCATTAATTTTCTGTTAACCATAATTTTTTTTGTTTAAACTTCGATTTGAATGATTCAAGATGTCTTGGAATCCTCATTTATGGATCTAAGTTATGGTCATTTCAAAACTTCAAAATCATTAATAAATAAAATAGTTTATTATCATCAAAATACTAGGTACGATTTACACCATTAACGCTTTTGGTTACAGATGATTTAGAAGTTTTGAACTGATCATAGCTTAGAGCCCGAAAGGAGAATTCCAAAACATTTTGAATAATCCAAATCAGAGTTCAAACGAAGAAGTTATGGCCAAAAAGAAAATTAATGACGTTGAAGTGGAAGAGTCTCATTGAGATAATTTGGAACCACAAGAGTATGATTTGTATTTTCCAACCACAGAGGATGTTCATACATTTGACAAAAATCATAGGGGGCTTATTTGTATTTTACCCTAAATTAAAAGATAATTATTTATAATTTTAAAAAATGAATAAAATAAAACAAAACAATTAGTTTATAGGTTAATTATTTATGGTGGGTTTTGGATGAGAAATTTAATAGTGTCATGTCTCTAACATCCAGGTTGAAGGGGTGAGTTCAGGTGAATTAAGTCTCATTACTCCGACTCATATTTATTAGATGAGTTTTGGGTAAAATATTATTTTGGTCCCTTAACTTTCACTCAGGTTTCATTTTCGTCCCTAAACTTTTAAAAGTTACGTTTTTCATCCTTGAACTTTATGATTCGTTTTGTTTTGGTGATGCGACATTATAGAAATATACTGTGAGGTTAAATACCATGGAAAAACGAATATATAGTGAGGTTAATCTAATATTTTTCTTAATGATTCCAGTCTTAAACCTCACTATATATTCGTCTTTCCACGTTATTTAACCATATTGTATATTTATATAACGTCACATCATCAATTACATGTCACATAAGTCCTCCGGTAGTGTCCTAGACGGAAAAACACAGACAAGATGATTAAAATGAAACGAATCGTAAAATTCGACAAAAATGAAAGCTGAATGAAAGTTTAAGGACTAAAATAGTATTTTATCTCTAGGTTTTATTACTTTGACTTTTTAAGTTTCTAAAACTCATAGATATAGAATAGTAAAAGTTGTAAATAGTTTCATAGATGGCTAGAATAAATTCATCAAACGAGCCACAAATTCAAACCGATTAATTAACCACAAACTACACAAAAAATAATAATTAATATTTATGAAATTATATACTACATTACCTCAAACTTGCAAATCCCACGCTAAAAAACATATACCAAACATTTTGTTTTTTTTGAAGACTCATATACCAAACAATTAATGATTATTCAACCGATAACATATATATATATTTAATTGAGAAATTCACCAAAATAACATTTTTTTTCATCACAATTTTCAATATAGTAAAAGTTTGATTTATTTTCAAAAACACATATTTTGTTTTCATTAATGTGTGATGGATGATTTCTACAGTTAAGCACTTGATGTTGGTGTTACCTTCTAATTGGTTTAAATACGTGAAATGTGGGTCGATATTAGTCAAGAGGTACCGATATGGTACCAACCAAGAGAGCTTAAACAGTTGGGTCAGTTCAATAGTAATAAACGTTAAAATAGAAACGTCGCAATAATGAATAATTAAGTGTTGGTTTCAGTGCATACCCCATTAAGTGAAATTATTTGTCTATATAACCGTTGAAAGTTGGACTATATAGGCCCCTAACCGTCTAATTTGGACTAAACTTATTTTTTCATGGGGATGGCTTGGTTGTTATGAGTGGATAATAAATAATACTGCTCATACTAATCACCTTATGATATGGGTACTATGACGGGCTCAATTTTTATAGTTAAGTCTTTTATGAATTTTATTCACCCTCCATAATAATTATTTTCTTTTGTATTTTAGAATGACGATTATCATCATTATATTTTTACAATAATTATCGAAATATTCTGTGTTAAAATTCAGTAATTTTCCAACATTTCTTAGTTTTCACTATTTTTGATGAATCCATTGATTTAATGATTTTTTTCATCAAATCAATGAATGTTAAAAAAAAAGTATGTTTTTAAAAAATTCCATAAACTTTTACATTTTTAAAAAATTCCATAAACTTTTATATTTTTAAAAAATACCCCCTATATATTATAATTCAATTTTCTTTTAAATTCATATAAAAAAAAGCATCAAAGCACATGTCATAGTCCCACTTTTGATTTCCATCCTCGTATTTTAATCCAATATATATGTCAGAAAAACCAGTCCCATATATTTTCTCTTTCTCTCAGCTTAGCAACCATAAAACCATTAGAAAAAAAGAAAAAAAAAACATGTCATCAAGTCGAACCGGATCAGAAGTTTCGGGTTCGATGTCGTCGGAGAGAAGAAGTATCGGCGATATATCGGAAATTCAAACAGTCCGTATCGGATTAGACCTCGTCTTAGCTTCAAGACGGATTCTCAATTTCTTGAAAACTGTAGCTCACTCTCAATGGCTCCACCATCTCCCTACTCTCACTCAAGCAATCAGAAGGTCATTTCATTTTATTTCTCAATGTCTTTTCTTTTTTAGATTCTTTACATTAAATATCTAGAGGAAAGACTCGAGTCTTCAACTTTCCAAGAAGGAAATATTGATGTCTGACCATTTGAGATATGTTCCGTCTCACAGTAAATAATATTATTTTTTAATATCTAAATCAAGGATGATATAATAGATAATTTTTTTTTAAAATTTATTTAAGGTATGAGGAGCTTTGGATGCCGTTGATATCTGATCTGACGGTTGAGGGATCATCATCAACTCCTATGATTCTTCCTCCTTTTGATGTTGAATGGGTTTGGTTCTGTCATACTCTGAATCCGGTTAGTTAAGTTTGTGTTTTGATTTTATTTTTTTTCATGAGAAAAAAATAAAAGGAAAGCTATTGTTTTTCTGTTTCATAATCTCAGTCTTCCCATACTGCTAGTAAATTAAATAGATGCTCTGTTTTGGTGTGTGTATATATATATATATATAATATATTTTAAATCTGCAATCAATCACCGCTAAACCCAAAAACTTTAACGATTTTTTAATAATTCTTATACGGGGTGGAGTTAGAATTTTTTAAAATAGATAAACGTTATATAAAGCTATTTTCAAAGAGTAGATTCGTCCCAATCCACAAGCATAAATAAACAGGAATATAGTATTATTATGATATCATATTAAATCACTACTAGGGTTTAAGATATTAGACTCAAACAAATTTAATATATTTTTTTGAGATGTTACATCAAATTGGGGGAGGGGAGACTCGAACCTTTAACCTTATGGGAAGAGAGCAAGTGCCTAACCACTTGAGCTATGCTTGTGTTGGCAACAAATTTAATCTTTTTAATAATTCCTCAAAACACTCACTCGTACGTGTAGATTTAAATAATAATGCAAGGTCTAAACACGTTAATTTTAATAAATGAGGATGAACTAACATTAGAGTGTGTTCTGATATCATGTTAAACCACCGCTAAAACGAATTTAAGCTTTTCAATAATCCTCAACATGTGTGTTGAACTTCTGATTGCTCATGAGAAATTCAATGTTTTCTTTTTTTGACTAATAGCTTTCTTAGAAATTCAATGAGTTTTGGGTACTTTTTCTCAGCAGCCAAACAAAACTATCAGAGTTGATAATACTCTTTTCAGATTGGTTACAGGCATTATTGTGAGACAAAATTTTCCAAACTTATTGGAAAGCCACCGATTTTCGATGAAGAGAATGAAGAATATGCAACAATGAGGTGCAAAGAAATATGGATCAAGAGATATCCAAATGAACCCTTTGAAAATGAAGAAAATTCAAATGTGAAAGAAGAAGTTCGTGTTGAAAATCGAGAGCTTTTGGAAGAAATGAAGAGGAAAAAGTATTTATATTCCGAGTTTTCCGAGCCATACCGGTCTGAGATTGTATACTTAATTGCAGCAAGACAAAGATACAGAGGGTTTCTCTATATGTTGCAGAGGTTTTCTCATGAGTGTTCTTCTTTTGTTCCTGCCTCAGATATTCTCTTAATGTGGCTCACCCATCAGGTTCATGCTCTCACATTTCCCTGTCTTTCAGTAACCGTTTGATAATGATTTTTTGTTTTCTGTTTTTAAAGATCAAGTTTGTTTATTAACAAGTAGTTTTCAGCATCTGGTTTTTTGTTTTTTTAAATTTAGTTAAATTTTCATAGAGAATCTATGATAAATAGGAAGACAAGATGAAGAAATTGTCGGTCGACATGTTAAAATCACCAATGGACCAAAAAGCTTAAGTTATCAGATTAAGACGAATTTAATCATTTATATATTCTTAACAACCCCCCTCACGTGTGGACTTAGATATTTTGCCCGAGGCCTAAGCACATGAATCATTAGTAAATGGGGAGGATATGACAATGCAATAGTTTGAACTCAGAATCTTTGCTCTGATACCATATTAAATCACCAATAGACCCAAAAGGTTATGTTGTTGGGCTAGGCAAGTTAGTCAAATATATACTCTTAACACGGGTTTTGTAAAGTTGAAATGAGATTCAGTATTTGATTATTTTAGATGAAAATGTTACTTCACTTAAAAGAATTCCTAAGTTTTTTTTTGTTATATATAAACCAGAGTTATCCAACAGTTTATGCAGAAGATGTAGAGGAAATGGAGGGAGATTTGGTGAAGGTGGTGAATGTATGGGAAACTGTGAAGCCAAAAGAACTTGAAGAAACCAAGAAATTGTGGCACAAAACCTTTGAGCAACCTTATGAGAAAGCTGGTGGAGGAATTATCATGGAATTTGATAAGGTTTTTACTTCCATACCTCCAGTTTACTGGGGAGCATCTGACTTAGATGTCAACACCAAGTATAAGTCCATGGTGCCTAGGTTCTTTCTTGAGGTTGGTTAATCTCGGGAAAATTTCCAGTACTCTTGTCGTAGGTACTCCTCCTATTCATAATTAACCATGTGAAAATGGTCAAAAGTGATGGACGTGGACACCCCACTGTTTATTTGTTAGTGATTGGTAATAAATACATGTGGCTTACTTATCAACAGGAGGAGTATGGAAAAACGGGAGTACTAGAAATTTTCTCATGAATCTCTATCTTTCTCTTAAACAAACAACACCTCATATTCTTGGTATTATTTTAGCTGGAAAGAAGCTGGTTTTGTGTGCTGAATTCACACAAGAATTATCTAGTTTTAATTTCAACTTGCTTCAAATGCAGGTTTGTCTCTTTATGGGTCTCAAAGCTGAAACACAACCACCACAACGTGTCGATTTACGTGATTTTTTGCGATTACGCACTCTAAGATGCCATAGGGAGTTTAAGCTTGATCAACCGATATCGAACCAGAACCACCCGGGTGACTTCTGGTACAAAGCTTGGCATCTATATTGTGAATTTGGAACCAAGGGAGTCAAAGTTCAGCTTCGGCGATCTGGTGACCGCTGTTTCAAAGGAAGTAGCATTCGAGAAACCGTGACATTCAATTGGAATGACTTGTTGAGAGCTCACTCTTTAACTATTGAAAGAAAAATTGATAAGAAACTGAAGATTGTTGCCTCAATAACTCCACCAGTTCAAGCACCATACTTGTTGAAATGTGTGCCTGATAAAGTGACAGATGATTCAGGGGCAATGATTTCAGATATTATTCTGAGAATGAACCAATATCGGCCTCAAGAAGGCCGGTGGTTATCACGAACCGTACTTGATCATGGAGGTAGAGAGTGTTTCGTTATTCGTATAAGGTACTAATTTCAATACTGCCTTGTTGTTTGGTATCTCGAACGGTAAAGTTTGGAAAATTGAGATGTAACATAACAAATTGAATATAATTTGCAGAGTTGGGGGAGGATTTTGGAGAAGAGGAGGTGAAACTCCTTCTGCTGTGAAATGGGAGGATAGGATTATTGAGATCAGAGAAGGTTCTTGGTCATATGTTGCTGGCTCCATCGGCCGATCTCCGGGTATGTTGTGTTGTACATGGATCTCACTTTGCTTCTACATCACTTAGATTCTAAAAATCCAATCTTATATTGTCATCTAGAACAGAGAAAGTGATAGGAACAGCATCACCAAAACAACCCCCAGAAGAATGGAATGCTGCATGGTGTTTTTCGACTGGAGATGAACTGATGATCCGGTGGGACGAATCGACTCCGAAAGCAGGCCTCGAGTTTTCTTTAACAAATCCAACTTCAGAATCATCTGTAGGTGGCCATTTCATATCTTGTTTTGAACTATTTCATGTCACAACTTACACCATATTTTGATTCATCATTGATATAAATTCTATTCACATTTTGCAGTTAAAGCTACTGAGAGGACGACGAACGCTATATCAAGTAAGGAGAAAAGTAAAAGATGGAGATGTAGATGAAGATGAAGATGAAGATGAAGACGAAGACGGGTTTGTAACTATGATTCGATATACTGATGAGGACCCAAATGGAAGAGCAACAGCTCTATTGAACTGGAAGTTGGTGGTAATTGAATTGTTGCCTGAGGAGGATGCATTGTTGGCTCTCCTTCTCTGCGTTTCGATACTCAGAAGCGTATCGGATATGAAGAAAGAAGACGCCGGGAACTTACTGATTCGAAGGAGATTGAGGGAAACGAAGATTGGTCTTAGAGACTGGGGTTCCATAATGCTTCACCCTTCTTCGAAAAATCCAGCCACATCACCTTATCTTCAACCTTGGTATTGGAACGCTGAGACCGTGATGGCATCCGAGAGTGCTGATCATCTGACGAGACAACCGGCCTTAAGCTACTCGCTGGTGGAGGGTGGAGATAAACTGTACAAGAGAGGGATGATAACATGAATGATGAAAATACACATCTATTATACTTGTCATATGGAAATGAATAGAGTGAAGCTGAACATTTTGAAAGGGCAGTTTGACAACTTGATGATTTTATATTGTTGGAAACAACATAAGAAGTTAAAAAAGGAAATGGATTTTTCCTCTCTTTTTCAATGTAAAACTGTTAGGGAGTTATTTAAATCTTTTTAGTGAACTTCTCATTTGATGGTCCATTATATGAATAAGGACAAGTGGTTTATGGAGAGAGTCTCACACCATCATATGGTTTCATATACTCTATAAATAATCTTTTTGGTCTCCTTACTCATCTCAAAAAATTCAAAAAACTTTATTCATACGTTGAGAAAGAGTAAGAAAGTTTCATAAGATTTAAGTTATTGTGTTGTTCGTTTTGTTTCAGAGTTCATTAAACTTAGGGTGTTTGGTGCATGAGAATGAGAATGTGATACTTGAGAATGAATGCCTGAGAATGTGAAGTCTGTGTTTGATATGCAGGAAAAAGAATATATAAATATTGGTTTAGTTTTTTATCTAATTAACTTATTATAATTTTAAAAACTTAAATAATGATGTAAAAATAAATTAAAATTTACGATAATATTTTATTTAAAAAATCACTTCATAATAAATTAAAATAAAAATTAATTTAAAAATAAATACTTAAAGTTAAAAGAAACTATATTTAATATTTAATATTTGTTTATGATGGGTTTAAAATGCCAATGCAAATAGTAACTATGAGATTTAGATGACCGGGAATGCGATGCCAAACCTCCAACTAAACACCCTCTAAAAGCATTAGGTTTGAAAGACAGGGAATTATTTTTATATCTAATACTTAATTTGTGTTTGGGATTGTACTTTATTGCTAACATTTAGATCATTCATCACTTATATGGTCAATTAGAGAGAGAAAGCCAACGGCTGATTAGATAGGTTTATCAATAAACACCTTTTTTGAACCAAACGCCACTTTAGTAGAGTAGAAGCTTTGTTTATTTTTCCCCATAGTTTGTTTCTTGCATAGCTTTAAAATATGTTAAATGGATTGCTTCAACTTGAGGGCATGAGTTGTAGGGTTAGGTTATATGTTTTGGTTCAATATTTTACTATTTGAGTTCATTTGTATGTCTTTTAAAAGTTGGGAGAAATTCCATTTTTCTTCCTAAACTATGGGGTATTATAAACTTTAAATATAATGCATTTTAACCTATAATATATTTGAACCTTAAACTATATATGTAGTTACAAGCAGGGGCGGAGCCAAAAAAAATTTTAAGGGGGCAAAAAATATATAAAGTTAATTTTTAAAAATAAGAGGAGGCAAAATAGATAAGTGATAGTAAAATTTTCAAAATTTACCTTTATTTTTTCATTTTTTAAAAAATTGAGGGGGCAAAAATTATATAACAACTCAATCTCCCTAATTAACAACATTTTCTCGTAAAATCTCATTTCATAGGCTTCAACCATACTTCTTTCTTCCCAATTATACAACATGTTGCTATCGTTTCACAAACAAGGAGAGTTACCAAAATCTCGTTTTAAAATGTAATTACTTGTGTAACAACTTTGAAAATTTTAATAAAATAACATATTATTTCAAATTCAATAAATTATTGATATGTTTAATTTTTATTATAACTTATCTTTTAAATTAACTAATTATCATTTCAACGAGATTTTAGGAACTAAAACTCTCATTTTATTATCGGTTAGTTATTAAATTAAATTTAATGATTATTAGTTCGATAATTTTTTTGTTATTATTTCAATAAATCATTGACAATAAATCTACTAAAAATCAAAAGTAATATCATAAATAAAAAGGTAAACTACAAACAAAACTTATATGATTTTGGTCAAATACATGAGTACCCTCTATAATTAAAAATGATAAATTACACACACGGTTTTATTATGTCAATGAGATCCATCCGTTTTAATGCCGTTAATTTTTTTTAGTCATAACTTGGATGATTCAAGAATATTTCGGAATCTTGATTTTGAACTCTACATAATGATTATTTCAAAACTTTAAAATCATTAATAAATTAAAGGGTAACTTTAACCATACTTAATATTTGATGATAATAAAGAAAGACTATATATATTTTAGTTTAAAAAAAATAGTATTATATTATTGTTGAAAAGTACATGAACCGGTAGACCTAACTAACATATGTAATTTAACCAAAAATAAATAAAATGAAAAACATGCTGGAAAAACCCTCTTTTCTGTGGGCCCCACTGATTAGCACAATCTATCTAATATTTGCAGAAAATATATTATAGTACGGTTTTATTGCACGATTGTGGGCCCCTTTCAAACGTACATCTTTCCGTAATTCCCTAATGCTCTACGTCATATCCTACCCATCCATTTCAAATCTTACTCAAGATCCCACCACATTATCCAATCACTTCATGCCACGTCACGACATACTTAATTGTTTCATAGTCATGTCCGTACCGGATCTTTCCCACCCTCCTTTTTCTTTCTCTGCAAATTTTTTCCCCAGTTCACGCCGGCGGTCGAGAACAATGGGTCGGATCCGGAAAACCCGTTCGGATCATATTCGGATCCTCTGTAAATCCGCCCACCATCCTCTTCTCCATCTCCGGCTCCTCTACTTGTTCGTTCCCACTTAAATAACAAGATCTCTAACTCTTTTTCGTTTTACGAGCATAACTCGACTGGTTAGATACTTTTTCTCGAGTTAAAGAAAAAAAACTAGTATTCATATAGTTTTTACAATAATGCTCTCGCAATTGACGGAAGATATCCTCATCCGTATCCACGACAAGCTCGCCGCGAACTCCGATTCCAAGTCATGGCGGCGAGTTTGCAAGGATTTCCACCGGGTTGACTTAGTTGCTCGGAGAAACCTTCGAATTCTCCGCATTGAGTTCTTTCTCAATCTACTCGCGAAATTCGTCAATATCAATGAATTAGACCTGTCGGCCTGTCCCCGAGTCGACGACGGAACGGTGTCGGTCTTGCTCGGTCCGGATTCGATGAGGTGGAGTAATCGGATTAAGACTTTGATTTTGAGTAGATCGTCGGGGTTGAGTTATTTGGGATTGGAGCAGTTTATACGAGGTTGTCCATGTTTGGAAGTGATTGATATATCATTTACTTGGATGTTTGGGGATAGAGAAGCATCAATGATATCAAATGTTAAGGGATTGAGAGAATTGATATTGGACAAATGTTTGGGAATTACTGATGTGGGTTTGGCTAATATAGTAATTGGGTGTGGGAAATTGGAAAGATTGAGCTTGAAATGGTGCTTGCAGATTTCTGATCTTGGAGTTGATCTTTTGTGTAAAAAGTGTTTGAATTTGAAGGTTCTTGATATATCATATCTTAAGGTTTGATCTCTAGCACATTTTTTTATATCTTGATAGAGTTTGATTTGATTGAAAAATGGTGGACTTGCATTAGGAATAGGGATATAGTTTTTATGCAACGAAGTTTAAGAAATACATGTCAACCTAAGTATAGTCCAACTATTTACGTATTAGTGTTTCTCCCATATGGTTGGAGGTTTGAGACTCCACTACTCTTGTTTAATGTAATATTTCAAAAAATAAAAAGTTTATTTCGTCAACTTGAACATAGCCCAACTGGTTACGTATTAGTGTTTCTCCTATATGGTCAGAGGTTTGAGTCACTAGTATTCTTGTTTAATGTGATATTTAAAAAAAGAAAAAAGTTTTAGAAATACATTGTCAATTTGAACATAGCCCAACTAGTTACGTATTAGTGTTTCTCCTAAATGGTAGGAGGTTTGAGTCTCCACTACTCTTGTTTAATGTAATATTTTTTTAAAAAAAAAGAAGTTTAAGAAATGCAATGAAACCTCTTGTTTTTTTAGAGTTTATGAAATGGTAGTTTTTGAAATTTATTGCTTGCAGCTTGGATGACTTTAACAAACAATATCATATTGGGTTATTAACAGGTGACAAATGAATCACTATGTTCAATATCTTCTTTACCAAAGCTTGAGGTTTTAGCTATGGTTGGCTGCCTTTCAGTTGATGATTTTGGATTGCAGTATCTTGAACATGGGTGTCCATTTCTAAAGGTGATAATGATCTAGTGCAAGATGAACGGTTTTTTTACAGTATATGTTATCTAAATTGGAGCAGTAATATTGGCGTGCTTCAATTATCATGTTTTAATTGTAGGGGTTTACGTTTTCAAATGGTTGCATTGCAGGAGCTTGATATTTCGAGATGTGATGGCATTAGTGTGTATGGCCTGACGTCTATTATTAGAGGTCATGATGCTCTTGAGCAGCTTGATGCGGGCTACTCTTTCTCTGTAAGATAATGCTATATTTTTCAGTTTTTAAATTTCCCTTTCTTTCAATTTTTTAAAGCTTCAACCTCGGCTTTTACTTCAGGAGCTTTCCACAAACTCTCTCCACTGGCTGAAAAACCTCAAGTGTCTAAAAGCTATTAGGCTTGATGGTACTCAACTTCCTGGCTTGTTTTTCGATACAATCAATGTGCACAGCAAGTATTTGGTGGAGATTGGGTTGAGCAAATGTGTTGGAGTGACTGACACGAACGTAATTCAACTGGTTTCTCATTGTATTAACTTGAAGGTCCTCAATTTAACATGTTGTCACCACATCACCGATGCTGCAATTTCTTTAGTGGCAAGGTCCTGTCAGAAACTTGTGTCGCTGAAGTTAGAATCCTGCAATATGATCACCGAAAGGAGTCTTGATCAGCTCGGGTCATATTGCTTCTTACTAGAAGAGCTTGATCTTACTGATTGTTGTGGTGTAAATGACAAAGGTACTGTACTGTCAACTAGAAATTGTATTGCATTGCATTGTGACACGATTCATCCATTTTAATTACTATTCTAACTTGATTGAGTTCTTTTCTGACTTTCAGGACTTGAATACTTGTCAGGATGTTCACAATTGGTATGCTTGAAATTAGGACTATGCACAAACATAACAGACAAAGGGTTGATCAATATTGCTCTTAACTGCAAAAGGATTAATGACCTTGATTTGTACCGGTAATTTGAGAACTGGAAATTTAGTCGATCTTGATCTTATTTTTGTATAGGCAAGATTTTCATTTCACGTAATCTTGAACTGCAGCTGTCTGGCTATTGGGGATGCCGGATTAGGCGCACTATCAAGTGGTTGCAAGAAATTGATGAAACTTAACTTCTCATACTGTAATAGGGTTACAGACAGAGGAATGGAGTTCATCAGCCACCTACCTGAACTCTGCACCTTAGAGATGCGTGGGCTTGAAAATGTCACGAGTGTAGGTTTGATAGCCGTTGCACTTGGTTGTAAAAGATTAGTAGATTTGGATTTGAAACAATGTGAGAACGTCAATGATTCTGGCTTCTGGGCAATTGCCTCTTACTCTTGGAATTTGCGGCAGGTATGTGGGTTTGTCATATGTGTTGTTTCGGTATTTAATATGAAATTATAATGTTAATGATCAATTCATGGATATGTGAATCTAACAGCCCTACCCGTACTTGAGGATAGATTTTAAATCAGCTAGAGAATTGTTGTATTACTAAATGTGAATTGAAATTAACATATTTGTGGCAAATGCTTGTTATAAATTTGACGCTTGAAGGATTACTGGAAGGAGCTATTATACAATCATTACCTATTTGAAATAAATTATTCATTTGATTTCAGGTGTACTTTCAACATATCTGTTCATAAGCTTGTGCATTTCTGATAATAATTCGCCTTATGAGTTATGACCATCTTTTCCTTGAGAGACATGGCTCTAAATTTAAGGAAACAAATTTACTTAAAATCTGTATCATCATGAGACACGATTTGAGCTGCCGTGCTACAAATGTTTATTTGCAGTTTGTTATCAGATGATAATTCTTGCAATGATGCCTTACGACTCCCCTCATTCATGCATATTTTAATTTTTAATATTTAGTTTATGGACCCTATAATAATTGTTTTCTCTAATGATTGATTGTTGATTGTGTACCGATTCATTAAGTTCCTTTTCCTTTTAAAAAATACATAATTCTGATAAACTAATAAATAATGAAGATGAATGGCTGGGTTGTATTTGTTTTTTTTAAGGTGGGAAATGATAAAGGCCATTTGCTTCAAGCTTTTTGTCCTTTCCTTTTGGAAAGTTGCTTAGCCTTTTCTGTTACTTCCATTTTCTGTTTGGGATCAAGCACCTTAGTTTATTTTATTTTTGACAGATAAATGTGAGTTCCTGTGCTGTATCAGATATGGGATTATGCATGTTGTTGGGAAACCTTGCGTGCCTTCAGGACGCAAAGCTAGTAAACCTTACGAAAGTCTCTGTAAGAGGATTTGAGCTTGCACTTAGGACCTGCTGCCTCCGAATCAAGAAAGTCAAGTTACACGCATCTCTCAGGTTTTTGCTCTCGTCAGAGATACTTGAAATTCTGAATGCTCGGGGTTGCCGGATTAGATGGGATTAGAGCAAACGCAAAAGTCTCTGATTTCTCACTCGAGATTTCTTGATTACGTGTAGTTGTTAGTCATGTTCATAATGTACAGATTAAATTCATTGGAAATGAATGAAGATACACATTGAAAATGTTTCCTTTTTAATGAGTGAAGAAGAATTCTAGTTGAAATGCTTTCCTTTCGCCCTTAAATCTTTACTTGATGCCTTCCTACAGTATCTTTGAAATTTTCAAGTTTTGGTGGCCTGTATATTTATTTGAACGCTAACGATGGGGGGTTTTTTCGGTACCGTCTTTTTGTTGTGGAAGGAAGTGAGGTTGAGGAATGATTGGTTTTCATTATACGGATTGGAGGTTGAGAATCCTTGAAACTTTAGAGAAGAATCTAACATTAAAGAATAAAGAGACTCATGGCCTCAAAAGAAAGCATAACTTGAACCGTGTCAATGGAAAAGGCATATAATTAAGAAGGAAACATGTGAACTGATCAAATAGGCAGCCCTTTACTTTTTAAACAAACAATTCCTATCACCTTTTCTTGTTATAAATATTGAAAAGTTTTTCACTGCAAGAAAAAGATCTGAATAAAAATCTCTCCTTTCTTCTTTTCTCCTTTTCGATTGTGTCAAGAATGGCTTCGGCCATTTATCTTTTAATAGTCATTCTGGTTCCTACATTACATGCTTCCTCCATCGATGTTATCTACCCAAAGGAACAAAATGTAACTCTGCAGGCCATGATTGCCCGGGTTTGTGCAGATATTGAAGATCGAAATTCTTGCTTTGCAAATATACAGCTTGAGTTCGAACAAAGTGGCTACTCACATCCAAGTTTGGTTTTGAGTGCCGCAATTAGAGCAACTCTTAATGAAGCAAGACGAGCCATAGAATCAATAACAAAATTCACCACGTTCTCGTTTAGTTACCGTGAACAAATGGCAATTGAAGACTGCAAGGAGCTTCTTGATTTCTCTGTGTCGGAGCTTGCCTGGTCATTAGCCGAGATGAAAAGGATTCGTGCAGGCGAGGATGAAGCTTCTTACCAAGGGAACCTAAAAGCATGGCTTAGTGCTGCACTAAGCAACCAAGACACATGCCTTGAAGGCTTTGAGGGCACAGACAGGCACATTGAAAGTTTTATTAGAGGAAGTTTAAAGCAAGTTACACAGCTCATTAGCAATGTCTTGACTTTGTACTCTCAATTACACAGCTTACCTCTTCAACCCCCTCGGAATCAAACAGCTGAAAATGAAACCTCAGAGTTTCCAGATTGGATGACAGATAGCGAGCGGGAGCTCGTGAAAACTCATCCACGTAGTGTGCACCTTGATGCAGTCGTGGCTTTGGATGGAAGCGGAGACTACCGTTCAATCACAGAAGCCGTAAATGAAGCTCCAAATTATAGTATTAAAAGGTACACCATTTATGTGAAGAAGGGAGTTTACAAAGAAAACATAGATATGAAGAGAAAGAAAACCAACATTATGTTTGTCGGGGATGGAATTGGAGAGACAGTAGTGACAGGAGACCGCAATTTCTTGCAAGGATGGACGACTTTCAGAACTGCAACTGTTGGTGAGTAGTTTACTGCGTTTATGGTCTAAGGCCGTTTAATTTATTTCAATTGCTTTGCAGGAAGATTAAATTTTAAAACTAGATATTGTTACATGTGTGTAAAGTGAGCACAGCGCACAATTTTTTGATATCTCATGCCTGTTTCAACTTGGCTTGCAATGACATGTTTTTCTGTACAAATGCTATTGTTATTGTTATAGCTGTTTCTGGGAAGGGATTCATAGCAAGAGACATGACATTCCGCAACACGGCTGGACCGGAAAACCATCAGGCAGTGGCAATCCGAGTTGACTCCGACCAATCGGCCTTCTACCGATGCAGCTTTGAAGGCCATCAAGACACCCTTTATGTCCACTCTTTGCGTCAATTTTACCGGGAATGCAATATCTATGGCACCATAGACTACATCTTTGGCAATGGTGCTGCAGTGTTTCAAAAATGCAACATCTACACCAGAGTTCCCCTCCCTCTCCAGAAGGTTACCATCACGGCTCAAGGCCGAAAATCCCCACATCAAAGTACCGGTTTTTCAATCCAAGACAGCTTCATTTATGCAACTCAACCAACTTATTTAGGCAGGCCTTGGAAGCTCTTTTCCAGGACTGTCTTCTTGAATACTTACATGAGTGGCTTGGTACAACCAAGAGGGTGGCTTGAGTGGTATGGAAATTTTGCTTTAGGCACATTGTGGTATGGAGAGTACAGGAACTATGGACCTGGTGCAACCCTATCTGGTCGCGTCCGGTGGCCGGGATATCATATTATCCAAGACGCTGCCGATGCTAGGTTCTTCACCACCGAGCATTTCATCGATGGTCGATCATGGTTGCCAAGGACCCGTGTCAAGTTCACGTATGGTTTGAGTAATTAGGACTTTGATTCTTTGGACATCTTTGTCCTTTATAAAATTAGATCAACTATGTATAAGATAAGATAATTATTCAATTAGTATTAAGTTTCTTATAAAATGTGATTTAAGGAGTAGTGGATCAAGAGATCGAATGACACACGTAATTTTATATGCGGAAAAACCCAAACCGGGAGAAAAAAATCACGAGGTCACGTCTAGAGAAGAAATCAGTATACATTAAATAAGAAATTTAAAGTAAAAACAAAAACTTCTCTTTTTCTTTGTCTTTGATTGCTTCTTGTTTTATGACCGGATCTTTAAGTGGATTATTACAAGCTTCTCTTGTGAATTAGTTTAAGGAACTCCCTACCTTGCTTTGAAACACTATAAATTTTCCTCATGGATTTTGAATCAACTTAACTTTTTTTTTATGTGAATTATTCTTCTCCCAAGACTATCTTAATATTTATGATTAGAACACTGAAAATATACTCTCAAATAAATAAAAATCTCACAAATTATAAAAAATATATATATATATATATATATATATATATATATATCAAAGAGCATTATAATATAAAGTTGTTTGTAACTAGTGCTTGAGGTTTAACTCAAATGAGGGGCTGAGGCAATATCTACTAAGAAGCCTAAAATTTAAAATTCTAACAAATCAATTGATATGTGTGTGTGATGTATTAATAGGAGAGCAATGTGATGTGGCATTTACTTGGGAGGGATGCCACATCATCTATGAATATTAAGGGAAAAGAATACGGATTTGCAATCAAGTTTAGTTTGAGGGTATATTTTACACTTATCCCTAAAATAAACTAATGTTTAATAAAATAAAATAAAAACCTCCTCTCAAGCAATTTAAAATATTTCACCATATTTGACAACCAATTTATTCTTTAGATCCTACTAGGGTAGTTAATAATATATGTTAAATAATTATATTGTTATTAATATTAATTTGTCTCTACAATTTTAAAATTTTTATATGAGTCTGTATTTTGGTGAAATCTCGCTGATAGTGTCTCATTAATGATTTATATAACTTTGATGAAAAATTACTTTAAAAAAAATTGGATGAAAAGTTGACCATATTTAATAATTTCTTTAACATTTTGTTCACCTTTTTACCCCTCATGAAATTGACTTGTACTTGTTATCTTCTTATTAATGCCAATCTTCATTATTGATAGAGATTATTCATAAGATTTAACTAAAGTACACATTTCAAATGAAAATTTTAAAATTAAAGAGTCAAATTAATAACTTTATGGTTTAAATTTTTTTTATTAACCTTCAAAGTTGTTAAAGATAAATGGTTTAACAAAAAAAATAAAAGGATTGGGTTAAAATTAGAGATAGCTAAAGAGCTAAACATAATTTTCTTTATGAACCCTCCATTGTTTAGTAAATGATAACAAATTAAATTAGAGGCTTTGACTCTCTCCTTTTTGTCTCAAAACCACAAGTTTTCATCACACAATTTTAACCAACTTTTAAAACCAATTTTTTTTCATTTCTCCCTTTATAACACAAATTCCATCAACACCAAATTTCCAACCCACACTCTAGAGGGGGCTTCTAAGAGGAAGGTCCCCAACTAGCTCAATTCAAAAATAGACCTTTTTTTCCTTCATTAATTTAGTCTCTTTTTTTTCTTATTATATAGCAAACTCCCCTTAGCCTTCTTAAAGAGAGAATTAGTGAGAAAAAAAAAAGAAAAAAAATGGGATATGGAGATGAAGATACCAAGAGAAAGAAGAGATTTTTCATTATTGGCATCTCCTCCACCTTACTGGTGGCTATGGTGGTTGCGGTGACCGTCGGCGTCAACCTCAACCAACACGCTACTAGCGATCCGGCGATCGGAAGCAAATCGCGTGAAATTTCCTCCTCCATGAAAGCTATTAAAGCCGTTTGTCAACCAACAGATTACAAAACGGAATGTATCAACAGTTTGAAAGCGAACGGTGGGAATTCCACCGATCCTAAAGAACTAGTCCAGGCCGGCTTCAAAGCCGCCGTAAAATACATTCAGGATGCTGCAAAGAAATCACTTCTTTTACGAGACCTTGAGAAGGATTCAAGAACCTCTCAAGCCCTAGCTAACTGCAAAGAGTTGATGGATTTCGCCGTCGATGAACTCAAACACTCCTTCGATAAATTAGGAGAATTCGAGATCGCGAAACTCGACGAAATGCTCATTGATTTGAGGATTTGGATTAGTGCCACCATCACATACCAAGAAACTTGCTTGGACGGATTCGAAAACACGACGGGAAACGCAGCGGAGAAGATGAAGAAGGCATTGCAAACCTCCATGCGCTTGAGTAGTAACGGCCTCGCCATGGTTTCGGAGATCTCGTCAATGCTATCTGACCTACAAATTCCAGGCATTAGCAGACGTCTCCTTTCGCATGACATCCCGGTGCTCGGTCACGACGATTACAACGAGTGGACGACGAACCCTATCGTTAGGAGACTCCTCCATGCAGCACCAACAAAGATTAACCCTAATGTAGTGGTAGCTAAGGATGGAAGTGGGCAATTTAAGACAATTCATGAGGCATTGCTTAAGGTTCCAAAGAATAATAATAAAACATTTGTGATTTATATAAAAGAAGGAATATACAATGAACATGTTGTGGTTAATAAATCATTGACCAATGTGATGTTCATTGGAGATGGTCCTAAGAAAACTAGGATTTCTGGAAACAAGAACTTTGTTGATGGCATACCCACCTTCAAAACTGCAACAGTTGGTAAGTTTTTTCATTTTCTGTTTTTACAAAATTAGAACAAAAAAAAATCTTTTTAAAAAAAATATATTATTTGAAAATCATTTGACAATGTTTCTATTTTTCTTTTTCTTTTCCCCCAAACGTTTTTACTTCTTGTTTCTTGTTTTTTATTTCTCAAAGGTTTCTACTTCTTGTTTCTTGTTTATGGGTTTCTCCTTTTTAAAATGGAAAAATAGAAACAATTTATTATTATAACCATTTCTTATTTTTTTCTCCCTTCCATTTTTCCCCCTAGAATTTTAAAAATGTAAAATTAAATGGTGGTTTTTTCCCTTCAAAAATGGCATTTTAAGTCTTGATTTTTCAAAACTAGATTTTTTTTTAATTTTTAAAAAAATAACATTTCGCATACTGAGATTGGTCTAATCTCAAATAAAGATAGATTGAATCTTAGTTTGAGAAATGATATTTTTGAAATTACTCATAAAAGTGTCATTAGAATTTCTCTAATTAAAATTGTTATATCGTTTTAATTCTTTTAACATCTCTTGTGTGCATATTATAGCTAAAACAATAGCTTTATTAATTTATTTTTTAAAATGGAAACAACTAAACTTTAAGATCTGTTTGATAACTACTTTAGTTTTCTGTTTTTTGTTCTGTCAAAGAATCAAGAAACGAAAAACAAAAAACAAAAACTGATGAATGATCTCTTTCTTTCATTTGCTGCAGCTATTACAGCAGATAACTTCATAGCAAAAGACATAGGATTTGAAAACACAGCTGGCCCAGAGAAGCATCAAGCAGTTGCCCTTAGAGTCCAAGCTGACAAAGCCATTTTCTACAATTGTGCCATGGATGCCTATCAAGACACTCTCTACGTCCACACCAAACGTCAATACTACCGCGATTGCACGATCTCCGGCACAATTGATTTCGTGTTTGGTGACTCCGCTGCCGTCTTCCAAAACTGCACTTTCCTAGTCCGAAAGCCGTTGGAAAACCAACAAAACATCGTCACGGCGCACGGTCGAAAAGAAAGACGACAACCGTCAGCACTCGTCCTTCAGAATTGCAGCATCAAAGCCCATGCCGATCTTTACCCTGTACGGAAACAGTTTAGATCATTCCTAGGAAGGCCATGGAAGGAGTATTCAAGAACAATCATAATGGATACTTTCATTGATGATTTAATTCAGCCTGAAGGGTGGTTGCCTTGGATGGGAGATTGGGGTCTAAAGACATGTTTTTACTCAGAATTTAATAACTATGGACCTGGTGCTGATAAATCTAAGAGGGTTAAATGGAGAGGAATCAAGTCCTTGACACCGCAGCACGCCGTCGATTTCACGCCGGGGAAGTTCATTTGGGGAGATACATGGATTAAGCAAACCGGAGTTCCATATAACTCCGGGATGGTTAAAATCAATGCCAATGCCAATGCCAGTGGTGATGCTCAGAAAGCTCATTGATCATCTTAGTGATGCTTAATATAGTTTTGATGATCTTGGGTTTGAGACAATTAATGTGTTTATGTAATGGTTAACAATCTTTCTCTATCTTTTTCTCATGTTTTTTTAATCAACCTTCAATTTCCATAAGTGGGTCTAATTGTATACAAGAAAAGGAAAAAAAAAATTATACTATTCCTTTGAAGTATTCCAAATTGCTATTTAAGCAAGACACAATGGTATACCAAAGGAAAAAACTTGCACATTTGTAGTTTTTTTTGTTTTTTAATTAGTATTTTTGTTTACTTTTACATTTTTTTGAATGTTTTAAATCTATGAAATCTTGGAAAAAATATATATAGTTTAAGTTTTTTTTTTCCTAAACCTAGTGTAAATAATTAATCTAAAAATTAGTTACACAAGTTTTTGAATTACAAATTAATTTTAAATTTAAAATGAGATAGTTTATTGAATAAAAATAATGTAAAAGCAAATCCGTGAATTAAGTTGTTATATTGTCACTAGGCTGAGAGTCGGTGTGAATATTGTTGTCGGTTTTGGGCAAAACCGAAAACGCACCGCTACGAGAAAGAGGATTTTGACCAAACCGCATTCGAACCGATAAGGTTATATATTGAAAAATAAATTGTCAAGTTTTTATTATGATATTTTTGCATTTGCTTGACATTAAAAACTTATTTTTCTTTGTTAAATATTTTTATGAATTGAAGTTTCAAAAGTGAAATTATTGAAAATTAATATACCGAGTTTTCATTATGATATTTTGACATTTGACTTTGATAATAAAACTCATTTCTTTGAATCAGTGTTAATATGTCAAGTTCTTATTTGTCCACCTAATAAAACTTATTTCTTTGACTCAATTCTTATGGAAAATATGTCGAGTTTTTTAGAAATAAATCATCTTTAATTTCACTATTGAAGGAGGTTTGTAGTTGTGTTCATAAAAAGAATTTGTGTTTCATCATCTTTGAAAAAAAAAACCATTCATGATCATGATCATCACTATTATGAAAATGTATTTTGAACATTAAAGAAAGAGTTTTTTTTTTTTTTCAATATTGTTCATTCATATTCAATATTTTTATTTTGTTTACTCATTTTATTTAAAGTTGAATAAATGAAGATTTATTTTTTAAAAATTCAAATTTCCTTTCCGTTATTATTGATTTATTCTATTTAAGATATCAATGAATGGAGTGCATTTAATCAATATGGATTGAACTAGTGGTCAAGAGATTTCTTTCCAATTTTGAGGTCATGAGTTCAAACCATGTTAACCATCTACCTAGGATATTATCTTATAAGTTAACGACGTCAAGTGTTGTAGGGTTGTGTGGTTGTCTTGAGAGATTAATCGTGGTGTGCGTAAGCTGGCCTAGACACTCACGGTATTAAAAAAAATTCAAAATTATTTATATATGGACTTTGGTTGCATATGGTTTTTGTGCAATCTTTTACATGACTTTATGGAAGTTTTCCATCACCATTTAATCTCTCAGTTTGTATATCACCATTTAATCTCTCAATTTGTATATCACCATTTAATCTCTCAATTTGTATTAAACGTGGTTGTTTAGGAAAGTTCCATTTTCTGAGTTGTCTGATTGACAAATGGTATAAAGTGTGCTGGCAGATTTTAAATTTTTGCAGATTCCCTTCTTGTAACGACCCGTTACCAAATAAGAGTATAAAAAATTAGAAATTATTACAATTCTCTCAAAATGATACTAATGCAGTTGGATTGATGAATTTGGTGAAAAATACCTCGTTTTCTCGTAAGGGTATTTTGGTAATTTCCCAAACCTCAAAATTAAAACCACAAGTTTAATTTATTATTTTTACATGATGTCGATCGTCTCGTTATTACGATTCCAACGCAACTGACAGATCATCATTCGGAGCCCCGGTGAATGAGTTACGATCGTTTTAATACAGTGACATTTTCGTAATTAATTAAAATTCGGATTCAGCCTAAAACCACCTCTTTTTTCCGAAAATCAGCCTCCATTAATCTCATTTTCTCCAATTTTCGTTCAAATAAAATTCTCCAGAGTATTTTGGTCATAACTCATTCAATCAAACTCCGATTTACGCAAGTAAGCTGTCTATTTCTATTAGTTTTTCGTTATCTTTCCATTGAGAATAATTTCGTAGTAATCTGAATTCTGTAGAAAACGTTATGAGCCAAAAACAGTTCAGATCTGTTATGTTTTTCTCCGATTCTTGATCGATTTACTTCGTATATTTTTCATATAGGTGTAGAATGACTCTTCCTTGCAGTGGGTTATTGTTTTATGAAATTTGAGAAAGGTTTCTTCAAATTTTAAGAGAGGTTATAGGAATTCTTGGAAAAGAAGAGTTTGAATTCTTGAAATATTCAAGAATCTAAGGTGAGTAGAATTAGTTAAGGGTTAATGACTATCATGTGTTGTTTTTCTTTTTCATTAAAAAGAATTATCTTATTCTGATTTGGGAGTATTTAGGATACTTTTAGGCATGAAATTTATGATATTGAGTTGAACTTATAGATGTTGAAGTATGAGATTTAAGAATGTTAAAAGAAAAGGTGAAAACATACATGTTCAAGGAAAATATTGCCCTTTTGTTCTCGAAATCAATTGTACTTAATTTTGGATTTTTATATGATATTCTAGCACGTTATTATGTGATTTTAAGACTTAATTAAGCTGTTGAAATTGAGTTATATTTGGAGGATTAATGCCCACTAGGTTTCGAAACTAGCTTAGGATTTTGCCCAAATGTGCAAGATTGGTTATGAGATATTTTTGGGAGACTTATAAAAATGTTAGAATGATTTTGGAGGTGAATTTTGGACCTTTTAGCTGCTGGCTTTATTTAGGAAAATAGACCATCACCTAGTGACCGAAAATAGAGCAAAACTACACTAGTTTAGGCTAGTTTTGCTCTATTGGTTTAAAAATTGTTGGGAGCTATCCTTTTAAGTTGGGATTGTGTTCTTGAGTGTTTTTAACTCATTTAAAGGTTGGGAAAATGTTATTTTTCTAGAATTTCGAACTTGCGAGTTTAAGCCAATTAAAAGTCAGTTTTAGTATAAACGGGTTTTCTTGACTAGAAACTGGAACTAGGCTTATTAAAGCATTCTAGTAGTGATGCTTTTAGGTAAATCATATTGTTTTGGTGCCTTAAACAATATGGTTGAAGGTTCACACTAATTAAGTAGGTCCATACTTAGTGAAGAATATGTCATTAAGTGGATAGTTATAGTTGTGCACAACATAATATCACTTAGTGGGGAAAGTTCATCACATTTGATCAATGGGAAAGAATATACAAGTAGGTTCTCTTGTGTGTCTTGCAAACACATAAGAAGAATACCTCAAAAGATTGAAACGTGGAAATACGTGTTTGATGCTTTTGAGCGAGAAACTCGTTCTTTGTTTGCGAACAAAGAGGTGAGTTAAGGCATTGTGTAAAAGTTATGTAAAATCTGTTGAATAGTTAAAACAGAATAGAAATATCTAGGAAGTTAGTTAGATGATGCCAGCTTGTCTTCTATATAAGTTGAGAAGTTGGTGTTAATGATAGCTAGCAAAATTGTAAATACATTCTAGAAAACTCCATTGATACGAGAGTAAGCTTTCTGTCAATTTCTTCTTCCTTTCTTGCTGTTCTTGAACCTTACACTGGCAGTAAGATCAATTAGAGTTCTTGAGAGTTAGAACATAAAAACTAATAATTGATATCAGAGCCTGCATCTGTGATCAGAAGACAAAAATCAAGATCCATGGCTACGACAACAACACGATATGAGATAGACAAGTTCGATGGAACCAGCGATTTCAATCTCTGGAAGATGAAAGCAGTAATTGCTCTTGAAGAAACACCACGATGGCCGGCTGGAACTACGGAAGATCATAAACAGACAGTTCTTAATAATGCACACAGTGTGCTAATCTTGAATTTATCAAACAGTGTGTTGAGGCAGATCGCTAAAGAAGGTACTGCACTGAAGGTCTGGGATAAACTCAATTCGATCTATATGGCAAAAGACTTGTGTAATAAGATCTATTTGAAGGAGAAGGTGTTCTCATTCAAGATGCAGTCTTCAAAATCACTGATAGAGAACTTGGATGAATTCAAAAGATTGATCGTGGATTTCAACAATCTTGGAGAATCTCTTGGAAAAGAGAATGAAGCAATCATATTGTTTAATTCTTTACCAGATGATTACAAAGACGTAAAGGTTGCCATGAAATATGGTAGGGAAAAGCTCACTGTGAGTTCAATCCTTTCTGCAATAAAATCAAAAGAATTAGAGTTGATTTCTGATGGAAAATGAGTCAGTGAGGGTGAAGGTTATTTGTAAATGGTAAAGGAAAAGGGAATTTCTACAAGAATTTCAAGAACTCGTTGAAGAATAAAGAAAAAGGGAATTATAAATGTTTCATATGCCATAAAGAAGGACATTTCAAAAGAAATTGCCCTGAGAGAAGAATATATGATCAAGGCAAAGGAAGGGACCATCATGTAGCAGAAGCTGCAGTTGGTGAAGAAGGCTACACATTTGCAGAGGTACTCACAGTGGGAGAAAAGAAATCAGTGGAGGATAAAGGAGAATGAGTGCTAGACTCAGGGTGTTCATATCATATGACACCCTCAAAGGCATGGTTCAGTTCCTATAGGCCATGGAAGGGAGGGAAAGTCTATATGGGAAACAATGATATGTGTGAAGTGATTGGGATTGGAACAGTTGAACTGATTATGAAGAATGGAGAGAGGAGAATCTTACATGGAGTAAGGTTTGTACCAACATTGAAGAGGAACTTAATCTCTTTGGGGGTACTAGACTCACAGGGATATAACTATACAGGAAAGGGTGGAATGTTGGAAGTCAAGAATGGAGGGAAACTGATCTTTACAGCACAAAAGAGAAATGGTTTGTATTTTGTGCAAGATATAATCACAAGATCAAAGGTTATGGTAGCAGAGTCATTGGAGATGGGTGATGCTGATATATGGCATAAAAGACTCTCTCATAGCAGCTCAAAGGGACTCCATGAACTCTCAAAACAGAAGCTGCTTTCTGAAGGTGTGGCAGAAAAGTTAACTTTTTGTGAAAATTGCATTTTTGGCAAGTCCAAAAGGCAAAGCTTCAAAAAGGGGGAACACACAACAAAAGGCATACTTGACTTCATCCATGCTGACTTGTGGGGTCCTACAAAGACTCAATCTTTGAATGGTTCCAAGTACTTTCTGTCATTAGTAGATGATTTTTCAAGAAAAATATGGGTGCACTTCTTGAAGACAAAAGATCAAGCATTTATAAGGTTCAAGGAGTGGAAAATCATGGTTGAAAGTCAAACAGGAAAGAAAATCAGAAGCTTAAGAATTGATAATGGGATGGAATTTTGCAATGAAGAGCTCAACAATTTCTGCAAAATTCAAGGAATTGCAAGACACATAACTAAGAGATGGACTCCCCAA
Source organism: Gynostemma pentaphyllum (assembly GCA_028015215.1). Classification (NCBI taxonomy): domain Eukaryota; kingdom Viridiplantae; phylum Streptophyta; class Magnoliopsida; order Cucurbitales; family Cucurbitaceae; genus Gynostemma; species Gynostemma pentaphyllum. The sequence continues at coordinate 58,739,887 of CM051351.1, read as the reverse complement.
CAAAATGGGGTTGCATAACGTATGAACAGAACTATCCTAGAAAGGGTGAGGTGCATCTTATCAGACTCAGGAGCAAAAGAAGAGTTCTGGGCTGAGGCAGTGGCAACATTAGTCTACACCATAAACAGGAGCCTTAATTCATCTCTGGACATGAAGACCCCTGAAGAATTATGGTCTGGACATCCTCCTAGATTGGATAATCTTAAAATCTTTGGGTGTGTAGCATATATGCATATAACTCAAGGGAAGTTAAAGCCAAGGGCAGTAAAGTGCATGTTCTTGGGATACCCTGAAGGAGTTAAGGGTTATAAGTTGTGGAGTCCCACTGGTAGAAGATGAAGGGATGATTTACTAAACTAGCAGAATTTGATTTAGTAAACTAATTAACATTTAATTATGGATCTATTAATATCATGCAATTTGTGATAAAAACATGTAGATTCATGCTTTAAATTTCGAAAATTAAAATCAAAACTTACATTGAGTAATAAATGGAGAATCGGTTGGAGGTTTCTTTACAGCATCAAATCCTCAGCAACACCGGATCTTCTACGCTATATCCCGATCGATCAAACGAAACCCGATTGTGGGATCGAACTTTAGAAGAAATTGGGAAGAAGAAAAAATATTTTCTTCCCAATGAACTAGGGAAAATCGGCTAAGGGGGAGGGAGAAGGAAGAGAGAATTCTGAATTTCTAAGGAATTTAATTGTGTGATTTATGAATGACCCAACCCTCCTATTTATAGAAAAATAGGAATCCTAATCCCATTAGGATTAATCTATAGAGATAAATACAAAAAGAAAAAAAAGAGATTATCTCTTTCCTTTATCTTGCAATTTCGAAAATGCCATAGATAAATAGGAGATTATTTTCTTTTCTTTATTTTATTTATCTTGGGTAAATAAATCTATATAATTATTATAGGATATAATTCAAATAATTATCTCCTACAAATTATCTATGAAGGCCAAAATTAATAATAAATAATTAATAAATCAAATTTATTTAATTAATTATTTTGGGCCAATTTCAATTGGGTTCATTAATCCAATTGGGCTTGAAACTCTCTCTTAAATTAATAAGTCCAACTTAATTAATTTATTTATTAATTACCATTTAAATAAAATATTTTATTTAAACAATTAATAATATTAATATTTTCTCCCGACTAAATATTATCAAATTATATTTAATTATTAATTTCCATTTAAATAATTTTTATTATTTAAATAATTAATAATAAATATTTTAATTATTAATTTCCATTAAATAAACTCATTATTTAATTAACAATTTTGTTGATAACATTTTATTATTAATTAATTAATTATTAATTATTAATTCCGTTCAAATAAAATTTATTATTTAAACAATTAATAATTGTTAATTAATTTCAAATTATTAATTACCATTTAAATATACTCAATATTTAAATAATTAATAATATCTAATTAATAATATTTCATTATTAATTTCATGTTTAAATAAACTCATTATTTAAACAATTAATAATGTTTATATTAATTACCGTTTAAATATACTCAATATTTAAACAATTAATATTGCCTATTTTAAGTAATTCACTTTACTTAAAAATTTCCATTTCTTCTACTTGATTTCGCGACTACGATATTTGGGCTAGCATAGGGACCCGATGGACCTATAGATCATGGGCTTAATAATTAGTCAATTAAGTGATTAACTCATAATCAGTTAATTACTTATTATCCAACTATGAATAATTCCACTATAGATTCATAGCTGAACTCCCCTCACTATAGATGAGTTATGTCCATTTAGTTTATCTTTATTTATATCTGTGATATAATCCTTCACGTGGAACCCTCATAATTACAGAGGATAAATTTACCGTTTTGCCCCTGTAATTACCGCTTTATCCTTGTGTTCCCGCTGATTCTCCAATGAACATTATCTTTAGTCGAACTAGAGATAATATACTTCGTGATCAATAGAAGTCGTGGCGCCACTTGTTCATGTCTCGAATCGACATCAAGGAGTTTCCTAAAGTTCCTAAAATATTTAGGTATCGCTCTGATACCGTTAATTTATAGGAAAGTTATGAATTCCATCTTGTGAAAATGAGTTCCCAGCTACTTATCTAGTCATGTTCCCAAAACAGAAGTGTATTGAGCGTTCTTACAGATCACTCTTAACCATGTGAATCAAAGAACATAACTCCATAAATAGGAGTCCGCATTTCACTCAGGATTGAGATCTATCACGGTTGATAAACTTAGTTTGATATTCGATCATTTCTCGTAAACGGTACTAATGAGAAATTTGATCGAACATCGTGGTCCTGTCTTATAGAATCAACATTGCATATGATACTTCCATTTCATGTCTCCCACATGAATGATCAGGATTAGATCATTTGTCTATAAACAAAATGCGAAGCTATCAACAGTGTTACCAGGATAAGGTTCCCAAACGTTATCCATTTACTGTAGACACTTTTAAGTTACTCATCTCGACTTTAATCCTCTCGTATGACTCACATACTAAGTCGTGATTTCATAAGAGTAACTTAGGGTTTACTATTTGAATGTTTGATATTTATATATTTCCATATATTCCTAATATCATTAATTGAATCAATCTAGATAATATAAAGAACTTATGTTTATTTATTTAATTTATTCTTAATAAATTATTATTATAATTACAACTTCTAGGACACCATTCCTAACAGAAGATGCATCATCAGTAGAGATGTTGTTTTTAGAGAAACTGAGATGTTTTCTAAAATAAACAAATCAGCTACAGCAGGTAATGAAAACAAAGAGAATGAGAATGCTGAAATTGAGGTGGAGAAAGCTGACACTGAGATAGAAACTCAGGGGGTCAGTGAAGAAGAAATTCACAGAACTCAAGAAGATGAGAACTTGTCACAACAGTCAGAATACTCCTTAGATAGAGACAGGGAAAGGAGAACAATCAGAAAGCCAAGCAGATATGAGTCAAAGGATTCAGCAGAATTTGCCCTGAATGTAATGACAGATGTATGTGATGATGAACCATAGACATTTGAAGAAGCAACAAGCTGTCATGATGCTAGGAGATGGATTACAGCCATGAATGAAGAGATATCATCCTTGTTAAAGAACCAAACGTGGGAGATAGTTAAAAAACCACCAGGACAGAAACTAATTGCTTCAAAATGGATCTTCAAGAGGAAAGAAGGTATAAAGGGAGTGCAGCCAATGAGGTACAGGGCAAGGCTAGTAGCAAAGGGCTATACACAAAGGGAAGGTATTGATTATTCTGAAGTATTTTCCCCTGTGGTAAAGCATTCTTCATTTAGGCTACTACTTTCAATAGTTGCACAAAGAATGTAGAGTTGCATCAGTTAGATGTAAAAACTGCCTTTTTACATGGAACACTTGAAGAGAAGATTTACATGGAACAACCACAAGATTTTGAAGTAAAGGATAATTAAGAAGGAGTATGTCTACTGAAAAAGTCATTATACGGATTGAAGCAGTCACCTAGATGCTGGTGTAAACGTTTTGATGATTTTGTGGTGCAAAATGGTTTCAGGAGGAGCATGTATGATAGTTGTGTATACATCAGTGAGAGAAGAAAAGGTATGCCAATGATAAGTCATTATTTTAGCACATAAACTTGTGTTAATTGTTCATACTTTGATGATTAAATAACCTAAGAACTAATTAATTATCTTTGATTTGTGTTTATGTGCTAGATTGGAGAAGAGAGGATGAAAAATGGCTTAAATTGGCATTTTGGAGCTTTCTTGACACTTCGGCGCCATGGCAACAACTTTTAGTGGCCGCGGCCACAAGAAAAAGTCTGCAGAATCTGATTCCAAGCCAAAATTCCAGAGAGTTCGGCGCCACAGCGCTGATTTTCTAGCGCCAGAGCACCGAAAGCGTGAAATTTCTAGATTTTTGTCTTTTTGCTCAGCGCCCTAGCGCCCAAAAATCAGTGCCGCGGCGCCAGTTCGGATTTTTAGGATAGAATTTCTTATCTTTTGTTTTAAACCCTAGTTTTCAAGGATATAAAAGGGACTTCTTTTCTAATAGGTGGAGAACGTTTTTCTTTAGTTTTTCTTGGAGAATGATGAACTCCATGTCTAGCTAAACTCCCAATTTCCAACCAAGGTTAATCAAAGTTTGATTTTTATATTTGTGAGATTTGTTCTTCATCTTTCTTTCTAATTCTTCTCTATTTCTATATTTTCTATTTTATGCATTCAATATCACATTGTTTGATTGTTCAAATAGGGCCCTTTGATCATTCTTCAATTTGATAGATCGTCAATTAGAGTGTTTAAATCCGTAATTGTTTATGCATTCTAATCCATGTGACAGTTAGTATGAATGATTAATAAGTCTTTTCATCTCATGCTATGAAAATATAGGATCTAGTCTAAATAGATCGAACGTTTCGCATTTGTTGGCTAGAATTGGTCGTCCTTCTCATCTTATTGCTGTCATTGATTAAATTCTATTGTCGTACTCTAGGGTTGTCATTGATTAGGGAAGTAATTAATGATCGTATCTTAATTACCGACAAACTAAGGAAGGATAGATTAATAAGACGTTCTTAATAATCACAACCAATTTAGAGAATGAGTTAGGATTTCATTAGAAAATCAACGATCAAATAATATAAATCAAACGATGATTACACCTTTGGTTGGAACTTTCTCCCATTGAATCTTTTCTTAACTTTTATTGTTTTGTTTCTCAATTTCTCAACAAACTCAAAAACCCCCAATTTTAATTCACCAATCTCTGTGGATTCGACCCTACTTTCCACTACTACAAATCCATAAACCGAAAGTAGAGATCTTTATTTTTGGTGGATTCGACGCCCACCAGCCAATCTATCTTTTACTATATGTGGATGATATGTTGTTGGCTGTGTAACGACCCGACCCAAAATAACCGAATAAATAAGTAAACACATAACTCATTTGAAAAATATAGTTAAATCAGAGTAGAACTGAATAAGTGCGGAAGCGTTTATTTAATAACGAAAGAAATACTCGAAACAAAACATTTATTTTGGCGCCAATTTAAATAATTAAAAACAAATAAAATAAATTTAAAATGAAAATCCATAAAACAAATGACAAAATGTTCAATAAAATAAAATAAATAGAAATGACAAGTCTTAAGGGTCTATCAGTTCAATTTGGTTCATGGTCAATTTTGGCTCAATTTGAGCCGGTTTTCGTCCCGTTAGCTTGGTTCTCGCCCAGTTAACAGTAAATTTATATTATTTCAGGTCTTGGGCATCGTTAGGAGTTTATTTGGATTTATTTAGAAGCCGTTTGCTTATTCAATTTGTGAATAAGGTAGGTTAATTCCTACTTAGAAGTTAAATTGAATTCCTTGTGATTGCATGTTTGTTATGTGATTATTATGATATGTTTAAGAGATGATTTATTGATTTTAATTATTATTATTTTAATAATAATAACTATTATTTACAATTTTTCCGGCAAAGAATAATAGCTTGAAACTGACCTTAAATGGTAGCCAAAGAGGTTAGAATTCGATTCGAAATCAACGGCCAAAACAAATGATTGATATAGCTCGAACAATTTACCTTGCGAGAACTCAAAACGAACACCCACGGCTTGAACAAGAAGCGGCTGACGTGAGGAAGAGAAGAAGAAAAGAAATAAAAGAGATTTGACCTAAGTTTTTATGTCATGAATCAAAAATTACAATAATGCCCCTGAAGGAAATAATAGAAGTCAAGGACGTAAACGGTATTCAGGCCATAACTTTTTACTCGGAACTCGGAATTGAGCGTAGTCAATTTCGTTGAACTCGTAACGACACGACGATCCGGGAAAGCTAAAGATAACGTTATTTGGATCAAAATTGGTGAAAAGACTAAAATGACCCTAAGTGAAAATCGGGTTGTTACAGGCTGCTAGTAGCATGACTGATTTGAAATAAGTAAAAGCATTTATGAGTTCTGAATTTGACATGAAGGATTTAGGGGAAGCTAACAGAATCCTTGGTATGGAAATTTCAAGGGAGAGAACAGATGGTATATTCTGTCTAGCTAAATCAGCAAACATACTGTAAGAAAATTTTGTCAAGATTCAGTATGGTAGATGCAAAGTCTGTCAAAGGTCCCTTAGCTCATCATTTTAGGTGGTCTGCTGAAAACTCACCTAAAGATGATGAGCATGATCACATAAATTACATGAAGTCAGTGCCTTATATGAATGCAGTGGGGTGTTTGATGTATCTGATGGTATGCACCAGACCAGATCTTGCATTTGCTACAAGTTTGACAAGCAAGTATATGGCTAGGCCTGGAAAGAGACACTGGGAGGCAGTGAAGTGGATCTTTAGATATCTTAAAGACACTTCAGATGTAGGACTTGTTTATAAGAAGACGAAATGCACTGAAGTTCAGGGTATATGGATGCAGATTTTGGTAGAGACCTTGATAAAAGGAGGTCTATGACAGGTTATTTGTTCATGATGGGAAGAAACAAAGTAAGTTGGAGGGCTTCCTTGTAGTCAGTAGTAGCTTTGTCCACCACAGAGGCTGAGTTTATTGCCTTAGCTGATACAACCAAGGAGGCAATATGGCTGAAAGGAATTGCAGTAAAGTTTGGAGTATGTCAGTCTTTGGTAAAGATACATTGTGATAATCAATCAGCAATTTATCTTACCAAGAATCAACAGTTTCATGAGAGGTCTAAACATGTTGATATAAAGCTACATTTCATCAGAGAAGTTATAGAAAAGAAGGTTGTGGAAGTTTCAAAGATTCATACCAGTGAAAACTTGGCAGACATGATGACCAAGGTTGTTACTCAGCTGAAGCTTGAGTATTGTATGATGAAGGCTGGCATTGGTTCAGGAGTTTGTAAAATTTGAAATTGTAATAACTATATGTTATTTTCTGTTTTCTCTTTCAAAGGTGGAGATTTGTAAAGCTGTTGAATAGTTAAAACAGAATAGAAATATCTAGGAAGTTAGTTAGATGATGACAGCTTGTCTTCTATATAAGTTGAGAAGTTGGTGTTAATGATAGCTAGCAAAATTGTAAATACATTCTAGAAAACTCCATTGATACGAGAGTAAGCTTTCTGTCAATTTCTTCTTCCCTTCTTGCTGTTCTTGAACCTTACACTGGCAGTAAGATCAATTAGAGTTCTTGAGAGTTAGAGCATAAAGACTAACAAGTTAGTTTGTGTAGAATGAGTGAATATTGTTACTCTCTCTTTGTTTGCAAATAAAGAGGAGAGTTAAGGCATTGAATTAATTTGGAATGGTGTAGTTTGAGTGACTTTATTGGAAGTCGGTGAGAACGTTTATGGACTTAATGAACTTAGGAATCTTCTCATGGCATTACTTTTCTTTTAACTTTTTCTACTCATTGGGCGTAGCCTCATGATGATACACATTTTTTTTCCAGGTAAAAAGAAAAAGAAAACCGGGCATTCATAGAATTTGTGAGTGGTGGATGGTTGGCCCTGTTTTACATGCCGGCATGTTGTCTTTCTTTTATTGATGGTCTGTATGGTTTTCAAATTAAAAATGGTCGATACATATTTTTATTGAAGTTTTAAACTCTTTATTTGTTAGATACTTATTGAGAATTTGTTTGTTTTGTTTTGAAATAAGATTGATCAATCAAATTGATGATGAATTTATGATTTAAATTAAATGAGATGGATTTTTTAACTTTAATTATGCTTCCGCTGTGTATTTGAGAATTTTCCATGTTTTGGGAATTTGAGGTTGTTATACTTCTTGATTGAAGGTGTCTTTCCCCTATATAAAGACATCAAGGCTCCACATTTTACTTAACCCTTTTTGAGCATTTTGATTATTAAATCTCTCGTTTGTATTTGTGCGAAGGGGGGGTTTTTGTGCTTTCTTAAGATCACTTTGTAGTGTTTGTTGGTTCTTGGAGAAGAAACGTTTTAACACGAGAACAGAAGGAGGATATTCCTTTTTTTTAAAATCATAAGGGGAGCTTGTGGTATCAACTTTCAAGGGAGGGAGTTCCTTGAAACAAAATCCATAAGGGGAAGTTTGTGGTATTAGTTTTCTATGAAAATAGTTTCTTGAAGTCGTACAACACAAGGGGAGTTTGTCAAATCCATCGGCAACATTTTTTTTTGTAAGGAGCATCACGAAGGAATTTGAAAATTGGAGTTTTTCCATAATACATGTCTTTTGTTTTAAATTACTAGTTGAAAAGATTAATCACTAGTGGATTGTTTCTGGGCTTAATACACCATGGGTTTCTACCGTTTGGTTTTTCACATTAATCATTTATCATGTCGATCCCTCTTCTCACATTATATATTATTCATTGTTTCTATTCTAATTATTATAATAGTAAAGTTCCAAAATCTCAAGAAACTTCTTTGTTTTAATTAAATCGAATAACTTGTGGTCTAAATTTGGAGCTCTTGCAAAAATAGCAAAATTAAGTCCAATATTTATAAAAATAGCCGTAAAAAAACTTATTTGTAAAAATAGCAAAAAGGTCAAATTCGCGCATAAAATATTACAAAATTGTCACTAGTTTTGCATGAGTGATCAGTGATTTTCTCACAAGTAATCACTGATTTCCACATAAGTAATCACTAATTTTACTGATATCTTGATATTTTGTGCATGAATCATTGATTACCTAATAGTTATCACTGATTATCTTATAAGTTATCACTGATTTTTCTGATTCACATGAATGTGGGTTTTTAAAAAACTGTTATATGTGCAAATACTTTTTTAAAATGCTATATTTATAAATGTTACAGAAAATTATACTACCGAGTAAAATTTTCCTATTCCGCTATTTGAGCAATTCCTTTCATAATCTTAAGTTTTAACACTTTTACATGTATATTTAATTTAGAAATTTTTACTCATTAAATCAAATCAGAGCCCTTATTTACAAGTATATTGATGTTTCATTTTTAATTACAACGGTATCCATTCTAGGCCTTTTTTGGTGATTTTTCTCATGTAAATTTCCTATTATACCCTTTTTTCTCTCTCTAATTATTTGATTATTAATTATAACCGATTTTAAATTATCTTTGATTTACTCTCTATGATTATGTATTTATTAATTTTGATCTTGTTTTCAAAATTTATTCCGATTTAAATTCATAATTTTTGAATTATTAATTTTGATTTTTTTTTTCAAAATCTATTATTCATATTTTCAAAATTTCCATATCTTCTTATTAATTTACGTTTTTTTTCTTCCTTTTTACGTTCATTTTGTTTCGTTAATTCCTTATTTTATGTAGAGTTTTACTTTTCATTCCTCTCACATTCATCAGTTCATTTCTTTCGTTCATGAGTTTTTTCTTCATCCTCTCATTTCTGTGTTTGTCGTAAAAGATGGGTAGATATGTTGACGTCAAGCTTTTTCATGGTAGAAGTTTATATATTTCTCTCTCATTAGTAGATATTTTTTTTAGAGAGAATATGGTGATAGGATTTTAGTCTTGAAGAAGAAGAAGATGGAGATGGAGAAATAAAACATGTTATGTGGAAGGTTTCCAGATTTATGTCGAATAGAGTAATGTACAAAATTGGATCGAAGACGAATCTTGATGTTAATGTTCACGATATTCAGATTAGATTTTGTTTAATAATGTTAAACTATAGATTTTGTTTAATAATGTTAAACTATAGATTTTATTAGTTTTTAACCAATATAAAAATGTTAAACTAATCGCGTTTTAATCATTTTTTGGATCAAGATGCTCAGGTTAGATTTTGTTTAATAATGTTAAAGATTTTATTTATGTTTAACAAATTAAACTAACTGACATTTTAATCATTTTCTGGATCAAAATATTCTGGTTAGATTTTGTTTAATAATGTTAAACTATAGATTTTGTTTAATAACGTTAAACCATAGATTTTATTAGTTTTTAACCAATATAAACATGTTAAACAAACCATTTTTTGGATCAGATTATTCTGGTTAGATTTTGTTTAATAATGTTAAACTATAGATTTTATTAGTTTTTAACAAATATAAACATTTTAAAATAACCAACGTTTTAATCATTTTCTGGATCAGATTATTCTGGTTTTTGTTTAATAATGTTAAACTATAGATTTTATTAGTTTTTAACAAATATAAACATGTTAAGCTAACCGACTTTTTGTTTATTTTCTGAATTTTTAAATTTTGTAGCTTAAAAAGTATCAATGACGGATTTCTTGCTCTTGGAGAAGAAAACTGATGAAGGCTGATTTTGTAGCTGGAAAGAGAGTAATTAGTTAGATAGAATTAGATTTCTCTTTTATTTAATTTTTTTTAGTTTTTAATTTATCTTAAATCATGCATAATTTAAGGGATTTAATAAATTCCTTAAATATTGCATTATTTAAGGAAAATTAAATCAAAGGGTTTTTTTTGTTCTTTTAACTTTAATAATAAATTTAACATTATTAAACAAAATCTATAGTTTAATAATATTAGGCGTCCAGCTGGTATGGAAAAAAAAACTAATAAAATCTATAGTTTAATAATCTGAAAAAATAAAACAAAAAAGAGTACGAAGAAGAGTGGTATGGAAAAGAAGGTGGAAAATTCTACACCAGCAAAACACAAGGTATCTGTTTGATAAAATTAAATTGATTAATAGAATAATTGCATTTAATAATATCAAATGTATTAGGTACTGCAAAGTTCTGGTGTATTATGCCCAACAATAATGAAGTAGATTTGTAAAACAACACTTTATTTCTAATCCATGTTGTTAAAAATAAGGGTAGGTACATAAATTTGAAAGGGGAAATATATAAATTACATTGGAATTTGTTAAACTTTATTGTATACATAATATATACAGGGGCATCATTTCATTGTAATTACATTGGAATTTGTTAAACTTTATTGAATACATCATTATACAGGGGCCTCCTTTCATTGTAACCCTTGAGAATTGGCAAAGGGATAAGAAGACACATCCGTACACCAAAAAGACAAAGATAATGGATTTGATGAACTGTTTAAAAGAGGAGGCAACAAGGAAAATGAAAGAGGGGTGCTTCAAAGATATTATAGAGTTGGGTATTATGAATTTCCCACCAAAATTGATGCAGCATCTGATAGGAAAGATAGTCTGGAATTCAAATCCAGATGTCCTTAGCTTCAATTTCGACGGAAGGGTAGAAACATTCCATGATCAAAGAATTCGCATAATTACGGGACTCTATCGTAATGAAGAAAAGTATACCAATCTAAGAACCCTCCCGAAAGCACAATCATGACAAAGTTATTTCCGAAGAAAAAAAAAAATAGACAGAGATGATTTAGAGATGAAATACATGGAGATAGACTTCAACGATGCTGAGATGTCTGAAAAGATGGCCCGATTATGTGTGCTTGAAGCAATACTACTACAGGTGCGAGAAAACAACAAATGTTAAGACTTTGCATCTAAGACTGATAGAAGATGAAGAACAATTCAGCAAATATCCATGGGGAAGAATAAGCTATAACATAACTATAGCATCTATCAAAAAAGTGATGGAAAGTCCAGAGACAAACTACCATGCCCTTGATGGTTTCCCTCATGCATTGATTCTTTGGGCTTTCGAGGTACTACCCGCTCTTTCAAAAGATAATGTCTATGCCACAAGGATTGACACAACAACACCAAGAATACTAAATTGGTACAGTTCAAAACAAGGAACCTGGAAAGCTTATGAGAAAAATGTTTTATTGACCAGTTAAGTTATTTATTGATTTTTATTAAATATTAGAATTATATTATGCAAAAACTCTTGTTTAATAATGTTCAATATCAATTCTCATAGATTGAAGTTCTTAAGTTCATCCCAACAAAAGAGGAGTTGGAATCGGATCATGTAAAGAGTCTTATGAAAGAGATGAAACAGAAAAGTATGAAAGCAAATGTCAATAAAGAGGACGCGAAAGAAGAAAAAGAGAGAAAACTGACATAGACGCGACAGAAGATATCGAAGAGCTAAAATTAGCAATGAATGTACTGATTGATCAGAACCATATACTAAAGACAAGTATGTTCACTGTGAACAAGAAATGTGAAAAATTGAAGAGATGGGTGGAGGCACATTTAGGGGTCAAATTTGATTGGATGGAAAAAGAAATAAATGAAGAAGCACAAGATGAATCTGATAAGGTAATTATATTTTTCATACATGTTCATAATTTATACTTCTAAGGTTTATTCATATTACATAATTTATACTAATAAGGTTGATTCATATTTCATAACTGATAATATTTTGTGAAATTTCATATTTGTTATAAAACAAAATGCTATTGGAATATGTTAGGATTTTGGAATTAAACAAGACCAGGAAGACGGATCGAGACAAAAATCATTCAAAGGACATGACAACACGGTTGCGAATGAAGAATTCGGTAATGCAGCGATAGGAGACGTGATTGATAGATCTGAGAAAGATAAGGGAAAGAAAAAAGTGGAAGAAGAAGAAATGAAAGACATGATTACAGAATCTGAGGCCGAGGTAAAAGGTGTATTATTATATTAAAATGTTAAAATTATTACTAATGAAATATCTAACAGTAAATGTATAATATATATTGAGTTAGATTGAAGAACCATTAGTAAGAAAGAACTCAAGAAAGAGGAAGGAGGTAGAAAGATTGGAGGGCATGAAAGAAAAAAGAAAAGAAGCTGCTGAGAAGAAGAAAGCAAAGAAGCAAGAAACAAGGGTAAATTTAAATATTCGTTTGATAATATTAAACAATTTATACACTGTTTTATAATACAATAATTTAACTATAATGCACAAATAGGTAATGACTACAAGAGCAAGATCACTGAGGCCAAGGATAAAATCAAGATCAACAAAAGATCCATATACCGAGGAATTTGGATCAAAGGAGAAACCAATTACATTGACTCAAGAATTGAAAAGAGATTCACCAACCTTTCATATACTCATCTAGGAGTAGAATTAAAATAGCCAAATATGGATTTTTTGTTTAGTTTAGAATATTGTATTGAATTATGCTACATTGGAACACCAACAATTTAATTTTTTCCATGAAGTCTTTATTTTGAACACCAACAATTTTGATTGTTATGTTTATTTAATATTTTCAAATTGTTTTTACAAAAACCATCTGATTGAAAAGGTAATGGTAATGGAGTTTAAAAAAGATCAACACTCCAAGTAATTTACATTCTACAGAAAAAGGAAAGATATTTTAAAACATATAAAATGTTTAACAATGAACAATAAGAAAAACAAATTATTAACGATGTATGAAACAATTTAATAATATTCGATAAACACAATGTAAAACCCCGTTCTCAATTAAAATTTGGAAAATATTCAATAACGAACAAAAAAAGACGAACCTTTCCAACAATTTTGTTTATTTCGTTTATTTAATATTTTCAAATTGTTTGTAACAAAACCATCTGATTGAAAAGGTAATGGTAATGGAGTTTAAAACAGATCAACACTCCAAGTAATTTACATACTACAAAAAAAGGAAAAATATTTTAGAACATATAAAATGTTTAACAATGAACAACAAGAAAAACACATTATTCATTGATAACGGAATAAACAAGACTGCTTATGATAAAATACAACACACAGAATGCAAAAGACAGAACCTTTACCCATTCTAAATTTATCAAAACAATTTGATAACAATAAATAAAACATTGAACAAAAATAAATATTTATAATATTTAACAATAAACAATTAGTATTATATATTCTCAGCATTGTAACCAATGATTTGATAATATACAACAAACAGAATGCAAAACATGGTTAAAATTAAAAATTAGAAAAACTTCAAAAATGATAAAATGTTTAGGGATAAATAATAATTCGAACAATTCCAAGAAAAAGAAACAATCTGATAACATAAAACATAATAAAACTCAAAGAACATTGAGATTATTCAAAAGGAATTGAAATAACAAAACGATTAAAAAATTCAATAACTAGGAACTGAAATCGATACGACGAATAAGAGCATTCCTGCAAGACTTTCGATTATGTCCACTTCCACCACATCTAGAACAATTCTTGGTTTGAGAAGTTCCAACTTCGAATCCTGACAAGTGACGTTTCATTCTTGGACGACCAGCTGGACGCCTAACATTAGGAGGATGAACAATAATAGAACAAATTTCAGGTGGGACACACCACTGTCTTCTATTGCCAACCGGATAAACACTCCCAATATACGTACACTTCAAAGCTTCGGATGTGTAATATCTGTTCACAAAATTAGTTGGTGGCAGGTCTTTATACAATATTGCAGCACAAGCATGTGTGCAAGGGATTTTAAGCATATTCCACCGTCTACAAACACACATTTGCTTATTAATGTTAACAACATACTCCATATCAAAGTCAATAACATGATATTCAGCATCATTAATAGGGCGAACCTGCAAAAAAAAAAAAAGAATTTAATAAACTCAAATACATGTATAAAAATCAAATTATTCAACAAGACTTTTTACCGTCATCCGACTGCCAATATTGATGTTTCGCCGAACAATACGATCAGCCAAGGGGTAAGCTTAGAGTGAATTTCAGGAGGCAAGATGACGACGGTCGTTAAACCATTCTTGAAGCTTTAATCGAATCTCATCGAATAGCGGAAACAATAGGAAGTTCTCTAGCGCACGATAAAGGCGAATTGTAACTTTCACATATGTTCGTTGTCATAACATTATACCTCATTCCATGAAAATAAGCACGAGACCAAGTACGGGGATGAATATCATTAAGGTAAGGAATGATATCAGGTTCACACCTAAATAGTTCATTCATAAGACTTTCAAAATCGGAATGTGTGTAAGCTTGAGCACATCTTTTAAACAAATCGCTAGTCCTTTTTTTTTGAATCTAGACTTGATATTGGCGCAATGTCTCGCATACAATAACCATAATGACATCCAGGAATAATCTTCTCTCGCTTTCCGTATGCTCGGGTGACGATCCGAAATTATAGCAATGTCCGGAACATGACCATACACATTTTTTAAATGATAAAAGAACCATTCCCACGAACAATCGTTCTCGGAATCTACAACGGCAAGTGCTAATGGAAATATTTGATTATTTCCATCAAGGCGTATAGCGATCATTAAAGTACCAAGATACTTCGCTTTCATAAACGTGCCATCAACGGATATAACGAGTCGACATGCAAGAAATCCTTTTATTGAAGCACCAAGGCTCAAATATAGATACTTAAATCTATTCTCATCATCCAGCAAGTAACGAACATATGTTCCTAAAAAAATAACAAAAAACAATTAATATAATTAAATTGTTGAACAAAAGACACCATTTATTGTAACAAAAAAACATTGAACAAAATACAATAATTGGAATAATATAAACAATTGAATATAAATAAAAAAACTGGATGAAAAAAATACCATAATTCTTCTCGGCTATAACATGGCAAAAACTTGGAACCGGTCATATGATTCTTCTGGATTTCCTCTTAATTCATTCAAAATAATCTCACGAGATCTCCAAGCCTTCATATAATCAATGTGAATACCATGATGATTTTGCATGTAATTCATTATATCATTTGGAGTCATAAATGATCCGAACCAATTGAGAAATTATCTCTAATGTACTCAAGCAATAATAGAAGATCGAGCTTGAGGATGAGACCCCGTGATCATATCAATATCACAACAATGCTTAAAACAAACCTTGAAACAATCCAAGAATCGGTCTTAAGATACCAGTGTAGCTCTAATAAAAAAGGAACAGTTCTCATCCTTACAACAAACATAATAGCGTTCCAGATCGATTTTTTAACAACCATTTTGAAATTGTGCTTCAAAGCAAAAATGTTAATTGCTTTAGTTAAAACCAACTTCGAGGAATATAGCGTATTATCAACCTTAAGATAATAGCTATCCTCTGGACGATTTACGTTAAGAAACGTAACATATTCAAAACCATCAGGTGTTTCAAGTAAAAAAGGATCATTATCGCTATCATGAAATACGAAGTCAAAATGGTTAATTTAGTCAGACATTTGGACAACAACATTATTCACACCCACGAAATCCTCCACGACTATGGCTACGTACTCGTATCTTCAGACGAGTAGTAATGTAAATACGATAACATATCATCCGAGTCTAAAACGATGTAGGACTTATGATGAACAACGAGGCAGATCTCCATACGCAATCTATGGCAGTGGACATTAAACCCAACCTCACGAGACAACCTATTATGTAAAACACTCAAAGTAATATTTTTTGGAATCCGAATGACAATAGAAATGTAATTAACGTACACTCCATCCTCGTCAAAACTCCCACCATGAAAAAGCTTTGCGTCTATGTACCTACCCATATTCAACAGCAAACAAAAAAAAAAAGAAAAAAAACCTAGAAAGATGATAAACGGCAGAAAACCTAATAAGAAGAATGCATAATGAAAGAACCCTAAAATTTTTTCAAAAGAAACGTAGACAACTAGGATGTTAGAAAAGGAAAGGAAAAAAAAAAAAAAATATTGAATTAAAGATACGAAATCAAAACTGATTTGAACAGACAATTAATATACAAAAAAAAAAATCAAAATTAAATGAAAAAAATCGGGAAATATAACCGAAAAAAAAGCTATACAAAAATAAGAGTAAATCAAGGAGAAAACTAAACAAATACCTAAAATAATATAAATAATTAAATAGAGGACAAAAAAGTAAAATAACAATGAAAAACCACCAAAAGTGGACTACAATGGATACTAATGTAATTAAAATTGAAACACCTGCATTTGCGTAAATACATGCTCCGATATGATTTAATGAGTAAATATTCCCTTTAATTTAACCTTAAAAAACATTTTTAATGAAAAGAAAATTAAGCTTATTTTTCAGAAAGGCCCCATTATTTTATGGATCTTCGATTTCATCCCATGGTCTCGTTCCTTCTCTAGCCCTTTTACGCCCTCTCCACATCTCTCTCTCTTTCAGATCCATGGCGGCCTCGTCTTCTTCGTCAACTTCTTTAACTTCAGATTCTTCTTCCTCTTCTTCTCATCGTCGTCGTCGTCGTAGAAATCGCCGTGACAAAGACAAAGATAAGATTAAGATTCGCAAGAAAACTCGTTCTCACTCTAAACGCCGTCGTAAGCATCGCCACTCCTCTTCCGATTCTTTTTCTTCATCTGATTCCGAATCAGATTACTCTAGGTAACCCTAATTTTGTTTCTTCAAGTTTATATTACTAATTTTCTTTTTTGAAGTTTAGGTTAATGAGAATTTCTCGTGAAGATAATTTGGTTTTAAAGTTTCGAAATTTATGATTATTAATGTGCTTGAAGCTAAGAACGTCCTCGAGGAAGGATCTATTAGTTGATTTCTGAATTAAGCTAATTCATGGCTGAATGAGGGAAACCCATCTAAAAAATGAGATCTTTTTAATTTTTTTAATTTATAAAATCGTTAGAATAAAAAAAGTGATTAACTAATTGAAATAAACTTAATTTGCCTAATTATGTTCCAAATACTAGTTTAGGCTTGAAATATGATGACTGGATTATGGTATGCAGAAGTGATAGTTCTTCTGAAAGTGAGCCCGAATCCTCGAATCGTTCTAAGCGGCACAAGAAGAATGATAGAACAAAGAAGGTTAGATAATCTTACCGTTTTGTTTTCCTTTCCATTTTGGTTTTGTGTGTTTACTTTGTTGATTTGTTTATGTATTTCCACCTTGTTATGATATTGCATCTTAGAGCAAGGAGAGAGACCGAAGTAAGAGTCATCACCATAAAAGGCGAAAACATAAAGCTAAAGAGGTAGACCACCTGACTGTTATTGTATTATCTATCATCCATTTGTTGCCTGTGCATTTGATGACTGTGAAATCAAATAGAATTGAATTTCTTGCATTGTGACTTTTACCTGTATCTACTTAATATCGATATATGACGAAAGAGCACAATGTGGTAGAATAGAATATGTAGGTGTGAGCTATTCTGTTGATTATAATGATTGTACAAGTATTGTTCAACAAATCAATGCACAACATTTGGAAAAAAAAGTATACGGGATTTGATTTAGTAGCAACTATGTGTTTGGCAAAAATAATCTTCTTGTTTACCCATACAATCTTCAGTCTAAAGCTATGATTGCTTTTGGAGGAGTTCTTATTTTTGGAGGAATCTTTGTATTGGATATTGATTAAATTTATAGTTCAGAGAGAGAAACAGAGAAATGAAAAGAAGAAAAGAAGAATAAACTTAGCGTAATGAGGACTGAGCAGAACTATTCATTATATGGAGAATATAGCATAACAAACATAATACGAGGCAATACTAGAGTGGAGAACCAAATAACCAACTGTTACGAATAATAAACCATTACAAAGTAAATGTTGGTAACATAAAATCAAAGAAAATCTCCACCCTCTATCAAATATTATGTGGGATATTTCTATGACTATTTACTGATTGGTTTTTTGGAATTGGAGCTGGTGTCTGTGGCATGATGATCGGGCTGTTGATTGATTTGCCTGATGTTTGTTGTGCGGATTTGTCCTGCCATTGGGATTCATCGTATAGAAACAGCTGGGAGATAGAAGTAACAGTCCTGTGCGGTTGTCCAAGGTTTCCTCAAAAACCACAGTTTAATTTCAATTCAGTCTTTCTCGTCATCTTGTATCTAAATTTGCAGCCTTTCATATTTTACAGTTTCTAGCACGTGAAAAGGACGATGGTGCTCGACGGAGTGCTGTATCTGGCAAAAAGGTGAGGCTGGCTGCTCAAAGAATCAAGCTTTTATTTCATGTTATATGTGACTTTGCCTTTTATGATTAATTTTTTCATTATTTGCTGCAGATTTTATTAAAACTTGATAAATCAAAGGAAGACAAAGCTGAGGAAAATAAAAGAAATGAATTGCTGAAGTTTTTGAACTCAAGCTTTGATGATTGAACGCTTGTTATGGATGAAGGAAGAGGTGTTGTGGAATTGAATTGTTTTAACTGTTGCTTGAAATCACAGCTCAACAAAGACTACCATTTTTCATAGTATTTAATTTTAATTTTGGATAATTTTCAACAAATATCTCTTATTATATGGGATTTGTTATGTTGGTGTTTCATTCTTATGGATAGAGATTGAAAACTGTTTTTGGTGGTTAGAATTTTTCTTAAAAAAAATTGAATGAGAGTTTGTTGAAAATAGTGTTATTTTTCTAGCCCATGATGGGATGATGATTATTTTATTTTTTTTAATAACAAATTGGAGAAGGAGACTTGAACCTTAGAGTTCATAGAAAGAGAGTATATGTTTAACTAGAAAATTATTTTATTGGCAAAAAGAATTAACTTCAATACTAATACTTATTATTGACGTATATTACTTACGTAACATGCAATATGATAATATAATTATGTTATTATTCGTAGAATTTAGTTATTTTGTGCTCATTCGATAATGAGTGTGATTTTTGTTTACAATTTTATAAAATAACCCTTTACTAAATACTTTGAAGATATAATCATATTTTTAAAATTTAAAGGAAAAAATGTCTTTGAGTTTTGAGGTTTATGACAATTTGGTTTTTGAGTTTTCAATTTATATCTATTTTATTTTTCAAATTTTGAGAAATATGTCAACTTAGTCCCCGTTAATTTTTTCATCCGTTAGTGTAAAAAAATTTGTTTATTATGGTTGAAAAAATAATTTCATGAATCAAATAGAACTTATTTATCAAAACTTGTAGACGAACTGAAACTCAAAGACCAAATAAACTTGTTTCTCAAAACTTGACGAAATAGACACAAATTGAAAACCTTGGGACCAAACAGACACATATCTCAAAACTCAAAGATCAAAATATATTTTACCAAAACAAAAAAAAAACCGGGTTTTTTCCTTTGGCTTGTAGATAAGAGAATAAATTATATTATAAACTTATTTCTTCAAAATTGAATGGACATTCATATTATATTAAAAAAAATAGTAGATCATATTTTCAATGTTGAAAATTGAAATCCATTATTTTTATAGCATTACTAGAAATAATTAGTCGGGTAAAAGTAGTAGATCATACTATTTATTTAATTTTAATAATTAATCTAATAAACTAAAAAAAATTATTAAAGATGTTTGAAACTCTTGTAATAACCAAAATTATATTTTTAGTAAATCGACCTTCTTCCCCCATATCTATAAAACAAAATTGAAAATTATCTTTGTAGTTTTTAGTTTCACCATAATCATCCGATGTTAAATTCAACACTTTTACGCAGAAGGGTATTATTGTCATTTCGTAATTAGGCACCCTTCTATATAAGCAGGGTTTAGCAATTCTAGGGTTTTAGAGTTTCAATTCTAAAAAACTCAATTTCAGGGGAGCGGCTAGGGTTAAATAAATTTGATAAATTTTCTTCCAATTTCGGAATTTTGTTGCTTGATTTTTCGCACATAGTTCTTCTTGGAATCTTATTTCTGAGGAAAAATTGTTTCCAAGATTTTATTTGTGCGTAGATTAAAAATGATCCTTTCTGCTTGAGCCTTCTCTTTCTCTTTCAATGGAGATGTGCTCCAATGATATTGGATTACATTTTTTTTCTTTCTAATTTTAAATCATCTTTTCCCCCTTTTTTTTTTTTCTAATATATGAATATTTTTTGGAATTGGTTTTCAATTTTGTAAGAAAATAAATCGGGTGTGGGTGTTTTCTGATGGTTTCTTGAATTTTTTTTGTAAATGTCAAAATTGGACCCAGTATTCGGATTTCAGGTTTGAAAAGTTTAGGTTTGTATAGTATGATTTTTATAATTTTTTAAAGGTAAAGTAATTTTGTACCTGAGTTTAGAGTTTACGTCTATTTGGTTTGTGAGTTTAATTTGTCTATTTCACTCCCGAGTTTTGAAAAATAGTTTTATTTGATTCTTGAATTTTTAATTTGTGCCTCATCTTCAACTTTTGAGTAATAATAATATCTCTTCGGTCTATGGATTTAGTACACTACTAATAAATGAAAATATTAATCGCAATAATAAAATTAACATATTTCTTATAATTTTGTTACGAATAAATAGGCTCAAACCTTGAAATCCAGAGATTTTACCCAATTTTTAATATTAGGTCATTGAAATTTAAACTCTTAACCTCCGTTTAGAAGCAAGTATGAGAAATTATTTTTAATTATGTGAATTGAAATATTAGAACTGATTATAAATCTTAATTTTGTTTGGAATAAGTATGTTTTGAAACTAATATAATTTTAATGTTTGTTGGAAATGAAAATAAAGTAAAGATTTTATAAATATAACCTTCTAAAATGTTAGTAGGAAGTTAAAAAGATTAGGAGGTTAGATTTGTGATTTTGTTTGAAATTCTTCAAAATCTTACTAAATCAGACCATTTTGGTATGAAATTATTTTCAAATAAAAATTGGATTGAAATCATCAATCCTATTATTTTTAATAAAAATAAACATTGGAATTCATTGGGATGTAAAATCATCACGGGCAACAAAGAGAGCATTAGAGATAGATCTCAATCTGGCTACAACCACATTATTGGTGGCATAGAAACCATCTTTATAAAAAAAAATTTCATAATAATATAAATAAAAATTTCTTCATATATTAAAAGAAATATATGTGCTGAAACCATGTGGTTAACCTAACACGAGCATAACTTAATGGTTAGCATCTGCTCATCTATCATGAGATCAAAGGTTTGAGTTTTCCTACCATCAATTTGATGTAATGTCTCGGGAAAAAAAAAAGCAAACCAAATCAATTATAAAGAAGAAATTAAAATCTAAATTCAATGTTCAATGTTCAAATTCATCAAGAATTAAACAAACACATAGGAGTACAAGATGAGGTATGAATGAATGGTTACAATTTGCAAGTGGGTAATGTATCTTACAGTTGCAATAAACTTTTGTTTTCTTTTTTCAACTTTTTCAAAGCTATTCATAGTTTTTTTTATTTATGCCTTTTTCAAAGATAAAATTTGTTCACAAAAAAACATATTATTATTTCAAACCTCAAAAGATTAAACCATCAAATTTATTATTTTCCTTCTAAGCGTGCAGTAATGGCCAAGCAAATGCTGCACAACTGATTGAAAACCGTATTCATTTGTGTAACTGGAGATTGATATTCTGGTTTCTCATTGAACCCCTCCTCACACGTCTCCGCATCCGACATTGCGGTGGTTAGCCATGTCTTAACATCATTATACGCTTTGAAATCCATCGCCGTAATCGCATCATCGAGTTGGTCGATGGCGTCTTGGTAGTTTTCTGAGCAATCCATTAAACATTGCTCGAGGTAATGATCGGTCGAGTTTTGTTGCATTTTACTAATACTTTCATACGCTTTCGTAGCATTCTCTGATGTAATTTCTAGCGCGGCTTTCGCTAGGCCTAAGAGATCGGATCCATTGTTCTTCGGGGCCGATTGCAAGATTGTTTTGCACAAGTCTTTATAAAGTGTTTGATCACAAGTTTCTACAATCAAATCATTGCCTGATTTTGGAGGATTTTGAGCAGGAATTTGGAAGGGAAAGAGAGCAAAAACTAAGATGGGTAAGAGAATTGAAATGGGATTCATTTTCTTGATGGAATTGGAAATTGTCATTTGGATAAAGATGAATAAATAAGACTGAATTTTTCTTGTTCTTGAAATTGTGATTGTGAAAATTAGAATGTGGGTTAGTTATGGTTTTTGAAAAGGTTATGGGGGGTGGATGGCCATAAATGGCAATGGCTAAGCGGTGTTTTTGGGCCTTTCTTGGTGACTATGAACTTTGTCTAACCATTTAAATCGCAAATAATTTCAAACATTTATCGACGTAAATATATAATCTTAATTTTTTTTTTTCGGGATATTATATTAAATTAGGAGACTTGAACATTTATTAATTATATGACTAGAGATTCATGGATAATTTATTAAAAACAAATTAACAATAATAATAGAAAATAAATTTATTAAGTAAAGTTTAAAATTTACAATGACTTATATAAAATAAAACAATTATAAATTTACAGACTATGAACTTCAAAACAAAAATAAGATTTGTCTAACATAGTCTAATGATAAGATTTAAACCATATCTTTAAAAACATGACTATCAATATTTTTTTCCTTTCACAAATTTATATAATAAAGGTTTTATTTATGTTATAAAATAGCACTCTGTTTTTTGAAAACGGAAAAAAGGCATCAGCAGCAATAAAGAGGGACTAAAACCATTAATTGCCTTCAATTTTCATAGTCAAATTCATTTATTGTGAATACTCAAACAACCTACAAACTATTTCAAACACTTGTTCATATTATATGTATTCATTAGTTCGATGAAAAATAGATAACTCGTGACAATTTTTTATTAAATGATTTATGAAAAAAAAATGAGGACAATATTAAAATATTTTTTTCACTAAAGTTTAAATATTAAAACTAAGTATATAAAAATTTAAAACTAAGTATGGGTTAATTTGTAAATTTAGATAGCATACCACTAAGCCAAAATATGATTTGTCAATCAAGATATAATTATTAAGAGGTAAATTGTGTATTTACACAGTTAAGGGAGTAATTCCATCCCTTAATTGTCTATTATTGTTTTGGAAAATTGTATAAACCGCCTCTGAACTATAGTGATTATAACACTTATATTTTTTAACTTTTAATTTCAACAATCTGAAAGGTGTAAAATATTGAATCTGGACCCAATAAAATTTAAATTACTCCATAAATTTTGAAATTAAATCCCCAAAAATCGTCAGAGATGAAAAATACATTCATAATGTCGACAGGACGAGGAGAGGTTAGATTGGAGAAGAATTCTAAATCTCGTCCTTGTGAAGGTTTTGGGATCGGGATCATGGGAGGTCGGGACAAGATGAGAGCCATCAGGGCCACAACCTATAGAAATTTTATAATAATAATTAGTAAATAAATATTTTTAAGGAGATAATTTGTCAATAAATTCTCTTGGGGTAATTTTAACATTTTAAAAAGTTGAGGGCTAATTGTTTAAATTGAAAATTTAGGGATGCAAGTGTTTTTTTTTTTTTTTACTATTATTAATTTTGTTTTTTGAGATATTATAAAATAAGGGTGGGGAGACTCTCACTCTCGATCTTATAGGAATATAGTAAATATCAAAACAGTTGAGTTATGTTAATGTTAGTATTACGACCCGTGGTTTTTGAAATTTTCCTTTTTTTTTTTAAACAAATTTGAAAAGGGAAATCTTAATTTTAAATCACGTCAATTCCTATGTTTTTTTTTTTCTTTATGAATTTTAAAAAAGAACCAATAAAATAAATATCACAACTTGGAAGTACATTCCTAACAAGAAATCTCCATGTGTCAAACATCTTCGTCACTATCATAAAGATAAACACAAAAGGTAAAACCATGAGAATTCCAAGAAAAACACCAAAAACCCATTAATTCCCTTCCATTTTCACACCAAAATTCATTCAAAATACCATCTTCAAATCCATCTTCCTCATAATACAATACCCATTTCTCAAAAACCCATAATTTTACATCGCCATTAAAATAGAAACAAAGAAAAGTTTTGGCCATGGATGAGATCGAGCACAGAATAGTAAGCGTTAATGGCATAAATATGCATATAGCTGAAAAGGGTAGAGGTCCAATTGTACTTTTAATCCATGGATTCCCTGAACTTTGGTTTTCATGGCGCCATCAGATTAAAACCTTAAGCTCACTTGGGTATCGAGCCATAGCTCCAGACCTTCGTGGCTA
Organism: Gynostemma pentaphyllum; assembly: GCA_028015215.1. NCBI lineage: Eukaryota > Viridiplantae > Streptophyta > Magnoliopsida > Cucurbitales > Cucurbitaceae > Gynostemma > Gynostemma pentaphyllum. The sequence continues at coordinate 58,715,091 of CM051351.1, read as the reverse complement.
TGGAGAAACTGATGCTCCAGAGTCTATTTCTAGCTATTCTTGTTTTCATATTGTTGGTGATCTTGTTTCTCTGATTGAATCTTTTGGAGAAGATGGAGTTTTTGTTGTCGCTCATGATTGGGGAGCTATGATCGCATGGTATTTGTGTTTATTCCGACCTGAGATAGTCAAGGCTTTTGTTTGTCTTAGTGTTCCTTTCAGACCGAGAAATCCAAACATGAAACCTATTCAGGCTATGCGAAGTTTGTTTGGTGATGATTATTACATATGTAGATTTCAGGTTTGGTTTCTTCTTTTGTTCTTGTTCTATTATTTTGATGATTCAATTCACTTCAAATTGTGTTATCTAATACTAATTGTTGTCAACTAATAGAGAAGTTTATGTTTCTCTTTCTCTTTCTCTCTTTAAAGTTTACTAAGATTGGGTTCAAAACCATGTGTCATCACCTACCTGGATATTGTCCTACGAGTTTCGTGATGCCGAGTGTTGTGGGGTTGTGTGTTTGTCCCGTGAGACTAGTTGAGCTGCACGTAAGCGGGTCTAGACACTAACGGATTAAAAAAAGATTCTTGAACTTTTCTTAGAATCTATGAAGTTTTGATTTGTATCAAAAAAAGAGAGGGAATTTCTTTTGTTGTTCCTTGATTTGTATTTTGATTTCTAAGTCAAAACCCATTTGAATGAAGGGTATCAAATGTAAAATTTTTACACACTCGTGGGGTTTGTCTGATTTGTAAATCATATTTTTTTTGTTTTTATTTTTTTAAAATGGTTTAAAGAGGTGTTATGTGATTTAAGAAGTCTGCAAAATCGTACCATAAGGTATAATTTGTAATTTTATCGACTATATGGGTGTTTAAAACAGTTTTTGATTGGTGTGGTTTGCTATTTTCCCTATAGAAGATAATATTTTTTTTTAAAAGAATGTCTTTGAAAATTACATGTGAGGGAACAAGATTGACTGAAATGCATTAACTTGTTTTTGTTTGTGTGTTAGAAACCAGGGGAGATTGAAGAAGAGTTCACTGAGGTAGGTGCAAAAGAAGTACTAAAAAACATGATGACAATAAGAAAGCCGGGCCCTCCCATTTTGGTCAAAGGACAAGCATTTAGAGCAAGGCCTGGAACCTCAACCACCTTACCCTCTTGGCTTTCAGAAGAAGACCTTTCTTATTATGCCTCCAAATATGAACAGAGAGGCTTCACTGGAGCTTTGAACTACTACAGAGCTATGGACTTGTAAGTGACTCTTAATATTCATATACTTCCATCTCAAAACTGATTGGTAACGAGAGGATTAGCCCATAATCTTATAAACATCGTTAGGTCTGTTCATGGGATTCGTAATATACCCCTCAAGATGGTAGCTTGGATCTCTTTTGTTTGGACAGAATGCTGGTTTGAGCTTCTTGGGCTTTGATACCATCTTAATATCCATAAGATTCTATCATAAAACAAATTGATATTGATAACGAAATAAGTAGATCATGATCTTATAAACATTGTTAATTTTTTTTCATCTTTTCGAATATGACGGTAAAAACAACATTTCCAAGTTTTGGGGCAAATTTATGGTTCGGAGATGTAAAATACTGATTAATTGCTGGCATTTTGTTGTAGAAATTGGGAGCTCACAGCTGCATGGACAAAGGTGCAAGTGAAAGTGCCTGTAAAGTATATTGTTGGAGATCTTGACGTGGTTTATACAACACCAGGGGTGAAAGAATATGTGCATAATGGAGGTTTCAAGAAAAATGTTCCATATTTACAAGAAGTTGTGGTAATGGAAGGTGTTGGCCATTTCATCAACATGGAGAAGCCTGATGAGATTAGCAACCACATTCATGACTTCATAAGCAAGTTCTAGTATACTACTTCATCAGAATAATCTCTCCCCCCTTTCCCAAAAGAAAGTGTGTTTTTTCTTGATCAATGTTAAGAGTAGTTTGTTCATTGTTGAGTTTGTATGTTTGAGAACTCGATTGTCTGGATATGTAGATGATCGAGAATAAATGATTGATTTGTGTTCTTAGATTTGTTTATGGAAGTTCTAAAATTTTTTTAGAAATGTTCTAAGTAGTGAATAGAATAGGAAGTTTTAATTGATTGAAATTATCAAGTGTAACCCGTCATAATGTGGCTCCTACTTTTAACTATTTTAGATTTATATAATTGTTATTCTCCCTTCTATTGAAAATATTTATCCAATCGTTAAAAATAGTGGTACTACATTGTAACGGACATTCTAGATAATCTCGTCTTTTGTTGTTAGTTATTTGGATTCTAATTTTATTTTTATTTTTTATAGGAAACGGTAAAATTTCATAATAATTAATAATAATTTTTTTTTCGGATTCTAATTAATAATAATATGAACCTATTAGATTGTACAAATATCAATAAGATGTTGGTAGGGCCCAAAATTTAATTGTAAATCAAATGAAAGCATTTATATATTTACACAAAACTCATATCAATTCTGTTTTTAGTATTTTGAGTAATCTATGCAAGGGCAAAACTCTAAAGTATGTTGAGGCCATTTGGGAGCTTTAAAAAAAATAGTTTCTAACTTTTTAGAATAAACATTTCAAGAAAGACTTGTATATATAAGTTTTTTTTTTTTTTTTAATTTCTTGCCTTTTTTTTTTTTTTTGCAATGATTGTATTTTATTGCTTTTTTTTATCATCGTTTTTTAAGTTTATTTCATATATGATTTTTGTTTGATATCGAGTCCATGAAGTATTTAATCTCTACAAGCCATCCAAAACCTAGTATGATATGCTCTTCATTATGAAATTTTTGGACATTTTGTACGTTGCTTAAGAGATTAGTTTTTTTTTTTTTTTTTTTTTTTTTAAGAATTTTTCTTTTTACAAAGACAAATTTCTAATATATATATAAAGAAAAAGAAAAAAAAACATCTTTTAATCTTATTTTTAGGTGTATATAGTTGGAGAGAGAAGCATAATAAACCTTTTTTATCACATTAACTAAGGAAAAAATTAGTAGGAAAAAAAATCAATTTTTTAAACCACTATTATTCTCAAATTTAGCATAGTGGGTCGAACAAAGTAACAAAAGGCAAAAGATGGCTACCCATTACAAGTTTCTTTCTTTTTTTTTTTTTAACCTTTTTTTTAATCTCTTTTCATAATCTCTCATGAGCTCCTTCAATGTTTTTTATATTTTACAAATTCTCTCATTACTATTAAAATCAAATAACTCCTTTTGTTTTTTGTCCATTCTCAATGAATAGTATAAAATTAAAATATAAAATATAAAATATAAAAAAAAAAGTTTCCAGACAAGGGGAAAAAACATTAAAATTATTTTAAAACCGTGACAAATAAAAACTCATTCCGCCAACCAGTGCATAGTCAAGTAGTCACGTACCTGCTCCCTTTCCTCAAGGTTGAAGGTTCGAGTCTATCCTCCCCTATTTGATATAATATCTATAAAAAAAAGAAAAAATCATTTCAACAAAGTTAGTTGAAGGAATCAGCAGACATAAACAAATTAAAAAAGAGGGTCGGCAAAAGGGACAAAAGCGTTTATGAACCAACAATTTTATCTTTTCCATGATTTCAAACAATTTCCAAATAAATATGGTGTATTTAATCTTCTATACGCTAATTGAGAAAACATTCATCATTTGAAAAAACTCTTTTAAAAGTCATGGATACAAAAGGGTAACAACAAATAGTCTAATATAAAATATTAGATAAAATATAACCATATTGAGATAAAATTTTAAAAAACAATCACCATTTAAAATTATAAATTATAAAACTTGTACACCGATAATTTAATATAATTATTAGGAGTGGAAGTCGTTCAAATTTCATTAGTATCTGTCAATTTTAAATCACGGAAATGACCAAAATAATTTTTAGTACTCCCATAGTACCGAAGATTTCATTACTCCTTCCATTGAGCGGAAAAAATTTCTAGTAGAACTATTGTACCGGATTATTTCAATACTTCTTTTATTAATAATTTGTCACATGTATTTATTATCAATAACAAATATATAATGGGATTCACAACTTTTAAATAAGTCCAAATGTCTTATTATTACTTGAGAGAATAGGTACAACGGAAGTACTAGAAATTTTTCTCATTGATTGTCTCATGTATTTATCACCAATAACAAATAAATAATGGAGTCCGTAACTTTTAACCACCCACGTATTAAGGCCAGTTTAAGATAGCTTTTAAAATTAATTAAATAAATATCAATTCATTTTTTAACCACTACTTTTTTGTATTGTTTTATAGCCAATATGAGATCATGACTTTTACAATTTTCCAAATATGCTCATTTGTGCCTTTTAGGGCCATTCATTTCCAAATTGCTTTTCACAAATCATATAATAAAAGTTTTATTTATTTTATAAAATAGCACTTTATTTTTTGAAAACGGAGAAAGGGATCAGCAGCAATAAAGAGGGACTAAAACCATTAATTGCCTTCAATTTTCATAGTCAAATTCATTTATTGTGAATACTAAAACAACCTCCAAACCATTTCATACACTTGTTCATATTATATGTATTCATTAGTTCGATGAAAAATAGATAACTCGTGACAATTTTTTATTAAATGATTTATTAAAAAATGAGGACAATAATTAATATAGTTTTATTCACTAAAGTTTAAATAATAAAACAAATCATATAAAATTTTAAAACTAAATATGGGTTAGTTTGTAAATTTAGATAACAAACCACTAAGCCAAAATAAGATTTTTAAGTCAAGATATAATTAAGCTCGGGTTTGGTTCGGGGTAATCTAAGATTCTCTTATAAGAGGCATCCAATTCAATTATTTGTTTGAGGTTTATTTAAAAACATCTAATTCAATTGTTTATTTGAGGTTTATTTAAAAATATATTGGTAATATAAGATTCCTGTCATCCATATTTTCTCACATATGTGGGTATTCGATTACTTTTGAATTTGGGATGTTTTATATGATTCCCACAAGAAGGTAATTTTTTTTTTATTTATAATTTTAACCCTATTAAATTATAAAAAGAGGAAAATAACATACACTCACGTTTTCATTTCTTCTTCATAATTATGTGTTTTCTCTAATTTCCTATTTGTATTATTAATTAATCCTCTCTCTTTTTACATAATAGATTTGATCAAAATCATTCTCAACAAGTTAGATTTTTTTTTTTTTTTTCGATTCATTTTGCTACATTAGATAAATATTTTTCCACTAGGTTTTAATATTATAATAATTTGATTTCTTCTCCATACATTTGATAGACCTCAAATTCCTTTGAGATAAACCTTATTATTGTTAGGAATGGTGTCCTAGAACTTGTAATTATTTAATAATAATAATTTATTAAGAATAAATAAAATAAATAAACATAAGTTCTTTATATTATCTAGATTGATTCAATTAATGATATTAGGAATATATGGAAATATATAAATATCAAACATTCAAATAGTAAACCCTAAGTTATTCTTATGAAATCACGACTTAGTATGTGAGTCATACAAGATGATTAAAGTCGAGATGAGTAACTTAAACGTGTCTACAGTAAACGGATAACGTTTGGGAACCTTATCCTGGTAACACTATTGATAGCTTCGCATTTTGTTTATAGACAAATGATCGAATCTTGATCATTCATGTGGGAGACATGAAATGGAAGTATCATATGCAATGTTGATTGTATAAGACAGGACCACGATGTTCGATCAAATTTCTCAATAGTACCGTTTACGAGAAATAATCGAATATCAAACTAAGTTTATCAACCGTGATAGATCTCAATCCTGAGTGAAATGCGGATTCCTATTTGTGGAGTTATGTTCTTTGATTCACATAGTTGAGAGCGATCTGTAAGAACGCTCAATACACTCCTGTTTTGGGAACATAACTAGATAAGTAGTTGGGAACTCATTTTCACGAGATGGAATTCATAATTTTCCTATAAATTAACGGTATCAGTGCGATACCTAAACATTTTAGGAACTTTAGGAAACTCCCTTGATGTACTGATTCGAGATATGAACAAGTGACGTCACGACTTCTATTGATCACAGAAGTATCTTATCTCTAGTTCGACTAAAGATAAAGTTCATTGGAGAATCAGCGGGAACACAAGGATAAAGCGGTAATTACAGGGGCAAAACGGTAAATTTATCAGCCTATAATTATGGGGGTTCCACGTGAAGGATATATCACAGATATAAATAAAAGATAAACTAAATGGACATAACTCATCTATAGTGAGGGGAGTTCAGCTATGAATCTATAGTGGAATTATTCATAGTTAGATAATAAGCAATTAACTGATTATGTGTTAATCACTTAATTGACTAATTATTAAGCCCATGATCTACAGGTCCATCGGGTCCCTATGCTAGCCCAAATATCGTAGTCGCGAAATCAAGTAGAAGAAATGGATATTTTAAGTAAAGTGAATTACTTAAAATAGGCAATATTAATTGTTTAAATATTAAGTATATTTAAACGGTAATTAATATAAACATTATTAATTGTTTAAATAATGAGTTTATTTAAACATGAAATTAATAATGAAATATTATTAATTATACATTATTAATTATTTAAATATTGAGTATATTTAAATGGTAATTAATAATTTGAAATTAATTAAAAATCATTAATTGTTTAAATAATTAATTATATTTAAACGGAAATTAATAATTAAAATTAATTAAATTAATAATAAAATATTATCAATAAAATTATTAATTTATGGAAATTAATAATTATAATATTTATTATTAATTATTTAAATAATGAAAATTATTTAAATGGAAATTAATAATTAAATATAATTTGATAATATTTAGTCGGGAGAAAATATTAATATTATTAATTGTTTAAATAAAATATTTTATTTAAATGGTAATTAATAAATAAATTAATTAAGTTGGACTTATTAATTTAAGCGAGAATTTCAAGCCCAATTGGATTAATAAACCCAATTGGAATTGGCCCAAAATAATTAATTAAATAAATTGTATTTATTTATTATTTTATGATGGTAAAATCGGCCATGACATGTATTTTGAGGAGATAATTGTTTGAATTATATCCTAAAATAATTACATAGATTTATTTACCCAAGATAAATAAAAATAAAGAAAATAAAATAATCCCCTATTTATCCATGGCATTTTCGAAATTGCTAGATAAAGGAAAGAGATAATCTTTTTTTCTTTTTGTATTTATCTCTATAGATTAATCCTAATGTGATTAGGATTCCTATTTTTCTATAAATAGGAGGGTTGGGTCATTCATAAATCACACAATTCAATTCCATAGAAAGTTGGAACTCTCTCTTCTTCCCTTCTCCCTCCCTTGGCCGAAATTCCTAGTGTTATTGGGAAGAAAAATATTTTTTTTCTTCTTCCCAATTTCTTCTTAAGTTCGATCCCACAATCGGATTTCGTTTGATCGATCGGGATATAACATAGAAGATCCGGTGTTGCTGAGGATTGATGCTGTAAAGAAACCTCCAACCGATTCTCCATTACTCAATGTAAGTAAAAGGTTTTTAATTTTCCGAAAAACTAGCATGAATCTACATGTTTTTATTACAGATTGCATGATATTAATAGATCCTAAATTAAGTGTTAATTTGTGTTACTAAATAAATTCGCTAATTTAGTAAATTATCCCTTCAATTATTGTTGATTGCAAGTTTTTTTTCCTTCCATTTTCTCCATGATTGAATTTATCTCTATTTGTAGATTTGTGGATAAATGGGCTATATACAATAATATTCAAAGAAAATGGAAATTTAACATAAATAACCACCAATGTGAAATCAAAACAAAAATACCATTTTATGGTGGGCTAGACTCTTTTAATGATATGATAAGATAAATGTACCCTTATTGAAGTTATTACTAAAAAAAAATTGTACCTAATAAAAGAGGTAATTCCACCTAAAATCAAGGGAGGTAAATCTTTTGTTTCTTCATATTTTTCTAAAGAAAAAAACACATTTATCTCTCTTCCCCAAGGTATTCAAAAAAAAATCTCACATTATGCAAAAAAAAAAAATCTCTTAACCTCTGTTTCATAAGGTAAACTCAATAGAAACTAGTGAGATTAAAAAAAATCTCACAACAGTGATAACGTATAAATTGTATAAAATGAATACATAAATAATAATAATAATGTATAAACGGTATAGTGTGTATATACCAGTAATTTTAACATAAATTTTTTAAAATCTGGAATGACGAAAAAACACAAATATGCATAAAACTAACAGTATAAATAATATATACTATACAGATTATGAAAATTATGTAAGTTATACAAACACTATACAGTTCATGTGAAAAAACAAGAAACTAATGGTATAAAACACTTTGTGTAAAATTTTAAAACTGTATAACCTAAACATATATTGTACAATCGGTGGAAAAAACAAATTTGAGAAGAAGAAAATTCTCGATTGTTCTGAGAAAATAAAATGTAACATGAAAAAAAAAATCAAGATTAAAAACACTTATGGTAATCAAGAAAAAAGAAAAGTGAAGTTTTGAAGGGGAAAATAGAACAAAAATAACAAGAACAATTATTTGCATAATGGCAAAGTGAGTTTTGAAAAAATAAAATAAAAGAACAATTACTTATAGAATGGCTATGAAGAATATTTTAAAAAAAAATTGAAAAAAAAGAACATAGAATGGAGATTTAGTTAGTTTTAGGTAGTTGTGTATTTAAAAAGAAAGTTTAAAAATACACTTACATGATCTGGAATTCAAGAACATAATCATGAATAAGAACCAAATGAATGAGATTGAGAAGAACAAGACAGAAGAAGAAGAAACCAAAACAAATGAAAAAAAAGCCACATGGAATATGTTAAATTTTAAAAAAATACCAAATAAAAAAGATTAAAAAAAAATTCAAATGAAAAAAAAAAGAACAAACGTGTGAAGATTAACTAAAAAAAAATAACAAAATTTACAGATTTTAAAAAGAAAATAAAAAAATAAAGAAAAGATTTGAAAAAACTAAAATATTTTATTAAATAAAAAATCATATTTAAAGGATAAAATAATATAATGTAGGAATAAAATGGGTAAAGAATTTTAATAAATCTAGCTAATTGGCTAATTTTGAATATAAAAAAGTTTGTTCTATTTTTGTAATTGGATGGTTTAAAAGTGGCTATTTATGAAGTTAATGCTATTATTAAATTAAACAAACACGGTAATCTAAGATTTCCGGTAATCAAATACTCTTGTATCAGATTCCCAGGTATTAGATTAGTGGCGGTATATTAAATTATAGCAAACCAAACGAGAGCTAAGAGTAAATTATGTATTCACATAGTTAAGGGAGTAATCCCGTCCCTCACCTATGAACGATAATGATTATAACACTTATATGTTTAAACTTTTAATTTCAACAATTGACTCCTTTAACTATGTAAAGTGTTGAATTTGGACTCAAGAAAATTTAATTTGACAAATAACCCCATAAATTTTGAAATTAAATCCTTAAAAATCATCATAGAGACGAAGAATGCATCCATAATATCGACCTGACGATGAGAGGTTAGATTGGAGAAGAATTCTAAATCTCGTCCCCGTGAGGTTTTTGCGCTTGGGATCATGGATGAGGTCGGGACATGACGAGACACAACCTCATAGAAATTTTATATGAATTTCAGAAAGAAAAAAAAAACCCAATAAAATAAATGTTACCACTTGGAAGTTGGGAGTTGGAAGTACATTACGAACAAGAAAAATGTGTCAAACATCTTCGTCACTATCATAAAGATAAACACAAAAGGCAAACCTTGAGAATTCCAAGAAAAACCCATTAATTCCCTTCCATTTTCACACCAAAATTCATTCAAAAGACCATCTTCAAATCCATCTTCCTCATAATACAATACCCATTTCTCAAAAACCCATAATTTTACATCGCCATTAAAATAGAAACAAAGAAAAGTTTTGGCCATGGATGAGATCGAGCACAGAATAGTAAGCGTTAATGGCATAAATATGCATATAGCTGAAAAGGGTAGAGGTCCAATTGTACTTTTAATCCATGGATTCCCTGAACTTTGGTTTTCATGGCGCCATCAGATTAAAACCTTAAGCTCACTTGGGTATCGAGCCATAGCTCCAGAACTTCGTTGCTATGGAGAAACTGATGCTCCAAAGTCTATTTCTAGCTATTCTTGTTTTCATATTGTTGGTGATCTTGTTTCTCTGATTGAATCTTTTGGAGAAGATGGAGTTTTTGTTGTCGCTCATGATTGGGGAGCTATGATCGCATAGTATTTGTGTTTATTCCGACCTGAGATAGTCAAGGCTTTTGTTTGTCTTAGTGTTCCTTTCAGACCGAGAAATCCAAACATGAAACCTATTCAGGCTATGCGAAGTTTGTTTGGTGATGATTATTACATATGTAGATTTCAGGTTTGGTTTCTTCTTTTGTTCTTGTTCTATTATTTTGATGATTCAATTCATTTCAAATTGTGTTATCTAATACTAATTGTTGTCAACTAATAGAGAAGTTTATGTTTCTCTTTCTCTTTCTCTCTTTAAAGTTTACTAAGATTGGGTTCAAAACCATGTGTCATCACCTACCTGGATATTGTCCTACGAGTTTCGTGATGCCGAGTGTCGTGGGGTTGTGTGTTTGTCCCGTGAGACTAGTTGAGCTGCACGTAAGCGGGTCTAGACACTAACGGATTAAAAAAAGATTCTTGAACTTTTCTTAGAATCTATGAAGTTTTGATTTGTATTAAAAAAAGAGAGGGAATTTCTTTTGTTGTTCCTTGATTTGTATTTTGATTTCTAAGTCAAAACCCATTTGAATGAAGGGTATCAAATGTAAAATCTTTACACACTCGTGGGTTTGTCTGATTTGTAAATCATATTTTTTTTTGTTTTAATTTTTTTTTTTAATGGTTTAAAGAGGTGCTATGTGATTTAAGAAGTCTGCAAAATCGTACCATAAGGTATAATTTGTAATTTTATCGACTATATGGGTGTTTAAAACAGTTTTTGATTGGTGTGGTTTGCTATTTTCCCTATAGAAGATAATATTTTTTTTTAAAAGAATGTCTTTGAAAATTACATGTGAGGGAACAAGATTGACTGAAATGCATTAACTTGTTTTTGTTTGTGTGTTAGAAACCAGGGGAGATTGAAGAAGAGTTCACTGAGGTAGGTGCAAAAGAAGTACTAAAAAACATGATGACAATAAGAAAGCCGGGCCCTCCCATTTTGGTCAAAGGACAAGCATTTAGAGCAAGGCCTGGAACCTCAACCACCTTACCCTCTTGGCTTTCAGAAGAAGACCTTTCTTATTATGCCTCCAAATATGAACAGAGAGGCTTCACTGGAGCTTTGAACTACTACAGAGCTATGGACTTGTAAGTGACTCTTAATATTCATATACTTCCATCTCAAAACTGACGTAGAACGAGAGGATTAGCCCATAATCTTATAAACATCGTTAGGTCTGTTCATGGGATTCGTAATATACCCCTCAAGATGGTAGCTTGGATCTCTTTTGTTTGGACAGAATGCTGGTTTGAGCTTCTTGGGCTTTGATACCATCTTAATATCCATAAGATTCTATCATAAAACAAATTGATATTGATAACGAAATAAGTAGATCATGATCTTATAAACATTGTTAATTTTTTTTCATCTTTTCGAATATGACGGTAAAAACAACATTTCCAAGTTTTGGGGCAAATTTATGGTTCGGAGATGTAAAATACTGATTAATTGCTGGCATTTTGTTGTAGAAATTGGGAGCTCACAGCTGCATGGACAAAGGTGCAAGTGAAAGTGCCTGTAAAGTATATTGTTGGAGATCTTGACGTGGTTTATACAACACCAGGGGTGAAAGAATATGTGCATAATGGAGGTTTCAAGAAAAATGTTCCATATTTACAAGAAGTTGTGGTAATGGAAGGTGTTGGCCATTTCATCAACATGGAGAAGCCTGATGAGATTAGTAACCACATTCATGACTTCATAAGCAAGTTCTAGTCTACTACTCCATTAGAGCCATCTCTCCTCTCCTTGTACCAAAATAAAGTGTGTTTTTTCTTGATCAATGTTAAGAGTAGTTTGTTCATTGTTGAATTTGTATGTTTGAGAACTCGGATGTCCAGATATTTAGATGATCGAGAATAAAAGATTGATTTGTGTTCTTAGATTTGTTGTTTGAGAACTCGGATGCCCGGATATTTAGATGATCGAGATTAAAAGATTGATTTGTGTTCTTAGATTTGTTTATGGAAGTTTTATAAAAAAATTAGAAATGTTCTTAGTAGTGAATAGAATAGGAAGTTTTAATTGATTGAAATTATCAAGTGTAAACCGTCATAATGTGGCTCTTACATTTAACTATTTTAGATTTATATAATTGTTATTCTCTCTTCTATTTAAAATAGAAATATTATCAAGAATATCCACATTTATTCATTAATACCGGTTGTGTTTTTTTAATATCAATTTTACCCAAAAAAACACCATAAAGGCAGTGATCACAAGTTTTCCGTTTTGAACAATTACCATCACACCCTTTCCTTAAATGTTGTATACCATAATAAATAGAGGACAGAAAATGTATTTTCATTGTTCCCTTAAACGGCGCGTGGAGTTAAAGTGGGTAAGTTTGCTAATTTATAAAACATATAAGTATTAATGATATTATACCTATTTATTATGGTCTAATATGAAATTAACCCTTTAAAATATTTATCCAATCATTAAAAATGGTGGTACTACATTGTAACGGCCACTCTAAATAATCTCGTCTTCTGTTGTTGGTTCTTTGGATTCTAATTAATAATAATATTAACATATTAGATTGTACAAATATTTATCAATTGTAAATCAAATGAAAGCATTTATTTATTTACACAAAACTCATATCAATTATGTTTTTAGTATTTTGAGTAATCTATGCAAGGGCAAAAATATGTTGAGATCATATGGGAGCTTTAAAAATAGAGTTTTTTTTACTTTTTAGAATAAAAATTTCAAGAAAGACTATATGTTAATAACTATATTATAAACTTATTCATTATTATTACTATTATTATTTGCAATGATTGTAATTTATTGCTTTTTTTATCATCGCTTTTTTAAGTTAATTTCATATATGATTTACTTTTTTTCAAATAATTGAATTTGTTCTTCATTGATATCGAGTCCATGAATTACTTAATCTCTACATGCCATCTAAAACCTATTACGATAACTTTAGACAAGTTCTAAACCATTGCTCTTCATTATGATTTTTTTTAATATTTTGTACGTTGCTTAAGAGATTAGGTTTGTTTTTTTTTGGGTAAAAAAAAAAGAGATTACAATTTTTCTTTTTATAAAGACAAATTTCTAATGAACATTTTTTTAAAAAGAAACATACAAGAAAAAAAGAAAAAACCTTTTTTATCTTATTTTTGGGTGTATAAAGTTGGAGAGAGAAGCATTATAAACCTTTCTTTTATCACATTAACTAAGGAAAAAATTAGTAAGAAAAAAAAAATCAATTTTTTAAACCACTATTATTCTCAAACAGGCAAAAGATGGCTACCCATTACAAGTTTCTTTTTTATTTTATTTTTAACCTTTTTTTTTAATCTCTTTTCATAATCTCTGGTGAGTTCCTTCAATGGTTTTTATATTTTACAAATTCTCTCTCATTACTATTAAAATCACAAATAACTCCTTTTGTTTGTTGTCCATTCTCAATGAATAGTATAAAATATAAAATATAAAAAAAATTAGTTTAAAAAAAGGTTTTCAGACAAGGGGAAAAACATTAAAATTATTTTAAAACCGTGACAAATAAAAAATCATTCGATTTCAACAAAGCTAGTTGAAGGTATCAGCAGAAATAAACAAATTAAAAAAGAGGGTCGGCAAAAGGGATCAAAGCGTTTATGAACCAACAATTTTATCCTTTTCCATGATTTCAAACAATTTACAAATAAATATGGTGTATTTAATCTATTCGCTAATTGAGAAAACATTCATCATTCGAAAAAAACTCTTTTAAAAGTCATTGACACAAAAGGGTAACTACAAATAGTCTAATATAAAATATTAGATAAAATATACCATGTTGAGATAAAATTTTAAAAAACGATTAACGTTTAAAATTATAAATTATAAAAATTGTACACCGATAATTCAATATAATTATTAGGGGTGGAAGTCGTTCGAATTTCATTAATATCTGGAAATGACCGAAATAATTTAGTACTCCCATAATACGGAAGATTTTCATTACTCCTTCCATTGAGCGGAGAAAATTTCTAGTATAACTGGATGATTTCCATACTTCTTTATTAATTATTCGTCACATGTATTTATTATCAATAATAAATATATTCACAACTTTTAAATAAGTTCAAATGTCTTATTATTACTTGAGAGAGTAGGTATAACGGAAGTACTAGAAATTTTTCTCATTGATTATGTCTCATGTATTTATCACTAATAACAAATAAATAATGGAGTCCATAACTTTTAACCACCTTACATGTCTTAAGGCCAGTTTTAGATAGCTTTTAAAAATAAATAAATAAATACTCATATTTTTAACATCAATTCTTTTTTAGCCACTACTTTTTATTGTTTTATAGCCAATATGAAATCATGACTTTTACAATTTTCCAAATATGCTCATTTGTATATTTTAAGGGTCGTTTATTTCCGGTTATCTCCATGTAATCTAAGATTTTTGCGTATCTAGAATACATGATATCTGGATTGCAGGGAACGTAAGATTACGATGTTCATTTTGAATACGCTGTCTTTAATGGTGGGAATGTAATGAAATTAACAATTATTCCAATTATACACTTATTTTATGTAACCATTTTTAAAAAACATATTAACCAGTTAAAAACCTAATATTAGTATTATAATAAAAAACCTAAAATTAGTCAATTTAGTTGGTTTTTTAAAAGTGAGTGATTCAAGTATATAGCAACCAAAAAAAAAAAGTGAGTTCAACAGGGGTCAAAATACCAACACCAACTGAACGATTATGACCAGAGAATATGGATCAGAATCCATTTTTTTAATAAATAAAAAAGGTTAAAAATATTATAAGAGTTATAAAAATGAATAAATATTTATATTTATCAGTTCAAACTTGCATTCCTAATAATATACAATATGTAATTTTAATAACTTAATGATAGTGCATTAGTAGTTATCAAAGCTAATAAATTATTTAAATGTACCATAAATTCTTTGAAAAATCAACTATACAATTTTATTTCCAAAAAAAATATTAAAATGGAAGTAACCACAAAACCATACAAGAATTGAGGGTTCCAATTCCAAAGAATGCAAAGCCAAAAAAGTTGAAAAGAATAAACAAAACAAAAAAAAGGTGATCATTCATATCAATACCATATGTAAAAGCAAAGTCTAGCTGCATAAAATAGAAATTGATTAATCCACATTCAACAACATTATCACAAAACAGGAATCAGATGAAAGACAACTGACAAGTAAGCTAAAAAAATCTAGCAAAATTTGGATATCAAGTCCAAAAATAACAACTGGGGGGTTCACAATAGATTGAAAAGAAAAAAGAAATCAATTTCTATAACCACGGCTGTTTCTCCTTCCTCTAGCTTTCTCAAACTTCCTTCCCTTGGACCTCACATATGGCTTGCTGTGACTGTGTGGAACACCCGGTGCTGGACCGAAATGCTTCACAGCTTCTCGGGATTTCTTCACACCTCTTAGGAGAACCTGCACATGAATAAAATTTTAAAATTATATTTAAGCTCAAAATTATATTTCAATCGACTATAACACAAAAATTACAAACTTCATGATCAGACATCTAATATAAAATTCAAATGGATTCAATGGGATATAATAAACAAAACATGAAACAGGTAAACCGATTACATTCTAAAAAAAATGTTATCAATATAACAAGAAAATGCACGAATGTGAAAAACCAACATACCGTATTCTGACCCAAAGGAGCCCTCAAAGCAAGCTGGTCAAATGTCAAACACTCACCACCAGCTTTCTCAATCCTAGCCCTTGCGGTCTCAGTAAACCTCAGAGCAGTAACTTTCATAGCTGGGACTTCATAAACACGAGTATCATCGGTAATGGTACCAACAACAACGGCAATCTTTCCTTCCTAATAACCACAAGATAATGCAGAAATTATCAGAAAACTAACTCAAACTTGCACAAATTTATATCCCAAAAATGTATTTAAACAAAATTTCAAGATTTAACCAACCTTTCCCTTTGTGAACTGGATAAGCCTGGAGAGTGAAAGTGGAGGCCTGTTGACCTTGCTCATAAATAAACGCTTGAGGATAACAGCATTGAATTTGCTTCCAGTTCGGCGAACAAGGAACCGGTAGAGCTGTTAAAACAACATGAAAATATTTAGTAAGTGGATATAAGTTGGATGAAACACATAGGGAAAAAAAATTATTCAAAGAGACCGTTTGAAAGTTGAAAAAACAATCACATCACATTGGATGGAAAAGAATGTATATCATTTGAAACATATATGCAAAAAATGAAAGTTAAAACGTGAGAATTACATCCATTTCTAAAAAATGCCCAAAGAAAATGATGTAAACCCAACTCACCCAATTACAGAAAAACGAATCAGCAAAAGAATTGTATTAAATGCAAGAGCTAGTTCCCTCAGAACATGATGTAAAGATGTATTAATCACAGAGTGATCAGAATTAGCATGGGTTAAGCATCATTGGGAACAATTTTATTTTACTTCAAAAGCAATGTAGTAAAAGATCATAACATTAACTAGGAATCAAAGAAGAGAACAAAAAACAGACTTAAGTAGAAATGTTACAAAAAAAATCGCCTTCAAAAGGTAATCTAGAGCTCAGATAAATGTGGGTAAAGACTATTCCTCAACCTTTAACAGGTCTCATAATGAGCTGGGATTCACAAATATCATCACAGCAAAAAAAAAAAAAAACACCCACAAATCCATTTTATAAAAACCAAGCAATTTGAAAAAGGAAAAAAAATTGGACAGTTAAAGTGGAAAAACAGCATCTGATAGACGTTATACTATAAGATCCCTTAAATAGCTAGAACAAGGGGTATAAACACACATAGTCACCTAACAGTATCTCAAAAGCTCTACTTGAATTGTCAAAAAACATGTTATTAACCCAACAAAACAGAAAAAGTAATCTAAAAGGCTCAGATAATTGTGGGTAAAGACTATTCCCTGACCTATGAAAGATCTCATAATGAGCTGGGATTCACAAATATCATCACAGCAACAACAAAAAATAGACCAACAAATCCATTTTGCAAGAAACAAAAATCAAGCATATTGAAGAAAAACAAAAAACAAAATCATACCCAGATAAAATCACAGCATATTAAAGAAAACCCACAAATTAAAAAATAGTAAAGTGAGAAAGAGAACCTTGACGAGTAATTTGAGATAGATATCATCGGATTTAGGAGCTGTCCTTTTGGTCTTCTTGCTCTTACCTCCTGCTACGAGATCGATACCCTAATCAAAGACGAATTTTTTTTAGCACAGAAACCCTAATCAGACATAGAAGAAAGAAATTTAATAAGAGAACGAGTAAAGAATTGGAAGCTACCATTGTTAGAGATTTGGCTGCTGCGGCTTCTAGTTCGAAAGGAAGACGAAGGAGTATTTAGGGTTTAAAACCTAATTTATAGTGCTGGATTGCGGAATCCAAGCTTGAAGATGGTGGCCCAAGCCCAATAATATTTTCAAGTAATTGGATCTCAATTGGCCCAATTAAGTACTATTTAGCATGGATATAAAAAAACCAAACGATTATTTATCACGTGAAATGATTATCATTTATTAGTTTATTTTATTATTTTATTATAGTTTTTTTTTTTTTTTTTTGCAAATATTATAAAATTATAGTTATAATTACTTCTTTAAAAAATTATATTTATGAATGTTTTTGAAAATTATATTATGACAAAATGCTACGTCGATATTAATTTTAAAAAAAAAATAAAAAAAATTATTATAAATAACGTCTAAAAAATATAAATATGATGGTCATGCGATACATCAATCAACACAATAAATATCAATATTTAAGTTAATTATCAATTATTTAAATAAATTATTATTAAACGAATTGATTATCATTTACCAAAAGCATTGATAAGAGCTACTGTAAAAAAAGAAAAAAACATTGATAAGAGCTTTTAAAATATACTTTATGTATAATTATTTTTAAAGAAAAACAATACTATAATTATTAATGAAAAGGTAAAAGAAATACTATAATTTATAGGACAGATAATAAGGGGTTGTTTCATTTATAGGGCTGTTTATTTAGAGTTATTTTGAGATTATCCTGGTATTTCTATCTAAGATTATCTTGTTTGGATTGAACTAATAAAAAATTACCCATTCCTCCATATTATAGACACTTGAGTACCACTTTTGAGGGCAAGTAGAATGCTTTTTAAAAAAGGGGATTACTTTTTTATAAAGGTGATTTTGAAAGGGATAATCCAGTATATAGCTCAAAATGGCTATACCCTATGTTTTTCTAGTCTTTAAAATTTCTTAAGTCTTTTTAGTCTTTTAAGAGTTTTATTTTTTTTATAAACACCTGATTTGCCCCTCTTTCATTTAATTTTCCTATCTCTTTTTTTTTTTTGAGATTTTATTGTTTGTACGTTATCTATCTTCCTTTTTTATATATTTCCATATTAATTGTTATCAATCATATACTCAAACTTGGGATTATGTTTCTTAATTTTTTTTCTTCAGCCTCAGTCAATTCCTTTTTTTAGGGTTTTCTTTTTCTTTTTTCATGTTCGTCTTCTTCAAGTTCCAAGCCTTTTTTTTTTTTTTTTTCGTTTTCCTCTTCTTCAAGCTTCATACAATTTTCAAGAACTTCGTTCATACCTCTACCTCTGTTCTTATTTCGTATGGAATCAAGCTTCGTTGATGTAAGTTTTCTGGTTCTTGAGATTCTTCCAAGAACTTCGTCTTCTTCTTTTGATGATTTTTTTAATTTTCTTGTTCATTGTTGAGTTAGGGTTTGTGATGATTTTTTTTAATCACGATTCCTTAGATCTGCATTTTTCCAATAGCCAAGGTCGAAGGTTCTTTCTTCTTCTTCTTTTTCCTCTTATTATTCTCTTTCTTCTTTTTATTTTTTATTTTTTTTTCTGGGTTCGCTGTACAGTACAAGTTTTGTTTATTATACTGTACATGAATATGGTTCTTCTTGTTCTTCTTGTTTGTTTTCCTGCATTCACTGTACAGTACAAGTTTTTTATTATACTGTATATGAATATGGTTATACGTTATAATTATTTACTACTAGAGAGATTTTCAATTTCGATATTTGTTCAATTAACGGTCATAACCCCGCTCAATTAATCTTCGAACTTACATCATTCTTGATTTTAAGAGAAGATTTAAATGAGACATTTGTTTTCATAAATTAAAATCAATTTTTCACCAATTAGTTTAATTAAGGACCAACAATTTAAATTAGATAGTATAAGATAAGATTAGGGTAATCGTTTTTTAAATGGATGTCGTAGGGTGCTAGTACCTTCCCTATGCATAAATGACTCCTGAACCCAATCTGGTTTTTCGTAGACTATTTTTATTAATTAGGTGACCAATCACACCCAAATTTGGTTTGTGGCGACTCCAAATTTTTTCTTTTCATAAAGAGGCCTATAAATTGGGCGTTGGCGCTCCGCGTCGCATACACGTTGTGACAATCTTCAAATAAGGGATGAAAACAATATACCTCCTCCTCTTCATCTTTTGAATAAGTTAGCAATACTGTCACCATAATCCTCCTCAAGATCATAAAGCTGCCGGATAGTGTTGTTAATATTGCTTGCCCAAACCTTCTTTGGCTCAATCATCCAATTTTTATCCTTAACTCTAATAAATTTCAATAGAGGTGTGCACACAACTCCAAGAGAGAAGCTCATCATTTTTGGGCACTTTCTGATTTCTATAATTTCTAACTTTGGAAATCTAATTCTCCATTCTGCACTTTGGAACATTTTCAGATTGGGTTGATCATCAAGTTCCAAAACTTCCAATTCATTGAAAACAATTTCATCCTCTTCTCTTTCATCCTTTCTTTTTGCAAGTATTGTACTCATACTATGGCATTCACATAATTTCACTTTTGTAAGACACACCAAAATTTTTGCCACAAAAAGCCCAAACAAGTTTATCAATCGATGACATTTATATATGGTTAGTTGCTTTAGGTTTTGAAAAGAGAATGAAGACGATATCACCAGAGTCTTTAATCTGCTACAAATTTCTACCTCAATAACTTCTAAATTATAGAATAATGGTTGAATCATGTTAGAGCTTATACCCTGGTTCTCTTCATTTGAAAACATTTCTATCAAGGATGCTTCATCTACCTCTAGTCTTTCATAATTAAGCAAATCCTTCACTTTCAGAACTTTAAGTGCAGGGAATAAATCACTTGGAAGATTAAGACGACCTAATTCTCTAATCACTTTTTCACCAACTAATTCCATCTCTTTCAACCCTATAAATGCATCCTGAAAAACAATATACAATTTAATAAGATCTTATGGCATAATCGGTATTAAGTAAACACAAAAAAAAAGATTAATAAAATTATTTTCCAAAGAAATGCAATAATATCCATGAAATGATCAATAAAGGAATTCTGATAAATATACCATGACCGAATTGACCTTTGCACTTGAAGGTTTTTGCTTCATAAAAGTTACATCCATAGAATCATCTATTAGCAAGCATTGAAGTTGGCGTGGAAGGTCTCTCGCTATGGAGGTGGAAAAAAAGTTATAAGTTTTGAACATTTAGTAACCTCCACTTCATTTAGATCTTGAAACTGATACATCTCATGAAATGGATCATTGTTCCAAACATGCTTTAAGCTTGGTAGGTTACATAAAACTAATATTCTTAAGTTGATGGATGCAACCTCACGATGTTCTTTTGGCTCGATCATTTGATGAATTTCAAACACTTATTCTAATGAATCACGATTTCGTATATGTAATTTGTCAAGCCGTTCCAATGCACTCATCACGTTGGAGGTGAACATACATTTTAGGCTCTTACATTTATCCAACTTTACAGATCGAAGATTGGATATATCATCTACAACCAACCGGTTGTGCCATATTATCTCCAAGTTATTAACATTCTCAATTTCCAATGAATCTAAGCTAGGCAATGAAACCTACAAGTGGTAAAATTGTTAGTAATAAAATTGCGTTTTTCAAAAGAGAAATTTCAGGAATAATGTAATTTGTTAATGATGAGGACAATACAGTAATTTTTCCAAATAATTTCATGACTAATTACTTCAATTAAAATCCATGTAGCTGATTACAATTACGTTTTTTGTTAATGATAATCAATGAACCCTGTGTAAATATAATATGAGAGATTGAAAAAAAAAACGTAAATGTAAAAATCTCTATCATACCTTTGAGTTTGAGTAGTCCAACTTTGATTCTTCCTTACCAAATATTTCAGGAATTCCAGTGTTTTATGGATATCTTTGGTGAGAGAATGTGGAAAAAGTGTTTTAAGTCGTGGGCAGTTCCCCAAACTAACTTGCCTTAAACTTTGGAAGGTTATTAGAATTCCATATGGAATTATATCCTTATTATTCCACACATGCTTCAAGTTTGATAGATTCTAAAGAGTCAAGTATTTCTTTGGCACCCATCTAAATACGCCCTTTGATGTTTCATTGTTTTTCACTGTGAAAACACTTTCTATATCCTCACAATCATCAAGAGAAAGCTTCTCAATGCTACTTCCAATTAGTAGATCATGCCATACATTCTTTGCACTCCAAATCCACACCGACTTCAAGTTAGGAAATGTAATATGGAAAAAAAAATCTCATAGCTTTTAATATGAAAGGGGTATTACAAAAATAGCATATTATTTCTATTTCAACAAACTATTTAACAATTTTTTTTAATTTTTTAATTTTCAACTTTTTTTTTTTTGAGTTTGACATCTAAAAGAGTTTTTAGAATTCAAACACTCATTTTATAACCTGTTAATTGTTAATTTTATTTACATAATCTATTTCTATTTACATGATTTATTGCTTTAATTTCAATAAATTATTGAAAAACAAATATGTTATATAAGTGAAAAAAACACTTAAAGTAAATAAAATTACACATAAAATCAACTATTATAACTAAAAATGAAATAAAAGTAATGCTATAAATATAAAATATATTAATTGAGACAATTTTTGTAATATAATTAAACAGTACTAAGATCATTAAAAATTAAGGTTGGAACTTTGGAAATCAATTCAACAAAAGGGAAAGTAAGGAGAAGTTTCTCCTTACTTTCATAAGTATCTTATGTCTAATAGATTATAAAAATCCACATATTTATTAAATACAATAAAAATTAATAAAAACATTTAAGGATGCAAGCAATTTCCTACCAAAAGAAATTCTAATTGGTGGATTTAATTCAATCTTAAATTAATTGCAATAATTTCGATGTAAATCTTTGAAGGAAAAAAAAATCATCAAGCATGCGTTAATTAGTTACCTTAACTTTTAGTTTAGTATTAAATTCAGACAATAAAATATCTAATAAAAAAACAATGATTGAATTAAAAATATTATTACTCACAAATTTTTTTATACCGTGAGTGTTCGGGCCAGCTTACGTGCACCACGACATTACTCACCAAATGGATACTAAAATATCTAATTTTATTTGAAATGTTGATGATGTTTGTTTTGGATTAGAATAATTGACATCTAAATAATGAAAAATAAATACTCAATTTAAGTAAAATGCTAAAAATTAAGATACAAATAAAAATATACATATAAAATCTGCTATTTAAGTAAAACATTAAAAGTAATTATATAAATATAAAAACATATAAAAAATATGTTATTTGAGACAATTTTTATAATATAATTTAAAAGTTACAGAAATTGATTCAAATGACATATTTTAGATACATTCTACTCGTGTTATTATTTTTTTGTCTATTCTAAAATAACATTTTATTTTATGTTATTTTAGTCTTTGCCCCTAAAAGTTAAGGTTGTAGAGAGAATGATCAAACTACTTAATTACAATTAAGTTGGAACTTTGAAGGTCAAATTGAGCAAAAGGGAAAAAGAAAAGCATTAAGGATGCAATGCAATTGCCTGCTCAAACCCATTGTAATTTGTGGACCTAATCCTATCGTAAAACAAGAGATAATCCTACCTATTTAGGCTATATGCATGCTATATACCATGGTTTTTTTAGCCCATCTAAAATTTTTAGGGGCAGATGGAAATTTAGTAAATTTTTTAGTAATATTTGTAAAAATAGAAGTTCTAAAAAATATTAGTAAATATAGTAATTTTGATCGGGTGAATCAGTGATAGATATTGAATTATATATTTTTACACTATTTAACATTGATACATACACTAATCACTTTTAATTGTCGATTAACATGGTAAAAATTGCTATATATACAAATAGTTTATAAAGTTGCCATTTTTATAAATATTACATCAAAATCTACTACCCAATGAAATTTGCCAAATTTTTAATATTTTTTAGCTCATTTATATGGTTTCCCTCCTCCCGATCCTCCATTTGATCCTCCTATCGATTAGGCTTTAGGAAAAAAACATTATTTTGTATTATTTTGGGATTTTTAATATTATTTATATAATATTATTTTTTCTTAAATTTAATTTAATTTTTTTTTGTAATTAAATTTAATTTTCAAATCACAATAATTTGTAATTAAAAACCTAAAACCTAATTAAATTTAAAAAAAAAAAAAAACATTGACCGACGCATTCCGTTGTTATAGTCAAATATAACATTGACTTATATAACGACGCAATACGTCGTTGTAGTCAACATGTATGTTTGACTACGTAATGACGCATTCTATCGTTATAGTGAAACATGACTTTAACTTAAAGAACGACTAACTGCGTCGTTAAGGTCAACATGTGTCTTTGACTATTATAACGACGCAAACCATCGCCCAATTCTAGTCAACGAAACACAACGATGGAATACTTTTCCCTCGTTATGGAACGAGGCATTTCGTCGTTAGTTTCGTCTAACGATGGCAAAAATAACGTCAGGCCATTTCGTCGTTAATTGCGTCATTAATTCCTTTTAACGACGAACTATTGTCTCGTTTCGTCGCTAACTTTTCGTCGCTAATTCGCATTTTTCTTGTAGTGTGCACCAACAAAATAAAGTTATTTGTAAGATAGATTAGGAAGGCGATCAACGTATACTAGAATTAATTACACCTTTAAAACTTAATTTAGCTTTTCAAAATACAAAATTTATTTATTTGTTTTAACTGAAAGGAACAAGAATGTTGTAGGATTGTAAAATATATTAATTTCAATCCTCGAAGCTAAGAAATATGGAGAAATTTTTATAATAAAAATAGAGGCTTAAAAAACTAAAAAAAATGTGTACTAAAAATTAACTTAGTCCTAGTGCCCATTTAGGATAATTTTTTTATATGGCTAGCTAGTTTTACCTGAAATTTTGCATTTAAACACTTGTTAATTGGATAAAGAAATCACCATCCAAAAAATAATTTTTTCACTTATATGAAATTGATTCATACAGTAAACTCATTAATAGACATGTATTGCTTGCTACCTCTTTTCTTTTTTTTAAAAAAAAAGACCCAAATTGATGGTTTCTTCATTATATAAATTATAACAGGTATTGACCCTACTACTTGTAAGAAACTGATATTATAAAAAATGACCTGTTTACAACAGTCAATTTCAAAAATAGCTGAAATTTTCACCATTTTAAAAAATTTCACTTTTATAAGATTCAATATATAAACATAGTAAACAATAAATTATTCAAAATGAGACTCATATTTATTCAAAAATAGATTAAAAGCGTATTCCTTCAGGGTGTAAAAACTTTGAGTTTTTATTTTCCTAATCCTTCAAAACAACCTTCAGGAAATTTATAACTTCTTATATCTATTGCCAAGTAATGCCAACAACTCGAGTTTTGACAAAAACTCAATTTCAAGGTAAGATCTTGGAAACTCGAACAATTCACTAAAATCGTATTGAAAATAGAAAACTAATAGTGAATGAACTCAAATCTGAGAGATTTTTCATTAACTTGTAATGATTCAATGAACATCCTATTTATAGCTCAATACAATGAATGTATTATTCTAGAATGATATATATAAACATGATCATTACTCAATAACATCTTCAAATGGCTTCACATGGTGAAATAACTAACCTCAACAAGTCTGTTTAGAGGAAATGTAGTAGTATAACATAACGAAAGCAACAATCATAAGTGTTTTAAAAACGACCAAAATCCCAAATTAGAGAAATTAAAGTGTCGACGAAAAGTCAAAGATGTTCATCCTCCTGGGCCATCTTCACCTTATCGTTCTTGTTCTTCTTCACCAGCTTCTTGGCTTTGTTCAAGATTCTCATCGATTAATATCATCATGTACAAAACTTTGAATCTCACTTAGACATAAAGTCTAGTATCTCTTTAGGCTTCCAGCACAAATGAAATAAAATGACATGAGCGTATAATTAGACTATAAGATGTGTTGAGAATATATAAATGATTAAATCTATCTCAGTCCATTAACTTAGACTTTCGGGTCTATTGGTAATTTAACAGAAGATAAATAGATATGAAGAATTAAATTAAAACCTTCACAATAGCAAGCTCCATTATCATTTAGAACTAAAAAAAATAAGAATTCATATGAATTAAACAATAAAGTTTTTCAAAGCATTAGATCCTCAACTGAAGCCATACCATGCTAAAAGATATACTTCTCTTAAATTATTTTGAGAAATTTGTTTGAGACCAAGAAGGTGAAAAAATTCAAAGGAAAGGATGTTGGTTTCGAAACTATACATTGTTGATCGAATAAACTAATGACTTTCTTGTATCATATCAAGAGATTAAATCTTATACCAATTCTATACAAAATTAGGAAAGCAAAATATCTTTGGTGTTTTGCTATGAGACCAAAAAACTTTCCATTCATGTGGGTCCCACTAGCTTTTTTACTCAGTCTTCTTATTAGGAAAAAAAAAAAAAACACATTCGATAATTAAACTTAGGTCTCTAATTATGAAGGATAAAGATAAAAAACAGCAAACAAATTCATAACATACACCATCTACATTGAGCATCATAAAAAAGGATTACTCATTACTCATTAGATCATTTTTAACAGGACATCACATTAAATATCATCACAAAGATCCACCAAATCACTCTATAATTAAACTTTAGGTCTCTAATTATGAAGGATAAAGATATTCTAATTCATCTGATATTGTAAGATGCTATAGACAATTTCCTTTTTTATTTTTGTTAACCATTCTCACAATTTTATAAAAATATCGAACTATTATAAAAGTAGTTTTGTGATTAATTTCCTTATTAATAATAAAGAAATAATAATATCCTACATCAACACCAGAGGTTTACATGATAAACGAGAAAAGTTAACTGACTTCAAATTTAAATTTGGTGTGTGTTTCAAATAATCATAAGAACTGATTTCAAATAAGGGATGAAAACAATATACCTCCCCCTCTTCAAATAAGTTAGAAATACTGTCACCAAAATCATCATCCTCCTCTTCCTTATAAAGCTGCCAGATAGTGTCGTTAATATTGCCTACCCAAAGCTTTTTTGGCATAACGGTAATAAATTTCAATAGAGGTGTGCACACAATTCCATGTGAGAAGGTCATCATCTTTGGGCAGTACTTGATTGCTACATTTTCTAACTTTGGAAATCTAATTCTCCATTTTGCACCTTGAAAATTTTTGAGATTGGGTAGAATATAAAGTTCCAAAACTTCCAATTCACTGAAAACAATTTCATCCTCTTCTCTTTCATCCTTTCTTTTTGCAAGTATTGTACTCATACTATTGCATTCACATAATTTCACTTCTTTAAGACAAGGCAAAGTTTTTGTCAGAGAAAGCCCAAACAAGTTTTTCAATCGATGACATTTATATATGGTTAGTTGCTTCAGGTTTTGAAAAGATAATGAAGACGATATCACCAGTCTTTAATCTGCTACAATTTCCTACCTCAACAACTTCTAAATTATCGAATAATGGTTGAATCATGTTAGAGCTTATACCCTGATTCTCTTCATTTGAAAATATTTCTATCAAGGATGCTTCATAATTATGATAATCCTTCACTTTCAGAACTTTAAGTGCAGGGAATAAATCACTTGGAAGATTAAGACGACATAATTCCCTAATCACTTTTTCATCAACTAATTTCATCTCTTTCAACCCTATAAATGCATCCTGTAAAACAATATACAATTTAATGAGATTAAAGGTTAATCTTATGGTATGGTCAGTATTAGTGCCCGATAAAGGAATTCTGATCAATATCCATGAAATGATCAATAAAGGAATTCTAATAAATATACCATAACCGAATTGAGCTTTGCACTTGAAGGTTCTTGCTTCATAAAAGTTACATCCATAAAATCTGCATGCAAGCATTGGAGTTGGTGTGGAAGGTCTCTCGCCATGGAGGGTGGAAAAAGAGTTATAAGTTTTGGACATTTAGTAACCTCCACATCTTTTAGATCTTGAAACTGATACATCTCATCAAATGGATCACTGCTCCAAACATGCTTCAAGCTTGGTAGGTTATGTAAAACTAATTTTCTTAAGTGGATGGATGCAGCCTCACGATGTTCTTTTGGCTCGATCATTTGATGAATTTCAAACACTTGTTCTAATGAATCACAATTTCGTATATGTAATTCGTCAAGTCGTTTCAATGCACTCATCACGTTGGAGGTGAAAATACATTTTAGGCTCTTACATTTATCCAACTTTACAGATTGAAGATTGGACATATCATCTACAATCAATCAATCGTGCCATATTATCTCCAAGTTATTAACATCAACAATGTTCAATGACTCCAAGCTAGGAAATGAAACCCGCGAGTGGTAAATTCACCATTCATTGTTACTGTTAATAATAAAATTGTGTAGTTTAAAGAGCAATTTAGGGAACTTTTAATAATTTGTTTTATGAAATGTGCTAAAAAAAATGACTTAGACATAAGGAGAGTTGATTTCCTAATATTAAATATTTTAAAGAAATATAGGACAATACAGTAATTTTTGCATACAATTTCTCAAGTGAAATTAATTTTCTTGTAGGTGATTTCAACTTTATAATTACAATTACAGTATTTGTAAATAATGATCAAGGAACCTTATGTAAAGATAATATGAGAGATTTCATTAATTGAAAAATAAAAACGTAAATGTAAAAAACTCATCATACCTTTGAGTTTGAGTAGTCCAACTCTGATTCTTCCGTACCAAATATTTCATCAATTCCACTGTGTTGTATGATTATAAATTGAAGATGTTTGGTGAGAGAATGTGGAAAAAGTGTTTTAAGTTGTGGGCACCGTAGCAAATCAACGTTCCTCAAACTTTAGAAGGTTATTAGAATTCCATATGGAATATCCTTATTCCACACATGCTTCAAGTTTCGTAGATTCCAAAGATACAAGTATTTCACCTTGGCACCCATCTAAATACGTCTTCTGATGTTTTATTGCTTTTCACTGTGAAAACACTCTCTATTTCCTTACAATCATCAAGAGTAAGCTTCTCAATGTTATTTCTAAATAGTAGATCATGCCATACATTCTCTACCCTCCAAATACTCACCGACTCCAAGTTAAGAGGAAGTGTGACCTGTAAAATGCATAAATAATTCTCTTAGCCTTTAATATGAAAGGGGGCATTACCAAAATAGCATATTATTTCTATTTCAACAAACTATTTAACAATTTTTTTTTAATTTTTTTAATTTTTAACACTTTTTTTTGGGTTCAACATCTAAACGAGTTTTTAGAATTTAAACACTCATTTTATCACCAGTTAATTATTAATTTTATTTACATAATCTATTCCTATTTTAAATAATTTATTACTTTAATTTCAATAAATTATTGAAAAACAAATCTGCTATTCAAGTGAAAAAACACTTAGAGTAAATAAAATTACACATATAAAATCAACAATTATAACTAAAAATGTAATAAAAGTAATGCTATAAATTTAAAATATACTAATTGAGACAATTTTTGTAATATAATTAAACATTACCAAGATCGTTAAAAGTTAATGTTGAATCGAGAGAATCTTCAAACTAACTAATTGCAATTGATCAATTCAGTAACAGGGAAAAGAAAATACTTGCCTCCTCACAGGTAAGGAGAAGTTTCTACTTACTTTCATATGAATCTTATTTCTAATAGATTATAAAAATCCACATATTTATTAAATACAATAAAAATTAATAAAAACATTTATGGAAGCAATTTCCTACCAAAAGAAATTATAATTGGTGGTTTTAATTCAATCTTAAATTAATTGCAATAATTTCGATGTAAATCTTTGAAGAAAAAAGAATCATCAAGCATGCTACCTTAACTTTTAGTTTATTACTAAATTCAGACAATGATATATCTAAAAAAAACAATGATTGAATTAAAAATATTATTACTCACAAATTTTTTTATACCGTGAGTGTTCGGGCCAGCTTACGTGCACCACGACATTACTCACAAAATGAATATTAAGATATCTAATTTTATTTGAAATGCTGATGATGTTTGTTTTGGGTTAGAATAATTGACATCTAAATAATGAAAAATAAATACTCAATTTAAGTAAAATGCTAAAAATTAAGATATAAATAAAAAAATACATATAAAATATGCTATTTAAGTAAAACATTAAAAGTAATTATATAAATATAAAAACATATCAAAAATATGTTATTTGAGACAATTTTTACACTAAGTTTAACATTGATACATACACTAATCACTTTTAATTGTTGATTAACATGGTAAAAATTGCTATGTATACAAATAGTTTATAGAGTTGCCATTTTTACAAATATTACATTAAAATCTACAACCCAATGAAATTTCTCAAATTTTTAATGTTTTTTAGCTCATTCATAATATGATTTTTTTGTTTATACCTAAATTTCCCTCTTTAGCATTTATTATTATTTTATTAAAAATTGAGAATTAAGAGTAATGAAGCAGAGATACCTGACAGTGGAATGGTGTGATAGAGTTTGCTCGATCTTCTTCTTCTTTTAGTTCCACAATTTCACTGCTTTTACTTACGATTAATCCTTTCACTTTCACTAATTTACCACAAAAGCTCTTCAATTCAGGTAAGTTGTCCAGTGTTAAGTGTTTTAGTGCTCTAAACTCTTATCTTATTATCTACTGGCTCCTCATTTTCTATTACCACCACAATTGCTTCCATCATCTTACAATTCCTTATCTCAATTCTTTGAATATTTGAAAGACCCTTAATGATTGAAACCGGGAGTAAATACTTCATTTTATTACATCTCTGTCTCTCCAATGTTTTCAACTTTTCAAAAACTTTAAAAGTTTTGAAAGAGTCTCCAATCTCACCATTCTCCAAAGAACCAATGTCTCCAAAATTGAAAAGGCATCATGATTTGGATCATCCAATTCACTCAATAAGTACTTGAGATGAACACTTGTTTTTAAATTCGAAACAACATTTCTCATACAACACGTACCTTCCAAACGCAGATCTTCACATCTCTCGAATAACTGTAATTCCTTCAAAACATCATTTATTGAGTCTGTTTTAATATCCAACACTTTCTCGCTGAGAAGATAATAATCCCACTCTGCCTTACCAATAACAATTCGAAAGCATTCCAATTCCAAGTTGTTTAAGAATACAAGTTCTGGAAGAGATCTAACATCTGGAATGCATAAATATAGACAAGTAAGGCAACGTAGACAACCTAATTCTGACATACTTGCTTTTGCTTTTTTCTGCTCACATTTGTTGGATTCTCCCATTCCCCAATCATTAAAAGTACCGTCTAAATATAATTCTTCCAATTTTGAGATTCTTGAAATAACTCCAGGCTGAATTACCTCGAGTTTCCAGCAATATGAAACTTTCAGTTGCTTGAGTCGTGAATAATTGACTCAAACTCAAAGGTAACTCTGTGATATTAGATTTCGAGAAATCAAGAATTTCTAGATTATTCTAACTTGCCAATCATATCAATATTCTCCACATGACAACCAATTAGCAACAACGTTCGAAGTTTTGCTAAATGATTGAAAGATGATGGCGATGGCGAAAAACTCATTCCTTCCAAGTGTAAAACTTCGAGATTTCCCATTCTTTCAAAACAATCTTCAGGAATTTGTAAGGATTCATCATGGTCAAGCAATGTCAACAACTTGAGTTTTGAAAAATTCAATTCCTTAGGAAGATATTTAAAATTTGCACAATTTGCAAAGATGGTAGTGTAATGTCTATCAGTCTTCTCATCTTGCACTTTATTCAACCCCTTCCCATAGCTTAATGTACACATTTGATCATCGTTTGAGGCAATATAAATGGCCACATCACGAACTACATCATGCATTTTCACACACGGATGGCCATCCCACTTTGTTTCAGATTTTTGAAGCAAACAAGAAGATTCGAGATCATCAATCAACTTTACAATTCTGTTTCTTGTTGTTCCCAGAGTATGGACACCATTTAGAAATTCCAAACCTCTAGCGTATCTTGACAGATCGTCTACATCAATGTCATAATCATCTGGAAACATGCTACAAAGTAAAAACAGTATCTTTGCTTCTCGACTTTCTATATGATCATAACTCAATTTTATAGAAGTATATGCTTCTTTACTAACTCCATGAATTCCTTGGCTTGCAGGATTGTTCAATTGTCCTAAGGCATCTTTCCAGACAGACAAGCTTTTTCCTTTTAAAGCCTTTGCAACTAAAACAAGCGCAATGGGTAGCTTTCCACCTTGATTGTTATCTTTCTTGCTATTTCTTTCAATTGGTTATTGGTTTCAATAGATATTTCACCCACCTTGTTCTTGAAAAGATTCCACGATTCGTCTTCAGTTAAATCTTCCACGTTGAAATTCTTCTCAATACTCATCTCATTGAATAATATTGAATGAGATCTAGATGTGACAATGATCTTACTTCCTTTACGATGGCCTTTATTCTTCTCAATACTCATCTCATTGGTGTCAATGATGGCCTTTATTCTATTTTGGTCACGAATCCTATTAAGGACTAGGGGGCTTTGGATTTTTTTCTTCATATTTTTTTTATTAATAATTAATCAATTAAAATACTATATTAATTTAAAAATCAATATGAATTCTCTAAATTTAGATATAATTTTTTTGCTTATAATTTTGTATTTTTAAAAGGTAAAAAGCGAGTTATTTTCGCTCGAAGTTTCATGATATATTTTTTTAATTTAATATTAAGTCTTCTTTTTTCCTTTGGTTATCTATCATATACTTTTTTTTATATATAATTGTAGTTAATTCAATAGTCAAATTTATTTTAATTTTCTTCATTATTGTGTGATCAATAAAAAATTGAAAAAAAGCACAAATCCATCTAAATAAATAAATATTTCATATTAAGATTCTTTAATTATATTTTTATTAAAAATATTAAAATAAATATATAAATAATATATAATAGTTTAAGACTAAAAACTAAAGTGAGTAAACTAATAATATGATTTAAATATTATTTTTAAATGGTATTTCATTATTACTTAGTTTCATATTTTAAAATAAAACTCAAAATCAACTACTAGTTATATCTTCTTTTTTTAAATGTGTAATTCAATATTTTTTTCAATATATAAAATTATTCATATTAAAAAAATCATTGTAAGCATAAAAATGTTAATATTTGAATTGATTAAATTGTATACAATATCATTCATATTGTGCCTCTACTAGGGTCGAGTTAATAGATCTATCACTGTCTTTATAGTATAAAAAGTTTTATATTGGTATATATGGTTTGATAAAATCTTACAAATGATCACTGATATTAATTTGTTTAATAGATGTATTACTTGGCCCATTCATAAAGAGGCAGTAGTGATGTGGACACTTCAGCACTATGCTTAAGTGTTTATATCATCATCCCCTCTTTAGGTCACGTGTAAGTTATATCATCATTTAATGGGTGCGTATTTTTATTAAACTTATTAACCATAGAGGCTATTTGAAGTTTTTATCAAACTATAAAGATAAATTTGAAAGTTTTTAAATTATAGAATTAATTACAACATTAACCATTTTAATTCACCCAATTACAATAATGCTGGTGGTTATGATTTTTTTTTTTCATTTTTACCCAAAAAACACCATTTATGGTGGTGATCTGGTGGTTTCCGATATCTTTTTTTACCATCTTACCCTTTTATTTCTCTTCATAATCATATCTTATTAATTGCAAATCATTTAAATTTATAATTTATTTAATTATTTATTTTGAATTTAAATCAACTGAATTCTTATTTAATGAAAAAGATCTTTAACCTAAATATCTCCCATCATCTTCTTCTTCCTCCTCCTTATTCGACCACAACCATCAATGAAGATTTTTTTTCACCGTCTCTATACTTCAGATCCTCGTTTATAAAAAAAAAAAAACAATGGTGAGGTTGTGGTCGTCACAATCAAATAAAGTTTCAATTGTGATTTTCTTCTTGAGTATAGGAAGATCCTCTTGATCTCCTCCTTATTCGTCGTCACAATCAAAGAAATATACTCGAAATCAATGGAGTTGTGATTGTGATTTGCTGGATTCTTCACAATCTCCTTCTCTGTTCAGATCCTCTCGTTTTTTCTTCTTCGATTTTGTCGACTCCGAAACGAAATTGGCCTTATCTATATCCAAGAAATCGACGAAGGCGATCGTTACTGTGGCTCGTGTTGCTGTTCAATCGATGAACAAAGCAGCAGCAGAAGGTACTTTTAAGTAAACATTTATTTTTGTTTAACGTTTATTTTCGATCTTGCTAGTGATTTTTCTTGCAGATGAGTCGGATCTAGGGTTCTGGTGATAGATCTATCGTTTATTCGCTTATATATTTGATGATTTTTTTGATTTTTTTTTATCAAGATTTGAAAGATTTTATTAAAATGTTTATTTTTGTTCAATATTTATTTTAATTTTCTATTTACATATCTTTAAAAACTCAATTCTCCAGCGAACTCGCTTTCTCTGTATTTTTGTAGAATAAGTTACTTTTAATTAAATGTTTACTTTTTATCTCTGTATTTTGTAGGAGGGCGAAAAAGAAAGACATTCGAATTTTCTTGGAAGAA
Organism: Gynostemma pentaphyllum; assembly: GCA_028015215.1. Lineage (NCBI taxonomy): Eukaryota > Viridiplantae > Streptophyta > Magnoliopsida > Cucurbitales > Cucurbitaceae > Gynostemma > Gynostemma pentaphyllum. Next base: position 58,680,758 of record CM051351.1, on the reverse strand, counting down.
GAAGTCAGAAGTTTGAAGATTTTTATTTTATTTTTTGTTATAGTTTAATTTTTGTTTAGATTTGATTTTTCCATTAATTTTATAAAATTTAAGGGATTTTTAAAATTCCTTAAATTTTACACAAATTAAGGAGAAATTAAATTGAGGGTATGTTTGTCCTTTCACAATGTAATTTAATTTGGCTGGTGGCGGTTTTGGGTACTATTGATATTTAATAAAAATATCCGGTATATTTGATATATCCATATTTTTTTTATTATTATTAGTAAAATTAACTCTAAATTATAAGGATCAAAATAGAATAAAAAATCAAATTATAGGGATTAAATTTTTATTTTATTTTTTTGCTCTCGACTAAAATTTTATTTAAACCAAGAAAAAAATAGAGTAAAGGATGTATTAATAAAATTTGATTTTGTGTGGTGGAGTTTAATTGTATTATTTGGAAATTAAAAAAAAAAAAAAAAGGACAAATTTACCGCATGTTATACAGCTGTAAAGGTAAGAGAATGGGCTGGAATTTAATATGGAGACGTTGTCAATCAGTTCAAAAGTCATTTTCCAAGTCGTACATGTATCAGAATCATCATCATTTCCTTTTTTTTTTTTTTTTTTACTTTTGTGCATCTACTGTCATGGATAAGATAGGGTAAGAAAATTAGATGATCTTCTACAAAATTCTTGTTTCTGCTCCTCATATTTTAAAAAATAGAGTTGTTTGAAAACTTTTCATGTTTTTTTTTTTTAAACATTTTCTAAATTTAAATAGAAATTTTATAAATAATAAATTTTAGTTTTTTTATTTTTCTTTCTTATTTTTAAAATTTTCAACACATTGATAAATTGTTACGTTGTCCCGTTTTGATTTATAAAATATATTATAAATATCAAAAAATTATATTGATATAATCCTTATCCTTATCCTTATTATATAAAAGGTGGGATGATTAAGAAATATTTTTGGACCATTATATCCCCATTTGGTTTTTAAATATTACAAAATATGTCATTATCATTTAATTACCACTTATGTATTAATTATGTAGATTTTTTTTAAATTAATGATTAATTCATTAATTCAATATATTATTATCATTCAAATACCATATTATATTCAATAAGCTCAAAAAAAAAAACATATTATGTTCAATACATATACATTATTAATATTAATTTGAATTTTCATGTATATTAAAGGTCAAGAAAATAAAAACATGTTCAAACTTTACAAATCTTAAAAGCTATATTTGAATATAGTTATTTATCAGATTATTTTTTTTTGTAATAATCAGCATGTTAAAAATCCATATATTACTATTTGTAAAAATGAAAAGTCAAAAAAATATTTGCAAATATAGCAATTTTTTATTAGATTTATTACTGATAAACATTGAATTACATATTTTTACACAATGTTTATCAGTTAAATCAATGTTAATCACTGATAAACATGATAAAAATTGCTATATTTGTAAATATTTTTTTGAGTTAATATTTTTACAAATATTACATAAAAATCTGTCACCCAATAAAATTTTCCAATAAACAATAAAGAGAAAACTCCATGGATTGGATTCCAAGAAAGCAAGCTTCTTTAATAAGGAATGATTTTACAGCCAACTCACTAACTCTCAAATGCTCAAAGCAAAGAACTCTTATATATTCCAGTTTTGCTCCTGCTACGGCAACTTGCAAAACTGATCAGAAAGCAGAAATAACTGTCATGAGTTGAGCTGGCAAGTTTTTAAGCATGTGAGAGGTTTTTGGTTCACTTCAAAGCTATTTTGTTCATATCTAACATGATTTCTTATCTCTATCAGAAGAAATGAAAACCACTTCAAAATCAGCAGATGATAGTTTTTGGTAAAGTTGAGTCAAGATAGCTACTTATTTTGACCTGCTGTTGAATGAATATCCACAAAAACAAGTCTTTCTAATAAAATTGATGGTAATGCATGATGCTTGAAAGCCAACATGAAAAAGATGATGAGCTTCTCTTGAAAACGTGATATTTTTTGTACCCCCATCCAATCCAAGTCTACCCTTCATTTCTATCTTGTTGTCTATTTTTCCAAAGCACAATTAGGATGGAGATCAAAGTCACACTCCTTGCACCAATATGACCAGAGAAATCCTACCTTATTACAACCATTACATATGTACATTTTTCGACGTGAAAGGACTAGTTCATGTTCTTCATGAAGTGTATGCTTCACCTTCTCAGGCCCCCTCTTTGCTATCTCCATCTTTTCTATTACCAATTCTCCCACTCGGCCAGCAGTGAAAGGATAGGCTTCAGCACCATGAATTCTGATTAGATCTATAACATCCTTCGTGACAGTGCGCCCATCTGATCCAATAGCCACAAGCATGGGGATGCCTATGACCTTGAATGTACGACTCACCGATGCTTCCCTTGGGTCACCAAAGGGGAGAGCCAACCAAGGCATCCTAGAAAATATTTTATCAAAAGAGGATTCATCTCTGTCACTAGATATGAAAATCACTTCGAAAGTATCATTCTTCTCCTTAATTTTATGATATGCTTCAATGAGCTTTGGTAGAAAGGCGCGACACCGTGAGCTCCAATCTGCTGAGAAGTAAAAGAGGATATTCCTACCCACCAAAGTTGACACAGGAATCTGAAGAATAATAAAGAGACTTTAGTAATTTATGCTTGCATTGCAGTGCAACTACGTTTTCTCCAATATTCATTCAGAACAATTGAGCATGATACATAAAGAATCAAATTAATTCAACATGAAATAAATACCTTGGCTCTATCTTTCCCAATGACAAAATCATTATCCTCCAAAACCAAGACTGACTCCAAGGTTTGAGCTTCCTCTTTTGCTCTCTCTAGATCAAAATCTGATTGCAAGCACTGGAGTTGGTGTGGAAGGTCTCTTGCCATGGAAGGTGGAAAAAGAGTTATAAGTTTTGGACATTCAGTAACGTTCACATCATTCAGATCTTGAAAACGATACATCTTAAATGGATCATTGCTCCAAACATGTTTCAAGCTTGGTAGGTTATATAAAACTAATTCTCTTAAGTTGATGGATGCAACCTCACGATGTTCTTTTGGTTCGATCATTGGACGTATTTCAAACACTTGTTCTAATGAATCACAATGTTGTATATATAATTTGTCGAGTCTTTTCAATGCACTCATCACGTTGGAGGTGAAAATACTTTTTAGGCTGTTACAATTAACCAACTCTACAAATTGAAGATTGGACATATCATCTACAATCAATCGGTTGTGCCATATAACCTCCAAGTTATGAACATCCTCAATTTCCAACGACTCAAAGCTAGGAAATGAAACCTACAGAGTGGTAAAATTGTTAGTAATAAAATTGCGTTTTTCAAAAGAGAAATTTTAGGAATAATGTAATTTGTTAATGACGAGGACAATACAGTAATTTTTCCATATAATTTCATGACTAATTACTTCAATTAAATTGATCCCCATGTAATTACAATATTTGTTAATGATCATCAATGAACCCTATGTAAATATAATATGAGAGATTGAAAAAAAAAACGTAAATGTATCATACCTTTGAGTTTGAGTCTGATTCTTCTTTACCAAATATTTCATCAATTCCACATCGTATTATGGATATCTTTTGAAGTTGTTGAAGATGTTTGGTGAGAGAATGTGGAAAAAGTGTTTTAAGTTGTGGACACTCCTCCAAATGAACCTTCCTCAAACTTTGGAAGGTTATTAGAATTCCATATGGAATATCCTTATTCCACACATGCTTCAAGTTTGATAGATTCCAAAGAGTCAAGTATTTCAACTTTGGAACCCATCTAAATACGTCTTGTGGTAAATGAGGCAATGTTTCATTGTTTTTCACTTTGAAAACACTTTCTATTTCCTTACAACCATCAAGAGAAAGCTTCTCAATGTTATTTCCAATTAGTAGATCATGCCATACATTCTCTACCCTAAAAATACTCACCGACTCCAAGTTAGGAAATGTGATCTGTAAAATAAATAAATAATTCTCATAGCCTTTAATATGAAAGGGTATTACCAAAATAGCATATTCTTTCTATTTCAACAATTTTTTTTTTTTAATTTTTAACTTTTTTTTTTGGTTCAACATCTAAACGAGTTTTTAAAATTTAAACACTCATTTTATCACCAGTTAATGAATTATAAAAATTAATGAGATCTACATATTTATTAAATACAGTAAAGTTTAATAAAAACATTTAAGGATGCAATGCAATTGCCTAGTGAAAGAATTCTTATAGGTGGATCTAATTCAATCTTAAATTTATTGCAATAATTTCGAAATTTCGAAGAGAAAAAAGTCATCAAGCATGAGTTAATTAATTACGTAGTTTATTATTAAATTCAAACAATAATAGTACCTAAGACCCTCTTTGTTTGCAGGGAATCTAAATACCTGGCAACTTAAGATGACTGGCATCTTAGATGCCCGGAATCTAGATGTTGGCATCTTTAGATTAGCGTGTTTATTTTGTAAAAAAAATAAAATTAGATGAATGCCAAAAAATATTTGGGTAAATGTGCAACATCTATGAGGTAACTGTGCAATATTTAGTAGAGAATTTATTATAATTACATGTGATTCTAGTCATACTCTTATTTATTTACATCAACAATACTTTTTTTATATTTTTATTTGTATAGATTAATTCATGTTAATAAAATATTTAAATTACATGATTTTTATTATAAAAAAATTTAATATATTTTATTTTATTCTAATTCTAATTGTAATTCTAGTTTAATTTAATATCGAACCGTTAATTAATATATTACATAATTAAAATAAATTTTATACTATATATACATATAAATTAATTTATAGAGTGATTTATTATTAGATTATTAAATTTATTTATTTTAAATAAAAAAATAGAAAGTAATTGATAAACTAGTTTAGTACATACAAATTATATGTGAATTAAAAATAAAAACATATTATTTTGATTTTAAAATTAAATATTGAAATTATATAGATTAAAGAAAAATTTGATCCAATATATATATATATATATAATATATTGTTTTAATTTGTATCCTACTCTATAAATATAATATTTAGTTCAGATATTATACAGAATCAATAATTATTGGAATACAATGTTTTTTGTATTCCATAAATATTGATATATAGATAATAAAAAAAAAGTAGAACCTGAAAAGGAGTAAAAATATCACAATTCAATCACATCTTCATTGGAATCCTAGAAATCTCATGTTTTTTAAGTTATTTAGATTCCCATGAACATGGGTGGGGATTCCAGGAATCTTCAGATGCCTGGGTATCCACAAATTCTGTAAAACAAACAATGTTATCCAAATTACACTATCATGTTAATCTCATATTCTTGTGAAACAATTACATTAAATGTTATTTAACAATGATATAATTAAAAATATTATTACTCAAAAAATGATACTAATAATATTTAATTTTATTTGAAATACTGACAATGTTTGTTTTGGATTAGAATAATTGATATCTAAATAATGAAAAATAAATATGTAATTTAAATAATACTAAAATTAAATATATAAATAAAATTATACATCTAAAATCTGCTATTTAAGTAAAACACTAAAAGTAATGATATAAATATAAAAAAAAAAACATATCTAAGATATATTATTTGAGACCATTTTTATAATATAATTTTAAAATGAATAATATTATTAAAAGTTACAAAAATTGACTCAAATGATATATTAGATACATAATTCCACTTGTGTCATTATTTTTTGTTTATTCTAGAAATAACACAATTTATAAATTATTGATATCAAGTTAATACATTATTTAGTTAGTGAAAATTTTCAAAATTAAATTAATGACTTAGTTTATAATAAGAGTAAAGTTTTAATTCCTAAAAACTCATTTAAATTATAGTTATTCAACGTAAAATAAAAATATTAAAAGTCAACAAGTCTATATATGTGTATATATATATTTGCCATTATAAATTATGTTGTTTCGGAAATTATAAAAAAAAGTACTATTTAAGGAATTATATTATTTATGTTATTTTAGTCTTTACCTCTATAAGTTAAGGTTGGAGAGAGAGCCTACCAATTAGGTTGGAACTTTGAAGATCAAATTGAGCAGAAGGGAAAAAGAAAAGCATCTAAGTATGCATGCAATTGCCTACTCAATCGAATTCTAATTTGTTGACCTAATCCCAACTTAAAACAATTGCAATTATTTCTATCCGAATCTTTTATGAAAAAAATCCATGGAGGGTGAGTTAACTAATTACCTTGATTTCACTGCTTTGGATCTGATGGTCTTCTTCCACAATTTCACTGCTTTGGCTCTCTTGGTCTTCTTCCACAATTTCACTTCTTTGGCTCTCAATTAATCCATTGGCTTTCACTAATTTACCACAAAAGCTCTTCAATTCAGGTAAGGAACGCAGCTGTAAGTATCTCAATCGTCTGAACTCCATCTTATTATCTATTGGCGCCTCATTTTCTATTACCACCACTATTGCTTCCATCATCTTACAATCACTTATCTTAATACCATGAAGATTTGAAAGACCCTCAATGATTGAAACTGAGAATAAATACTTCATTTTATCACATCCATCTATCTGCAATGTTTTCAACTTTTCAAAAACTTTAAAAGTTTTGAAAGAGTATCCTTCATTTATTATTGTCTCCAATCTCTTCATATCCGAAAGAACCAATGTCTCCAAAATTGAAAAGACATCATGATTTGGATCATCCAGTTCACTCACTATATATTCAACATCTTCATTATCCTCAAGTATCAGGTACCTCAGATGAACATTTGTTTTTGATTTCCAAACAACATTTCTCATACCACATGTACCTTGGAAACTCAATTCTTCACATTTCTCCAATAACAGTAATTCCTTCAAAACATGATCATTTATTGAGTCTGTTTTAATATCCAACATTTTCTCGCTCTCATAATAACGATTCCACTCTGTCTTTCCAATAACAATCTGAAAGCGTTCTAATTCCAAGTTGTTTAAGAATTGAATTTCAGGAAGAGATCTAACATCTGGAACCCATAAATATAGACAAGTAAGGCAACGTAGACAACCTAATTCTGAAATACTTGCTTTTGCTTCTTTCTGCTCACAATTGTTGGATTCTCCCACTTCCCAATCTTTAAAAGTATTGTCTAAAAATAATTCTTCCAATTTTGTCATTGTTGAAATAACTTTAGCCTGAATTACCTCCAGTTGCCGACAACATGAAAGTTTCAATTGCTTGAGTCGTGATAATTGACTCAAACTCAAAGGTAACTCCGTGATATTAGATTTCGAGAAATCAAGAATTTCTAGGTCTTTCAACTTGCCAATCATTTCAATATTCTCCACATGACAATTAACTAGCAACAACGTTCGAAGTTTTGCTAAATGATCGGAAGATGAAGGTAGTGTAAAACGTATTCTTTCCAGGTGTAAAACTTTGAGTTTTCCCATTATTCCAAAATAACCTTCTGGAATTTGTAACGTATTACCTCTGTATCTATCATGCAATGCCAACAACTCAAGTTTTGGAAAACTCGAGTCTAAGGGAAGATCTTCAAAACCTGAACAATCCACTCGAATAGCGGTATAATCTCCACAAAGCTTCTCACCTTGCCATTTATTCAAACCCTTCCCATAGCTCAAGGTACACATTTGATCATCTGTTGACGCAATATAAATGGCAACATCACGAACTACATCATGCATTTTCATACACAGGCGACCATACCGCGTTGATTTACATTTTTGTAGCAAAGAAGAAGATTCCAGATGATCAACCATGGTTAAAATTTTGTCTCTTGCTGTCCTCAAAGTGTCGCCACCTTGTATGATTTTCAAACCTATGGCATAGCTTGACAATTCATCTATCTCAATTTCATGATCATCTGGAAATATACTACAAAGTAAAAACAGTGATTTAGCTTTTGGATTTTTTATACGATCATAGCTCCATTTTAAAGAAGTATATACTTGTTCGCTAACTCCTTCAATTTCTACATTTGCAGGATCCTTCAGCTGTCTTAAAGCATCTCGACAGGTGTGCAAAGGTTCTCCTTGTAATGCTTTTGCAACTATAACAATTGCAAGGGGTAATTTTCCACATTTGTTGACGATCTCAGTTGCTATCGACATCTTTTCACGATCATTTTCAATAGATTTATCGTCCAGTGTAATCTTGAAAAGTTGCCATGACTCTTGTTCATTTAAACCCTTCACCTCAAAAATCTTCTTAATACCCATCTTCCTGGTTAATACTTGTTTAGATCTAGATGTTACAAGTATCTTACATCCTTTATTACCATCTCCAGAAGGAATTCCTACAGTTTCCAAATCGAGAAAATCCCATATATCATCAAATATAATGAGGATCTTGTTCTTCTCAGCTGTGTGTAGCCTCTTTTGGAGTAATGCCGCTCTTCCTTGTAGAGTTGTGATATCAGATGGCAATCTAAGCATTTCGACAAGTTCTTGTTGGACAAGTTTTACATCGCTACTCTGACCGACGGTTAACAGAATAACTGGTTCAAATGATTTAGATTGACTTACTTGATTTGAAATTCGTTTGACCAGCTCAGTCTTGCCAATGCCTCCCATGCCATGAACCCCAATCATTTTGATATCAGGATCTTGAAGAGCCTCCAGAATATCCTTCATGATTGTCTCTCTTGATTCGAAAGATAGATAATCTTCAACATTGATGATCGGAGCCGGGAGAGGTGCAGAACCAGCAACTTGATCAAATTGTCCAAGTTGTTGAATCAGAGCAAGCTCAATTCCCATGTTCTTAGCTTTCTTACTTAACCGGCGACGTCGGTTCAAGTTAAAAGACGAACACTTTTTCATCTCATCCTCTTCAATTTCAGTTAAGAAGGTGTTGGCTTCATGAGTCTTGGCATCCACATTAGTCATCCAGTCACGAACATTATCAAAAACACCTTCAGCTTTAACCTCAGCCTCCTTAATCCGATTTTGCAGATCAGCCTTAGCAGCCACCAGCTTGGCAACTTCATCTCTGAGAACCGTGATGTTATCATTGTAACGAGCTAAAGATCCATTGAAGACTTTATCAATTGCATATTCTGATATCTTTGTTAAGATTGGACCTACGATAGCACCTAGAATTTCCATTCTTCTCGAGAGAAAGAAAGAATGGATTTTTTTTTTAAAATTTTTTTTTTGAATGGGTTTGAGAAAGAGAAACATATGAAAGCAAAGCACCCAACTCAAATAAACACATATGAAACAATTCCATCTCTTTTTCTCATTTTTTAATGTAAGAGGAAAGAATTTAATATTGAAACAGCTGTAAACGTCAGAAAATGGGCAAATAATCAACCCCACTTGTTTACTACTTAGACTTTAGTTTTTATATTAGGAGATTTTTTTAATAATTTTTCTTAAACTTGGTTAAATCTCACTCTCTCTTTCTTTCTCCTGATTAAATTTCTCTCTCCTCCCTCTAAAACTAATTATGGAGAGATACTGCCTCAGCTTGGGAACTTGGTTGACCATCAAGACCAAGAGGATTAAGCTCTTGGTGCTTGGAAACTTGTGGCTGACCTATTTTTCTTCTATTAATCTCACATAACCAATGTTTCGTTTCTCTTATTTTATGAAGAACTCGTTTTCAAACCCTCATCCAATCAGAACAAGTTTTCTAAAACTCAAGAATTTTATACATCAGATTAAATTAAGTTTAAAGAGCCTAGCTAGAAGCCATGAACGAAGAAAGCACATAGAGAGAAAGTATCATCTGATAAGAGAGTCCAAAAGAGAAAATATTGTAGTGACAAAGATAGCCTGGATAACATTGTTGATCCATTTACGAAGGTTCTCCCTGCTAAATGATGAGTGTCAAAATCACCAAAAATAAATACTTACTCTTGGAGTTTATAAATTTTGTAATAGTGGTGAGTAAGGTCGATCTCTAAGGGGAAAAGTAAATTAAATTAAAGTTAGTAAAAAAGAGGGTTTTGGGTTTCGAAAATAAAAAGAAAAATAAATTAAAAAGAAAGAAAATCAATAGAGAAAGCTTCAAACTAAAAGTTTAATCTCAATTATGGTTCATTAATTTGATCATCGATTCATAAATATGCATTCTTAAATTATTCTTTAAATTAGTTGGAAGTCACCAAAACCAATCGACAAACTTATTTGCATATTTTAATGATTTAACTTAATACGGCAATAAAAAAAATTGAGCATTTTAATACGTCAATGATTAATAATAATTAATAGTGGTTAATATATTCAAATTTGGGGCATTTGCAAATCTAGCAATTTTTTTAGTAATATTTATAATAATAAAAGCTCAAAAAAAAATATTTACAAATATAGCATATTTTGATCGGGTTTATCAGTGATAAACATTGAATTACATATTTTTACACTAAGTTTATCACTGATAAACCCATAAATCATTGTTTATCATTGATAAACATGATAAAAATTATTATATTTGCAAATATTTTTTTGAGTTGATATTTTTACAAATATTGCCCACCCAATGAAATTTCCCTTCAATTTTTACTATATTTATATTTAGTTATAAATACAATATTTTTCTATAGATTTTTTTTTTATAAAAATACTATAATTATAAAAATGACCTAAAATTTTACAGCACATTTAATACAAATTTGAGAGAAATATAAGAATGCATCAGGGCCGATCCTAAGTAAATAAAGGCCCAGTACAAAAATATAGTTTGGACCCTCTATCCTATAAAATTTATTATTAAAAAATCACAAAAATATAAAAAAATAAATTTAAGCTTTTATGAAAACTCAATACCAACAAAATACTATAATATAACAATTCTTTTAATCCACATAAAAAAGAGATTTAAAAAAATATTACAATTCATTAATTCATTTACTAAAACTAAACTTTGGAATTAACAACGGTAGGATTTAGATTCAGGATGAGTAAAATGATGGACATACGATCTTGATATATATATAATTATACTATAAGCCGGACAAAAATTAAATTGTTAATGGTATATTTCAAAAAATACCAAAGCTTTTTAGAATATTATTAAATAATATTTTTAAGGATTCACTAATTGAATGAAAGAAAAACATTATATTAATAAATTTATAAAAGAAAACGTTAAAACTAACTAATTTGGAAAAAATAATGAATTTTAATTTAAAAGTACATCTCAATGTTGTTATTTAAAATGTCAATATAAGCATAGTTTAACTGGTTAGACACTTCCTTCCTTCCCATGAGATTTCGAGTCTCCCCTCCCCTAATATTGATGTAATATCTAAAAAAAAGTGTTATTTAAAATCAACAATGGGTTACATAATTATGCAATACAAGAGGGAAAATTTTGTTTTGATAAAAAAATCAAATAAAAAATTAATTAATTTAAGTTATAAAATTTATATATATGATAAAGAGGTAAATTCTTTAAAAGTACAAAATTATACTTTTGTAAGAAGTTTGACAGGTGAAGTCGAACCCTGGAATAGAACATTAATTTGATAAAATTATGAAGGATCAATCAAAGCAATGACGCCAAAAAAGACGTTTTATTCTAAATTTATGAAGGAACATTAATTTGTCATGGCCCTAACAATGCATACAAAAGTCAAACAATCACATTGCCAAAGAAAAAGCAATAGACTTAGCAAAAAAAAAAAAAAAGGAAAAAGAAAAAGCAATAGACAATAAATTAATGAACTCGCCGACGAGATCCACTCGTTAATATTTTTTTGTGTTAAATTTTATTATCTCTCTTAATTACATTACATTAAATCAGTCAGTTCCAGCTGCTGTTTTATTGTATTACAATATATAATAGAGCATTTCATCACCCATGTTCATAACTCCAAATTAAAAAGGGAATATTATATATTTATCCATTTTTATTAGTGTCATAAAGATATATAGCCACCATTAATAGAATAAAGGGTTTCAGCCACTATTTATCTTTCCAATGTTGTTTTCAATTTTTTTTTTACTTATTTGCCCTTTATCATTTAATACATATTATCTGGCGCATTTATTACCTGAATATCACTTTCCTTTTTCCGGCTACATGTTTCGGCTGCATGATTGCCATTTATTCGGCTGACTCTTCGGTTTCTCATTCTCTCTTTTTACTTTTTAACTTTCATGTTTATTTCTAGTTTTGATTTCATTATTCTTTTTGCCTTAATACCAGATTCTTCTTGCCTTACTACCAGACTTTTTTTCCTTGTGTTTTTTTATTTTTGATGGAGTCATTTGTTCTAAATATTAAGTATGGTGGTGTTTGGAACAAGTCTAAGGATTATATAGATTTCTCATCCACACCCATTCAGGTTCCTGGTATTTTTGATATGTCTCAATTCATGTCGTGCATTGGAAACAAAGTTCATGTTCTTAAGGATGTCAAGATATCACGTATGTTCATGGAAATCATTTCTTAAAGTAATGTAGCAAAGTTCATTCCTTTTGAGGGAGATGATGACTGCGCGTTTCTATGTTCGCTGTTGAGAATGACGCGTTTTAGTTGTGCTGTTATTTTTGAATATGAAGATTTTCAAGAGAATGTACGTTCAAATGGCATTGGTGAAGATGTTGTTCATGCTGCCCAGATTTTATCTCAATTTCAACAAGTGCTGAACTTTAACAATGAAGAAGATGATAATGCTTTGTCTGAACATATTAGTCATGAAGTATACGAAAACATACATATGGGGAAAATAGCAGACGAGTCAGATGAAGGTAGTCTGTCCGAGTATGAAGAAGCGAATGGTGATATTCCCGTATATAGTTGTATTGATATACGTCAGACATCGGATATACCATTTAGTCCGGATGCGGGTAGTGACATAGCTATGATGGATGAGAATACACAACATGTATATGATAACTCTCATATACGGGTTACTTCATCTAGACGGTCGAAAAAAAACAAAAGTGTCCAGGAAGTTTTGGATTCCCCTCAAGTTCAGTTAAAGATTTGTGATGGTGTTTTTATCCCCAGGGGTATACGTTACATTGACAGGCTTGACATTCGGGAATACCGTCATAATTTTGATGTATACGTGAATGACATATATGCCATGTAACATCCCGTTTTTTTTAGGTGAATTTTTTTATTATTATTTAGTATTTTATTTATTTATTTATTGAATTAAAGTGTTAAAGATAATTTTAGAATTGACTATTTAGAAGTAAATAGTTATTTTCGTTCGGGAACCTTTTTAACTGTTTATTTAGCTTAAATTGGTTTCGATGGTATTAATAATTATTAATAGGCCAATTAATAATTATTAATCACCATTGGGCTAGTTTAAGTGGTTCGGGTTTAGTTTTAAAAGCTTAAGGCAAGAAAAGGACGTAGACGTCATTTCCGGAATTCTTAATATCTAAAACACTATTCATTCATCTTTAAATAAAGCAAAATTGACCAAAAGACTTCATCTTTTCTTCCCTTTTCTTCCACAAGGTCGTGGGTCACCATTGGAGATTTCCAATTCTTGGCTTTTCTTCGATTCTTGCCGGATCGCTATAATTTCAGTTGCGTTGGATAGCCACGAGCCTGGGTATCATTTCCAACCTACCAATCGTTCTTTTCCTCCATCATTTCAAGGCTTTAAGGTATGTTTAAGTTCAAAACCTAAAGCTCCAAATAGTGTTTTAATGGTGTTTTTGGTTAAAATCTTCCGTTTCTTGCCCGGGAACTAGGAGATTTAGATCGAGGGAGTTGTTTTACGTATATTTAGAACTTTCCCTAAACCCTAGAATCGGGTTTGAGCCAAAAGCCATTTATTTTAGTTTTTCTCTTGTTTGTTGTTGATGAGGGTTTTGAATTTGATATGTTTTGTGACTTTACTTAATTGTTCGGGATTGAACTTTTGACCTAAACCCTAAATTATGTTTACCCATTTAGGTTACCAATCCCCAAAGTACCCGAAACCAACCCGGAATGTCTTTAAGTGCTTAAAATCCGGAAAACAAATTCCTTTTCTTCCTTCCCCTTGGGTCGTGGGCCTCTTGGCATGAATCCCGGGCTGTTTTGTCTTTTATTTTAGTATCGTGACGATCGTTGTTCTTTTCGGTTAATTAATATACTTTAGGTGTATTTTAATTATAGGTTTTGTGCATCATTCGTGAATTTCGGTCAACCGGTGATTAGGAGTTGACTACTTTTATAAGGTGAGTTTAAAATGGTTGTGATTACTTTTATGTTTTCGAATTGCTTGACGTTTATGTTCAATTGAGGTTAAGAGGGTTAATAGACTTTAGAACTTTCCAAGAATGTATGTTATTTGGGAGTTAAGGAAAGTGCATAAGGAAAATTAGTTAAGATTGGTTGTTGTTTAAAGTAAGATGTTATTGGTGGATTAAGTTATATTCTCGAGGAGAATTAGATTCCGGAATTTGGAGAAGAGTATTAGGTACTCCTTTTATTTTGAGTGGTTATAGAATAGTTAAAAGAAACTTTGGAGAGATTCTTGTGTAGAATCGAGTTAGTACGGTATTATTAGTGATGAGATTCACTATTTGGTGTTACCGAAGGGAGTAGTAAGTATGGCATTATGATATGCGTGATTTACGATTGGTGACAGTGAGGTCACGGTATGATTTGTGTTTGGTGACAGTGAGGTCACGGTACGATTAGTGATTGGTGACTGTGAGGTCACGGTGATAGTGAGGTCACGGTACGATTTATGTTTGGTGACAGTGAGGTCACGGTATGGTTTGTGATTGGTGACAGTGAGGTCACGGTGACAGTGAGGTCACGGTATGGTTGTGATTGGTGACAAGTGGTCACGGTTGAATTGTGAAATGTGACAATGTGGTCACAATGTGAAATTTACTTTATTATTTACTTTGTTATTTACTTTGCTATTTACTTTGTTATGCTTTAGTACTATTTCGTTGTCTTAGTACTTTAATTACGAGCTTGAATGTTTACTTTTCGAAATTACGATTTAGTAGAATGGGATTGATTTTTATGCAAAGTACTTGGGAATATAGAATGGATAGTAAGAGCACAATAGGATTTTGGCCACATTTTCCAAAATAAATACTTACTCTTGGAGTTTATAAATTTTGTAATAGTGGTGAGTAAAGTCGATCTCTAAGGGGAAAAGTGAATTAAATTAAAGTTAGTAAAAAAGAGGGTTTTGGGTTTCAAAAATAAAAAGAAAAATAAATTAAAAAGAAAGAAAATCAATAGAGAAAGTTTCAAACTAAAGGTTTAATCTCAATTATGGTTCATTAATTTGATCATCGATTCATAAATATGCATTCTTAAATTATTCTTTAAATTAGTTGGAAGTCACCAAAACCAATCGACAAACTTATAAGTGTTATTCCTTAACTATTAGAAATATTTACAATCTAGAGGGTTTTTTTCTTTTTAATAATTACAATTTTTTTTAGTTAGTATTTAACATTGCTTACATTTTAAAAAAAAAAGTTAATCACAGTTTCACATATGTGATTCACTTCAAGTTATAATTATTTATTTGCATATTTTAATGATTTAACTTAATACGGCAATAAAAAAAATTGAGCATTTTAATACGTCAATGATTAATAATAATTAATAGTGGTTAATATATTCAAATTTGGGGCATTTGCAAATCTAGCAAATTTTTTTAGTAATATTTATAATAATAAAAGCTCAAAAAAATTATTTACAAATATAGCAAATTTTGATCGGGTTTATCAGTGATAAACATTGAATTACATATTTTTACACTAAGTTTATCACTGATAAACCCATAAATCATTGTTTATCATTGATAAACATGATAAAAATTACTATATTTGTAAATATTTTTTTGAGTTGATATTTTTACAAATATTGCCCACCCAATGAAATTTCCCTTCAATTTTTACTATATTTATATTTAGTTATGAATACAATATTTTTCTATAGATTTTTTTTTATAAAAATACTATAATTATTAAAATGACCTAAAATTTTACAGCACATTTAATACAAATTTGAGAGAAATATAAGAATGCATCAGGGCCGGTCCTGAGTAAATAAAGGCCCAGTACAAAAATATAGTTTGGACCCTCTATCCTATAAAATTTATTATTAAAAAATCACAAAAATATAAAAAAATAAATTTAAGCTTTTATGAAAACTCAATACCAACAAAATACTATAATATAATAATTCTTTTAATCCACATAAAAAAGAGATTTAAAAAAATATTACAATTCATTAATTCATTTACTAAAACTATACTTTGGAATTAACAACTGTAGGATTTAGATTCAGGATGAGTAAAATGATGGACATAGGATCTTGATACATATATAATTATAACTATAAGCCGGACAAAAATTAAATTGTTAATGGTATATTTCAAAAAATACTAAAGCTTTTTAGAATATTATTAAATAATATTTTTAAGGATTCACTAATTGAATGAAAGAAAAACATTATATTAATAAATTTATAAAAGAAAACGTTAAAACTAACTAATTTGGAAAAGATAATGAATTTTAATTTAAAAGTACATCTCAATATTATTATTTAAAATGTCAATATAAGCATAGTTTAACTGGTTAGACACTTCTTTCCTTTCTATGAGATTTCGAGTCTCCCCTCCCCAATAGTGATGTAACATCTAAAAAAAAAGTGTTATTTAAAATCAACAATGGGTTACATAATTATGCAATACAAGAGGGAAAATTTTGTTTTGAAAAAAAAATCAAATAAAAAATTAATTAATTTAAGTTATAAAATTTATATATATGATAAAGAGGTAAATTCAAGTACAAAATTATACTTTTGTAAGAAGTTTCACAGGTGAAGTCAGAACCCTGGAATAGAATATTAATTTGTTAAAATTATGAAGGATTAATCAAAGCAATGACGCCAAAAAAGGCGTTTTATTCTAAATTTATGAAGGAACATTAATTTGTCATGGCCCTGACAATGCATACAAAAGTCAAACAATCACATTGCTAGAGAAAAAGCAATAGACAATAAATTAATGAACTGGCCGACCAGATCCAATTGTTAATATTTTTTTGTGTTAAATTTTTTATTATATCTCTTAATTACATTACATTACATTAAATCAGTCAGTTCCAGCTTAGTGCTAGCTGTTTTATTGTATTACAATATATAATAGAGCATTTCGTCACCCATGTTCATAACCCCAAATTAAAAAAGGAAAGAAAATCATCAGTATTGGTGAACCCGATCCGAGCATATCTCAACTGGTTAGACATATAATTATCTTTTTATAAGATTAAAGATTCTAGTCTCCTTACCTCAATTTGATGTAATATCTATGAAAAAAAAACCTTAGGTAGTAACTATTTTTAATAGACTTAATTAAGTAGATAACCAGATTTGACTACATTTTTTTAATAAATATTCATATATCTCAATTTATTAGTGTATAGTCACCTCCAGATTTTGATTTTATTTTAATATCAATCCTACACTTATCATAATTAAGGGTTAACTCCATAATGGGTTAACAAGGCAGATAGCCTTTTTTTTTTTCCAGGAATAAGAGTGTATAGCCAGCCCTCTTATTTTTAGAGTACATGGCCCAACTTCCATAGTCACTTAACATGAAAATACGCATATGCCCTCAAAGGTTATTCATTAAAGAAGAAGTGTGACTTTTGTTTTTCCCACTTTGTCGGCTGTCACATCCCATCAATGACAATGGCTTTTCCCCCCTCTTCTTCATGAGTGAAATTTGAAAAAAAATTCATTCCAAATTCGAGTTTGGCCATCCATTCTTCAAGATCTGAGTTTTCTTCTTCCTCCAAAAACGAGTTCGGCCAGCCATTCTTCTACACTTGAGTTTTCTTCTTCCTCCAAAAACGAGTTCTCTAAGAATCAAGAATAACTGCCATTATTTCGAAAATGGTACATCATTTTCATGTTTTTGAAATTCAAATAATCTTTAATCTCTTCCTAAAGAAGCTCAGGCATGTCCTCCCCTTTCCCTCTAGATATTAAGCTTAATATCAATGACTAAAGATATTTTGTTTTTTGGGTTTAATTTTTTCAGTCTTTTTTCTTCCTACCTCTTTGGGTCATCCATTTTTCTTTGATTCATCTTCTTCTTCCAAGTAATCGTGTTTGGCCATCCCTTATTCTCCCTCGCAGATCTCATCTACTAGCAGGTTAGTACCGAAATTTTTTGGAAAAATCAGGGGGGTATTCATTCGTATATGTTTCAGTTCGAGTAACACAAAACCAGCCAAAGGAGAAGGTGACTAAGAAACGAGGGAGGGGCGCAGGTGCGACAGCCACAAAGAAGAAGCCGAAAAAATAGCTACATGAAACGATGATGAGTAGTGGAAATGTTTTATGTCTGTTGATACATTCGGTTAAATAATTTGTTTCGTTTTGTAACATTAATTATGGTTAAACTTATAATTAACAAATGTTTATGTTTTCTGATACAATTGGTGATATGTGTGCGTTTTAACGGTACTCACTGTACTATCGTGTTTTTAGTACTCGTATATATTAAATGTTCAACCATTTACTAATAATGATGCGGTACTCACTGTACCATACACTTTCAGGTACTTTATATATTATTGTTACAATTCAAGTTCAACACAAAAAACTTATATGTGTGCATTCTAACGGTACCTACTGTACTATCGTGATTTTAGTACTTCGTATACATCTGATACGTAGCTGCCAAATACGATATTAAATGCTGAATCATTTACTAATAAAGTAATGTGGCACTCACTATACAATAACTCAGATTTAAATATCTTGAAGTATTCATAAAATTAAAGAAATTAAAAAATATATATAGATTTAATTTTTGAAAATAGTGCATGACTTCCTAAGAAAGACTCACCAATAGTATTGGGATAAAGGAAAAGTACAAGACAGTCATGTCTCACCTACCAGCCACTGTAGCATTGTCAAATCAATTTCAAACTAATGATTTCGTTTCTAAGGGGGGTATTTACGGTATGAAATCAGACAAAAATTCATTCAGGGGGCCATCTACTCTAAAATTTAGTATAGTGGCTATGTATTGAAATCTGAGAGGCAAATGTGGCCATATGCTGAATTAACTCCATAATTAATTGCATGAGCTATCACTAATGACAGTTTTGATAGATGCCCATCATTTTATTTTTACGAAGAAAGACTCCCCATATTTTTTTCTCTTTCTATTTTTATTTTAATCATCCTTCTTTATTTTTTGTTTCTAATATTTCAAATTCTATTCATTTTATCTCTTTCATTTTTCGTTTATCTCTTTTTACGTGTATAATTCTCATCAAATTCATATGTTATTTTTAGATTTATAGTTTATACTGTACATTTTTATTATTTTTATATTCGATTTTTTATAGTAATATACATTTTATCGTTTTTATATTCTTAATATACCAAACATTTTTTTTCAAGATTTCATTTTTTCGTGTTTATATGGTATATCATGATTTATGCACTTTTTTTTTAATTTCCATGTTTAACTCATTTAGTTATTTTCTCAATCCGATTTTAATTCAATTTATTTTGCATTTTCAACTCAGTTATCTCTACACATTTGGTACATTTGTTTACTACATAATATATGTATTCAATTTTATTTGCATTATCACTCAATGGTCAAGTTTGTACATTTGGTACTCTACAAGAAAAAATGGAAATAGCGACCTAAATTTAGCGACAAAGGATGGGACGCTATTTAGCGACAAAATGTATCGCTAATGGCAAGTTTGACTTTTAGCGACGAAATCTATCTCTATTTAGCATCTTAAGGAAAGTCTATCGTTAATGTTTTGTCTTAAGAATTGGCCCGAAGCTTCCCGCTAGAATAGCGACTCATTTTGTCCCTATAATAGCAACGAAATGTGTCTCTAGTTGTCATGATTTTTTATTTTAATTTCAGAGATATATTTCATCGCTATTTAGCATCCCCCCCAGAATAGAGACTCAATTTGTCCCTATATTAGCGACAAAATATGTCTCTATTTTACATGATTTTTTTATTAATTTTAAAGACACATTTCGTCGCTAAATAGCATGGTGTGAATCTTCCTACCAGAATATAGACTCAATTTGTCCCTATATTAGCGACAAAATATGTCTCTATTTTACATGATTTTTTATTATCATTTTAGAGATACATTGCGTCGCTAATTAGCTTTCATTAGAGACACATTTCATCGCTAAATTTTGGCGGGAAATTTTTCCACCAATAATATCTGCCATACATCTACTATACGAGGCGTCTCTAGGAGGCCCAGTTCAATACCGATGGATGTATCCATTTGAGAGGTAAATAATTTAACTGTTTTTGTTAGTGTCTTGTATATAAATTACTAGTTTGAGATGTTTGCTTTTTATTTCAGGTATTTGCGTAGGCTAAAAAGAAGTGTAGGAAACAAGGCTAGAGTTGAAGGATCTATATGCAATGCATACCAAATACATGAGACGACCATGTTCTGTTCATATTACTTTGAGCAAAGAATTGCAGAACAATACAAAACAGTGAAGCGGAATTTTGTTCAAGATTCACTTCCTCCTGGAGTCGATCCAAATGATTTTTCTATTTTTACAGTATTAGACAGAACTATTGGAAAGCCCGTGCGGAGACCCATGAATGAGGAAGAGTATCACATGGCAAAAACATACGTGTTATGTAATTGTCCGGAGGTGGAACCTTATATCGAGTAAGCATGAACTAAAATAATATGGTTTAGAGTTATATTACTTCCTTTTCAAGTCTATAATATATTATTTTCACGAATAGGTTATTTGTTGAGTTTTTCGTATGACCGAGAAATCCTGGACTGAACTCAACCAGGTAGGGGATTATAATTGACAGAGACTTCCGTTCATGGTTTTATGCTTACGTGAGTATGATTACGTGTTATATTTGTTCAGCTTAAATGCAATTATGTTATTCTTCAACCAAAGTTATTTGTCGTGCAGGTTGATTCGCCAACGACACAAGTTACAAACAATCACATTGTAATATTGGCAAAAGGACCTGCTAGAATTGGCAACTCATACTCTGGTAATTTAGGGAAGAGCTATAAATTTAAAAAAAAATCTCATTCACAGAACAAAGCAACAGATAGCAGCAGCGTATGCATCAAGGGTCAAGTGTTCGGAAACAGTGGAGAGGATTTCTTTGGAGTCATTAATGAAATTATCGAGCTTGAGTATGCAGGAGGGAGTGTAAAGCGTACATTACTATTTAATTGTACGTGGTTTGAGACAATTCGACTAGGTGGAATGCAAAAACTACCACATTTACAGATTTTAGAGGTAAATAAGAAAAAGGAAATGCGCACAAATGATCGATTTGTATTGGCACAACAAGTGATTCAAACGTATTTTTTGCCTTATCCGTCTTTTAGACAATTCAATGATTCGTTAGTTGTTTGCAAAGTGCGGCTGTGTCACATTGACAAAAGTCTTCCAGATAAAGACAACGAGGAATTTGTAGCTTTCCAAGAAGAAGAAGTGCAAAGTCGTGAAATAGACGAAGGAATAAACTCTGAAACTGCTCGACTGTTAAATGACGTAATAGAAACATTGTTTGATCCTGACGCCTTGTATATTGATCTCCCTTTTATTGGTGATTCATCTCCTAAACCTTCCGAGGACGAAGAAGAAGATACTATAGACAACAGCTCTAAATCCAATACCGATGAATTTGAAGATGATGTTTAAATTGTTAATGCATTGTTAAACTTGTAAGAGAACAAAAAAAAAAGAAAAAAAATCATATATAATAGCGATGTATTTCGTCTCTAACTATGAACATCGCGACGAAATACATCGCTAATGGGAAAAAAGAATTCCAGAATGTTCAGCGAATAGAGACATATTTCGTCGCTAAATGGATTTCGCATTCTAGAGTATTCAACGAATAGAGACACATTTCGTCACTAATGAGATTTTACATTCTGGAATATTCAACCAATATATAGCGATACATTTCGTCGCTAATGGGATAATTATTACATTTAACAGATAGTTTCCCTAATAGCGACGAAATGTGTCTCTATTGAAGATATCATATATTTCAATGAATATTTTCAAATATAGAGACACATTTCATCGCTAATCGAAATATTAAGGCGTGTTTTTTAAAATTTTCACCAAATTTAGCGACAAATTATATCGCTAAAGCTGAAAATTATGGCGGTTGGTGAAAAGTTTCAAGTTTTTTAGCTTCATAATTCGTCGCTAAATGAAAATTAATGCCGCGTGGTTTTTTAATCAGTGTCCCAGCTGGCGTCTTTTCATTTCCATCAACGACATTATTCCCTTGTCGGATAGGAGGGTGGATGCCTTGGAGGAACAAGTTCGAGTTGTGAATCGAGACCTTTCAAAGGTACTTGAAATACTCAATCAGAAGTTTGTGGTTGACCGCCAAGAATCAAACCCTGGTAACGACAAAGGCAAGGAGCATGTGGAGTATGTAGATGAGTAGCAAACCAACGGAGAAGGTGGCTTGAAGGGGAAGCAGAGGACGAACAATCAACATGCTGCCCCGTCTCGCCCTGAACCTTCCTACCATGGACAATCTCGACTGAAGGGAGAATCCGACCTCCGAGATGTTTTGAATCAAAAAAGGAAAGAGCAAACTGAAATTATGAAATCCACCACAGAAAGTACTCAACCTTGGGCGCCGGAGTTAAAAAAACTTCAAGACGAGCTCGGTCACATGAAAAAGGAGTACCGAGGTAAGGCTCCCCTTGCTTTGGAAGAACTCCTCAAGCAGACGGAGCCTCCTTTCACCGATGACATTATGGAGGTGGATTTACCTGCAGAGTTCAAGATGCCAACCATGCCCACCTATGATGGTTCTAAGGACCCAGTTGAACATGTAGATACGTTTCGAACCTGGATGGAGCTCCAGGGAGTCCGAGACACTATCAAGTGTAGGGCATTCCCCCTCACCTTAGGAGGCTCTGCGCGGGGGTGGTACAGACAAATCAAGCCAAGATCCATTTCTTCATTTAAGGACCTCACTCGGTCTTTCGTGACTATGTTCCTTGAGGGAAGAGATCACAAGAAGCTGGCTACACACCTGTTAACTGTTCGTCAGAAATGGGGGGAGAGCCTACGTGACTACGTGGTGAGATTCAACAATGAAGCTTTGAAAGTAGAAGGTTATAGTGATGACATAGCTCTGACCACTATGATGGCGGGACTGAAAGATGAGAAATTCTTGTGGTCGTTAGGCAAAAAGACCCTGATTACATACACTGAGCTTCTTTCTAGGGCACAAAAATACATGAGTGCCGGAGAGTTGCTCAGTGCAAAAAGAACTCCAGAAGAAAGGGGTAGTAGCAAACACTCAGAACATAAAAGAAAAGATCGAACAGAAGATACTACCTGGAAAGATGACCGCCATAGGGATGATAAGAGAAGGAAGACTGAAGATCGACTTGATAAACAAAGTCTTCCTCCTAGCAAGTTCAAAAAATACACCCCTACCACCATACCAGCAGAGCGGCTACTCATGGAGATCCAAGATAAGAACTTAGTCAGGTGGCCGTCAAGGATGAAAGCGGGATCAAACAAAAGAAATAAAGACAAGTATTGTCTTTACCACAAGGATCATGGTCATACTACCTCCGATTGTTTTGACCTTAAGGAGGAAATTGAGGCGTTAATTCAAAGAGGGTACCTAAAGGAGTTTGTAATGAGGAGGGAAGGAGGTTAGCGCGAGGCAAGACCTGAACAGAAAGACCAGGACTGAGGCGGTCAAAAGCCCTTGGGGGGTGACATAAGAACTATATTTGGTGGACCAGCGGATGGAGAATCAAGCAGAAAAAGAAAGGCAAGTGCCCGAGAGGCAAGTCACGCCCCACCTAGATTCGAAGTCTTCTCTACTCATGCAATGCCTAGACTTGAGGCAAAAATAAATTTTGATGAAGAAGAAGTCGCTGACATCCATCAACCTCACAATGATACACTGGTAGTGGTAATCATTGTAGCTAACTTAAAAAGTGCACCGTGTTCTAGTCGATGGCGGTAGCTCGGTAGACATACTCTCTCTAAGTGCATTTGAAAAATTGGGAATTGGAAGAGAAAAAATTAAAAAGAAATCCAGCACCCTTGGTAGGATTTGGAGGAGAATAGGTCATCCCTGAAGGAAGTATTGAGTTGTTGGTCACTTTTGGAGAAGAACCCAACACCGTCACTAAGATGGTAGAATTCCAAGTGGTTGAGTACCCATCAGTTTATAATATCATATTTGGACCCTCTACTATCCACGCGCTCAGGGCCGTACCATCAACTTAGCATCAAATGATGCAGTTCCCTACTGCAAATGGAGTAGGGGTGATCAAAGGGGAGCAAAAGGTCTCTGGAGTGTTACTATACAACTATGAAGGGTACTACACCGATAAACATGATCGCCGTAGAACATTCTAAGGAAGAGGCGCAGTCCGCTACGACCTACTTGACAGAAGAAGCGGAGCGACCTCCCTTAGTAGCCCCGCCGGAAGGACAAAAGCAGCGGAGCTCTAGGACCCCCTCAGAAAGGTCTAAACAAAGTCACTAAGGTTTTAAGGTTAGGAACCCATAAGTTAACTAACCTCAATGGCTAGACTCTATTTCATCCATAGGAGCAGAACATCTCAAAACTTATTATCACTAATGTCTTTGTATCTTTCTCCGCGTTAAGGTTTTCTCTATTGTATGAATTTTGTCAATCAAAGAAATGAGAACCACACTTGGAAACAAAAATCTTGAACTCATAAAAATTTTAAGTCTATTAGGGAGTGCAGGCCTCGCACGAGCCGCATCTGGTAGAAGAATTTAAAATGAGAAAAAATTCTAAGTCTACTAGGGAGTGTAGGGCTCGCACGAGCCGCACCTGGTAGAAGAATTTAAAATGTTAAAAAATTCTAAGTTTGCTAGAGAGTGCAGGGCTCGCACGAGCCGCGCCTAGTAAAAGAATTTAAAAAGACAAAAATTTCTAAGTCTACTTGGGAGTGCATGGCTCGCACGAGCAGCACCTCGTAGAAGAATTAAGAAAAATTCTAAGTTTACTAGGGAGTGCAGGACTCACATGAGCCGCACCTCGTAGAAGAATTTTAAAAGAAAAAAAATTCTAAGTCTACTAGGGAGTGCCGGGCTCCCACGAACCGCACCTAGTAGAAGAATTTAAAATGAGAAAAAACTCTAAAGCTACTAGGGAGTGAGCCACACCTCGTAGAAGAATTTTAAAAGGAAAAGAAAAAAAATTCTAAGTATACTAGGGAGTGCAGGGCTCGCACGAGCCGCACCTGGTAGAATAATTTAAAATGTGAAAAAATTCTAAGTTTACTAGAGAGTGCAGGGCTCGCACGAGCCACACCTAGTAAAAGAATTTAAAACGACAAAAATTTCTAAGTCAACTTGGGAGTGCATCGCTCGCACGAGACGCACCTCGTAGAAGAATTAAGAAAAATTCTAAGTCTACTTGGGAGTACAGGGCTCGCACGAGCCGTGCCTCGTAGAAGAATTGAGAAAAAAATCTAAGTCTACTAGGAAGTGCAGGGCTCGCACAAACCGCACCTGGTAGGAGAATTTAAAATGAGAAAAAATTATAAGAGACTCGCACGAGCTGCACCTGGTAGAAGAATTTAAAACGAAAAAAAATTCTAAGTCTACTACTAAGTGAAAGGCTCGTGCAGTAGAAGAAATTTAAAAGAGAAAAATTTCTAAGTCTACTTGAGAGAGCGGGGCTCGCACGAGCCGCACCTCATAGAAGAATTAAGAAAAAAATTCTAAGTCTACTAGGGAGCGCAGGACTTGCACGAGTCGCACTTGGTCGAAGAATTTAAAATAAAAAAGAAAAAAAATCCTAAGTTCATTCAGGATGCATGGCTGCACAGCAACATCAGACTAACAATACTTAAGAAATAGAAGTGAAGAGGTAGAGGCAACATAGGATAAAAATTTTATTCATTAAAGAGTCAAAATGACTGAAGCTGTTTTCAAGAAAGCATGAGAACACAACTAAAGGCGATCATACGCCTATACCAAGCTAAAGAGTTAAAGAAAACAAACATAAATAAATCAGAAGATGGATATGCCCCATCAAACAAACAAAGGGCATAACAAAGCTACATCTCAAAGAGTCAGCCACACTACAAAGGAGTGTTAATGTGCGTCTTGACAAAGCTCAGGTCCAATGTTGGGTGCCTTTCAGATATGCGTTCTAGAGCATAGTCGAGTCCATAAACGAGGATTTCTTTTTCCAAATTGTCATACTCTCCACAAGCTTTAAGCATTTTCTTCAACTCCTCTGAATTCCGAGTCTTTGCCTCCAGGTCGTTGAACTTGGCCTACATTTCGGCAAAAACCTTTTTCTCGCAAGCTAAGTCCTTTTCAAGAGATTGATTCCTAGCACGGGCCTCTTGCAGCAAGCGGGCTCCTTCGGCTAAAGATCTGTCACGATCACCCAACTCCTCTTTGAGGTGCTCACAATCATTCAGCACCCTCAGGGCAGCCAAGTTCGCTTTAGCCCCCGCCTGAAAAGGTAAGACAATGTGTGAGCCATACAAGTAGAATGAAAAGTATAAGGGAGAGAAACCATGGAATATGTCAAAGTTTACCTTGAAAGAATCCTGGATGGAAAGACCAAACAACCGGGTCGAACTCATCGAAATTGCTTCCTCTCGATCGTTGATCAAAGTTTCCCGGAAGATAGTGGTAATCTCATCGATATATCTTTTTAGCTCATCCTCACTCTCTCCATGAGCATAAGGACCTTCAAACTCAGCTAAGGAACGACGGGTACCACGAGAAGAGGAAGCAACTGCAACTGCGCCCGAGGGCGTATGAACCTCAGGTGACCTGACGCACACTCGTTGACGACGATGCTCCTCCTCGGACGCATCACCTGAGTTAGCCTCACAGATCAAAGCCTGCTGAGCTTAGTGGTGACGCTGCTCAATATACGAAATGGCACGCGACATATCTGAAACAGAAATAAAGTATTATGTTGTGATGAAGCAATATAAAAGAAGAGTCAAAACAAACATACCGGCTTCCTCAAAAACAGTGTCGTCAAAAACAGGTTGAAAGATTCCAGTTGAGATCAGTCGTCTTTTTGTGAGAAGAGTAGTGGTGCTGCGCTGCGCGATAGGGATACTCAATATCCGATTGATCACCGACTGAGCATATTCAGAAAAATGATAAATCTCCCGGTTATTTCCTGTGACGCAACATGGAAGAGATGAAATAAATTATTTGAGAACATTAACATAGCCATATCAAATTGAGCCTACCAGGAATCCTGAATTTTCTAGGAACGCGGTATGTAAAATCCTGTCCAAGAACATCAGACAACCAGTCACCACCTACAAAGAACCATTGATTCTTCCAGTTCCTGACAGAAAAAGGACTTGCCCCTATTGGTTCTCCTCGCGCCGTAAGGTAATACATGAAATTCCCACCAGATAATGACTTCAGACGGTAGAGACCATGTAAAGTTTTATAAGATAGAGGAGTCCCTCCACTACAAAGGTTCCAAAGAACCCAGCACCCGAGTAATATAGTCCACCCGTTCGGCCCAAGCTGGGAGGGTGCTAAGCGTGAAAACAATAGAAGTTTTTGAGGGAAGTAATGAAGCGGGAGTCTAACCCCACACTTGAACATTTTCAAATAAAAGGCTACCTTCCCAACAGGAGGGTTGAAGGGTGTTTCCCCTTCTTCAGGGCACTCTAAGCTAATGGATGAGGGAATGTCATATTTCACCCTGATGTATTCTAATTGTTCTACGGTAACGGTAGAGAAGTAAGGGTGAATCACAATCTCTTGGGAAGAAGAAGACTGTTCAGTCTCAGAACTTCCCCCCCCCCCATGCTCTGCTGCGCTCTCGGTATGGTAACTAGATTCCTCGTCAGACATCCTAGAATGAAAAGGATCTACCTTAGCTACTATCAAAACTCTCACTAAGCTACGCTACTCGAATGAATTTGTACTAAGGGAAAGACCAAAACGTACCTGAACTCTTAGTAAAGAGGAATGGGTCATCTCTGGTTCCCTAACTAAGCAATGTGGCTGTGAACATTCAAATAATTTTGTTAGAAGTAGCTGAGAGGTTTTATGGATAGACTGAGTAAAAATATTGTCAAAAATTGCTAAGAGCATAGTAAAAATTAAATTCACTACCTCTAGTCAAGGTTGCAAAGTGCATAGCCCTGCGAAATCGAAATTAGTTTGGCTAATTTCTATATACAATGCAAAAAAAAAAAAAAAAAAAAAAAGAAGAAAAAAAAAGAAGAAATGAAACAGCCCAGCCCACATGAAGGGGCTGGGCCTCGCCAGCACAAGACCAACGAAGGGTTGCTTGAATTTAAAAAAAAAAAATCGGGACAAGACCCAACAGCGCTCCAGCCCATCAGAAAGAAAGGGAGAACTGGGCGGGTTGCTTCAATAAATAGACGGGCAGATGGGTCCGGTATCTAAAAAAAGGGAAGAAGATGCATAGCAGACCTCATTTGCCCTTCAATTTTTTTTACTCTCTTGTTCCCTCGATCTCTCTCTCGCAAGCGACCATCAAAGAAAACGCAAGCCGTAA
The DNA here is from genome assembly GCA_028015215.1 of Gynostemma pentaphyllum. Classification (NCBI taxonomy): domain Eukaryota; kingdom Viridiplantae; phylum Streptophyta; class Magnoliopsida; order Cucurbitales; family Cucurbitaceae; genus Gynostemma; species Gynostemma pentaphyllum. Next base: position 58,652,202 of record CM051351.1, on the reverse strand, counting down.
AATCTTAAGAAAGCTACTAGATTGAATTTAAAGTGAGAACTCTCTCATTCTCGCCTCTCCTCTCACCGTGAAGACCCAATATGAGGCAAATTCAAGAGAAAAATCATGGAAATTTTCTCTCTCAACCACTGAGAAGCGAGGCGTCCCCTTTGTTACTCTTCTTCGCGAACCAGCCATAGGAGATCGAGTTTGAAACGAATTCGAAGTTACGAATTGAGTCAATTGAAGATCACCCCTGCGTTCTTCTCCTTCACCGCGAATCAAGCTCAAAATTCGAAGCCATGGGTTGAGAACCGATCTAATTCCTCTTCTCCTTCCTCACGTGTCTTCTTTCTGCCTAAACGGAGTACCCCTGCCTTTTAATTCAGAAAGCGAGGGGAAGGCCAAGAGAACAATCAATTTCGAGAAGCGAAGAGAAAGAGAGAAAGAATGAGGGAAATACGACTGCTAATTCGAGAGAGTTTTTGCTGAGCGGTGGTCCAGTATTTTGGGATTCATGTTCCAGGATTCTAAGTGTCTTACCCCCTCGAATCTCAGTCTACGGAGGTTGGTTCTTCATCAACTCGTGAATTTATCATTTGAGAGAGGGAGACCCGTGTGTTTTAGATCATTGTTTTCAAATTATGATGAGAGTAACAATACCAACGAAAGAAAATCTGATATGTGGTTTGATTTCAAGGGAAAACTGAAATCCCTTAAAATCAAAGGGGAAAGCAAGTCTGCTATGCAACGGCTCAATTCGAATTAGAGCTAGAAAGCAAACGACTTGAGTCTGCTATGTAAAGAGATAATACATTCAGAAATACTATTCTCTGCTATGAGTCCTATAAAAACAAAAGGGCTACCTTGTAGACTTATTCCTTCTCTGCTTTGTTGGTTTCGCAGGTCTGCTATGTAATCCTGCAGAGATCCAATATTTCGAAATTTCAAAGAAAATCAGTCAAGTATATTGGCCTGCTGTGAGTTCTACAAAAACCAGAATCACGGGTATGTTATATGGTTTGGTAAGAAGGAAGGCTGCTTTGTAGAAGGCTTATAATCTTCCAAATACAGGCTCAGTCATGCTGGTTTGCTACAAAATTCTAAGAGTCAGAGATTGTAATGAAATTTGAAAATATGAAGCTATCAAAAATTGAGTCTCAACCTCCTCTACATAAAGAACGAATTTGAGTGCGTGTTTACAAAATTCTAGTTTCGTTACTTAACTACAAAAGATGTAAATCTCATAGAATTCAAGAGAGAACCCACCTGATGAAATCTACCTGAACCGTCTGTTGTGAGTATTTTTTGCTACCAGTCTACTGTCATTCTAAAACAAGGGGGAAGAGACTTCTATGTGAGAACTCCCCCGTAGATTCGATTTTTACATAGCAGAGCCGAAATCTATATTTCCTACAATCTCAAATTCAACATATACCGGGTCTACTACGCTAAACTGAAATGATTCATCGCAGATGTGTCATGTAGTTTTTTGAAAAACAGAGCTGTTATGTGAAGATATGAAGCTACAAATGACTAGACTCTACACATAGAATTGGCCCTGTTGTGTTAGTCTTTGGAGAGGTTTCTGCTACCGTTATGCTATGTAATCTCAAATGCAAAGAAAAATTGAAACCTTAGGGTTCAACACTTTGCTATGTGTTAGCTTTTAGAAATAGAAGGGTCTGCTGTGCAGTCCTACCAAAAGCTAAAGCATTGTTTGATGGCTCTGATTTTTGAAAAATTCATCTAGAAGTTAAGTTCAAGCTCTACTATGTAATTTCGAATGCAAAAAAGAAGTTTATAGATCTGCTATGTAACTTTTGCTAAAATACAAGCTGAAACTCGTATGTTGGTTCATTAAAGCGACACTTCTACTATGTGACTTATACGTTTTTCAAAATGAAAATTCAGGGGGAAGCGTACCTGACGAAGTCTCTCCAAGTTGTTTCTACTATATAGATTCTTGTTGTGTTGATCTATCAGAAGAATCAGAGCCACAACATGGATTAGATAATATTCGAGTAGAAAGAAGAGAAAAAAACGAGTAAATGTGACGGAAGACTACCTAAAAAAAAATTATGTGCAAATATATATTGAAGCTACACCGACACTACATGCAACGCCTCAGATCGCATGGAAGAAACACGATAGTCATTAATGTATGACCTAACAAGGACAATGGTACAAGTGATTCAATAACAATTTTGATATATAAAAAACATGGCACTTAGAGACGTTGAAGATGATTTTTACCGAAATTACTCACTTTGAAAAGTACTCCCAAGCAGTGGTGAGGCTCCTCAACCCGACTCGGGAGTAGGGGGCCACTGTTATGGGTGTAATTTCATAAGAGAAATAACCACGTGTCAGGCATACAACGAGACACGTGAAATAATCAAACTCATTATGGAGCGCGCGTAAGCTTAATCATTTGGACAAGCAACGCACGACGGACTCGACCTCCACCACTAGTGAGGAACGTACCATCAGGAATGGTCCATTGTCGTCTCAATTGTCAAAGACCACGAGTCACAATCACCTAATTAAAAGATGGAGTGACAACTCGCAGGAGCGTAGAGACGCGGACCCATCTTGGTGAAATATTGACTAAGTGTCCAAGTAGGAAGCTCCGCAGCTGCGCTGTGCGTATCTACCACCCACCTCAGAGAAGCGTAGGTGCGCACCAGCCGCCTACACACCTACACCCAATCAAGACCCAACACATGGACCAATCCGTGTGAGACACGTGACTTAATGACATCATCCATTTCCACTCCTATAAATAGGAGATGTGAAATGGCCAAAAGGTAATTCATTTTGATTCCTCATTTGCTTTACCCACTAGCTCTGCTCTGCTCTAACTTAAGCATCGGAAGGTGTTAGGTCGGCACCACACCGGTGCTACTAGCTCTATTTGCGCAGGTGATCGCCTATATAGCAGACCACCTATGTAGGTTACCACCTACGTAGCAAGACACCCACGCAAGTTACTTTCTACGCGGATCATCGCCTCCGACTCAATACAAATTTATTGTTCGTTGCACACGTGGAAGCAAGAGCGGCATTGGCGCGGAGCACGTCCGCACATTACACTTGTACCGTTTTCACGCAACAACAAGATTCATAATTATTCAAAAATAGATGAAAAGCGCATTCCTTCCAAGTGTAAAACTTTGAGTTTTTCTCATCCTAATCCTTATTTATAGATCAATACAATGAATATATTATTCTAGAATGATATACACATGATGATTACTCAATAACATCTTCAAATGGCTTCACAGTTAGATGAAGTAACTAACTTCAACAAATCTGTTTAGATGAAATGAAAGTAGTACTAGTATAACATAACCAAAGCAACAATCATAAGTGTTTTAAAAACGACCGAAATAGAGAAATTAAAAGTGTTGACGAAAAGTCAAAGATGTTCATAACTCGGACTTCTTCGCCTGTGGGGTGTGTTAAAACATCCTTCCTTTCTCAATTGCCTCTTCTTCCTCCTTTGCCCATCTTCACCTTCTTGACTGAGCACAACAACATTTCCAAAATCCACACACAAGTAATTTTTCCATATCGCATTGCCCAAATTCCAGCAATTTCCACAATGCTCCTCTAACTCTCCTAATGTTAAAAAATTCATCAACATCAGTGACAGCATTCTTAAATGGCCTGGTTTGTATGCAAAAATTTGTTAATACTTTGAATTAGTACAACAACATATTGCTTCCCAACGACATGTCGCGTGTTGGTTATGTCATGTGTCGTCTCTTGATTAGATACTTGAATAATGTAGCTTCTTAGTTTTAGGTATGTAGTCTTTACTAGATGACGTAGACGTACACTCCAGTGGTGATGTAGACGTACCTTCCTAAGCGATATAGACATAGCCTTCTAGGTAACGTAGCTTTATCTTTCCAAGTGACGTATACTTACTAGATGACGTAGACGTACACTTTAGTGGCGAAGTACACTCCAATGACGAAGTAGACGTACCTTCCTAAGCGACGTAGACATACTCTTCTAGGTAACGTAGCTTTATCTTCTCAGGTGACGTAGACATTCGGTTTTACATTCTTTGATCAAGTTAAGAAATTCTATGTGTAATAATGTATTTTCACTCACAATAATTTTGATTCTATAATTGTACACATATACTATCTAGTGATCAAAATCATGTGTGACTTGGCTTTATTTTCTTAAATAAAATCTCTTGAAAAGAAAATATAACACTAACTCTCTCGAAGTTGATGGAGAGAAATAGCAATGAACTAACTCCATCACAAATATTAGTCATCCAACCGTTAATTTTTTTTCTTAAAAAAATAATATTAATAAAATCTTATCTAGAGAAACCTAATAAGTCAAAAGAAAACTCTCCTTTCCTCTGTCAGTTCCAACTTTTTCTCTATTGTCATTTTTTATACCGACATGAGATTCCATTGCTAGAGACCCCAGTTATTCTTTCTCAATATATTTATAAACTCTTGATGTTAACATCTCCCTAAAAACCAATAAAAAAATAGTAAAAAAGAAGTAAATTTTTGACCTTTTATTTCTTATGGCTGATAATGAATCACAGTGGATTTTTTCTCTTTTGTTTTTTAACCTCACAAAGAAGAAAAACAGCGTTTTCAGAAAGGAAAATGGTGGACCAAAAAAGCCATAATTAAAATACGGATAAAAATAAAGAAATCTGGATTGAATTAAACGTGGCGAAAATCTGGTGGACCTCTATTCTCTTCTTGTTATGGAGAATCGATCTATAAAGCAAATTTTAATGCTACGTCCTTTATATATTATATTATTATTGTCATTCTATAGTTTAATTATTAATTACTGTAATTACTGAAATATCAATTCAATAATTAATTAAACTAAAAAATAAAAAGAAAAACCCTCCCAACAAATTCATTAAAAATGACAATGAAGAATAATAAAATAGTTTATAAACTATTTAACCATAGTTCATTTATATAAATAAAAAAAGGCAAGAAAAATCAATACTTTATTGAAAATAACTCGTTTAATTATTTTTTGAATTGTTATTGGAATAATTTTTAAAAAATCCTGACATTTAAATAATTAATATGAAAAATATATTATTTAAGACAATTTTTGTGGATAAAACCTCATGAGATATCTCTTACACGGATCAAATTTACCATTACAAAAATGTCATATTTACATGATTTAGTTAGTATCATATGGTTATATGTCTTTACTACATAACAGAAACGTATAAGCATAAATAATTTGTTAATCTTTTGCAGAAGAGTTTGTTAACTTTTTATAATAATATTATTATGTTTTATGGTTTTATCAAATCATATGGACTAAATTGAAACTTTTAAAATCATATACAATCCTCAAATAATAAAACTAAATTAAATTTTGGTTAAATTATAAATTTGGTCCATATGATTTAGAGTCTATGTCAATTTAGTCATTATAATATTAAAAGTTTCAATTTACTCATGTGAGTTTAGGTTTGTGTCAATTTAATTATTATGGGTTTAAAAGTTTCAATTTAATTCTCATAGTTTAAATAAGAATTCACAAAACTTCCTACCATTTTTATAATTTACCAAATCTTTACGTGACTTCTCTATCTGAAAGTACTGGAACGTTTTATGAATATTTATCAAATTTTAGAGATCCAAAACCATAAGGAATTATCATAAAAATCAAATTATATGAATTAAATTGAATTTTTCAAAAATATTGGAACTTATTTGATATAAACCTCAAACTATAAGGACCAAATTTATAATTAAATCATAAAACTATAAGGATAATTAAAACTGTGAATATTTATCGAATCATAAGTTCCAAATAGAATCTGTTAAAACTAGAAGGAGTAAATTAACATAAACTTAAATGATATAGATTAAATTAAAACTTTTAAAATCATGGAGAATTATTTGATATAGACCTCAAATCATAAAATCAAATTTATTATTAAACATTAAAATTATATATATATATATATATAGTGAGCACATAGAGACTAATTGAAAAGTGTGGTGGTGGGTGTGAGTTTTGTTCTTTAATAATAATTGAATCTCTGATATCTTTCACGTGCTCCGCGCTCTTCCTTCATAGCCAACCACAAGCTAGTTTTCCTCTTCTCCAATTTTCATTTTCCATGGCCACCCTTAGCTTTGTAATTGGCATCATTGGTCAGTTTTCTTTTTCTCTAAGCTATTATATATACTAATTTTTCTTCTTCTTTCTTCTTCTTCTTCTTCTTCTTCTTTTTTTAAATTTTAATTTTCATGATGATTTGAGTGTTGTTTGGTTGCAGGGAATGTGATTTCCATACTGGTTTTTGCATCTCCTTTGTAAGTATATATCAAAACCAGAATTCTTCAAATATATTCAATATGTTTTTTTATTTTATTTTATTTTTTATGTCGTTTATGTATATATTTTATAATTTCTTTTTATTAGGATAAATGATTCTTCTTTTAAAGTAAAAATAGAGCTTAGCTCATCTTTGGGTCTTTATCTTTGTATATTTGCTACTTTTAAATAGGTTACTTTTTAAGATCATCTTTAGAGTGTTCTGGATTTTTTTTAATGTTTTTGTTTCTTGTTAATTTTAAGAAATGTTTTAAAAATTTGTATGCAAATTTTAAATATTTCATTTGGAAAAAAAAGCTTTGTAAAATTTTAAAGAACAAGAAAGATATTGATTACATATTCATATTTTTTTAATAAATAAATAGGAAAAGAAAAGAAGAACAATTACCAACGGCATATTTATGTCTTTCTTTAAAAAAATAAATAAACAGAAACAATAAATAAGGAAGGAAAACGTAAGCAAATGAGTCCTTAATTTCAACTTCTCATTTATTGTTTTCTAAAGAATAATAAAGTCATTTAACAATCATTTCTCAATTTTTTTTTCTTCTTAAAATCACAAACAAAAAGGTTTAAAATCTCTTTGAATTTATAATTTTTTTTTTTTAAAAAAATTTGTGGTTCTCAAATTTATTATAACATTATAATTCACTTTCTCAACTCTATAATCTCAAAAAAAAATCTCTAGTCTTATAATACCCGACTCATTCAATTGTATAAAGTTGATTCAACCAAATATGAATTCACCTAGAAATCTTATAAAACTTTACTCATATACTAAATACTATATATTAAAAATAGCGTCATAAAAAAAATGAAACTTTTGAAAATTCACAAATCAAATTGAAGAAAGTGAAAAAGAAATTGAACTAAAATAGGTTTATAAACCTCAATTAAAAAAACATAATCGTTTTCAAGATCTCTAATTGTTTGTTTTTTTTGTTAAATATGAAGAAAAACATTTGTACGGATAGTGAAAAAGAAATCGACAGAGAATTACAAAGGGATTCCATACGTGACAACGTTGTTGAGCACAAGTTTATGGACATTCTATGGTTTGTTAAAGCCAGATGGTTTGCTTGTCACCACCGTCAATGGAGCTGGCGTCATCTTTCAATCTACTTACGTCATTCTTTTTCTTATCTATGCTCCCAAAGACAAAAAGGTTAATACTCGTATCATTATCTTTTCTCTTTATTATTAGGACAAAATGTAAAAACACCCGTAGTTTTGGTCAAAGACAAACACACACCCTGTAGTTTGAAAATGAATATTTATACCTTTATAGTTTTAAAATTGTGTAAATTGACTCATTCTCTTTACGCAGTTGATTTTCTTTTAGTCATAACTTTTTTATTTGAACTTCGATTTGAATGATTCAAGATGTTATGAAATACTAGTTTTGAGCTCTACGTTGCAGCCACCAAAAATTTATGAATAATTAGTATATAAAAGTGTTTATGACTTCAACCCAATCGAATATTTTGATAATGATAATTATTTTATACACTGATGATTTCTAAGTTTTTAAACGACTACAACGTAGAGCTCGAAACGAGGATTGCATAACATCTTGAAACATTCAAATCAGAGTTCAAACGAAAAAATTATGACTAAAAGAAAATCAACAACGTAGAGTGAAGGGGTCAATTTGCACAATTTTGAAATTATAGGGTATAAATATTCATTTTCAAACTACAGAAGGTGTGTTTGTTTTTGACGAAAACCACGGGGTGTTTTTTGCATTTTGCCCCAATTATTATTATTTTTTTCTATGCCCTATGGTTGAAATTATTCAAATCTTAATTTTGTTTCTCTCTCTTTTTAATGAAAAGATAGATGTCTAGTGAAGGGTGGATCCAATTTTCATGTACAAGAGACAAATTAATTAATTTAGTTTTTCATAACAGTTGACACGTATATAATATCAATTAGACTATATATCAAAACTTTTTAGGGTAAATATTTTAGTTAAGGAACAATTTTTTATCTTTTATAACGTCAATTTAGAAGGGTTCAAAGTTTTAATATCATAGAAAGGAATGTGTTTAACACTTGAGCTATATTCAGGTGGGTAGTAACACAAGTTTTTATGTTTGGATTTGATTATAATAGTTTTGGTTTTATGTTTTATTTTAGAGTTAAACTTACTCAATTACTAATAATTTCAAATTTTACTTTTCAATAATTTTTTTTATCTTCTATCGAAGTTTTAAAATCTAAACCAATTGTTTTAAAAAATTATTTTTTGTTTATAAATAGGAGGTAAAAAAGAGTAAAATTTAGAGAAGGCATATAAAAAAATTTCTAATTTTACATATTTTTTTATTTAAAAATAAAAATACAAAATGAGTAACTACCTTTTTTCCTATTTTTAGATACGCCCTTGTCACTTAAGATACTATCCCATGAATTTCTACAAGTTAATTGTTATAGAGCGTGAGATTAAAATCATGATGTGATTAACAGGTCAAACAATCACATATGTTAAAAATAATAATTATAATTATGCAAATAAACTATATATCTCATATATTATGACAATTAAATAAGAGTATAAATTTCTTAATGTTACAAAATCAGGTGTCAACAATGAAGCTAGTTGGAGTGTTGAATATTGTGTTCTATGGAAGTGTAATTGCCATTACTCTTTTGGCTATCCATGGAAGTGTGAGGCTTACCTTTGTTGGAATTCTCTGTGCTGCCTTAACCATTGGCATGTATGCTTCCCCTCTAGTTGCCATGGTAACTATATTTATCCATAACCTTAGTTTTTGATGTCGATAAAAATATCGAGATTTGATATTTCTAATATAATATCAATAATTGGTTTAAAATTTAGGGTTAATTGTTAAAGTAGTTTTTTTTTTCGAGAGTAAGAAACTAGTAAGATGACAGACTCGATCTCTAAATAATAAATTACAAAAAAGTGAATGACATTTGTATGATTAACCAACTATCATTTGCTTATTTTCTAATATCCACCTTAAAAAAAAAGCTATCTATTATATGATTTGAAGAAGAAAAGTCGGTTGCAAATCAAGCAATTTTTTTTAGTATTATTTATAAATATATCAATTTTTAAAAATATTTGTAAATATAGTAAATTTTGATCAAATGAATCAATGATAATCAATAATATATATTTTTACACTCAATTTATCACTGATTCACATATCAATCACTGAGTAACATAATAAAAATTTCTATATTTATAAATAGTTTTAAGTGATTATATATTATAAATATTGCATCAAAATTTACTACCCAGTTGAATTTAAAAGAAAATACCAGTTACAATTCCATGAAATTTAAGAACTATAACTTTAGGCATCATATTAATAATAATTTTATTTTCTATTTTTGAAATAAAAATTATTTTATTAATAATTTCCTTTTTTTTATTATCATTTTTTATGTAATTTAATTTTTTTTTGGGCAGAAAACAGTGATAAAGACAAAGAGTGTGGAGTACATGCCATTCCTTCTGTCGTTCTTCCTCTTCCTAAATGCTGCCATTTGGTCCGCTTACGCTCTTCTTATCAAAGATATTTACATCACGGTAAACTTTTACCTTCACTCACTTGATCATTTTTTATTTTTATTTTTTGTTTGATAGAAATTATAATTGTTCATTTTTCCATTGTGGTTTTAACTTTTTTTTTTAATTGTGATTTTACTTTGATGTTGATAGAAAAAATTACGGAATTATGATTTTTATTGTGATTTTGTATAAAAGTGAAATAAATAAAAACGTATGAAGAATTATACCGGTAAACTGTTTGTTTTAAAAGGTTTTGAGTCCCTCTAAAATTCAACGGTAGAAATTTAGATTCTTTTAAACGAGTCAGCTATTAAATCTCTTTAATTTGTATAGAATTTATTTACTCATAAAATCTTTATATACCAATTTTTTCAGGTCCCAAATGCAATAGGGTTTGTATTAGGATTGGCACAACTAATTCTCTACTCAATTTACAAAAACAAGTCAAAGTCAACAAAATCGATGGAGATGATGGAAGAAGAGGGATCATCTCATTTAGTGAAAGTCAAAGACGGGATCGAGATGGGATCGTACGGTGGTGATGATGATCAGAGGAACAAAAACACAAGTATAACAAAAGCAGGCAGCCTTCCAAAACCAACCATGATTAGACAATACAGTTTGCAAAAGATTTTGAGGACACTTTCTTATGGTCCATATGATTTCCACACTCTAGATGAAGACTTGGAAAATGGGAAATTAAACAACCCTTGAATTTGATTTTTTGTCTACACACATATATACTTTTAGTCCTTATAATGTTTGATACCTATAATTTTATTTTTTTTAATAATTGAGTATTTGTATTTTTAGAAATGTAAGGATTGAGTTATTAATACTTGAAATACCCTAGGAAACAAACCTAGGTATGAAAAGGGGCTAAGAATAAAGTTTGCTTGATTTTGTACATCTCAATCAAAATTTGTTTAATTGTGTACTTTATTCATACATTCTGATTTATGATGAGGTTTTCATACCATAAATTGAATCATTACATTAATTTTAAAGCACAAAAACTATAGCTGTATAAATACGATTCCAAAGAGATATTTAATTCGATTAAATGAATATATAAGGCGGATTGGTTACATTTACACACATAAGCTAACATTACATTGTCATCTCTTTTTATCACATGGTTATCACATTCACATAAAACGATCGTATTAACGATTTGTTAACTTTTGACACCTATTCAAAAATCTTTGCTTTTGTAACATTTCAAATAAAATATCTTTTTTTTTTAATTATTCTTTTTATAATTTAAATTGCATTAAATTACAAGTTTAGTTCAACCCTTTGTTATTTGTGTCAATTTAACCTTTATACTTTAATTTTTTATTTTTAGCTTATGAGTTCACACAAAACTTTACTTTGTAAATTTTTTTTAAAATAATTATAAAAAAATTTCTATCAAATTTGATTTTAGAAATATGATCATTTCATTGTAGGATAAATGTGTTCAAATTACCGAATTTCATATAAGATTTATAGCTTTCACAAGTAAAATATTTGACATATAATAAGATAATATGCAAAACACATCACGTGCAAGGCATGTATTAGTATACTAGTATTTTAAAAAGTTTGTTTATAAAAAAATTAAACGATACAAAATGCCCCTAACATATAGTACGTGTTGTTTTCAATTTTACCCTTAATATTTTAAAACTTTCAATTTTACTATCAACTTTTTATTTCATTTCAAAAATACCCTTTATTGAAGAAATCACCTTTTAAAAAAGGATAAATGTAAATAAGACCCTTGTGGTTTTTGCCAAATGCGTGAACACCCTCTATGGTTTGAAAATGACAAATCATACTTCTGTGGTTTCAAATTATCTCAATGTGACCCATCCTCTTTAACACCATTAATTTTCTTTTAGCCATAACTTCTTCGTTTGGACTCCGATTTGGATGATTCAAGATGTTTTGGAATCCTCATTCCGGGCTCTAAGTTAGGTCAGTTCAAAGCTTCAAAATCATTAGTAATCAAAAGAGTTAATGGTGTAAATCATACATAGTATTTTTTATGATAATAAACCCTTTTATTTATTAACGATTTTGAAGTTTTGAATTAACCATAACTTAGAGCCCGAAATAAGGATTCCAAATCATCTTGAATCATCCAAATCGGAGTTCAAACGAAGAAGCCATGACTAAAAGAAAATAAACAGTGTTGAAGGGGAGAAGTCTCATTAGAATAATTTGGAACCATAGGAGTATGATTTGCCACAGGGATGTTCATGCATTTGATAAAAATCACATGAAGCTTATTTGTATTTTACCCTTTAGAAAAGTATAATTTGTGTGTAATTTTTGTTAAGTTTAACAAAAATTGAAAGATTATGATATATTTAAAAGAGTATTGTTGTAATAAAAATATAATTTCCGGAAGAAAATATATTTTGAAAGATTTTTTTAACAAAATATTTTTTTGAAATATATTAAAAATGTGGGGCTAGAATTGAAACTTTTAAAACATTAGAGGTAAAATTGAAACATGTAGTATATGAATATTTTGTATAATTAGAGGATACTTTCTTATGGTCCATATGATTTCCACACTCTAGAGGAAGACTTGGAAAATGGGAAATTAAACAAGAGATAATGCTCTAGATAGCCACATTTTTGTCATCTATTTCATTTATAGCCATGTGCTAATATATCACAAAATATAGCCACATATATATTTATTCAGAAATTTCATACCCACTTTACCCCTATATGCAATCATTAGCTATGAAATATGCTTTTCAGTCAAGCCTTTTACCCGGTAGGTAAAAAACTCCTTGATTAATGCTTTTTGACTGTCAAATTCAGATTTTCAGGAAGAAAAATCTCCTTGGATTATTCCATGTAAGGCTCCTTCCATCCACTTGTTATTTTAAGAATTTTTGAAAGTTTTGTTTTCCCAGCTCCCATTTATTATTCAAAACTTAGCCTCATTAGTCCACTTTTCACAATCATTTTTTTTTCTTTTCAAGAATCATTTTCACTTCCTATTTTCCTCATTCAACTTCATTTTTTCATTGTAACAAAATAATGTTTTATCCTTTTAATGACATTATTTACATGGTTTGATGATAAGGACAATGAAGTTGAGGGTTCCGAACCCCCTCGATCTATTTGAATTCCAGTTTTAGACTATACGGATAAAATAAAGTACAAGTTATACGCACTATACTAACCGAATGTATAATACATTTTAAAACTTATTTGAACTATAGTTTTCCAAAAATGGCAGTATATACTGCATGTACAAATTATGATACTTACTGTACGCATTATACTAATTTTGTCATACATTTTATAGTGTTCAAATTCATGAGTTTTACACTTTACGGATAAAATAACGTACAAGTAATACGTATTATACCAATCGAATGTATAATACATTTTAAAACTTATTCATACTATAGTTTTTTTTTTCCCAAAATGGAAATATATACCACACTTACAAATTATGGTACTTACTGTACGCATTATACTAATTTTTCCATACATTTTATAGTGTTCAAATTCATGAGTTAGCAGTTTGCGTCAAATCCCCTATTTAACAATTGATTTTCAGTTATAGAATCTACGTATACAATTGCGTACATTAAAGTACGTACTATACAAGTTGACAGTCATACAATCTTTACCAATTAATGGCAGCCTATCACAACTGTAAAAAATCTAGTACATATTGTACTCACTAAACCAAGATACGTATGCAATGTCTTTAAAATTGAAGAGTAAGCAGTATTGGTCAAACATTCCCAGGTTAAGATGAATTTTGATTACGTATAATACGTACTAAATAACATCTCTCGTTCCTTTGCATCTGCCATTTGTTACAACATTGAAGTTCAAAAAATCAATACAAACAATGTTACATCCGAAAAACAATAAAAAAAACTTTTGAAAAAACATTAAAAAAAAACTCTTGGGAAAAAAAGCACAAAAGAGAGAGAGAGTTATCAAATAATCAAATTTATAATTGAAAAAAAGCTACATTAAAAATAATGAAGTCAAAGTCAGGCAACCTGGAAATTAATCTTCAAAACCAACCTTAAAAAAGGATGAAAATTAGACCAAAGAAAAAAAAATGAACAAACAAACGATGCCTGGTTTGGAGTCTTCTACTCTCTCTTTTCTCACAAATTGTACAAAATACTCTGTAATTTGTTTGTTAGCAGTAGCCATTAACCCTATTTTTGAAAATAAGAAGAAAAAGAAAGGAAAAAAAAAAAGAAAGATCACCAGATTTTCATATTTGAAAAAACGTAAAAAAAAACAAGATCTTTAAAAAAACCCACCTTCAATAATGATAATGAACAAAGAAAAGACCAAAATCTACGTAAAAAAACAAGATCTTTAAAAAAACTCGCCTTCAATAATGATAATGAACAAAGAAAAGACCAAAATCTTGAGAGATTGGAAGCTTCAAATCTACCAGATCTGAGAAAATAGAGAGAATGAATCAGAAAAAATTGAGAAGGAATGATGAGAGAGAAACAAAAGAATAAAATGTAAAGAGATAGAAGTAATTGATAGTTTCAATAACCGTAATGATGATTCTGACTTGAATTCATCGTACAACGTGCCTACTCAAATTAGTCCGTTTGTTTTTTCAGACTAAGAGGGTTAATTCCGTAATTTTACTTTGGTTTTTATCTCCTGACACATTAAATATGACTATCTACTTTAATTATGGAATGACTGGCTATTTATTGTTATTTCCTTTAAAATGTGGCTATTTGCATGGTTAACTCTGTTATTTTTAAGGATTCATTGAATTTTAATACATTTTTATTATTATAATAATAATAATATTAATTTGTATAAACTTATTTATATCTTAATATTTAATTATTCAATCAACAAAATAATTGATTTGGAATTTTCGAAATTCTTTTAATAATCACATGTTTAAGCTCTTAAGTATCATAAAAAAAAATTAGTGACATCCAACTCTAATAAGATAAGTATTCTTTAATCTAATTCAAAATAGAATCCGATATATAAAAAATTTCTTCGATTTGATCTACTCTTGATCTTTAATTATTTTTAATTATCATTAATATTCGTTATATAAATCAGTGATGTTTTCTAAAATTAGAAAAATACAACTATGGGCAAGTTTTTCTCGTAGAGGAAATTTGATCCTTGAACAAAAATATCTAAACATATTTTGATTTTTCAAAATCAGAAAATGCAGTTGGGAAGAATCGGGTTTCTTGACCCCTTCCTTAGTCATTGTCATCTCTAAATTAACACACCAACTTTTATATGAATCAATTGGTTGGGTCATTTGTTCAATTAAACTAACCTTGTAATATGCATAACCAACGAATCTACGCCCTGGGTTTGCATTTGTCCACGATGTCTGTAACTTACCACGAACTCCACAGTGGCCCAACGCCACAGTCTGATTTTGGTTACTTCTCCTCAATCCATCGTTAATACTCAGATTTGAGTTACCTAAACTGTTTTTCGTCGACATCTGTTACGAGTTTAGATCTTCCTTCTCCTCTTCGTCTTCTCCACTATGATGTGCGAAACCAGAACCAGACTGCCCTAGTTTTTTAGGGAAGAAGACAACCTGCTCTATCTGATAAAGAAAAAACGTAAATTGACTAATTAACCCTCATGATCTTATTTTTAATCTAATAGAAAATGTCACATCAGCTTGGTTTTCCACATCATTTATGACATTTGCCCACTGAAAGAATGTAATTCCCTGTCTTTGATTGATAGTCAGAGCTCAATAATATACATGAATTGCCAACGTTACAATCGTGATGATAGGCTAATAATCAGGAAACATATTTTACCTAATAAATGCAAATAACTATTTTCTATTTATATACATATTCTATCACACCCCCGCAGTTGAAGCGGGAGGTTGTCGTACGCTGAGACTGTCCCTGAAATCTTGAAATAACACTAAAGGAAGACCTTTTGTGAAAATATCGGCAATTTGATAACGCGAGGGGACATGGAGGACGCGTACGTGTCCACGGGCAACTTTTTCACGAACAAAGTGAATATCCATCTCGATATGTTTAGTGCGTTGATGTTGAACTGGATTCCCGGCAAGATATATCGCACTAATATTATCACAGTATACCAATGTAGCTTTATGGATAGGACAGTGTAACTCTAGAAGAAGATTGCGTAACCAACATGACTCAGAAACCACATTAGCAACACCTCGGTATTCAGCCTCAGCACTAGAGCGAGATAATGTGGGTTGGCGTTTAGAAGACCATGAGAGCAAGTTGTCTCCAAGAAACACACAATAACCCGAAGTAGATTTTCTAGTATATGGGCAACCACCCCAATTGGCATCTGTATAAGAGAGGAGAGAAGTAGTTGATGACGGATAAAGATGCAACCCAAAATGAAGCGTACCCTGAACATAGCGCAAGATGCGCCTAAGAGCATGCATATGATCATCCATCGGATTATGCATAAATAAGCAGATCTGCTGTACGACATAAGAGATGTCAGGTCTCGTGAATGTTAGATATTGGAGAGCTCCGGCAAGGCTGCGGTAGTGAGAGGGATCCTCATAGGGAGTGCTAGTGTTAGCACTAAGTTTCGGTTTAGTATCAACAGGAGTTGGACAAGATTTACACGAGGACATGCCAGCGCATTCAATAATTTCTTCTGCATATTTTTTCTGGGACAAAAAAAGATCGCCAGCATGTTGAGTGACTGTGATGCCCAAAAAATAGCTCAGTGGACCCAAGTCTTTCATAGAAAATTCGGAGCTGAGAAGTAACATGATAGACTTGCGAAGAGCAACAGAAGAGGTAGTGAGGATGATATCGTCCACGTAAAGGAGAATGTAATCCATCTCTACACCTTTCTTGTAGATGAAAAGAGAGTTGTCAGACTTGCTCTGAGAGAAACCAAGAGAAGAAACATAGTCAGAAAAACGTTTGTTCCAGGCTCTAGGAGCTTGCTTGAGCCCATATAACGATTTTCGCAGAAGACACACATAAGTAGGATGATTAGGATCCTTAAAGCCCAACGGCTGATGCATGTACACTATTTCTTTTAGTTCACCGTGCAAAAATGCATTTTTAACATCCAACTGATGAATAGACCAAGACTTAGATAGCGCAAGACTGAGCACTATTCGAATAGTTGCCGGTTTAACTACCGGGCTGAAAGTTTCTCCACAATCCACGCCAACCTGTTGTCCCGCTCCATCACCTACAAGGCGGGCTTTATGCTGCTCAAAAGAACCGTCAGAATTTTCTTTATGTTTGAAAATCCACATAGACCGAATAATATTAACACCAGGTGGACGGGGCACTAAATCCCACGTCTTATTCTTAATGAGAGCGATATATTCATCATCCATAGCCATTTTCCAGTTCGGGTCTTGGAGTGCAGACACGGGGTTACGAGGGAGAGGAGACTTGGCGATAGTAGTAAGAAAGCCATGTTGATATTTTCTATTTGGTCGGAAAATACCATGTTGGCTCCTCGTAACGGGTTTGTTTTCTGAACTCGAAGTAGGCTGGAAAATAGGAGGAAGAGGGAGGTGTTGTGTATTGGCTAAATGTGGGTTGATAGTTGACTGGCCCAAAGAGGAGGAGGATGAATCTGAGTGGGTAGAGGGGGTCTGGGCCGATTGTGGGGGTGAAGAAGTCGGTTGAACCAAGGGAGGAGAAGATGGAGTTGCAAGAGTAGAAGGAGTGGACTGATTTTGTAAATGGGTTATTACGTAAGGTGATAATCCATTGTCAAGGAAATCATAGGTGGAGGAAGAATAAATATGCAGCTTGGAGAAGGGAAATTCATTTTCTTCAAATAACACGTGGCGACAAACAATAATTCTATTTGATGATAGGTCATAGCATTTATAACCACGATGATTGGAAGGATAACCCAAAAAGACACAAGGTGTGGAACGAGGTTGAAGCTTATTTATTGTGGTAGATGGGAATAGAGGATAACATAAGCAACCGAAGACCCGTAAATGAGAGTATGATGGGTCTTTTTGGTATAGAATTTGTAGTGGCGATTGATAATTGAGAGTTTTAAGTGGTAAAATGTTGAGAAGATAAGTTGCCATTTCCAATGCATGGTGCCAAAAAGAAGGAGGGAGTGAAGCATGAGCTAATAAAGTGCGAATGATATTATTAATAGAACGGATTTTTCGTTCGGCTTTTCCATTTTGGGAAGAAGTATGAGGACAAGAAAAACGAAAAGAAATGCCATTAGCTTCACAGAGACTCATAAAAGGACCATTGTCATATTCTTTACCATTATCACATTGCACATTTTTTATTTCCCGTTCAAACTGAGTTTTTATGTAAGCTCGAAGTTTAAGGAATGTTGAGTAGACGTGAGATTTTTTTGAGATAGGAAAAGTTCATAAAAAATTTGAATAGTCATCCAAAAAAAGCACATAATATTTGTGACCCAAAGAACTCAATATGGGAGAAGTCCACAAATCACTATGTAAAATATCAAAGGGCAGGTAAGTAGAATTATGAGAATCAACAAATGGCAATTTAACATGTTTACCAAGCGGACAAGAATGACAAAAACTCGAGGCTCTAGTTTTAGTACATTCAATCAATTTATTTCGCCTAAGGGAGGCCAAAACTGATGCTCCCGGGTGACCTAAACGGTCATGCCAAAGAGAAGAAGACAAAGCTGCAAAAAAAGGTGGAGAAACGACGGAAGTTTTTGTGGTGGTGGTGATGGGATATAGCTCGCCCTTACTATCACATGGCATTAGTGCCATCCCCGTCTGAAAGTCCTTCACAGAAAAGCCAAAGGGATCAAACTCAACAGAAACTTGGTTATCAGTGGTGAATTTGCGAACTGAAACTAAGTTTTTAATTAAATTTGGAGTATGGAGAACATGTTTTAACACTAATGGAGGGTGAGGATGAGGTAAATTAGCACTACCAAAACCACGAATAGGAATAGAATTGCCATTTCCAACAATTATACCATGACTGTGTCTCAAATTAGAATAAGATGAGAGATTACCTTTTGCGGACGTCATGTGAGACGTCGCCCCGGTGTCCATGTACCAAGACGGATCTGGTTGAGCAAGGCTGAGAGTATGAAGAGCTGCTTCAATATCAGTTGGGCTGGGTGCATTTGCATTATAAGCTGCTGGCTGAGGGGTTGGTCCAAGAATACCAGGTTGTGATGCTCGAGGACGGAAAGTAGGTCTAGCCCAATTGTTGTAAGTAGGATAAGGAGAAGGAGGGCAAGTCCATGGAGCCCACTACATCCTAGACCCAGACTGCCACTGTTGTTGGTGGTTTCCACGTCCACCACCACTGCCGGACCCACCATTTGAGCCACCGCTGGTGTTCCAACCACCTTTGCCGGAGTTCCTGCTGCCAGACTTGTTGTTTTTCCTGTTATGACCATGTTTGGCACGAGAAGGATTATTATTATGACGATTGTTATGATTAGAATTACCTTGAGAAGAATTGTGGTGATTCATATCATCATCAGAATTATGGGAATGAGTAACAAGGGCAGATTCGTGTTTGGCTCTCTCTAAAATGGTGGTCTCCTCCAAGGCGAGTTTGGAACGAGCTGTAGCAAAACTAGGTAGACTTTTTTTGTTTTGCATCACAGTGACAAAATTAGAATATTGTTCTGTCAATCCTTGTAGCATGAAAAAAATTTTAAAATAAGCCAAAAATAATAAAATATTATCAAAATAGGTAGGTTTGAAACATATTTAGCAAACTAGGGCAGTTTGTCGACGTGGCACTGACGTGTAGTCTTGGTTTGACTGGTCAAACTTTGAAAACGCTGAACCATTCAACGTTTTCTAGAAAACGTTGAATGGTTCAGCGTTTTTATTAAAAACGTGAGATCATATCACGTTTTCATAGAAAACGTGATATGATTTCACGCGTGTTTTTTGTCATCTTGGGACGAAGTCCCCCCCCCCCTCTGTCTTAAAAGCGTGGAACGGTTCCACGTTTTGAAAAACGTGGAACCGTTCCACGTTTTGAAAAACGGGAACCGCTCCACGTCCCGGGTTTTCTGTCATCTTGGACGTAACCGTCCCCCCCACCCCTCTGTCTTAAAAACGTGGAACCATTCCACGTTTTCTAATCAGAATAACCCCCCCCCCCCCGTTTTCTTCTTTCCTCTTCCTTCTTCTTTCCTCTTCCTTCTTCTTCCTCCTTCCTCCTTCATCCTCCTTCCTCCTTCGCCATTCCTCTCGCTACCAGGCGCCGCCCCACCACCACGCGCCGCACTGATCGCCGCTCATCCCCCCGCCGCCTCCGCCCCTTCACTCTCTCTTTTGGTCCATTTTAGCTAGATCTAACCAACCCAAAAACCCTAAATCTCCCAAATTTGAATCTTTTGGAGGGGTTTTTCGTTTTGATCGACAAGGCGTAGTCGTTTTGTTCCGGTAATTTCTTAATTGATGTTATGATATTATTGTTCATATAGTTTAATTTTTTTAAGCAATCATGTATTTTAAATTTAGAAATATGAGATTTATGAATAATATTTTGAGGTTTTGATTGAAATTATTTGTTTTTTTTTGTAGATAGATTGGGTAGTTTTTCCGAATTTTAAGGTTGTCTCCTATTTGAAGGTGAGTATTATTATAATTATGCTTAAAAATTGGATGATTGAATGTTTTTTATTGAATATATGCTCAATGTATTTTTGTTGGCATGCAAATATTTTGACATATATTATGTTTTGAGTTGAATATAGGCATGATAATGTTTGTAAAAATATATTTTTTTAGGTTCAAGATGAGTGATAAACTTGTTGCCATTTTATGTTTTAAAAATGGGAACATAGTCTATGGATCAAGTGGTATTGAATATGATCGAAATGCGAGAAAATGGATTTACTATGCATAGTAGTACAAGCTATGAAGAATTTATTGATGTGTTGATTGAAGAAATGAGTATAAACTTGAGATTGAAGGAACATAACATTATCTATAGATATCTATGTTTGATCGCAATGGGTTCGATCAACTATGTGGCATTTCATATTCGTAATCAAGTGATTTAGCTTTTATGTTTTCCTGTTGCATCTCTTGCTCCAAATCTACTTGAGTTATATATTGTTAAGAAGAATATAGTAGATGTTGGAATTCGAGTTCACAGAGATCTGTCGTTGTTAGTGGTTTAATTGATGAAACCCATGAAAATGTTGCTGATGATGATGATGATGATGATGATGATGATTATAGAGATGATGAAAATATAGGAGATGAAAATATAGAGGATGGTGATGATATGGAAGTTGGGAATATAGAAGATGAAGATGTGGAGGAGGATGAAAATATAGTTGATGATGAGACAATTGATGGATTAGAACCAGTGTCTGAACGACGCTTTAGTATGTTTACATCCATGTTAGCCTCTAATGACTATATTGACATTGCGACTTTAACTGATGATGAAGGAATTGAGGATTTACATGGGGATTGTCCCGAACACGAACCTGCCTCACCTTTATACACCACACTCGATATGGAAATCATTAATTCTAATATGTGTGAGACAGTTGCAGTTCCGAATATTGGTTTCGTTGGGAGATCAGATGAGTTATGTATAGGAAGGAGGTTTAACACTAAGGAAGATTTGAAGCATGAGGTTAAAAAATATGCCGTTCTTAATGACCAACAGTTTGAGGTAGTTGAGTCTACCACTATAGTTTGGTCAATTCGATGTAAGAAACATGCGGATGAGTGTCCATGGAGACTTCGAGCATGTCGTAGGAAGAAGCATGGCATGTTTGAGATTACTCAATACAAAAGCCCTCATACTTGTGTTTATGCAAGAGTAAATGAAGATCATAATCAATTAGACGCTTCTTTGATCTGTAGAACAATATGTTCTTTTGTGAAAGATGAACCTTCCATAACAATTGCAATGTTACAGAACATTATCAAGGAAAAATTTAAGTTCAATGTTTCTTACTACAAGGTTTGGGATGGGAAGAGAAAAGCTATGACACATGTTTTTGGTGATCATAAAAAATCATTTAATCTACTACCTAAGTGGTTGAATGCCGTGAAACAAGTAAATCCGGGGACACAAGTCGAATGGAGGATTGATGGCATGGATACCCCAGGAGAAGGTATATTGCGTAGTGTATTTTGGTCATTCGGACCAAGCATTGCCGGTTTTGCATATTGCCGTCCCATGATTCAAATCGATGGAGCTCATTTGTATGGAAAGTATAATGGAAAACTTTTAATTGCTACTGCAGTAAATTCAAATGGACATATATTTCCCCTTGCATTTGCCATTGTGAATGAGGAAAGTAAAGACAATTGGGGGTGGTTTTTACGTCATTTGAGGTTTAAAGTCACACAAAGGGAAGGTATTTGCTTAATTTCTGATCGTCACAAGGGTATCATATCCGCCATTAATGATCCTGATAATGGGTGGACAGAGCCATATGCTTATCATCGTTTTTGTCTACGCTATGTGGCAGGAACTTTAATAAGAAGTTCAAAAACCGATTACTAAAAAATCTTGTTTATCGTGCTGGTGCGGAGTCCCAATTACGTAAGTTTCAACAATGCATGGAAGAACTTGAACTTGCAGATCCTGATTGTGTTTCTTTTTTCGATAACTTGAGTCCCGATAGGTGGACACTATCACATGATGGTGGATATCGATATGGGTGGATGACAACTAATGTTGCTGAATGCATAAATGGGGTTTTGAAGGGTGCTCGTATGTTACCGATTACGGCATTAGTTGAGTTTACCTACTATCGAATTGTAAGGTATTTCATGGAACGCCGAATTGAGGTAGATGAAGCAATTGCCGAAAACAATGTGTACACAAGGTCAGAGTTATCTAATAAATTTTACATATTTTGTTTTAAATTGTCTAGTAGTAAATAACAAATGTTTACTCTCAGATACGCTCTTAACAAAATTGCACATTGGGAGAAACGAGCTGCTGATCATGAAGCAAGATTATATGATCGTCATGACGGGCTTTTTGAGGTTACGACTGGTAGATATAGTATGACTGAAAAGGGTGGGAACGTACACACTGTCAAGTTGAGCTCCAGGATGTGTACATGTAACAAGTGGGCGACTTATGGAATTCCTTGTTCACATGCCATAGCGGCATGTAAAGTAGTTCGGATGGACTATTTGTCGTTGATTGAAAATTATTATAGGCTTACCACTTATAAAGAGTCATATTCTACCCAGTTTCAACCTATCCCACATAGAGATTATTGGCGTGATCCTGAATTCCTGATTCTTCATCCTAACAACGATCTTTTGAGGAAGAAAGGAAGACCACGTACTCGTCGTTTTAGGAATGAGATGGATTGGTGTGAATCAAGTACTAAACAACATTGTGGGTTATGCAAGAAAGTGGGCCATAATCGACGTTCTTGCCCGTCACGACCTCGAAGCAAGTCATAGACATTTGTTTAGGGTATTTATATTGTGATTGTCTTATGGATTATGTAATAGAAACTTTTAGTTTAGACTTTTATCATTTCGATGTTGATTATGTAATAGACTTGATTATTCTAGTATTATGTTCTTTGGATGCTTATTATGTAATATACTTTTTTAATTTAGACATTTTCTATTTGGATGTTGATTATGCAATAAATAGATTTTTTAATGCTACACTTTTGTTACTTGGATATTGATTATGTAATGAAATCTTTATACAGGTCAATCGTCATGAATCCAGGACCATTAGATCCTTCATTGTTGTATTTACAGCCTACTCATCGATCACAATTGGTATGGGAGAATGAGATATCTGAATCATTGACTTGTAGGCGACGAGAGGTTGGAAGTGGGACGGTCTATTCCGGTTGACCCACGCATGATTCCACTTTTAGTACACTGGATTTTACGGAGTTTCCGTATTGGTTGTATTTCATTGGATTGGGCACTGATCACCGCTCTAGTGGAGAGGTGGAGACCAGAGACTCACACATTTCATCTACCGATTGGAGAGTGTACAGTTACATTACAAGATGTTGTTGTGCAATTTGGGTTACCGATTAATGGTTGTGCAGTCACAGGATCACTCACATATTCATGGCTTACAGTATGTCAAGATTTCTTAGGTGTGACGCCTCCTCCTAACAAATTGAATGGGTCGCGATTGAGTATGCCGTGGTTGTCTGGGCAGTTGCCTTACATTCCCGATGGAGCTGATGAGGTTACCATTATGCAAGATACACGGGCATATATTTTATGTTTGTTGGGTGGTGTCATCGCACCGAGATAAGTCTAATAGTCTGGTTCATCTTATGTATCTCCCATTACTTGCCGATTTTGAGGCAAGTGGTCGTTTTAGTTGGGGTAGTGCATGTCTTGCGGTTCTCTACCGTGAGATGTGCAGGGCAAGTAACCAGGATGCCTCGAAATAGCTGGTCCTCTTCTTTTACTACGATTATGGGCATGGGATCGTCTACCATTTCTAGCTCCAATTAGACATCACATGTATGAATATGAAACCAGAAGATCGTCCTTTGGGATCAAGGTACCAACTACATTCTCATACTTCTCTTTATAATTATTTATCGATTTCACTATATTAAATTTACTATTCGATGTAGATGGGTTGATGCTTTCACATGCAATGATCTTCCCACACATGTACTTATTTTATACCGTCATATGCTAGATCGCCTAACTTCAGAACGGTATCAAATTATTTATAATTATATTTTAAATACCAAGTGTAACATACTAATCGAGTTTTTTTAATTAAAAATACAGATTATATGGCAACCATATACAAACGTTATTATGTTGTTACTAGGAGTATTGTAGACGGGATCGGAATGTGTGGATGGGTTGTAAGTCCACTCATATGTTTCTATATATGTGAGTGGCATCGACCCGATCGTACTATGAGACAATTTGGATTCCGTCAAATAGTTCCTGTCGATTGTGACATCGAACCACGACTTCATAGATTTGACTTACGGGGTAGATACAATCACGATTGGATTTTGAATTGGATGGGTACCTACAACGGTGGAATCGAAGAATGGATCATATACTTGACGGTGATGATGTTCAAGAGGGTTCTTATGTTTTCGATGATTATTATGAGTGGTATTATAGTATCACACGTCGATTTATTTCCCACGTTGGCGGAACTTATGACACTTTGGTATGTATTGATCATTTTATGTATAAATCTATTACAAGTTTTTTTTTCTTATACATATTTATTTTGTTTTTTTTTCCTATATAGATTGATATGTTCAATGACTTGTCAACATCGGATGATCCTAATACTAGACTTGCTAGTGAGCGTGGTTTAAGTATTATTCGTGAATCTAGACGAAAGCTCGTCTTTCGGCGACCTAATGTGCGACGCACCCGTGAACATCCTGAAAGAAGGACAAGAAGAGAGAGACAACATGTTCCTGTTGAAGATCCAGTGATATTGATCATCCTACGCAGACATTTTCATCCACCACTCCACCTGACTCATCTTTTATCGGAGATCCATCAGGCTCAGTTGGTGCATCAGGCTCACACTCGCCTCATCTTTTCATGATTCCTACTCCTGGACCTATTGACTATTCCTTACGTACATCTCTACCATTTGGTGAGGGGTCTAGCATGCATTTTGATCAAGAACCAGTTCGTCCACCACCACGTCGAGGGCGAGGTCGAGGTCGAGGTCAAGATTTGCCTCCACGACAACATCCTCGGCGTGATAGACATCCTCCATCGTGCGGTACATGATTTCTTTTAGCATCTAATTTAATTTTCTTCAATATCAAACGTTTATGATATTTCATTGTGTGCACTATCTACTTTTTTTAGAATGTTTAATTTCGATGTTATAACTAATCTTTTATCATATTTTGCTTCAAATTTCTTCATTTCTCATAGTTTATTATTATTATTATATGGAGATTATTAATATGAGAACAAGAGAAGAAAACGTGGAATGATTTTTCATTGAGAGAACACAAGCATGTTCCTATAAATGGAGAAAAAAAAAAAACCTTCTGCATTGAAAACGTGGAATGGTTCCACGTTTTCAATGAAAGCGTGGAATCATTCCACGTTTTTAGTTAAAAACGTGGAATGATTCCACGCTTTCAATGAAATCGTGGAACCATTCCACGTTTTCTGCTGACATGGATAATAAAAACGTGGAATGATACCACGTTTTCAGTCAACGGTCAACAATTGCCCTAGTTTGCTAAAACGTTTCACAAGTACTCTATTCTGCTATATATTTTGAATACTCGCATTAGTCCGAAAATTACCCCCTTGTAGCATTCTCAAAACCATACTTTGATCATTGACGGGAGCCCCGACATTAGCGAGTTGATCGGTGAGACTTTTGAGACGATTGCAATATGCATTTGTGGTTGAAAAATCAGTAAGACTGGTGTTGGTGAATGACTTATTAAGATACATGGCCCTTGAATTTTTATTATCATGGAAGAGATCCGCCACACTATGCCAAGCATGTTCAGCCGAGTCGTCGTCAAGGAGAATGGAGGTGAGGATGTCGGACGAGACCGTTGCATAAATCCACTGTAAGACTGCCGCATCGAGTCGTTTCCAAAGAGGGAGATCATCGGCTTTGGCCTTGTCATATGCAGCTCTCTCCTTTGCATCAGTAGGTGGGATAATATGGGCAAGCACGTTATGAACCCTTGCTTGAACCTTGAATAACGCCGCCCATGAATGGTATTGTCCTGATTCCAAGTCCAATGTGATGGGGATGAGAGTTTTCACATTGGTGATAGCTAAAGCTGAATGGAATTTGGAAGTGTCAGCCATAGTGGATGGTAATGGAAATGAAAAGAAATAGGAAAAAAAAAAAGAGGAAGGTAGCCGACTAAGGGTGCGGAAGCAAGAAGGAAAGAAACCCTAGTCTGCTGATACCATGAAAGAATGTAATTCCCTGTCTTTGATTGATAGTCAGAGCTCAATAATATACATGAATTGCCAACATTACAATCGTGATGATAGGCTAATAATCAGGAAACATATTTTACCTAATAAATGCAAATAACTATTTTCTATTTATATACATATTCTATCACCCACAAATTTAATGCCACGTCAATTAATGAAGTCCACGCAGGCCACCGTTACTCTCCCAGACGGAAAAAGGGACGGAAGGACGAAAATGACACGATTTGGAAAGTTCAGGGACGATTTTGATCTTTTTTGAAAGTTCAGGGACGAAAACGAAACCAGATGTAAAGTTCAGGGACGACAATGGTATTTTACCCTAAACTAAATTTATATCACCATGTTTGACTGTCAAATTGGGACAATTTATTAATCGTGATTTTTTTTTTGTATTGATTATTATATTGAATCTAGATAATTGTTTATCTTTCTCTTATTAATAATGCAGGTCAACAATTTTGAGTGGAAAAGTGATACTATAAATATCACATCGAATAATTTTTCATCATACCAATAAGTCATTGTGATACATACAAATGAGATTCAACAAGTAAAGGAAATCGAAATCTTTTTTCGACTTAGTTAACACAAGGAGTTTACTTTCACTTACATTTCTAATGATATATTATGTGTGGGAGTTGTTTTTGGACAAGTAAAAAATGTTTTTAAATATTCTTACATGCAATATTTATGTTTGAGAACAAAAGCAAATGCGTGTTTTCTCTCATTAACTTATCTCTATATACTTTCTCTCCCTAAACTTCTCTCTAGAGAAGCTCTTTCCCTAATTTCTTCTTTACACATTTTCTCTCACTACCTTATTTTTACACACTTTTTCCCTCTCAAATATAATTTTATACAATTTTTCTCGAATTTCTCTATACACACTTTCTCTCACAATAATTTATTTTTATATATTTTCTCTAACTTCTCTCTACACGTAATTTCTCTCTCTAACCTATTTTACACACTTTCTCTCTCTAACTTATTTCTACACAATTTCTTTCTCTAATCACACTTTCTCTTAAAAGAATTTCAAGTGAAGATCAAAATTACTTTTTAAATATTCAAACCAAACAACAAAATAATATACTTATCATAATATTTATAATAAAAAGTATTTTGATTAAAGCACTTATTTCACTCTCAAGTTCATAAAGTATCATAATTCATTGGCTATCCTTGATCGTCTTTCTACTGTCGATCGTGTACACTTGTGGAACCAGACGATGTTACCTTACTGTTTCTTTATCTTGATGGGATGGAGAATCGGGATAATCTCTTCTTCGATTGTCCTTATAGTGCTTTCATCTTTCGTTAATTTATTTTCTGTGCTGGCTCCACTCATCACTCAGATTCTTGGCTGACTAACTTTCCCTGGATCATTATTACATCTAAGGGTAAGGATTCAACTCATCAGCTGTCTAGGAGCGCTATGATCTAGCATATTTAAAGAGAGAGAAACAATTGTTTACATGATTGATCTATTTCCCTGTTAATATAACACTGCATTGCATTTAACAAGATGTCTTTTTTCGAGCCATCTCTTGGAGAGGCAGTACTCATAGTGATTGTTGATCTCATAGACTACCTTGTTTGGGATTTATTTACTTTGTTTTTTTTGTTTGGGATTTCTCCTTTGTCCTGTGTTGTTATCAGAATGTATAAATGAGAAATTTCTAGCTAATCGATTCATTAATTTTATTTCTGATGAGACTTTTGTGAAATTTTTAATCAAGAAAATTAACTTCACACATTTGTTCTATTTGATTACACATAGGAAGTCTAATTTGTACCGGGTGACTATTTTTAGAGTATGTTTTTAGCATCATGAATTTGTCTCAAACAGCATAAATCTACATATTAATTACTAAAATATCACAACTTTTTTAAAATTATTTAAATAGCATAATTATAATTCAATAAATTTATTGATCTAACTTTCATATAGTTCGATAAATTTATTGAACTATTTTTCAAGGGTATTTTTAATGAATTTTTTTGTTTTTTTTGTCTCTTTTAGTTTAAATTCAATACTTTATCGAACTATTTGATTATTTTTCATTATTACTTTCAATGAATTTATTAGTTTTTTTTTTACTTTTTTTAGTTAAATAAATTTATTGAACTATAACTATGTTATTTGAGTAATTTTTAAAAAGTTATGGTATTTCAATAATCGTTCCTATTTTTTTTAATACTTATGAATGTAGTAGTTTTCTTTTAATTTATAATATCAGTAATGATTTACTATTTCAAAGTTAATTAATATGACATATCACTAATTGATAACGGTATGAATTAATAACTTGAGATTATTAAATATAGTTATAATCAACATGATAATTATTGATAAAAAAAGGTAAAATATAAATAATTCTTATATCATTTAAAACTACAAAATCTACAAAACTACAAAGAAATTATAAAACTTCGGGTACTAAGGGAATTCAAGTAAATATAGAAATCGTCCTTTCAAAATCTACAAAGAAATTATCTAATTCATAAAAAATACACAATGTATACTGTTATTTGTTAAAACTATTACATTATAAATTTATATTGCATCATTTGGAGCTATTGTATTGTTCTAAGATGGTGGAATCCAAAAACACTACAAAAAATAGAATCATTGATGACGTAAGCATTAGCCACGTACAAAAAATTGGTGGCTAATGTGAACCATTGATCACACGAAAAGAGCGCGTCACTAATAGTTCACCCCATAAAACCATCGGCCTTGGCGTGGGCGGTGGTAGGCTCGTAGCCCACTTATCCAAAACGCAAGCTTTAATCACGCTTATGTTTATGGCTAATGTGAACTATTGGCCACGTTCAAAGAAAGCGTCACCAATGATTCATACCATAAAACATCCGAGTTGCATCACTAATGTGGCTGCATTTTAAAAACAAAACAGCCCGTTTTCCCTTTCTTTTCCCCCATTATTTTCCTGTTTTCACACAGCTTAGTCCCCTTCTTCTCCCAAAAAAAAAAATTTCTCCAATTTTTGCTTCCATCTCGCAACGCCGCCCCCTTCATCCCCAAGCAGCAGCAGCGCCGTCTTAAGCCCTAAATCTCAAAGTAAGTTTCCAATCTCTCTTATTTTTCAAAAAATTAAGTTCAACAATACTCTCATGTCTATCTGATTTCTGAAATATGTGCCCTAACTTTCAATTTCTCTCTGATTTTAAAATTTGTCAAAGAAATTGGATATCTCATCTCAATGTTTGTTCAATCATTTTAATTTTTTTTGGATATTTTATTAAATTAAACAATGCTTTTTATTAATGGCTGGTACTTTCTAATAGGCTCATTTGTTCATTTTGGTTTGAATTCAATTCAAAGATTTTTTTTTTTATTATCGCCGAACGCCGCACCTGGGAATCTGCTACCTTTTTTTGTTCTTTCACTGTCAGTGGTGGAACTCCAAGTATGCAATTGAATGAGAACTATTGTATTATTATTTAACTGGGTTTAATATCACGTGGTGTGAATTTCATTTACAATTTGATCCAACATGTTTTTCCTTGTCGATTATATAGATAATAAGATAACTTAGAAGCATTCCCTTAAAATGTTTATGTGGTGTTTTCATATTCATAGGTTTTCTTCTCTTTTTTTCTATGCTTTCTTTTTGTGGGGTTGTATTTTGTTTCTTCTTTTAAGCTTATATTGTTACTCTTATATGAGACAAGTACATGGGCCCTTTTGTAAAGTATCAAAATTTCATCATTTTGTTTAACTTTTTTACAATGCAATGTGAAAAACCAAAAAGATCCCTTTAATTTCGCTTGTAATCTTCCTTTTATCGTACATTTATATTTATTTATTTTACTCAATTGTTTCTATGTGTGTGTCTTTTGCTCCTCTTTGAAGGGATTGATATAAAAGTGAGTGAGAGAGTGGAATGATTTGTAGTTTAACTATTATACAATGGGAGCATGAATTGGGTGCTATCATTCCTTGTCCATTTCTTCATTTTTCTTTTTTCTTTTTGCTGTTTGTGTGATGCTTGCTCTGTTGTTGATTTTGGTGTAATAATGAGGTTGAGGAGGAGAAGACAGTGCTTTCCTTCTTGCTCTTCCCTCCACAGAGTAATCCACTCATCAATCTTTATCTGTCCATTTCTCTTGATCATTTGTTGGGAATGAATGTTTATTTTCTGATGTCTTCTTTGTTTCATTTGTGACAAAAGGAGTATCTTTTTTTCGGGTGTTCTGTAAATTGTGTGCCCTGGTGTTTACATTCCATATTTATCCTTTATTTTCTTTTTGTTCCCTTTGGCATATATATACCTTTTAATTTCTTCAAATATACATGTTCATGCTCCAAACTAATACTCCTTTGTTAATTAGATCAATGGTTGATCAAAGCCAATGTGAAAAAAGTCATAATTATATGTTATGACTTTGGATTCTTCCCATGGCCAACCAAAAAGCACTTTCCATTTCTTGTGATTGAAGCCCACGATCAAGCCTTGTGTCCTCTTTGCGCAAACCGATGCTACCCCCTCTCCCTTATGCTCTTAGACTCATGGCAATGGTGCCATTTGGGCCCGTTGTCTCTCTCTCTTTTTTTAATATTATTTATTTATTTGATTCTTTTATTAATTCATACATTTCTTAGTTATTTTTTAGAGTAATTAAAGGGTTTTTGGTATTTTATTTAATTTAATTTGCGTAGGTGGTGGATGTAATTGAACATTTTGGCCTAAATTGAGAAGTGGTGGATTTTGTGGAGTTAGTGTTTTGCGAAATGAAAGGTGAGTGGTAAATTAAGATTTGAATGATTTGATTGGTAATTAATTTTATTTATATTTCGATTGATTTCCTTTAGTTGATTTAAAATTAAAAGCCTCGGGTCGACGGTGTTCATTGTAGTGATTCTAAGTTAGGTAGGTGCTCATTAATTTACTGCTATCAATTAATGGATTTGAAGAAACTTATTAATCTAGTACTGATCATCAATTTATGGATTTTCAAGAAATTTGAAATGAAATGAATTATAAACATATGATATTAGTAATTTCCATTTTATTTTTCCTTTATTCAAATCATTATGAAAATTATTACCATGAATTGTTAACTGTTTTTTCCCTTTTTTAACCTGATGTTATATATTATATATTAATTTTCAAATGTAACTTGAAACAGGTTTTAGTAAGTTATCTCGATCAACGCTCAACGATGTCTGGATCAATCAAGTAAAATTTCTAAACTTTATATAATTGTCTTATATTTATTGGTAAAGAGTCATTTGGGAGACGACTATCCTGCAGCAAAGTTAGTCGTCTCAAAGTTTCTTTTTAAATTAAGGGTAGAATTGATTACTGATTTTTCTAGACGTTTTGTTTGAATTAGGTCGAATGTTGATAGAAGTTGGATGAAATTAAATGATAGGTTTTGTACAGACTATAATTAAATGATAGGTTCTTTTAAATATCTTAATGTTAAATAAAGAATAACAAACAGAAACACTTCATTCCGTAGTAAAATGCAACATTCTCTCCAATTTCCTTTTCTAAGTTTATCTTATATCTTTCTATAAAAAGATGTCGGATTTATCATAGATTCTAGTTAACAAAACAACTCCAATATAAGAGATTAAGGATCCAACTAAAATACATGATAATTGTCGAAAAGCCAGAGCTTTGAGGGATTTGAGTTGAAATCGGCTCATCCATTATCGCAGTCGTCGTCTTGAGTGTCGTTGTGGTTGACGATCTTGGGGGTTATCATAGAAGTTGCATTGAACTTTTCAAAATCGGAATTCCTAAACATATTTGAGTATTCAATAAACCTGTGAGAAATTTTAATTTTATAAACCTTATGATTAAATAATTGTAAAGGGTGAAGATTTTTTTTTTTTAAATAATTTGTACAATGATTCAACTTGAATAATCAAAAATCTATTTTGTTAAAAACTAATATTGTAAACGCATTATATTTAAAAAGATAGAATATATTATAAGATTATAATAATTAATTGTTAGTGGCAATTAATTATTATAGTGACATATTTTGTATATTCCATAATCAAGTAAGGGGTATAATTGACAAATATTTCTAAAACATCCCCAGTTTTATATATTAGATAGATAGATAGAGATATATTAAGATGATAATAATTTTATCAATAGTAAAAGAAAATGATTAATTTCTATCTGACTATAAAAAATTAATAAAGTGTCAACCAAGTAAGTTTTATTTTATAATTAAAAAAACCATTAGTTAAGAATGTCACTTTCTTCATTTTAAGTTTAAAAAGGTGATTTCTTCCCATCTTTCTATTCTTTTGGAGCTGACCATTTTTTTTTAATGTTAGCCTTCTGGAGCCCAAATTTTAATCAAGACCTAAAAGCCCAAGTTCAGCATTGAAGCTTTTTTCCTCATCTCTTCAGCCGCCCGCTGCCCCAAATCCCAAATCTGTAGGCATTTCTAAACCACTTGAAGGGGGTATTTTGATTTGCTGAACTTCTTTGAATGTGGTCCTGATATGAATCTTTTCAAGCATTCAATTCTCAGCAGACAGAGATTTTCTTGTTTCACCAAGTTTGGTGGAGGTACTGTAAATTTATTTTTCCTTTGTGACTTTCTCTATTTCATAAAGATCTGATTTTGGGTTTGTTTTAATGCTAAACCTGCTTTTATATTCATTACCCATGTCTTATTTCTTAATATGTATTAATTTTTCAAGTCTCTTATCTATTGAAATGACTGATGAATTTCATGTAAATGTGAAGTTATTTTGTTTGGACCACAAATTGAAGTTGCATGTGCTTCTTAGCTTGTTTCTGATGATCATTTACTCATTGCAGCATTTCAAAGTTCTTCCATTCACTCACTTCAAGACACATTTTTGGATGTTTGTTCTCAAGAACAAGAAGTAGTGATTGCTTTGGGAAGCAATGTAGGTGACAGATTGCATAATTTCAATGAGGCTTTGCTCTTGATGAAAAAGGCCGGTATACGCGTTACGAGACATGGTTGTTTGTATGAGACAGCACCGGCTTATGTAACTAATCAACCTCAATTCCTCAACTCTGCTGTTAGAGCTGTAACGAAACTTGGGCCGCATGAATTGTTGAGTGTGGTTAAGAAAATAGAGAAGGACTTAGGTCGTACTGACGGTATAATGTATGGTCCGAGACCGATAGACTTGGATATTTTGTTCTATGGAAGGTATAAGGTTCATTCAGATATTCTCAGTGTCCCTCATGAAAGGATTTGGGAAAGACCATTTGTGCTGGCTCCTTTGATCGATTTGCTCGGTTTAGATGTTGATACCGACGACGTTGCTTGTTGGCATTCTTTAGCTGTTCATCATGGTGGACTTTTTGAATCATGGGAAAAATTAGGCGGTGAATCTCTCATTGGAAAAGAAGGTCTGAAAAGGGTTTTGCCCATTGGAAATAGCTTATGGGACTGGTCATGTAAGACTTCCATCATGGGAATCCTCAATCTGACTCCCGATAGTTTTAGTGATGGTGGCAAGTTCCAGTCTATCGAATCTGCGGTATCTCAGGTGCGTTCGATGACTTCAGAGGGGGCAGATATGATTGATATCGGTGCACAATCCACACGCCCTATGGCCACTAAGATTTCGGTTGAGGAAGAATTAGATAGATTACTCCCGGTTTTAGAAGCTGTTACAGGAATGCCAGAGATAAGTGGAAAGCTTATATCAGTGGATACTTTTCATTCAGAAGTTGCTTTGGAAGCTATCAAGAGAGGAGCTCATATTATAAATGATGTATCTGCTGGGCAGTCGGATCCCCAAATGCATCAGGTCATTGCAGATCTTAAGGTGCCTTATATTGCAATGCACATGAGAGGAGAGCCATCTACAATGCAAAACACGGAAAATTTGCGGTATGATGATGTCTGTAATCAGATTGCCTCTGAGTTATACTCAAGGATTAGAGATGCAGAATTGGCAGGCATCCCAGCCTGGAGGATCATTGTAGATCCTGGGATTGGATTTTCAAAAAACACCAAGCACAATTTGGAAATCTTAATGGGTCTACCGAAGATTCGAGCAGAGATTGCGAGAAGAAGTTTGGGTTTGTCTCATGCTCCCATGTTGATTGGACCTTCAAGAAAGAAATTTCTCGGTGAAGTGTGTTCACGATCCGTGGCAATCGAGAGAGATCCTGCTACAGTTGCTTCAGTAACTATTGGGGTTTTAGGTGGTGCAAACATTGTTAGAGTTCATAATGTGAGAGATAATTTAGATGCAGTGAAACTATGTGATGCAATGCTGAAGGAGAAAACACCTTAAGTATGATTTTGAAAATGCAAGCTTCCATTTTAACAGTTTTTTCACATATTTTGTGTATCTTCTGCAACCTTTAGTTCAACTGTCAAAAAGCAGTCAATTTGAAGTGTGAATTTTGAATATGAATCCACCACCTCAATTACATTGATAACAAAAAATATACCGATCCCAGCCATTTACTTGAAGATCAATGAAAACTATGGTTATTGAATCATGAAATCAATGAACAGATATGTATAATCTATACTATCTAAAATGTGGCTCGAAGGGAAAAACTTTTGAATTCCCTTTAAGTCCCTTATAATTCATTAAAATTTCTACAATGCCATTATTCATAATTAATAATCATTTTACTATCAATTAATTAAATACAATAAATAAATTTTACAATTATTTTATTAACAATCAAATAAAAACAATAAATAAATTTTACAATATTATTTTCTAAAAAAAAAAAAAATAAGATCCCTCATTAATAATTAAAAACAATACAATAATCACTTTCATTTTAATCAATATTAAATATAATATTAATTATTTTGGACCATTACTTTTGTAATATTATAGGAAAAATAAATTAAAGAATTTTAATGCACATGTCATGTCTTGAAACAGAAATATTCAAATATAATTCATATTATAATAATATTTAAAATATAACATTTTATTTTACTATAAATATAGAAATCAATTATATTTCTCTAATAAAAAATTTGTTGGAGAAATATTTTTATATTTAGATTATTATGTCTTGATTAGATTTATAAAGTTTATCATTGTCAAGTAATTAGCATTAAAGATCTGAGTTTTCACTTCCATATTAATTATAATGTAATATCTCAAAAAAAAAAAAAAAAAAGCCAATTGAACTATATAGTTTTAAGCTTAAATCTTTATAGTTTTGAAACTAATAAACCATATTATATAAATGGTGACAGACAACTCTGATTGATCCATCCATGTATAAAGGGAGTTGTGAATGTGTTGACTTGAAATCATGCTTGAAAGCAAGCAGTGTGAAACGTGTAGTGCCCACCTCTTCTTGCTTTGCAATTAGGTATCGTTATGACCCTCAACAAGTTTGTCCGAATCTCATTAGACCGATCCTTGACTATTAATTTAATAATAATAAGTTATTTTTATTACGAATAAAAAGTTAATAATTGAGTTCAACCTATTCAAAATGCAAGATAGAATTTTTCAAAAAGAAAGAAATTTAAAAGACCACATAATTAAAATCAAAATTAATGAAAAGTTGATTAATGAAAACAATTCTATCCACCCGTAGCTCATCAAAAGGCAGCATAGTTGATTTCCATTGATTACAATGAAAAAAAAAAAAAAAACTCCTTAATATGACAATTGTTTACCTATTAATGTAATTTAAAACACCAACTTATAGGTTTCTCTCAATTGTAACTCTAAAAAAATCTAACTAGTATATAAACACATCACATGGACCTCTTTGGCATAACATTCATCTTCTTTGGATAATATTCGGCTATATTTCCCTTAGTTGATTTATTTGACGGGGAAAATTCATTAGGCGTTGAAGATAAAAAAGTAGCATTTTGGTGCACCTAAGGCCTACAATCTTCCTATCACTCTTGATGTGAAATTTAGCTAAAATATTCATCGAGGTGACAATTTTGATGTTCAAAACCTCCCGGGCCAAGCAGCAAATCTAATTGATGCAACTTTCATAACATCCAAGAAGACGATCTTGAGAGGAAGAAGAATGTTAGAATCCTAATTTAGTCATTATCATTTTATTTTATGTACAATTTTGTATTATGAAATAAAATTTCTTATGGGTTCATAAATACTCAAATAAGTTAAGTATGTTCCCTTCCATTCTAATCACTTTAATTAGATCTTAGTTGATTTTGGAGTTGCTTTGTCATTGTATTTCAAGGTTTCATTCTTTTATAAAAAAAAATTTAGTTATTATATTGTTTTATTTTAATTTTAATGTGTTAAAGCCTTTAATTAATATATTTATAGTGACTGCTCTCAAGTACATAATTTATTTTTCGTATTTTGATAAGTTTTACAGAATTACTTAGGTAAGAGTTTAAATAACTAAAGAAAAATACAAAACATTGCATTAATCTCAGATTAATTAAAAACCGAAAGAGATCCAATTTAAGAATTTTAAATTTCTAAAATAAAACTTAAAAAGATTTCATAATAAATGGATGACTTTAAAAGATTGAGAGTTTTTTTTTTCTTTTTCAATATCATATTAGGGATAAGGGAATCAAACCATTTACTTGGAAGAAGTAAAAATATATGACCTACCCCTATACTCCGAATTGGGTTTGATGTGAAAGACTTGAAGTAAAAAAACATCTATGTAATCTATAATCTATTTATTTTATTATAAGTAAAAAAAAAATATGTTTCACTTGCATCGTACGTATTAAAAAACTAGACTATTTTATCTCTATATAAACTTAAAAATTACCAAGTATGTCATTATTTACTATTAATTCAATACTTTAAATCATCATTAGTATTATTTAATATGAGAATTATAATTATTTTTAATTACCAATAATATTTAAACAACATGAATTATTATTACTACTATTAATAAATTAAAAATGTATGAAGTGGAAGAGACGTCATTATTTTTTTTATTTTTTCAATAACTAAAATTGAAAAAAAATGGAAATGACAGAGAAATAAAAGAGTAGTTATATATCGGAATTTGATTGGTATTTACAATGCCATTTAAACCGTCTTTCTCACCTTATGTATATGGTTCTTCCCGTAATTAAATTTGTCTCTATTTGACCATCCTTTGTCGTTTGATCCTCTAGACATCTCCATAACCATCAATATGTTTAATTACTATATTTAAAATGACTATTTTATTGAAACTATTTTAGACAAATCTTACAATCTTCCAAATAATTAAATTATGATAATATATTGCATATCGTTACCTTTAATTATTAATAATTTTTTTTTATCATTTTTCAGAAAATTCTTTTCATTTCTTTACCTCTCTACAACTTTTAAAATTCTATACCTAGCATATACTCATGTTTATTAGACAATTATGATGTTATTTTATATTTTTAATCTGATGATAAATAATAATTTCAAAAAAAATCATCAACTATATCCCACTCTCTCTCCGTCTTTTGGTGTCCATAATTGAGCGTTTTTAACTCTAAATTATTTAATTAATAACAGTATCCTGAATAGGCTAAAAATACTATTCATATTCTTAATGAAATAGTTGTGTAGAAGGAGAAAATTCAACCAATTACAATTCGCCACGTAATTATCTAAATTATGATAATTTTACATGTCATTAAATGGAGACCAATCGTAATTTGACACGTGTCTCTATTTTAGAATAAAAGACACAAAATCGGCAAATAAGATGACGCCACGTGTCTATTTCAATGGTCATTTGATAATATAAGGTGGCCCAACCAAATTGTGTCATGTGCGACTCGGCCATTATCAAATTAAACTCACCCTGCTAAAAGGCCCATTGAAAACTCTATAAATAGAGTAGGTCATTCATAATTCAAGAACGATTTTGGAGAAGGAGAAGACTGAAGAAAGCTCTGACGATCCAAGATAATCTCGAAGACTCTGAACATCCAAAACGATTCAAAGAACACGAAGATCCAAGACAATCTGAAGAATTCGAAGACTGGAGACTCTGAAGAATTCGAAGATTGAAAATCCGGAAGATCGATCAACTCGAAGACTATAGAGATCCAAGACGACTTGAAGGGATATTCGAAGACAAATTCTTTGAAGATCAAGATCCTGCAAGCCCGAAGAATTATAGTTTTTGGGTTGATTTTAAAGTATTTTTAGCTTGTTGAGAACTTTCAACAAATTTCATAATGTTTAACTACATAGTTAAAATTGTTTATAAATTTTTAAAAATAATTAAAAACACTTTTTAGGAAACATGTAGCTAGTGTTTTTTCTAGAAGTGTTTATAAATAAATTGTTTCACTTGAAAATATTTTTCTTCAAAAATCTTAAACTAACTATCAGATATATATATATATATTTTAATATTTCAAAAATTGGAAAAAAAAAAATCAACCCATCAAGAAATTTTGGAAAACTATTTTAGTAGGTAAAAACAAATATTGGAAATTTCAAATTTTGTATGTTTTGTTGGGTATATTTTGGTGCAGCTTTGGTATGCGTATTCGAAGAATTTAGCAGAAAAAGAGGCATGGAGTTTAGCAATAGAACATGGGATGGATCTTGTCGTGGTTAATCCATCTTTCGTTGTCGGTCCATTACTTACCCCTCAGCCAACCAGCACTCTGTGTCTCCTGCTAGCCGTTATTACAGGTTTTCGATGAATTTCTCCAAAGTTTCCTACGTGTCTCAATCCTATTTGAAAAATATATTTATAAGTAATAAATTTATGATTTTGTTAATAAATACATGAGTCTCATTATTATATTTTATCTAAAAAATTCCTCATAACCGGTCAAGATCCAAATATTTTTCAAATATAAATACATACCTAAACTTGCAAAACAAACCATTGATTAATGGTCAGGTTAACAGGTTTGAGAAACTGACGTTTATGAAGTTGTAGATTAGTATGAAATTTGTATTCTTGTTTGGTATATGAGTTTATAAACTAAAAAAACTCATGTCGATGAAGAAACATTTGAAGACATTGTATTTTGGTAAACTATCAGTTTAAGAAGTAATATCATCATGATGAACTGTAATAAACAATGTTTTGTTTAGACGTGTGAAATAACGGTTGCGAATTTTTACTTCTCAAAATATTGGTATCGGTTTTAAGTTGAATCTCGAACTCTGAGAAATGCAAGTGGGGTTTATCCATAATCAGGTGAAATGAAAGAATATCCAAACTCCACACTAGGGTTTGTGCACATAGCGAATGTAGTGGCAGCACACATCTTAGCCATGGAAGAACCAAAGGCATCAGGCAAGATTATATGTTCAAGTTCAGTAGCTCACTGGTCTCAGATAATTGATATGTTAAGGGCCAAATATCCATCTTACCCATTTGTTAACAAGTGAGTTTTTGCAACACAAACAAACAAAATTTAACTCTTTTTCTTCTTTGGTTATTTTTAGTCAGACATTTCATCAAACATGTTATCTGCACTTTCATGTGTGCTGAATTAGAAGGAGATAGCAACCCTCACAGCATGGAGACTAGTAAGATTTCTGAATTGGGATTTCCAGATTTCAAGACATTGGATCAAATGTTTGATGATTGCATCAAAAGCTTCCAAGAAAAGGGAATTCTTTAGAACCAAAGTGTGTCTTTTTTTTTTTTTAATAATGTAATGAAATTTTCATTCCCATAAACTGCAACAGCTTGTGGCTCTTTGTGCACGCCGGCCGGGCCTTAATAGTTGAATTTAAGAATCAATCTCAAACTCACTGATTTAAGTTTTTCAACTTCGATTCGATTTCAAAAAGTAGTTGATAGTTGAAGGTTTATAAGACCTAATAAGTAAATTCCAAAAACAACTTAAAACAGGTGAGTTTGAAGATGAACAAGTCACATAGTAGAAGAAAGATTTATAAAAATAATTAGTAAAAGAAGAAACTTCTCGGACGGCCCTTACGGCACAAGAAACCCGAAAAGCAAAAAAGCAAAAACCGAAAACAAAATGCCTAAGCTACAAAAACCTTAAGATCAAGGTATATCAAAGGGTTCATCAATCCAACAAGAAATATCATCATTACCAAAATCCCCAAAATCACAATCAGGAAGGCCACTAGTTTGACCTTCAAATCCAAAAATTTGAACATCAAAATCCTCCAAAACCTCTGAAAGTATTGAATCAAATTCACAACCCACATTCATAATCTCTTCCACAAATGGCTCATTATTATTATTATTATCATTATCATTAGTGTTTGAAGTTGAATCTTCACATGAACTTTGCTTTCAGAATTTTCAGAAAAAACATTTGACATAGCTTCAAATTGAAGCTTCTTCAGCTCGTAAACTCGTGAAGCTTCTTCTGGAGTGTTGTAAGTTCCTAACCAAATGCGAGTTCCTTTACAAGGGTCTCGAATCTCAGCCGCCCATTTCCCCCCTTTCCTCATTCTCACGCCTCTGTAATTTGAAGACGATAGTCTTCGATTTCGCGCTGATAAGTTTTTAAACTGAATCATAGCCAAATTGTTGCTATGATTTCAAATTCTAGATGTTTTTGTGGGTAATGAAAGGAAAGAGGAAGAAGGATTTGCTTGTTTCTTTTTCCATCATTTTCAAGAATCTGTTGCATTAGCATCGTAATAGATTATACGAACTTTTCTCAGATTTTTATTCAGTTTGAACTTTTTACAAACACTTGTCTGATTTGAAAATTCCGTTCGAAAATTTGGCATTTTGGTTAAAACCATCGAACAAATTTGATAATAGAAACAATAAATAGAAATCATGTAATCAATCTCCTGCAATGAAAAAACTCAGATTCAAACCAAAAGTTCAGAATCAGGTTAAACAGTTTTCATAAACAGTACAAAACATGTATGTCTATAAGTAAAAAAAGAACAAAAACGATTATATTACAAAACAAACAATGAATGAACCACTTTCTTTTTTTATAACCCGACATAGAAATAAAATAAAAAGTAGGGTAAAATGTAAATAAGACCATGTGGTCTTTTCAAAATGTATGAGCACCCCTGAATTTTGAAACTGGCAAATCGCACCTCTGTAGTTCTAATTTTTTTCAATCAGACCCATCCCCTTCAATGTCAATAATTTTCTTTTAACCATAACTTCTTCGTTTGAACTCCGATTTGGATGATTCAAGATGTTTTGGAATCTTCATTTCCAGCTTTACATAATCGTCGCTTCGAAACTTTGAAATCATCAATAACCAAAAGAGCTAACGATGTCAATCATACCTAGTGTTTCGATATTAATAAAATCTTTTATTTATTAATGATTTCAAAGTTTCGAAGTGACATTTATGTAGAGCCTAAAATGAGGATTCCAAAACATCTTGAATCGTCCAAATCGGAGTTCAAACGAAGAA
The DNA here is from genome assembly GCA_028015215.1 of Gynostemma pentaphyllum. NCBI lineage: Eukaryota > Viridiplantae > Streptophyta > Magnoliopsida > Cucurbitales > Cucurbitaceae > Gynostemma > Gynostemma pentaphyllum. The sequence continues at coordinate 58,610,077 of CM051351.1, read as the reverse complement.
GTTGTGGCTAAAAGAAAATTATTGACATTGAAGGAGAGGGGTCTGATTGAAAAAAATTGGAACCACAGGGGTGCGATTTGCTATTTTCAAATTACAGGGGTGTTCATGCATTTTGAAAAGACCAGGGTCTTATTTGCATTTTACCCTAAAAAGTATTAACCTTGGCCACTGTACCGTTGACATAGTGGTCAAAATTTGGCGTTGAAAATAGTCAAAAGAGGGGAGGGGTGAAATTTGTTTAAAAGGATTTTTTTTTGGGGGGTAAGAAAGGCAATTTGATATTTGATTATCTGTATATCTATATAGAGATTTATGAAGATGAACTTGGATCGAGTACAGAAGTTTATTACTCTCACGATTGATCATGGGATTGTGTTTAGTGAAGGAGGTAAGAGTTTGTTCGAGGAGGGACTCGTGTTTATGAATAATTAATTTGTTTTAAAAGAATTATTACATAAAATATCAAAAGAGTTTATACAAGTTAACAATTATGATTAACTAATTAATGAGTTTAATTGATAAATCAATAATTATTTGAGTCTATGATTTATAGGTCCATATGTTAAACCGTATATCAGAGTAATTAACCAAGTTCTTTATTTAACTAGGAAGAACTCATTATGTTTAAAATAAAGGGAGATATTCATTATTTAAATAATGAGTTTATTTAAATGGAAATTAATATCAATACTATTAATTATTTAAATAATGAGCTTATTTAAAAGGAAATTAATAATTAATAATATTAATTTATAAATAATGAGTGTTTATTTTATGAAATTTTTACATCTTAAATCAATTTTGGAACCTTAATTACAACCATATCATGAGTACCAATTAAATTACACTTTTGGACTTTATAGGCCGTAGCCGGTGGTTCTCTACCTTTTTATGACTAATTTACCCTTAATTGCAACTGTTCCTTAATTTCATAATTTTTTTTACAGATATTCTTTTTTTTTTTTTAATTATTTTTTGCCGCTTTATCTTAGTTTCCTTATTTTCCGTTTTTTTTATTTATAATTAATTAGATACGGTTTCAAATTTGAGATTTGATTCTCATCTCTTTTGCCTGATTGGTAGTTTCCTTTTTTATTTTTATTAATGAAATCATAATTAACGGTTTCAAATTATAGACATGATCCTCAAATCCCCTAAATCACGTTTTATCAAATAAATCAGTTGGGGAGTACATTATTTCAATATTTTTCTTTACGTGATTTCTTGATCTCCACAACGTTTCCTTAATCATTCAGTCTAGGCATCACCTTATTCTTCGTTTTTTCATCATTTTTATTTCGTCCGTTTTCTCCTCCATTTCTCCATTGTTATCTGCTTCATTTATTGTTTTTTCAGGTACTGTTTTATGTTTTTATTTTTGTTTAGCAATTTCTCTTCTGGTAATAGATCGTAATGGAGATGTCCGGTTGAGATCTGGTAATAGATCGTAACTGGGAGGTTGAGAACTATAAGCATCATTTCTGATATTGAATCATCGTATGCTAATAAGAAGAAGTGTTCAAGATGTGGTGGGAAGCGTCACAATCGAAAATTATGTCGCAATGCCATTCCGAGTTCAGATTACCCATCTTCAACTTGATTTTAAGATTATTGTTTTTTTTTCAAGAAACTGTTTTTTGTTTAGTTGTGCTGTCTGAAGAATTATTCAATATTTATTATTTTCTGTCTTTAATGGATTTGTAGGAAGTTGTGTTAAGTTGTTTTGATTATGAACAATTGTCTCACTGTTTAATTGTTTTCATTATGGAATTGTAAGCAGTTGTTTTTATAACTGTTTTGTTAAATGTTTTTGATCATGAATAATAGTTTTATGTTCATCCTGTTTTCTACCTTCTGGCATTTTAGCACTGTAAAAATGTCAGTCAAATTTACATTTTAAAAACTTATTGTTTAATAATTATAAACCGTAATAAACATTTATACATTGTCAATTTGTACTGTGTAAAAATCTTTGACAAATTTGTTTAAAAAACAGGGTATAAAATTGTAGACCCTATAAAACATTTATATTTTGTACTGTAATATTCTTGGAATGTTTTTAAATTTTCATAATGTGATATAAGTGATCGAAGTTATTACTTTTAAATGTTTAATTAATATAAATATTGTTAAACTTTTACAAAAATTATATTATATCTTCAATTAGATTTTCAAAATATTTAATAAATATAAACATTGATAAACATTTTAAAAGTGTATATAATCAAATCTCTTTTTACCAATTTATTTAAATTTAGAGTATTAAACATTTATATATATTTATAAATGTTTGCTTTTATTCTATATTTAATATATTTCATTTATATAAATCAAATATTCAAAACAACTAATGCACCAATTTGAAATCTAATAAAAAAATCATCAAAATAAGTATCTCCTGAATAATAAATCCCATAAGATTGTTTAACTAAAAAATATTTCAAGGATCTACCAAAAATTTCAAACAACAATGCACCTGCTTTACAACTACTCAAAATTCAAAGATGTAGGGAAATTATATTAATAGGTTCCCGAAATAGTCTTATAACCAAGTAAGAATAACTTTTTCTTTGTCTTCTTTTGACTCAACAGTGTGGTTGTAAATCTTCTAATTGTGAACTATCTTTGTTAGTCTGTTTCCCTCGATCCAAATGCATCAGTATATGGAGCAGAAGTTGCCTGACTTGCTATTTTGCTCTTATGGATTTTACTCTTATGGGTTGGAGCTGCAATCATCATCAATTTTTCATCGGTAATTTTACCTCTGTCTTCTCTACATTTCACTTTGATTTCTTCATTCTCCCTCATATCCAACACTTTTTCGATTACTTTTTTTCCCTTTACATCATAAAAAACAGCATTTTAAAGTAAATATTTAACATCAAACTCGATGTAAAAATCAACAAAAACATACATCTTTGTTATTGGAAAAAAAATTAATACCTTTTCTTCGATTTTTAAATCTCCCGATTTTTGTTCATCACTTTCATTGTTCATTGTTTCTTGAAGACTTTATTCTCACTTTTCCTTGCTAGTCAATTTATATTCGTTGTCCTTGTTCATCATTTTCGATCTCTCCTCCAATATTTTCTTGCTCCACATCTTTGTTTCAACTTCCATTTTTTTTTTCTTCGCGCCGCTGCTATTCACCGTGTTCTTCAATATTTTTTTTCGGCTCCACATATTGAATTAAATCTCTGTTTCTTTTGGCATAACTCTTTTCTCTGAAGTCTTCAATTTTTGTGTTTGATTTCAAATTTCATTCCAATATCATAATAGATTGCTTTTGATTTTTTCTCTTTTAAAAAATCCCACGATTTACGTTTCATCCCTTATTTACCGCTCTATTATTTTTAATATTTAATGTTTCACGTTTTTCAAATTAAGGCAGATAATAATTACGGTTGTCAGGCAGGGTCTTTTCCGTCTTTTGAGTGGGGCATGCGGTGGTGCAAGTCCTGTTTTGTAATTTATTTTGTTTTTCAATCACTGATGTAATTATACATAGTGAATTGATTATAGATGAAATTACCCCTTATTTTATTTAATAATAAAATGAGAGAATTAAATATATTTATTTTATGAAACAAATTAGTATTTTGTCCAAAATAATTAATCGATATTATTTATATAAAGTATTTTTGGTGATTTTTTTCTAATTATAAATATATAAATAATGAGACAAATATCTAAATGGTAAAAGATAAAGTTGAAAAAATATCTTCCCTTATTTTATTGGTAAAATCGGCAATATGGTCCAATAAGAGGAGGAAATTTTTCAAATTTTCTATTTATTTACTTTAAGATAAATAGGAATATTAATCTTTTCCTAAAAATATGATCATTTGGAACTCATTATGAACATAAGTTTGCTATTTTTTTTTTCAGAAATCTCTCTTTTCCTCCCCCCTTTAGCCGATTTTGGCATAGTAAATTCAAATGAATTTTTCTTTTTTTGTTTTTCCTGTTCGATTCCCACAAGTCAAGTTGGTTTATAATTGGATCATAGTGTAGAAGGCTTGTGTTGTAAAGAAACCTCCAACCATATTCTCCATTAAAACTACAATGTACGTTTTCGAAAACCTTAGATTTTCAGTTTAAAATTTGATCACAATTGTCTGTGATATTAACGGATCCCTAATTAAAAATTAATTAATTTACTAAATAAATTCCGCTAATTTAGTTCAGTAGTTTCTTCAAAGTTGTCATCAAGATATCACCCTCAAACACATCAAGGAATTAATGATTTAGGTATAACAAGTTTGAATGGTCCTCTTTTCGTAAAACTACTTTTTGTTAAGTTAAAAAACTCTAGAAAATAAGAATCTTATCTTAATATATTAAAAAAAGGAGAAAAGTGGAGAATCTTTCATAGTAAATTTTACCCTCATTATTTTTCTTTAATCCAAAATTAGCCTCAAAGTCTAATATTATAATTTTATTTAATCACAAGAACATGAATGTATAGGGTTTTGTGTGTACACCTTGCAAAATTGTTTTTGCTTTGGGGTGATCGAGGAGACTGTTATGGGAAGTGGAAGAGCATAATATTGGGATGCGAGGAAACATTCATATTTTCCACATACATTGAAGGTCTCAACTCTCATATTATTAAATTTGTTAGTTACAAATATTTTAACTAATTGGTAGTTTTTTATTCAAAACCCATGTTGAGATCTAATAAAATTTTTCTCATTGGATTGCATGTGGTTTAGCTTCCATTTGCTTTAACTGGGAATTTAAAATCTATGAATATCTACTGCATTCTAATATGTATCATCAATTGCGAAGTTTACCTATCATTTGGGATTGTTAAACCAAATTTGTCTTATAGAATTTACAAAAAAAGTGCAAGGTGTCATGGAAGCCTTCAAAAGCTGAAACATACGAGTGGATATAGTATTCCTCAAACGATGGTTAAAAAAATATGGTAATAATTGAAATCCAAATATTATATGTAATACGGTTTCAAATTGACAATAATTTTGCCCAGTTTTTCTATATCGCCCTTTTTCCTTTTGCTTGCTTAAACGGGATAAACCTCACTAAAATGAGTGAGTTCAATTTCTTTTGAGTTTTGTTTTTTTTCCTTTCGGTGGTCGATCAAGAGAAGAAATTGGTAAATTTTGTTTTGTTTTAAGATTGTGATAGGTTATATTGCGATAGTCGTTAAAAGAAATGTTGTAGAAGGAGAAAATTTGTCAAATTATAAATTATTCAAGTCAATGACAAAATTACATGTCATTAAACAAAGACTAATCATAAATTGACACGTGTCTTTAAATTAAATTAAAAGACATTAAATTGGCAAATCAAATGATGCCACATGTCTTTTTCTTGGCCATTGGATGACATAAATTAGTCCAATGAAAATATGTCACGTGACGATTGGGCCCAAATCAAATAGCCCATATCCACCAAAGGCCCATAGAAAACTCTATAAATAGAGTAGGACATTCATCATTTGAAGAGGTCGACAACAGAGAAGATTCAGAGAAAAAGCTGAAGACTTTGAAGATCAAAGAGCTCGAAGAACAACAGAGAACATTCAGAGAAAAGACTGAAGACTTTGAAGATTAAAGACCTCGAAGAACAACGAAGAAGATTGAGATTAAAGAGTTCGATGATCGAAGACCAAATTTTCTTTGAAGATCGAAGACCTCAAGATCAAGATTGAAGACTTTAAAGAACGAAGCCTTGAAGATCGAAGACTTCTCAAACACTAAAGACTTTTTGAAGACCAAATACTCTTCGAAGACCAAAGACTCTTTGAAGACTTCTTGAAAACCGAAGATCTCGAAGATCGAAGACCCTAAACGTTGATGACTTCGAAGACTTTAAAGCTTCTCGTGACGACCATCTTGAAGACAAATTATTGAAGACTAAATTCTCGCAAGTTCCAAAGACTTTAGTGTTCAAGCTTCAAGACCGCAACAAATCGATTGACTCTTCACTAGCCCAAAAGCCGAAGATTCAGTCCAACGATCCGAGAAATACACCAACCGGCCCTCGCATCGAAGTTTATATTTTAGAGAAAGAATCAGAGGATAAATTCATTAGAGATTGTAACGCTAAATTCATATCAAATACAAATTACATTCATCCGCATTTAATTTCTTTACTTAGAAATTTCTTTGTGTGAACAAATTGGCACGCCCAGTGGGACAATCTTTACCTCTCATCTCTTTCTCATCCTCAAATCGACTTCAAATTTTGTCAAAGAATCAATGGCATCATAAAACTCATCTTCAAACATTGCTGCTACTTTTGAAGAAAGAATGACAGAAATGGAAAAGAACATTGTTTTGATGATGATAGCAGCAGAAGAAAAAGATTCGAAGATTGCAATGCTCATGGAGAAGCTGGAAAATCGAGATTATGCTGAATCAAGTCGTAGCGAGAAAACCAAGCAGGAAAAGCACCAACAACAACATTGCACTTCAATACAACAATCTACCTCAATTGCTTCTCTATCCGTCCAACAACTCCAGGACATGATAACAAATGCAATCATAGCCCAATACGACGGACCATCTCAAAATTCTCTCTTGTATTCCAAGCCATATACAAAGAGGATTGATAACTTGAGAATGTCAGTCGGATATCAGCCACCAAAATTCCAACAATTTGATGGAAGAGGCAACCCAAAGCAACATGTTGCTTATTTCGTCGAAACTTGTGAAAACGCTGGTACGAGGGGAGACCTTCTAGTCAAACAATTTGTACGAACTTTGAAAGGAAATGCCTTTGATTGGTACATAGATTTAGAACCAGAATCTATAAATAGCTGGGAAGAGTTTGAAAGAGAATTTATCAACCATTTCTACAGCACGCGACGAATAGTTAGCATGATGGAACTCACCAACACGAGGCAACGAAAAGATGAACCCGTTGTTGATTACATCAATCGTTGGAGAGCACTAAGTCTGGATTGCAAAGATCGCTTGACTGAACTATCAGTAGAGATGTGCACTTAGGGCATGCATTGGAGACTACTTTATATCTTACAAGGTATAAAACCTTATACATTTGAAGAACTAGCAACTCGCGCTCATGACATGGAGTTAAGTATTGCTAGACGAGGAAATAAAGATTTTTTAGTCTTTGATTTCAGAAAAGAAAATGAAGAAGTCAAGAAGGTAGACGATACTTTTTCAATTGACTTCTTTGATGACGTAGAGGATGAAGAAGATGAAGTTGTTGCGTGCAATACTGTCAACATGATCGAACATGAAAACTCTTCTACAAACACAACTGCAAAGATGCACCAAGTCAAGACAAAAGAAGATGGAATCAATCAAAAGCCCTCTATCTTCGAACAAGTTACAGCTCCAGCTTCCCGCAAATTCATCTTTCAAAGATTGAGCATAGCTACAGCGAAGAAAGGGGATCAACATCAAACTTCCGCTTCTTCTCGATCTTCAGTCTTCCAAAGGTTAAGCGTATCTACGTCAAGGAAGAAAAATCAAGTTCAAACTTCCGTTTTTGATCGCCTCAAAGTATCAAGCGATCAACATCAAGGTAAAGCGAATCTCTCAAAGAAAAGATTGTTGATGGAGCAAATTGACGAAAAAGAAATCCAAAGTTGTGTCCCTTCACGGATGAAGAGAAAATCTTCCTTTCTCATAAGTACAGAAGGCTCTTTGAAAGTGAAGCAACATTTCGTCATTTCCACCAATTCGAGAGAAGAAGAATTCAACCAAGTACATGAAGAAGGCGATGATAACTTCCCCTCCAAAGGGAAAATTTTCCTTCAATTTTGAGCTTGAAATGTAAGCTCCACGTCGCAAGAGCCTAAACTGCATGATACTCCTGAAGGGATGATTTACTAAACTAGCGGAATTTGATTTAGTAAACTAATTAACATTTAATTATGAATCTATTAATATCATACAATTTGTGAAAAAACATGTAGATTCATGCTTTAAATTTCGAAAATCAAAATTTACATTGAGTAATAAATGGAGAATCGGTTGGAGGTTTCTTTACAGCATCAAATCCTCAGCAACACCGGATCTTCTACGCTATATCCCGATCAATCAAACGAAATCCGATTGTGGGATCGAAGTTTAGAAGAAATTGGGAAGAAGAAAAAAATATTTTCTTCCCAATGGACTAAGGAAAATCGGCTAAGGGGGGAGAAGGAGGAAGAGAGAATTCCAAATTTCTTAGGAATTGAATTGTGTGATTTATGAATGACCCAAGCCTCCTATTTATAGGAAAATAGGAATCCTAATCACATTAGGATTAATCCATGGAGATAAATACAAAAAGAAAAAAGAATTATCTCTTTCCTTTATCTTGGTATTTCTAAAATGTCATAGATAAATAAGAGAATATTTTCTTTTCTTTATTTTATTTATCTTGGGTAAATAAATCAATATAATTATTATAGGATATAATTCAAATAATTATCTCCTACAAATTATCTATGATGGCCAAAATTAATAATAAATAATTAATTAATCAAATTTATTTAATTAATTATTTTGGGCCAATTGCAATTGGGTTCATTAATCCAATTGGGCTTGAAACTCTCTCTTGAATTAATAAGTCCAACTTAATTAATTTATTTATTAATTACCATTTAATTAAAATATTTTATTTAAACAATTAATAATATTAATATTTTCTCCCGACTAAATATTATCAAATTATATTTAATTATTAATTTCCATTTAAATAATTTTTTAATAATTTTATTTGATAATATTTTATTATTAATTAATTAATTTTAATTATTAATTTCCGTTCAAATAAAATTAATTATTTAAACAATTAATAATTGTCAATTAGTTTCAAATTATTAATTACCATTTAAATATACTCAATATTTAAATAATTAATAATGTCTAATTAATAATATTTCATTATTAATTTCCTGTTTAAATAAAATCATTATTTAAACAATTAATAATGTTTATATTAATTACCATTTAAATATACTCAATATTTAAACAATTAATATTGCCTATTTTAAGTAATTCACTTTACTTAAAATTTCCATTTCTTCTACTTGATTTCGCGACTACGATATTTGGGCTAGCATAGGAACCCGATGGACCTATAGATCATGGGCTTAATAATTAGTCAATTAAGTGATTAACTCATAATCAGTTAATTACTTATTATCTAACTATGAATAATTCCACTATAGATTCATAGCTGAACTCCCTTCACTATAGATGAGTTATGTCTATTTAGTTTATCTTCTATTTATATCTGTGATATATCCTTCACGTGGAACCCTCATAATTACAGGCGGATAAATTTACCGTTTTGCCCCTGTAATTACCGATTTATCCTTGTGTTTCCGCTGATTCTCCAATGAACTTTATCTTTAGTCAAACTAGAGATAATATACTTCTGTGATCAATAGAAGTCGTGGCGCCACTTGTTCATGTCTCGAATCAGTACATCAAGGGAGTTTCCTAAAGTTCCTAAAATGTTTAGGTATCGCACTGATACCGTTAATTTATAGGAAAGTTATGAATTCCATCTCGTGAAAATGAGTTCCCAGCTACTTATCTAGCCATGTTCCCAAAACAGGAAGTGTATTGAGCGTTCTTACAGATCGCTCTCAACCATGTGAATCAAAGAACATAACTCCATAAATAGGAGTCCACATTTCACTTAGGATTGAGATCTATCACGGTTGATAAACTTAGTTTGATATTCGATCATTTCTCGTAAACGGTACTAATGAGAAATTTGATCGAACATCGTGGTCCTGTCTTATACAATCAACATTGCATAGGATACTTCCATTTCATGTCTCTCACATGAATGATCAGGATTAGATCATTTGTCTATAAACAAAATGCGAAGCCATCAACAGTGTTACCAGGATAAGGTTCCCAAACGTTATCCATTTACTGTAGACACTTTTAAGTTACTCATCTCGACTTTAATCCTCTCGTATGACTCACATACTAAGTCGTGATTTCACGAGAGTAACTTAGGGTTTACTATTTGAATGTTTGATATTAATATATTTCCATATATTCCTAATATCGTCAATTGAATCAATCTAGATTATATAAAGAACTTATGTTTATTTATTTAATTTATTCGAAATAAATTATTATTATTAAATAATTACAAGTTTTAGGACACTATTCCTAACAACTCCTGGCTCGCATGAGTTTAAAAGGCGAACGGCCCACCCAAAAAAATAAATAAATAAAATAAATCTCATTGAACTACGTTATGACTTGATCCCTATTCATACAAGGGTACGTAGGCAGCTTAAAACAAAATTTATGTCCAGTCCAAACAAAAAAAAAATTGGAATTTTTACCTCATCATCTTTCTCAAGAATAGCATGTTGAATTCAAGTAATGGATTGTTGCGAGTAACATCACTGCTAGGAGAGACTCCACGATCAATAGTCAAGATTGTTGAAGTTGGTAAATTGAAAGCATTATCTTTACCGCAAGATCGTTGAGGTTGTGACCGCCTATAAATTGGGGGCATGTTGTCTTCACCACAAAAGGAGCTGACCACTGCATAGAGACGGGGTTGAAAAGCTGTACACTGCATGGAGACGGGGCTAACCACCGCCCTGGTGCTATTGGAGACTGTCGTCACTATAAAGCGAAGGTGACCACCGCCCTGGTACTATTGGGGAGTTTCGTCACTGTAAAGCGAAGGTGACCACCACCCTGGTGTTATTGGGGAGTGTTGTCACGGCAAAATGAAGGTGATCACCGCCCCGGAACTATTGGGGAGTGTCGTCACTGTAAAAAGTGAATGTGGTCATAATATGCATATGCAATAAAAAAAAAGTCAAAGTCAAATTCGGAGTCAAAGTCAAAGTTGGAAGAAAAAAAAAAGCCGAATTCTAGATATCATAATTAAAAAAAAAAAAAAACCTCAGGATATGATATAAATTGAGTCAAGGAGAGGAAATTGATCCCAACAAATTGAGAGAAGGCTGTCCTTGACAAATCGCATTGCGCCTCTGTGGGATTTTCGCTGACTCTTGAACTTAAATTTGTCTTCCAACAATTGTATAATCAAAGAGAAATTTGGTACTTTGAATTGAATAGATTGCTCGAGGGAGCCATATTTGCAATATTGAAGCGTATGCTCACTGTATTCTTGCCATGGATTTGTTGCGGAGTAGAAGACAAATGGAGTGGTTCAGAGGGAGAATTAAAAAAATACCTTTAAATACAATTCGTCCTAAGATGGGTGGAAGACTTTTACTCTTAATGGGATTCTCCATCCAAATTTAAAAAGGAGATGTGATAATTGAATCTCTTGTAAAGTTCAAATTTATTATTTAAATCAAAATCCCTTCATAGATAAACTCTAGATAAAATCCAACTCCATTAAAGAGATCCATTAAAAATTGAGTTTTAATTATCTTTTGTTTCAAAAAAAAAAAAAGAGAAGGCTGTGATGGTTCAGGATACATGCATGCATGGGTATGCCAAGTATATTCAACTTTGACTTGATGAATTACGATTAGTGTGCTATAGACACGTTCCAATTCAGCCCATCGGTTGGAATTAAATAGCCAAAAGAAAGACAATCTCGTGAATGGATCAAGAAGATGATATTTTGTTAGAGTTAATAAGAATTTAGAGATTTATCTTAGAACTTTTAATTTTACTTTATGCTTGTTATTTTATCTACCAATTATGTAATGACACATGTATTGAATTTTCCTATATAATGAAATTTGAGACTCAACACTATTCATGTTGAGCCTTTCCCCTTTTCTCTTTTCATTGTCTCTCTTCCTCTCTCAAATTCACATGGTATCAGAGCTAAAGATGGAGTAACTCCCATTTGATCCTGGGAATGAATTTTTCAAATCAATACCCTTCTTCTTAAAATGGCTCAAAAAAAAAAAAAAAAAAAAAAAAAAAAAAAAAAAAATCTCTGGGAATGGGTTAAACTTCTCCTTCACATTTCCTAAAAAATGTCTAAGCATCATTTTTTTTTTCCTATGAACTCTCTCTCTCAACTCTCTACTTTTCACTTATTCCCCAAATCTCTCTCTTTCTAATTTTTTTTTAGATCTGAACTCCTCTATTCTCAATTTTTTTTTTTAGATCTCTCTTTCCCTTTTACCTTCCTCTTTCATGTTGTCTGGAATTTCCCTATTCTCCATGCTTCTCTCTCAAATCAGTGGACTAGAAGAAGACTCCACCACCATGGAAATGGGTTTTAGAGCACATATCATTCCTTAGTTTTTCTCTTTGAAGATTCACGTATTGGTAAGGAAAAGATACACATCAACATTGTGGTCATGGATCATCAGTCAGATCTAAAATCCATTATCTTCTTTTTAATTTTTTTTTGTTTTGTCTTTTGATTTTTTTTTCTCAGATCTGCTTCCCCTTTGATTTTTTTTTTCTCTTTTTCTCAGATCTGCTTCCCCTTTGATTTTATTTTCCTAAGAATTTCTCTAATCTTCATGCTTTTTACTGTTCTTCGAAGAAAAAAAAAATTCCAGATCTAGATCTGGAAGTTTTCATCATTCTCTTTTCTTCCAGTAGATCTCAAAATTTCATGTCCCATGCATTGTTTGGCTCCTCTTCCCTTTCTCAAACCATTTTATTCTCTTTCTATTTTGATCTTTGTACCTTTTTATTTCTAAGAAATTCTCAAAAAAAAAAAAAAAAATCCAGAAACTTATACTTCTCTTCTTCCCTCCAACTCGATTGGGTGAGTTTTCATATTCAAGTTCTTCTCTAACAACTTTTTGTTCTACTTCCTAAAATGGCTCATCATCAAATCTCTTTTTCATCTCATCAGTATTGAAAGATGGTAAATCCTGACATACAATTTTTCAGGCCATGTAAACCATGAGACATCAAAGATATCTTCAAGAATTTGTTTAAAAGTCTACAAATTTGTTCAGGGTCAGAAAACCCCAATCTCTTTTTCTTGATTGAAATATAGTTCTTCCAAAAAAAAAAAATCTTTATTTTTAGCCTGTTTTTATTTTTATGGATATGGCCAAAGTGCATCTCTCTCTCTTTCCCTTCTCACGCTATCTCAGCCTGTTTTATTATTATTATTATTTTTAATTGTTTAGTCATTTACAGTTTCATCATAGTCCATCATGATCCAGGCTCTTGATTGCTCCAAGCTCATCGATCATCACCGACCGTTTCGCTTGCGGGGGGATGTTAGAGTTAATAAGAATTTAGAGATTTATCTTAGAACTTTTAATTTTACTTTATGCTTGTTATTTTATCTACCAATCATGTAATGACACATGTATTGAATTTTCCTATATAATGAAATTTGAGACTCAACACTATTCATGTTGAGCCTTTCCCCTTTTCTCTTTTCATTGTCTCTCTTCCTCTCTCAAATTCACATATTTTTATCATGATAATCTCGTGAATGGATCAAGAAGATGATATTTTTATCAGGATCTTACATCAGGCTAATCAAATTCTATATTTGGAAGTTTAAATTGAGAAGTTTATCTCTCAAATAGATTAAAGATATGATAATAAATCAAAATTCTATATCCAGCACATCAAATTCTTTTAAAACTCTCAAAGTCTAAATTATATCTTTAATTCTCATCAAATTTATGGAGAAAATAAATGTTTCCCGATCAAAGTAAAATTCATATGAATTTCACATCAAATTGTTAAAAAAAATATAGCCATGAAATTGTGATAAAAAAAAACTATATTTTCAAGATCCACCCACGACCGAACTCGTGCTTAGATCTCGAAAAGGGGGCATTTGTAGAAGGAGAAAATTTGTCAAATTATAAATTATTCAAGCCAATGACAAAATTACATGTCATTAAACAAAGACCAATCATAAATTGACACGTGTCTTTAAATTAAATTAAAAGACATTAAATTGGCAAATCAAATGATGCCACATGTCTTTTTCTTGGCCATTGGATGACATAAATTAGTCCAATGAAAATATGCCACGTGGCGATTGGGCCCAAATCAAATAGTCCATATCCACCAAAGGCCCATAGAAAACTCTATAAATAGAGTAGGACATTCATCATTTGAAGAGGTCGACAACAGAGAAGATTCAGAGAAAAAGCTGAAGGCTTTGAAGATCAAAGAGCTCGAAGAACAACAGAGAACATTCAGAGAAAAGACTGAAGACTTTGAAGATTAAAGACCTCGAAGAACAACGAAGAAGATTGAGATTAAAGAGTTCGACGATCGAAGACCAAATTTTCTTTGAAGATCGAAGACCTCAAGATCAAGATTGAAGACTTTAAAGAACGAAGCCTTGAAGATCGAAGACTTCTCAAAGACTAAAGACTTTTTGAAGACCAAATACTCTTCGAAGACCAAAGACTCTTTGAAGACCAAAGACTCTTTGAAGACTTCTTGAAAACCGAAGATCTCGAAGATCGAAGACCCTAAACGTTGATGACTTCGAAGACTTTAAAGCTTCTCGCGACGACCATCTTGAAGACAAATTATTGAAGACTAAATTCTCGCAAGTTCCAAAGACTTTAGTGTTCAAGCTTCAAGACCGCAACAAATCGATTGACTCTTCACAAGCCCAAAAGCCGAAGATTCAGTCCAACGATCCAAGAAATACACCAACCGGCCCTCGCATCGAAGTTTATATTTTAGAGAAAGAATCAGAGGATAAATTCATTAGAGATTGTAACGCTAAATTCATATCAAATACAAATTACATTCATCCGCATTTAATTTCTTTACTTAGAAATTTCTTTGTGTGAACAAAAGTATATTGAGCTATTAAAATTATAATTTTTAGAAGTGCCTTAACATGCTAAATTTGATCGGGCTAATTGGCTTAAACCAATATCTCATAATCTTGAAACCTCCAAATATCGCCTAAAAAAATATCATCAAATGCATTCACGGCTAAATAACACGATATAAAAATACCCATACGGTAAATATTTTGAATACTTTTATTATTTTAATATAAAACGATACAAAAACACGCACGTTACTTCAACTAGTAGAACTTAAAAGAGAGGATAAGGCCCTGTTTAGTATGCAATCCAGATTCAGTTTTATGAATCTGGATTGAATGAATAAAAGGAATCTGTGTTGTTTTGTGTTTGGTTTACAATCCAGAAAAAAGCAATTTGGATTCAATTTCTTTTTTAGGCTAAAAAATGAATTCAACTAAAACAAGAATCCAGAATATCCAACTCAAAAACTGAAAAACACAGATTGACCTCACCCACATAATTTAATCCACGGGTTTCAATACATGAGATAAAAATACGAGTCGGGCCCATTTTGCAGATTTGGGTCGGGTCGGGCCCGTTTTTCGAGGTTGACCCGGTCCGTTCTAGCTTTTATTGATTTAATTAAATTTTTAATTGCATGTTTTTAAGCTGATTTTTAACTTTTTAAACTTAAACTTAATTATAAAGTGATGGAAAAAAAGTTAATTTATTTTTTCATTATATCCTATTTTTTATTTATACTTTGTTTTTATAATTATATATAAGATTAATTTAAATATAAAAAATAAAATAATTTATATATATATATATTTATATATGTTTTGGAGGTTGTTGCTCACATTTTTCTGTGCTTCTTGTTTACTAATGTATGTAGTACTATTTGAATAACGCTATTGGAGGTTTTCAATGCCCAAATGGTCTCTCCATTCAGTGTGAAAATATTTTTTCAGATTCTCTTTTATTGAGAAATTATCTCTTTGGTTGCCCTAGGTTCTTATGAATTTTAGAATGGATCTCATTGTGTCTTGTATAGTTCTCCTTTTGGAAAAAATTGAGTTGTTTTAATCTAAAGAGTTTATTTGATAGACTTGCAATGCTTCTATTATCTTTATTATAATTTTTTTTAAAAGAAAAATTTATCTTAAGA
This sequence comes from Gynostemma pentaphyllum, assembly GCA_028015215.1. Classification (NCBI taxonomy): domain Eukaryota; kingdom Viridiplantae; phylum Streptophyta; class Magnoliopsida; order Cucurbitales; family Cucurbitaceae; genus Gynostemma; species Gynostemma pentaphyllum. The sequence goes on along the minus strand of CM051351.1, from coordinate 58,594,244 downwards.
ACGAGAATAGTTATAGTTGATGCGGATAAAGATGTTTCTAATTTATAAGTTATGAATTATTAGTTTTTTCAAACTTAAAAATGAATGATTTAAAGTTGGAAGTATTATTTTTATGAGTGGATCACCCAAAATTTATATTATGATCTAAACACATATTCTGATTCACAATCTGATTTTAAATTTTTTGAGTAACCAACCAAACACATATTTCAAATTTCTGAATCTCAATTATAAATTCTGGATCTGTTACCAAACACAGTTTCAGAACCAACAAATTCACAGAATACAACTCTGAATTCATTAGAATCCACTAAATTCAAATTCTGCTTTTCAGATTGCATACCAAACAGGGCTTAAGCTTCTCACTCCTTTTCAAAATCAGCAACGGCCACGTGTTAAAAATGGGAGGAAGTCCGACAACGTTTGTCGCCCTACTCGGATCGAGAAATTTGGACTGTCCAATGAATTTATGTTGGGACTTCGAATCAATAAGTTTTTAAATTGAATTTACTTATTAGATTATAGAGATTTTTGTAGGTAATGGAAGGAAAGAGGAAAATGGATTTCGTGTATGATTCTCCATCATCTTCGCTTCAAAATGACATTAGGATCGTAATAGATTACACAGACTTTTTCATATTTGTATTTAGTTTGGACTTTCTATAAACATCTCTCTTATTTGAATATTTTATTCGAAAATTTAAATGGAAGAAAAAAATATATATCATATAATCAATCCTGCAAAGAAAAAACTCAAATTCAAATCAAAAGTCCAGAAAAGATATTAAAATTCGTATTTTTGTAGTGTCTATTTGAGATTTTGAAAATATTTAAAAGTGATTTTCGTAACCATTAAAAAAACACTTTTAAAAGTTAAACACATTGAAAAGAAAAGACAAAGCTAAAAGCTTTAGATTGGGATAAGAAGCAAACAAAAGATGACAAAGATAAGTAATTTTTTTTATATACATATAATCTCGATTTTGAATATCATAAATTAGGTTAAACATATTTCAGAAAAGGTATAAAATATATATGTGTGTTTGTCTATAAGCAGTGACGGATCTAGGATTAAAGATTAGGAGGGGCACACGCCCAAGTACATATATTGTTATGGGTGAAATATCGTTAAGAGTGAAGTGACCACGTGTCGAGCATACGAAGAGACACGAAGAATTTCAGACTCTTTCGGCCTACGCGAGTGAGCCTGGTTATTTGAGCGTGCCACGCATGACGGACCCGACCTCCACCACTAACGGAGAATGAACCATCAAGAGTAGTCCACCGTCGTCTCAAGTGTCAAGGACCGCGAGGCACAACCATCTAGCTAAAGATGGAATGACAAGCTCGCAGGTGCGTAGAGACGCGGACCCATCTTGGTGAAATATTGACTAAGTGTCTAAGTAGGAAGCTCCGCTGCTGCGCTGCGCGCATCTACCCCCACCTCAGAGGAGCGTAAGTGCACACCTACATACCAGCTACCTACACACCTACACCCAATCAAGACCCAACACATGGACCAATCCGTGTGCGATACGTGGCTTGATGACATCATCCATTTCCACTCCTATAAATAGGAGATGAGAAATGGCCAAAAGGTAATTTATTTTCATTCCACATTTGTTCTAACCACTACCTCTGCTCTGCTCTAACTTAAGCATCGGAGGGTGTTAGGCCGGCACCACACCAGTGCTACTAGCTCTACTTGTGCAGGTGATCACTTACGTACCAGGACACCTACGCAAGTTACCTCCAACGCGGACCTTCGCCTCCGACTCAGTACAAATTTATTGTTCGTTGCACACGTGGAATCAAGAGTGGCATTGGCGCGGAGCACGCCCGCGCGTCATACTTAGTACCATTTCCACGCAACAACATATATAATTATAATTATAATCACTAAAACAAAAAATAAAAATTACAGTAAAAACTCATTGAAAATTAAATTAAGTAAATATAAATTTTAACATATTTATTTTTTTACATTAAAAACGGTTTTAATTCATACTAATAACATTTTTTTCCTTGAAGAATAGGTTAATTGACACTTTCATTATATAATAAATTTATCAAAATCATAAAAACTAACAAAAACTTGAAAAATTATTGAATTTTAATTAAAATATCTCAATTAAAAATATGAAAACAATAATAATATTGATCATTCAATAATACAAAAGAAAAAATTAATAAAAATGAATTCACTAATTTTAAATGAAGATTAATTAATTAAAAAAAACAAAAAGTTGCTAATTAATCATGAGTATACGTATAAATATGCAATATACAAAATAAAAAATAAAAGCTCATTTGTGGAATCGAACCTCTGTCTTGCTGAAGTCAGAAACCCATTCTTCCACTCTGCCAAGCATCATAATGTATTAGGCCTCATCATATGGATAAAGCCCGTGGCCCGGCCCGGCTCGTAAGTCAACGGTTGACGGGCCAGGCCCGACCTATAAATCAATGGGCTGGATATGGATCATGCATTTTAGCCCAAGCCCGGCCCGCAGGTTTTATCCATAGGGCCCCCATCAAGCCGGGCCCTAAGCCCGGTTCAAAGCCCGCTAAAAAACTATTTAAATATATATATATATATATTTTTTTTTTTTTAAAAATTATAAAATATATATAAATATATGTTATATTTGAGAAAAATGCACATGATTTATGCATATAAGTAGGTGCCAACCTAGTTTGGATGTCTTTACATTGCAATGATGCAAATTATTTCCCGAAAAAACAATTATGTAAATCTGATTTCTTGGTGAAATCATTATACTTCATTATTATTATTTATCCATTTTAGTTTCTCTTTTTAAGTTAAATTAAATATATATATATATATATATATATATATATATATATATAGTCAAATTAAGTTAAAAGAATGATAAATAAATTTAATTTAAAAAGTTTAATTCCATATAAAATAAAGTATAAATAAAAAATATATATAATAACAAAATAATAAATTAACTTCATCACTTTATAGTTAAATTTAAGTTTAATTAACATATAGGAACAAATATAAATAAATAATTTAATAGTAAAAATTTAAATTAACTTTTTTTCATCATTTTAGAGTTAACTTTAAGTTAAAAATAATTTTTTAAAAATACAACTAATAATTTAATGGAAATTTAATTAAATGCATAAAAATTTGAACGGGCTGGGCCAGGCCCGCATTTTATCTCATGGGTCCAAGCTCGTGGGTTGGGCTTGGGCTTACCCTTTTAAGTCAGGCCCGGGCCAGACCCGACCCATTTATAGAGCAGGCCCGCCAGGCTCGGCCCGGGCCCAGCCCAAGCCCAAGCCCAAGCCCATTCATTTAAGGGCCGGCCCGGCCCGGTCCGACCCATTGATGAGGCTTATAATATATATACAATGCTATTTTTTTTTTACAAATTATTAAACACTTGAGGGGGGGCATGTACCCCCGGTCCTTCATTGGGTTCGTCCCTGTCTATAAGGAAGAAAGACAAAAAAAAACGATTATGTTACAAAACAAACAATGAATCCAACACTGACCCACTAGAAGTTTGAATGGTGTTTTTTGTTAAACTATTTTTTGTTATGTTGCTAATCAATTTGTTAACATCCCCATAAAATAAAATAATTTAAAGGTTGAGAAATTTCATAAGCTCGGGCTCAGTTTGAGAAATGTCAATTAAAAAGAAATTACAATTTTTAAAAATATCTTTTTTAAAAAACCCATATTCTGTCAACCAAATACCAACTTGCAACTTTTTAGTTATTATGTCAACAAATGAGCTACGAATTAAAATTTAATTTCATATTTTTTACAAAAAGAAAAAGAAAAAAACTTTACACTATATTGCAAGATAAAATATTAGATAAGTTATTTCTAATCAATAGATTATTAAAACTCTCACACCAAAAAGATAGAAAAACCTAATGTCGTATATAAAATCTATTCATTAGCCAATCCTTTCATTATCAGTTAATTTTTAAAATTGAAATTTATTAATGATTATTAAGGTGGTATTAAAGCCAAACAAAATTAAACAAAGATGTATAAAACACTACAAAAGCCTCTGGAACTAGCCACGCGCGATAGCGTCACCAATACTATACTTTTGCGTCGACAATGGTCTTGGTGACGTTATCCACGCGTGGCCATGCACATCGCCAATACCGCGCCATGAATGCTAGAAGTAACGATCTCTACTTACTTGAGATATCTACATATTACTGAGGTGAAACAAACTAAAGCAGAGCAATGATAAAATTTGTTGGTTTTTTGTTAGTTTACTAAATTATTATCAATAATGTATTGAAATAGTTTTCTTTTCCAATGAATTTACCCAAATTTTTGCCTTTTTATAATTCAATAAATTATCATATTATAATCTAATAATTTATTGAACTGCTTGTTTTAAAAAAAAAAAAAATTTGACATTTAGATAATTCTATTGCTCACTAATTTTTTTTATTTTTCTCTCTCATCATTTTTGTCCCATGGGGACCCATTGTCTTAATATTAGAGCCCAAGAAACCAATATGATTAAACTTTGAAAAACATAAGGCATCTTCCACCAGACTTTGCTCTTTTTCTATCAATCACATCTTTTCACGGGTCTTGTATTAATTGCTCAGCCAATAGTTGTACGTTGGAAAAACCTGCTCTTTGAAATTAATTAATTTATTAAGACCTCTTTGTCCGGAAAAAAGGTAGACTAATTCTAGAGGCCTGCTCCTATCCCATCAAACCCGTTTAATAAACAGGATAAATTTTTTTTTTCTCCGTTTATACCCTGCTTCGCCCCGTTTATCTACTTTAACTTTTTTGTTCCTTATAACTTTTTTGATATAATTATGATGGAGAATTTTACTTGTGTATTTTTATACTCTATCAGGTACTATAATCATTTAAAAAGTTGAATTTTCAATAAAAATAATATATATGAAATCATATATTTTTCATATTCACCACACCCCTTACACACTTAACCCTCCTCGATCCCGTTTAATAAATAGAACGGGGTCCAAACAAGGTAATGTTAATTGGGACGGAGCGGGGTGGGAAAAAATACCTTAAACAGAACGGTGTAATTCAAAGTATTCGTATTTTTTGACAATTCAAAGCAAGTCTCTCTCCGTGACTTGCATGACCACTTGATTTCTTACGTTAATTTTATAATTTAGTGAACAAAGTAAAACAAATTGAGCCCTTCAGACTAGAAGTGTAATACATGATTAATAATTAAGCATATTTCTTAAATAAAAAAAAATGAGGAAATCTGCTAATTATTAATAAACTCGTAGCCCTTTAATTTCCAGAATGTTTTGAAATGCAAGAAGTTTCATGTAGTAACCTTCTTTCAACATGTTTTGTAGTCACTCACACGCATCTGATAAATTTAACCAATAGATCACCCAACCTATGATTGCTCAAAGTCAAGCACGCTTGACTATAAAATTCCATATGATTGAGCTAACTCTTCTCAACTATAATGTCCCATACATGTACAATTTAGAATTCTCTCTCATTCGGAAGTGGAGTCGGTTCATCCATGTGGCCCTTTGCCTAGAAGCTTGTCAGGAGTCGCTCATTGTCCATGCCTATTAATTGCACCGGCAATCACTCTCCGCCTTCACAGGGTCTGACTGTCACATTTCCTTTCTATTATTTTCAACGCGTAAAGAAGGTATTGGTAGACTTTTGACTGCTAACCTGAAAGAAGAAAATAAATAACCTATCATAATCATTAATAAACTCAGTTTTTTCTATATTACAATTACTCATATGAAGTTCCAGCAAAGAAAATCAATTCCATATTACTTTCTTTTCTTCCTTTCACTTTTCCCTCGTGAATTCCTTTGCCATCAAAATTATCTTGGAAATGAAATCTGCTCTGTAAACAATCCTTATGAATATTCTTGTGATGGCATTGGCGATAGCTTCACAAGGTCATGCACTTCTTATTTATCCTTTACACCCAAACCACCCTATGACACAACAACTAAAATACAAAATCTCCTTTCTTCCCAATCCTTTGCAAAAATCTACACATATCCTACCACAAATAACAACTCAATCGTCATCGTTCAAGTTTCGTGTTTATGTTTATATTTCACTTCTCAAGCTAGAACGGTTTACGTTATTCAGAACGGCGATACGTTTAATGGCGTAGCGAATGATGTTTTTCAAGGCCTTACAAGTTGCTCAGATTTGAGAAGTCTGAACAATGACAAGTTTGATGATTTATCTAGTTTTACAGGCAAAGAACTAGTGGTTCCATTGAGATGTTCTTGCCCGACCGAAAATCAGACGATGAACGGGGTAATGTCCTTGCTTGTCTATATGGTAAAATTCAATGATACTATTCCTTCAATTGCAAAAGATTTTGGTGTTGATCTAGAATCTATATTACAAGCAAACAAGCTGCACAATTCTAGCTCCCCTATCTACCCTTTTACACCTATTTTATTACCTTTGAAAAAAGAAGTTTGCAGAGAAAATTCTTCTTTTTTCTTCTGCCGTATGGCCGACGATCCACACAGACACGCTGAGCAGCCCCACGAGATTTCAGATCATAGAGAATACAGAGAGCATTCAATGAAATCGATATACATAACAGGTTTCTCTTTTTATCTTTTTGTCAGTACGCTTGAGTTTAGCTTTTCCAACAAAAGAATTAGAAAAGTAAAAAAAAAATCTAAAGAGAAAAATTGAGGTGGTGGTTTTTAAAAAATTAAGTTAACAGGTTCTCTATTTTGGTCATTAGTTTTTGGGGAAAAAAAAATCATTTTTTACATCTGAAGTATACATTATTATCAACTAGGGGTGAAAGAAAAAGTCCCCGCCCCGCTTCCCCGCCCCGACCTCGCTAAACCCGCCTTATAAATGGGGCTGGGGCAGGGGCAAGGGCGGGGGGGAAAAAATTTCCCCCGTTTGCTAAACGGGGTGGGGGCGGGGCCCCGCCCCACCCCACCCCGTTTAAGGGGTGTTTTTAAAAAAAAAAAATATTTATACTACTTTAGTTCGTAGCCCACCGCGCCTCCCAACATGAACAGGCCCACTAATTTTTTCTTTTCTTTTCTTTTCTATTCTCTTTCTCTTTCTCCTGAGATGTGAACTTGAAGTTAAATCCCTAATTCTCCATCTCCTTGACAAAAACCACAACAGCCACGCCGCCACCTCTCATCAATCTTCTCCTCAACACTCTCTGTCACCGTCTCCATCTATCACTCACAGTCAGGCCACCGCCAACCACCGCTTTGCCATCTCCAACCACCGCCACGAGCTCGCCTTGAATCTTGCTAGATGGAAAAGGTTAGGGGAAAAAAATGACCCCGCCCCGCCCCGCCCCCGGCTTATAAACGGGGCGGGGGAAACCTCTTAATGGGGCAGGGGCGGGGTGGAGTTTTACCCCTTAAACGGGGCGGGGGATAAACAGGGGACCCCGCCCCCGCCCCCGCCCCCGCCCCACCCCGCCCCATTTACACCCCTATTATCAACTTTAACCTTAGATTTTAAACGTGATAAATTTTAACCTTTTTTAGGAGCAAACAAAGTCTAACATGAGTTAGATCATGGAATGACCATGGGTAAGAAGAGAGCAACATCTCCATGGTATGAGACGTTTTGGGTGAAACAAAAAGCAAAGTCATACGAGTCTAGGCTTGTTGAGAATCCCACATCGAAAAGATGAAGGGAACTCAAAGGGTTTATAAGATGCATGAGCTACTTCTCTTTTTGCCAATTGGTTTTGAGATGGAACCCCATGATATCTAAGATGGTATCAGAGCCCAACTAGCTCAAACAAGCATCCGATCCAAATATGGGACTTGACCCAAGATTGGTGAGCCCAAAAGAGGCACCATCTTGAGGGGGCATGTTGAGAATCTCACATCGAAAAGATGAAGGGAACTCAAAGGGTTTATAAGATACATGAGCTACTGCTCTCATTGTCAATTGGTTTTGAGATGGAACCCCATGATATCTAAGAAGGCTCAAAGTGAACAATATGTTGGGTTTTGGCAAGTATATGAAAGAATTGTTAAAACCCTAAACTTGCTCAACAAGTTTGCTTGGTGACCAAAGATTAATTGTGGCCATAGGATTTGTTTGGTGGGCAAGGATGAATTATGACCCTTGGATTTTACTTGGTAACCAAGGCTATTTTACATTATAAATAAAGGCAACCCTTTATTGGTAATGTATCCCAAAAATAATGAGAGTATATTTGTATTGGGTTCGGGGAGGGCTTTGGTGAGAGTGTGAGAAATATTGTAAAAGAATGGGTTTACTTTCTTGAAGGTTTTTTGAGCGTAATACACGGTTAAGTATATTTGATATTTTTCACTGTAACTCTTGATTCATCATAGTGAAATCCTCAGCGGTAGCAACTGGACGTAGCCAATTAGGGTGAACCAGTATAAATCCTTGTGTCATTTGATTGTGTTTGTTTCTTTATTTTTCTAGTTTATCTCTTTTTATTTCTAACGGTGAATGTGAGAAGGTATTTTTCCCAACACAATAATCATACCAATGTGGAGATTGCGGAGGCCCAGACTTCCTTAACAATCACAACATCTCAATAGAATAGTTGTTATATGCAACTGTTTCATTCTAGATTTCGTTTATTACTCTGTTTTGCATATTATTGAATTCATTTGGTTCGTTAACATCTTTTTATTTATTGAAGGTATTGTAATTGGAATATTAGCATTCTTCGTTTTCGTTCTAGGAGGATACAGAGTATATGACTTACTACGAGAAAGAAGATACAAACTAAAGAAAGCAAAGAACTTCAAGCAAAATGGTGGTCTCTTATTGCAGCAAAAACTTGACGATAGGAGAGTAAAAATATTTACACAGGAAGAACTTGAAAGAGCTACAGACAATTATAGTCGAAGTCGATTTCTCGGTCAAGGCGGATACGGAACAGTTTACAAAGGCATGCTCAGAGATGGCACCACAGTTGCAGTCAAAAGATCAAAACAAATTGAAGCAAATTGGACTAACCAATTCATTAATGAAGTTGCCATCCTTTCTCAAATCAATCATAGAAATATTGTCAAGCTTTTGGGTTGTTGTTTAGAGACCAAATTTCCTTTGTTGGTATATGAATTTGTTCCCAATGGGACACTTTCAAACCATATCCATGTCCAAGACCCTATGGTATCACCTCCACTTTCATGGGAAACTCGTCTTAAAATCGCTTCTGAAATCGCTGGAGCTATTTCTTACATGCATTCTACAGCTTCAAACCCAATTTTTCATCGAGATATCAAGTCAATGAACATTCTCTTGGATGCTAACTATAGTGCCAAAGTTTCCGATTTCGGGACGTCAAGATTCGTACCGTGTGATCAATCTCATTTAACTACAAGGGTACAAGGAACTTTAGGATACATTGATCCGGAGTTTTTCCGGTCAAATCAGTACACCGAAAAGAGTGATGTCTATAGTTTCGGGGTCTTGATGGTAGAGCTTTTAACAGGTAAAACACCATTCACTTTTGCAAGAGATGAAGAGGGAAATCTAATAGAGTACTTCATTTCACTAGAAGATGATAACCAACTTACTGAAATTTTAGACAAAACAATAGGAAATGATGCAAGCTTAGAAGTTATTTATTCCATTGCAAAGCTTGTCATCAAATGTCTGAGATTGAATGGAAAAAAGAGGCCAACTATGAAACAAGTATTTTTGGAAATAGAAGGATTAAGGAAGCCTAAAGATTGTTCAGAGATTGTTGAAGAAGGTAATAGCAAATCTGTTAGTATTTCTTCAATCTACTCTGAAAGTAATAGCTCTGAAGACCTTGAAGGCACCATATCCATTGAATTGGATATCAGATAAGCATTGCTATCAATATTTTATGTTTGTTTTTGTGCAAAGTTTCTGCTGTAAAATTTCTTTAACTAAGAAAAAACATTTGTAGATAACATATATGTTTTTTCAATTCTAAATTGATCAGTTCCACCATAACATTATACAAATAGACATCATTCTTCTCAGAAACTTTGCTATGAAAATATCATATATATAAATTTAATTTGAAAGAAACTTTTATTATGTAATTAATAAACTTATATGTTTTATTAATAAAATTAGCTTTATATTAAAATGATATGTTTTTCGGGTGTTATAAAAAAAATGACATTTTTAATAGCAACATCTTACCGACTTTTTTAAGGGGCATTTGCAAATCTAGCAATTTTTTTTTTAATATTTGTAAAAATAGAAGCTCAAAAAAATATTTGTAAATAAAGTAAATTTTAATCAGGTGAATCATTGATAAACATTGAATTACATATTCTTACACTAAGTTTATCACTGATACACACATTAATCACTGTTAATCAATAATTAACATAATAAAAATTGCTATATATTTGCAAATATTTTTTTGAGTTACTATTTTTACAAATATTGCATCAAAATCTGTTACCCAATGAAATTTTCCTTTTTTAAATTAATTTAAAAAGACACTTTTTTACATTTAATTATTTTTAAAAAAGGAAAATAATAGATTAATAAATAAAAAAATAACAAAACGTAAAAATTATTGAATTACATTTCAAAACATCCTAAAACCATCATAAAAAAGAACAATAGAGATTCACTTTCTTTCTTTATTTTTATTTTTTAAAGAACAATTCGCCATGTTTTAATACAAGAGAAAGATCAATAAAAACAATTTCATTAGCAAGTGAAAGAAAATTTGTATAAGTTTACTATTAAGGTAAAGACCCGACCTCTTTTCACTTAAAAATTTAACATGACGCTGCTTGGAAATAGTCAAAACCTGATAAGTTCATTTCATAAAATAGAGTTCCAGAACTCCAAAATTCCTTTCACACATTCAAACATTTAAAACCATAGAAAACATCAACAAGGTTTAAGGTTATTACAAACAAACAAAAAATTTATATACATAGAGTGTTCAAACTCCAACCAACAAGACTCGACTTTACATAATGATACTTCGTATGAACCCTGATCCTCGAGTCATCCAGCGTCACGTGCCATGCCATAATCGGAAATATTTTGGTGTAGCACCATAAACAAAACTGGCTAAGTGAAATAATGAATGCTAAAAATAGAAACCATTTGTGAAAGAAAAACTAATTAAAGCTCACTTGAACTTTTTCTGGCACCTTTCATAATATTTTCTCATTTAGCTTAGCAATTTATAGTACTACTAGATGAATTTTTATCTTAGATGCTTGTCTACCCCTCTCCCGAGGTAATGCAAATTTAACAAACATAGGATGTAAACTTGTACTCTTCCAGTAACCGGAATCATTAGACAAGAGTTTGCGACCAAGTCAATGATAATCCGGGAACCAATAGACTAGATTTGCGACCTACATCAATGGCCCTTTTTTTAGGGGCATAAACTCAAATGACACAGTTTATAAAACTAATTCCCTAAATAGCACCATCTTTTCATAATTCCCCAAATGACATTTTTTCTAATATAACAAAATTAATTGTTTTCATTAAATTTACAAAAATGTCACTCATTTATTAATTCACTATATTTGTTCTCTTATTCAATAATTTAGTGAATTACCACTCATTTATTAATTCATTATATTCGTTCTCTTATTCAATAATTTAGTGAATTACCACTCATTTATTAATTCACTATATTTGTTCTCTTATTCAATAATTTAGTGAATTAAAATTTGAACTTTATTAATACACTAAATTTTCCTCTTTAGTCAATCATTTATTGAATTAAAGTTTGGGGCACAGATTCAAATGACATATTTTATAAAGCTAATTCCCCATATAGCTCTTTTTCTTAATTCTCCAAATGACATTTTTTCTAATATAATAAAATTAATTATTTTCATTAAATTTACAAAAATGTCACTCATTTATTAATTCACTATATTTGTTCTCTTATTCAATAATTTAGTGAATTAAAATTTGAATTTGAGGTACCTCATATTGATTTTAATTCAATAAGTTATTGAATTGAAATAATATTTTCATGTAGTTATAAGATAGTATCAAGATTTTTATTCAATGGGTTATTGAACTCAACTCAATAAATTATTGAATTGTAAATCTCAACACAAATATCCATTTACACCGCTATACAACATCAACAATCCACTAAAATTTGTAACAAACACCAAAAATAATTTAAAAAATGGCATCTTCATGTGTCGACTCTCGTTAGGCCTCTCTTCACATTTTTTTTCTTCTCTATCTCCAATTCACATATAGCTTAACACTTCTAAAGCAGCAGTGCAGGATAAAAAGCTCAATGAACTATGCTTCAAAATAAAAAGAAGAAATTTAATTCAATAACCTAGTCAACCAGGTATAAATTATTGAATTAGAATCAATATTAAGTATCTCAAATATACATTATAATTTAATTCACTAAATTATTCCCTTTAATTCACTATATTATTCCATTTAATTCAATAACTTATTGAATTAAAATCAATATTAGGTATCTCAAATGTATATTATAATTTAATTCACTAAATTATTCCATTTAACTCAATAATTTATTGAATTAGAATCAATATTAGGTATCTCAAATGTAAATTATAATTTAATTCACTAAATTTTTCCCTTTAAATCACTATATTTTTCCCTTTCATTCAATAACTTATTGAATTAAAATCAATATCAAGTATCTCACATTATAATTTAATTCACTAAATTATTCCATTTAACTCAATAATTTATTGAATGAGAATCAATATTAGGTATCTCAAATGTACATTATAATTTAATTCACTAAATTATTCCCTTTAATTCACTATATTATTCCCTTTCATTCAATAACTTATTGAATTAAAATCAATATCAGGTATCTCAAATGTACATTATAATTTAATTCACTAAATTATTCCTTTTGATTCAATAAATTATTTCATTTAATAAGTTATTGAATTGAAGTTAATTCAATAACTTATCATAATATCTTTTTCAAACCCAAATCATAATATTTTTTGTTTAAGTTGGTACTAATCTTCTTCTTTTTTTCTTTTTTTTTTTTTTTTTTTTTTTTTTTTTAAAGCAAACACCAGACAACGAAAAAAAAGAGCTTATGATGGTGTCCTCGATGATGCAGAAATAATATCATTTTCATCTCCATTTTTTAACACACCGACCCTCTGAAATTTGAGGAATATAAAATAGATCATTCAAGCCATTTCCAAGTACGAATAAAAAAGCTAAATAACAGAGATTGATAGAAAATCTTACCTTGGGTATTAATTGATTCATTTCTCATCGTTTGGCTTGTTAGTTTTAATTCAATAATTTATTAAAAGACAATTTTAATTCAAAGACATATATGATCTACATTTCAATATAGCACTTCAGATCAATTCACTAAATTATTCCCTTTAATTCACTAAATTACTCTTTTTAATTCAATAAATTGTTCCATTGAATTAAATCAATAAGTGTATTTCATTTATTGGGGACTTTTATCGAATAAGTAGCCGGCGTTACAAAAAGTGGTGGAAGCCTTTTATTATTCTGTACCCAATTCTTTTAAACATACTTGATTTTTCTAAAGTCTAAATTGGCTAATTAAATGTGATAATATATAGGAATTTGGGACCAAAAGAAATTTGGGCATTCATGATAAACTCAAATAGAGTTCTACTAAAAGAGTTCTTAATATGTAGTTTATAGAAAATCATTTTAGTTATGTATGAATGGCACAACACTTTGAGGACCATAACATTAGATCTCAATTGAATTTTTCCAATATTTCTAGGAGACAAAAACCACTTGATCCACAAAGTTGACAAGAGCTTGAATAAAATTACTAGACAAAAAAAAGATAAGATATTGAATAAGAGCATTAACAACATATTACAAGCTAAAGAGGAAACAAAGAGAATCAATCTTTGATGAAATCTACGAGCAATATTTAAAGGTAATTAAAAAAAAAAAAGACAAATCCATAAGAAAGATCTCGAGAAAATCAAAATGTCAACACTAACAATCAGTTATCTAAAACACACACAAAACAGAAATAACGAAAACTAAAAAAACAAACAAACCTTACACATTAGAACGTATCGACATATGAAGTTCAATAAGTTATTGACTAATAGTTTCAATTAAAAAAAAAAACTTATATCAAATCGTATACCACCAAAAAGAATCATTTTCTTTGATATAAATTTGATTTTCACTCATTTACCATTTTTTTTTTGCTAACTGAAAAACATCATCTCATCTCTCTTCTGGACTCTAGAGATTAGAACCCAAAACACAAAAACACAAAAACAAAGAGTGAAAATTTTATATCAAATATCTCAATTGTATATAGTAATTTAATTCAATAAATTATTCCATTTAATTCAATAACTTGTTGAATTACAATCAATATCAGGTATATCAAATGTACATTATAATTTAATTCACTAATTTATCCCCTTTAATTCACTAAATTATTCCATTTAATTCAGTAACTTATTGAATTAAAATCAATATTAGGTATCCCAAATATACATTTTAATTTAATTCACTAAATCATTCCCTTTAATTCACTAAATTATTCTATTAATTCAATAGCTTATTGAATTAAAATCAATATTGAGCATCCTAAATGTATATTATAATTTAATTCACTAAATTATTCCCTTTAATTCTCTAAATTATTCCATTTAATATTTTTCAATCACATTAGACCATATAAAAAACAAATCAATACTATCATCATCAAGCAACATATTTAAGAGGAACATTTAATCACAATGTTTCATCGCTCTATTATACAAATGTAACAACTGAGGAACATTTTATTGAAATTTAATCACATACTTCTCCAATAATCTTTTCTCAATTAGATTTAAGTAACTAGTAATGCTTAATTCCGTTCTTTGGATAACTGAACAACGAGGAATGATTCTTTTCTCTAAGCTAAAGGCCATCACAGTCGGTCTTATAGCGATATCTGATGGCTTCAAGCTCATTTTGTGCATGAAAAAGTGCATATTTCTAATGATCTTCTCCTCTTGATAAAATCAGACAAGGTGGATACTTTTTAAATGATGAAAAAGTCTCATCCTTGAACCAACCACACTTTTTATAAACTTAAAACTTTTCCGTCCATATCTTAGAATTCATCCTGTATAGTACTCTGATGGCTTCAACAAATATGAGTTTTAAAGGATCAAATATCATTTCCCGAACTTTGTTAATAATATCATTAAACTTGGAATGTCTAAGAAATGTTGAATCAGAAAAATTGGGTAAAATATGAGTTTATGGTTGAAATATATAAAAAAAAATTAAAACTACACAAAGAAAAGTGTTAGATAAATAGCCTGAGAATTGAACTCACTGGAGAGTGACGGTTTAAATGACATTCATTGATATATGCTCATATTCTCCACATTCTCACTCATCACCATGAGGATTTGTAAAAAGTTTCTTTAGAGATTATGTAAACAACTTGTGATGTTCCCATTGTGCTCCCTGTTCAGACATATTAAGGATATGAAGTATAATGTCTAGAATTTTATGGCCAGGAACTTCATAACTTTGAAACAAGTTCGTTTCATTCAGTAAAAAATTATATGGTAGAATATGAAATTTGAGATTCTTCATGTCATGATATCTCTTTGTTTTCAGAGACAGGGGTAAGAAAAAACCAACACTTTACTCTTTCATAAAAACCAACTAAACAAATTTCAGAAATTATTATTTTTCTAAAACAAACAGAAGAAATCAACAATTTGTACTCGTTAAAACATTACAAGTTTTATAATTTTCTTAAACTAAAATTTGTTCCTATCTACAACAATTCTAAAATTGTGATTCATTCCAACCCATAATCAATTAGTCATTTATATCTCTTAATCAACACAACCAATGATACATGCGAGAAATTTGAAAAGACCAAGCATGATTATAAAGTATAATTCAAAATCTAGAAATATCAACAGATATATGTTTCATGCAAAAGATCTAAATTTACTAACTTACTACATCAAGAAATTGACCAGATAATTAAATGGCTTATGGAAAAAAAAACAATATTATGATATGACATTAGAATACACAGACCTTATAATTAAGATATCTCAAATGAAGAGAAATGAAGAATATAAAGGACCAACCTCTTAGCTCTCTTAGGGTCCATAAAAGTGAGCTCATCGGGCCCCACTTCCTTCTTCATTGTTGCTACTCTCTTGCGATCCCAAAGCTTCAATGGAATCCATGAATAAGCTCTTGTAATGAACATTGAAGAAGGCGAAGTTACTGAAACCAACATTTTAAACGAAAGAATCTTCAGGTAAATTAGAGTTTAAAGAATAAATTAAAGGACAGAGGTATCAAATAGGAAACTTCAATCTTGTGAGTCTAAAGGGCGTCTGGTCTTTATTGCAGCAGTGAAGCTTTAATCTTCAATCTTGTGAATCGTAGGAAGATGAAGAAGAATGGAGATGAAAAAGTGGGAGACAGAAATGTGAAAGTTGAAGAAAATTAGGGCAGGGGAATTTTATGCGGGCGAAGGGTCTTTGAGAGGTGAAGATTAAGTAGCTGGGAGAGGTGAGTCGGATTCTTATTCGTTTTGGTTATGGTGAGATTGGTGTTCTGTTGTTTTTGGGTCTTCGTTTTCCATTTTTAGTCGTTCTGAGCTAGCTGCCATGGAAGAGTGGAAGCTGGAGAATTTTTAAGGAGACTGAAGTTTAAAAAGGAAAGAGATAATGAAATTAGAGATTTCTAAAAAAAATGTCATTTGAGGAATTTTTTAAAAGTTAAGCTATTTAAGACATTAACCCTAATAAAAGTGTCATTATAGGCAAATTCTCTTTTTATAGGAACATAGCCTTAGCTTATCTAGCCTAGGTCTAAACCTTTAAAATGTGTTCCCGACACTAACATAGGTTCGCGACCCAACGTTCAAATCCAGGGACCATTACTACACCCTTCAATCGTAGTTTCTAGTAAAAGCACAAGAACTACATCCCCACTTTACCTGCAACAAAAAATTCATTCGCAACAACCATTGCAAATTACAGATTCAAGTCAGAAAACATGAGTGGGTAAACTTTCCCAAAACTTTCACATCTCATACTCATTGCTTGCAATTACATAAGTTATTCACAATAAATGCAAGTTACAAATAAATATGTTCTTATAAGTTTTCTCATGACTTCCAAAACTCATATCATCCCACCACAACACAACATCATAAGTTCACTAAATCCATCAACCATCCAAAAAGACAACAAAAGTCGTTAAAAATAAAAGAAATAAATTTAATTAAACTATAAGGCTTATTAATATAAATTTATTTTTTAATCAAGATTCAAAACAACTTTTCCATCCAATTGAGCACTTGGATTCTTTTCCAAATAATGACCAAATTATCATTCATTCCTCACGATTCAAAACTCATTAAAGTAACGCTACTCTTGAAACTTTGTTGAAACACGATATTTACCTACACAAAATATTTTTAACGTATTCAATTTACAAAGCTACCAAAATTTAAACACAAAACAAACAACGGACTCGGACGTAGTAAGTAGGTTTTATGGCCAAAAACATAACTTCAAAGGGAATTGGTAAACGGATATAAGGTAATGGAAACTGGGATTACTCAACATGATGTTTCACATGGTTATTCTTGATTCCAGTTTTAGTAATCAACAATTAACATTTTTGGTTAAGAAAACCTAGCCTCGGGTTGTCGGGAAAATGTTCAAAACTCAAAGACAATGAACCAAGGGTATACAACCATCATAAAAAACAAAAGAAAGATTACTCTTCATGAAATTTCTAAGATGGTTAAGCTTTTTTTAAAAGATTTGACAAAGTTTTGTTTAAATTTTTAAGTTTCCATAAACTACACTTTGAACACCCAACATAAATCTTTCAAAACCCCAAACGTCATAAATTAGGAAATGTAAAATTGCCCTTGTAGACTTCCCAAGCTTGAATTCTTTTAAATAACCACTGGATTTGGAATATACATCCTATTGCCGTTTTTTTCTACCAAAAATGAAGCAAAATAACAAAGTTTTGATCAAAACCTAGGTTCTATCTCCTTTTGATACCCACGACCATGGATGGATGAAGAATGATATTTCCCTTTCTTTTACTTACTAAGTTCAGCAAAATCAATTAGGAATATGACAACTTGCAATTTTATTTAAGGTGGATGTTGACATCATGCTTTCCTGGTAAAAGGTGGACTATGACATCCTACTTGCTTAATGGAAGAATGACGAGCTACTTGGTGCTAAATGGAAAGATGGCAAGCTACTTGGTGCTAAATGGAAGGATGACAAACAACTTGAGGTAAAAAGTCCAAAATGCCATTAAGGTAAAAGTCTTAAGTACCCTTACTCTTTACTTTTTTTACAATTAATTTAATCGACCTACTTACCAGCCCAACTCAAGTAAAACATTGGTTCAAGTCATTTACCTAACATTCAATTCATAACTTAAACAAGTATGCATGTTCTAAATTTATTTATTGTTTACCTTAAAAGTCTCGGGTTCTCACGGTCTAACCACCTAAAAAGACTTTTCGTCCCCGAAAAGTGATACTAGTCAAGCAAACAAGTGTGAATACATGACTCTAATCTCATCTTCCTTTTCCCACGAAGCCGGCTTGATTTTTCCATAGAACCTTCACAAGGTTTATGGTTTTCCTTTAGAATACTTTATTCTCAATAGCCAAAATCTGAAATTGCATCTTTTATGTACTTTCGAAGCATGGAAACATTATGCACCACAGATAGTGCCTGTGGTAAACTGATATGCAACTGTTCCAATATCGTCCAATACCTTAAACGGTTCAATGATCCTTGGGATAAGCTTTCCCTTTCTCCTGAATCTCATTACTCCTTTCATTGGAACCACTTCTGAAACATATGATTACACCCACTTTGAACTCAAGAAAACTACGCTTAATATCAATATAACTTTTCTGTCTACTCTGAGCGGTTCCCATCATGTACCGTATCAAACCAATGGATGGACTAGTCATCTGGACTAGTTTGGGCCCAAATAATTTTTTTCCGAGCCTCATCCCAATGGATAGAAGATCGACACTTCTGGCCATACAAGACCTTAAGCGGGGCCATCTCAATGGTCTACTGATAACTGTTAACGAAATATATCCGAGTATTTCAGAAACCCCAAAAATCTAAAGCAAAAGCATGAAGCATATCATCTAGAATAAGATTAACACACTCTGTCTGCCCATCAATCTATTGATGAAAAAGTGTAGTGAAATCAAGCTTTGTTGATAAGGCAAACCCAAATTGCAAGTCCAAAGACCCAATGCTATTATGCTTAGCATGAACCTTTGAAGCAAGAACTCAAACCCTCCCTAACTAATCGGTTTCAACCAAGAGATTTAAGGCTAGATGAGATTACCTCTTGGATCAATGACCTAGAGACAAGAATGAGATTCCTTGTTCTAGATTGAATCACTCAACAACTAAGTTGATCAATTCCTAGTTGAATGACTCGG
This sequence comes from Gynostemma pentaphyllum, assembly GCA_028015215.1. NCBI lineage: Eukaryota > Viridiplantae > Streptophyta > Magnoliopsida > Cucurbitales > Cucurbitaceae > Gynostemma > Gynostemma pentaphyllum. The sequence continues at coordinate 58,574,775 of CM051351.1, read as the reverse complement.
CAGCAACCCTAAACACAAGAATTGCAAGAAGTTGAAAACTCAATGTGGTTTTCAAAAGAAACTCTCAATGAGTGACTTGATTTTCATTCAAACATAATCTGATTTCTTACAAGCATGTCTCATGGCTTTATAGCCTTCAATAGCTACGAAAATAAACTGATAAAATTGAATAAAAAAAAGGCCAAAAGACAGCCCACAAAAGTAAAGACAGAAATAATGACAATTAACTAGCCTATTGAATTTAAAGTGTAACCGAAAATAAAAGAGTTACAATTCTGATTTGTAACTGAAACTTCTTGATCACATGTGTTTATGGGAGTCATAAATAAAGCCTTAAGATATCATGAATAAGTCTTGAGTAGCATTGATGTCTTGAGTTGCATTAAATGAGCTTCGGTTGCATTAAATGAACTTGACTTGCATTTAATGAACTAGGCTTCAAGTTGACTTGCATTTAATGAACTAGGCTTCAAGTTGACTTGCATTTAATGAGCTTGGCTTGAACTTGACTTGCATTTAATGAACTAGCTTGAAGTTTGAGCTTGACATGAACTTGGAGTGTAATGAATGAAACTCCGCAACTTGTAAGGTTCCTTGGTTCATATCATTTGTGCCCACGACACTATACAACCTTTGCGCTCCAAAAGTTCTTTTCTCAGTATTAATCCTAAGGGTACACACAACCTCACACGATACATTAATGCATCATCAGTGGAAAAAGTGAAATAACTTGACATGTCTGACTCAAATTCTTGGAAACCATTAGATAAACTCTTATCTTCCCTCCGAGCATCAATAATCCTCTGTCTCAAGTTGGCCTTATTATCAAGTGAGCCAAACTAACTATAACCTTCACAGTAAGATCAACTATCCCATCTCGATCTGTATCCCATCGAAGCCTATGTTGAGTAGTTAAAGCGGATGCATGCGACGTCTTCCTACTCAAAGCATCAGCCACAACATTAGCCTTCCTTGGATGATACTCAATATCAAAGTCGTAGTCCTTTACTAACTCTAACCACCTACGTTGCCGCGTCTTCAGTTCTTTTTGTGTGAAAAAGTACTTGAGACTCTTATGATCGGCGTAGATCATAATTTTCTCTCCATAAAGATAGTGCCTCCAAACCTTCAATGCACGAACAACTGTGGGTAACTCCAAGTCATGAGTCAGGTACTTCTTCTCAAGGAAGGAGGAGTTTACGATGTGAAATTATTTTGCATTAGCTAGAATTTATCAATTCCATTTTATTTTCAAGCATGAATTCTGTTTTGAAGAACACTTTTACTTTCATGTTGTTGATAGCCATGAGAGGCTAAACCCTTTTGTGATGAGGTGTTAGTGGAGATGGTGTTAGGAATGGTGTCCTAGAACTTGTAATTATTTAATAATAATAATTTATTAAGAATAAATTAAATGAATAAACATAAGTTCTTTATATTATCTAGATTGATTCAATTAATGATATTAGGAATATATGGAAATATATAAATATCAAACATTCAAATAGTAAACCCTAAGTTACTCTTATGAAATCACGACTTAGTATGTGAGTCATACGAGAGGATTAAAGTCGAGATGAGTAACTTAAAAGTGTCTACGATAAATGGATAACGTTTGGGAACCTTATCCTGGTAACACTTGTTGATAGCTTCGCATTTTGTTTATAGACAAATGATCTAATCCTGATCATTCATGTGGGAGACATGAAATGGAAGTATCATATGCAATGTTGATTGTATAAGACAGGACCACGATGTTCGATCAAATTTCTCCTTAGTACCGTTTACAGAAATGATCGAATATCAAACTAAGTTTATCAACCGTGATAGATCTCAATCCTGAGTGAAATGCGGACTCCTATTTATGGAGTTATGTTCTTTGATTCACATGGTTGAGAGCGATCCGTAAGAACGCTCAATACACTGCTGTTTTGGGAACATGACTAGATAAGTAGCTGGGAACTCATTTTCACGAGATGGAATTCATAACTTTCCTATAAATTAACGGTATCGGTGCGATACCTAAATATTTTAGGAACTTTAGGAAACTCCTTGATGTCTGATTCGAGACATGAACAAGTGGCGCCACGACTTCTATTGATCACGAAGTATATTATCTCTAGTTCGACTAAAGATAATGTTCATTGGAGAATCAGCGGGAACACAAGGATAAAGCGGTAATTACAGGGGCAAAACGGTAAATTTATCCTTTGTAATTATGAGGGTTCCACGTGAAGGATTATATCACGGATATAAATAAAGATAAACTAAATGGACATAACTCATCTATAGTGAGGGGAGTTCAGCTATGAATCTATAGTGGAATTATTCATAGTTAGATAATAAGTAATTAATCGATTATGTGTTAATCACTTAATTAACTAATTATTAAGCCCATGATCTATAGGTCCATCGGGTCCCTATGCTAGCCCAAATATCGTAGTCGCGAAATCAAGTAGAAGAAATGGAAAGTTTAAGTAAAGCGAATTACTTAAATAGGCAATATTAATTGTTTAAATATTGAGCATATTTAAACGGTAATTAATATAAACATTATTAATTGTTTAAATAATGAGTTTATTTAAACAGAAAATTAATAATGAAATATTATTAATTAGATATTATTAATTATTTAAATATTGAGTATATTTAAATGGTAATTAATAATTTTAAATTAATTGACAATTATTAATTGTTTAAATAATTAATTTTATTTGAACGGAAATTAATAATTAAAATTAATTAAATTAATAATAAAATATTGTCAATAGAATTATTATTAATTATTTAAATAATGAAAATTATTTAAATGGAAATTAATAATTAAATATAAATTGGATAATATTTAGTCGGGAGAAAATATTAATATTATTAATTGTTTAAATAAAATATTTTATTTAAATGGTAATTAATAAATTAATTAATTAAGTTGGACTTATTAATTTAAGAGAGAATTTCAAGCCCAATTGGATTAATGAACCCAATTGAAATTGGCCCAAAATAATTAATTAAATAAATTTGATTTATTAATTATTATTAATTTTGGCCTTCATAGATAATTTGTAGGAGATAATTATTTGAATTATATCCTATAATAATTATATAGATTTATTTACCCAAGATAAATAAAATAAAGAAAAGAAAATAATCTCCTATTTATCTATGGCATTTTCGAAATTGCAAGATAAAGGAAAGAGATAATCTTTATTCTTTTTGTATTTATCTCTATAGATTAATCCTAATGTGATTAGGATTCCTATTTTTCTATAAATAGGAGGGTTGGGTCATTCATAAATCATACAATGAAATTCCTTAGAAATTCGGAATTCTCTCTTCCTCCTCTCCCCCCTTGAGTGCCGATTTTCCCTATTCAAAATTGGGAAGAAAATATTTTTCTTCCCAATTTCTTATAAAGTTCGATCCCACAATCGGGTTTCGTTTGATCGATCGGGATATAGCGTAGAAGATCTGGTGTTGCTGAGGATTTGATGCTGTAAAGAAACCTCCAACCGATTCTCCATTTATTACTCAATGTAAGTATTGATTTTAATTTTCGAAATTTAAAGCATGAATCTACATGTTTTTTCACAAATTGCATGATATTAATAGATCCTAAATTAAGTGTTAATTTGTGTTACTAAATAAATTCCGCTAATTTAGTAAATCATCCCTTCAGATGGATAGACACAAGATAATATTTCGAGACTCATATATGTATGGAGATTGTGATGTAATACTCTTTATGATTACATCATTCTTTAAACCTTTATAAAAGTAGAGTTAGAAGAATCTATACAAGTATTGAAAGATTCTTTGTATGGCAACTTAGAATAAGGCATTACCTGTTTATCTTATTTGTAACTTAGAAATAATGGAACATTTAAGAGCAATAGAGAATGATGCTTAGGGGTTCAGAAGAAGTATAATCCATCCAAGGTTTTAGGGGTAAAATCTAGGGTCGGATAATGCGTTAGAATGTGTTTGAGGAAACTCGTTCTTGCTTTTGTTTTCTTATGCAATTGTTGTCTCGTAAACTCCATCTATAATTGAAGTCTCGTGGCAAGCTCACTACTTGTTGACAATAGTCTATCCGGATTCCTAACACATCATCACATTCAAATCCTTCAATCTACACTTAGTGTTGATCTGTTCACTTCGTGCATTACAACTCCTAGCTTGTTATTTAATTAATCATATAGTTGTAATCACCTTAGATTCTAACTTTGTTTGAAGACAACCATCCTCGTGGGACACGGCACTGACTTACCACTATTATTACTTGTTGACCATGTGCACTTGCATGCCACCCTTCACCACTTAGTTTAACCACCATTTCCACAAAACAATAGGCAATGTAAAGTCTCACCAATCCATCCTTTCTCTTTATAAACAACACGGGCGCATCTCAAGGTGACACACATGGTCGAATAAAACCCAAGTCTAAGAGTTATTGGATCAGAGTCTTAAGCTCTTTCAACTCAGTTGGAGCCATTTTATAAGGTGCCTTGAACAAAGGAGACGTCTGATGAATTACCTCTATTTGGCTCTGGCTAGAGGTAAACACAGTAGCGCATCCGAAAAAACATCAACAAACTCATGAACAACTAGAACAAACTCAATCGTCACCTCTTTGACACTCTTGTATACCACGCTAACTAAATAACCCCATGCTCTACCATCTAACAGCTGTCTAGCCTCGATCACTAAAATCACTACAGGAGCAACTTTCTTACAAACACCCTAGAACTTAAATCGAGTTCCATTAGGGCTCTTAAAGTTCAATTCCTTTTTGTGACAATCCATGGTGGCGTAATGAACAGGCAACCAATCCATCCTCAATATAGCAACAAAATCAATCAACGGCATTACAAGTAAGGTAACATCAAGACACTTACCCAAAATAGACAACTCATTGGTTTTTATTACCCTACTAACATTCACCGACTGTCCCACCGGGGTAGATACACCCATCTCATAATCAAGCAAAGTAGGCTCTAGTTGCGCGGAATCAACAAAAAGCATCAGAAATAAAAGAATGACTAGCATCAGGATCAAATAATGCAAAAGCCAAATGACTCGAAATAGATATTGTACCAGTAATCACTGAGGCAGAAGCCTATGCATCATCCCGAGTCACATCAGCATCTCGTCCCTGCTTCAATGCACCATATTGTGGTGCCTGCGGGTGCGAACTTTGATTCTGCCTTGGCTAAGAATTCAGTCTATAGTGTGTCCCTAATAACCTCGAGGTGGTGGTTTCTCATTACGAGGACACTGTGGTGATGTATGACTTCTTTGTCCACAAGTGTGACAACTTCTCAAAAGATGACAAGTCTTGTAATGCACCCGAAAACATAATGGACAAGGTGCTCCCCTTTGATTCTCGTCTAAGGCAAAGGGAACTGGTTGATAGTACCGCAAACCCTGATAAGCTCTACCTTCTCCCTAATACTAAACCTGGTACTGTCTATGAAACGACTGAGTCCCACAACTTCGATGATCATCATAAACCTTCCTCTTATTCGAAGAGGGTTGCCCAGTCACTGCGGGTTGAACTGTAACCTCTGGGTTCTTGATATCTAGATCAGTAGCGTAGGCCAAAGCCTCAGAATAATTATGGGGTTTAAAATCCCTCACTCGACCACTTAGGTCATCTCGTAGTTCAATCATAAATTTATCCAGTCTATCTTTAAAAGTTCTCACATATTTTTACGCCTAGCGTGACAATATGTTAAATTCCCTGTCAAAATCAATCACCTCCTTCTTTACTTCCTCAACGCAAGAAACTTGGTCTCATTCTTCAATTTAGTCTCAACAAGGTATTACTTTTCAAAGAAATTCTCCTTAAATCTTTCCCAATAAACATACAAGTCGAGGCATAATGAGCTACCAATAGCATCCCACCAGTAAAGTGCCTCATCGACCAAGGCATAGGTCCCACAATGGACCTTCAAACTATCTGGACACCTGATATAAGAATGAATCCTCTCAATCTATAGCTTCGAGATCACTAGATTTACCATCAAACTTTGGTGGATCATACTTCCTAAATTCCTTCAAATAGGCAGCCTCCTCAGAAGTCTCCACACGGGCTTCTCTGGCCGGTGGTGGAACGAGCGTAACATACGCATCTGCTCTCCTACGGATCTTCTAAAAACAGCCTTATTAAGTACAACCCAATGATGGTAACGGAGGAGGGGGAGGTGGATGTACAGATGACTCATGATCATTCTTCTTAAGTACATTAGGTGGGTCCACCGCTCCATCTAGGCCACCAACACAACCTTGTCCACGACCACTACCCTGAGCTCTCGCAAAAAATGGTTGCTCCACCAAGGAATCCTAAAAAAACATATGCTCCATACTACACACCACCATAAACAAAACATAAGACCACACATTAAGCATGACTAAAAATACACCACACAATTTAATCAATCTTAGACTCAAATGGACAAAGGTACCTGACGTTGATGATTATCGGCCGATGTTCAATGAACTATCATTATAAACATAAAATAACTCTATGTCTACAGAACGGGTACAACTCTTATGCAAACTGTAAAGACCCGACCTCTTTTTACTTAAATTTAACATGACGTCGCTTGGAAATAGTAAAAACCTAATACGTTCATTTCATAAAATAGAGTTTTGGAACTCCAAAACTCATTTCACACATTCAAAATAGTCTCTTTCAAAAATTTAAAACCATAGAAAGCATCAACTGGGCTTAAGGTTATTACAAACAAACAGAAAAGTCTATATACATAGAGTGTTCAAACTCCACACAACAAGACTCGACTCGGTCCTCGAGTCATCAAGCGTCGTGTGCCCTGCCATAACCTGAAATATTTTGGTGTAGCACCATTAACAAACTTGCTAAGTGAGATAATGAATGCTAAAAATAGAAACCATTTGTAAAAGATAAACTAACCAAAACTCACTTGAACTTTCTTTGGCACCTTTCATAATATTTTCTCATTCAGCTGAGCAATTTATAGTACTACTAAATGAATTTTTATCTTAGATGTTTGTCTACCCTTCCCCCGAGGTAATGCAAATTTAACAACACATAGGATGTAAACTTGTAATCTTCATGTAACCGAAATCATTACACAAGAGTTCACGACCAAGTCAATGATAATTCGGGAACCAATAGACAAGATTTGTGGCCTACATCTATGGCCCCTTTTTTTTATAAGAACATAGCCTTAGCTTATCTAGCCCAGGTCTAAGACTTTATAATGTGTTCTCAACACTAGCATAGGTTCACGACCAAGTATTCAAATCCAGGAACCATTACTATGCCTTTCAATCATAGTTTCGAGTAAGCGCACAAGAACTACATCCCCACTTAACCTACAACACAAAAGTCATTCGTGACAACCATTGCAAACTATAGATTCCAATCAGAAAACATGAGTCACTAAACTTTCCCAAAACTTTCACATCTCATTACTCATCGCTTTCAATTACATAATTCATTTGCGATGACAAATTCAAGTTACAAATAAATATGTTCTTATAAGTTTTCTAATGACTTCCAAAACTTATACCATCCCACCACAACACAACATCATAAATTCACTAATTCCATCAACCATCACAAAGACAACAAAAGTCGTTAAAAGTAAAAGAAATGCATTTAATTAAACTATAAGACATATTAATATAAATATTTTTTTAAATCAATAATCAAAACAACTTTTCCATCCAATTGAGCACTTGGATTCTTTTGCCAAATAGTGACCAAATTATCATTCAGTTTGCACATTTCAAAACTCATAAAAGTAATCTCTCTCTTGAATCTTTGTTGAAACACGATATTTACCTACACAAAATAATTTAATGTATTCAATTTACAAAGCTACAAAAATTTAAACACAAAACAAACAACGGACTCGGACGTTGTAAGTAGGTCGAACGGTAAAAAACATAACTTCAAAGGGCATGGATAAACAAATACAAGGTAATGAAAACCGAGATTTCTCGACATGACATTTCACATGGTTATTCTCGATTCCATATTTAGTAATCAACTATTATCATTTTTGGTTAAGAAAACCTAGCCTCGGGTTGTCAGGAAAATATTCAAAACTCAAAGAAAATGAATTAAGGGTATATGACCATCATAAAAAAAACAAAGAAAAGATTACTCTTCATGAACTTTCTAATATTGTCATGATTTTTTCACAACATTTGACAAAGTTTTGATTAAATATTTAAGTTTCGATGAACTAGACTTGGAACACCCAACATAAATCTTTTAAAAACCCAAACTTCATAAATTAGAAAATGTAAAATTACCCTTGTAGACCTCCCGAGTTTGAATTACTTTAAACAACCCTTGGATTCGGAATATACGTCCTATTGCCGTTCTTTTCCATAAAAAATTAAGTAAAATAACAAAATTTTGATCAAAACTTTGGTTTTCTCTCTCTCCTTTTGATACACCCGACCATGGATGGATGAAGAATGATATTTCCCTTTCTTTTACTTACTAAGTTAAGCAAAATCAATCGGGAAGATGACAACTTGCATTTTTATTTAAGGTGGATGATGACATCATGCTTGGCTAGTAAAAGGTGGACTATGACATCCTACTTGCTAAATGGAAGGATGACAAGGTACTTGGTGCTAAATGGAAGGATGACAAGCTACATGAGGCAAAAAGTCCAAAATGCCCTTTAGGTAAAAGTCATAAGTACCCTTACTCTTTACTTTTTTAATGATTAATTTAATCGACCTATTTACCATCCCAACTCAAGTAAAACATTGGTTTAAGTCATTTACCTAACATTCAATTCATAACTCAAACAAGTATGCATGTAAATTTTTTTTACCTTAAAAGTCTCGGGTTGTCACTATTAAATATACTACGTATTCAACTACTCACAATTATACTTAACATTTAAGAATCTATTAAAATAATTATCATATATCTATCTTTTACTCAATAGAACAATCCAACAAGTTAACCCAACATTGTTGTCGGTAAAAAAAAATCCTACGTTCTTTATCTTTGAAAACGTGATACAATATCACATTTTCATAGCTTGATGATATTCCATCACATTTTCTAATCCAACTTGACAAATAAAAAAATTAAACCATTTAATGTTTATAGTCAACCGTCAATATCTACTTTAATTTTTTAAAATATTCCCCAAGTATCTATTTTGCTCATTTTTTAAAACGTTCGGTAGTTCGCTAAAACATATCTTCATTATAAGTTTCCCACCGCCTCTTTTCTTTGAGAACAAGACAAATTCTTCTTCTCGCAATTTGGGTTCCACTACGATTACTTGGTCAAAGCTCACAGGAAGATAAACTCTAGTGATAAGGTGAAATTTTGGACAAAGGATTAGATATAGTATTTGGAAGGTGAAATTTTATTTTGAAAAGGTGAAGGAATGAGACCCATCTTGACATAGGCTTTTCTAACGTCCCATGTTCTTACAAGTAGATTTTTATTTTATTTATTTATTTAATTTATGACATTTAATTGTTTTGATTTAATTAATTTAGATTTAGGAGCTGAAGTCCTTTACTTGTAGTTTATTATTTTAAAAGTGTTAATTAGAAACTAGGTGTAATAATTATTAATTGGCCAATTAATAATAACTAAATCATCACCTAGCCTAGTTTAAAAGTAGTTAGTAAAATTAAGTTAAGTACTAGTGGTCATAGGTGCATTTTTTAATAGAAAGAGGAGACTAAGAGGGCACTTTTTCAAAGAAAACTAACTCATCTTTTGTGCTAGGGTTCATTTACTCTTCCCCATTTTGAAACAAAAACTCAAAACCTCTCGTCTCCCAAAGCTTGTGACGCCGCCCCTCTCTCATCAATACCCAACCAGGTTTTTATCAAATCTTCTCCGTTTTGCTCGAATCTTAGTGCGTTGAACTCTCTTGCTTAAAGGATTCAGAATCTCTAACTCTTGGGACATTTTCCCCATCATCAAGGGTATGTTTTCTCTAATTTGTTTATGGGTTACTCTTCCTCTTCTTTAAAAGTGAAGTTGAGTTGTAATCTTCAAACTCCTATCCTTGAAACTTGAAGATTATAAGTCAATCAATCTTTTGGAGCTTGTTTTGTGTCATCCTTTTGATATTTGTCTTGAAAATTTTAAAACAAAAACACCAAGAAAAAGACCCAAAAACCATGGCCTCTATAGTGGTTTCTCCCATTGTAACTTTGTATTTTTCTATTTACTTTTGGGAGATAAAATCTTGTTCAAAAGCCTTATAAAGGTTTAACCATTGTTAAATTTATCCTAAAAACTAACCAAACGCATTCAAATCGCCCCTAAACTGCTCAAAAACCAAAAGCACACCTCTAGAACCCCCTATTCAGCCGAACCTTGTATTTGCCCATTACCAGGCTGTTTTTGTTGCTTTTTCGTTTTACGTGTCTTTTGATGTTGTATGGTTATATTGATATGTTTTAGATATAATTAATTGTAGGTGGTATTGGTTTGCTCGCTTGACGCTCTCATTGGGACGTTATTCTCTTACTTTACTAAAATGTGAGGATAAAAAGAATTTACGGTAAATTTAGGAACCAAATGCATGAACGAATTGTATTTATTAGGAGTTGAGTAACATCTTGGAATCAAGAGGCAATAGCATGCTTAATGTTAAGGATTACGCCTGGGGAGTATATAATGGCTTTTTCCCATAAGTAAAATTGAACTTTAAGTTGGTTAGTTTTAGTCTATACTAGAATTACTGTTTTTAGACTTTTCTTGGGATTTTCTGAGCTTTGTGTTCTATATTATTGATATTAAGGTTGGTTGGATTCAAGACTTGAAGAAGTATCATGAAATTACAAGTTTATGGATTATATGGAAGTTGTGAGTTGAAAAGTATTATGGGACTCTATTTTAGTTCTTACCCTGAGAATCTGTTTAAGTTATTTGCACCTTGGAACTCTGATTTATTTTCCTTCTATGTCGATAATCTGTGAGTTAATCTGAACTTGAGAATCTGTTTATGATTATGGAGATTGTGGAACTTCTGTTGTGTTTGTGCAAGAAAAAAGTAACTAAGATTATAAGGACCCTCACTGCCTTATAATCTTAAGTTGCATAATGGTTGTTAAGATTATGGTAAGGTATGCTAGATAATAGATAATGTGTAGACTGCGTGTACTTGAATTATTGTTTGTTCTTATGTTGTATACATATAGGTATCATGAGAAATGCTAAAGACTGCGTGTACTTTGCATGATTGATGGGAATGAATAATGAGATAATGTCTGACTACATGAGCTGACATTATTTGGTATTATTCAAGAATGTTGTGATACATATATGAGGGAAATTTAAAGACTGAGTGTACCTTGCATGTTTAGGTGAGATAATGAGATAATGTTAGACTGCATGTACTTTCATTATCTGTCATTATTCACATATTGATTGAAAGTAAGAAATGTAAAGACTGAGGTGTATTTTGCATGTTTTAGGCGAGATAATGAGATAATTTTGAGACTGTGTGTAATTACATTATTTTTCATTATTTGCATATTAATTGCAATTAAATAATGTTGAGACTACGTGTACTTAATATGTGTTTGTTTGAGGTTGGGAATTTAAATTTTTATATGTTAGTATGAGAAATGAGATCATGAGTGGTTGGAAACATGACTACTTGTAGTATTAAAGGGTTTTGCCTTATTGGGAGTTGAATGGAAATATTTGTGGTTATGTTTGGGGTAGCCAAGAGTTAATAGGTTTTTTTAACACAAATCTGGATTCGTATTTAGGATCTAAAGTTACTTTATCTTCTGTTTATCTTAACTGGGTGTTTTCGCTCATGATACTACTTTTCAGGTGCGGGACGTGGTCATGGTCGAGGCATTGGAGCTTGTGCAGCTTGATCTTGGAGTGATGATGATGAGATGGACTATAGTGGTTTTGTAGTCCATGGATTGATTTATGTTTTTCTTTTATTTATACTTGGTCTGTTGAGCTCGTGAGAGCATTTTACACTTAATTGGTATTATTTAATTGGGTTTATGGATTTATTAAGCATTAACTTTCAGATTTTGATTATGATGAAAAGGGGTGCACATCCTATTATTTTGGAAACGACTATGGGTTTTCCCACTTTTAAAAAGATTAAGGGTTTAATCCCATTTATTTACAAGTGTTTAATTATTTAAAGTCTTTCGCTTGGGTCATTTATATTTTATTTGGAAATAAAAAATTCGGGCCTTTACAACATTAGACTCAATCTCAATGGTTATGTTTGATATGGTAAAAAGTGAAGTGTGATATGTTTAGCTTTACATAGACTTTGAATTCAATAATTATGGTTGGGTTAACCCGAAAAAAGATGTAATGACTTTGAGTTCAATAATTATGGTCAGGATTGAACCGCAGTATTGTTTGATTTGAACGAAAACACTAAAATGCAACAAACCTGAATTTATGCAGGTTTTGATCTCTACCAGGACTAAACCGCAGTATGGTTTGATTTAATTGAAATTGTAAAATACGATGAACCTGGATTGACGAAGGTTTTGACCTCTACCGAGATTGAACCGTAGTATATGGTTCGATTTAACCTGAAAAATAAAATGTGATGGACCGCGATTCATACAGGCTTCAACTTATACTAGAAATACACCGCAATATGGTTCAATTTAACCAAAAAATTAAAATGTGATGGACCACAATTGACGCAGGCTTCGACCTCAACCGAGACTGAACCGCATTATGGTTCGATTTAACCAAAGAAATAAATTGTGATGGTCCGTGATTGATTTAAGCTTTGACCTCTACCAATGCTAACTTGGAGTCTGGTTCGATTTAACTGAAAATGTAAAATACAACGAACTTGGATTGACATAGGCTTCGACCTCTACTGGGAATGAACCACAATATAGTTCGATTGAATAGAAAAGAATTAAAACTCAGCTTATATAATAAACCTATGTTGTGAGTACGCAAAGCAGAATAGGACTAAGACATTTTATTTAAATCATAACATCACAATAACCTGGACATGGAGTTAAATTAAAAACTTTCATAAGAATCATGTTTAACATCAACATTTGGCACGTCGGCTCTTTCAAAACATCGAGAATACGTTAAAATATTTAAAGTACGTGGTGCACCAAGATAGGTTTTTGCAAGTCTTTATACACACATAGTTTATTTACAAACTTTACGAAAGCCTCGACCTCGGACTGAGGTCACAAAACGAGCCAAAAGTTACTTCCTTAACACACTTTGCATATCCAGAGCCTAATCCAAAAGCTCCCCATCTCGAAACATCAACGAACACCACCTGCCGCGCCTCGACCTCATCCTCTACCAATACCTGAAAGGTGATTTAGAGCACCTTTGAGCATGACACTCAGTGATAACAAAACGAATTATGGTAATGATATGCAATGTTCAGAAATGACATAATCAAAAGGAGTTAACAAAGTATGATTGCATATGTTTAACGAAAAGCTTTTAACATGTATGCTTAATCAAAACTAACAATATAGCAAGTACACGATCAAGTCTCGTCCACTTTGATCAATCCGGTGCCCCTATTAAAAAATGTTTGTTTTGTAACATTTCAAAGATAATATCATTTTTTAATTATTCTTTTTTATATTTTAAATTGCATTAAATTACAAGTTTGGTTCTTCCCTTTGTTATTTGTGTCAATTTAGCCTTTATACTTTAATTTTTTATTTTAGTTGATGAGTTCACATAAAATTTTACTTTGTAAAAGGTTCTTTAAAATAATTAAAATATTTTTTTTATCAAATTTAATTTTAAAAATATCATTCCATTGTAGAATAAACATGTTCAAATTACCGAACTTCATATAAAATTTATAGATTTTCACAGGTAAAATATTTGACATATAATAAGATACTATGCAAAACATATCACGTGCAAGACACGTGTTAATATACTAGTATTTTAAAAAGAGTCTCGTTTATAAAAAAAAAAGTTAAATTAGTGTTAGTTTCAATTTTACACTTAATATTTTAAAATTTTCAATTATACTATCAACTTTTTATTTTATATCAAAAATCACCTTTTTTTTTTTGAGATATTACATCAAATTGGGGGAGGGGGAACTCGAACCTTCAACCTCAAGGGAAGGGAGTATGTGCCGAACCGATTGAGCTATGCCATCACCTTTTAAAAAATATAATTTGTATGCAATTTAAGTTAAGTTTAACAAAAATTGAAAGATCATGGTATATTTAAAAGAATATCAAAGTTGTTCAAAATCTTCAGCAGACACGCACGCAGGTTTCCCTTTTCCCTTTCCCTTTGGTCAAAAACCACTGATTTGATTTAGGGTTTATAGTCTCTGATCTTATCACCAATTATTTCCCCTATTGAATCTGAAATCATTATATGCATCTCCTTCTTCTTCAATTTCAGTGAGAAATTGTTAGGGTTTTGGTATCGAGAATCAGATAATGGATATTAAGCTCTTTTCATTTCCTGCAAATGCTCCTCCACTTTCCATCATTATCGCCTCTAAGCTTTCTGGAATCGCTACCCCTTCAGATTCTTCTCTTCCTTCTGATTCTGTTCCATTCTTTCTCTTCTCAAATGGGTATCTTCCAATTTCTCTCTTTTCTTTCTACTTATTTTGTTTGTTTATTTTTTTTTTTTAGCTTCTTAAAGACTGATTTTTTTTAGATATTACTTTGATTTTTCATCAATATTGAATAATTATTGAGTTGATTGATGCTGCTGTAACGTCTAATCACTTTTTGAAACCTTAGTTTTTCAATTTTGTAGGTTGAGCTTTGATTTTTATTATCATTTTGTCGTTTGGCCTTTGGATTACCTAGTTTTGAATTTTATTGATGGAGCCTTGAAATTTGAGCATATCATGAGAATCCGTTTGAACATGAATCCTTTTTGACAGTTCTCTATAACCTAGTATTAACACAAAACTTGGAAGATTTCGACTGAAGATCAATGTGGTTAATGGCGGAATTTGTGTCTATACTTAGATTTTGCTTCATGGTTTAACTGGTACATGGGTAAGTTTTCAGTTTTAGAAACATGGTGTTGGTGCTACTAATAGCATTTTTTCTGCATAAATTTTAAATAATGCTAACTATCTTTTCTTATCTAAAAAAATAATGCTAACTATCTTATCTAGACGATCGACATTTTTTATTCAATCAAGTTCTAATGTCTATGATTTATGCCAGTCCCCATTCTTATTTAACTCCAAATCCATTTTCTTTTATGTCTATCTATATATTCCATTGCCATAAAGGAAGCCTCTATCTTCTCTCCCAATTGTTATTTTTCTATCTTACTGAATTTGCCAATTTTTCTTACATGAAGCTGATTTCTCTTTTATTTTGCCTCCCAATTTTTTATGGTATTATAATTTATATCTTCTTTGACTCCAAGAATATAGATCACAAAGAAACCAAAATTTCCAGACCCTCTCTTAGTTGAAATACATTCACTTATTACATTATATATACCAAGTGTGCATTAACCTCCACTGATGCTTTATGGCTGTTCAATTAAAAAGAAGATGCTTCATTGTGATTTTATCCAAAAAAAAAGATGCTTCATTGTGATAGGTAATGTGATGGTTAAGGGTATATTAATAAATAAGTGAGAGTTTGTTAGAGGAATGAGATCATAAATACTAATCAAGTGAATAAGAAGGGGTTAGGATATCAAAATATATAGAGAGCGCCTCTTGAAAGCTTAGAAACTTTGTATTTCTTTATTTTCATATGAATATCAGTTTGGTTCTTATCACATGGGTTGTCGGTTTCTCCACTTTCTTGCTGTCTTCCAGAAAGGTCTTGTTTTGAGTTGAAAATTGGAATTTAACTTTTCTCAGGCGACTTTTGTGCTTGTGTTGAATCTCGCTGTCAACTTTGGTCCTAGTTTTGAGTTATATTTAGTTGAAATTTATTTTTGAAAGTTTTGTGGTTTTGATTTTTTGGGGTTACGGTATAGTATGTTTTGTGGCTTTTGGTTTAGTTGTGCCACTTTATTTTTTTTTCATTATTGTATTTCTTTCTTCTTTCATTATTTTAATGAAATGTCCTTTTGAGGTGCTTTATTCAAAAAAAATTTATTTTTGAAAGTTTCTGTTGTATTCCCACTGTCTTAAATTTACTGATTTAGAATTTATTTGTATTGTCTCTCCGTCCGGCTGTTTGTATTTACTGATACTCATTTTTAAGTCATTTTGTTTTAGGCTGAAGTTGCATGGAACATATGTGCTTCTACGTTATATTGGTCGAGTTGCCAATATTCCTAATTTCTATGGCCAGAATGCATATGAATCCAGCCAGGTAAGTAAAAAAGTATACTGTAATAACATGATGTGTGGTCTGTTGTTAGTTATTTTTAAAAATTATTAATATTATAGTTTGTGGGTAATTGCTGACAAATGAATTGCTTTTACATAAACATGTGAATTATAAACCCAGATTGATGAATGGTTGGAGTACGCCCCTATCCTTTCCTCTGGTTCTACATTTGAGAAAGCATGCAATTATGTTGATGAATACTTGGGAGCACGCACATTTCTTGTGGGCTATTCTTTGTCACTCGCAGATGTAGCAATCTGGTCTGGTTTAGTAGGTAAAGTTCTTTTTATCAGATCTACCACTCTTGCCATCCTCCTAATAGCTGGCAGCTGTCTTTTTTGTCTTCCTTCTTTTTAAGAGGATATCGTGTCTATTTCCTATCAGAGAGGAGGGGGGACGATGCTGTGAAAGATTCTTATATCTAATCCACATGCCCATACCTGAGTCAGCTTATTGATGCATAGATATTGTTTTCTTCACAGGAACTAGGCAACGATGGGAGAGCTTAAGAAAGTCAAAGAAGTACCCAAATCTTCAACGATGGTTCGATTCTCTCTTAGTAGAATATCATGATGACTTGGATGATATCTTAACCACATATGTTGGCAAAAAAGGATCAGGAAAGTCTGCAGGAACTAAATTGAAGGAGCAACCGGGCGCCATTCATAAACCAAATAGTGTCAATGGGGACACATCTGATAAGGGGAAGTTGGGAAGCAGATCTACATTTGAAGTTGATCTTCCAAATGCAGAGATTGGGAAGGTGCGTTTGCGTTTTGCCCCGGAGCCTAGTGGATATCTCCATATTGGGCACTCAAAAGCAGCTTTGTTGAATCAGTATTTTGCCCAGAGGTACCAAGGGCATGTAATTATCAGGTTTGATGATACGAATCCTGCTAAAGAAAGCAATGAGTTTGTAGAAAATCTTCTAATAGACATCGAGACTTTGGGTATTAAGTATGAGACTGTCACATATACTTCAGATTACTTCCCCCAGTTAATGGAAATGGCTGAAAAGTTAATTCATCAGGGGAAAGCATACATTGATGATACTCCACGTGAACAAATGCAGAAAGAACGAATGGAAGGCATTGAATCAAACAGTAGGGGCAACAGTGTTGAAGAGAACCTAAGATTATGGAAGGAGATGATATTAGGAACTGAGCGGGGTTTGCAGTGTTGTCTTCGTGGGAAACTTGATATGCAGGACCCAAATAAATCTCTTCGAGATCCAGTATATTACCGTTGTAATCCAATTCCCCACCACCGGATTGGTTCCAAATATAAGATATACCCAACTTATGATTTTGCTTGCCCTTTTGTTGATTCTATAGAGGGTATTTCACATGCACTTCGATCTAGTGAATACCATGACCGTAATGCACAGTACTACCGAATCCAAGAAGATATGGAACTAAGAAAGGTTCTAATATATGAATTTAGCCGGTTGAACATGGTGTACACACTTCTCAGCAAGCGTAAGCTTTTGTGGTTTGTTCAAAATGGGAAGGTTGATGGATGGGATGATCCTCGATTTCCCACTGTACAGGGTATTGTTCGAAGAGGCCTGAAAATTGAAGCTTTAATACAATTTATCCTTGAACAGGTATGGCAATTCTCAGGTTACTAGAAAAATTCTTTAGAATATAGAGAAACTGGTATACACTTACAGCACTTGTCCTTCCAATAGGAATTTTATTTGTTGTAGCATGATAAATGTTATCTTTCTTTAGGAAGTAGTCTGCTCTGCAGTTAACTTTCTTTATAATTTCTTGATAGAGGTGGATTTTCTACGACCATTCTTTAGGAAGTTTGAGTTTCTAGCATTTGAATAACTGTGCAATGATCCTTATATTCAATATCTGTCTTTTGTAAAATATGTTTCAACTTCCAAATGATAAATATTATGCTTGTTTCATGTTCTCTCGGAAGGAATCAATGTTTTCCATCTTTATGAAAGTTGATTTTATCTATTTCTTTCCTATGTTTTAGGGGGCATCGAAAAATCTCAACCTAATGGAATGGGATAAACTGTGGACCATTAATAAGAAGATTATTGATCCTGTGTGTCCCAGACATACTGCAGTTATTGAGGAACGACGCGTATTATTCACCCTTGATAATGGTCCCGAGAAACCATTTATTCGAGTCATACCCAGGCATAAAAAATATGAAGGTGCAGGTGAAAAGGCTTCAACTTACACAAAAGGGATATGGATTGACCAAGTGGATGCACAATGCATAAAAGTTGATGAAGAAATCACTTTAATGGACTGGGGAAATGCAATAGTAAAAGGTATTGAGAAGGACGGAGAGGGATATATCACACAATTGTCGGGGATTTTGCATCTTGAAGGCTCTGTGAAGACTACAAAGTTGAAGCTTACATGGCTGCCTGATACAACTGAACTAGTCAACCTCTCACTTATGGAGTTTGATTATTTAATCACAAAGAAGAAGGTAAGGATGTTTGATATGATTTCATGAGCACTTCTTTTCACGGTAAATGTTGTGATGAGTCTGTGTTTCTTTGGATTAGAGATCCAGGTGGCTGATTCTCAATTGTCTATATAAGAAATGACTAAAGTAAATATTAATGCTATGCATGTTGATATGAGAGTATTCACTTTGAGATTGTTTTTGTGTGTGTTTTTTCCCATTAATGTTAAATCACCACTAGACACAAAAGATGAAGAAAATTTAGTCTTTTAATTTATCTCAACACCGCCCTTCACGTGTGGGTTTGAATATTTGTATCTAGCCCAATCACGTGGAACATTAAAAACTGCGGAAGAAATGACAATCCAGGGAGTTTGAACTCAGGACCTTCTAACCTATCTCCTTTTCTTAAAAGCCAGATGGCAATATGCTTCCTTAGCCTTTTTCAGTTGTTTCATATTTATGTACAAGTTAGTTTGTGGGCTTGTTATAATTTGAATGATGTTCAAATATCTGGGAAAACATATATTGTGAATTGAAGAAATCAGATGTTACTCCAAGTTTTTCATTATATGGCTCAGAAGTGACTATATCTTATAATGTTATTTGTTTTTGTTTTTGATTAATGGTAATAAGGAATTATAAAATGCTATTGCAGTTGGAAGAAGGAGAGGATTTCATTGATGTACTGAATCCATGCACAAAAAAGGAGACAATTGCCGTGGGGGATTCAAATCTGCGAAATCTTAAGCGTGGGGACGTCTTGCAGTTAGAGAGGAAAGGGTATTTCAGATGTGATGTTCCTTATGTTCGATCCTCAAAGCCTTTAGTACTTTTTGCAATCCCAGATGGAAGGCAGCAGTCATGTTTGAAGTAAAATTCTCAAGTTTTTTTTCCCTTTCACAAAACTTATCGAGAGTCGGGATTCGAACTCATGATACGTCAAACTTACAATTGATCAGGTTTTTACCATTACATTTTGCGGGACTAAGATTAATCTTTAATGATGATGTATTTTTGTCCGATATCTATTTATACCCTTAGAACATTCTATACTTTTTTCCCTTTATCAAATTATGTTGTTTTGGCCTTATTTCACTTTGACCAAATTTTGTGCAATTATCAAGTAACGAATTGATTCTTTTGTTGCTAAAGAGAAAGGTTCACTGTGCCACCCTAGAATTAAGCCTTCTAAAACCGTTTGCTTCAAAATGAGCTGACTTTTAAATGCTGAAAAGTACCACCACCCTTTTTTTTCGTTCGGGATACTATAATGGGTGATGTATGTATATAGTCACCATGACTCTTAATATAAAGGATTATAGCTATTATCCCAAAAATAAAATAAAATAGTAATTTGGAGAGATAATAAGGTGGAGAAAAAAATATTTTTAACCTTAAAAGATATTTTTTCAAAATTCAAAAAGAAAAGAAAACTTCTCTCAACAAGATCTTCTCAGAAAAAAAAACGTTCTTATCTCATCATTTTCTCAAAAGAAAAAGATCTCATGACTTCTCTCAACAAGATCTTCTCAGCAAAAATAAGAAGATTTATGTATGTAATCTCTATTTTCAGATTCTCTCTTCTATCCTCGGAAAAACCTCTATTTCAGTTTCATATCTTTCATAAAAAAATAGAAATTTGTTTTTCCCATAAAAGCTACCTTGTGGATGCCTTTATTTTTGGATTTGGCTCATTTTAATATCTTTGATATATGACCCGTTTCTATTTTTTATTTTTTTAAGCAGATATGGATAATGAAAACAAAAGAAATGCACTAGAGAGGAAAACAATCAAAAAGTCATTCTAAATATATGATATGATATATTAAATAAGGAAATTTCATTGGGTGACAGATTTTTATGTAGTATTTGTAAAAATATCAACTCAAAAAATTATTTGCAAATATAATAATTTTTACAATGTTTATCAATGATAAACAGTGGTTTATGTGTTTATCAGTGATAAACTTAGTGTAAAAATACGTAATTCAATGTTTATCACTGATAAACCAGATAAAAAATTACTATTATTTTTTTGAGCTTTTATTTTTACAAATATTACTACAAAAATTGCTAGATTTGTAAATGCCCCTATTAAATATATAGAATGTAGATGATGAACACAATTCCTAAAACGAAACCAAATTCAAGGCCACTTGGTTGCATGACCAGAAAGTCAGTATATTTCATTTATATTTATCTTGAACTTCTTTACATCAAAATGTACATCATCAATCCTATATAAGTACAATATCATTGATATATATGGTATATTTATCTTAATTTAAAATAATTATACATGATTTACGATTCTACATAATATACTAGTTTATATTAAAAAGAAAAGTAAGATAAAAAACTTCGTGTAGAAGTCTATTCAACTTTATGTAAATCCAAATACTTAAAAGACTACCCAACTTTTAGGTTTACAAAATTTAATTCAAAATCATTTTTAATCATTATATCCACTAAGAGATAATCTTAAAATTTAAATATCATCAAATCAAACGTAAATGTGAAATTAATACCTCACCCAAAATGAAACTATAAAGTTACTAGAAAACTAATTAATAAAATGACTATAAAATAAAAAAAAAATCAATAATATTACTTTGAGTTTAATTAAAAATATATAAAAGTGCCCTTATAAATAAATATAAAAAAGTTTATTAAACAAAGAGATATGGAGAGTAATTTTTACATGGCTTTTGCAGTTGGTGCCTGTAGTTGAATAATTTATTTTAGAAAAATAAAATTAATCGAGATTAAGATAAATATAAAATATTTGTTATCCACTTTATCTAACCTCAAATCAAATCCCTTTTTTTTAAATTATCATCAAATAATCTAATCTAAAACTTTTTTTTTTTTTTCAAATTATCATCAAATATCTTCTCAAAACTCAAATCACTTTTCTAAATATCAAAATCTCAAATCAAATATGAACAATTTTCTTCTTCAAAGAATCTCAAATGCAGCCATGAGAAGAACTAAGAGATACCATGGGAAAGAAGAAAGAAAAGAGGAGAATCCGAAAATGAGAACCATTAGCATATTTTCAAAGCTTCCTTCTCACATAATTTTGATAATAATTTCCAAACTCCCCATCGTTAGTCTACCTCGTTGCCGAATCGTATGTCGAAAATGGAATGATTTAGTATTAGATTATGCTTCCTCTTCCGCTTTCAAACATTCTCACAACATTTTCTACCTGAATAAGGGTCCCATCTTACATTTTATGGACGACATTGGTTCCACTAGGTTAGATTTGGTTTCCTCCTTTAGATTACATCGTCGTTGGCGGTTTAGCGAATTTGTTAACTCATGCAACGGATTGCTCTTTCTAGTTGATAAACGAGACGAGGAATATTCTTATGTATTAAATCCGATGACAAATGAGTATATGAATCTTCCACCGCATCATGTCGTTGATGAGAACTTGACAACTCGTTTCGGATTTGGTTTCAGCCTTGAGACAAAGCAGTACAAAATAGTTAGGGTTGGGTTTGATAGTGATTTTCATGTTAATTTATATCAGAGTGTAGAGATTTTCATATTAGGTCATAGTTGTGAATGGAGGTCCATAAACTCTATACCTTTTTCTCTCTATAACTTTCAGCACGGAGTTTATTTAAATGGAGTTCTCTATTGAGTTGCAAACGATCTTGATACAGGAAGAACTATTATATGTGGTTTTGATGTTGAAGGCGAGAAATTCAAACCGGTACCTCTTCCTCAATCTGTCTTATTAAATTTTTCCGGTATTTGTATTCAGGTCTTTAATAACCATCTCTATCTAAGTTCTTGTTACGAATGTGAATTGCGTTATGAGATTGAAGTGTGGAAGATGCAAAATCGTGTAAATGAAGAGTCTTGGAAAATAGAATTTTCTTATAATGACATTCCACAAGAATGGAAGGTGTTAAAACAAGGTAGGAGACAGAAGATCCAACTCATCAAAGTCTACGAAAATGGAGAAATCTTGTCTTGTATTAAACAAGAATATTCGATCTTGTGTAATACAAAGAATGGAAAAATAAAAAGATTAAAAAAGATTGATGGATTGATATTTAATTTAAGGGTTTGTCAATTCGATTCCCTAACTTTTGATCATCTTGAGAAGATTATAGGAGGAGTTGGTTGCCATTTAAACAAGAAAGAATGCTTTTTTCTTTTTTCTTTTTTAATGCTTTTTTATTTTTTCCTTTTTAAGTTTTGGTGGGTTTAAAGATTGTCAACATTCTACTTACTTTGATTGCTTACATGTGAAAGAAAGTGGGTTTTTTTTTTTTGCTGAGGAGAAAGAGCTAAAAACATTGTAAGTAATGTTTTATTTGTTACAATTATTTTGCAAATTATGTGAATAAAATATTGATTTTAAGAGAAATAGGAGAAATGCTTATATTATTTGTTAGTGAAAATGATAAGATGTGTGATTTATTTTTGTGTGCTTGAAATGTAAATTAAATAGGAAGGAAGCAAATTGATCAACAATTTTTTATGAGTTTAGTTTCTATTTGCCACCTATAATTAAAATATGTTTCTTTAACTCTTGTAATTTAGATTTAAATAAAAACCAAAATTAGGCCTGCACGACCACCTAGTGTATGTTATTCTTGATATTTTTATCTCTCACCTTCAATTCCCTATAAAATACAAAATTGGATGCAGGGAAAATAATTTTTAATATTTTATTGAGGAAAAGGACGAGTATTAAGTGGATGAAAGGAAAGCTATAATTACTTTAATTTCCCCTTTTCTCCATGGGTTAACCAATGTGCTGTGTGTGATTGTTTTTGGGACTAATAATTAATAAATATTTTATTTGATATTACCTTATAATTTTATTTTTTTTTATAAACCTTATAATTAATTATTTGATATTGCCTTTAATTTCCTCTTCATGTTATTAGTTATGTGAAACTTTTTAGTACATATATTTGTGTAAGGATATAGTTGACATTCAACGTTATGAGTTATAAGTGTTTTGATAGATATATATCAGTTTAACGGTATCATTTATGAAGTATTTCAGAACTTTATGTACATTTTTAGAATTGATTTTACCTCTCTAGTATTAATTTACTAAATAATTACATTTATATATGTTAAAAAACGTTATGATTATAAGTGTTTTTAAAGAAATATTAGTTTACAAAAGATTCTACTCATTGAACCACTTAGCTCGTTGTTTTCAAATGTTTTTACAACTAACTGAGTGATATTATGCGTGCGCATGTTCTTGAGTATTTTAAAATTTGTGGTTTTATAATTGTTTGGAGAATTTACAAAATATATCTTTTATCTGTTTTAAAAAGAGGATTGAAAAGTTCTTTGAAGGTGTTTTATTATTTCCTATGGTTGTTGGCCTCACAAGAACTACCGAACCCTTCCGGTATTTCGATTGAATTACCGTGGAAAATAACAGGGTATGTGAGAGATTACATTGACCTGTAAATATGATTCGATTATTCTTATTTTCAAGTTATCTTTTAGATTCTTCCTATACCATTTATTAACAAGTCTTTTGCTCTAATTATTATTAGTTACTTAAATGTCAGTAATTTAAAAAAATCACTGGATCAATAAATTTAATTTTTAATAATGATGTATTTTTGTTGAATGTCAATTATAAGGGTTGTAACACATCCATTCTTAAACTTTCAATTCTAAAAATTGATCCGTGTTAAAATTATGCTCAAGAAAATTGAGTTGACAAAGTACCTCAATAAAACTTGAAATTCTGCATCTACAAACTCTTCAATAAATTTAGCACATAATTAAACTTTTTTAATTTTGTTGTCGCAGGTTTTTTTTTTTTTTTTAATTCAGCACAATAAAATACTACAAAATTAAAAAAAGAATTGTTGTTGCGTAAAAATGGATAGCTTCCACGTAGGCAACGAACTTAATTTATGGGACGAGTCGGAGGAAGTGAGCTGCTTCGACGGCGTGCTACGTAGGACCTGCACATGAAAGGAAAAGAGCACCGGTGTGGTGCCGGCCTAACACCCTCCGATGCTAAAATCAGAGCACGCAGAGCTAGTGTGCCAGATAGTAGTAGTAGAGATTAGTTACCTAATGAATGAGTTTCTTCTCCTATTTATAGGAGAATATGTTGATGACATCACCGTGCCACGTGTCACGTCAGGATTGGGCCACGTGTTGCTTCTCAGTTACGTGTCGCTTCTCAGTTACGTGTCGCTTTCGGGTTACGCCACGTGTCACTTTCTGATTGGACACTTGTAATCGGTTTAGATATGTAGGTCTATGTTGGAGTCTGCGTATCCAGGTCTTTACAGGTGCATGGACTTTATGCCTAGGTACCACGGTCAGACGAGGTGCTTCGGACCAGGTGCTTTAGACCAGGTGCTTTGGACCAGGTGCCTAAGTACCACGGTAGACCAGGTGCTTTGGATCAGGTGCCTAAGTACCACGGTAGACCAGGTGCGTAGACAAATCTTATCAAGTTGTAAAATTCCCCGTGTAATCTAATTTCACCCCACAACAGAGGCCCCTACTCCTGAGTTGAGTTGAGATGCAAGTTCAATGCTACTTGGGAGTATTATTTCAAAGTGGAATTTTGCCTCGGTCAATTTTCTGAAAATATTCTAAGTAAAATTTTTTCCGAAGACTCCACCACCAAAGAATGAAAACATTGATTTTCCATAAATTTTTCTTCAATCTTTTTTAGACTGCCATAGTGAAATTTTTTATAAGAGATCTGAGCCGTTGCCTTTGTCTCGGTCCAATGGTTGAGACATCAATCAAATCAAGAGATAAGAATCAAATCAGGGATAAGATCAAATTTCTATAAATATCAGAGTTCAACTTCTTCCATAATTCACAATTTGGAGAACCGGTAAGTTTCAAATTTTCCTCATCCTCTCTTTTTCTTTTATTTGAAGACTCTTTTTGCCATCGTCTTCTTCAACTTCTTTTGACTTTGCAGACTTGTCTTCTCATCCAGAATAAACGAACGGGGTGGAACGTCAAATTATCAGGTACATGCTTCTCCCTTTCTAGGTCTAAGATATTTTCTTATAACGTAGAAACTTATAATTTTAGGGTTTGACATTCTGATTTAATTGGATTGAGTAAAGAAAAGAATACATCTAATGTAGTTGAATATTGAGAAAAAGAATAAGAAAAAAAAAAAGGAATAGAAAGAAAGTTAAAAAAAAAAAAAAAGAAAGAACAGCGCCTAAAGAAAGAACAGGGCCGTAGGCGCTGTTCATCACTTTTTTTTTTCCTTGCAGGTACAAATACCCGCGGGTCAAAACCTGACCCGCGTGACCTTTATTATTTTTTTTTTTTTACACCTTCAGGTGTAATGACCCGCGGGCAGGCACGTGGGTCAGGTTTTGACCCGTGTGTCCTTTTCCTTTTTTTTTTTTTTTTACCTCTACCTGCATGCTGCAGGTGTAATGACCCGCGGGTCAGGTTTTGACCCGCGTGTCCTTTTTTTTTCTTCTTCTTCTTCTTCTTCTTCTTCTATCGCTGTAGCTTCTTTTTCACGTCTAACACTTAACTTATATAGTAGGTAGGTAGTTGAACTCCACCTTCTTCTCTCACTAGAGCTGAGCTCACCGCCGTTTCTGACACAACCAAATATAAAAACAATTCTTCACCTAGGACGGGCTTGGAGAGTAGAGGCGCGGAGCTTAAGTAATCCTTTAGCTCTATGAAGGCCCTTTCACACTCCCCTGTCCATTCAAACTTGCTTCCTTTTCGAAGAACTTTAAAGAACGGGAGACACTTATCTGTTGCCTTTGATACAAATATGTTCAGCGCTGCTACTTTCCCATTCAGACTTTGTAATTGTTTGAGGTTCTTGGGAGACTCCATGTCTAGGACAGCTTTCAACTTGTCGGGATTTTCCTCTATACCTTTTTGGTGGACCATGAATCCAAGAAATTTTCCTGAAGTTACTCCAAATGCACATTTTTCCGGGTTAAGTTTCATCTGGTACCTTCTAAGCACATCAAATGCCTCTTTTAAGTCAGAGGTATGTTGGTCTGCCTGCCGGCTCTTGACCAACATGTCGTCTACATAGACTTCCATGTTTCTCCCAATCTGCCTTGTGAACATTTTATTCACCATTCGTTGGTAGGTTGCTCCTGCATTCTTTAGCCCAAACGGCATAACCTTGTAGCAATAAAGCCTTTGACTTGTCACAAATGACGTTTTCTCCCGATCAGGTTCGTACATTTTGATTTGATTGTAGCCTGAGTAGGTATCCATAAAAGTCATCATCTCATGTCGTGCTGTGGCGTCCACTAACTGATCAATTCGAGGTAAAGGGAAACTATCTTTTGGACATGCCTTGTTGAGGTCAGTGAAGTCTATACATACCCTCCATTTTCCATTAGCTTTTTTAATAAGAACAACGTTGGACAACCAGTCCGGGTAGTGTACTTCTTGGACACAGTCCGCTTTTAAAAGCTTTTCTACCTCTTCAGCTATAGCTTCATTCCTGGCCTGGTTAAATACTCTACGTTTCTGTCTAACGGGACGGAAGGTGTGGTCGACATTCAAACGATGAACCATGATCTTTGGGTCAATGCCAGACATATCTTCATGAGTCCAAGCAAACACATCAACATTTTCTTTGAGAAATTTTATCAAGTCATCTCTCTGCTGACTCCCCAGTTTTGTCCCGATTTTGACAAGCTTTTCTTCATTAAGAAGTGGGACAGACTCCATGTCTTCCGTTGGCATTGCTCTTTGTTCAAACTCTTTTGGTGGTACTACTAAGGGAGATTGCTCTGCTTCTTCAGTTAAGAGGGTCGTTGCAGGCTGCACCTCTTCCTCAGTTCGTTATACCGCGATCATGTTTACCAGTGTAGCACCCCTCATAGCTGTGTAATAACATTGTCGGGAGACCTTTTGCTCCCCTTAAACTACCCCTACTCCGCCTGGAGTAGGGAACTTCATCATTTGATGGTAAGTCGAAGGAACGGCCTTGAAAGTGTGGATAGTAGGCCTCCCTAATATGATATTGTAAACTGAAGGGTGTTCGACCACTACGAATTCTACCATTTTAGTGATGGTGTTGGACTCTTCTCCGAAAGTGACTGGTAATTCAATACTCCCTTCAGGGATGACTTGCTCTCCTCCAAATCCCACTAAGGGTGCTAGACTTCTCTTCAATTTTTCCCTTCCAAATCCCAATTTTTCAAAAACACTGAGAGATAGTACATCTACCGAGCTACCTCCATCGACCAAGACCCGATGTACTCTTAAGTTAGCCATAATAATTACCACCACCAGGGCATCATTGTGAGGGTGATGGATATCAACTACTTCTTCTTCATCAAAATCTATTTTTGCCTTTCGAACATGCATTGTTGAAGTAGAAAAGACCTCGAATTTGGGTGGAGCGTGACTCGGTTCTCGAGCGCTCGCCTTTCTTTTTCTACTCGACTCTCCACCAGCTGGTCCACCAAAAATAGTTCTTATGTCTCCACCTAAGGATTTTTGACCACCTCGGTCTTGGTCTTTCCGTTCGGGTCTAGATTCACGTTGCCCTTCTTCCCTCCTCATCACAAATTCCTTTAAGTACCCTCTCTGAATTAAAGCTTCAATTTCCTCCTTGAGATCAAAACAGTCGGAGGTGGTGTGACCATGATCCTTGTGGAAAAGACAATACCTATCTTTATTTCTCTTGTTAGATCCCGCCTTCATCCTTGACGGCCACAAACCAAGTTCTTGTCTTGGATTTCCATGAGTAGTTGTTCTGCTGGTATGGTGGTGGGGGTGTACTTCTTGAATTTACTAAAAGGAAGACTTTGTTTATCAAGTCGATCTTTCGTCTTCCTTCTCTTATCTTCCCCCTGACGATCATACTTCCGGGTAGTATCTTCTGTTCGTTCTTTTCTCTTATGCTCAGAATGTTTACTACTTCCTCCCTCATCTGGTGCTTTTCTAGCGCTAAGTAATTCTCCCGCGCTCATATATTTTTGTGCTCTTGCAATGAGCTCTGTGTAAGTAGCAGGAGTCTTTTTACCTAGAGACCATAAAAACTTTTCATCTTTCAATCCAGTCATCATTGCAGTTAAAGCTATGTCGTCGCTGTAACCTTCAACTTTCAATGCTTCACTGTTAAATCTTACTACGTAATCTCGGAGACTTTCCCCCGACTTCTGACGAACAGTCAAAAGATGCGGGGCTGGTTTTTTATGATCTCTTCCGCCGAGGAATTGAGTTACAAAAGATCGAGTAAGGTCTTTAAACGACGAGATAGACCTTGGTTTGAGCTGTCTATACCACCCTCGTGCAGATCCCCCTAATGTAAGAGGGAATGCTCTGCACTTGATAGCATCTTGGACTCCCTGGAGCTCCATCCAGGTCTGAAATGTATCAACATGCTCGACCGGATCCTTTGTTCCATCATAAGTTGCCATAGTTGGCATTTTAAACTTAGTAGGAAGTTCAACCTCCATGATGTCATCCGTGAATGGTGGTTCCGTTTGCTCGAGGAGATCTTCTAACACAAGAGGAGCCTTTCCTCGATACTCTTTCTTCATATGTCCAAGCTCGTCTTGTAGTTTCTTTAGCTCCGGCACCTAAGACTGTGAACTTTCAGCAGTAGACTTTGCTATGCTAGTTTGTACTTTTCTTTTTTCGTTGAGTACTTCTCTAAGGTCAGACCTTCCTTTCAAGCTAGGATGTCTCTTCAGAGAAGATTGTTGGAAGAAGGGGAAGTGTCCCGAGTATGTAGCCTCGATTTCCCTTTCAAACCACCCTTCTCGTGATTCCGCGACTCTGCAACAACTTCTATAGGCTCTTTTTCTTTTACTTTCTTCGATCGTAAATCATTGTTGTCAGCGGGGGACTTGGCGATCTGACCTTTGTGTGAGTATCTCTAGTACTTTTGCAAGATCCCTATTCACACCTCGAACTTGCTCTTCCAAGGCATCTACCCTTCTGTCTGGCACGGGTGCAACCCTTACCACTTCTCGATTCTCATCAGGTTACTGTTGTTCTCTATTACTATGAGTTTGATATCTCGTATTACGAGGGTTACGGTTTTCACCGTCATCTACATCATCACCATGTTGACTTCTTTGACTCATCCTTGATGGTAGAGCACTTAGTTATATACTCGCCCCACAGACGGCGCCAAATGTTATTGCGTAAAAATGGATAGCTTCCACGTAGGCAATGAACTTAATTTATGGGACGAGTCGGAGGAAGTGAGCTGCTTCGACGGCGTGCTACGTAGGTACTTGCACAGGAAAGGAAAAGAGCACCGGTGTGGTGCCAGCCAAACACCCTCCGATGCTAAAGTCAGAGCACGCAGAGCTAGTGTGCCAGAGAGTAGTAGTAGAGATTAGTTACCTAATGAATGAGTTTCTTCTCCTATTTATAGGAGAATATGTTGATGACATCACCGTGCCACGTGTCACGTCAGGATTGGGACACGTGTTGCTTCTCAATTACGTGTCGTTTTCGGGTTACGCCACGTGTCGCTTTCTGATTGGACAGTTGTAATCGGTTTAGATATGTAGGTCTATGTTGGAGACTGCGTATCCAGGTTTTTTCAGGTGCATGGACTTTATGCCTAGGTACCATGGTCAGACGAGGTGCTTCGGACCAGGTGCTTTAGACCAGGTGCTTCGGATCAGGTGCGTCGGACCAGGTGCTTTAGACCAGGTAGAGGTGCTTTAGACCAGGTGCTTTGGACCAGGTGCCTAAGTACCACGGTAGACTAGGTGCGTAGACAAATCTTATCAAGTTATAAAATTCCCCATGTAATCTAATTTCACCCCACAACAAGAATCAATAATATTACTTTGAGTTTAATTAAAAATATATAAAAGTTTAAACAAAGAGATGGAGAGTAATTTTTAGCCAAATGAAGGAGGATTTATTTTGAAAAAATACAATTAATCGAGATTAAGATAAATATCAAATATTTGTTATCAAGTTTATCTAACCTCAAATCAAATCCCTTTTCTAATTATCAAATCTCTGATCAAATTATTTTTCCAAATTATTTGGTATATCCATGGAAATATATATTAGTATATGGTTCTAAATTATCAACCATTCTCCAACTAAATGATTTCGTTCTTCAAAAAATCTAAAACGCAGCCATGGCAAGATCTAAGAGACAGCATGACAAAGAAAAAAAATACCATTAACATATTTTAAAAGCTTCCTTCTCACAAAATTGAGATAATATTTTCCAAACTCTCCGTCATCAATTTACCTCGTTGCCGAATCGTATGTAGAAATTGGAATGATTTAGTGTTAGATTATGCTTCCTCTTCTGCTTTCAAAACTTCTACAAACTCTTTCTTCCTTTCTACTATCAATGCTCCAAATCTTCTTTTAAGCGGGGCGAAACTCGCTGACGGGATTGATTATGTTTCTTCCTTTCAATTTAAACCTAAATGGTCTTCCGGCGTAATTGTTTGTTCCTACAATGGATTGTTTTATATAGTCCAAGATAAAAAAAAATAGGCATTGTTCTTGCGTTTTAAATCCGATGACAAATGACTATGTGAAACTTCCACCAGATGGATTCTTTCCATATAATTTCTCGTATGGATTCGGTTTATGTAGGGTTTCGTAAATACGGACTAACCTCTCGTAGCCATGCAGCGGAAATAACACGAGAAACCTGAATGTTCAAGTATCGATCGTTGAAAGCCAATCATCGACGGACGGACTTTATTATGTTCACAGCCTAGATCCTTTCCTCTTAGATTGCATGATGAACCGGAATTGAGAGTGATACTGAGAGTTTTTTTTAGAGAACTTGTTCTCTCTGTCCTTTTTCCTTACGTTATATTCATTGTTGTTTTCCAACAAAGGGAAATCTACTTAGATATAGGATGGAACTGCCAATGGCAGTTCCAGTAACTGATATCAAAGGTAACTGCTTTCATCTCCATCTCGCACATAATGGGTTACCCATCATGGGCGTACTTTCTATATTGTTCCCATTTGAACGCGAAATTCTCTCATTTCTCAATCAAGGAGAAACATATTCTCTTTCATCAGCATCGAATTCATACAAGAAAATAGGCCGTGCGACCATCATACTCTCAATTCGAGAGCTTGTTACTTTACAACGGTTAAGTGTGTAATGTAACTCAATAGTGTATTATGTAGAGTGTATGACGTAGTTCCCTAGATCATTTAGTCACATTTGTAATTCCAAATCTCTTTTAAAATATTACCTTGGTATTCACAATTATATTACAAAAATATAATTGGTCGACCGGTGAATACAATGTGATGTGACACTTAAAATAATCTTCTCTTTTTCTCAAAAATTTCCATCCCAAAATGATTACTCTCAAGATAAGTCCTATTAGATCGAATCTATCATGACCATTGGTAACTTTCCAAGATAGCAAAATCGCAGTGAAATTTCAAGATTTTAGTCAAAAATCTTAAGGGTACTTGGAGATTTCTTAGTCTCATGGGTCTCACATTATTATGAAGTAGAGATCTAACTTCGGTTACCCACTTAGGTCAGTTTTAGCACATGTGGTATGAAACACATAATACAGTATTATTCTCCATTTTATTGGAGTGTATGTCTCGGTTTATACTGTACAGATAATAGTTCAGATATACTCAATATCTAACTTGAGTCCACAACTCTACTTTATCAACTTATGATTGCAAGACTTCCATCTTGCTCATAGACAGTCAAGCGAATAGTGGGATCTATTCACTTTCGATTATAAATATAACCTCATCTTGATTCTTTATCAAGACGATATTTAGATTAAGCATATGCTCTCTTTAGTGTTGTTATCAATTAACAACAATATTGCTTAAAATATCTTTATATTCAACACTAAGTTATAGAAGTGATTACCTATGTGAGAAGGCCAATCTATTGTCTGACATACTCTTATTTTAATGTACTAAACATTATTGTGTGTATGCAATTTAAAAGTACAAAACTTTATTTCATAACAAAAATAGAAATACAATTTTTTATATTTCATGTGAAATTAAAATCTACGCATGCCTAGAGATTTAATATGGCCATTAAAAAATTATCTTAGGCATCAGTTCTATAAAGAGGTCTACAACCATATTCGCGTAGTTTTACTTTGCACATTCACTTCTTTCTGTGCAACCATATCTTTCACAAAATTGTATTTAGTATCAATGTGCTCTGTCTTAGAGTGATATTTGGAATCTTTTGTAAATAAAATAACAGTTTGGCTATCGCAATTTACTAACACAGAGTTAAACATATTTCATTGAATCCCAAATGACTTAAGAACCACTTAAGCCACACTGATTGAGATAGATTCTTTTTAATCTTTTTCTCTTGAAGGGCACAATGAATAATCCATGGTTCCTATAAGGTACCTAGATATTTCTATTACAACATTCCAATGGGCTTATTCAGGGTTTGACTTGTATTTACGTACCACACTCACAATAAAACATATTTTTGATCTTGTACACACTATGGCATACATGAGGCTACCAATAGCACTCGAGTAAGGAACTTTTCTCATTTGCTATATTTTTTTGGAGTCTTTGAACACAATCTTTGACTTAAGTTTTCACCTTTTACTATGAGAGTATCAAATTGTTTGCAGTCTTACATTTTAAATCTCTTAAGGATTTTCTTAATGTACTGCCTTGTGACAATGCTAACATCCTTTTGAAGTGATCTCTTTCAATCCTTACTCCAAATATATGAGCTGTTTCATCCATATCTTTCATTTTAAAAGTTTGATGATAATCATTCCTTAATGGATAATATATATACTCCTTGTCTTTCCCAACCAACAGTATGTCATCCACATATAATGAAGAATCACAAACTTATCTTTATATGATTTGACATACAAACAATGGTCCTTATCAATCATATGAATTGATAACTTGATGTGAACTGATATACCACTGTGAGGAAAAATGTTTGAAGCCATAAATTGACCTCATTAATCTACACACTTTATGTTCTTACCCTTCGATAACAAAACCAATGGGCTGTTCCATGTATATTTCTTCTTCCAATTCACTGTTTAGAAATATCGTTTTAACATCCAATTGATGTAAGTTTAAATCTAAACAAGCAACTATTGTTAGGATGAGACATGAAAGATAAACCTCACAACAGGAGATTACAACTCATCATAGTCATTTCTTTCCTGTTGTTTGTAAACTTTTGCTATAAGTTTGGGCCTTAAATCTTTCGATAAAGCCATCAGATTTACGTTTCATTTTAAGAATCCATTTGTTACCAATTGATTTGCGTCTTTTAGGAAGATCAACTAATTTCAAACTATTTGACTTCATTAACTCCATCTCTTCTTCTATTTCATTTATCAATTTATATTTATTAGAACTTTGAAGAGTTCCTTGAACATTATTCGACTCTTCATTGTCTTGAGGCGTAATCATGAATATTTCATCATTGTAATGATGTTCTGTAATTCAACCACAATTACTACGCCTTATTTGTGGTTATAACGATTTTTGTATATGTGTCAATCGTTATATTGAATCACGAGTTATTTGTGGTTCTTCTGAAACACACAAACACAGAGTGTTCAAATTTCTCCCACTTGGATGAGATACTGTTGATAACTAATCATGGGTATTTCTCAATTCGTTTGTTG
The DNA here is from genome assembly GCA_028015215.1 of Gynostemma pentaphyllum. NCBI lineage: Eukaryota > Viridiplantae > Streptophyta > Magnoliopsida > Cucurbitales > Cucurbitaceae > Gynostemma > Gynostemma pentaphyllum. The sequence goes on along the minus strand of CM051351.1, from coordinate 58,540,393 downwards.
GAATCAATCTATTTAGAATATTTAATTCATAAAGAGATATCTCCTGATTAATCTCACATCTTGATGGAAAATTATTTTCCAAGAATGTAACATTACGTTATTCGAATTCTGTTATACTCCCACTTGGACTTAGTTTTCCGTGTTGATGTGATGACTCGTGATTATAAGCAAAACATTCTCATGATCTCAAACCACTAAGGTCTGGTTTTCTACCAGTCCATAACTCATAGGGTGTAGAAGTAACAAATTCTGAAGGTGCACGACTAAGAATATAAGTAGCAGTTAATAAGGCATCACCTCAAAAACTGATTGACAATTTTGCTTGCGCCTTCATTAACCTAACCATTTCCAAAAGAGTTCTATTTTTTTTAGCAACCCCGTTCTATTATGGGGTTTGTGGAATGATTAGCTGCCTATGTATTCATTTTTCTTCACACATTTGTTTAAACTCATTAGACAAATCTTCACGTCCATAGTCTGTCCTTAAAAACTTAACCTTTTTATCTAATTGATTTTCCATGAAAGTCATAAATTTTCTAAAACACTCATGCTTCAGATTTGTAGAAAATCAAATAGACATGGCCAAAACGTGGAAAATCATCTATAAAGGTGATAAAGTATTCACCTCCATATCGTGCCTTCACTTTCATAGACCCACAAATATTATAATGAATTAATGTAATGGAATTTTAGCCCTAGTTCCTTTACCAAATGGTTTTCTTGCCATTTTTTTCGCTAGACAACTCTCACAGGTTGATAGTTCGACCCTATCAATTTGGCTTAACAAACCCTCTTTAGTTAGTCTAGCTATCCTATGTTGACCTATATGACCTAATCTAGCATGCCACATAATAATGTCAACATTCGCATCAACAGATGATGTAATAAGGGAAAAACCAGCTAAATTATCAGATATCATATCAACAAGATCTAACATAATAAACCATTCATTAAATAACCATAATCATATGTGTACATTTCTCAAACTAATATATATAGTTTAGTACCAAAATATAATTAAAGTAAAAACAAGTCTTTAATGAACAATTACATAAACTAAATTCTGTCGAATATCAGGTGCATATAACACGTCATCCAGAATCAATGTACACTTTATTCTGCATGTTCAACTTACATGAACTAATCCCTCTTTCAGATACATTTGTATTATTTCCAACATATAACCATGTTGCACTTTATGGAATTCGAAGAAATTCCACATATAACACATATAATTTGACTATGTGGTCTGTGGATCCTGAGTCTACAATCCACAGAGGATGAGAATCAGTTAATTAAATAGAGCTGGAAACAAAAGAATAACTTTCACGAAAAGAACAAATCTTATGTGAATCAAAAGTTTAGTATAATAACCCTTTTTCTCACAGTTATAGCACTTAACCTTCGCTTTGTTCTTATTTGGATGAAATTGGGGATATTTTCCTTTATTATTTTGACATTGGTTGTATTTCTTTTTATTATATCATTTTTCCCTTTAAGACCCTTTTGATGTTTACGCTTTTGGCCCTCATTCCCATTGGAACTAAGATCAGCCATATACACATCACCATTAATATTTTCAAGCCTTATTGCCTCAATGCGATCTTCCTCTAGTTCCAGGTGACGTGCAACATCATTAAGAGTCTTAATACCCTCATTATGGGTAAGATGCACCTTCATGTGCTCCCCGTTATGGGGAATGGATCGAATGACAGATTGAACCTGTTGCTCATTAGTCAAAACGTGGTCAACTTCTTTCAGCTCACTAATCATATTAGACATTTCCCTCATGTGTTGTCTTATATTATGATTAGGACATTTTTTCTAAGTGTCAAACTTAATAGTAAGTTGTCTCAATTTGGTGACAGAAGTTCCACCAAACTTTGACTTTAGAGTTGCCCATATCTCCATGGCAAGGCCATAGTCTTTAAACTCACGCATGATATCATTTTCCATGCTACTCAGCAACGTAATGCGAGTAAATGAGTTCTTTCTCTTCTAGGTCTCATAAGTCTCACGGTCCCTTTTGTGTTTAGCAGTATTGCCTTCTTCAGGCTCAATCAACACATAATTCAGTGCTTTTAGAGCTTCTTGCTCTTCCAAGACATACTGAATTTTCATCGCCCAAATTTCATAATTATCCCCATTAATTTTTTCACCCTTATTCAAATCGGCTACTATGTTCTTAGAAACAGAAGCCATTTTACTCATAAAACTCTACAAGACATATATTTGCACATGATTAATTGTTTGCTTCACATACAATTTTGTTGCAATTACAAACAATAAATTACTAATAAGCATCCATATGAAATAGAATCGAAATATCACTAAGTTTCAAAATCATCATCTATGTATATATGAATTAATTATTATTAATTTATCACATTGCACTCAAATAATAATGAAACACAATCATTATTAAAACAAATAATAATAATGAAACACATTCATTAATATTAATAAAAAAATAATGAAACATATTCATTATATAAATTCCCACATAAAAATAATACAATTCTAGTAACATATATTTAAATAATAGAAAAATATAATTAATTTAATTTTCTATTAATTATCTTTTGAGTCTCCATCTTTAAGACCATCCTAATTCTTATCTTTCTCGATATATTTTCTATAACAAATATAGAAAAAATTAATCAACAAATGATTATGTAACATATATGAATAAAAACAAATTTAATCATATTGATGTAAATGTCGAGAATTAATTAGGATTTTATATTTTAATTTAGAAAATTTGGAGAGTTAAAAAAAAATCCTGAATTTAATCTAAAATTAAACTATAAATAAACTATAAATCCATTTGATTAATATATATATATTAGGGTAAAATGAAAATAAAACCCCTGTGGTCTTTTCAAAATGCATGAACACCCCCTGTACTTTGAAAATGGCAAATCGCACCATTGTTGTTCCAATTTTTTTCAATCAGACCCCTCCCCTTCAATGCCAATAATTTTTTTTTTTTGCCATAACTTCTTCGTTTGAACTCTGATTTGGACGATTCAAGTTGTTTTAGAATCCTCATTTCAGGCTCTACATAAATGTCATTTCTAAACTTTGAAATCATTAATAAATAAAAGATTTTATTAACATCGAAACACTAGGTATGATTGACATCGTTAACTCTTTTGGTTATTGATGATTTCAAAGTTTCGAAGCGACAATTATGTATAGCCGGAAATGAATATTCCAAAACATCTCGAATCATCCAAATCGGAGTTCAAACGAAGAAGTTATGGTAAAAAGAAAATTATTGGCATTGAAGGGGAGGGGTCTGATTGAAAAAAATTGGAACCACAGGGGTGCGATTTGCCATTTTCAAAGTATAGGGGGTGTTCATGCATTTTACCCTATATATTAAATAATATCAAGTATTTCTACAATTGGACTTATGGCCCAGTGGTTATGCATCAATTCTCCATCATATGTTATGCAGATCACCTTAAGTTCCTTAGTTCAATTCCTAGCAGAGGCAAGCCTTATTTTCAGCGTTTTTTTTTGTTTTTTTTTTAACGCTTAAACAGAACCACGCGTTCAAGTATCGATCGTTGAAAGCCAATCACCGACGGACGGACTTTATTATGTTCACAGCCTAGATCCTTTCCTCTTAGATTGCATGATGAACCGGAATTGAGAGTGATACTGAGAGTTTTCTTTGAGAGAACTTGTTCTCTCTGTCCTTTTTTCTTACGTTATATTCATTGTTGTTTTCCCACAAAGGGAAATCTACTTAGATATAGGATGGAACTGCCAAGTAAGGTTTCCTTTGAGTTAGTCGGACCCTAGATTTTCATACTAGGTCGTAGTATTGAGTGGAGATCCTTAAACCTAATCTCTATACCTTTTGCTGTTATTAGAGATTGTGATCATGGTGTATATTTGAATGGAGCCATCTATTGGGTCGGAGAAGATAAGCGAAGTAACAAAATTATGTTTCATTTTGATCTTGAAGATGAGAAATTCGAAAAAGCTTCTTTTCCAAATGTATAAATTATTATTCAGTGTATATTCATGTCTTCAAGAACCGCCCATTTGCTAATCTTTGTGACGAAAGGAAAGTGAATTGTGAAATTGAGGTGTGGATGATGCGAAGCCGTGGGCGGAAAGCGTCGTGGATTCGAGAATTCGTCGTTAAGGACATGCCGAAACATTGGGTGCAGGGATATTCGGAGAATACCATATTTCTTCAATTCATCAAAGAATGTGATGATGGAGAAATCTTGTGTCTTATTGAACAATGACATTTGTTCTTGTATAATCGAAAGAATGGGAATATTACAAGATTTATAGAGAATCAAAGAAACAAATACCTTTTATGGGTTTTTGAATCGAGTCCCCAAATTTCCATCCTCTTGAAAAGATGGAAGCAGGTTCAATCAAAGGGAAAACAAAGTTGTTTGGAAGCACCTTTCTTGATTTTGATTCTATGATTTGCTTTGTTGTTTTTGTTATTATTTTATATGGATAGAAATATATCTTAATCTATTAAGAAGGTTGGTTAGTTATTACAGTTAGAAGGAAGAGGTATTCAGATTGATGATGAATTGTTTTTTACATCTTATTGAACAAAACCCTAAAACAGTTGAAAGGTTTTATTTTTACCATGAAATTTGTTGGTTTGAGATTTTTATTTTTAAAATAATGATGTATTCTTGTTGATTGTCTATTTGAATTATTATCATGGGATGATTTTTAGTAATAAAAATCAATCAGAAAGACATTCATTTGGTTGTGTACTTACTTTTTGGGGATCAGAATCAGATTTCTTTTATACTGTTTACTTGCATTAAGAATAAGAATAACACGTATTATAATTACTATATTACCAATTTCATACTCTAAACAATTGAAAATACATTAATTACAAAATATATTAGTATATAAAATTTAATATATTATATTTAATTTAATAGTAAATAAATTTTATTTTAATAATTTATATGAAAATAAGAAATTATGAATAATTAAAATTAAATATTAGTAAATAAATAATTACAAGTGAAGATAAAAAATGAAGGTGAAAATGTATAGTCGAATAAAGATAATGTGAAGATGATTAATAAATAGATCCTGGGTCCCATGAATTTAAAGAAAAAGAATGAGATTGATTAAGTTTTTATAGGTAATGAGACAACCCATATTTAGAAACCGATTCCGATTTTGACGTGAGTCCCAATATCTCATTTCTATACTTGGTAAACAACAACAAAAGGGAATGAATTTTTTTATTACCATTCCTTCTTTCTCATTCCCGATTAATAAACGGGGCCTAAGTTAATTCACACATTAATCAATATTAATCACTTATTTTTTTGAGATACAATGTTGAAATCACTTATAAACTTAGTAAAAATTACTATATTTAATAATAATTTTAAATAATGATTACATCCTCTCTTTTATCCATTGAGATATTATGAAATCAAAGTATGTGAGTACCATTTTGTGAAAAGATATATAGAAAATGCTAAATATATTATAGAAAATTTTGCTATATTTGCAATCTCCCCAAAATTATTACTTTATTTATTATTATTATTGTTATTTTTTTGGGAGTAAAGTACCCCCTTTGGTTCATGAGTTTTGGATATCGTGTTTATCTGGTATTTATATTTTCCATTTATATCTAAGTGGTTCATGAGTTTTGAACACTGTGTTTATTTGATCCCAGAGCTTTAAAAAATGATTAAAAATAAGTTTAATTGATTCTTAATTTAATATATTCGTTAACTATTTAACATAATATTGACTTGCCAAAACACTGACATATTTTACATTTTTCATCAATTCAGACCTAAGTTTTGAAACGATAATTAATCTCATATCAGTATTTTGGCCAACTAAACATTTTATGTCAAGGCTAAGACCATATTTTGTTAAAAATTTAACAAATTAAGGATCAATTAAAGTTTTTTCTAATAATTCAACGACCATTTAGATACAAATTGAAAATTTATGGACTAAATAGATACAATGTCTAAAATTCAGGATCACATATAGGGACGAGGCTACTTGTTAGCTCTGGGGGGCAAGATTTTATAAATTTCATATTATATACGGAAATTTTTTAAGGTAAAAAATATGAAGGTTTTTTTTTTGTTTTTTTTTTTTGTTTTTAATGTTTTTGTTGGTTAAATTGGCCTCTTAAGATGAAATTTTTAAAATTGCCACCTCTTGTAATTTTTTTTTTAATGTTCCCTTATGAAAAAATCTCTTATTAAATTAAAAAACTAGTTTTAGTAAAATATTTTTTTCTTTTCTTTAATTTGTTTATATAATCCACTTAAATTAATTTACTTATTAAAATTAAATTAATATTTATTGATATTATTCTATCATAATTTTTCATTCATATAATTAAACTTAAACTAATTTAAAAATTGTTTTAAATTGTTATATTTTACACTTACTAATTGTTATGAAATTAGTCATATCATTCTACGATATAAAATCAGTTTAGATTGTGATTCTTAGTATTAGTTTTATTAAAAGCTTTATTAGAATGAAAAATTAAATCTCAATAATCTTAGAGACAAAAACTAATATATTTATTTATAAATATTGAAATGGGAAATCTACTTTTTCGTTGATTTGAATATAAAAATTATAAATGCTGTTGTGCAAAAATGGAGAGTTTCCACGTATACAACGAACTTTGTATATAGGACGAGTCAGAGGTAGTGTGTCACCTTGACGATGTGCTATGTAGGTACCTGCACAGAAAAGGAACAAAGAACTGGTGTGCCTAACATCCTTTGATGCTAAAGTCAAAGCAAGCGAAACTAGTGTGCCGGAGAGAATTATACTAGAATTAGCTAATGAATGAATTTATTTTCCTATTTATAAAAGAAGAAGTTGATGACATCATTGTGACACGTGTTGCGTTAGGATTGGGTCATATGTTGTTTCTCAATTACGTGACGCTAGCGGGTTATGTCACGTGTCATTTCCCAATTAGATACTTGTATTCGATCTCAAATATGTAGGTCTGTGCTAGAGACTGTGTACTCATGTCTTGTCAGGTGCGTAGACTTTATGACTAGGTATTGTGCGTAGACCGTGTGCTCAAGGCACTATGCTAAAGACAATATTCTTTAGGTACTGTGCTTAAACGGTGTGTCTAGGTTTTGTGTTTAGACAGCGTGCCTAGATACTATGCTTAGATGACATGTCCAGGTACTATGCTCAGACCACTATAAGAATTTCGGGAATAGGTGACATCCTTTTGGAGTCACCTATTCGAATAGGTGACGGTCTCGTCACCTATTTAAATAGGTGACGTCCAAAAAAAACCGTCACCTATTCAAATAGGTGACGCCAAAAAAACATCACCTATTCGAATAGGTGACGGGCAAAAACTGTCACCTATTTGAATAGGTGACGGGCAAAAACTGTCACCTATTTGAATAGGTGACGCCAAAAAAAAGTCACCTATTGGAATAGGTAACGGTTTTTACCCGTCACCTATTTAAATAGGTGACACTGCCATAGGTGACGGTCATTAATAGGTGATGCCAAAAGAGCGTCACCTATTGTCTAAAATTTGAGAAAAAAAATATTTTTTTTAAATTAATTATAAATCAAATTTATATAATATACCTGTCAAATTTAATTAAATATTACAATCTCAAAATTTAAATATTACTCCATGCCTAGATGAATTACATTCTATAAACAAAAAATTAAATCATATCAATACAAAAAAAACCAAATAACTATGACAAATTAATGTTCTTGACGTCAAGATCATCAAGCACCTCATCACCTATGCCGATATGGCATAAAGGGCGATTGCTAGATCGACTACGAATATTCGAGATAGAAGGTGCTTGCAATCCAAGGAAACTCTAATGTAGTGTGGTATTGAGTAGTGGACACCGAGAATCCTCTGCTTGAAAGAAATTAAAATATGCTTGTTAAGACATTATGCGGCAAAGCAATTGGAAATCAACAAAAAAAAATTGCAAAATAACAAAATTAGCAATGACTAACTTGCAGTGTTTTCCTAAAGTTTTTGAGAGGGGTCTTGGGCTTCCATCTAAAAGTGTGTTCTCCAACTTATTTAGGTAAATATAAAATTGATCATAATTATAACTACATTGTTTTGATCAATGTTTAACAACTACCTCAATTCAAAACAAACTCGCATAAAACAACTAACTCCTATGATGTAAAAACTTACAAGACAAAGCTTCTTAGTACTATTAAGAGCAATCTTAAAATTCTCCAAAGCTCAATCTAGTTAATTTTTATATCAAATAGACACATATAAGACCAACAAAACAAAAAGAAAGATCAAGTTAAGGGGAAACAAGCAAGAGAACATAATAAATCAAACATTCATGTACTAGAGATAGAGCAACTAAAGAATTATTAACATACAAGCTTGATAAGTGCTTTCGACTTTAATAAGACACATTGTGGACACCCCTTCTCGTCACCGCAAACAAGCGTACAAAAATGAACATATATATTTTTATTATAATAAACAAGCTATTTCATTGATGAATGAAAAAGCCAAAAAGACCAAAAATTACAAAATGAACCTACCAAAAATTACAAAAATGAACATAGATATTAATTTCTTAGATAAAAAGAACATCTTTCATAAAAGAAACACACCTTCGAATCGAATTAACGATTGCCCATTGGAAACTTTGGGATACAATACTTCTCCATTTATTATGATGGATCTAGAAAATTATTTAAAATGGGAACAATACACCATGGTAAGAAACAAACTAATGAAAGAAAAAGGGCAATAGAGAACACAACTAAGCTTAAACTCGAACTCGTTGAAAAAAAATGGAATTATCGATTTTCCCAACCCAAAACAAGAGCAAGACGGTGGCTAAGATGAGTCTATGATGGCATCCGAGATGATTTATGGTAGTCGAGACAAGTCTATAGTGGAGAGAAAGCAAACGAAAATGAAATGGACAAGGACTACAATAGAAAAATTCAAATAAAAATGGACAAAATCAAGTTAGTTTGTTATGTTTGAACACCACAAAACAACCAATTACAATGTATAGTTTTAAAACCAAAAAAAAACAAAGAAATTATTGAGAATAAAAGAAAGAATGAATTACCTGAATACAAACCATTAAGAGGAGTAAGAGATGGACCATTTCTTGTTCTTAACTTTAGTCTTTGTTAGCTGTTGGTGATTCTCCAACCTTAATTTAAAAAAAAAAAACAACATAAGACTAGTATTTTACAAGCGTGAATGGTGAACTATAGTTAAGCAATTATATTAACTGTTAGACTTAAACAATAAATCACCAAATTCATATTTTCTTTCTTTTGTTCAGGTAATTTTCGAAAAATATGAAAACATAATTAATGCATTCGGGACCTTAAACAAATTAAACATATTAAATAAGAACATTTCATAAAGAAAAACAAACTATTTACTCAAGAGATGCACTGGGGACGTTACACAAATTCTAGAAAATGAGTTTGCTTTTTCAATTTAGATGCATCTTGCAGGAAAAAAAATCAAATATACTAAACTAAAAAGTAGGGTGTGTAAATCACCCTATTCATCCCACACAACAAATCTTCAAACAAAACAGCCCATGGCTAGTAAGATGCCTCGTTGCAGTTGCAAGCAGTGAAAATTTTAACTACATAGTGGTTAGTAAAAGCATTAGTAAGGTCACAATCTTTGAGTAGAAGTCGACAAGATCTGCAACAACAAAACTATAAAGAATAAGAAACTCGAGACTCCCCAATTTAACAAAAAACCTAGATCAAACCCATTGTTGTCAATTAAATTAAAAAGGGATAAAAAGATGAGGCCCTTTCTTTTTAAACCACATACTAAGCAAGAAACAAGAAAATAAACCTACATATTAAAAAAATAAAGACCTCTCCATAATCAAAATAGGATAAATTTACATTCTACTTTTATTTAAATGTGAAGAGCTCCAGGAAGATTTGCCAACATGGTGAATAAAACAAGCAAATGTTGCACAAGAAATTTCTGGGAACAGGAAAAAAAAAAGAACAAGTATGCATACGATCCATAAAGCAAACATAATGTCAAAGAAGTCTCAAAAAATATAAATTTAAATGTATGTCTTAGCACTGTGCACACATTGAGTGGTTCAATTACTCCTTTCAATTAGAAATAAGTATAACTAATTAAGCAAAGCAAAAGAGAATGTCAATGATAACCAAACTCATTGCTTTAGTCTACGTGGACTATAAGCTTGAGAGCTTCTTTTCCAGCTGACACAAGTGATCTAAAAAAGTTCACACAATCGTCGAAAGAGAAAAAAAAAAAACAATCAATATAGAATAAGATGAGATGTACGAAAGAAAAGGGTACTTAGCAAGATGGGATAATTCGCCCCAACCCAAATTAGAGCCATGACCAAAAAAAAAACTGGAAGTAAAAATGGATTATGTCAAAAAAATGAATAGAGAGATCAATACATAACAATAAAAGAATCGCTTTAAAGTTATTATACAATGAGAACAACAAAAATAAGAAACTACTACAAATCAGAAGGCTCCTTTTTATTATTCCTTCTTTTCTCAAAACTTTCTATCACAACAAAAAGAAAGATACGAACAGATAAGAGATCAATTTGTTAAGATTGAAACACTAACATAAAAAAAATTAACTTCAAAATCACCAAATCAAATAACAAGTTAATAGAATGTGAAGAAGAGGTATTCTTCACATAACATTTGGAAGAGATTCGGATGCCAATTGTGTGGCAAGGTTATTAGGAATACCAGTATTTGCTATGAGATTCGGATGCCAGTTGTGTGGCAAGGTTATTAGGAGTCGAACGGGATAGATCAATACCAGTATTTGATTGAGAAGCTAGTGCTTGATCATGCAAATCAACATGAATAACATGCCCACATGAATCTCAAGGAGATAACTAACTATTATAAATAAAACACCGAGTAGACATGATTGACCAGCAAAAAACACTACAGATACTAACTTGCAACTCGTTTTAACTTAGTGCTCTTTTTACCTTCAATCACAGTTTAATAAATTAAACATTAACAAGTTTCATAAATTAAACATAAAATGGTGATCACTACATCGCTGATTTACATGCTAATATATGTCATATAATATAAGAAATGAGCAAATGAAGAAGCAAAGTCATAGTCGGTGACTTAGAGGATCCAAAGGTAAGCAATGATAACCTTAGAACACTAAAAAACACACAAGAAAAAAAAATTGTTAGTGAACTTAAATTTTAAAGAATATATAAAATGGGATTGAATCATAACCTAGGTTATTTAACAAAGACACTAACTAATTAAAGAAGTCACAGTGTAATAAATTCAATAGCTAATTAAACTGAAGAAAATGATGGGTTTATGTACAATGTAGGGACATTAAATAAATAACGATAGTCAATGCTACCATAACTACAGGATAGTCATGACAATCAATATACACAATAAATATAAAAACCATAGTCAAGGCTACCATAACTGCAGGATAGCCATGACACTCGATATATACAAGACAGACACAATAAATATAAAACCATAGTCAATGTTACCATAACTTCAGGATAGCCATGACACTCGATATGTACAAGATAGACACGATAAATAAATAACCATAGTAAATCAAAGTTTTACCTGGTTATGTTTCATGTCAGGGGCTGCAATATCAGTAGTTTTTTAGAAGCTTCTTCTTCACTTTATCTGCTCCTAAACCTTGCTTATTATTATTTAGAGATGTAATCATAGTCGGTGACTTAGAGGATCCAAAGGTAAGCAATGATAACCTTAGAACACTAAAAAACACACAAGAAAAAAAAATTGTTAGTGAACTTAAATTTTAAAGAATATATAAAATGGGATTGAATCATAACCTTTACAAAAGGTTATTTAACAAAGACACTAACTAATTAAAGAAGTCACAGTGTTATTATCTGGGACTAGACTGGGAGGTTCTCCTTATTTCAAGAAATTTTACAATGAAATACTAACATAATCATAAATAAAATAGCTAATTAAACGGAAGAAAAGTGTGTTTACTTCCCTTCTTAGAACACTTAAGAAGTCGAATTCTATAAAAATTTACTACCCACATTGATAAATTATAACCAAGATGAGTATAATCATGTAAGCACCTTGAAAAGTTGGTGGTAAAGACCCTAATGTGAGTGCTTCAAATTCAACAGAATCAATCTTAAATTTGAGAATATGCTCTGCAATTATAAGTTTGGTAATATTCCTTGCTGTTTTGCAAATAGCCTGTGACAGAATAGGTAAAAAAAATTAACCTGTAAGAAATGGATATGCTAAAAAAAAAAAAAAATAGCAACAACAACGTAGGTAAAATAAATTTAAAAGAAAACCTCAGTAACGAAAATAACTAAAAAACTGGTCATGCTAAGAGATGCAGATGACTAACCTTTCGAGACAAGGCCACATGTAATCAATAAACCGTTAAGTCAGTCAACCTTAAAAAATTGAAAGGCTAACATTAGATATTCAATCGAAGGCTAACATGTAATCAATAAACCTGTTACCATCTATATACCTAAAGCGTAAGCAATCAAATCTTATACAAATGAAGATAAACTATTGAATGCATGACGGATACAAATGATTATATGGAGATGACCACAACATATGGTCCAAGCTCTAAATTGCTTGAGTTAGAAATAGATATATTTTTCCATGGGAATGGTTAGTCCAATAACAAGTTAAACACTTGTGCATAATAATCATGATTCTCTTATGACTTGGGTCACACTAATGATGAGTTGATCTTGAGCTCGAATTCATTTATGTGACCAGGTTCCAAATCTATGCTTCACCTCTTCTGAAAAACATCACTTCCCCAGAGCCTGTCTTGAATTCCATCCAGCATAGCCACGTAACACAAAATCTGCCTATGGAATTGGAAAAAAAACTCAATTTAAAACGCAATCAAGATTATAAAAAAAATCTATGAAATGAACTTCCAATTTCATTAATGAAAGCAAAAAGAGTTTAAAATCCAAAAAAAAAAAAACTCATTGAGTAAAATAAACAAACAACTTGCAGGCATATAAATCAGCAAGAATAGTGCCCCATCTCAAATCGCCAAAATCAATTCAACAATGGTAGAACCAAAAAGCACGAATAGAGGTCTCATTGGATTTCCAATCTCTTGAAAAATTGTAGAAATATAAGAAAATATATAGTAAAAAAGTCGATCGAAAATGGAATTAGGGGTGTTTGAATTTTTTTTCCAATTGTAAGATTTCAAATCGATCCTGAAAGATAGAGAAGAGTATTAGGTTAGGTTTTTCTTCATACAAGAAAGAGAGCAAGAGAGACATACTTCGATAAAGATGAGCTTCAACAGGATTAGCTTCGACTTCTGAAATTAGGGCATGAACTTCATCTTTGTTTAGCGTGAGCTTTCATGCGATTGGAAGAGATTGAGAAGTAGAATGAGAACGAGCTTCGTGCAAGAATGAAGACGAGATATCAGCGAGAGCGAGGAAGATTGAAAGAGATTAGACTTCATCTAGGCGAGGAGGCGAGAGATCGAGAGAAGATTTTTTTTTAAGCAAGCGAGAGAGGTTTTTTTTTTGTCAAAGCGAGAGAAGATTGAGAAAGGGAAGATTCATCTGAGAAGCGATTTGGTTAAAGCCCAAAGGTGACGCGTTCTTTTTTTTTTTTTACTATTCATCCGATTTTTCTCTTTATGTGTCACCTATTCAAATGGTCAGTGTGTCCTATTCCTATTTTTCTTATAGTGGACAATGTGCATATATATTTTTATTATGTTATAAAATTCCACGTGTTATTAAATTTCACCCCAACAACATAAAAAAAAAAAGGTTTTTGACCCTATTAATACTTTCACATTATCTAACAGGTAACAACGTTTTATTTTTTTGCGTTAATGAGAATATTTTATGGTTCAATTTTATTTTATTTTTTTCAAAAGAAATCTATTTTTTAATTGAAAATTATTTTTTGTTAAAAATAAGACTATTTCATATCACCGCAAATACGAGAACAAATTATCTACTAAAACTCTTCTAAACATGAATTGAGACCCACTAATATCTTGACTCTCAAACTCTTCTAAACATGAATTGAGACCCACTAGTATCTCCTTATTTTTATATGTGTCATAGTTATATTTAATATTAAACATTATTAATTAAGGACACCCACACATGCATTTATTAATAAGAATAAAAAAAACATTCATATATGAAAATAAGTACGAGCCCATCCTCGTCAACTGAAAATGTGCAAGTATTATTCACTAATTAATATCATAGAAAACACCATCCAAGGAAACCTAGCATACATATATATTTCAAATTAAAAACTTGTAAATATGTAAAACATGGATGATTAAACAAATGAGGTTCAAACTCTCATCAAAATGAATCGCAATTGCCAACCCAACCTAGGCATATATATAAATCAACTTGCTCTACAACGTGGATGCAATGACAAACACTAATAATATGCCTACCCTCTTAACACATTTTGCTTTGTATATAAATATTACACTTTCAATCCATTCCAATTCAATCCGATCCAAATCCAAACCAGATCAGTGCCCGTTTGGTATAACTTCTAAGTTGAAGATGGATCATAAAATAATGAGAATGCTAATTATGTGTGTTGTTTTTGCTCTCTCTTTTTACATCCATGGTGTAAAGGCTGACGTCTCCTTCTCTTTACGCGATACCTCCAATGGCGCTTACAAAACGTTTATCAAAGCGTTGCGGCAACAACTGACGGTCGATACCAATAAAGTATACGGAATACCCGTCTTGAAATTTCAAACCAAGACAGACAATGAACGCTTCATTTTGATCAATCTCACAAACTCCAACAACAATCTCATCACTCTCGCCATGGATGTCTTTAATGCTTCCATCGTCGCTTATCGAACGAATGGTCTATCCTTTTTCTTCCAAGACGCCCCGGAACTTGCTCAACGACTTTTGTTCGCCGAAACAAACCGAAGCACGCTTCCATATTCAAGCAGCTATGACAGCCTTGAAAAGCTCAGCGTGTTTTCAAGGGCTGGACTTCCTCTTGGATCTTCGACATTAAACGACGCAATATTCTATTTATTCAACAATAACGCGACCGAAGTCCCGCGGTCTTTCATAGTAATCAATCAGATGATTTCAGAAGCTGCCAGGTTCAAGTTTATTGAGCAGACTTTGCAAAACAACATCATAAACAATCAAACCGTCAAGCCGAGCCCAACAATGATGAAATTAGAGGACTATTGGTCCCAACTCTCTAAACAGATCCAGGTTTCACTGACGTTAGAAGGACTGTTCCCGAGAACCGATATCGAGATTCCCGACGTTAATGGTTTCATTGTCCCGATAGATAACATTGGATCGCCAATCGTTTCCGGGATCGCTTTGTTACTCTACCAATGCACTACAGGTAACAATAACACCGACAAAGGCGTTCCAAGACTGATCGATGGGGTACTAAAAATTATCGAGGCTTCGGAATATGACAAATCATGCCAAATGATGACAAACCGCACGGCGAGAATTGGCGGTCGAGATGGATTGTGCGTCGACGGCAAAAACGGGACAAAACTGTGGACTTGTGGAGAAGAAAAAACTCAACAATGGACGTTTCAAGACAATGGCACCATTCACTCTAAGGGGAAATGCATTACCGCCTCCGGATATAGCCCCGGAAACTATGTCGGGTTAGATAACTGTAACACGGCCGAGAAACCCGCCACGAAGTGGATACTAACACCAGACGGCACCATAACGAATCCTCGTTCGGGCCTTGTCTTGACGGCACCATCAGCTGTAGAAGGAAGCAACTTGACACTGGAGAGTAACACTGGGGCAGCTAGTCAGGGTTGGAGAGCAGAAAATGAGATTTTTATCTTTGAGACTTCAATTGTCGGATTGAAGGACATGTGCTTCGAGGCAATCGACTACAAACGTGTCGATTTGGCGAAATGCGATGTCGAGAAGAAAACAGATCAGATGACTTGGAAACTCTACGTGGACGGAACGATCAGGGTAAACGATGATCCGAGCTTTTGCGTTACCTCTGAAAGCAATACAAAATCAAGCTTAATAGTTATAAAGAAATGTGAAGGTTCAAGCAACCAACGGTGGGTGTTCAAGACTGATGGAACAATCTTCAACCCAAACTCAAATATGGTAATGGATGTGAGACAAAGTAATGTCAATCTTCATCAAATCATTCTCTATCCATTTACTAATAATGCTAATCAGCAATGGGTGCTAATGTTCTGATTTATCTAAAAAAATATTTTCCTTGAATGTTTCATATTTCAGTCTTTTTTTTCTTTTTTCTTTTTGGTGGGATTGGTTGCTTTTGTTTGAATTCAAGTGAATTGAGAGTGAAGTTTTCATTAACTAAAATTGTTTGTTATGTTATGTTTGGATCAAGATGGATAATTTGATTCCAAAATGGCCTAATAGAATTCACACATGCAAGTGTTATAAATTATTAAGGGCTGTTTGGTAACATTCTCAATTTTTGTTTTTTGTTTTTCTTTCTCATTTTTCAAGAAATATAATTGTTTGGTAAATCTTCTTGTTTCTTGTTTCTCTCTCTCTTTTTTCTTATAATTGTGTAGAAATTTTATAAACAACAAACTCTAGTTTCATATTTCTCATACCTGTTTTTAAAACTTTCAACACATTGATAAATTATTACATTGTTCCGTTTTGACTTATAAAATATAGTATAAATATACAAAAATTATGTTGATATAATAATTTTTAAATATTTCATTTAAAGTTGTAATGTTTTCCACAGATTTTTATTTTTTTTAAAACGAGAAACAGAAACAAGAAATAGTTATCAACACATTTTTGTTTCTTTTTTCTTTCCATTAATAAGAAATAAGAAACAATTACTAAACATTTTTCTACTTCTCTTTTTAAAAAAATAAGAATAATAAATAAAAATGAAAATAAGAAACGAGGAATAGAAACGGGGAAGTTTGCCAAACGGGTCTTAGGTTAATAACCAAAGCCTATCCTAAAATAATAGGGGTCTGGTGCGAAAATGAGATTTTGAAACCCTCAATCGTATAATTTTAAATATATAATATATTTAAAAAAATATACATAAAAAATGTAAAATATATCTAAGTTTTTTTTAGCAATATAGGATGTATTTTTTAGGTTCGGGCTCTTCTTGGAAAGGACTTGAAAACTATTCAAGAAAGGTAGATGAGTAGACTTTCAATGGTAATATAATGAGTTAAGGAAACCTTTCTCATTAATTATTTTTAGATGATAAAGTATAATGTTTGAATTAGTTTTTGGTGGTTCTTAAGATGATTAAAGGTGCAAGAAATTGTTTAATTTTATAGAATTGTTGGAAGAAAATGAGAATTTTGGAAGCTGATTAGAATTGTTTAATTTTATAGCATTATCCATTTAGTAATAATGCTAATCAGCAATGGGTGCTAATGTTCTGATTTATCTAAATTGTTTTTTTTTATATCATTTGCAAAAAAAAAAAAATTAAGTTTGTTATCTAAATTTATTTATTTTTCTTGTGGGATTGGTTGTTTTCGTTTCAATTGAAGTGAATTTAGAGTGAAGTTTCATTAACTAAAATTGTTTGTTATGTTATGCTTGGATCAAGATGGATACTTTGATTCCAAAAAGCCCAAATAGAATTCACACGATACGTGCCGGTGGCAAGTGCTATAAATGACTAAGGGCCCAACCTTCGAAATTTCTATTTCTTATTTTTTATGAAATTGAGTTGTTTGGTAACTTTTCTTGTTTTTTTTCTTTAAGAACTCTTCTTAAAATTGTGTAGAAATTTTAAAAACAATAAGGGCCCGTTTGGTAACCTTCCTCGTTTCCATTTCTTGTTTCTTATTTCTATTTCTCGTTTCTTGTTCCTGTTTTTTTAAAAAGAGAAACAGAAACATGTTTTCGAATGTTGTTTCTTATTTCTTGTTTGGAAGAAAAAGAAACAGAAATGTGTTTGGTAACTATTTCTTGTTTCTGTTTCTTATTTTTAAAAAATAATTTTTTTTAAAAAAAATATTACAATTTTAAATGACATATTTAAAAATATTATATCAATATAATTTTTGGATATTTATAATATATTTTATAAGTCAAAATGGGACAACATAATAATTTATCAATGTGTTGAAAATTTTAGAAACAAGAAACAGAAATAAGAAACTAGAATTTGTTGTTTCTAAAATTTCTACACAACTTTGGGAAGTGTTTCTTAAAAAAAGAGAAACAAGAAACAGGAAGAGTTACCAAACAACTCCATTTCTTAAAAAATGAGAAACAGAAACAAGAAACAGAAATTGGGAAGGTTACCAAACGGGCCCTAAATTTCTAGTTTTTTATTTTTTTCATTCTTGTTTTCAATTTTTTTAACACATTAATAAAATATAACAATTGTTCCATTTTGACTTATAAAATATAGTATAAATATGCAAAAAGTATATTGATATAATATTTTTTAAATATTTCATTTAAAGTTGTAATATTTTTTTACACATTTTTTAATAGGGGTCCGGTTCGAAAATGAGATTTGAACCCCGAATTGTATAGTTTTAAATATAAAATAGATTTAAAAAATAAACAATACCTAAATTTTTAGCAATATAGGATGTATATTTTTAGGTTCTGGCTCTTCTTGGAAAGGGCTTGAAAACTATTCAAGAAAGCTAGGTGAGTAGACTTTCAATGGTAATATAATTAGTTAGGGAAACCTTTCTCATTAATTATTTTTGGATGATAAAGTATAATGTTTGAATGAGTTTTTGGTGGTTTTTACTTTTTAAGATGATTAAAGGTACTGGAAATTCTTTAATTGTATGAAAGTTGGAAAAATAATGAGAATTTTAGAGGATATTTTCTTAGGATTATTGTGGGTTTTTGTGTTTCAAACTTGATTATAAGATTTTTTCTTGTTCCGGAATTTTGAAATTATGAGTTTTTGGTGATATTTTTAGATTAGAAGTACTGAAAAGTTGAGATAGTTTCGTTTTTTTTTTTTTTGTCGTTATGTTGTTGCATGTGATTATTGTGGTGTTGATTTATGTTATTTAATGCGTTAAATGATATAGATAAATGTAGGTTCGCATTAAGTAGGGTCATACTTGTTGAAAAATATGCCGTAAAATTGTTATTTTAGTAGTGCGGGACATGTTCATTTCATGTATGAATTTATATGAAAAATAATATATTGGAGGTGTGATAGTTATACATAAAAAAAATATATTAAGTAATGTTGTTAAGTTATTAGTAACGCATTACAAGTAGGTTCAGTTATTGCTTGCAAGTTATGAGAAGAATATGTGTGAAAACATGTTACACTAGAACAAATTTGGATTTTAATGACAAACAAAAACTGTCATTGTAGACACTTTTGTAAGTGTCATAACTGTGAGTGCCCTCTTATCTTATGATGACGCATTTACAATGTCATTTTTTAAATGTCATCTTAAATATGTCATTGTATAACGACCGTTTTTTTTACCATTAGTCATCATTAGTTACAATGACACTGAGCAATAATGTCAGTTACAGACCGTCATCTTAAGAGTGTCATTGAACATAAGTGTCATTGTTAGTATTTTATGACGCACAAAGAATGTCATTGTATAGTATAGATGACAGTCATTAAATGACATTATTTAGCATATAAATATCCCCAACAATTTATTTTTATAATTCCCCATTATTTTAGTCATAACCTGCAATAATTAAATATCAACATTCTAGTTATCACATCGATCACAATTCAGAGAAATTAAATTATGAAACACATTTAAACCTTCAACAATTCCAAACTCCATTTTTATTTCAAAAAAAAAAAAAAAAAAAAAAAAAAAAAACTTGGGTCCATAACCTTAAATTTTCTAATAACTCTCATAGGCTTAAATTTTTCCCAAAGATGCCTACATAATGTATAATTATGAATAAAAATAAATCAAACACACAAAGAAACAAATTTGATTACTTATAATTACTTACCCGATATAGGTCAATATACATGAGTTTGATATTTCCAACATTGCACAAAACTCCATAATGTCATCAAGCATAAGAAAAATTTATTTCTCTTTGCCAAACATATCTTCATCCAAACGCACACGTACCGACCTATTCACATCCAATGACTTTTCGACATACTTATAAAGAAGTTTGATAGAGGAATGCACATTGATTTTTGAAGGAGAATGAGGTATTTTCTTTTGTTTTTTCTTGGAATCCTATCATAATAAACTCAAATTAAATTGATAACTACATTACATTTGAATAAATCTAGACTTCATTTAATGGAAAAAGATGATATACCTTCTTTTCTTTCATAAGTAATACCAAATTACGAGGCCAACCAACAAAACTATTTTTCACATCAAAAAGCGTCTCTATTTCTCCAATTACCGGGATAGGAAGAGGATGATCACCACCTATGATTATATCAACAGTCACTCTAACATTGTCATCTCCAAGTGGCACTCTATGAATCATTGGGCATTTAGAATGATCCTCAAACATTCTACCCTCCGCAACAATGTTTTCTCGTGATCCTATGGCTAGCTTACAATATTTTTCCTTCATAAATTAAATAAATGCAAACTCAAAATCCACAATATAAAATTAAAATGAAATAATTAAATATTTGAACTATAGCTTACCACCGAAGATATCTCAGAAGGAAAGTTGTCACTATCCTTTAATTTTCCTTCTTCCTTTTTTGAACAACTCCCTCGCTCAGACTCTACACGTGGTAGTGTTGTGGTTACCCTTATACTATCACTTCTTACATCCTTCAGAGTCGTTTGTTTCGCCGTATGGAAATATACAGTGGGTGTGACAAAATCACCCACCCCTCTCACGCGTCCCTTTTTTTCTTTTGTGCTCAATGCTTGTGGCAACACATCCTTTCCTTTATGCGCTTTCTGAAGTTCTTCCTATAAAAAGTTTTTCTTAAAGTCAACTTATGAAATGAATATTGTGAGATTATAATTGAAATAATTAAAATTATACTTACAATATTCTCAGCAACTTTTTCATTCTCTTCATCAACATACTTTGCATCTTTTCCTCTTTGTCTACCCTTTCCCCTCCGGGCATATTTTCATAATGTTGCACGATCGATTGACTCACCTAATGATGTCTATATACATACATAAATAAGTCAATGTATTACGATATAAGAATGAGATTATAATAACGATATACTTTAAGAAACATTCATTAATAACTTACAAGCCATTCAGCTAAGTTTTTGTAGCCCCATCGTGAAAGTTTGTGATTGTATTTGTTTTTGCCCCTCCTACTTTATTGTAGAGCACTTAACTTGTACAAAACGCAAATCACATTGGTAAAATATTAAGATTAAATACACATGTTTACCCTTTTTAATGAAATATGATTACATCAAACTCTGGAGAAAGTCTTTGCTTTACAAATTCATCCCAATCTCCTTGCTCTATATGTGAATACCTTTTGGGAGGGGTTCGTAAGCAAATGGGCTTAAACTTAAAAGGTTTGATATAATATTTTGTCAATTTCGCTCTGAATGTTCTAAACTTTTTTTCAGCTGACTTAATAATATCATTCGTAGAGCTAGGATCCACTATAAATTTCATCTATATAAAGATTAATGAAAATATGAAAAACATGTCTTTAAAAAAATATCAAGTCTTATAAAAATGAAATTTGAAAATTATACCTCAATACACTCAACGAGTTTTTTCTTTAGCTCAAGTGGGACACGCCTCCAATCGTTATATCGAATAGGAATTTGATTTCTTGCACAAACCCCAATGTAACTTTGCATTTTCCCATCTTTTTTTTCCTACTGCTTGCCCATTTTCATTATACCTGATTACCAGTCTATCCTCCAACCTCGTTATATTTGCTAATTCGCACATAGTCGTCACTCCCCGTTTGTCATTATTACTTGGCTCATGTTCAATATTTTTGTTACTCTCATCTTCACTACTATCATTTGAACCTTTCATTGTCAATAGTAGCCTGTAAGAAAAAAAATATTTATTATAGTATATGACAAAGAGGAAATTAAAAATTGAAGTTAAGTATTTCAATATATTACCATGATTTTCAAAATTTAGTTGTCAACTCATGTGCCATCACAATCACTTCTAATGTAAGTAGATTGATCATCATTCATTTCGTTTAATAAATCAATATTAGGCATTGATTTTAGCAATCCATAATTATTTAATGATGTATCTCCAAGTTCATCATCATAGAGTTCGTCATCAATTTACCTTTGTGGAAGTGTTAACACAATGGACCAACAAGTATCAATTGGATCTTCTACATAAAAAACTTATTTTTGCTTGGGTTGCTAGAATAAATGGATCATTTTTATGTCCAATTCGATGAAGGTCAACTGTTGTAAACCTAAGCTCATATACCTTAATCACATTTGTGTTCTCAACCCAGTCACATTTGAATAGAGGAATTGTGAAACTATGGTAGTCAAGCTCCCATATTTCTTTAATCACGCCAAAGAATATCATGTCTGATATGATGAGATTTTTATCTTTTGCACTTGAAACTTGCATGATACTAGCAACTAAACCTATGCCATTATTTTATACCTTTCTTATTTTATCACGCTCATTTGTGTGATATCGACATCCATTAACCATGTAACCAGCATATGTTGCTACATTAGGACGAGGTCCATGAGCTATCCACCTCAAAGTTGATGATATAGAGTTTTTCTCGTCCTCTAAAGTTAGTGAAACCTGATATTTTATATCCAATGTGAGTTATTGATATAGAACATGAAAAAAAAAGTGGGTTAAGTAATTACCTGTTCACGTAACCAAATAATAAATGTACGATCGTGCTCATCTTGAAGCCATTTTTTATTATTTGATTTATTTGGATTGATCTTTCTCAAATGATCTATGTGTTTCCTATTACAACATTCTTTGTTTAAAAGATGTAATTACTTAATTGAATATACTAAATTGAATGAGTAGAATTATACATACTCTATATATGAAAGAACATCATCTGTGTTTTCAAGCACATAAAGGTGGGCTTGTTCTAACTCTTTTTTATCTGGTTTGATATTACAAGCAACTGATAACCGTCTACCACCCTCTTCACCATCCTTTGTACATGTCGGTGTCCCAATAGGATTTACTCTAGATAAAAATTCAGAACAAAATTCCACAGCCTCTTCAACAATGTAGCATTCCCCCATACAGCCTTCTGGGCGATTTTTATTTCTCACATAGCCCTTTAAGACTTTCATGTATCGCTCAAAAGGATACATCCATCTCAAATAAACAGGACCACAAAGTTCTACCTCTCTTACAAGATGCACTGTCAGGTGTACCATAATTGTGAAAAATGACGGTGGAAAATACTTCTCCAATAAACACAAAGTGAGAACTATTTCTTCTTACAAATCTTTTAACTTTGATGATTCAATCATTTTACTACATATGACATTGAAGAAAAAACACAATCGAATAATTGCATATCTCACATGTTTTGGTAATATTCCGCGAAGTACAATAGGTAATAATTGTTGCATAAGAACATGATTGTTATGAGATTTGAGACCATAGAGTTTTAAGTCTGAGAGGGACATGAGATTTTGAATATTGGATGAGTATCCATCGGGAACCTTTAGATTTGCAAGTGTCGTACACAAACTCAATTTCTCTGAACGTGATAATGTATAACAAGATGGAGGTATGAAAGATCTTCTCCCTCGTTCTTGAAGAGCCAATTCTAATCTAATTTTCAAATCCACCAAGTCTTGAGGGGTATTCAATCCGACCTTTGTTTTACCAGGAATGTCTAACAATGTGCCAATAATATTGGAACACACATTCTTTTCAATGTGCATCACATCAAGGCAATGTCTTACCAGTAAACTTTTCCAATCCTCCAATTCAAAGAAAATAGATTGTTTCTTCCAATAATAATTTGGATTATTTTCAACATTCTTGTCTTTTTTTATTCTTCTTTCCAAATGAATGTCTAAGATTACTTGTTCTTTCAAGAATTTTCGCCCCGCACAATGGTTTAGATGCTAGTTCTAATTCGGGTTTACCATTAAAAACCTTTTGTTGCTTTCTATATGGATGATGACGAGGTAAAAACTTTCGATGCCCAAGATACGCCATTTTATTACCTTTTTTCAACCAAATGGGAGGATGTATTTCCTTCACCACAAATCGGGCATGCATAATAACCCTTCACACTACAACCACATAGGTTATCATATGCTGGAAAATCATTAATAGTCCATAACAAACAAGCTCTGAGGGCAAGATAAAGAGGGAGGTTAGTAGTTCAGACGTTTAGTGTTGCATGACGTTCATCGTTTTCATGGTGAGGAGACGTTCAACGTTTTCACGGGGAGGTTACTTCACGGCTAGGGAAAGGGAAATTTAAAGTTCAGCGTTCTTTTATTTTATTTTATTTTTTATAATACGGTTTCAACGTTTGCAATCGAGGAGGGAGACTACGAAAGCAGTGATTTATCCTAACTTCATTTTACTTAATTAACGAAAAATTAACTTAATAAAAAATTAAGAAACAATATCATACATAGTCCGACATTTATTATTTAATGACACACATAATTAATGACAGATATAAACTGATATTAAAAATACCGTATTATTCTGGAAATTCACGCGTGAGAATTTGAAATTTTAATTAAAGTAAGATAACATTCCATGTGTGTCATCGTTTAATTAAAAAAACTGAAATCTTAAAATGTGTCATCTTTTGTCATATGTATCATCGTTTAAAAAAACTCAGTGTCATCTTTTGTGGAATTTGTTGTAGTGTTACAACTTATTAGTAAATGATAGGTTGAAGTGGAACTGAATTATTTAAAACTTTTGTTATATGAAAAAGAATATACTTGTCGCTACGTAAATGCGATGTGAAAAATAAAAAAGGGAGTCGCCACTAATCATTGGTTTTCTAAATTAGGTGTGATTAGTCACCTAATCATTAACTAAGGATGGTCTACTAACTTTCGATAATGGGTTCATGAGTTCATTCACACATAGAGAAGATATTAACACCCTATTATGTTCGTTTAAAAAATGATTGTTGTTTTTCTTTTTATTCTTATTTTGGTGTATTATTAATGAAAGCCTTTAATCTATAAACAAAAATTATTTATTGGTTATTTTTAAATGTCTTATGTTTTATTAATCAATACTTTAGTAATAAAGTATGATTAAATAAGTATGAGTGGCGTAAAGCCATTAGAAAAATATTGTCAGGAATTTTATCTCAGATTCCGAAAAAAATTCCTTACCTCAAGAATGTTTATAAGCATGGTATTCCAACGCCCCATATTCCGTCCTCGGAGTTTTTGAAAATATTTTTTTGTTCAAAGTTTTAAAATAAATATTTTTTAGTTTTAATATTAGGTTTGGGTAAGTTTCACTTTTGATCCCTAGGTCTAAAAAGAATATTTACTTAAAAAATCTTTGAATTATAGTATAATTAGAAAATTAATATCCTAATAATTCTAATTTTATTTAAGCCTGAATTGTTAATTTTTATGTTCTTAAAAAGTTAGTATTCTAATTAATTCCAATTTTATATTTAAATTTAAATTGTTAATTTTTATGCTTTGAAAAATCAGTATTCTAATTAATTCCAATTTTGTATTTTTAAAAAAATTGGTAATTTAATCAAATTATATTTTTTAGGAAGTTGAAAAATTAGTATCCTAATAAATTCAAACTCCTTTCTTTTTTTTGAAAATCCAATATACATCAATATAATATTAACAAATCAATTTAGGATTAACTTAATTTGAAGACAATAAATAGAAAACATAAAATATGGCAATCAAATTCACAAATATGGCAAACAAATAAAATTAGCATAATTATCCCAAATATAACACCTCAACTTTAGAAATTCATAACCTTATAACAAAAATATATTTTGACTCGATTCTTTCTTCTAAATATTGTAGATTCACCCAAGATTGATTTCTAATAAGTACACACATTTTGTAAGAAAAAATCAGATTTTCATGTCAAAAAATTTCAGCCACGGTTTTGCTACATAAATTTCTACAAATTTTTTACCAACTTTAAAAAATCATCTCTTTTAATACTTATCGAAACGGGGTGATTCTTATTCCTAAATCTTTATTTACAAGTCTAGTTTCATAAAAAATAACTATAAATCATTTTTGTAAAGAATCAGAACCGAAAAATCATAAAATGACAAGGTGTGTTAAAAATCCCGAAACAGTAAATCGGTTTAAATACTTAACTTTAAAAAATCATAACTTAATAACCACATATCCAAATCCATTTATTCTTTTTCCTAAATATTCGTATTTAAATCTAGTTTCAAGAAAAAATAACTATATAACCTAAATAGGTATAAAAAAATCGAAATTTCAATTAAAGTACATCATGCTCATATGAACCACTACTTTTTTAATGGAAAATGACTTACCTTTATTTGATAAAAATTACAAATGTGTAGCCCCGAGTTCTGACAATGAACGAAGAAGATGAAAAAGAGACTAAGAGGTTTGGTGGTAAGAATTTAGGTTTACTATGAGAGGGAGGGAGGCTCTTGATGTTGTTAGGTTTAGATGAAAGTGAGGGAGGCTCTTCTGAATGGTTTCTGTATGGAGAAATTAGGGAGGCTCGGTTTTGTGTGTTTTTAGGGTTGAATGAGGGCTCTATTTATAGTCAAGAGGGAAAAATAAATAAGGAAA
This sequence comes from Gynostemma pentaphyllum, assembly GCA_028015215.1. Taxonomy (NCBI): domain Eukaryota; kingdom Viridiplantae; phylum Streptophyta; class Magnoliopsida; order Cucurbitales; family Cucurbitaceae; genus Gynostemma; species Gynostemma pentaphyllum. The sequence goes on along the minus strand of CM051351.1, from coordinate 58,513,618 downwards.
ATTTAATTAATAAAAATCAAAATAAAATAAAATCTTTTATTCTTTCCCATAATTATAAAAAATATATTATTTTATTTGACAACTCTAAAAAATAATTTTCCTACTCATCTTTTCCATGTTAAAATTGATTCTCATTTAAAAATTGTTTTCCAAATTTTTTTAAATTAAATTTCAATTCAAATCAATTTTAATCATGCTAATTTAATTTTTTTATTTTTATTTTTAAATCCAAATTAAACAAATCATGTCAAAGAAAACACCACATTTCAAACCAAAGTTTTTTTTTTTAAATATGTAAAAATTGTTAATTTTAAATATTATCGGACGAAAATGGGTGTCTACACATCTAGAGGTTCATTTTTCTAATCTCGCATCGAGATTGGTGGAATATCATCCGAGAAATACTAATTTTGAAATATTTCAAAACATTTGTTATTTTTTAAATATAAATTCTTAAAAGGAAATTTTAGTGGATAGCGATTTATTTTGTTTCTGTTCGTTAGTTGGTTATGTGCTATAATTAATCTTCAATTAATATAAGGGTAAAATACAAATGAGACTCCTGTGGTTTCTTCCAAATGCATGAACACCCCATGTGGTTTGGAAATGGCAAATCACACCCCTGTGGTTTCAATTTTTTTTAATCAGAGCCCTCTCCTTCAATTTCAATAATTTTATTTTAGCCATAACTTGTTTGTTTGAACTCCGATTTAGATGATTCAAGATATTTTAGAATCATCATTTCAGGCTCTACATAATAGTCACTTAGAAACTTCTAAATCATTAATGACCAATAGAGTTAAGAGTGTCAATCGTATCTAAAATTTAGATGTTAATAAACTATTTTATTTATTAATCATTTAAAAATTTCTAAGTAACTATTATGTAGAGCCTGAAATGATGATTCTAAAACATCTTGAATCATCTAAATCAGAGCTCAAACGAAGAAGTTATGGCTAAAATAAAATTATTGAAATTGAAGGGGGGGTCTGATTGAAAAAATTGAAACCACGGGTGTGATTTGTCATTTCCAAACCACAAGGGTGTTCATGCATTTGGAAGAAACCACGGGGTCTCATTTGTATTTTACCCTTAAAAATTAAAAATTAAAAAGAGATGGAAGAAACTTATATAAACAAAGTGTTCTATCAAATATTAAAAACTATAATGCAAAATAACGTTCAACGCACGTGCTAAAAAACTAGTTTAAATAAATAAGTTATAAACTATTTGAATTATTAAAATAGTCCTAATACAATTATATATTAAAAAAATATTATTTAAATTCGTATGTAAAATTTATTAATAAGAAACATAAAACAAGTGTATGTATTGGAAGAATTGTTAATTTCATTACATTCCCACTTTAAATACATCATAACAAACACCATAATTATATTTCTTGAAAAATGAGAAAGAAAAACGAAAAATAGAAATTGAGAAGGTTAGCAAACCGCCCTTAATAATTTATAACACTTGCATGTGTGAATTCTATTAGGCCATTTTGGAATCAAATTATCCATCTTGATCCAAACATAACATAACAAACAATTTTAGTTAATGAAAACTTCACTCTCAATTCACTTGAATTCAAACAAAAGCAACCAATCCCACCAAAAAGAAAAAAAGAAAAAAAGACTGAAATATGAAACATTCAAGGAAAATATTTTTTTAGATAAATCAGAACATTAGCACCCATTGCTGATTAGCATTATTAGTAAATGGATAGAGAATGATTTGATGAAGATTGACATTACTTTGTCTCACATCCATTACCATATTTGAGTTTGGGTTGAAGATTGTTCCATCAGTCTTGAACACCCACCGTTGGTTGCTTGAACCTTCACATTTCTTTATAACTATTAAGCTTGATTTTGTATTGTCACTGGCTGTGATGCACATGTTCTTATCATTTACTACCCAGACCGTGCCGTCGCCGTAGAGTGCCCAAAACTGATTTATTTTCTTTGATTCACATTTCGCAAAATCGACACGGCTGTTGTTTTCGATTGCCTCCAAGCACATGTCATTCAATCCGACAATGGTGGTAATAAAAGAGTTGGGTAAAATAGTGTTTCCTGCTCTCCAACCCTGTCTAGCTTCCCCTGTATTGCTGTCTAGTGTCAGGTTAGTGCCTTCTGCACCTGATAGCGCCGTTACGACAAGGCCCGATTTTGGATTCGTGATAGTTCCGTTGGGCGATAGTATCCATTGAGTGGCCGGTTTCTCTGCCGTGTCACAGTTATTTATCATGACATAGTTTCCTGCACTATATCCAGAGGTGGTCATGCATTTTCCTAGAGAACGAATTGTTCCATCATCTACAAACGTCCAATTCGTCTTTTCTTGATCTCCACAAGGCCATAGTCCAATCGGATTTTTGTCGTTGTTTTGCCCATCTTTAATGTTTACCCTATATATTAAATAATATCAAGTATTTCTACAATTGGACTTATGGCCCAGTGGGTATGCATCAATTCTCCATCATATGTTATGCAGATCACCTTAAGTTCCTTAGTTCAATTCCTAGCAGAGGCAAGCCTTATTCTCAGCGTTTTTTTTTTTGTTTTTTTTAACGCTTAAACAGAACCACGCGTTCAAATATCGATCGTTGAAAGCCAATCACCGACGGACGGACTTTATTATGTTCACAGCCTAGATCCTTTCCTCTTAGATTGCATGATGAACCGGAATTGAGAGTGATACTGAGATTTTTATTTGAGAGAACTTGTTCTCTCTGTCCTTTTTTCTTACGTTATATTCATTGTTGTTTTCCCACAAAGGGAAATCTACTTAGATATAGGATGGAACTGCCAAGTAAGGTTTCCTTTGAGTTAGCCGGACCCTAGATTTTAATACTAGGTCGTAGTATTGAGTGGAGATCCTTAAACCTAATCTCTATACCTTTTGCTGTTATTAGAGATTGTGATCATGGTGTATATTTGAATGGAGCCATCTATTGGGTCGGAGAAGATAAGCGAAGTAACAAAATTATGTTTCATTTTGATCTTGAAGATGAGAAATTCGAAAAAGCTTCTTTTCCAAATGTATAAATTATTATTCAGTGTATATTCATGTCTTCAAGAACCGCCCATTTGCTAATCTTTGTGACGAAAGGAAAGTGAATTGTGAAATTGAGGTGTGGATGATGCGAAGCCGTGGGCGGAAAGCGTCGTGGATTCGAGAATTCGTGGTTAAGGACATGCCGAAACATTGGGTGCAGGGATATTCGGAGAATACCATATTTCTTCAATTCATCAAAGAATGTGATGATGGAGAAATCTTGTGTCTTATTGAACAATGACATTTGTTCTTGTATAATCGAAAGAATGGGAATATTACAAGATTTATAGAGAATCAAAGAAACAAATACCTTTTATGGGTTTTTCGAATCGAGTCCCCAAATTTCCATCCTCTTGAAAAGATGGAAGCAGGTTCAATCAAAGGGAAAACAAAGTTGTTTGGAAGCACCTTTGCTGATTTTGATTCTGCAGATTTGCTTTGTTGTTTTTGTTATTATTTTATATGGATAGAAATATATCTTAAACTATTAAGAAGGTTGGTTAGTTATTACAGTTAGAAGGAAGAGGTATTCAGATTGATGATGAATTGTTTTTTACATCTTATTGAACAAAATCCTAAAACAGTTGAAAGGTTTTATTTTTACCATGAAATTTGTTGGTTTGAGATTTTTATTTTTAAAATAATGATGTATTCTTGTTGATTGTCTATTTGAATTATTATCATGGGATGATTTTTAGTAATAAAAATCAATCAGAAAGACATTCATTTGGTTGTTTACTTACTTTTTGGGGATCAGAATCAGATTTCTTTTATACTGTTTACTTGCATTAAGAATAAGAATAACACGTATTATAATTACTATATTACCAATTTCATACTCTAAACAATTGAAAATACATTAATTACAAAATATATTAGTATATAAAATTTAATATATTATATTTAATTTAATAGTAAATAAATTTTATTTTAATAATTTATATGAAAATAAGAAATTATGAATAATTAAAATTAAATATTAGTAAATAAATAATTACAGTGAAGATAAAAAATGAAGGTGAAAATGTATAGTCGAATAAAGATAATGTGAAGATGATTAATAAATAGATCTGGGTCCCATGAATTTAAAGAAAAAGAATGAGATTGATTAAGTTTTTATAGGTAATGAGACAACCCATATTTAGAAACTGATTCCTGATTTTGACGTGAGTCCCAATATCTCATTTCTATACTTGGTAAACAACAACAAAAGGGAATGAATTTTTTTATTACCATTCCTTCTTTCTCATTCCCGATTAATAAACGGGGCCTAAGTTAATTCACACATTAATCAATATTAATCACTTATTTTTTTGAGATACAATGTTGAAATCACTTATAAACTTAGTAAAAATTACTATATTTAATAATAATTTTAAATAATGATTACATCCTCTCTTTTATCCATTGAGATATTATGAAATCAAAGTATGTGAGTACCATTTTGTGAAAAGATATATAGAAAATGCTAAATATATTATAGAAAATTTTGCTATATTTGCAATCTCCCCAAAATTATTACTTTATTTATTATTATTATTGTTATTTTTTTGGAGTAAAGTACCCCTTTGGTTCATGAGTTTTGGATATCGTGTTTATCCTGTCTTTATATTTTCCATTTATATCTAAGTGGTTCATGAGTTTTGAACACTGTGTTTATTTGATCCCGAGCTTTAAAAAATGATTAAAAATAAGTTTAATTGATTCTTAATTTAATATATTCGTTAACTATTTAACATAATATTGACTTGCCAAAACACTCGACATATTTTACATTTTTCATCAATTCGGACCTAAGTTTTGAAACGATAATTAATCTCATATCGTATTTTGGCCAACTAAACATTTTATGTCAAGGCTAAGACCATATTTTGTTAAAAATTTAACAAATTAAGGATCAATTAAAGTTTTTTCTAATAATTCAACGACCATTTAGATACAAATTGAAAATTTATGGACTAAATAGATACAATGTCTAAAATTCAGGATCACATATAGGGACGAGGCTACTTGTTAGCTCTGGGGGGCAAGATTTTATAAATTTCATATTATATACGGAAATTTTTTAAGGTAAAAACTATGAAGGTTTTTTTTTTTTTATAATGTTTTTGTGGGTTAAATTGGCCTCTTAAGATGAAATTTTTAAAATTGCCCCCTCTTGTAATTTTTTTTTTAATGTTCCCTTATGAAAAAATCTCTTATTAAGTTAAAAAACTAGTTTTAGTAAAATATTTTTTTCTTTTCTTTAATTTGTTTATATAATCCACTTAAATTAATTTACTTATTAAAATTAAATTAATATTTATTGATATTATTCTATCATAATTTTTCATTCATATAATTAAACTTAAACTAATTTAAAAATTGTTTTAAATTGTTATATTTTACACTTACTAATTGTTATGAAATTAGTCATATCATTCTACGATATAAAATCAGTTTAGATTGTGATTCTTAGTATTAGTTTTATTAAAAGCTTTATTAGAATGAAAAATTAAATCTCAATAATCTTAGAGACAAAAACTAATATATTTATTTATAAATATTGAAATGAGAAATCTACTTTTTCGTTGATTTGAATATAAAAATTATAAATGTTGTTGTGCAAAAATGGAGAGTTTCACGTATACAATGAACTTTGTATATAGGACGAGTCGGAGGTAGTGTGTCACCTTGACGATGTGCTATGCAGTACCGCACGTAAAAGGAACAAAGAACCTGGTATGCCTAACATCCTTTGATGCTAAAGTCAAAGCAAACCAAACTAGTGTGCGGAGAGAATTATACTAGTAGCTAATGAATGAATTTATTTTCCTATTTATAAAAGAAGAAGTTGATGACATCATTGTGACACGTGTTGCGTTAGGATTGGGTCATATGTTGTTTCTCAATTACGTGACGCTAGCGGGTTATTTCACGTGTCATTTCCCAATTAGATACTTGTATTCGATCTCAAATATGTAGGTCTGTGCTAGAGACTGTGTACTCATGTCTTGTCAGGTGCGTAGACTTTATGACTAGGTATTGTGCGTAGACCGTGTGCTCAAGGCACTATGCTAAAGACAATATTCTTTAGGTACTGTGCTTAAACGGTGTGTCTAGGTTTTGTGTTTAGACAGCGTGCCTAGATACTAAGCTTAGATGACATGTCCAGGTACTATGCTCAGACGATGTGCATATATATTTTTATTATGTTATAAAATTCCACGTGTTATTAAATTTCACCCCAATAACATAAAAAAAATAGGTTTTTGACCCTATTAATACTTTCACATTATCTAACAGGTAACAACGTTTTATTTTTTTGCGTTAATGAGAATATTTTATGGTTCAATTTTATTTTATTTTTTTCAAAAGAAATCTATTTTTTAATTGAAAATTATTTTTTGTTAAAAATAAGACTATTTCATATCACCGCAAATACGAGAACAAATTATCTACTAAAACTCTTCTAAACATGAATTGAGACCCACTAATATCTTGACTCTCAAACTCTTCTAAACATGAATTGAGACCCACTAGTATCTCCTTATTTTTATATGTGTCATAGTTATATTTAATATTAAACATTATTAATTAAGGACACCCACACATGCATTGTAAACTCTTATTATTATTTAAAAAAAAAAGAAAAAGAAAAAGAAAAATATGATAATAAGTGGTTAGGATTGAAAAATGGAAGAAGATAAGGATTAAAAGAAAAGGGCATTTCTTTGTTTGACACTTGGCAAGCACTTAGTTTTAAAAAAAAAAAAAAAACAAAACAAACTTGACTTCCTTGCTTCAGCCACCGTAGAAGGAAACAGAGAAGAAAGGAAAAAGGAAAGGAGAGAAAAAGAGAATAGGAAAGGAAGGAAAGGAAGGAAAAATTTGCTTGAAATTTCTTTAAGGCTTCAACAATTAGTGATCATTTTGTGGTGAATTTGCTTATTGGTAAGAGAATTCTTCAACCCAACTCTTTTATTTGATGGATTTTGATAGATTTTGCTAAGATTCAAAGTTGGTTTATGGGTTTTATGAGTTTTGTTGTTTATGGAATTTAAGTGTTATAGGTTAAATTGAGATGGTGGTGTTTAAGATTATTAAGAATGGTGGAGGATTAGAGTTTTCCCATATTTTTGAAGTTGAAGTTGTTTTGGAAAATTGTATGTTTTAGAAAGAGGATTCTATGTGGGAAGAGGATGAGCAACAAGAATGAAATTATTTGGCTTGGAAAGTGTATTGGAAATATAGTTATGGAAGGAAAAGTGAAACTTTAGCCATTGGGATATTAACCGTCAATTTATGTGTTTTCAATATGTTTTTCTATATATAAAAATACTAAAAGATTATTAATGGGTATTTTATTAAATATTTATTTCGGTGATACGGAGATTGGACCGCTTATAATCCTGGGATCGTAAGCGGAATAGTTTTTGTGAGTGGTTAAAATGTTATTTTCGAATTATCCCTAAACTATTTGCTTATAAATCTCAAGTTAGATTATATACTATGAATAGCCTATTACACATATGTTTTTATGATATACCAATTATGTTTATGTGTTTTACAGTACTTACGAAATATTCTTATAGAACTCAACCATATGTATTTATGTACGAGTATTGATATTTATGGTTTTAAGATAGTTTGAAAATTATATAATGATATTCGTAAACTATTTTCAAACGGCTAAATTGTTGTACCCACTAGCTCAGCTTTTAGCAGGTCTTTGGGACCCACTTTAGCATACACATAGGCTTTGGGCCGTATGTTAGGGTGCTTAGCCCTTTGGGGGCAGCTCTGCGCGCGTATGACCAGTTTTAGTATATATAGTGCTCTGCTGCATATCTTGATTTATCTTGTGTGTAGTATGACCAGTTGTGGGTATACGTTTAGTGTCGCTTTTTCTATTATATGATTATGATATTATTATGAGAACCTGTTAGCAATGAGTTTTTATTATGTATGAAAAGTATTTTGCTCAGAAATGTATTTATTTGTTAAAATTCGTGTTTTCTACGATATTTAACTCAAAAGTATATTTTAGTTTATAAAAGAACCCACTCACTGAGTTTTTGCTCATGATTTCCATGTTTTGTTTTTCCCCCCTCCAGGTAGCTCCTGAGTTTCGAGGATAACGCCTACGAGAGCCGTTTACACCACCAGTTTTTGCTTTCATCTTCACACCTAGCCTATGTATGACATTTTGTGTGTGTTTGTACATGTATGTTGATAAGTGCCGGTGATGGCTCGTGAGAAAGTAAATGGTTTTATGATTTTTGAGGCTAGTTGGGTAGATGGAGAAGTTTACAAATGAACAAGCACGTAAATATTTCTCTTAATGTTAGTAAATTAAGAAGTATCGTAGTTGACTGATTTTGAGTTATTTCTGAGGGCGGAGCCCGTTATAGTTTTTGCAGGATTATGTAAAATGTTTTACAGGTTGGTTTATTCGAAAAACAAACGGAACTCTGCCAAAATTTCCTTAAATAAGCTGAATTTAAATTGTTTATTAACTAGTTATTTTAGTTATGTTAGATGGTATGCGTTGGCATTAGCTTTCGCTTGCCATTGGCACGTGTCGTCTCGAGTGGTTAGAGGGTACTCGGGTCGGGTCGTGACATGCATTTATTAATAAGAATAAAAAAAACATTCATATATGAAAATAAGTACGAGCCCATCCTCGTCAACTGAAAATGTGCAAGTATTATTCACTAATTCATATATGTTATAATATTTTTATTATGTTATAATTATTATTATTATTAATTAAGGACACCCACACATGCATTTATTAATAAGAATATATATGAAAATAAGTACGAGCCCATCCTCGTCAACCGAAAATGTGCAAGTATTATTCACTAATTAATATCATAGAAAACACCATCCAAGGAAACCTAGCATACATTATATTCATTTTTCAAGAAATATAATTGTTTGGTAAATCTTCTTGTTTCTGTTTTTTTTTTTTTTAAACTATTCTTATAATTGTGTAGAAATTTTAGAAACAACAAACTCTATTTTTATATTTCTCATCCATGTTTTTGAAACTTTCAACACATTGATAAATCATTACATTGTTTCGTTTTGACTTATAAAATATAGTATAAATATTCAAAAATTATGTTGATATATTAATTTTTAAATATTTCATTTAAAGTTGTAATGTTTTCAACAAATTTTTATTTTTCTTTAAAACGAGAAACAGAAACAAGAAATAGTTATCAACACATTTTTGTTTCTTTTTTCTTTCCGTTAATAAGAAATAAGAAACAATTACCAAACATGTCTCTATTTCTCATTTTCTTCCAACAATTTTATAAAATTAAACAATTATATAAGTTTACCAAACATTATACTTTATCATCCAAAAATAATTAATGAGAAAGGTTTCCTTAACTCATTATATTACCATTGAAAATTTCTTGTTTCGCTCTCTCCTTCCTTTTTTTTTTTTTTTTTTTTTTTTAACTATTCTTATAATTGTGTAGAAATTTTATAAACAACAAACTCTAGTTTCATATTTCTCATCCCTGTTTTCAAAACTTTCAACCATTAATAATTTATAACACTTGCCTATAATTGTGTAGAAATTTTATAAACAACAAACTCTAGTTTCATATTTCTCATCCCTGTTTTCAAAACTTTCAACCATTAATAATTTATAACACTTGCCTGTGTGAATTCTATTAGGCCATTTTGGAATCAAATTATCCATCTTGATCCAAACATAATATAACAAACAATTTTAGTTAATGAAAATTTCACTCTCAATTCACTTCAATTCAAACAAAAGCAACCAATCCCACCAAAAAGAAAAAAAAAAGACCGAAATATGAAACATTCAAGGAAAATATTTTTTTAGATAAATCAGAACATTAGCACCCATTGCTGATTAGCATTATTAGTAAGTGGATAGAGAATGATTTGATGAAGATTGACATTACTTTGTCTCACATCCATTACCATATTTGAGTTTGGGTTGAAGATTGTTCCATCAGTGTTGAACATCCACTGCTGTTTGCTTGAACCTTCACATTTCTTTATAACTATTAAGCTTGATTTTGTATTGTCACTGGCTGTGATGCACATGTTCTTATCATTTACTACCCGGACCGTGCCGTCGCCGTAGAGTGCCCAAAACTGATTTATTTTCTTTGATTCACATTTCGCCAAATCAACACTGCTGTTTTTTTCGATTGCCTCCAAGCACATGTCATTCAATCCGACAATGGTGGTAATAAAAGAGTTGGGTAAAACAGTGTTTCCTGCCCTCCAACCCTGTCTAGCTTCCCCTGTATTGCTGTCTAGTGTCAGGTTAGTGCCTTCTGCACCTGATAGCGCCGTTACGACAAGGCCCGATTTTGGATTCGTGATAGTTCCGTTGGGCGATAGTATCCATTGAGTGGCCGGTTTCTCTGCCGTGTTACAGTTATTTATCATGACATAGTTTCCTGCACTATATCCAGAGGTGGTCATGCATTTTCCTAGAGAACGAATTGTTCCATCATCTACAAACGTCCAATTCGTCTTTTCTTGATCTCCACAAGGCCATAGTCCGATCGGATTTTTGTCGTTGTTTTGCCCATCTTTAATGTTGACGCACAATCCATCTCGGCCGATAATGTTTGTTGTGCGGTTTTTCATCACTTCGCATGGTTTATTCGCGGAACATCGCTCGTGTAAGAAAGCGATCCCAGAAATTATGGGTGATCCAATGTTATCTACGGTGTAAACTTCAGCATCATTGTTAGGAACATCGATAGTGTCTATCGAAAATAGTCCTCCTAACGTCAATGACATCTGGATCTGTTTCGAGAGTTCGGACCAATTGTCCTCTAAACTCATCATTGTTGGGCTCGACGTGAAGGCTTGATTGCGTATGATGTTGTTATGCACAGTCTGCTCAATAAATTTAAACTTGGTAGCATCTGAAATCATCTGAATAATCACTATGAAAGATGCCGAGGAAGAGGTGGCGTTATTTTTGAACAAATTGGTAATGGCATCGTTTAGTTGCCGAGGTCCAAGAGGAATATCAAACCTTGACAACATGCTAGCCTTCTCAAGGCTGTCATAGCTGCTTGAATAAGTTAGCGTGCTTCGATTTGTTTCGGCGAACAAAACTCGTTGAGCAAGTTCTGGGGCGTCTCGAAAGAAAAAGGATAGTCCATTCGTTCGATAAGCGACAATGGAAGCATTAAAGACGTCCATGGCGAGAGTGATGAGATTGTTGTCGGAGTTTGTGAGATTGATCAAAATGAAGCGTTCATTGTCGGTTTTGGTTTGGAATTTCAAGACGGGAATTCCATATACTTTATTGGTATCGACCGTGAGTTGTTGCCGCAACGCTTTGATAAACGTTTTGTAAGCGCCAGGTGGAGGTATCTCGTAAAGAGAAGGAGACGTCAGCCTTTGCGCCATGGATGTAAGAAGAGAGAACAAAAACAACACACAGAATTAGCATTCTCATTATATTCTGATCCATCTTCAACTTAGAAGTTATACCAAACGAGCACTTAAGTACGATTTGGATTTGGATCGGATTGAATTGGATTGGATTGAAAGTGTAATATTTATATACAAAGCAAAATGTGTTAAGAGGGTAGGCATATTATTAGTGTTTGTCATTGCATCCACGTTGTAGAGCAAGTTGATTTATATATATGCCTAGGTTGGGTTGGCAATTGCGATTCATTTTGATGTGAGTTTGAATCCCATTTGTTTAATCATCCATGTTTTACATATTTACAAGTTTTTAATTTGAAATATATATGTATGCTAGGTTCCATGGATGGTATTTTCTATGATATAATTAGTGAATAATACTTGCATTTTCAGTTGACTTGACGAGGATGAGCTACTACTCATTTTCATATAAATGTTTTTTATTTATTTATTAATAAATGTGTGGGTGTTGTTAATTAATAATGTTTAATATTAAATAGAACTATGACACATGAAAATAGAGAGATGAGTATTTCTTAAAGAAAATTGATCGAGTGACCTTATTTGAGAATTGAGATATTAGTGGGACTCAATTAATGTTTAGAAGAGTTTTAATAGTTGATTTGCTCTCGTATTTGAGGTGATATGAAAATTAAAAATTGAAATTCTCTTTTGAAAAAATTAAAATAAAATTGAAACTTTCATATATTCTCATTGAGGCGAAAAAGAGAGTGTTGCTACACGTTAAAAATAAGAAAATAATAATATTAATTCTATAGTATTATTGAGTTATTTGGTTGTCTGATCTCTATGTTATTTAATAATTTTTTCAAAAATTTAAATATTTAATTCTTATAACAAAAGAATGTGTGATTTAATTATAGGAAAATTTTATTAGCTAGCAAAATTTGATACAATATTTGTAAATATATCATTAGAAAATTTTATATTTTAATACTCTTTGTCAATTATCAAATCATGTTGTTTTGGCCTTTATTTCACTCTGACCAAATCTTGTGCAATTATCAAGTAACGGATTGATTCTTTTGCCTCTACAGAGAAATGTTCACTGTGTTAAAAGTGTTCAAATTATTTGTACAACTTCTGCCCTAGAATTTAAGCTTTCTCAAAATGAGCTTTCCGAGGTCATTTTCTTGTTCCCGAATGGTCTTCTTCAATTCTTTTAGGTTTATGCTCTACTCCGAGTAAAGATCTGCCCGATTTGGATTTGCACATATAGAACAAATGCCCCAATAAGGTACTGTAATGGGTTAAGTATGTATATAGCTAACGTGACTCTTAAAATCAAAGATCTTTAATATATAAAAGTGGGAATGTTTAAAAAATATTTTTGGACTACTATACCCCCTTTAAAATTACTAACATGTCATTATATATACTCTTTTAAAACCTTCAAAATACTAAAAATGTCATTGTTATTTATACCCACTATCTATTAAATGACTATTTATATTTTTAATAAAAAAAATTCTTTTATTTAGATAAATAAAATATTTCTCTTCATTGAATAAGAAATTGTCAATTTTATTAAATAAATTCCTTAGTTTTTTATTGTTTTCACAACATCAAATTACAAAATAATTGAAAAATCAAATACAACATATGAAAATGAATTTATTGTTTAGATTTATCACCAATTTATAAAAAAAAAAATTATATTCAAGTATTAAAATATTAAATGATTTAATAAAGGTGACAGTGCTTTAATTTAAAAAAAAATATTATAAAAAAAACTTAAATTGTTTTAAAAAAAATAGTTAAGATTAATAAAAAAAACTACAACAAAATATAATTTATTGAATTCGTAATAGTATTATATTTAAATAAATTTTAAAAAAATTAATTAAAAATAGTTTAAAAATAAAAGAGAAAAAATATATAATTTCTTAAATTTTAATTAAAATTAGAAATAAATAATCTATAAATGAAAAAATTAATTAATATATGTATATAGAACAAACCATTTATTTTTTATTTGGTAGTATAAATTTTAAAAATAAAGATGTTAAAAAAATCGTCTTATATAAAATGACATATAATTATGAAAATTAGTAAACTATACGATAATTTAAATATTAAACAGAACATAATAATATGTTAGTAAAATCATTTTGAAAAAGATTTATAAACTTTAGAAAAATCAAATAAAAAATGTCAATCTTTTAAATATTTCTATGCGAGAATTAAATGATCACGAAGAGCTTCTTTTGATGTCCTATATTGAGGTGAACCATGCTTCACATGAAGATATTTAGTACCTTGATTCAGGTTGTTCAAATCATATGAGTGGGAACAAGACCGCATTTTGTGAACTACATGAGACATTCCGAGAAATAGTGAAATTGGGAAATGGAGTCGGCATGAATGTACTTGGAAAAGGAAGGGTGAGACTAAATATCAATGGCAACAATTATGTGATTGTTAACGCTCGATAACTCTATAAAATAGAGTTATTTGGTCCTATTTTAATGCATATTATATGAATAATTGATTGAACTTTGCTCACATTGTGCATACTTTGAACTCATTTTATATCATTCTTTAATTAAGCTTACTTTGAGAAAACTCGAGTTTTAGCACTTTAAATAATATGTTTGAAGTGTTTTTGGCTTTTGGTATTTTAATCTTGTCATTTTGAATGAAAGAAATCCCTAAAAGAATTGCAAATTTCATGCATGAACAAAGAAAAAAAGTGCAGATTTTTTAAAAGTGATGTGGCAAGATTCGCAGATCCCCGCAAAGACACTAGAGCAGCTGGACAACAAGGCACAGTCACGATTTTTGGCCCAAAAAGTCATATTTTTGGGCCCGTTTCAGCCTAAAAACGTAAGGAAAAATTAGGGCAAGCCTTGGGATCCATCTAGGAGCAATTTTTGGGAAGATTTGATAAGCCCAAACCAAATCTTGAAGGAAAATCACTTATAAAAGGAGAAAAGAAAAGGAAAGAAACCCTCTAGTTTTTCATTGGAGGCAAAAAGCTCAAAGTGAGAGGAAGATGTAGCAGCCATGGGAGAGGAGAAAAGCTTCGATTCTTGGAAACTCGGATTTGATTCTTTTCCCTTTTCTCTTTATACTTTCTTTTATAGTTTCTTCTTATTTTTTCTTCTTCTTCTCCAAACTCCATTGTTGAACCTTTGAATATGCTTAGATTAGTTTTGTTATTTATTATTTTCTTTGTTATTTATCATTTGAACCTTTCATTGTCAATAGTAGCCTGTAAGAAAAAAAATATTTATTATAGTATATGACAAAGAGGAAATTAAAAATTGAAGTTAAGTATTTCAATATATTACCATGATTTTCAAAATTTAGTTGTCAACTCATGTGCCATCACAATCACTTCTAATGTAAGTAGATTGATCATCATTCATTTCGTTTAATAAATCAATATTAGGCATTGATTTTAGCAATCCATAATTATTTAATGATGTATCTCCAAGTTCATCATCATAGAGTTCGTCATCAATTTACCTTTGTGGAAGTGTTAACACAACAGACCAACAAGTATCAATTGGATCTTCTACATAAAAAACTTATTTTTGCTTGGGTTGCTAGAATAAATGGATCATTTTTATGTCCAATTCGATGAAGGTCAACTGTTGTAAACCTAAGCTCATATACCTTAATCACATTTGTGTTCTCAACCCAGTCACATTTGAATAGAGGAATTGTGAAACTATGGTAGTCAAGCTCCCATATTTCTTTAATCACGCCAAAGAATATCATGTCTGATATGATGAGATTTTTATCTTTTGCACTTGAAACTTGCATGATACTAGCAACTAAACCTATGCCATTATTTTATACCTTTCTTATTTTATCACGCTCATTTGTGTGATATCGACATCCATTAACCATGTAACCGGATATGTTGCTACATTAGGGACGAGGTCCATGAGCTATCCACCTCAAAGTTGATGATATAGAGTTTTTCTCGTCCTCTAAAGTTAGTGAAACCTGATATTTTATATCCAATGTGAGTTATTGATATAGAACATGAAAAAAAAAGTGGGTTAAGTAATTACCTGTTCACGTAACCAAATAATAAATGTACGATCGTGCTCATCTTGAAGCCATTTTTTATTATTTGATTTATTTGGATTGATCTTTCTCAAATGATCTATGTGTTTCCTATTACAACATTCTTTGTTTAAAAGATGTAATTACTTAATTGAATATACTAAATTGAATGAGTAGAATTATACATACTCTATATATGAAAGAACATCATCTGTGTTTTCAAGCACATAAAGGTGGGCTTGTTCTAACTCTTTTTTATCTGGTTTGATATTACAAGCAACTGATAACCGTCTACCACCCTCTTCACCATCCTTTGTACATGTCGGTGTCCCAATAGGATTTACTCTAGATAAAAATTCAGAACAAAATTCCACAGCCTCTTCAACAATGTAGCATTCCCCCATACAGCCTTCTGGGCGATTTTTATTTCTCACATAGCCCTTTAAGACTTTCATGTATCGCTCAAAAGGATACATCCATCTCAAATAAACAGGACCACAAAGTTCTACCTCTCTTACAAGATGCACTGTCAGGTGTACCATAATTGTGAAAAATGACGGTGGAAAATACTTCTCCAATAAACACAAAGTGAGAACTATTTCTTCTTACAAATCTTTTAACTTTGATGATTCAATCATTTTACTACATATGACATTGAAGAAAAAACACAATCGAATAATTGCATATCTCACATGTTTTGGTAATATTCCGCGAAGTACAATAGGTAATAATTGTTGCATAAGAACATGATTGTTATGAGATTTGAGACCATAGAGTTTTAAGTCTGAGAGGGACATGAGATTTTGAATATTGGATGAGTATCCATCGGGAACCTTTAGATTTGCAAGTGTCGTACACAAACTCAATTTCTCGAACGTGATAATGTATAACAAGATGGAGGTATGAAAGATCTTCTCCCTCGTTCTTGAAGAGCCAATTCTAATCTAATTTTCAAATCCACCAAGTCTTGAGGGGTATTCAATCCGACCTTTGTTTTACCAGGAATGTCTAACAATGTGCCAATAATATTGGAACACACATTCTTTTCAATGTGCATCACATCAAGGCAATGTCTTACCAGTAAACTTTTCCAATCCTCCAATTCAAAGAAAATAGATTGTTTCTTCCAATAATAATTTGGATTATTTTCAACATTCTTGTCTTTTTTTATTCTTCTTTCCAAATGAATGTCTAAGATTACTTGTTCTTTCAAGAATTTTCGCCCCGCACAATGGTTTAGATGCTAGTTCTAATTCGGGTTTACCATTAAAAACCTTTTGTTGCTTTCTATATGGATGATGACGAGGTAAAAACTTTCGATGCCCAAGATACGCCATTTTATTACCTTTTTTCAACCAAATGGGAGGATGTATTTCCTTCACCACAAATCGGGCATGCATAATAACCCTTCACACTACAACCACATAGGTTATCATATGCTGGAAAATCATTAATAGTCCATAACAAACAAGCTCTGAGGGCAAGATAAAGAGGGAGGTTAGTAGTTCAGACGTTTAGTGTTGCATGACGTTCATCGTTTTCATGGTGAGGAGACGTTCAACGTTTTCACGGGGAGGTTACTTCACGGCTAGGGAAAGGGAAATTTAAAGTTCAGCGTTCTTTTATTTTATTTTATTTTTTATAATACGGTTTCAACGTTTGCAATCGAGGAGGGAGACTACGAAAGCAGTGATTTATCCTAACTTCATTTTACTTAATTAACGAAAAATTAACTTAATAAAAAATTAAGAAACAATATCATACATAGTCCGACATTTATTATTTAATGACACACATAATTAATGACAGGATATAAACCGATATTAAAAATACCGTATTATCTGGAAATTCACGCGTGAGAATTTGAAATTTTAATTAAAGTAAGATAACATTCCATGTGTGTCATCGTTTAATTAAAAAAACTGAAATCTTAAAATGTGTCATCTTTTGTCATATGCATCATCGTTTAAAAAAACTCAGTGTCATCTTTTGTGGAATTTGTTGTAGTGTTACAACTTATTAGTAAATGATAGGTTGAAGTGGAACTGAATTATTTAAAACTTTTGTTATATGAAAAAGAATATACTTGTCGCTACGTAAATGCGATGTGAAAAATAAAAAAGGGAGTCGCCACTAATCATTGGTTTTCTAAATTAGGTGTGATTAGTCACCTAATCATTAACTAAGGATGGTCTACTAACTTTCGATAATGGGTTCAGCAGTTCATTCACACATAGAGAAGATATTAACACCCTATTATGTTCGTTTAAAAAATGATTGTTGTTTTTCTTTTTATTCTTATTTTGGTGTATTATTAATGAAAGCCTTTAATCTATAAACAAAAATTATTTATTGGTTATTTTTAAATGTCTTATGTTTTATTAATCAATACTTTAGTAATAAAGTATGATTAAATAAGTATGAGTGGCGTAAAGCCATTAGAAAAATATTGTCGGGAATTTTATCTCAGTATTCCGAGAAAAAATTCCTTACCTCAAGAATGTTTATAAGCATGGTATTCCAACGCCCCATATTCCGTCCTCGGAGTTTTTCGAAAATATTTTTTTGTTCAAAGTTTTAAAATAAATATTTTTTAGTTTTAATATTAGGTTTGGGTAAGTTTCACTTTTGATCCCTAGGTCTAAAAAGAATATTTACTTAAAAAATCTTTGAATTATAGTATAATTAGAAAATTAATATCCTAATAATTCTAATTTTATTTAAGCCTGAATTGTTAATTTTTATGTTCTTAAAAAGTTAGTATTCTAATTAATTCCAATTTTATATTTAAATTTAAATTGTTAATTTTTATGCTTTGAAAAATCAGTATTCTAATTAATTCCAATTTTGTATTTTTAAAAAAATTGGTAATTTAATCAAATTATATTTTTTAGGAAGTTGAAAAATTAGTATCCTAATAAATTCAAACTCCTTTCTTTTTTTTGAAAATCCAATATACATCAATATAATATTAACAAATCAATTTAGGATTAACTTAATTTGAAGACAATAAATAGAAAACATAAAATATGGCAATCAAATTCACAAATATGGCAAACAAATAAAATTAGCATAATTATCCCAAATATAACACCTCAACTTTAGAAATTCATAACCTTATAACAAAAATATATTTTGACTCGATTCTTTCTTCTAAATATTGTAGATTCACCCAAGATTGATTTCTAATAAGTACACACATTTTGTAAGAAAAAATCGATTTTCATGTCAAAAAATTTAACTACGGTTTTGCTACATAAATTTCTACAAATTTTTTACCAACTTTAAAAAATCATCTCTTTTAATACTTATCGAAACGGGGTGATTCTTATTCCTAAATCTTTATTTACAAGTCTAGTTTCATAAAAAATAACTATAAATCATTTTTGTAAAGAATCAGAACCGAAAAATCATAAAATGACAAGGTGTGTTAAAAATCCCGAAACAGTAAATCGGTTTAAATACTTAACTTTAAAAAATCATAACTTAATAACCACATATCCAAATCCATTTATTCTTTTTCCTAAATATTCGTATTTAAATCTAGTTTCAAGAAAAAATAACTATATAACCTAAATAGGTATAAAAAAATCGAAATTTCAATTAAAGTACATCATGCTCATATGAACCACTACTTTTTTAATGGAAAATGACTTACCTTTATTTGATAAAAATTACAAATGTGTAGCCCCGAGTTCTGACAATGAACGAAGAAGATGAAAAAGAGACTAAGAGGTTTGGTGGTAAGAATTTAGGTTTACTATGAGAGGGAGGGAGGCTCTTGATGTTGTTAGGTTTAGATGAAAGTGAGGGAGGCTCTTCTGAATGGTTTCTGTATGGAGAAATTAGGGAGGCTCGGTTTTGTGTGTTTTTAGGGTTGAATGAGGGCTCTATTTATAGTCAAGAGGGAAAAATAAATAAGGAAAATTTAATTAATAAAAATCAAAATAAAATAAAATCTTTTATTCTTTCCCATAATTATAAAAAATATATTATTTTATTTGACAACTCTAAAAAATAATTTTCCTACTCATCTTTTCCATGTTAAAATTGATTCTCATTTAAAAATTGTTTTCCAAATTTTTTTAAATTAAATTTCAATTCAAATCAATTTTAATCATGCTAATTTAATTTTTTTATTTTTATTTTTAAATCCAAATTAAACAAATCATGTCAAAGAAAACACCACATTTCAAACCAAAGTTTTTTTTTTTAAATATGTAAAAATTGTTAATTTTAAATATTATCGGACGAAAATGGGTGTCTACAATACTGTAGGTTCATTTTCTAATCTCAGACCGAGATTGGTGGAATATCAGTCTGAGAAATACTAATTTTGAAATATTTCAAAACATTTGTTATTTTTTAAATATAAATTCTTAAAAGGAAATTTTAGTGGATAGCAGATTTATTTTGTTTCTGTTCGTTAGTTGGTTATGTGCTATAATTAATCTTCAATTAATATAAGGGTAAAATACAAATGAGACTCCTGTGGTTTCTTCCAAATGCATGAACACCCCATGTGGTTTGGAAATGGCAAATCACACCCCTGTGGTTTCAATTTTTTTTAATCAGAGCCCTCTCCTTCAATTTCAATAATTTTATTTTAGCCATAACTTGTTTGTTTGAACTCCGATTTAGATGATTCAAGATATTTTAGAATCATCATTTCAGGCTCTACATAATAGTCACTTAGAAACTTCTAAATCATTAATGACCAATAGAGTTAAGAGTGTCAATCGTATCTAAAATTTAGATGTTAATAAA
This sequence comes from Gynostemma pentaphyllum, assembly GCA_028015215.1. Lineage (NCBI taxonomy): Eukaryota > Viridiplantae > Streptophyta > Magnoliopsida > Cucurbitales > Cucurbitaceae > Gynostemma > Gynostemma pentaphyllum. The sequence goes on along the minus strand of CM051351.1, from coordinate 58,493,314 downwards.
CTATTTTATTTATTAATCATTTAAAAATTTCTAAGTAACTATTATGTAGAGCCTGAAATGATGATTCTAAAACATCTTGAATCATCTAAATCAGAGCTCAAACGAAGAAGTTATGGCTAAAATAAAATTATTGAAATTGAAGGGGGGGGGGGGTCTGATTGAAAAAAATTGAAACCACGTGGGTGTGATTTGTCATTTCCAAACCACAAGGGGTGTTCATGCATTTGGAAGAAACCACAGGGGTCTCATTTGTATTTTACCCTTAAAAATTAAAAATTAAAAAGAGATGGAAGAAACTTATATAAACAAAGTGTTCTATCAAATATTAAAAACTATAATGCAAAATAACGTTCAACGCACGTGCTAAAAAACTAGTTTAAATAAATAAGTTATAAACTATTTGAATTATTAAAATAGTCCTAATACAATTATATATTAAAAAAATATTATTTAAATTCGTATGTAAAATTTATTAATAAGAAACATAAAACAAGTGTATGTATTGGAAGAATTGTTAATTTCATTACATTCCCACTTTAAATACATCATAACAAACACCATAATTATATTTCTTGAAAAATGAGAAAGAAAAACGAAAAATAGAAATTGAGAAGGTTAGCAAACCGCCCTTAATAATTTATAACACTTGCATGTGTGAATTCTATTAGGCCATTTTGGAATCAAATTATCCATCTTGATCCAAACATAACATAACAAACAATTTTAGTTAATGAAAACTTCACTCTCAATTCACTTGAATTCAAACAAAAGCAACCAATCCCACCAAAAAGAAAAAAGAAAAAAAAGACTGAAATATGAAACATTCAAGGAAAATATTTTTTTAGATAAATCAGAACATTAGCACCCATTGCTGATTAGCATTATTAGTAAATGGATAGAGAATGATTTGATGAAGATTGACATTACTTTGTCTCACATCCATTACCATATTTGAGTTTGGGTTGAAGATTGTTCCATCAGTCTTGAACACCCACCGTTGGTTGCTTGAACCTTCACATTTCTTTATAACTATTAAGCTTGATTTTGTATTGTCACTGGCTGTGATGCACATGTTCTTATCATTTACTACCCAGACCGTGCCGTCGCCGTAGAGTGCCCAAAACTGATTTATTTTCTTTGATTCACATTTCGCAAAATCGACACGGCTGTTGTTTTCGATTGCCTCCAAGCACATGTCATTCAATCCGACAATGGTGGTAATAAAAGAGTTGGGTAAAATAGTGTTTCCTGCTCTCCAACCCTGTCTAGCTTCCCCTGTATTGCTGTCTAGTGTCAGGTTAGTGCCTTCTGCACCTGATAGCGCCGTTACGACAAGGCCCGATTTTGGATTCGTGATAGTTCCGTTGGGCGATAGTATCCATTGAGTGGCCGGTTTCTCTGCCGTGTCACAGTTATTTATCATGACATAGTTTCCTGCACTATATCCAGAGGTGGTCATGCATTTTCCTAGAGAACGAATTGTTCCATCATCTACAAACGTCCAATTCGTCTTTTCTTGATCTCCACAAGGCCATAGTCCAATCGGATTTTTGTCGTTGTTTTGCCCATCTTTAATGTTTACCCTATATATTAAATAATATCAAGTATTTCTACAATTGGACTTATGGCCCAGTGGGTATGCATCAATTCTCCATCATATGTTATGCAGATCACCTTAAGTTCCTTAGTTCAATTCCTAGCAGAGGCAAGCCTTATTCTCAGCGTTTTTTTTTTTTTTTTTAACGCTTAAACAGAACCACGCGTTCAAGTATCGATCGTTGAAAGCCAATCACCGACGGACGGACTTTATTATGTTCACAGCCTAGATCCTTTCCTCTTAGATTGCATGATGAACCGGAATTGAGAGTGATACTGAGATTTTTATTTGAGAGAACTTGTTCTCTCTGTCCTTTTTTCTTACGTTATATTCATTGTTGTTTTCCCACAAAGGGAAATCTACTTAGATATAGGATGGAACTGCCAAGTAAGGTTTCCTTTGAGTTAGCCGGACCCTAGATTTTAATACTAGGTCGTAGTATTGAGTGGAGATCCTTAAACCTAATCTCTATACCTTTTGCTGTTATTAGAGATTGTGATCATGGTGTATATTTGAATGGAGCCATCTATTGGGTCGGAGAAGATAAGCGAAGTAACAAAATTATGTTTCATTTTGATCTTGAAGATGAGAAATTCGAAAAAGCTTCTTTTCCAAATGTATAAATTATTATTCAGTGTATATTCATGTCTTCAAGAACCGCCCATTTGCTAATCTTTGTGACGAAAGGAAAGTGAATTGTGAAATTGAGGTGTGGATGATGCGAAGCCGTGGGCGGAAAGCGTCGTGGATTCGAGAATTCGTGGTTAAGGACATGCCGAAACATTGGGTGCAGGGATATTCGGAGAATACCATATTTCTTCAATTCATCAAAGAATGTGATGATGGAGAAATCTTGTGTCTTATTGAACAATGACATTTGTTCTTGTATAATCGAAAGAATGGGAATATTACAAGATTTATAGAGAATCAAAGAAACAAATACCTTTTATGGGTTTTTCGAATCGAGTCCCCAAATTTCCATCCTCTTGAAAAGATGGAAGCAGGTTCAATCAAAGGGAAAACAAAGTTGTTTGGAAGCACCTTTGCTGATTTTGATTCTGCAGATTTGCTTTGTTGTTTTTGTTATTATTTTATATGGATAGAAATATATCTTAAACTATTAAGAAGGTTGGTTAGTTATTACAGTTAGAAGGAAGAGGTATTCAGATTGATGATGAATTGTTTTTTACATCTTATTGAACAAAATCCTAAAACAGTTGAAAGGTTTTATTTTTACCATGAAATTTGTTGGTTTGAGATTTTTATTTTTAAAATAATGATGTATTCTTGTTGATTGTCTATTTGAATTATTATCATGGGATGATTTTTAGTAATAAAAATCAATCAGAAAGACATTCATTTGGTTGTTTACTTACTTTTTGGGGATCAGAATCAGATTTCTTTTATACTGTTTACTTGCATTAAGAATAAGAATAACACGTATTATAATTACTATATTACCAATTTCATACTCTAAACAATTGAAAATACATTAATTACAAAATATATTAGTATATAAAATTTAATATATTATATTTAATTTAATAGTAAATAAATTTTATTTTAATAATTTATATGAAAATAAGAAATTATGAATAATTAAAATTAAATATTAGTAAATAAATAATTACAGTGAAGATAAAAAATGAAGGTGAAAATGTATAGTCGAATAAAGATAATGTGAAGATGATTAATAAATAGATCTGGGTCCCATGAATTTAAAGAAAAAGAATGAGATTGATTAAGTTTTTATAGGTAATGAGACAACCCATATTTAGAAACTGATTCCTGATTTTGACGTGAGTCCCAATATCTCATTTCTATACTTGGTAAACAACAACAAAAGGGAATGAATTTTTTTATTACCATTCCTTCTTTCTCATTCCGGATTAATAAACGGGGCCTAAGTTAATTCACACATTAATCAATATTAATCACTTATTTTTTTGAGATACAATGTTGAAATCACTTATAAACTTAGTAAAAATTACTATATTTAATAATAATTTTAAATAATGATTACATCCTCTCTTTTATCCATTGAGATATTATGAAATCAAAGTATGTGAGTACCATTTTGTGAAAAGATATATAGAAAATGCTAAATATATTATAGAAAATTTTGCTATATTTGCAATCTCCCCAAAATTATTACTTTATTTATTATTATTATTGTTATTTTTTTGGAGTAAAGTACCCCCTTTGGTTCATGAGTTTTGGATATCGTGTTTATCTGGTCTTTATATTTTCCATTTATATCTAAGTGGTTCATGAGTTTTGAACACTGTGTTTATTTGATCCCAGAGCTTTAAAAAATGATTAAAAATAAGTTTAATTGATTCTTAATTTAATATATTCGTTAACTATTTAACATAATATTGACTTGCCAAAACACTGACATATTTTACATTTTTCATCAATTCAGACCTAAGTTTTGAAACGATAATTAATCTCATATCAGTATTTTGGCCAACTAAACATTTTATGTCAAGGCTAAGACCATATTTTGTTAAAAATTTAACAAATTAAGGATCAATTAAAGTTTTTTCTAATAATTCAACGACCATTTAGATACAAATTGAAAATTTATGGACTAAATAGATACAATGTCTAAAATTCAGGATCACATATAGGGACGAGGCTACTTGTTAGCTCTGGGGGGCAAGATTTTATAAATTTCATATTATATACGGAAATTTTTTAAGGTAAAAACTATGAAGGTTTTTTTTTTTTTTATAATGTTTTTGTGGGTTAAATTGGCCTCTTAAGATGAAATTTTTAAAATTGCCCCCTCTTGTAATTTTTTTTTTTAATGTTCCCTTATGAAAAAATCTCTTATTAAGTTAAAAAACTAGTTTTAGTAAAATATTTTTTTCTTTTCTTTAATTTGTTTATATAATCCACTTAAATTAATTTACTTATTAAAATTAAATTAATATTTATTGATATTATTCTATCATAATTTTTCATTCATATAATTAAACTTAAACTAATTTAAAAATTGTTTTAAATTGTTATATTTTACACTTACTAATTGTTATGAAATTAGTCATATCATTCTACGATATAAAATCAGTTTAGATTGTGATTCTTAGTATTAGTTTTATTAAAAGCTTTATTAGAATGAAAAATTAAATCTCAATAATCTTAGAGACAAAAACTAATATATTTATTTATAAATATTGAAATGAGAAATCTACTTTTTCGTTGATTTGAATATAAAAATTATAAATGTTGTTGTGCAAAAATGGAGAGTTTCCACGTATACAACGAACTTTGTATATAGGACGAGTCAGAGGTAGTGTGTCACCTTGACGATGTGCTATGCAGGTACCTGCACAGAAAAGGAACAAAGAACTGGTATGCCTAACATCCTTTGATGCTAAAGTCAAAGCAAGCGAAACTAGTGTGCCAGAGAGAATTATACTAGTAGCTAATGAATGAATTTATTTTCCTATTTATAAAAGAAGAAGTTGATGACATCATTGTGACACTGTTGCGTTAGGATTGGGTCATATGTTGTTTCTCAATTACGTGACGCTAGCGGGTTATTTCACGTGTCATTTCCCAATTAGATACTTGTATTCGATCTCAAATATGTAGGTCTGTGCTAGAGACTGTGTACTCATGTCTTGTCAGGTGCGTAGACTTTATGACTAGGTATTGTCGTGGTAGCCAGGTGTGCTCAAGGCACTATGCTAAAGACAATATTCTTTAGGTACTGTGCTTAAACGGTGTGTCTAGGTTTTGTGTTTAGACAGCGTGCCTAGATACTAAGCTTAGATGACATGTCCAGGTACTATGCTCAGACGATGTGCATATATATTTTTATTATGTTATAAAATTCCACGTGTTATTAAATTTCACCCCAATAACATAAAAAAAATATTTTTTACCCTATTAATACTTTCACATTATCTAACAGGTAACAACAATTTATTTTTTTGCGTTAATGAGAATATTTTATGGTTCAATTTTATTTTATTTTTTCAAAAGAAATCTATTTTTTAATTGAAAATTATTTTTTGTTAAAAATAAGACTATTTCATATCACCGCAAATACGAGAACAAATTATCTACTAAAACTCTTCTAAACATGAATTGAGACCCACTAATATCTTGACTCTCAAACTCTTCTAAACATGAATTGAGACCCACTAGTATCTCCTTATTTTTATATGTGTCATAGTTATATTTAATATTAAACATTATTAATTAAGGACACCCACACATGCATTGTAAACTCTTATTATTATTTAAAAAAAAAAGAAAAAGAAAAAGAAAAATATGATAATAAGTGGTTAGGATTGAAAAATGGAAGAAGATAAGGATTAAAAGAAAAGGGCATTTCTTTGTTTGACACTTGGCAAGCACTTAGTTTAAAAAAAAAAAAAAAAAACAAAACAAACTTGACTTCCTTGCTTCAGCCACCGTAGAAGGAAACAGAGAAGAAAGGAAAAAGGAAAGGAGAGAAAAAGAGAATAGGAAAGGAAGGAAAGGAAGGAAAAATTTGCTTGAAATTTCTTTAAGGCTTCAACAATTAGTGATCATTTTGTGGTGAATTTGCTTATTGGTAAGAGAATTCTTCAACCCAACTCTTTTATTTGATGGATTTTGATAGATTTTGCTAAGATTCAAAGTTGGTTTATGGGTTTTATGAGTTTTGTTGTTTATGGAATTTAAGTGTTATGGGTTAAATTGAGATGGTGGTGTTTAAGATTATTAAGAATGGTGGAGGATTAGAGTTTTCCCATATTTTTGAAGTTGAAGTTGTTTTGGAAAATTGTATGTTTTAGAAAGAGGATTCTATGTGGGAAGAGGATGAGCAACAAGAATGAAATTATTTGGCTTGGAAAGTGTATTGGAAATATAGTTATGGAAGGAAAAGTGAAACTTTAGCCATTGGGATATTAACCGTCAATTTATGTGTTTTCAATATGTTTTTCTATATATAAAAATACTAAAAGATTATTAATGGGTATTTTATTAAATATTTATTTCAGGTGATACGGAGATTGGCACCGCTTATAATCCGGGATCGTAAGCGGAATAGTTTTTGTGAGTGGTTAAAATGTTATTTTCGAATTATCCCTAAACTATTTGCTTATAAATCTCAAGTTAGATTATATACTATGAATAGCCTATTACACATATGTTTTTATGATATACCAATTATGTTTATGTGTTTTACGAGTACTTACGAAATATTCTTATAGAACTCAACCATATGTATTTATGTACAGAGTATTGATATTTATGGTTTTAAGATAGTTTGAAAATTATATAATGATATTCGTAAACTATTTTCAAACGGCTAAATTGTTGTACCCACTAGCTCGCTTTTTAGCAGGTCTTTGGGACCCACTTTAGCATACACATAGGCTTTGGGCCGTATGTTAGGGTGCTTAGCCCTTTGGGGGGCGCTCTGCAGCGTATGACCGGTTTTAGTATATATAGTGCTCTCTTGCATATCTTGATTTATCTTGTGTGTAGTATGACCAGTTGTGGGTATACGTTTAGTGTCGCTTTTTCTATTATATGATTATGATATTATTATGAGAACCTGTTAGCAATGAGTTTTTATTATGTATGAAAAGTATTTTGCTCAGAAATGTATTTATTTGTTAAAATTCGTGTTTTCTACGATATTTAACTCAAAAGTATATTTTAGTTTATAAAAGAACCCACTCACCGAGTTTTTGCTCATGATTTCCATGTTTTGTTTTCCCCCCTCCAGGTAGCTCCTGAGTTTCGAGGATAACGCCTACGAGAGCCGTTTACACCACCAGTTTTTGCTTTCATCTTCACACCTAGCCTATGTATGACATTTTGTGTGTGTTTGTACATGTATGTTGATAAGTGCCGGTGATGGCTCGTGAGAAAGTAAATGGTTTTATGATTTTTGAGGCTAGTTGGGTAGATGGAGAAGTTTACAAATGAACAAGCACGTAAATATTTCTCTTAATGTTAGTAAATTAAGAAGTATCGTAGTTGACTGATTTTGAGTTATTTCGGGGGCTGAGCCCGTTATAGTTTTTGCAGGATTATGTAAAATGTTTTCTAGGTTGGTTTATTCGAAAAACAAACGGAACTCGCCAAAATTTCCTTAAATAATTGAATTTAAATTGTTTATTAACTAGTTATTTTAGTTATGTTAGATGGTATGCGTTGGCATTAGCTTTCGCTTGCCATTGGCACGTGTCGTCTCGAGTGGTTAGAGGGTACTCGGGTCGGGTCGTGACATGCATTTATTAATAAGAATAAAAAAAACATTCATATATGAAAATAAGTACGAGCCCATCCTCGTCAACTGAAAATGTGCAAGTATTATTCACTAATTCATATATGTTATAATATTTTTATTATGTTATAATTATTATTATTATTAATTAAGGACACCCACACATGCATTTATTAATAAGAATATATATGAAAATAAGTACGAGCCCATCCTCGTCAACTGAAAATGTGCAAGTATTATTCACTAATTAATATCATAGAAAACACCATCCAAGGAAACCTAGCATACATTATATTCATTTTTCAAGAAATATAATTGTTTGGTAAATCTTCTTGTTTCTTGTTTTTTTTTTTTTTTTAAACTATTCTTATAATTGTGTAGAAATTTTAGAAACAACAAACTCTATTTTTATATTTCTCATCCATGTTTTTGAAACTTTCAACACATTGATAAATCATTACATTGTTTCGTTTTGACTTATAAAATATAGTATAAATATTCAAAAATTATGTTGATATATTAATTTTTAAATATTTCATTTAAAGTTGTAATGTTTTCAACAAATTTTTATTTTTCTTTAAAACGAGAAAACGAAACAAGAAATAGTTATCAACACATTTTTGTTTCTTTTTTTTTTTAGTTAATAAGAAATAAGAAACAATTACCAAACATGTCTCTATTTCTCATTTTCTTCCAACAATTTTATAAAATTAAACAATTATATAAGTTTACCAAACATTATACTTTATCATCCAAAAATAATTAATGAGAAAGGTTTCCTTAACTCATTATATTACCATTGAAAATTTCTTGTTTCGCTCTCTCCTTCCTTTTTTTTTTTTTTTTTTTTTTTTTTTTTTAACTATTCTTATAATTGTGTAGAAATTTTATAAACAACAAACTCTAGTTTCATATTTCTCATCCCTGTTTTCAAAACTTTCAACCATTAATAATTTATAACACTTGCCTATAATTGTGTAGAAATTTTATAAACAACAAACTCTAGTTTCATATTTCTCATCCCTGTTTTCAAAACTTTCAACCATTAATAATTTATAACACTTGCCTGTGTGAATTCTATTAGGCCATTTTGGAATCAAATTATCCATCTTGATCCAAACATAATATAACAAACAATTTTAGTTAATGAAAATTTCACTCTCAATTCACTTCAATTCAAACAAAAGCAACCAATCCCACCAAAAAGAAAAAAAAAAGACCGAAATATGAAACATTCAAGGAAAATATTTTTTTAGATAAATCAGAACATTAGCACCCATTGCTGATTAGCATTATTAGTAAGTGGATAGAGAATGATTTGATGAAGATTGACATTACTTTGTCTCACATCCATTACCATATTTGAGTTTGGGTTGAAGATTGTTCCATCAGTGTTGAACATCCACTGCTGTTTGCTTGAACCTTCACATTTCTTTATAACTATTAAGCTTGATTTTGTATTGTCACTGGCTGTGATGCACATGTTCTTATCATTTACTACCCGGACCGTGCCGTCGCCGTAGAGTGCCCAAAACTGATTTATTTTCTTTGATTCACATTTCGCCAAATCAACACTGCTGTTTTTTTCGATTGCCTCCAAGCACATGTCATTCAATCCGACAATGGTGGTAATAAAAGAGTTGGGTAAAACAGTGTTTCCTGCCCTCCAACCCTGTCTAGCTTCCCCTGTATTGCTGTCTAGTGTCAGGTTAGTGCCTTCTGCACCTGATAGCGCCGTTACGACAAGGCCCGATTTTGGATTCGTGATAGTTCCGTTGGGCGATAGTATCCATTGAGTGGCCGGTTTCTCTGCCGTGTTACAGTTATTTATCATGACATAGTTTCCTGCACTATATCCAGAGGTGGTCATGCATTTTCCTAGAGAACGAATTGTTCCATCATCTACAAACGTCCAATTCGTCTTTTCTTGATCTCCACAAGGCCATAGTCCGATCGGATTTTTGTCGTTGTTTTGCCCATCTTTAATGTTGACGCACAATCCATCTCGGCCGATAATGTTTGTTGTGCGGTTTTTCATCACTTCGCATGGTTTATTCGCGGAACATCGCTCGTGTAAGAAAGCGATCCCAGAAATTATGGGTGATCCAATGTTATCTACGGTGTAAACTTCAGCATCATTGTTAGGAACATCGATAGTGTCTATCGAAAATAGTCCTCCTAACGTCAATGACATCTGGATCTGTTTCGAGAGTTCGGACCAATTGTCCTCTAAACTCATCATTGTTGGGCTCGACGTGAAGGCTTGATTGCGTATGATGTTGTTATGCACAGTCTGCTCAATAAATTTAAACTTGGTAGCATCTGAAATCATCTGAATAATCACTATGAAAGATGCCGAGGAAGAGGTGGCGTTATTTTTGAACAAATTGGTAATGGCATCGTTTAGTTGCCGAGGTCCAAGAGGAATATCAAACCTTGACAACATGCTAGCCTTCTCAAGGCTGTCATAGCTGCTTGAATAAGTTAGCGTGCTTCGATTTGTTTCGGCGAACAAAACTCGTTGAGCAAGTTCTGGGGCGTCTCGAAAGAAAAAGGATAGTCCATTCGTTCGATAAGCGACAATGGAAGCATTAAAGACGTCCATGGCGAGAGTGATGAGATTGTTGTCGGAGTTTGTGAGATTGATCAAAATGAAGCGTTCATTGTCGGTTTTGGTTTGGAATTTCAAGACGGGAATTCCATATACTTTATTGGTATCGACCGTGAGTTGTTGCCGCAACGCTTTGATAAACGTTTTGTAAGCGCCAGTGGAGGTATCTCGTAAAGAGAAGGAGACGTCAGCCTTTGCGCCATGGATGTAAGAAGAGAGAACAAAAACAACACACAGAATTAGCATTCTCATTATATTCTGATCCATCTTCAACTTAGAAGTTATACCAAACGAGCACTTAAGTACGATTTGGATTTGGATCGGATTGAATTGGATTGGATTGAAAGTGTAATATTTATATACAAAGCAAAATGTGTTAAGAGGGTAGGCATATTATTAGTGTTTGTCATTGCATCCACGTTGTAGAGCAAGTTGATTTATATATATGCCTAGGTTGGGTTGGCAATTGCGATTCATTTTGATGTGAGTTTGAATCCCATTTGTTTAATCATCCATGTTTTACATATTTACAAGTTTTTAATTTGAAATATATATGTATGCTAGGTTCCATGGATGGTATTTTCTATGATATAATTAGTGAATAATACTTGCATTTTCAGTTGACTTGACGAGGATGAGCTACTACTCATTTTCATATAAATGTTTTTTATTTATTTATTAATAAATGTGTGGGTGTTGTTAATTAATAATGTTTAATATTAAATAGAACTATGACACATGAAAATAGAGAGATGAGTATTTCTTAAAGAAAATTGATCGAGTGACCTTATTTGAGAATTGAGATATTAGTGGGACTCAATTAATGTTTAGAAGAGTTTTAATAGTTGATTTGCTCTCGTATTTGAGGTGATATGAAAATTAAAAATTGAAATTCTCTTTTGAAAAAATTAAAATAAAATTGAAACTTTCATATATTCTCATTGAGGCGAAAAAGAGAGTGTTGCTACACGTTAAAAATAAGAAAATAATAATATTAATTCTATAGTATTATTGAGTTATTTGGTTGTCTGATCTCTATGTTATTTAATAATTTTTTCAAAAATTTAAATATTTAATTCTTATAACAAAAGAATGTGTGATTTAATTATAGGAAAATTTTATTAGCTAGCAAAATTTGATACAATATTTGTAAATATATCATTAGAAAATTTTATATTTTAATACTCTTTGTCAATTATCAAATCATGTTGTTTTGGCCTTTATTTCACTCTGACCAAATCTTGTGCAATTATCAAGTAACGGATTGATTCTTTTGCCTCTACAGAGAAATGTTCACTGTGTTAAAAGTGTTCAAATTATTTGTACAACTTCTGCCCTAGAATTTAAGCTTTCTCAAAATGAGCTTTCCGAGGTCATTTTCTTGTTCCCGAATGGTCTTCTTCAATTCTTTTAGGTTTATGCTCTACTCCGAGTAAAGATCTGCCCGATTTGGATTTGCACATATAGAACAAATGCCCCAATAAGGTACTGTAATGGGTTAAGTATGTATATAGCTAACGTGACTCTTAAAATCAAAGATCTTTAATATATAAAAGTGGGAATGTTTAAAAAATATTTTTGGACTACTATACCCCCTTTAAAATTACTAACATGTCATTATATATACTCTTTTAAAACCTTCAAAATACTAAAAATGTCATTGTTATTTATACCCACTATCTATTAAATGACTATTTATATTTTTAATAAAAAAAATTCTTTTATTTAGATAAATAAAATATTTCTCTTCATTGAATAAGAAATTGTCAATTTTATTAAATAAATTCCTTAGTTTTTTATTGTTTTCACAACATCAAATTACAAAATAATTGAAAAATCAAATACAACATATGAAAATGAATTTATTGTTTAGATTTATCACCAATTTATAAAAAAAAAAATTATATTCAAGTATTAAAATATTAAATGATTTAATAAAGGTGACAGTGCTTTAATTTAAAAAAAAATATTATAAAAAAAAACTTAAATTGTTTTAAAAAAAATAGTTAAGATTAATAAAAAAAACTACAACAAAATATAATTTATTGAATTCGTAATAGTATTATATTTAAATAAATTTTAAAAAAATTAATTAAAAATAGTTTAAAAATAAAAGAGAAAAAATATATAATTTCTTAAATTTTAATTAAAATTAGAAATAAATAATCTATAAATGAAAAAATTAATTAATATATGTATATAGAACAAACCATTTATTTTTTATTTGGTAGTATAAATTTTAAAAATAAAGATGTTAAAAAAATCGTCTTATATAAAATGACATATAATTATGAAAATTAGTAAACTATACGATAATTTAAATATTAAACAGAACATAATAATATGTTAGTAAAATCATTTTGAAAAAGATTTATAAACTTTAGAAAAATCAAATAAAAAATGTCAATCTTTTAAATATTTCTATGCAGAATTAAATGATCACGAAGAGCTTCTTTTGATGTCCTATATTGAGGTGAACCATGCTTCACATGAAGATATTTAGTACCTTGATTCAGGTTGTTCAAATCATATGAGTGGGAACAAGACTGCATTTTGTGAACTACATGAGACATTCTGAGAAATAGTGAAATTGGGAAATGGAGTCAGCATGAATGTACTTGGAAAAGGAAGGGTGAGACTAAATATCAATGGCAACAATTATGTGATTGTTAACGTCTGATAACTCTATAAAATAGAGTTATTTGGTCCTATTTTAATGCATATTATATGAATAATTGATTGAACTTTGCTCACATTGTGCATACTTTGAACTCATTTTATATCATTCTTTAATTAAGCTTACTTTGAGAAAACTCGAGTTTTAGCACTTTAAATAATATGTTTGAAGTGTTTTTGGCTTTTGGTATTTTAATCTTGTCATTTTGAATGAAAGAAATCCCTAAAAGAATTGCAAATTTCATGCATGAACAAAGAAAAAAAGTGCAGATTTTTTAAAAGTGATGTGGCAGTACTGCAGTACTGCTGCAGCACACTAGAGCAGAATTGGACAGCAGTGCACAGTCACGATTTTTGGCCCAAAAAGTCATATTTTTGGGCCCGTTTCAGCCTAAAAACGTAAGGAAAAATTAGGGCAAGCCTTGGGATCCATCTAGGAGCAATTTTTGGGAAGATTTGATAAGCCCAAACCAAATCTTGAAGGAAAATCACTTATAAAAGGAGAAAAGAAAAGGAAAGAAACCCTCTAGTTTTTCATTGGAGGCAAAAAGCTCAAAGTGGGAGGAAGATGTAGCAGCCATGGGAGAGGAGAAAAGCTTCGATTCTTGGAAACTCGGATTTGATTCTTTTCCCTTTTCTCTTTATACTTTCTTTTATAGTTTCTTCTTATTTTTTCTTCTTCTTCTCCAAACTCCATTGTTGAACCTTTGAATATGCTTAGATTAGTTTTGTTATTTATTATTTTCTTTGTTATTTTAGATTTCTGTATGAACTAATTGTATTAGGTTGGAATTGATAGATGAACCCTAAAGGGGATTAGTTTTCATAGTTTTTAATAAATTCAGTTTTTATGTTCAATCAATAGTTTATATTTTTATCTCTTTACTTATGCTTGATCAACCTAGGTGAATTGTTTTGTTTAGTTTTAATTCTGAAAAGGTTAAAATTGAATGGAAGAATATTGATTGATAGGGGTTAACGATTCTTGAAATTGTTTTTGGTAATGCATAGACATATGTAATTACACCTTAAGGCCTAAACCGGAACACTAAAACATATTTCTTAATCTAATTTTACCTAGACATATGATTTAAATTGGATTAGGAATTAGAATCATGTTAGGCTTGACAAAGTCACTTGAATAATTGGGTTTACTTGCATAAAAAGTGTGTTTATTATTGCAGATTGCTGCAGCACTGCTACAGCATTATGAATTCTAAGGCTTTTTAGGGGGATTCTTGACTTTTCAACCGTTTGTGTCTGCATAGTTTAATCATTTAAATATTCTTGCATACTTTAGGAGTAATTTAAGTCACTTTAGACCATCGTACTTATTTCTCATAATTAATTTAGAATTTAGTTATTTAGTTTTAAATAATTTCATAATTTTTAGTTATTTAGTTTCATAAATCACATCACCCTAAACTATCATTGTCTTTATTTTTATTTAAGCTAATTGTTAAACACCTACTTAATCAACTAATCCTCTTGGGAACGATATCTTCTTATCACTTTATTACTTGTTAGACTACGTGCACTTGCGTAACACGATTTCACACAACAAGTTTTTGGCGCCGTTGCCGGGGATTAGTTAGATTTAATTGGTGTCAAAGCATTTAGTTTTTTTTTTTCTTTAGTATTCAATTTCATTAATTTTTTTTTCTTTTTATCTATGGAAAATATGACAGGATATTTGGAATTTCATATGGAGGGTTTGGCTAATGCACGGAAAAGATGGGCTTTAAATGTAGAAAATCAACAAAGTGCACTTTTCGATTCTTGTGTCTACTGTGAAGGAGGTCATCGTTATGAAAATTGCCCAAGTAATCCTGATTCTATCAATTATGTGGGGTTTAACAAAAGTTTCAATTCATATTCCAATTCACATAACCATGAATGGAGGTATCAATCAAATTTTTCTTGGAGAGATTATTCGTATGAATCATCTTGTACTCAAAATGAGCCATTTAAACCTCAATCTCAACCTCACCCAATGCCTCCCTTATCTCAACAACAACAAGATTTCATAGCCGTTCTTGTTAGGAATGGTGTCCTAGAACTTGTAATTATTTAATAATAATAATTTATTTAGAATAAATTAAATAAATAAACATAAGTTCTTTATATTATCTAGATTGATTCAATTGACGATATTAGGAATATATGAAAATATATTAATATCAAACATTCAAATAGTAAACCCTAAGTTACTCTTATGAAATCACGACTTAGTATGTGAGTCATACGAGAGGATTAAAGTCGAGATGAGTAACTTAAAAGTGTCTACAGATAAATGGATAACGTTTGGGAACCTTATCCTGGTAACATCGTTGATAGCTTCGCATTTTGTTTATAGACAAATGATCTAATCCTGATCATTCATGTGGGAGACATGAAATGGAAGTATCATATACAATGTTGATTGTATAAGACAGGACCACGATGTTCGATCAAATTTCTCCTTAGTACCGTTTACGAGAAATGATCGAATATCAAACTAAGTTTATCAACCGTGATAGATCTCAATCCCGAGTGAAATGCGGACTCCTATTTGTGGAGTTATGTTCTTTGATTCACATAGTTGAGAGCGTCTGTAAGAACGCTCAATACACTCCTGTTTTGGGAACATGACTAGATAAGTAGCTGGGAACTCATTTTCACGAGATGAAATTCATAACTTTCCTATAAATTAACGGTATCGGTACGATACCTGAACATTTTAGGAACTTTAGGAAACTCCCTTGATGTCCTGATTCGAGACATGAACAAGTGGCGCCACGACTTCTATTGATCACAGAAGTAACTTATCTCTAGTTCGACTAAAGATAAAGTTCATTGGAGAATCAGCGGGAACACAAGGATAAAGCGGTAATTACAGGGGCAAAACGGTAAATTTATCCTTTGTAATTATGAGGGTTCCACGTGAAGGATTATATCACGGATATAAATAAAGATAAACTAAATGGACATAACTCATCTATAGTGAGGGGAGTTGACTATGAATCTATAGTGGAATTATTCATAGTTAGATAATAAGTAATTAACTGATTATGTGTTAATCACTTAATTGACTAATTATTAAGCCCATGATCTATAGGTCCATCGGGTCCCTATGCTAGCCCAAATATCGTAGTCGCGAAATCAAGTAGAAGAAATGGAAATTTTTAAGTAAAGTAAATTACTTAAAATAGGCAATATTAATTGTTTAAATATTGAGTATATTTAAACGGCAATTAATATAAACATTATTAATTGTTTAAATAATGAGTTTATTTAAACATGAAATTAATAATGAAATATTATTAATTATACATTATTAATTATTTAAATATTGAGTATATTTAAATGGTAATTAATAATTTGAAATTAATTAACAATTATTAAATGTTTAAATAATTAATTATATTTAAACGAAATTAATAATTGAAATTAATTAAATTAATAATAAAATATTGTCAATAAAATTATTAATTTATGGAAATTAATAATTATAATATTTATTATTAATTATTTAAATAATGAAAATTATTTAAATGGAAATTAATAATTAAATATAAATTGGATAATACTTAGTCGGGAGAAAATATTAATATTATTAATTGTTTAAATAAAATATTTTATTTAAATGGTAATTAATAAATAAATTAATTAAGTTGGACTTATTAATTTAAGAGAGAGTTTCAAGCCCAATTGGATTAATGAACCCAATTGAAATTGGCCCAAAATAATTAATTAAATAAATTTGATTTATTAATTATTATTAATTTTGGCCTTCATAGATAATTTGTAGGAGATAATTATTTGAATTATATCCTATAATAATTATATAGATTTATTTACCCAAGATAAATAAAATAAAGAAAAGAAAATAATCTCCTATTTATCTATGGCATTTTCGAAATTGCAAGATAAAGGAAAGAGATAATCTTTATTCTTTTTGTATTTATCTCTATAGATTAATCCTAATGTGATTATGATTCCTATTTTTCTATAAATAGGAGGGTTGGGTCATTCATAAATCATACAATTAAATTCCTTAGAAATTCGGAATTCTCTCTTCCTTCTCCCTCCCCCCTTAGCCGATTTTCCCTCTTGATATTGGGAAGAAAAATATTTTTTCTTCTTCCCAATTTCTTCTAAAGTTCGATCCCACAATCGGGTTTCGTTTGATCGATCGGGATATAGCGTAGAAGATCCGGTGTTGCTGAGGATTTGATGCTGTAAAGAAACCTCCAACCGATTCTCCATTTATTACTCAATGTAAGTTTTGATTTTAATTTTCGAAATTTAAAGCATGAATCTACATGTTTTTCACAAATTGCATGATATTAATAGATCCATAATTAAATGTTAATTAGTTTACTAAATCAAATTCCGCTAGTTTAGTAAATCATCCCTTCAGTTCTTACAAATTTGATGAAAGATTATATGGGTAGAACCGAGGCGATGTTAAAAAATCAAGCCACTTCAATAAGAAATTTAGAAACTCAAATGGGACAAATGGCTTCATCCATGATCAATCAAGTTCAAGAAACCTTGCCTAGTGATGCCAAAATTCCTAATTATAACAAAGGTAAGGAAACATGTGAAGTGGAGACTCTTCAAAGTGAAGAAGAATTAGAGCAATTCATGATTGATTTAAATAATCAAGATGTCACTTTGGAACAAAAGGATGAAGAAATAGAGCCTAAAGAGGATGAGTCAAAGAATGTGAAGGTTTGTGAGCCAAAGATTATTGTTCTAAAGATGCAACAATGGGAATCAGAAAAAATACCTGAATTACCTCAACCCAATTTTTCTCAATACTTTCAAGAGAATATATCCCACATTTTAAAGAAAATGAAGCATAAGAGAGAACAACTGATGTGGTTTACTTTTGCTTCATATAAAAAAGGTGGGTTGTTGAAAAAGAAAAGGATGTTGAAGAGAAAAAAGAGGGGAAAAGAGGTAAGGAGGTAAAAACTCAATTCCATGGAAAGTCCACTAATGAAAGGTGGCAAAGTCGGGCCGTCGACTTTAAAGAAAAGCGCTCGTTGGGAGGCAACCCATCAAAGCTGAGTAGTTTGAATTTCTTTTATATTTTCCTAGTTAGTTCTTTAATTTTCTTTTGCATTGTTAGGTGTCTTACTTTTTAGGATTTGATACTACTAATCGTTTTCTTTCTCTTTTATTTTGATTTTCAAAAAAATTCAAGGAAAAATCAAGAGCCAAGGTTAACAAGAAGTTTGAGAAAAATGATAAAATGGTGTGGATGAACATTAATGATCTCAATAAGGGGAGTTCTCTTCTCATCTATGACTTTCATGCATTTTATTTTATGCTTTATTTCTCTATTGGTTTTCTGTTGGGTTGCTCTGTTTATTTATCTCTTTATGATGAACTTGTCTTATTCAATTTGATATGCATGGCTTACTTTGCTAGCTTTGAGGTCATTATATTTTTCCATGTTGTGAGGACACACCATGATTTAAGTTTGGGGTGTGGTATCTATCTCTAGATACTTATTTTAAATTTAAAGATATTGCCCTTTTGTTCTATATTGCTGATAATGGGTGTCAATAGTGGATGAAATAAATGATTCTTGATGATGCTTTAATATGTTTCCAAAAAAAAAAATCAAAATTGTTAAAAAAAAGTGTTGTTCTCTTAGTCTTTTGTTGGTTAGGATGGTCCAAATGATATAGTTGGCTTTTGCATGATTTTTAGGATAGTTCTAATTCTAGTTAAGTGTGTTTTGGGCTTTAGATTCTTCTACACTTTCCCGTTTATGTCAGCTCATGGTAAACCCATTTATACAATTTAGATGCTTGAGGATTACTTCCCTTAGTGAGGAGGAAAGATTGAATGACCAATCTTCGAATTCCAAAGTAGAAAACTCTTGCATTCCTTCTTAGTGAGCTTCCAAATAAGTACCTCCATAAGTTTGGGGGTGACAAAGTTATCCTCCATTCAAAAAAAAAAAAAAAGGAAAAGAAAGAGAAGTACTCCAATGTTTCGAGGTAAGTCAGAATAAGAGTACGTTTTTGCGGTTTGAGTTATCTAGTGTCTAAGAAATAAAAGGCATTAGGGACACAATAACTTTCTTGCACATAGTGCCTTTTCAAAAAAAAAAAAAAAAAGAAAGAAAAAAAATGAAAAAGTGAAGTCAATTAGTTTGCTAGCCCCATGAAAGAAGTAGTCAAGAGTTCAAATAGAGGGAATCTAAGTGAGGTTGTGATTTGTTGAGTTTAAGCTTAGGAAAAAGAGTCTTAGGATAGTTATCTTTGCTTGCTAGATGGATTTTACCATGAATTGTTTGATTCTAGATGCACACACTTTCACTTGAGAATCTATTGCCCTTTATGTACTTGGTTAGTTTTAGGATTGTCTTGAAGAGAATTGCAAAAGTCTATGATGGAAAAAGTTCTAACAAAAAAGTTAAGAAAAGTGATTTGTTGAAGGCTTGTGTTTTAACTTCTTAAATCTTTAATCAAGTCAAGGTCTTATTTTTGCATCACTCGAGGACGAGCAATGAGTCAAGTTTGGGGGTTTGATAACTCTATAAAATAGAGTTATTTGGTCCTATTTTAATGCATATTATATGAATAATTGATTGAACTTTGCTCACATTGTGCATACTTTGAACTCATTTTATATCATTCTTTAATTAAGCTTACTTTGAGAAAACTCGAGTTTTTAGCACTTTAAATAATATGTTTGAAGTGTTTTTGGCTTTTGGTATTTTAATCTTGTCATTTTGAATGAAAGAAATCCCTAAAAGAATTGCAAATTTCATGCATGAACAAAGAAAAAAAGTGCAGATTTTTTAAAAGTGATGTGGCAGTACTGCAGTACTGCTGCAGCACACTAGAGCAGAATTGGACAGCAGTGTACAGTCACGATTTTTGGCCCAAAAAGTCATATTTCTTTGCCCGTTTCAGCCTAAAAACATAAGGAAAAATTAGGGCAAGCCTTGGGATCCATCTAGGAGCAATTTTTGGGAAGATTTAATAAGGGGAAACCTAATCTTGAAGGAAAATCATTTATAAAAGGAGAAAAGAAAAGGAAAGAAACCCTAGTTCTTCATTGGAGGCAAAAAGCTCAAAGTGGGAGGAAGATGTAGCAGACATGGGGAGATGATGAGAATGGTACTGTTAATGATAATGTTGAAAAAGCCAGCATTGAAGAAAATGATTAGCAGAATATAGCCACTCCAAGTGCATCAACAGATACTAATTTAAATGAAGAAATAGGAAGAATTCGACAAACTCCAGCCTATTTGAGAGATTATATCACTGGTGAGGTTTTCAGATGAAGACATCGAAGTTAACATGGCTCAAACCATGTATGCAGATCTAACTAACTTTGGCCAAGCTCAACAAAGTCCTAAGTGGAAACTAGCAATGGATTCTAAGATAGAGGTAATTGAGAGGAATGAAACATGGAAACTAACTGATTTACCTGTAGGTGCCAAGAAAATTGGGGTGAAGTGGATTTATAAAACAAAATTCAATGAACTTGGAGAGGTGGCCAAGGGCTATTCACAAAAACAAGGAGTTGATTACACTGAAGTTTATGCACCGGTGGCAAGGATAGATACAGTTCGCATAATTCTTGCTTTGGCAGCTCAAAGAGGATGAAAGATCTACCAACTTGATGTGAAGTCTGCTTTTCTTCATGGGGGAATTAAGTGACGATGAATATATAGAACAACCAATGGGTTATGTGCATAAAGAAAAAGAGCATCAAGTGTGTAAGCTACAGAAAGCTTTGTACAGATCAAAACTAGCTCCGCGAGCTTGGTTCAGTCGACTTGAAGCACATTTTGTAAGTGAAGGTTTTTAGAGGTGCCATAGTGAACAAACCTTGTTTTACTAAGAGTGGTGATAGAGGTAAAATTCTTATTGTAAGTGTTTATGTAGATGACTAAATATACACTGGTGATGATGAAGTTATGATGAAATGAATTTAAAGAGTCTATGTTAAAGGAATTTGATATGTCTGATTTGGGGGCATGAGGTTTTTTCTTGGCATAGAGGTTTTGCAAACTGCTGATGGTATATATATTTGTCAAAGAAAATATGTACTGGATGTTCTCAAACGTTTCGGTATGGAGGATAGCAATGTTGTTTGCAGTCCTAAGTTACATAGAGACGAAGAGGGAGTCAAAGTAGATGAGACGTATTTTAAGCAAATAGTTGGTAGTTTAATGTACATCACTACCGCTAAACCTAATATGATGTTCGTTGTAAGTTTAATTAGTCGTTTCATGCCTAAGCCTACAGAGATGCATTTGCAAGTTGCCAAAAAGGCTCTTAGGTACTTGAAAGGAACGGTGAATTACGAGCTATTTTATAAAAGGGGTGAAGCTGAGGAGTTTATTTCATTCACTGATGTTGAAGATCGCAAAAGCACCTCTGGATATGTTTTCTTGATGAATTCAGGAGCTGTCTCATGGTCCTCAAGGAAGCAACCATTGGTCACATTATCAACTACATAGGCTGTATTTGTGGCAGCTGCTTATTGTGCTTGTCAAGTTGTGTGGATGAGAAGGATTCTAGAAAAGTTGGAGTATAAGCAAGAAGGAAGCACTACAAGTGACAACAACTCAGCCATTAAACTCTCTAAAAATCCAGTCATGCATGGTAGAAGCAAACACATAGATGTGCAGTTTCATTTTCTGAGATATTTAGTTGATGATGGTGTTATTAAGATGGAGTTTTGTGGCACAAAAGATCAAGTGGCTGATGTGATGACTAAGCCATTGAAGTTGGAAGATTTTTTAAAAATGTGGCAGATGCTTAGAGTATGTGAGGTGTTGGATAAACCAAAAAGTTGAAATTTTTTAGTTTAAGGGGGGGAATGTTAAGTTATTCAGTAGTAATAGGATTGCTTTGTTAGAGTAAAATCCCTATTTATTAGGGTGTTAGTTGCATATATTTGAATTATTCCTTTTGTATCTGTACCACAATATTTGTGGGCTGCCATTTATCTTTTCTGTTTTTGTATTGACTACTTAAGTCAAGTTCAGTCATTGAATAAAGCAAGTCATTCATCCAGATTGTATAGTTTTGTTTGTTCTATTCTTTACAACTGTCTCCCCTTCGTCCCCAAGCAGCAGCACCGTCCTCTTTGTCCCCAAACAGCAGAGTTGTCCCCTTCACGCAAGGGTCAGTCTCAAGCCCTAAATTTTAAAGTAAGATTCCAATCTCTCTCTTATTTTTCAAAAAATGAAGTTCAACAATACTTTCAGCTCAATCCCTAACTTTTAATTGTTCTCTGATTTGAAAAATTGTCCCCTTTCATGTTGGCAGATGATAATTTTGTAAAATGACAGTCAATATGAATGCATTATTGTCGGTAAATTAGCTGCCTCCCTCTAGGTTTCGTTTAGCTAACATGGTGGACAAAGAAAAGTGCCACCATTTTTTCATTCACTATCTGTTTGGTAAAATGATTCGATGAAATGAAATTTCATGGAATTGACCCTTTCTTTCTTTTTCAAGTTGAAATATGGTTTTAGTCTTTGTTGATATTGAATATTTCACCATTATTACTATATATACGTTTTCATGTGGTTTTGAATCAACATTTTTTAGGCATAAGTAGGCATCATACTAAATTTGCCAATTTGAGATGAAACACTCAAATTCTTATCTGTAAGCCTTTTGATCATGTTGGTACCTCCCCTTGTTTTTCTCTTTTTTATTACTAGAGCAATATTAAATCAAAGAAAACATTAAAAAAAAAAAGATAACTGTATATTATGTTTATTTCCATAATTATGCTTGGGAAATGTTATTAGAGAAGATTGTAATAAACCTCTATTAAAAGGAAAAAAGAGTTGACTAGAACAACTATCATAAAAAAAAATTATGTGACAATATCTATAAAAGATTCCCACTTCAGATTTTAAAAACATAAATCTCTAGTATTCTATAAAAATGATCGCATTTCTTCTAACATTTGTGTCCAAGGAAACCATTGAAAGAATGGTAGAATTCTAACAAAATATGGATCCTTGAGTCATGACACGTGAAGATTTTGAATCTCATTCTGCAGCTTTTGTAGTTTTTTTTTCCAACATTGGCCAATTCATCTTTCCAATAGTTTGGCTAACCTATTTTGCGCTTGATCTTGATAAGGCTTGTTATGAATGTTCAGTCTCATAAAACGCCACCATTATTCTCTTTGCTTAGGTTGATTCAGTCAATAAGATCGATTTTTTTTATTTATACTATGATCTAAAACATTTCTTTAATTATAAAAATATATCTTCATAATGTAGGTAGATTCCAAAATAATTCCGTACTTCTTATATAAAAAAAAATTGACAATTCCTTCCCTCCCTTGTATTATAGAGAATTTGTCTCAAATAGCATAATTTTGCATACTAATTACTAAAATGTTTAAACTTTTTAAAAATTACTCAAATAGCATAATTATAGTTCAATAAATTATTGAACTATAATTCAATTAATTATTAAACTATTTTTCATAGGTATTTTAATGAATTTGTTTGTTTTTTGGTTTTTTAAGTTCAAGGTCAATAATTTATTGAACTATTTATGATGGAACTATTTACCAAATTAGCGGAATTTCTTTAGTAAATTAATTAAAATTTAATTACGGATCCGTTAATAACATGCAATTATGATCAAACTTTAAACTAGAAATTATAAGGTTTTCGAAAAACTTACATTGTAGATTTATGGAGAATCGGTTGAGGTTTTCTTGCCTTCTATACTATATCCCGATCACAAACCAACCTGACTTATGGGAATCGAACCGGAAGAATAAAAGAAGAAGAAAATTTCTTCTTATTATAAGAAGCCAAAATCGGCAATAGGGGAGACTAAAAAGAGAGCTTTTGATAAATATCAAGTCATTAAATATGAGCACCCGATGGTCATGTTTATAAGAAAATAAGAATTGGTTTCCTAATCAAATTAGGATTCTTATTTCTTTTAATTTAAATAATCAAAATTATTTAAAAAAAAATATAAGAAAATAAAGCAAGTGGCGTAAAAATCAATTGCATAAGGAAATTAGATTTTTCCTTTAAATGCCAATGTGGCGCTGAAGATAACAATTTATCCTTTTACCTTTTTTTTTTTTTGATATTTATCTTATCTTATGTAATTAAAATTAGAAAAAGTAAAATAATTATTTCTAATTAACTATGTAAATTCATAAAACTCATATAATAATTAAGATTGGATCAAATCCATTTAATTAATTATTTTGGGTAAAATATTCACTTGTTTCATAAAACATATATATTTAATTCTCTCCTTTTATTATTAAATTAAATAAACTCATTATTTAATTAATAATATTAATTATTAATTTACATTTAAATAAACTCATTATTTAAACAAGGGAAAAAGACACTTTTGGTCCCTCAATTTTGCATTTATTGATAATTTGGTCCTTGAGTTTTCAAAACCTACATCTTTTACTCCTGAGTTTTTATTTTGTTTATCATTAAGTCCCTGCCGTCAAAACCCAGTTAATTATTTAACAGAAATATGACGTGGCACTCAAATATTCAATTTATAATAATAATAATAATAATATTGCTTATGTGGTATTATTTAAGTGATGTGGCATGTATAATAATATTGCTTATGTGGCATTTAAATTAGTTTATTATTATTATTATCATCTCCTCACTCTCATTGTCGTCTCTTCCACTGTCCTCCGACAACCATGAACGCAAAGATCTTCGATTCTTCAAGAACAATTGGAAATAAAGTTTGCCCATTGACATTTTACAATTCTCAAACCAAAGATTCAAGAGAGAAGATCATCAGTATTCTTTGTTTGGAGAAAAAAGAGAGAGATTATAACATGCAATTCTCAGATCTGTAGAAAATACTCCTTTAAAAGACTCCATTCTCAGATCTGTAGCCAATTTTTATCATTTTCTAAATGAATCTTGTTTATAATTAATTGGATTTGGAAAAAAACCCTCAACATCTTGCAATTTTCACCTTTGTGTTGTTGGTTTTAAAAAAGGTAGAGGTCTGTTCTTGTAGATCAGATTCACTAGCAAGATCTTTCCTCAAGAGAAGGTTGCCAACCGCAACGAAGTAGATCTGATTCGCTAGCAAGATCTTTCCTGTTCTGAATTCTATTTCCAGAAAAAAGTTTATAATCTTCTTTTGTAAAACCTTTGCCACTTTCCCTGGCAGCTTAAAAATTGAAAGAAACTAGGTTGGGATACTAGCCAAAACTGATTGTGCAAGTGTTCTTCCAAATGACCATCTCTATGACCAATTGCCAAAATATTTCATATAAAGGATTCTAGCAATTTGTATAAAGTGTTGGCTTTTTGGGTCTACTAATCTTGCTTAATTATGTTTTGATGATAACAAACACTTAGTACTAATCAATTTAGTATTTTAGTGTTGCATTTTGTAGAGCGGAAAATATCGAGCGCGACGCAATTTGAATCGTCCAATTCCGAGTTAAAACGAAGAAGTTATCAATAAAAGAAAATTGGATTTTAATATATATATATATGTGTATATATATATATATATATATATATTCGGAATTAAAGAAAATAAAATTTCAGAATTTTTCCAGCCGTTGATCTCGAGAAAGATTTCAATCTGACGCTCCAGGATACTTCCATTATATTTATATTATATATTCGGATTTAAAAGAAAAGGAAAAAGATTAACGCCCTCAGCCGCACGATCGCGTCCTGAAGCTCATCCAACGGATCTCATTTGTTAACTATTATATATATATATATATATATATATATATATATATATATATATATATATATATATATATACGGATTTAAAATAAATTGAAAAAGAAAAAGAAAAGGCAGATTCGCCCTCAGGCGTCCGATCTCGCCTAGTGCGCCATCCAAGCGTCTGAATAACACCACGTCGTCCGCGAGTGAAGACACCGCCTGATGCGCCCCTGGAGTTGCTGACGCTGTGGGTCCCACCGGGTTGCTTCAGCCAGCCATTGATCGCCACGCGCCATGCATGTTCCCAACGCAGCTGATTTCCTTTTTGATATGCGCGTGAATTGACGTCTTTGCCCCTTTCTTTTATATTAATACCTTGCATGTCCTGATCATTTGTTTACTTCCTTGCTGACCGATTTTTTTGAAGGTTCTCTACATCTGTTGCTGCCCGGTTTGCCACTGCTGACCGAAGGTTTAATATTTTATTATTAATTTCAAAATATCAGATTTGCTCAGCCAATCAGAAATCGCCACGTGGCACCAACGGATTTATGGTCTTCTTCCTCTCCTTTTTAGTCCGAAATCAGTGAAGAAAAAGCCACAAGAAATTTCAGATTTGAGCCTCCATTGTTGAAGTGCTTTCAAGCTATTTTTATATTATTTTGGGATTTAATTTTGAGTGATTTACTTGGCTATTAAGATCCTTATTGTATTGTGAGGTTTTGAGAGAGATTTGTAATTGTGTGAAATTTATAATTCACATTTGGGTCGGTTTCCTAGCCCGTGAAATAGGAACTTGGGTTTGTTCTTGAGCCCGAAAAAAGAACGAGTTGGGTTTGACTTTGATCCCATGTAAAAGAGTCGGGTTTGATCTTGAGCCCACAAAAGGATTGGGTTGTACTTCCACCTGAAAAAGGTAATAAATTCCCGAGAGGCGCTCGGGGAGTGGACTAGGCCGGATTTTGGCCGAACCACTATATATTTGGTGTCATCCTTCTAACCCTATCCTCTTTAATTTATTGCACCATATTAATTGCTATATGTTTGATGTGCATATGAATTGGGATCATTAATTATCAATCATTGAGAATAAAATTGAATATTGCTTCACATATTTATTACTAGAATTTATTGAAGCATAATTGATTGTTAGAAATTGATAGTGATTAAATATTTCCAAGTATTATTGAAATTTAGTTTACTTTGTTTAAGAGAATTTTAGGATAAAATTCATTTTAATTGTTTGAGCTTAAAAAATCTAATTAACTTGTTAATTAGAAATCATTAATCGAAAAAGTTTTAAATTAACCTAAAACCCTATTTACCCCTCTTCTAGGGTTGCCATACCGATCCTACATAAAGTTCTGAACATATTATAAGGGTTAGCATCATCATCTTTTAAACATATTGATGATAAGCAGATGAAGGACAACTAAGTACAACTGTGGGGATTAAAACCATGTTGTATTTATGAAACTCCATCAACTATGCTTTCGTTTCTTTTGGTTCTTCACAGCATACAAGGAATTTGACGTATAATGTGAATTCAAAAGTTCTCGAGGTATAGGTGCTCCAGAAGACTTTAAAATCTCAACTAAATCTTGAATTATTGAAGAAGATGTGGATTGATTGATATGAATATGGGATTATGGCCTTTTAGTTTTAATTTTCTAGTCATGGAGATGAGAGATGAAGTTAAGGAAAGGGGAAGGAGATGAAGTGAGGAGAGAGGAGCTATTTAAAAAACAATAAAACTATCACATAATCAAATATATTAATATAAAAATTGATTCAACATGCCACATCACTTAAATAATGCCACACAAGTAATATTATTATTATAAATTGAATATTTGAGTGCCACATCATATTTGTGTTAAATAATTAACTGGGTTTTGACGGCAGGGACCTAATAGTAAACAAAATGAAAACTCAAGGATAAAAAATGTCGGTTTTGAAAACTTAGGGACCAAATTGGCAATAAACGCAAAAGTGAGGGACCAAAAGTGTCTTTTTCCCTTTAAACAATTAATAATATTTATATTAATTTCCATTTAAATAAACTTTAATTTAAACAATTAATATTTCCCTTTATTTAGGCAATTAAATTACTTAAATATAATCCTTTCTTCCTTGTTAAATTAATAACTTGGTTGGTTACAATGATATATGGGACCTGATGGACCTATAGATCATGGGCTCCAAAAATTATTAACTTATTAATTAAACTCATTAATTAATTAATCATAATTATTAACTTAGAGTAATTTCACTATAAACTCTAAGTTGAACTCCCCTCACTGTAGATGAGTTACGTCCATTTGTTATTAAGTTTGTTTTGACATATCCTTCACGTGGTAATCTCATAATTACAGCTAGGTCAAAATTATCTTTTTACCTTTGTAATTATCTCTTTTATCCTTGTGTGCCGGATGATTCTCTAATGAACATTTTTCTATAGTTTTCAAGTATAGAACAATCCTTCTCGGGCCAGTGAGAATGTGAGGCCTCATGTTCAAGTACCGAATCATTACAAGAAGGGATATATCTAAAGTTTCCAAGTTAGAATAGTGTCGCAACTAACACTTTCATTTCTTTTAGGAAAGTTATGAATGTTATCTTGTATAGAAATGTTCCCAAACACCAATTTAGTCATTTTCCCAAAACGGGAGTTTATCGAGTATATCAACAGATCACCCCCAACTATGTGAATCAAAGAAAAAGACTTCATTAATGTGAGTGCACAACATACTCAGGATTGAGACGTATCAATCTTAATAACATAAATTTGATATTATAATTCATTTCCTATCAACGGTGTTATTTAGGAATCGATTTATTATCCTAGTCTAGTCTTATATAAACTCATTATATATGATGTTTCCACTTGCATCTACATCATACTAATGATTTGGATCAAATCAATGAACAACATCATCAGTGTTACCAGAATAAGGTTTCCTAACCATATTCGTATAGGTAGCCTATTTGAGTTACTATCTTTGACTAGATCCGCTTTATATCTCATAGTAGTCAAGACTACAGAATCAGTAACTCTGTAATTTTCTATTAATGTTTGAATATTTGACGAATATCAACATATAATAAATTGCACAAAATTCACTAAAATAATATTTTTATTTATTCATAAAATATTCTATTACAAATTACGAATTCTAGGGCATAAATCCTAACTATTTAATCATTTATTATTATTATTATTTTCAATGAATTTATTATTTTTTTTTTTAATTTTTTAGTTCAATTAATTATTGAACTATAATTATGTTATTTGAGTAATTTTTGAAAAGTTATGACATTCCAGTAATTATTATGCAAAAAAATGCTATTTCAGTAATTGCCCCTATATTATATATAGTTTTATAATTGATTTTTAATATGTTTCTTTTTCGTTTTGATAAGTTTTTTTAACAGTGAAATGTTTACCTATAACATCTAAGTAGTTCTCTTTAGTTTAATTTTATTAATCTAGAAAATAAGTTACATAGAAATTCTTTTTCACTAAAAAACAATAAAGAAAAAGAAGAAGAAAAATAATATAATTATAAATTAATTCAAGTGAACTTCTAATTTCAATATTTGTGAACTAATATATTAAATCTTGTCGCTTAGATCGTTATAATTATATTTTTCATTCAAATAACTTTTAATAAATATAATAACCAGAACATAACCTAAACTAATTATATTTGTAAATTTTAAATAAAAGTTTTGAGTTACTTTTCGAATATCATAGGCCGTTATACCAATCTCAAATGAAAAATTTACCAAGTATTGGGTATAAATTAAAAAAACTTGAAAGTGTATGGGTCATATCGACAATCTCCCTCCCTACCTCATTTTTCACCCGCCAACCATACTTCCCTCAAAAAAATTTCCAGTATCCATATTTTAGCAGCCATGAGCCCCCTCTCCTCTAAGCTTCATCTCGATTTCGATCTCCATCTCCATTGCTTGAAGCCTCTACAAAATATCAATTGATTCGAAAAGATTAGTCCTCCATCATCATCCCTCCGATCTGTGTATGTTTTTTACTGGTCTCCATCCCATTCCATTCTACCCTCTCTATTTACTTGATTGATTATGATTATTATGAGATTACTCACCTTAGGTTCGTGAGAAACTTTCTTAATTACCTTTTTATCTTTTCAATTTATCAAAAATACCCTTATTTTATTAAGAATTTCAAAACTACCCTGAAATTAATAAACCGCCACTATAAAAATTGTCACTTAAGGATAATAAAAAAACTAAGAGTTCGTTTGACATAGCTTCTATTAAAAATGTTTTTTTAATTAAATAATGTAAAAGAAATACTAGTTAAGTGTTTTTTTTTTAACAAAACTTGAGTATGTTAAAATATGTTTTTGGAAAAAATACTTTTGTGATTCTTTAAAAAATGTTTATAAACAAATATTTCATTCAAGTGTTTTTAGATGAAAAATATTTCTTTTAAAATCTTTAACTCAAAACATTTTTAGGAGACCTATGCCACCTAAGACTCTCAATAGCTATTTTTGAAAATCATTCGTAATTAAAGAATAGATACGATATAATCTGGGGTAACCAAATCAAAAAACCGAACCACACGGTTTTATTAAAGAAATACAACCGAGCGGTTCAAGCTTAATAGGAACCGAGACCTACGGTTCAGTCCAAAACCAGACCGTGGACAAGCCATCACTTTAGTTAGTCACGTTTTAATAGTAATAATGATTATAATACAAAAATTAGAGAAATTATTTAACCCTTTCTTATTCTCTTTCTGAGGAAAAAAAATCCCATCTTACTCTGTTCTGTCGCGGCCTCTACGCCGATACCAGACATCGTCAAGCTCTTCCCAATCTCCGCCGTCTGCTCTACCAGCTCCTAGCCGGAATCTTCCCGATCGCCACCGTCTGCTCCTCGCCGGACGTGAGTTTATGCTTTTGTTCTATCTTAACATTTTATTATAGCTATTGCGATGCCCTGGTTTTCCCCTTTTAGTATTCGATTCATTGATATGATTTCCTTGAGTTCTGTTTTAACCTCACATTGATTATTATTAAATCACTGATTGACCTAACAACTTAAGCTATCGAGTTTAGACAAATTTAATTATATATCTCAACACTACCGACACGTGTGGTCTCGAATATTTTGCACGAGGTCCAATCACGTGGAATATTATTAGATAGAGAGGAAATGACTTTGTAGGAGTTTGAACTTGGGACCTTTTGTGTTGTTACCGATATAGCCAGGAGCTTAAAATATTGGGATAAGACAAATTTAATCATAAATATCAACAATTATCGATGACATTTGTTAGACTAGAAAGTGTTCTAATTCATTGTGATATAATATAATGTTTTTCTTGTAGGTGGCAAAGGCATTTTAATAAAAATAATGTTGCTTTCTAAACTTTCAAGAAATGGAGTTAGGATGATAAAAGAGGTTCTTATAGGTATGTTTTGCTATCATTCATCTGTTATTTTTTAGCACTTTATCATTTTGGAAGGTCTTCTTGGTTTGATTGTTAATATGAAGGATTCCCTACCATTTGGCTGATCCTCTTTAGGTTTATGAGTTCTTAGCAAGTTCTTTTTCCATTGAACGAATAGTCGAATTTGAAGATTGATTAGGGAGTTTTGAGTATTTTGATTGATAAGAAAAAAATTACACTGAAAACTGAACTGATTTCTTACCATGAATCAATAAATGAAAGGAGTGTCCAAGATTAACAAGTTGATCACCTTGAATTAATTAGAAGAAGGAAAAGGAAAAGAACATAAACTAATGAGAATTTTTTTTAAAAAAACCTTGAGATTTCAAATAGGAAAGAGGGATTTTGGAGATCTTACCTTGGATCAATTGAGAGAGTCTTACTTCTTCTCCCAATGAGGAGTAATGGGAAGGAAATTTTCAAATTGGTTAAAATTAATTTAAGGAGAGAAATCTAATTCCACCTGGATTAGGAGACTAAAGTTGTATTTTTTTTGTAATCCTGGGGTGCTTTTCTGCTTTCCCTTTTTCATTTATCAATGAAATGTCTCTTATCCAAAAAAAAAAAAAAAAAAAAAAATTCTTCACTTCTTTGACATAGGTGGCAGAAGGTTGGGTAGAGATATAATTGTAAGGATGTCTCTTTAAATGACCTTTGCTTTGTTAATACTTCCCAAAGAGAGATTCCAGATAAAAATTTTGATTTTTTGGGAGAACTGTCCAAATTAGCCTGAGGATACGCTGACCCGTAACCTGTAATCTGTTAGAGAGAAGAGAAAAATAAGGTTCTAGAGTTATCCAAGGACCACATGTATTTTTCTTTTGGCTTTGCTTACTTATAGTTATATATAGGTGACACCATTTTTCTTGTTTTTCTTTCATTGTCATAATTAATTAGGCTTTTGAGCTGTTTTCCTAATAAAAAAATTGTAGTAATATTTGTAAGAAGGTTTTCTTATCTTATCTTTAACCATACTTTTTTAAGCTTGCTTTCTTGGAAGTGTTATAGCTGGTCTTGCCTTAAGTTTGTTGATGTTTCAACTAGTGTATTTCTTTTCTTCCCAAAAACAACATGTGGACATACTGATTTTGTAGTCGGATCAAAGCATTTAAGTTCTGATGAATCTTTTGATATTTTATTTCCTTAGCACGGCAGGCATCGGACATGATTAAAGCAAGATACATTCAACAACCTTATTTCAAATGTCTGCAACCTATGGTCAGTTAACTTCTTCGACTTTGCATGTAATAAGTTTTTCTCTCTGAAGTTTAATAGTGGATTCAAACTATTGAAAATTTTCAAGTTTATTGATAGACTGCTGATGTGAATTAAATAATAGCCTCATTAGTTCATGGGCCAATTGATGCGAACTTTTAGGAAAATACATTTATCTTAATTGGATGTAGGAAGCTATTTCTCAATGCATGTTATTCCCTGGAAAAAAAACTATGCTTCTGTTATAAGCTATGGAATTTATTGTATAGTTTACAATTTATTGATTTTTTTTTTTTTGATAATAAACTGAATTCTTTCATTTTTTTTTTTGATAAGAACACCTCAAAAGGCCATTTCATTGAATAAATGAAAGAAATACAGAAAAGCAAAAAATAAAACCAAGTAAAAGTGGCACTAGACGAACCAAAAAGCCACAAAGCTAAGATATACCGTATGCCCCCAACCCAAAACCCGCACTGCCACCTAATTACAAGTATGCGGTCCACCTATTAATAATTTGTCCAATCGAATAATTACAAAAATCTTTGGAAGTTGACACCCAAAAGGAGGCATTTACATTTGCCAACTCCCAAACATAATCCCAAAACTGAACTCTTTCATTGAAAAGTGAAAAAGCCCCAAAAAGGCCTACTAGCTATTACAAAAAGGCATGCCAGGTAGAGGCAATAAAGGAGGGGTATAACTATTAAAATATTGAAAATTTGCACTCCAAGTGGAGGCATTAAGCACGATACATTCCCACACATCACTCAAGCTCTTGTGCTTATCAACAAAAATCTTCTTATTTCTCTCAAGCCATTCCAGCAAGTAGACCGAAAAGCATTGGCCCAAAGCACTTTCTTCTTGCCCCCATTCGAATAGCCACCAAGAAGAGCAATAACGTTACTTCGAGAGTCATCATGGAAAACCCAATTCAAATGGAAAGTGCTCAAAAGACTAGCCCAAATAGATCTAGAGAAGTCACAATGAAAGAAGAAGTGGCTGGTGTTTTCAGAAGCTTTCAAACAAAGGTTACATCTATTCGGCTGAAGGGTTATTCAAGGGTTCCTCAATTGCCATTTTTGGTTGGAATTTAAGCCATCATTAATAAGAATCCATAAGAAGACTTTGATTTTCCTAGGATAATTATCTTTTAACAAAACACAACACCTAAAACCCATTTTTCATTTAATTAACAAGCCACTCCAAGAGAGGAGTAAACAAACAAATAAAATACACATCAAATCATAACAAAAGGCCTTTGTTTCTTTCAAGCTTTTAAGAAACATGGCCACTTCCACTACTACCCCACTTGCATGGAGAGAATCTTTCAAGTTTTTTAGTTTTCTAAAAGGTAAAAAAAAAAAAAAAAAGACCCCAAGAGCCAAAAACTTTCCACTACATAAAAGTCACATATACCCTAACTAAACCTAAGAGTAGTTTACAAGACATGGAGGGGTGAAAGTGGAATTTCCAACTTTCATTGACAATTAGGGTTTCTACCAGGGCCTCCATAGTAAAAGAAGTGGCCCCAATCCCCATTGCTGCCAGTTTGAACATCATAGCAATCAGGTTGCTCTGTGAATGTGCCAATTTCTTTAGGAGGTTTGAGATTGTTGGATCCATCAACAACTTGAATATTCCTGAAATAACTTGATTTCCCAAATCCTTCTTCAGGGAAATGACCACTCCCCATTTGAGTTGATGTATGTTGCCCATTTGGTTCTGAATTCACCACTTCACCTCCCCACTCAATCATGGATGCACTGTCTCCTAGGATAATTATCATTCCACATTAATTTCATATTAGGATCATCCCTCAAATTCTTCCATAGCAACATCAAGGCAGATTTGCAACTAAACCCTTTGGCTTTATCCAGCTTCCAAATTCTGAAATCCTCCCTGTTGTTCAAACTAACAATAGCCAAAATGTCTATAAGAGCAATCCACTCTTCCACCTCCTCATCTTTCATATTGCTCCTGAAATTAATAATCCAAGAGCTAAGCTCTTCATTCAAAAAATGAATAACCGGGAGGAACTTGTCCTTAGCTATTGCATAAATGCTAGGAAATTTGGAGGCAAAGGGCATCTCTTCCACCCAACAGTGGTGCCAAAACAACACTCTATAACCCCTACCAACCGAGAAGAGGTTGTTAGTCTCCATGATAGAAAGAAGATTGTGGATTTGTTTCCAAGGACTTCTATTAGTGCAGCCAGCCTTGATAGTAGAAGACCAACCCAAAGGTTTGATGCCATGAATGCCACCAATAGTCTTGTGCCAAAGGCTATCAACTTCTAAAGGGAACCGCCACAGCCATTTGAGGAGGAGAGTATCATTACGCTTGTTCACACCATCAAAGGCAAGGCCACCTTTCATTAAAGGGGGGGAGGGATTTTATCTCATTTAACAAGATGGGAGCTGCCATCTTTATCAGCCCCTTCCCAAAAAAAATCTTTTAACAATTTGTCAATGCAATTGGTAACCATCACCGGGGCTTTAAAAACAGAGATAATAAGTAGGAAGGCTAGAAAGGAATTGTCAATGCAATTTATTGCTTTTGAAACATTCTTCTTAACTGGATGTTTGAAACTTTTTCTTAAGGCTTGTAGTTGTTATTCTCTTTTGAATTCTGATCTTTAATGTGTTTTTATTATATGATGGTTAGATGTGAATTTTTTTATTTTATGTATACTAAATTGCTTGGAAATAAATTACATGTTTTTGTGCTTGAGAATATCTGCTTTTACTTTTCGACCATGATTAAAGATAAATCAGCAGTATGTAACACATAGCTTCAAGAGTAAACTCAAATTTGCATAGATAACTAATGAAAAAGGATACTTTGACTATTATTGGGACATGGCTTGCACGCTTTGTTATCAGTAGAAGAGAGAAATGCTGGGGACCCTGGAGGATTAGGGGGTATAAATTTTTAGTGTCTGTGTCTCTTTTTTCTATCTTCCCATTTCCCACTTCCGACATCCCTTTTCTTATTTCTACCCACAGGCGCAGCTTGAGGCATCTCAGGGTTTCAAGTGGCAAGAGCACCGTTTGTTTTCTACCTCAGTTTCTCATAACGGCTCTGACGAAGAGGGTGTGCAGACACAAACGTAAGTTCTTTTAGCTCTAACTCTACTTATTTAATTTAAAAAACTTAGATTGTATGCGTCTATTCATTGATTAAATAGTGTAGGTGCACCATGCATGATATTAGTATGTTCCATGATGCTTTGAGGCACTAATGTGTGCGTCACTTTTTTTTGGGTGCTTTGCTCTTACACAGTTGTTAACCTAGTTGAAGCCCCTTAATTAGTAGGGGCAATTACGAAATAGCATATTTTTGCATACTAATTATTGAAATGTTAGAACTTTAAAAATTACTAAAATAGCATAATTATAATTCAATAATTTAATGAATTATAATTCATTAATTTATTGAACTAAAAAAAGTAAAAAAAAAAAAAAAAAATTCATTGAAAATAATAATGAAACATAATCAAATAGCTCGATAAATTATTGAACTTGAACTAAAAAAAAGTAAAAAAAACATACAAATTCATTAAATACCCATGAAAAATAGTTCAATAATTTATTGAACTATAGTTCAATAATATAATGAATTATAATTATGCTATTTGAGTAATTTTTAAAAAGTTTTGACATTTTAATAATTAATATGCAGATTTATGCTATTTGAGACAAATTCTTTAATTAATAATCTAGTGTTAGAGTGTGAAATATGTTAGATGTATCAGAAGTATTTCTGGTTATTCAAAATCAAAAGCATCTTTTCAATTTGTGTTACTTGAGTTGTACTTAGGTGGTGGCTCACTTGTCAGTTGTCCCCCTTTTTCGTTTTACTCTCTTCATTCGTTTTCTCAATGCCATCGGATTTTGAGCATCATTATTTAACATCTTTTAATTTATTTAATGGCATTTTCTTAGTACATTCGGAAGAAACAGTGTGAATGCTTGTGTAGAACTGGTCAAATATTTACATTTGAATTCTTGTGACAGTTTAAAATAAATTACATTACATGTTAAAACTTTTTATTGATTTTTTCATAATTTTAACAAAAAAAATAAAGCCTCCCTAGTTGGGTATGGTAGAACAACTGAAATCCTTTATGGTGTTAGACCAATAGTTTTTTTTTTTTTTTAATGGAAATATATTGATCTGTATCCTATCCTTTTTAAAAAAAAAATAAACTTCTAAACATCATAATTTGGTAAATAGAAGGCTATCCAATAATCTACTAAATGCCCTCATGTTTAGACTTTCAACTTTTATCTGGAGATAGTTTTACAAATATTTTAGAATAAGATGTTAGACATATTTGGCGGACCATTAACAGTGGAAAGTGGGGAGTGAAGATGCAATGCAACTACGTTTATGATATACCTTATTTTTATGGCATCTGCATTTCATATCCCCATTCATGAGTTGTAGTCTTATGGAGGATCTAGTGAGTAATTTTTTTGTCTTGTGAAATTTAGTTAGCACTTGATTGGCCGTTAATAATATAGTGTACTGACATCCCATGTAAATATATCATTTAAATGCTTCTCTGTGGTCAGCATTTAAGTTATTTTGTTGATTCTTCTGTACCAGAAATTGTTATTTGCAGGATATCTGTAACATTTTGTCTCAAGGATGGAGAAGACAAACAAATTAAGGTTCCCATTGGAATGTCTATGTTAGAAGCTGCCCATCTAAATGATATCGAGCTTGAAGGTGAGGTGTTTAATTCCCTTTTGTTTTAAAGCTTCAACTGTCCTACATTCGCTCCTCTGGTTACAAAATTTCACTACGAAGAGCAATGCCAACAAATTTTCCAGTGTGCATGTAATAAAAGCAGTCTTTTCACTCTCATATCAGGAGCTTGTGAAGGTTCATTAGCTTGTTCAACTTGTCATGTTATTGTGATGGTAAGTTGCTTTCTTCCCTTGATAATAAGAGTGTTTTTCTAGATCTGAATTTGTACTGAACAAGATAAAATCTGATTGTAGGATATGGAATACTACAATAAATTAGAAGAACCAGTAGATGAGGAGAATGACATGTTGGATTTGGCGTTTGGTCTTACCGAAACGTTGGTTCCTTGTTCATAATGGTAACTGTGCTTGATTATTGTTATTGTTTTGTTATTAATTTTGTGATCGGTTTTGCAGGTCTCGTCTAGGTTGTCAAGTTATTGCAAAACCTGAGATTGATGGAATTCGTTTAGCCGTTCCCGCTGCCACCCGAAATTTTGCAGTTGATGGTTATACTCCAAAACCACACTAGAGCATTTTACCAATATGAGATTGGGAGGATGAAACCACCCTTAGTTTTTTTGTAGCTCTGTGCTTGTTAGTGGCTTTTTTTAACTGGTAATAACCCACGATGGGTTAGTTTGCCAATTGAGCTTACATTATAGTTATCGATACTAATTTAATGATTTTATGTTGTAACTGTTAATTTAGTTATGTTATATACCTTTAACTGGTGGCAATTGACGTTAAGTTGGAGAAAAATTCATTCTAATAAAATGAGAAAATTTTCTGTTTTTTAGAAAGATTTATCTCTTTGATTTTCTCCATTTTAGGGGGCATTTTTTTTTTCTCTCATTACTTCCATGATTCTAAGTGTGTTGTGCACTGTTTGACAAATAGATTATATTATTGATAGGGGATAAAAGATCAGGATCCAATTGCTCTGTTCCCTCGGCATCAAAATTTTGAGTATTCTCTCTTCAAATTTAATGTAATATCAAAAAATAAAAAAAAGATATTACTTGATGCGGTACAATTCTATATTAAATATTCGCTTATTATAGACCAAACTTGTAAGATTTTTTTGAGTAAATTAAAAAAAAAAGTTGATTTAATGGGTGAAAAATATTGTCAAACTTCGTGTTGTTGATTTCAGTGTTATCTAAGATTATGATGGGACGAATGTCTAGATAACATTGTGTATTTTATTAAACTAGTTTATTAACACGTGCCTTGCACGTGATATGTTTTTATAGTATCTTATTTTATATTAAAATATTTTTTTAATATTTTTACTATATATGTTAAATATTTTAGTCATGAAAAATTATAAATTTCATATGAAATTCGATAATTTGAACTCATTTATTTTATAACGAAATTATATTTTAAAAATCAAATTTGATATAAAAAATATTTTACTCATTGTATTAAATAAGAGAATGTAATAATAAGAATATAATAATTAATTATTGTGTGGTATATTTTGTAAATTTCATAATTAAAAAGGGGTATTATTATCTTAAAATATTTTTAAAATATCTCCACTTTTATATATTAGAGATTTAAAGATACCTATCCATATTAGATATCTACAAAAAGTGGAGGCTTTGCTGATGCAAAGTTGCGTCCGCAGTCGAAGGTTATTGCCGATGCCAAGATTGCGTCAGTAAGGCGTTAGTGATATCCCATCAGGGAAATGCCCCTTTTTGAGGATCACCAACGCTATTTTTAATTACGTTGGTGATGTTCATACGTCAGCAAATCAAAGAATAAATGATATTTGATCATTTTAGATTGCTCCTTCCACCGGTGAGTTTTTTAGATTACCTTATGATCGTATCATGTTTTTTTATTACTTTTTTCCCTCGATATTATATAAAGTTATTTCTATATTTTCTTAGAACAAATAACATAAGAAAACTTATTTTCTTATCAAGAACTAAATTTAGAAACATAAATAATTTTTTCGTTATACTAATTACTGATACTTTATAAATTCATTCATGTCAAATAAATACATAAATTTAAAACTTATTTAAATACTTAAATAAATAAGTTATAAACTAATTGAATTATTAAAATAGTCTCGGTGCATTAATCTATTAAAGATAAATATTAATTAAATTAATATGTAGAATTTATTAATAAGAAATGAATATAATGATATTATTGGAAGAATTGTTAACATCATTACACTCTCATTTTGATATACAGCATAACAAACAACGTAATCTTTTTATATTCATGAGATTCTCAATTTTTAATTATTGAGATATCATGTATTCTACATACCCAACCATCTTTAATTACATGATATCTGTCATCTGAGATAATTGAAGATAAAAATCTAAAGATAATTATGAAAGGGGGCTTATATGTCTTTGCTTTGGCGAAAGTTGTATACCTTCTTCATACAAGGTCCTGCTGATTTGGTTGAAAATTAATCTAATCATCCATGTTCTTAAATCTTAAGGCACTTCCATCCTAACTAAGAAATTTCTATTAGGGAATTTTTAATTATAATTTGTAAAGATTTATATAATATTTACAATTATATCATTTAAAAAAATAATAAGTAAATCATGGTTGATTTTGACAGATCGTAATAACTTCAGGAAATAACCATTGATTTACATAATTTAATGGTTGACTTCGATATTGATTGATAGTGAGATCATGATAAATAATAGATTAACGTGCTCAAAAAGAAAAAAGGTATATTGCAAATAAAACCCAAGTGGTTTTGGTCAAATATATGAATACCCCTTGTAGTTATAAAATGGTAAATTACACTTGCATAATTTAAAATTATGTCAAAGTGATCTCTCCCCTCCAATGTCGTTAACTTTCTTTTAGTCGTAACTTGTTTGTTTAAACTCCAATTTTGGATGATTTAAGATGTGTTGGAAACCTCGTTTCGAGCTCTACATTATGGTCACTTCACAACATCAAAATAATTGGTAATTAAAAAGGATTTATGACTTCAGTCATACTTAATATTTTGATGACTAATAAACTATTTAATTTATTGACAGTTTAAAAAAAAAATGTATTTTTAGTTTTTTTTATGGTTAAATGCACTAGTGACTCCTACATTTTCATGTTTTTTTAATTTACACCTTTCGATTATGAATTTAACTTTTTTCGCCCCTAGACTTAAAAAAAAAGTCATCCAAATCTTACTCAATTTATATATATATATATATATATCTCAATTTATATATATATATATATATAGGGGTATAGGAAAAGACATTTCTGACTCATTATCCATAGTCAACTCAAAATAACCTTGAAAGTGCATGTGTAAAAAAAAAAAAACTGAATTGATAGTTAGGGGTGTAAATTAAAAAAAGCTTGAAAATGCAAAACTCACTGGTGCATTGAATTTTTTTTATTAAAAAAAGTAGCGTAGTGAAAATGTTTATAATAAGGAATTAGGATAGTTAAGAGTTGTTAATTTACTAGTTTAGCATTAACGAAATAAAATTAATAAGGGGCAATTACTCAAATGGCATATTTTATGGTAATAATTACTATAATGTCAAAACTTTCAATTAATTCCCTAAATAGCATAATTGGAAGCCCAACCCAAATTAAAACATATTTTTGAAAAGTCCAAAATATCCTTAAAATAAAATCTTCATCCGATTCTCTTTATTCGCACGATCCGGTTTTTGTTTTCTGTGATTCTCCTTCAATGATTCTCTTTTTTCTCGCAAATTCTTCCGTGAATTGTTCTTATTTACTCACAAATTCTTTTTCAAACAACACTTCTGAAGAACCTTCGTGTATTTACATTTTTTACAAATGTAAATACACCAAATATTAATAAATTATGGGGGAAATATATGTTATTTTAGACAATGTCTTTAAATTTTATTTAATTACTATTAAAGTAATTTTTAAAATGTGTTGTTATTCTTGTAATGGACCAACTCTATAAAAGAATAATGGCGTGTTTTGTAAATGTGGAATTAAATATTAAATTTCGAATTTAATACATGTAATGGTTAGGTTTTTTTTTTTTTAGTTTATATATATTGATCCTTTCAAGGCATAAACACAAAC
Organism: Gynostemma pentaphyllum; assembly: GCA_028015215.1. Lineage (NCBI taxonomy): Eukaryota > Viridiplantae > Streptophyta > Magnoliopsida > Cucurbitales > Cucurbitaceae > Gynostemma > Gynostemma pentaphyllum. Next base: position 58,451,946 of record CM051351.1, on the reverse strand, counting down.
CCTAATATTTTTTTTTTCAAAAATAAACCCTAATAGTTCTGAGGCTCCCATTTTGGATCTCTTTCTTCATAGAATCTCAGATTTCTGAAAGAAATTATATCAATGGACATAAGAATCAGAGACAAAATTAACATAAATTCAAAGCTTCCTCAGCAAGTAATTCAGGTAATATTCTCCAAACTCCATGGTGTGAATTTACCTTTTTGCCGACTCGTTTGTAAATCTTGGAATGATATGATTTTAGATCATTCTTTCACTTCCATTCTCAAATTCGCTCCAAAATCATTCTTTTTCTATGAGTTATATGATCGAACACGAACATCTTTATTCCAAGACTCACAATCGATTGGAAATTGGCCTAATTTTCTCTATATAGTTTGGATTTCGATTCAAATTATTCCAATGGGATTGAGTTTCTTGCTTCATTTAATTTCAAGAGATATTGGTCCGATTTTAGAATAGTTAATTCGTGTAATGGATTGCTTTGTATAAATGGTGGAAATAATAGTAATCATTTTTGCATATTGAATCCATTGACAAATGAGTATATGAAAGTGAAACTTTCAAGACGTGAAACTCTTTGGTATGAGCAAATATCATGCGGATTGGGTTTCGGCATTAAGACGAAGCAATACAAACTAGTAAGGATTTGTTTTAGTGAAGATCGTGTTAATTACACCCCACGCTGGACTCTAAAGATTTTCACTTTGGGTTGTAGTAAGGGATGGAAGTGGGTCAAACTTCTACCTTTTGAGCTTGATTATAACGAATCGTTCGATGGTGTTTACTTAAACGGAGCTCTTTATTGGGTTGGAAGTGATGGTGATAGGACAAAAATCATACTTTGTTTTGATGTCGAAGACGAGAAATTCGACATTGTTTCTCTTCCGGTAGTCGATTCGATGAATAATTGGACAGTATATATTCAAGTCTTTAACAGTCGCCTTTGTGCAATTCTTTTTGACACACGTAAACTTAAACGATGCCGTGAATTTGAAGTGTGGCTTTTGTTAGGCAATGAAGGGAGAGAAGAATCATGGATAAAAGTTTATGTTATTGAAGACATGCCAAAAGATTGGGTGATGGAATGTGGATTACTTCAAATAATCAAAGTTTGTGAGAATGGAGAGATTATATGTCTTGTTGAAAGAAGGTATTTGTTTTCTTATAATCCAAAGAATGGGGAAATTAAAATTAGGTATGAAAAACAAGACAAATCTTTCTGGGTTTATGAATTCGACTCGCCAAATTATAATTCTCTTGAGAAGATGGTGGCAGGCATCGGACATGATTAAAGCAAGTTACATCAACAACCTTATTTCAAATGTCTGCAACCTATGGTCAGTTAACTTCTTCTACTTTGCATGTAATAAATTTTTCCTTTCTTTAGAATTCTGATCTTTAATGTGTTTTTTATTATATGATGATTAGATGTAAATTTTTTTATTTTATGTATACTAAATTGCTTGGAAATAAATTACAAATTTTTGTGCTCGAGAATATCTGCTTTTACTTTTCGACCATGATTAAAGATAAATCAGCAGTATCTAACACATAGCTTCAAGTGTAAACTCAAATTTGCATAGATAACTAATGAAAAAAAGATACCACGACTATTATTGTGATATGGCTCTGCACGCATTGTTACCTGTAGAGGTGAGAAACATTGGGGACCTTGGAGGATTAGTGGTATAAATTTATAGGAGTTAATCAGGGCCGGTCCTAAGATAATGGGGTCCGGTGCGAAAATGATTTTTTGGACCCCCTATTATATAATTTTAAATATATAATAAATGTAAAAAAAATACATAAACAAATATAACATTATAAAGTTTAATCAAATAATGGATATTAAACGCAATAATACAATTCAAAATTTCATTTCAAAAGTGACATTCTTCTTGAATATTTAGATGCAAAATCATCTACTACATTTTCAATATCAATATCATATAAAGTTTCACTCTCAATTGATATCAAGGTCAATCCATTGAGTCTTTCTTGTGACATGGTTGACCGCAAATAATACTTCAACAACTTCAACTTTGAAAAACTTCTTTCAGCTGAGGCAACTGTAATAGGAATCGTCAATAATATTCTGTACGCAATGGAAGCATTTGGAAAAAAAAACTCTTTTCTTTCAAAAAATTTAATATGCTTGTTACTCCGATCTTTTCATTTGGTAAGAGTTCTCTAAGCAATTTCAATTCAATATACAAATCATTCCCATCAATATCACCATACTGCCCATCTTTCAAAAGAGTTGTTTCTAAACGAGTGCAACAAGATTTCAAATCCCCATCATCCAAAGAATTTAATTTCTCAGAACTAAACAAAAACCCAAAAATACTTTCATATTCTTCATATTGCTCAAATCTTCGAGTCAATGAGACAATAGATTGATCAACTATGTATAGAAAATAATGTACTCTAAAAGATTCCTCTGGTGATAAAGGAGCTTTGGGAACATTCTCATCAAATTATCTTTTTCTACGAATTACACGTTTTTGAGGAAACACCGGATCAATTTCCAAATCAATAGCAATTTTCTTGGCAGCATCCATAGCATTGGAAAACCCGTTTTCTCTATACTTCTCGAAGAAAGAAATCAACCCTTTAACTTCAACAATAGCAACATCAAGAAACATATCTTTTGTTTGTAAACTTTTGCTCACCAAATTAACTGCATATAAAATTTCATACCAAATAACTGTAACTAGTAAAAACTCAAAATTACAAAGTTCATTTGTAGCCAAAGATCTAGCTTCACTTTGTATTTTAGAATCGTTGTCATTATCCGCCACTTCAAGCAAAGCCTCTTGAATATCACTGATTTGAAATCTTATTGCTTTAACACTGTCCACGTGACTTTCCCATCGAGTATTTGACAACGATTTAAGCGTCAATCCTTTTATATTGTTTTTCAAAATGTGCCACCTCTTTGTAGAATTAGCAAATATTGTATAAATTCGTTGGACTACTCCAAAAAAAATCTCTTACTTTGCCACAACTATTTGCAATGTCACACAAAGTCAAGTTAAGACTATGACTACCACATGGAGTATAAAATGCTCTACGATTCACATCTAGAAGTCTTTTCCTTGGTGTTTCCCTTTCATGTTTGATCCATTGTCACAACCTTGACCTCTTATATTGTCTATGTCAAGATCAAGAGATTTCAACACATTTTTCAATACTTCAGAAAGACCTTGGCCTGTCGTGTCATTCACCACCAAAAATTTCAAGAAAAATTCTTCTATTTTAATTGAATTTGTAGAGACGTTCACACATCTTAGTATCAAAGACATTTGTTCTTGGTGACTAACATCAGGAGTACAATCCAATATGACTGAAAAATATTTTGCCTCTTTACTTTTCATAATGATCTTTGTTTTAATCCCAGAAGCAAGCATTTGTATCAATTCATTTTGAATCTTATGACCAAGATAATGATGATGAAGATCATTGTTACTAACATGTCGAAGATGCTCTTGAATGATGGGATCAAACTTAGCCAACATCTCAATTAAGCCCAAAAAATTTCCATTGCTCTTTTGAAATAACTTTTCATTTGTTCCACAAAATGCCAAATTATTCTTGGAGAGATAGTTTACCACTGCAATCAACCTAAATAATACTTTCCTCCAATATTCTTTTTCTTTCAAAAGTTGTTCTTGAGCCACTTTATCAATTGTCGCACTTTTTTGTAATCTGAGACGCAATTCCATCCAAGTAGCCATATTAGTCATATGATCTGCACTTGTTTCATGCTCTTTAAGTCTAACACCAAGATGTGTCCAATCCCCAAAACCTTCATTAACTAAAACACCTTTTTTAATGCCTTTTTTAAAAATTTTGCAACAAAAACACAACACTTTGTCAAGCTCCTTTGAATATACAAGCCAATCTCTATCACACTTCTCTCCGTTTGACAAATATCTTGTGTAAAACGTTGATGAAAATCTCTTAGAATGTTTATCTTTAGGACCTTTCATTATTGAAAAATCTTTTTTAGGACCATTTTTTACCAGAAGATCTATCATTCTAGAATCAAGAACATCACAATTCCTTCGATCATATATGTCAATTATAAAAGATTCATCTAGATTATCCTTGTGGTCATCATTACCAAAGCATATATCAACATTCTCAATATCTCCTTGAGACCTATCAATGTAGTTTTCACCGTCGTCTAATATTTCATCATCCTTACAATTATCTTTACTTTCTGTATGAACATGATCATCAAACAATTTTTTCTCAACATCATCTTTTCCTCCATCCACATGAGTTTCTTTTATGATGAATTTATCAAGAGCCCCCCTTTGTGATTCAATTACTTCTTCAATTCTTCTTCTTTTTTTTTTGACGTTTCTCAAATCCAGATGGATATTTTCTAGAATTAAATAAAAATTATTTGTGTTAGTTATTTATTTTCTATGTTTTAAAATTTTTCATTCTATAACAATGAACAAGAACAAATCTTATTAAAACAAACACAGATTTAGAAACCATAAATCACATATTCATTCAATTAAGAGTAAATTGGTGTACAATAATATAAGAACAACATACAAAAATAAACTATTATAAATGCAATATTTAAAATTAAAATAACTAAAATTAATAACCCAACAAAAAAATATAGATTAAAAAATATTTAAAGACAAATAATTAGAAAAGTTAACATACCGTAAGTGAGTTGAATCGAATCAGATTGAACTTTTTTCAACAAATATAAATGCATCAGAGGAAGAAAATTGAAAAATGAACTAGAAATTTTGGAGATGAACGATGAATAATTAGACTGATTAAACTAGTTTACTATTGTATTTAAATAAGAAATTGTTAGGAAAAAAATAGGAGAACTGACTTTTCATTTTTCAAGTTTAAGGATTAAAAAATTGCCTTCACATATATCAAGTCAAACTAAAAAAAACAAAAGGCGTCGTTTGAATCTTCAAGGACAATCAATTTTCTTCTCTGTCAACACGAATTTCAAAGACAACTTAATACTATCTTAAAAAAAGCAACTTAATACATTCTAGAAAAGACATTTGTTCAAACTTTAAAAAAAAAATAACAACAATAATACGTCAGAATTTTTTTTAAAAAAAATGGGGCCCCTCAAATTAGGGGGCCCTGTGCAATGGCCCTGGATGGACATGTCCAGGGCCGGCCCTGGAGTTAATGATTAAAGTAGCGACTTTTTAGAGACATGTAATAAAATATAGCCACCATATTTAATAGTACATAGAATAGCCACAATCATCACTATATTTAGATTTCCATACATTTTACACCCCTAATCTGCATCATGAGCTGCGATCCCGCTTTTTCATGCAAACAATACCACTAGGTGTAATAGTCAGTCACCATCGGTCATAGTACACTTTATTTCCGGATTCCAAGAATTATCAGTTTTTGGTCATGGAAGATTGTCTATCTCTCATCCGATTTCTTCCGCTCTTCATTTGTTTGTAACACAATCCCCCCCTCCCCCCTTTTATTTTAACCGAGCGCTTCACTTTTAGAATTTGAACTCTTATATATGTCATCTTTGTAACCCTTAAATGTTTTACTTTGAAGTACCATTTGTTCCACCCTGCTTGTTCATGCATCATTGTTTGTTCATTTCAGAGTTCATCTGTGAGGGTTTGTCCTTCTTTTTTTTCTTCTATTAATTCTTGTACTATACACTTTAGGTACAGATGCTGTCAAGTACGGAGGAATTTGGGACGTTTACAAATATTTCATTTGGTACTCGTGGAAACTACTAGACCTTAATGGTATTTTTTTGGACCATTTAGAAGAGAAGACTGATATCCTTATGGGTATCAACTACTTCATATTTTGTATATGAGCTAAATTTGTACGTGTTATTCGAATTGAAATATTTCACTTTTCTAAATCACACATATTATTGGATGAATGGCATCTCGGTAGGTATAAGTTCATACTTTCAGTAGAATATATCTTTTTACACGAAATAGACGTGTAGTACGAATTCCCAAAAAATAAAATGTCAAGGTTTGTTTCTAAAAAACTCTCCGCTACGTACAATATTTATTTTTGTACATCATATACGTATTATACATATAAGAAAAAAACATTTTGATCAGTAATCAAGGTGTATGCAATTTAGCTATATCGTATGCATTATACACATAATACGACAATGTTTGTACCGTATGCACCAGACTTATTCGCGTCTTGGATCGGCTTCCTCGTCTTTTCGCTTTTGCCATTTATCTGAAAACATTGAAATTCAAATTTAATGAATCAATATCACGCATGAACAAGAATAGAAAGTTAAAAGGCAATAACCACTTCATGAACAAGAATGAAGGAATCTTTCAAGAACATGAATTCCAATTTTTCTCAGGTTTAAACAAATCTTTATTGTTTTTCAAAATGACCACTTCATGAACAAGGAATGAAGGAAGTGATAGAGAAAATGATCTAAGTAGCCGCTTCTTAAAGACATGTAATAATATATAGCCACCACATTTGACATTTCAAAGGTGTCCTCAATGATCATTATTATCAGAGATCTGGAAATTTTCTACATACGGCCACTTAGGGTCCGTTTGGTAACCTTCCCAATTTCTGTTTCTTGTTTCTATTTCTCATTTTTTAAGAAATGAAGTTGTTTGGTAACTCTTCTTGTTTCTTGTTTCTCATTATTTTAGAAACACTTCCCAAAATTGTGTAAAAATTTTAGAAACAACGAATTCTTGTTTCTTATTTCTCTTTCTTGTTTTCAAAGTTTTCAACACATTAATGAATTATTACGTTGACCCGTTTTGGCTTATAAAATATATTATAAATATACAAAAATTATATTAATCTAATATTTTTAAATATATCATTTAAAATTATAAAATTTTTAAAATATTTTAATTTTTTTAAAATGAGAAACAGAAACAAGAAATAGTTACCAAACACATTTCTGTTTCTTTTTTCTTCTAGAAACAAGAAATAAGAAACACTACAAAAAAAACTGTCAAAATGCGACCATAAATTTGCGACCAAACAAAAGTGGTGGTTTTTTGGTGACCACCTGGTCACTTTCTTTGAAGGTTGACTTTAAGTGACTATCTGGTCACTTTTTTTGCGACCAGATTGCGACTAAAAGCAGAAGTAGTCATAAAAAATGGCGCGAAAGAAGCGACCAATTGGTCACCTAAAAAAATGACCAGCTGGTCGCAGTTTTGTGACTAAAATATGTCTTGGTAGCAAAAAATGGCGCGTAATTTTGGAGGGAAAAAAGCTACCAAGTTGTCACAATTAAAAGTGATTAACTGGTCGCAATTTTTGTGACATTTATTGACCAGTGGTAGCTTAAAATTGGAGGGAAAAAAGCTACGAAGTGGTCACAATTAAAAGTGACTAACTGGTCACAATTTTTGTGACCTTTATTGAGCAGTGGTGGCTTAAACTTTTGGCGGGAATTAAGCTACCACGTGGTCACATTAAGAAGTGACCGCATGGTCGCAAATTCTGTGATTTTATGTGACCAATAATTTATAAAAAATTTGGTGGGATAAAAGCTACCAACTGGTCACCAAAAAAGTGACCATCTGGTCGTAAATTCTGACTTGATGTGGCTCTGGGCAGTGAGGAAAATGACGGGAAATTTTGACGGGAAAATGCGACTATATGGTAGCAGAAATACTACCATCTGGTCGCAAATGAGCAGAGGAGTCCATTATAAAATCCCTCCACCTATTGTTTGTTAGCATTAAGAAAAAAGAAAATGAGAGAGTGGATGTATGTTCGTTTGATAGACGGGTATTTGAACGATGAGTTCGTGGCCGGGGTTGAACAGTTTGTTGAGTTTTGCATGACAACTGTCTATTATGAAAAGTATGGTGGAAAGCTACGTTGTCGTGCGCAGAAATGCGACAATAGGAGAATCATACCTAGGTTCTGAGTTGAAGGTGCATCTTTATAGTCGGGGATTTGTGCGGAATTATTATCACCGTGGCCGTGTGGGGAAACACAGGAAATGTTCGACACTGCATTACAGGAATCGAGACGATACGAAGGTAGCGGCTCGAATGTAGAGGTTGTTGACGAAAAACGGAATGATGAACAACGGTATAGTCGGATCAGGCAAATGATACTTGATGGTGCGGGGTATGAGGGCAATGAAAATTTCCGTGAAAGTTTAAACGTGAGACGAAGATGAACGGGTTGTAGAAGAGGAAATGAATCCAGGATGCACGAAAGATGCACGAGATGCTAAAGATGACCAACCGACCATTATACGATGGGTGTGAGGTAAGTCAACTTCGGCTTTGCTCTGAACTTTTAAATATAAAGGCGCAGTACAACATACCTGGTAGAGGATTTGATGCGATTGCATCGTGGTTTTGTCGATGCGCTCCAGAAGAAAATAATATGCCCCACAGTTTGTACGACACGAAAAAGCTAGTGGAGAGACTTGGATTACCCGTGGAGAAAATAGATTCGTGTCAAAACGGATGCATGATTTACTGGGATGTGGATGAGGACCTGCATCATTGCAAATTCTGTTTTCTTCCAAGATACAAACAAGGGAAACACAGCTTGATTCCGAACGCTCGCATGTTCTATTTACCGCTGACCCCACGTTTGCAACGGTTGTATACATCAGATGTGACAGCCTCGCACATGAGATGGCATCACGAGCATTCACAGGATGAAGGTGTTATGAGACATCCCTCAGATACTGCGGCATGGAAGCATTTAAATAATTGTCATCCGGATTTTGCACAAGATCCGAGAAACGTCAGATTAGGCTTATGCACAAATGGCTTCAACCCGTTCGGGGCATCCGGGGCACAATATTTAGTTTGGCCAGTCATGGTAACCCCGTATAACTTGCCTCCCTCGATGTGCATGCGAGACCCGGTGATTTTTCTAATAGTGATCGTACCTAGGCCGAAAAGTCCAAAACAGAAACTGGATGTTGCAACCACTTGTTGCAGAGTTGAAAAGGTTGTGGACTGACGGTGTTATGACGTACGACATTTCGAAAAAACAAAATTTCTTGATGCCCACCGCGTTAATCTGGACGATCAGTGACTTCCCTGCGTATTCAATGTTGTCAGGTATGTTGATCTTTAATTGCTTTCATATACATTTTTGAGTCTGTGTTTAGCTTTTGTTATTGCTTTCCTTAGTCAGTGTAGTTAATTGTGTGAACCTTAATTTCCTCCTCTTAAAGGATGGAGTACGGCGGGGACATACGCATGTCCACATTGTATGCTAGACACAGATGCATTTTATCTCGAAACGGTCGGAAAACTTGTTGGTTTGGTCATCCTTTGTCGATTTTTGCCGTTGAATCACACTTTCCTGTTCAAACGGCGGATCTGGAAGAAGGGTCGACGAGTAAGAAAACAAACCCCCCGACCATGAATAGTGGAAGACAGATTCTTCACGGTATAGATGCTATAGGGATGCGAAGATTACAAGTGGAAGGTGCAGAGAGTGCAAACAATGCAGCTGGGAAAAACACGGGTTGGAAGAAACGGAGTATTTTTTTGGGATCTACCGTATTGGGAAGATCTGCTGATTAGACACAATCTTGATGTAATGCATATCGAGAAGAATTTCTTCGACAACATTTTCAATACGATTTTGAAGCGTTCCAGGAAAAACGAAGGACAATCAAGGCACGTTACGATATACGGGAGATATGTCACCGTCCTGAGTTGGAGCCTGACGACAATGATAATTACGCAAAAGCAAAGTACATGTTGACGACGGATGAAAAGAAAACATTATTTGAGTGGATCAAATCCATCAAATTCCCAGGACGGATACGTTTTAATTTGAGTCGGTGTATAGACAAGTAAAAAACATATCATGTTCAGGATGAAAAGCCACGACTGTCATATATTCATGCAACGGTTGATGCTCGTCGCGTTCAGACAGTTCCTAGAGAATAGACATTGGGAGCCGCTTGCCCAGTTGAGTGTTTTTTCAGGGACTTGACATGTACAGAGCTGACGGAAGCTACTGTCGCTTCAATGAGTTCAGAGATCGCCGTTATTATTTGTAAGTTGGAGCGAATGTTCCCACCTGGCTTTTTTTGACTCCATGGAGCATCTTCCAGTGCATCTTCAATACGAGGCATTCTTAGGGGGTCCCGTACATTACCGCTGGATGTACCCATTTGAAAGGTAAACACAGTTATTTTGTAATGTACGCGTATAAATCAGTACAGTGATCATCGAATGTAAATTATGTTTTGTATCCACAGGTACTTACGTCGGTTGAAAAAGATGGTTGGAAATAGATCACGAGTAGAAGGATTTATCTATAGTGCGTACCTGACGCAAGAGACTACCACATTTTGTTCATACTACTTTGATCAACACATTGCAGAGTAGTTTCGACCGGCGAAACGAAACATTGTCGAAAATTTACTTGAAGGTGTTGACATGAACGACTTGCCGATTTTTACGGAACCTGACATGACAGTTGGAAGATCAGTGCGTACGCCGTTGACCGATTCTGAGTATCACGTAATACAGACATACGTGTTATGCAACTGCGCAGAGATCGAGCTTTACTTATGTTGAAACAATTACTATCTTCCTAACATTATTGTATGTGGACAATGACACAGGTTGACTCCCCTACATTACCAGTGGATGATTCTCGCATCATTTATTTGGCAAAGGGACCTGGACGGATAGCAAGATCGTATGGTGGATACGTCGGTAACGGTTACAGATTTCAAACGAAGGCGCATTCAGTGAACAGGGCAACAAACAACAATGGTGTTTGCATAAAAGGTCACGTGTTTGGCACAAACGAAGACGATTACTTCGGAGTAATCGATGAGATTCTTGAGATTCAATACGCAAGTCCTACGCTAAAACGCATTGTTCTGTTCAACTGCACTTGGTTCGAGACAACTAGACGAGGCGGAGTCCGTAAGATTGATCATTTACAAATCGTTGAGGTAAACAAGTCTAAGCATATACGCACCGCTGATAGGTTCGTCCTGGCTTCACAGGAGATTCAAGTTTATTACCTGAACTATCCGATTAATAGACGAGATCTGACAGATTGGTTAGTTGTTTGTAAAGTTAAACCATGCCAGGTAGAAGAAAACTTGTCCGAGAAAGACGACCATGCAGAGGAAGCTGTTGCTTTTCAAGAAGATGAGATAAGATCTAGTGCAAATATCGAAGATGGTCAGAATGCAAGTACTGTTCGTCCTTTGAACGATGGAACGATAACATTGCATGATGATGATGATACAAATGCTTCCACTTCTCACGCACGTGACATTGATGCTGAATTTATTAGAGACGATGAATCTGATGAAAAAACAGAAGAAGAAGAAGAAGAATAAGACTTTATGTGACGGACTTCTTGGAGATGATGATGAATGAGATATTTCGTTAACTTGATTATTCAATGTGTGTGTATGTGTTTAATTAATTAAAACTATTTCTTTTAAGGAATGATTAAAATATATATATATATATATATATATATATATATATATATATATATATATTAATATTTGCGACCACATGGTCAAATATTTGGACAGAATCATCATCATCTTCATATTCAATATAACAACATGGAAACAAGAGTTCCCTTCATATCTAAATATCAGAAAGTAACCCAATTTAACAGAGTAAAACTCCACAAAGTAGCCCAGTTAAAAATATATATATATATATATATATTAATATTTGCGACCATGTGGTCGCAATGTCACACAAAAGGTGACCACATGGTAGTAATTTAGAAGGGAAAGGCGACCAAATGGTCGCATTTTTGGAAAGTATAATTATATTTTTTAAAAAAATATAAGTGAAATTGCGACCATATGGTCGCAAATATGACCGGTAAATTTAAATTTTCATCAAATTTATGGCGGTGAATTTAAAAGATTACGACCATTTGGTCGCAATATTTGGCGGTGAATTTCATTATTGCGACCAGATGGTCGCAATTATTGATGGAACTCGTGATATGACAGCTGTTCTGGATCATGGCAAAGTGGCGACCATATGGTCGCTTTTCCAAGAAATGCTACCATATGGTCGCAAATATCTCAAGAAATGCGACCATTTGGTCGTATTTTCCCTAGCACGCGCGACCTTTCGTTTCTTGTCATTATTACATATTTGCGACCATTTGGTCGCAAAATCTAATTTAAAATCAGATCCCTTTTCCTTTCCCCCGTTTCTTTTCTTCCTTTCTCTTTTTCTTTCTCCCTTTTCTTTCTTTTCTCTCTTTCCCCCGTTCTATTCCCCGTTCTTTTTTCCCCGTTCCTACTCTAAACCTAAACACCCTAAACCTCCAATCCCGGTTTCTATTACGAGGTTAGTTTCGTATCCATTTTAAGTTATTTTTAATTAGTTTTAGTTTAAGTTTTAGTTTAAATTTAATTAGTTTAGTTTTATGTTGTTAATTTCATTAATTTTAGTTTAATTAGTGTAATTTAGTTTAATTAAGTACTTAGTTTACTTAAGGTTAATTAATCTAATTTCGTTTACTTTAATTAATTGATACATTTTAGTTCAATCAATCTAATTTTAATTTAGTTTAATTTAATTAATTTGTTTAGTTAAGTTTAGTTTTTATTAATTAATGTTAGTAATTAAATTTAATTAATGTTAGTTAAATTTAATTAATTTTAGTTTAGGGTAATCTAATAGTTGAAATCTTCATTACTTAGTTTACTTTAATTAATTTCTTAGTTTAGTTTATTTTAGTTTTAATTAATTAATGTTAGTTTAATTTAATTAATTTTAGTTCAATTAATCTAATTTATTTTAATTCTTCATTAACTTAATTTAGTTTAATTCAATTAATTTTAGTTTCAATTAATCTAATTTTAATTTACTTTAATTCAAATTAAATAATTAGTTTATTTTAGTTTTAATTAATTAATGTTAAATTTAATTTAATTAATTTTAGTTCAATTAATCTAATTTATTTTAATTCTTCATTACTTAATTTAGTTTAATTCAATTAATTTTAGTTTCAATTAATTTTAGTTTCAATTAATCTAATTTTAATTTACTTTAATTCAAATTAAATAATTTGTTTATTTTAGTTTTAATTAATTAATGTTAGTTTAATTTAATTAATTTTAGTTCAATTAATCTAATTTCTTTTAATTCTTCATTACTTAATTTAGTTTAATTTAATTAATTTTAGTTCAATTAATCTAATTTTAATTTACTTTAATTCAAATTAATTAATTAGTTTATTTTAGTTTTAATTAATTAATGTTAGTTTAATTTAATTAATTTTAGTTCAATTAATCTAATTTTAATTTACTTTAATTCAAATTAATTAATTAGTTTATTTTAAATTATTTACTTAATTTATGTTAGTTTAATTTAATTAATTTTAGTTCAATTAATCTAATTTATTTTAATTCTTCATTACTCAATTTAGTTTAATTTAATTAATTTTAGGTCAATTAATCTAATTTTAATTTACTTTTATTCAAATTAATTAATTAGTTTATTTTAAATTATTTACTTACTTAATTTATGTTAGTTTAATTTACATTATTTCATTAATTAATTAATTTAATTTATTTCAATATTTTACTTACGTAATTAGTATTAAATTAGTTTAGTTTGGTTGTAGGATTATGACGGGCAGACGACGTCCTCCCCAGTCAGACGAGCCTGACGACGCGGGTGACGAGGCATCTCCCTGACGCCCTCGCCGCGCCCTGATGCGGACGACTACAGAGGAGTTGGACATCCTCTTGATTACGAGACGGGACTTGCCGCCACGCTCGATGATGCAATCCTCGAGACCGAAGTCTGCGACACCACGACTGCCGCAGGACTCCCTGGCCACGACTCCCGGCTTAGCATCAGGGTATGCGTCCGGGTCTGCATCAGGGTCGGATCCAGAAGGCCCCTCCACTTCATGCACGCAGCCGTCTCGGACCGCAGACTCTACCCTTCGGATTGAAGAGGATACGTAAGTAATTTTGTTTATTATTTTAATTACTTAATTTTTAAACCTTTAAACTTTTTTCAAAGTGTTTTTTTTCCCGTTAACTAATAGTTTCTAATAGCACAATAATTTTTATGAATTTGCAGAGATGTACCGCATACAACCGTTTCAAAACGGTTTCGCGAGGTCCTCCAGAGCATGCCTCTACCCAGCGACCTTCATTGTCAGAAGATTCCGACGACGGAGAAACGTCGGATGTACGACAATTGGAAGGTAAAAAACATCATTTATTTTCATAATTAATTAATTTTGAAATTTATAGAAATAAATTTATTACTTTAACAATTTTTTATTTCAATTTTTTCAGGGCAAGTTTCCTGTTATCGATCCCGATATCACGGACGGTAGATTGTTCCCCCTATGGGACAGTCACGTCCGGGATCGATTCAAGGACATCATGTACCGGGCGCGCAGAAAGTAAGCAGCAAACCGCCCTGTGTGGATGAGCCCGGAGGACCACGCGTGACTTCTCGCGAGCTTGAGTACTCCTGAGGGCAAGGCAGTGTCAAGCAGGAATAAGGCCAACCGCGCGAAGAATCCCACCAAACACACAGCGGGGGCCCGGACACACGACGAGCACCATCGTCGATTGGTAAGTTTTTTTTTTCGTCGTTTTCTTACTTACGTACTTTTTTCTCGTTTTCTTTTTTGAATTAGTTATTAATTTATTATGTTTTATTCTTCAATCTTTAATTTTTTAGGAAGCTAAGCACGGGCACCCCGTCCCTCCCGATGAGCTGCACCGCGTTCTTCACACGAAGAAGGACGGGACGTTCGTCGACGATAAGGCGAAAGCAGTTCAGGTATTTAATAATTTTTTCAATTATTATTTTTTCTTTAAAATTTTTCCTACCTTATATATTAACTATTTTATTTTCTGATTTTTAAATGTTTAGGAACGTTTCACGTAGTCCTTGAGTCAGCGGTTACCCACACCAGACTCGCAACCGACTCAGGAGGACCGTAGAGAGGCGTTCTTGGAGGCTGCTGGAGGGGTTCGACCTGATGGGTCAGTTCCTGGGCTCGGCTCGTACGGGCGACGCCTTTACGCAGATGTGCCCCGGGCGCGGAGCGAGCTTTAGCTCAGGCCCTTCTCCGGTTGAGCAGCAGCTACGCGCCGACATGGACGTTATGCGCAAAGACTTCGTTACTCGAGTCGCTGCGATTGAGGCCGACATGCAGGCACGAGTCGAGGCCCAGGTCGCATCAGCTTTGGCCGCGTACTTCAGATCCCTAGGCGGCGGCCCTTCATCATCGACGCCTACTCCGCCACCCCCCGCCCCTCTGCAGTAGTTCTAGGATGCTTTCGTCTGTATAAAACGTTTTTTGAATATTTGATATATATATATTTTATTTTAATTCCAATTTTTTGTTATTAAATTTTAATATTAATTAAATAAATAATTAATAATTAATAATTAATTAACTAATTATTGAAATTTAAATTTTTTAAAAAAATTCTTAAATGCGACCATATGGTCACTTTTAACGCGACCATCCGGGTCGTATTTTGATCGAAGTCTAAAAGTGACCATTTGGTCACATAACATACGACCATTTGGTCATTTTTGTATGTGACCAATTGGTCACTTATCTTTCACATAAATTACGACCAGATGGTCACTTTTTAGGCGACCATCTGGTCGTATTTTGACTGAGTCTAAAAGTGACCATTTGGTCACACAAAATACGACCATTTGGTCACTTTTTTATGTGATCATTTGGTCACTTATCTTCAAGCTAAATTACGACCATATGGTCACTTTTTAGGCGACCATCTGGTCGTATTTTTAAAAGGTTGATTTTTTTGCGACCAAAAATTTATGGTCGTATATTTGTGACTATCCAATCGCATAAATTCTGGACCGACCATCTTTTTGGCCACCACTTATTTTGTCGCTTTTTTGGTCGCATTATAGACAAAAAACGACCATTTGGTCGCAATTTCATAGTCGCAAATTGACAGTTTTTTTGTAGTGAAACAGTTGCCAAACATGTTTCTGTTTCTCTTTTTAAAAAAACAGGAACAAGAAACAGAAATAGAAATAAGAAACAAGAAATGGAAACGAGGAAGGTTACCAAACGGGCCCTTGATGAACAAGAAGAAGGGAATCTCTCTAGAAGTAGAATGGAAAAACGAAAGAAGCCATGAGACATTCAACTTACCAGATAGAGAGAGAAGAATGATTTAGAAAAAAAATAGAGAGTTTTATAAGATTGAAAGTTGTGTCGCTGAGCAGTTACCTATCATCGGGGTTATCTTGAGGATGATTAGAAATAAGTGAGTGTAGTGTATATTTTTTGTTTAAATTGTTAATTTTTTATATATAAATTATTTTTAACCTATATATGTTTGTGTTTTTTTTACCGATAACATTAATCAGGTAAGGTTTCCCGAATATTCACGGATGTTTACAAGAAGAATCTCGAGTTCGGGAAATGGAAGGACATTTATGAAGTTTGCAAATTACGACATGGAAGGTATATTTTATAAATTATTTTATTTATAGTGTTTTAAATTGCTAATAAATTTTAGATTTTAGATTTTTTTACAGACACACTATACAATCCCTGCAGATCTCACTGATGATATCATTTACCCACTCTGGAGCAAACAGGCTGGGAGGGCGTTATAGGGACACCATCCATAAAGCGTAGGGTAAACCCGCTGAAAAGTTTTTGTGGATGACTGAGGAGGCTCGTCTGAAGATGCTTCAGGATAGTCAGACTGCCGAGTAATTGCGCATCTCCGAAATCAACTCAGTCAATCAAAAGGTGAACCAGCCTATGCACAATGGCGGGACTCGCAGCCACGACGAGTATTACGAGATATTGGTAAGTACTTGTAGTCTTTCGTTTATATCGTTCATTTTTTTAAATTATTGTTTTCCTAATCTTTTTTTTTCATGTTTTCATTTTCATAGACTCAGGATGGACGGGTCAATCCGGTTGATTTGTTTCTCCATCTACACATGAAAGGCCACGATGAGGTTACTTTTGTGGATGATCGAGCATGGGACTTATTAATTAGTTTATTTCTTTTAGTACTTTCAAATATATTTAATAATTAATTTTTACTTACTAAAATAATTTTTTGGTTAATTTTTGTAGGGAAAAGTTCAAGAAATGCTCACATCCCTATTGCTCACTCCTGAGTCTCATTCTACTCAGGAAAACCATCGTGATGCTTTCCTTCTGAAAGCCGATAGTGTTCGTCCCGATGGCTTAGTCCCTGGTCTTGACGCTTATGGGAGAGAGTTTTATGCAGAACAGTTGCATGCTTCGAGTTCTTCTTATGCTGAGATCGAGGCTTTAAGGTGAGATAACGCCTCATTGCGCAAAAAGGTTGTAGAGATCGAGCAAAGTAATTAAGCTTTCAAAGATAATTTTCAAGATCAGCATGATCAGTTAGCGGCTGAAATACGAGCATGGATGAATCTAAAGAGGGACGCCAGCTCTGGATCTACTTCTCCCAGTTCAGATTCCGAGCATACAAGCCATTTGTAGTTTTTTTGGATATTTTATTAACTTATTTTTGGAAACTTTTTTGGATGTAAATATTTAATGAAATTTTTGTTTTATTTTGATATTATATATTTATTTATTTATTAATTATTTTTTTTTTTAATATTAATAATTAATTTAAAATTAAATTAATTATTATTTTTTAAATGGCTACTATAGCGGCGCAATGTGTCGCTATTAACTTTTTAAATAATTTTTAATAGTGAAATTAGCAATGAAGTTCGTCGCTAAAATCAATCAGTTGACTTCATTAGTCAACAAATACGTTTCTGACGTAGTGATGGAATTCGTCGTTAAGCATAGCGAATAACTATGTTATTGATATTAGCGACTCATTGAGTCTAAAAAGAGAGAGACGTAGTGAGTCATTGTGTCTCTATATTCAATGATAGATTACGTCTCTATAATAGTCAACATTTTATTAGCGACTCATTAATTTTCTATGGCTATTAGCGATAGATTTCGTCGCTAATTTCATCAAGCGATGACTTTTTTGGCGATCCACTCTTTGATCGCTATTTTCGTCGCTAAATTCATTTAGAGACACAGTTCGTCGCTAATTCTTGCATTTCTTATAGTGATTCTTGCTGTCCAAAAATTCTCAAGTTCTTCATCCTTCAATTCTCTCATCAAATCTCATTTCTCATATTATTTTTGTGTGAGAAATTCTAATATTTTTACGGTATAAAAATTTGTGTATACATACTTGAGAGATTTTTGTGAGGATTTATTTTTTAAATTTTGATTGGGATTTTTACTAAGGTGTAGGAATAATACCTTGGGGTGTAAAAAAAAATGGTTAGATTCTGAATCCAATTGAAAGGATCGAAGTTTTCTCTTTCTCCCTAATGAAATTAAAGAGATAGTTTTATACCGGTTTGGCTCTCATCCGCAAGAAGATTATCGATGATAGTGAAAAATCTCAAGGATGAGTCTTGGGGAGTGAACATAAGCTTGTCAAACCACTATAAAAATCTTAGGTGTCTTCTTTCCTTAAATATTTTATTTTCCACACATTTTACTTTATTGATTGTGACTGTTGTTTGTGTTTCATTTGATTACTAGTTTTTTTATTGACTAGAAAAATATAATTATTTGAGTAATTCATTAATTTGCAACTTGATGGTGATTGTGACTGTTGTTTGTGTTTCATTTGATTACTAGCTTTCTTATTGACTAGAAAAATATTATTGTTTGAGTAATTCATTAATTTGCAACCTGATTGACATATTCAATAGTTTGCTTGATCAGTTTGAAAAAATTTATTATTCTGAAATTCGATTTATAAATTTTATTCACCCCTCTAGTGTTGCCATTCAATCCTACAAATATTTTATAAGGGGTAAAAATGAAAATTTCAAAAATCTATTTAATTAATCGAAGACCTCATTGCCCGCTACTCAATGACTATAACTGTTAATTATTTAAGAAAGACCAAAAGAGAAATAATAATTTTTTCTCATATTCGATAAAAAATGCTTAAAAAAATAATTTCCAATGAAATCTTGATCTTGTACAAAATTATAAGACACGTACAACACACGTATTTACTAAGCCAATGCAATATTTATATATATTGCATCAAAATCTATTACCCATTGAATTTTCCTCTGTTATTTTTATTTGTCAAGAAGCATTGTCATTTTTTGTCTTTTCAAATTAATATTTTTGTAATTTAATATGGAGTTTAATGAAGTTAATAATTTCAAAATATGAATAATTTGTTTTAGAAAATTGAATGGGAATAGTTCTGCTTATTTACTTAATGAAATTAATAATTTTAAAGTGTGAATAATTTATTGAAATGTTTTGTTATTTTTTTAGCGATTTATGGATTTTCAGACCTTTAAGTTTAATAAATAATTGGACTATAGTTCAACTTCTATTTGGGTAATTTTTAAATAGAAATAGAAATATGTTATTTTAGTAATTGATTCTAAATTCTATAAAAAGATAATAACTTGTTGTGTTAATTTCATATTAGATCATAATAAATAGGTATAAGAGCATTCATACTTATATCACTACAAAAAATCCGGCCAAAGGCGGCGAAACAATGCCGGCGAAATTCAAATCGCCGCCATTGATAGAGAAATGCCGGCGAAATTGACAAATTCGCCGGCATTGTTTGTTGAGATAGGCAAGGCCGGCGAAATTCGCCGGCATTTCCTAAGCCAATACCAGTAGAATTTTATTTCGCTGGCATTGATTTTAAAGAAAAAAAAAATATATTAATTAATTTTTTTTTAGGAAAGGCCGGCAAAATTCGCCGGCATTTCCTATCTAATATGGGCTTAGGCTATGCCGGCGAATTTCGCCAGCATAGCCCATTTCCTAAACTTTTTTTTTTAAAACTTGCTGGCTTTGTTGGGCTATGGCGGCGAATTTCGCCGCCTTAGCCCATTTCTTAAACTTTTTTTTTAAACTTGCTGGCTTTGTTGGGCTATGGGGGCGAATTTCGCCGCCTTAGCCCATTTCTTAAACTTTTTTTTAAACTTGCTGGCTTTGTTGGGCTATGGCGGCGAATTTCGCCGCCTTAGCCCATTTCCTAAAGTTTTTTTTTAAACTTGCTAGCTTTGTTAGGCTATGGCGGCGAATTTCGCCGCCTTAGCCTATGCCGGCGAATTTCGCTTTCTTTGTAACTTAAGAGGGACGCGTCCCTCTTAAGTCAGCCCATGGGCTATGCCAGCGAATTTCACCTGCATAGCTCCTTGGCTTTTAAAATAGCCACCCGAGGGTTGCTGTCTCATTTCTTCCCCAATTCTCTTCCTTTTTCTTTCTTTCTCCTCTCCCTTCCTCCGATTGCAGCCATTAAATCCGGCCATTAAGGTAAGTTTTTTACTTTGTTTTCTTTCATTTCTTAGTTATAAATCAATATTTCATAGTTTTACTTGGTTTAGATGAGTTGTTTTTAAGATTAATGCCCAAAATCCATATTAGGGTTTTATTTTTTCTTAAAAATTGGGCATTTGTGATTTGTGATAGTTCTTTAATAAATTGACGATTTTAGTTATAAATGTAGTAGTTGTATATGTTGTTGAAGTTTCATTTGTTTATTGAGAGATTTATTTGTTGGTAGAGAGAATTTACTTAAATTTAGGGCTTGAAACAATTGGGGGTTTTCATATTTGTCAATGTTATGAGTTAAATTTGATTGTTCTTAGGTGTTTTATATGTTTAATTTGAGTTTTTTGGTGGATTGCTCTTAGGTGTTTCATAGTTGGTGGTTTATTTAAATTTACCATAGTCATTTAGTCAATTCAATTTTTTTATTATTTTGGTTTATAAACTAATTTATTTCATATGTTGAATTTGTAGGGACCGTTAATTGAAGTCGTCACTAGCATGGAAAACACTAATAAATATTTATTATATTATTCATTTCAATATTTTTACATAAGTCGTAGTATGCTTTGGGTGTGGTTATCTTGCAGCAAAGTTAGCCACACAATATAAATTGTCATCTTATATTTTACTAATTCATGCTTATTTAGTCTAACACAATGTATTATCCTCTCTTTTTTATCATGTAATGAATATTAATATTAACCTAATCTTTAATTTTGATTTTAGATATATGAAGATTAATTTGTATGTAATATTTGATGTATTGAACAGGAAAATCGGGAAACATTCGTAAGGAATAGATTTAAGAAAATGAGAATTTTATAAAAAAAAATTCCAGTGGCTATGCCGGCGAAGAATAGATTTAAGAAAATGAGAATTTTATAAAAAAAAATTCCAGTGGCTATGCCGGCGAAATTCGCCGGCATAGCCTTTCTAATGATAAAAATAAAAAATGGGCTAAGGCGGCGAAATTCGCCGCCATAGCCTTTGCCAGCGAATTTCGCCGTCCAAGGGAACAATGAAAAGACGTTGGCTGCCCTCTATTTATTATGGTCTCCAACATTCAAGGAAAGTAAAACGTATGTAAAACAGAAAGGCAATAGCTAATTAATCAAGGGCATGATGGTAAATGTTCAAAACGGAAAACATGGGATCACCGCCATTTATGGTGTTTTTTGGGCAAAATTGATATTAAAAAAACACAACCGGTATTAGTGAATAAATGTGGATATTCTTTATAATATTTCTAACTTGTTTCCGTATTAATATAGTTCGGTTTCTATCACAATGCCGACAAATTTTCTAGTGTGCATGTAATAAAAGCAGTCTTTTCACTCTCATATCAGGAGCTCGTGAAGGTTCATTAGCTTGTTCAACTTGTCATGTGTCGCTACGTAAATGAGACGCGGAAAAATAAAAAGGGAGTCGCCACTAATCATTGATTTTCTAAATTGGGTGTGATTAGTCACCTATTCATTAACTAAGGATGGTCTACTAACTTTTGACTATAGGTTCGGGAGTTCATTCACACATAGGGAAGGTATTAGCACCCTATTATGTTCGTTTTAAAACGATTGTTGTTTTTTTATTTGATTTGGTGTATTATTAATGAAAGCCTTTATCTATAAAACAAAAATTATTTTTTTGATTATTTTTAAATGTCTCATGTTTTATTAATCAATACTTTAGCAATAAAGCATGATTAAATAAGTATGAGTGGCGTAAAGCCATTAGAAAAAAATATTGTCGGGAATTTCAACTCAGTATTCCGAGAAAAAATTCCTTACCTCAAGAATGTTTAGGAGCATGGTATTCCAACGCCCCATATTCCGTCGTTGGAATTTTCGAAAACGATTTGTTTGTTTGTATTTTGTGTTTAAGTTTTAAATATGAATATTTTAATTAATTATAAATTTTTATCTTTGTTATTAAAATTATTTAGCTCAATGTTAGGTTTAGGGTAAGTTTCACTTTTAGCCCCTAGGTTTTAAAAGGAAACTTTGATTTGACAAATCTTTTATTTATGGTATAAATGAAAAATTATTATCTTAATAAATTTCAATTTTTATTTAAGGCTTATATTATTAATCTTTTGTGTTTTGAAAAGTTAGTAGATTTATACCTTAATAAATTCCAATTAATGTTTAAAATTTCATTGTTAATTTTTATGATTTGGAAAATCAGTATTCTAATTAATTCCAAATTTAATTGTTAAGTTTTATGCTTTTTTGGAAAATTAGTATCCTAATTAATTCCAATTACTATATTTAAATTTAAATTGTATGCTTTTGGAAAATTAGTATCCTAATTAATTCCAATTACTATATTTGTTAATTTTTATACTTTTGGAAAATTAGTATCCTAATTAATTCCAATTACTATATTCTTTATTAATTTTTATACTTTTGGAAAATTAGTATCCTAATTAATTCCAATTACTATATTTAAATTATTAATTTTTATACTTTTGGAAAATTAGTATCCTAATTAATTCCAATTACTATATTTAAATTGTTATCATATTCAAAATTTTAACTTTTATTTTTAATTGTCGATTTCATTCCTTATCTACTAACGTATTTGAGTAACATAAATATTTTATACAAGGAAAGTAAAAATCATAAAAAAATAAATAAATAAAAATTATAAAATATCAATCATGTTAAATACGACATATTGATTAGATTGGCCTAAATATGAATATAGCATAATCATCAATTAAATTACAAACTAATTAATTAACAAAATCGATGATAATGTGTTATGAAATCAATGTTGCACTGAGAAAAATAAAATCTGACATGCTAACAAAATTTAATTACATATTACAACTAAGATAAGACTATTGAAATTGGTATTAATCATGTTTTTGGTATAAAGAAAATGCTACAATTAAATCACACTGATTAAACTAAATTATTATTTTTCTATGAAAAATGAAAAAGAAAAAAAAGATTACGAATTCTGATAATATTCGTAAATTTGATGATATTAACAATTAAATGTGACATATTTACAAACAAGAAAAACAAATATGTATATACAACAACAAAAAAAACAAAACAAAAAAAAAGTTAGAGAAAAAGACAAAATAAAATTAAAACAGATGAATATGAAATACAAAACCCAATTCCATTTGTTTTCAATAAGTCAAGAGAACCATATTTAATGAATTTTTAATATCAGAAAGCAAATTTCTTATTATGATGATGGAAAGGAACGGACCTGCTTGCAGTCGACACTAATGGATGAAAAATAAACGCTCGCGTCAATTGAAAATTTGGTGGGGGGCGTGATTCTCAATGGTGATGAAAAATTTTGAAATTTTGAGGATATCAGGAATATGAGAAGGGATTTATGGGATTTGAGGAGACGGGTCGTGAAGATGAAAGCCGAGAACGAATTAGAGAAATTTTGCTGTCTCCGAAGTGTGTTTTTAGGTCTAATGTGGAGGGCTCTATTTATAGCCAAATGGGGGATAAAAATTAGGAAAGTAATAAATGAGAATAAAATCAAATAAAATCAATTTTTAATTCACCCCCAAATCATGCAAAAATTTGATTTTTTTATTTAATTTGACAACTCTCAAAAATAAATTCCTACTCATCTTTTCCATGTTTAAATTGATTTTCATTTAAAACTTATTTTTCAAATCTTTTATTTCTAAAACAAAATTAATTTAAATAAAATTAAACAAATTTGGCACATTATTATTTTTATCATTTATTTTTTATTCTTGCTAATAAAACAAACACTAGAACAATAAAAAAAAAAAAGCAATTACATTTATCCTAAAAATCTAATTACTAATTTTAAAATAAACATAAAATAAAAAAATCTTCTCTTTTTTTATTATTTTTATTATTTTTCTTCTTTTTTCTAATACTTAAAATTAAATTAAAAACACATCGGACGAAAATGGGTGTCTACATCATGTTATTGTGATGGTAAGTTGATTTCTTCCCTTGGTAATAAGAGTGTTTTTCTAGATCTGAATTTGTATTGAACAAGATCAGGGACGGATCTACATAAGGAACAGGGGGGGCACGTGCCCCCCCTCGATTAGTAGACAAATATATATGACTTGTAATTTGAATAAATTGTGCCCCTGTACTAATAAAGAATGTATATATATATATATAAAAAGTGCAAGCTGATAACAAAATGATTGTCGGCGCGTTGGTATTTTCCTAATACCTAAGTCCAAGCTGTCCGATAAGCCCAGGTTCGAATCACGGAACATGTTGTAGTCTTGTAGGTACAAATTACTTATTTTTTTATTAAGTTTTTAATATTATTTCTAATAAAGAAAATATAAATTATCTTAGATAGCTTATTATGCATATTAATTATTAAAATTTCACAACCTTTTAGAAATTACTCAAATGGCAGTTCAATTAGTTATTTTTTATTATTATTTTAAATGGCTTAGTTGGTTTTTTACCTTTTTTTAGTTCAATTATTTTATTATTTTCAATAGATTCATAGATTTTTACCTTTATTTAATTTATTTTAATAATTAGTTGAACTAATATATATGTAATTTTTTAAAAATTCTAATATTTCAGTAATTATCACTAAACGCTCCATAAAAATAAGTATTATTTATTATTAAATTTGGTAGATAGGTGATTAAAGTGATCAATTTCTATAAGTTTTGGTTGGTTCTCGATTCAATTTTTATCAATTTGGTGATTTTAAGTTACAGTTTTATTGTGTGCCCCCTCTAAACTTAAATGCTGGATCCGTCACTGAACAAGATAAAATCTGATTGTAGGATATGGAATACTACAATAAATTAGAAGAACCAGTAGATGAGGAGAATGACATGTTGGATTTGGCGTTTGGTCTTACCAAAACGTTGGCTTGTTATAGACCACTTCATCGTGTATTGAAAAATACATCGGCAGGCACAAGGGTATTGTCGACGACAAGATTGCGCTGCTAAGGGCGTCAGCAAATCAAAGAATACATGGTGTTTGGCTATTTTTAGATAACCTCCACCGGTAGGTTTTTTAGATTACCTTACGAAAAGAGTTTATTTTAAATACTTTTGAAAGTTTAGGAGGTTATTTATCATAAAAACAATATTCCAAAGAGTTATTTGTCACAATTCAGATAGTTTAGGGGCTGTTTACTTAAAAAAATAGTTTATGAAAATATTTATCACAAGTTGCATAGTTTATGGGTGGATTTTGCTCTTTTCCCTTAAAAAAATTGATGAAAAAATTTATTAATTGAAGAAAGTGTAAAATACATTTTTTTTTAAAAAAATCGTATTTTCATTAGATGGAAAAAAAAATTATATGGGTGTAGCTTTTTAAACAACTAGTTTTTTCACACGTGCCATGCACGTGGGGCACGTGGTTTGTCTTTCAAATTCTATAATAAAAATGTCAATATTATTATGAAGTTATTTTCTTAACTAATATTTTGAAAATTCAAATTTTATAATGAAATGGAAGAAATTAACGTAACCCATATTAAAAAATATCTTTAAGATGAAAAAAACTTAAATTTCATGATTTTATATCATCTTGTTACTCATGGATGATGGATACATGTAGATGACTAAAGATTAATAATGATTTTATATCATTTTGTTACTCATACCTAATATTCATTTCCTTTCCATAACTCTATCCTCGAACATCTAGTTTTTTGTTTTTTAAATTGGTGTGTTAGTTCATCTCTATTTACATGTATATATATAGTAAATTAAAAGTGAAAATTTCAATAAATTTTTAATTCAATTAGTGAGTTACAAAACTTTTCTACTACTCATTTATTTGGGGTGTTACAAGACGGTATGTTATGTCCTTTGGTTTTGATCTTTTAAAAAATAATCACACTAACGTAATTATATATTTAAATTAGAGAGAAAATTGTTTTAGTGTGTGTTTTCCCCTGCTTGACCTAGTCTTAATATAATAAAATAAAAAAAAGAATTAGGAAGGGAAAGGTTGAGAAAATAGTAGATGAAAAGTTATTAAAAATTAATTTGATTGTTGGGTTTGATTTTAAATTTAACAAGTCTATGAAATTATTTATTTTATAAATATGACCAATAAATTATTACTAAATTAATTTTTGAAATAAGCTCATGATATAATATATTTGAAATATTTATTGAACGAAGAAAATTTTAGTTTATTGTATTTAATTAATTTAATAATAAGAAAATATATTTAGAAAAATTTAGATAGTATAAAATTTATTTATTGTATTTAATTAATTGGTAATAATATTCGATTATTAATAAAAAAGTATATTTAGAAAATTTTAGATAGTATAAAATTTGTTTATTGTATTTAATTCATTTAATAATAAGAAAGTATATTTAGAAAAATTTATATAGTATAAAATTTGTTTATTGTATTTAATTAATTGGTATTGTATTTAATTAATTGGTAATAAAATGATTATTAATTTTGAATGATGGCATTATAGAAATTTAAATGAATTATAAGGGTAAAAATGGAAATCAAAAGTTTTTCCTCTAAGCCACTTTTTAGATAGTATAGATAGATATAGATAAAATACAAGATTTATATTTATTAATATTTAGATTTCACCTTCTAGTTATATTAAATAAAGGAGAAAATTTGATTTAGTTTTGCTTTTGTCAATTATTTTCAACACTCGATACAAAAATTGCTCTCTCATTTAAATTTTCAAATCGTGTCCCGTTTTGATTTAATGGTAAAACGTTTATTTATGGAATAATTATTTCTCGATTTACAAGGCATAAACCCAAACCCTAATAATTCTGAGGCATTATTAGGGTTTTTTGGAACTCTTTCTTCATTAATCTCAGTTTTCTTCAAGAAATCATATCAATGGATATAAGGAGAAAGAAAATTAACATAAATTCAAAGCTTCCACATCAAATAATTCAGGTAATATTCTCCAAACTCCATGGCGTGAATTTACCTTTTTGCCGACTCGTTTGTAAAGCTTGGAATGATATGATTTTAGATAATTCTTTCACTTCCATTCTCAAATTATCTCCCAAATCTTTCTTTTTCTATACGTTATATGATCGAAGTCCAAGATCTTTATTCCGAGGCTCGCAATCGATTGAAGATTGGCCTAATTTTCTCATTATGTCTTGTTTGGATTTTGATGCTAATTATTCCAAGGGGTATGAGTTTCTTGCTTCATTTAATTTCAAGAGAGATTGGTCCGCTTTTAGAATTGTTAATTCATGTAATGGATTGCTTTGTATAAATAGTGGAAATAATAGTAATCATTTTTGGATATTGAATCCATTGACAAATGAGTATATGAAAGTGAAACTTTCGAGACAAGAAATTCGTTCCCGTTACTTCATATCATGCTCGTACGGATTTGGTTTCGGCATTAAGACGAAGCAATACAAACTAGTAAGGATTGGTTATAGTGGAGATCGTTTTAATCACACCCTACGTTGGAGTCTAAAGATTTTCACTTTGGGTTGTAGTAAGGGATGGAAGTTGGTCAAACTTTTACCTTTTGAGATTGATATGTACAAATCGTCTAATGGTGTTTACTTAAATGGAGCTCTTTATTGGGTTGGAAGTGATCGTGACAGGAAGAAAATCATAGCTCGTTTTGATGTCGATGACGAGAAATTCAAAATTGTTTCTCTTCCGGTAGTCGATTTAGTGAATGATTGGTCAGTACATATTCAAGTCTTTAACGGTTGTCTTTGTGCAATTCTTTTTGACGGACGTAAACAATGTTGTGAATTTGAAGTGTGGATTATGTTAGGCAGTGAAGGGGATGAAGAATCATGGATAAAAGTGTATGTTATTGAAGGCATGCTAAAATATTGGGATTTGGAATATGGATTACTTCAAATAATCAAAGTTTGTGAGAATGGAGAGGTTATATGTCTTGTTGAAAGAATGTATTGGTTTTTTTATAATCCAAAGAATGGGGAAATTAGAATTAAGAATGGACAACAAGGCAAATCTTTCTGGGTTTACGAATTCGAGTCGCCAAATTATAATTCTCTTGAGAAGATGGTGGCAGGTATCGGACATGATTAAAGCAAGTTACATTCAATTCAACAAACTTATTTCAAATGTTTTCATGTAATAAGTTTTTCTCTCTTCAGAATTCTGATCTTTCATGTATTGCGTGGAAATAAATTACAAATTTTTTTGCTTGAGAATATCTGCTTTTACTTTTCGACCATGATTAAAGATAAATCAGCAGTATCTAACACATAGCTTCAAGTGTAAACTCAAATTTGCATAGATAACTAATGAAAAAAGATACTACGACTATTATTGTGATATGGCTTTGCACAACATAGTTATCAGTAGAGGTGAGAAACATTGGGGACCTTGGAGGATTAGGGGTATAAATTTATAGGAGTTAATGATTAAAGTAGCGACTTTTTAGAGACATGTAACAAAATATAGTCACCATATTTAATATTATATAGAATAGCCACAATCATCACTATCATTAGATTTCCTTACATTTTATACCCCTAATCTGCATCATGAGTTGCGATCCCGCTTTTTCATGCAAACAATACCATTAGGTGTAATAGTCAGTCACCATCAGTCATAGTACACTTTATTTGCGGATTCCAAGAATTATCAGTTTTTGCTCATGGAAGATTGTCTATCTCTCATCCGATTTCTTCCGTTCTTCAACACCCCCCCCCCTCTCTTTCTATTTTAACCGAGCGCTTCACTTTGAGAATTTGAACTCTTATATATGTCATCTTTCTAACCCTTAAAGGTTTTACTTTGAAGTACCATTTGTTCCACCCTGCTTGTTCAAGCATCATTGTTTGTTCATTTCAGAGTTCATCTGTGAGGGTTTGTCTTCTCGAGTATTTAAAAATGGACGACGGTGATACTGTCACGACCCGACCCGAGTACTCCCTAACAACTCGAGACGACTCGTGCCAATGGCAAGCGAAAGCTAATGCTAACGCATACCATCTAACATAACTAAAATAACTAGTTAATAATCAATTTAAATTCAGCTTATTTAAGAAAATTTTGGCAGAGTTCCGTTTATTTTTCGAATAAACCAACCTGTAATACATTTTACATAATCCTGCATAGACTATAACGGGCTCCGCCCTCAGAATTAACTCAAAATCAGTCAACTACGATACTTCTTAATTTACTAACATTAAGAGAAATATTTACGTGCTTGTTCATTTGTAAACCTCTCCATCTACCCAACTAGCCTAAAAAATCATAAAACCATTTACTTTCTCACGAGCCATCACCGGCACTTATAAACATACATGTACAAACACACACAAAAATGTCATACATAGGCTAGGTGTGAAGATGAAAGCAAAAACTGGTGGTGTAAACGGCTCTCGTAGGCGTTATCCTCGAAACTCAGGAGCTACCTGGAGGGGGGAAAAACAAAACATGGAAATCATGAGCAAAAACTCAGTGAGTGGGTTCTTTTATAAACTAAAATATACTTTTGAGTTAAATGTCGTAGAAGACATAACTTTTAGCAAACGAAAATAGTAAATAACGTAGAAAACATAACTTTTAAGCAACGAACATATTTCTGAGCTAAACACTTTTGATACATAATAAAAACTCATAGCTAGCGAAGTTCATGTACTAATATCATATCATAATCATATAATAGAAAACCGACACCAAACACATACCCACAACTGGTCATACACAAGATAAATCAAGTTATGCAGCAGAGCAACTGATTATACTGAAACTGGTCATACGTGCGCAGAGCTGCCCCCAAAAGGCTATTCACCCTAACATACGGCCCAAAGCCTATGTGTATGCTAAAGTGGGTCCCAAAGACCTGCTGAAAACTGAGCTGGTGGGTACGACATTTAGTGGTTTGAAAATAGCTTACGAAATCTATTATATACTTGCAAACTATAATAAATCCATGGAAACTAATACTTTTTCCATATTAACATAATAGCCAATTTCAAAGGAATATTCATAAGTAATAGTAAAATCACATAAACATAGTTTGAAAATCATAAAAACATATGTATAATAGGATAATCATAATATATATATAGGCTAACTTGAAATTTATAAGCTAATAATTATGGATAATTCGAAAATAATATTTTAACCACTCACAAAAACTATTCCGCTTACGATCCCGGATTATAAGCGGTGCCAATCTCCGTATCACCTGAAATAAATATTAAATAAAATTCCCATTAATAATCTTTTAGTATTTTTATATATAGAAAAACATATTGAAAGCACCTAAATTGACGGTTAATATCCCAAGGGCTAAAGTTTCACTTTTCCTTCAATAACTATATTTCCAATACACTTTTCAACCCAAAAGCTTTCATTCTTGTTGCTCATCCTCTTCCAACACATAATCTTATTTCTATCTCAAACAATTATCCATCACAACTTCAATTTCAAAAATATGGAAAACTCTAATCCTCCACCATTCTTAATAAATCTTACACATCAACCTCTCAATTTAACCCATAACACTTAAATTCCATAACCAACAAAACTCATAAACCCATAAACCAACTTTGAAGCTTTAGCAAAATCTAACAAAATTCATCAACTAAAAGGGTTGGGTTGGAGAAATCACTTACCAATAAGCAAATTCACCACAAAATGATCACTAATTGTTGAAGCCTTCAAGAAATTTCAAGCAAATTTCCTTTCTTTCCTTCCTTTTCTCTCTTTTTCCCCCTTTTCTTTTTCCTTTCTTTCCTTTCTCTGTTTCTTCTACGGGTGGCTGACCAAAAGAAAAGAATGGGTTTTTGTTTTTGTTTTTTTTTTTTTTAAAAAACTAAGTGTTTGCCATGTGTCAAACAAAGACATGCCCATTTCTTTTAATCCTTATCTTCTTCCATTTTTCAATCCTAACCACTTCTTATTATATTTTTCTTTTTTTTTTTTTAAATAATAATAAGAGTTTACAGACACATTCTTTCTTTTCTATTAATTCTTGTACTATACACTTTAGGTACATATGCTGTCAAGTACAAAGGAATTTGGGACGTTCACAAAGAGTTCGTTGGGTACTCGTGGCAACTAGTAGACCTTAATGGTGTTACTGATTACAAGGGTTTTTTTTGGACCATTTAGAAGAGAAGACTGATATTTTTATGGGTATCAACTACTTCGTATTTTGTATATGAGCTAAATTTGTACGTGTTATTCGAATTGAAATATTTCACTTTTCTAAATCACACATATTATTGGTGAATGACATCTCGGTAGGTATAAGTTCATACATTCAGTAGAATATATCTTTTTACACAAAATAGACGTGTAGTACGGATTCCCAAAAAATAAAATGTCAAGGTTTGTTTCTAAAAAACTCTCCGCTACGTACAATATTTAATTTTGTGCATCATATACATATTATAAATATAAGACAAAAACATTTTGATCAGTAATCAAGGTGTATGCAATTTAGCTATATCGTATGTATTATACACATAATACGACAATGTTTGTACCGTATGCACCAGACTTATTCGCGTCTTGGATCGGCTGCCTTGTCCCTTTGCTTTTGCCATTTATCTGAAAACATTGAAATTCAAATTTCATGAATAAATATCACGCATGAACAAGAATAGAAAGTTAAAGGCAATAACCATCTTTTCAAGAACATGAATTCCAATTTTTCTCAGGTTTAAACAAATCTTTATTGTTTTTCAAAATGACCACTTCATGAATAAGAATGAAGGAAGTAATAGAGAAAATGATCCAAGTAGCTACTTCTTAAAGACATGTAATAATATATAGCCACCACATTTGACATTTCAAAGTTGTCCTCAATGATCATTAGTATCAGAGATCTGGAAATTTTCTACATATGGCCACTTAATGAACAAGAAGGGAATTTCTCTAGAAGTAGAATGGAAAAATGAAAGAAACCATGAGAGATTCAACTTACCAGATAGAGAGAGAAGAATTATTGAGAAAAAAAGATAGAGAGTTTTGTAAGATTGAAAGTTGTGTCGCTGAGCAGTTGCCTATCACCGGGGTCGTCTTGAGGATAATTATAAATAAGTGAGTGTACTATATATTTTTTGTTTAAATTATTAATTTTTTATATATAAATTATTTTTTAACCTATATATGTTTGTGTTTTGTTTACCGATTACATCAATCGGGTAAAGTTTCCCGAGTATTCACGGATATTTACAAGAAGAATCTCAAGTTCGGGAAATGAAAGGACATTTATGAAGTTTACAAATTACGCTGATTTCAGACATGAAAGGTAAATTTTATAAATTATTTTATTTATAGTGTTTTAAATTGCTAATAAATTTTAGATTTTAGATTTTTTTACAGACACACTTTACAATCCCTTCAGATCTCACTGATGATATCATTTACCCACTCTGGAGCAAACAGACTGGGAGGGCGCTATAGGTACACCATCCACAAAGCATAGGGTAAACCCGCTGAAAAGCTTTTGTGGATAAATCAGGAAGCTCGTCTGAAGATGCTTGAGGATAGTCAGATTGCCAAGCAATTGCGCATCTCCAAAATCAACTTAGTCAATCGAAAGGTGAACCAGGCTATGCACAATGGCGGGACTTGCAGCCACGACGAGTATTACGAGATATTGGTAAGTACTTGTAGTCTTTCGTTTATATCTTTCATTTTTTTTAAATTATTGTTTTCCTAATCTTTTGTTTTTCATGTTTTCATTTTCACAGACTCAGGATGGACGTGAGGTCAATCGAGTTGATTTGTTTATCCATTTTCACATGAAAGGCCATGATGGGGTTATTTTTGTGGATGATCGAGCGTGGGACCTTATCGGTTAGTTTATTTCTTTTAGTACTTTCAAATATATTTAATAATTAATTTTTACTTACGAAAATAATTTTTTGGTTAATTTTTGTAGGGAAAAGTTCAAGAAACGCTCACATTCGTATTGCTCACTCCTGAATCTCAGTCTACTCAAGAAACCATCGTGATGCTTTCCTTCTGACAGCCGGTGTTGTTTGTCCCAATGGCTCAGTCCCTGGTCTTGACGCTTATGGGAGAGAGTTTTATTCAGAACAGTCGCATGCTTCGAGTTCTTCTCATGATGAGACCAAGGCTTTGAGGTGAGATAACGCCCCATTGCGCAAAAAGGTTGAAGAGATCGAGAAAAGCAATTAAGCTTTCAAAGATAATTTTCAAGATCAACATGATCAGTTAGCGGCTGAAATACGAGCATGGATGAATCTAAACAAGGACGCCAGCTTTGGATCTACTTCTCATAAGCCCTTTGTAGTTTTTTTTGGATATTTTATTAACTTTTTTTTGGAAACTTTTTTGTATGTAAATATTTAATGAAATATTTGTTTTGTTTTGATATTATTTTTTTCTTTTTTTCTTTTAATATTAATACTTAATTTTAAAATTAAACTAATTATTAATTTTTTTAAAAATGGCTACTATAGCGGCGCAATGTGTCGCAATTAGCTTTTTAAATCATTTTTAGCAGTTAAATTAGCGATGAAATTCGTCGCTAAAGTCAATCAGTTTACTTCATTAGTCAACAAATACGTCTCTGATATAGCGATGGAATTCGTCGCTAAGCGTACCGAATAACTATGTCGTTGATATTAGTGACTCATTTTGTCTCAAAAAGAGAGACGTAGTGAGTCATTGTGTCTCTATATTCAATGATAGATTACGTCTCTATAATAGTCAACATTTTATTAGCGACTCATTAATTTTCTATCGCTATTAGCGATAGATTTCGTCACTAATTTCAAGAAGCGATAAATTTTTTGGCGATCCACTCTTTGATCGCTATTTTCGTCGCTAAATTCATTTAGAGACACATTTTGTCGCTAATTCCTGCATTTCTTATAGTGATTCTTGTTGTCTAAAAATTCTCAAGTGCTTCATCCTTCAATTCTCTCATCAAATCTCATTTCTCATATTATTTTTGTGTGAGAAATTATAATATTTTTACGTATAAAAATTTGTGTATACATACTTGAGAGGTTTTGTGAGGATTTATTTTTTAAATTTTCATTGGGATTTTTACTAAGGTGTGGGAATACCTTGGGGTGTAAAAAAAATGGTTAGATTCTGAATCCAATTGAAAAGGATCGGGCGTTTTCTCTTTCTCCCTAATGAAATTAAAAAGACAGTTTAATACCGGTTTGGCTCTCATCCGCAAGAAGATTATCGATGATAGTGAAAAATCTCAAGGATGAGTTTTGGGGAGTGAACATAAGCTTGTCAAACCACTATAAAAATCTTAGGTGTCTTCTTTCCTTAAATATTTTATTTTCCACACATTTTACTTTATTGATTATGACTGTTGTTTGTGTTTCATTTGATTACTAGCTTTTTTATTGACTAGAAAAATATTATTAATTGAGTAATTCATTAATTTGCAACTTGATTGACAAATTCAATAGTTTGCTTATCAGTTTGAAAAAATTTAATATTCTGAAATTCGATTTATAAATTTTATTCACCCCTCTAGTTTTGTCATTCAATCCTACAAATATTTTATAAGGGGTAAAAATGAAAATTTCAAAACCTATTTAATTAATCGAAGACCTCATTGCCAGCTACTCAATGACTATAACTGTCAATTATTTAAAAAAGTCCAAAAGAGATTTTTTTTCTTCTCATATTCGATAAAAAATGCTTAAAAAAATAATTTTCAATGAAATCTTTATCTTGTACAAAAATCACAAGACACGTACAACGCACGTATTTACTAAGCCAATGAATTTTCCTCTGTTATTTTTATTTGTCAAGAAGCATTGTCATTTTTTGTCTTTTCAAATTAATATTTTTGTAATTTAATATGGAGTTTAATGAAGTTAATAATTTCAAAATATGAATAATTTGTTTTAGAAAATTGAATTGGAATAGTTTAGCTTATTTACTTAATGAAATTAATATTTTTAAAATGTGAATAATTTATTGAAATGTTTTGTTATTTTTTAGTGATTTATGGATTTTCAGACCTTTTAAGTTTAATAAATTATTGGACTTTAGTTCAACTTCTATTTGGGTAATTTTTAAATAGAAATAGAAATATGTTATTTTAGTAATTGATCTTAAATTCTATAAAAAGATAATAACTTGTTTTGTAAATATAAAGATTTATTGGAATTAAATATTAATATATTGGTAATGTTTGAGAACTTAAAAAATGAAAGCGTGGTAAAGAAGTCTAGGGTTTTTAGTTTTATATATAATAAAGATAAAGATAAAGATAAAGAATGTCATAAACACAAACCCTAGCAATTCCGAGGATGCAGCCATTGGGAAATTTCGATCTTGAAAGTTAACATAAATTATGAACACAAACCCTAGACTTTTGGAAATGCCATAAACACAAACCCTAGAAATCTTTTCAATGGATATAAGAATTAGAGGCAAAATCAACATAAATTCAAAGCTTCCTCAGCAAGTAATTCAGGTAATATTCTCCAAACTCCATGGTGTTGATTTACCTTATTGTAGACTCGTTTGTAAATCATGGAATGATATGATTTTAGATCATTCTTTCACTTCCATTCTCAAATTAGCTCCAAAATCATTCTTTTTCTATGAGGTAAATTATCGAAGAGAAAGATCTTTGCAATCGATTGAAGATTGGCCTAATTTTCTCATTATGTCTTGTATTGATTTTGATTCTAATCATTCCAATGGGTTTGAGTTTCTTGCTCCATTTAATTTCAAGAGACATTGGTCCGAGTTTAGAATTGTTAATTCATGTAATGGATTGCTTTGTATAAATGGTGGATATAATAGTATTCATTTTTGCATATTGAATCCATTGACAAATGAGTATATGAAAATGAAACTTTCAAGACAAGAAATTCGTTCCTCCCCTGAAGACTTCATATCATGCTCTCTGTATTGGGTCGGAAGTGATCATGACAGGAAGAAAATCATAGCTCGTTTTGATGTTGATTACATCAGAGTCAAAATTGTTCCTCTTCCGTTAGTCGATTCAATGGATGATTTGTCAGTATATATTCAAGTCTTTAACGGTCACCTTTGTGCAATTCTTTTTGACAAACGTAAACAATGTTGCGAATTTGAAGTGTGGATTATGTTAGGCGATGAAGAGAGAGAAGAATCATGGATAAAAGTTTATGTTATTGAAGACATGCAAAAAGATTGGAAGATTAAATATGGATTACTTCAAATAATCAAAGTTTGTGAGAATGGAGAGATTATATGTCTTGTTGAAAGAAGGTATTTGTTTTCTTATAATCCAAAGAATGGGGAAATTAAAATTAAGTATGAAAAACAAGGCAAATCTTTCTGGGTTTAGGAATTCGAGTCGCCAAATTATAATTCTCTTGAGAAGATAATCGCGGGCATCGGACATGATTGAAGCAAGTTACATTCAACTCAACAAACTTATTTCAAATGTCTGCAACCTATGGTCAGTTAATTTCTTCAACTTTGCATGTAATAAGTTTTTCTCTCTTTAGAATTTTGATCTTTAATGTGTTTTTATTATATGATGATTAGATGTGAATTTTTTTATTTTATGTATACTAAATTGCTTGGAAATAAATTACAAATTTTTGTGCTTGAGAATATCTTCTTTTACTTTTCGACCATGATTAAAGATAAATCAGTAGTTTCTAACACATAGCTTCAAGTGTAAACTCAAATTTGCATAGATAACTAATGAAAAAAGATACTACGACTATTATTGTGATATGGCTCTGCCCGCATTGCTATCAGGAGTTAATGATTAAAGTAGCGACTTTTTAGAGACATGTAACAAAATATAGCCACCATATTTAATATTACATAGAATTAGCCACAATCATCACTATCATTAGATTTGCATACATTTTATACCCTTAATCTGCATCATGAGCTGCGTGCTTTTTCATGCAAACAACACCACTAGGTGTAATAGTCAAGCCACCATCAAGTCATAGTACACTTTATTTATAGATTCCAAGAATTAGCAGTTCCTTCTCATGGAAGACTGTCTATCTCTCATCTGATTTCTTCCACTATTCATTTATTTGTAATACAATTCCTCCCCTCCCCCCCCCATTTATTTTAACCAAGCGCTTCACTTTTAGAATTTGAACTATTATATATGTCATCTTTCTAACGCTTAAAGGTTTTACTTTGAAGTACCATTTGTTCCACCCTGCTTGTTCATGCATCATTGTTTTGTTCATTTCTGAGTTCATCTGTGAGGGTTTGTCTTCTCGAGTATTTAAAAAGAGATGACGGTGGTACATTTTTTTTCTATTAATTCGTGTACTATACACTTTAGGTACAGATGCTGTCAAGTATGGAGGAATTTGGGACGTTCACAAAGAGTTCGTTGGGTATTCGTGGCAACTAGTAGACCTTAATGGTGTTACTGATTACAAGGGTTTTTTTGGGACCATTTAGAAGAGAAGACTGATATTCTTGTGGATATCAACCACTTCGTATTTTGTATATGAGCTAAATTTGTACGTGTTATTCAAACTGGAATATTCCACTTTTCTAAATCACACATATTATTGGATGAATGGCATCTCGGTAGATATAAGTTCATACTTTCAGTAGAATATATCTTTTTACACAAAATAGACGTGTAGTACGGAATCCCAAAAAACAAAATGTCACTGTTTGTTTCTAAAAAACTCTCCGCTACGTACAATATTTAATTTTGTACATCATATAAGCATTATACATATAAGACAAAAAACATTTTGATCAGTAGTCAAGGTGTATGCAAGTTAGCTATATCGTATGCATTATACACATAATACGACAATGTTTGTTGTACCGTATGCACCAGACTTATTCGCGTCTTGGATCAACTTCCTCGTCCCTTTGCTTTTTCCATTTTTTTGAAAACATTGAAATTCAAATTTCATTAATCGATATCACGCATGAACAAGAATAGAAACTTAAAGGCAATAACCATCTTTTCAAGAACATGAATTCCAATTTTTCTCAGATTCAAACAAATCTTTATTGTTTTTCAAAATGACCACTTCATGAACAATAATGAAGTAATAGAGAAAATGATCCAAGTAGTCACTTTTCAAAGACATGTAACAATATATAGCCACCAGATTTGACATTTCAA
Organism: Gynostemma pentaphyllum; assembly: GCA_028015215.1. Classification (NCBI taxonomy): domain Eukaryota; kingdom Viridiplantae; phylum Streptophyta; class Magnoliopsida; order Cucurbitales; family Cucurbitaceae; genus Gynostemma; species Gynostemma pentaphyllum. The sequence continues at coordinate 58,413,519 of CM051351.1, read as the reverse complement.
AGTTGTCCTCAATGATCATTATTATCAGATATGGAAATTTTCTACGTACCACTTAATGAACAAGAAGAAGGGAATTTCTCTAGAAGTAGAATGGAAAAATGAAAGAAGCCATGGGAGACTCAACTTACCAGATAGAGAGAGAAGAATGACTGAGAAAAAAAAAATGATTGAGCAGTTGCCTATCACCGGGGTCGTCTTGAGGATGATTATAAATAAGTGTGTGTACTTTATATTTTTTGTTTAAATTATTAATTTTTTATATATAAATTATTTTTTAACCTATTTATGTTTGTGTTTTTTTTTACCGATTACATCAATCGGGTAAGGTTTTCCGAGTATTCATGGATGTTTACAAGAAGAATTCCGAGTTCGGGAAATGGAAGGATATTTCTGAAGTCTACAAATTATGCTGGTTTCAGACATGAGGTAAATTTTTTAAATTATTGTATTTATAGTGTTTTAAATTGATAATAAATTTTAGATTTGAGATTTTTTTACAGACACACTTTACAATCTTGCAGATCTCACTGATGATATCATTTACCCACTCTAGAGCAAACAGGTTTGGAGGGCATTATAGGGACACCATCCACAAAGCGTAGGGTAAAACCGCTGAAAAGCTTTTGTGGATGACTGAGGAGGCTCGTCTGAAGATGCTTGAGGATAGTTAGACTTCCGAGCACTTGCGCATCTCCGAAATCAACTCAGTCAATCAAAAGGTGAACCAGGCTATGTATAATGGCGGGACTCACAGCCACGATGAGTATTACGAGATATTGGTAAGTACTTGTAGTCTTTCGTTTATATCTTTCATTTTTTTAAATTATTGTTTTCCTAATCTTTTGTTTTTCATGTTTTCATTTACACAGACTCAGGATGGACGTGAGGTCAATCCGGTTGATTTGTTTCTCCATCTGCATATGAAGGGCAACGATGGGGTTACTTTTGTGGATGATCGAACGTGGGACTTAACAGTTAGTTTATTTCTTTTCGTGCTTTAAAATTTATTTAATAATTAATTTTTACTTAATAAAATAAATTTTTGGTTAATTTTTGTAGGAAAAATTCAAGAAACCCTCACATCATTATTGCCCACTTCTGAGACTCAACCTATTCAGGAAAACCATTGTGATGCTTTCCTACTGGCAGTTGGTGGTGTTCGTGCCGATGGCTCAATCCCTGGTCTTGACGCTTACGAGAGGGAGCTTTATGCAGACAAGTCGCGTGCTTCGAGTTCTTCTCATGCTGAGACTGAGGCTTTAAGGTGAGATAACGCCTCATTGCGCAAAAAGGTTGAAGAGATCGAGCAAAGCAATCAAGCTTTCAAAGATAATCTTCAAGATCAGCTTGATCACTTAGCGGCTGAAATACAGGCATGGATGAAACTAAAGAAGGACGCCAGCTCTGGATCTACTTCTCACCGTCTAGATTCCGAGCATACAAGCCTTTTGTAGTATTTTTTTTTTTTGGATATTTTATTAACTTATTTTTGTAAACTTTTTTGGATCTAAATATTTAATGAAATATTTGTTTTGTTTTGATATTATATATATATATATATATATATATATATATATATATTAATTATTGTTTTCTTTTAATATTAATAATTTATTTTAAAATTAAAATAAATTATATATATTTTTTTAAATGGCTACTATAGCAGCGCAATGTGTCGCTATTAGCTTTTTAAATCATTTTTAATAGTTAAATTAGCGATAAAGTTTGTCGTTAAAGTCAATCAGTTGACTTCATTAGCGAACAAATACGTTTCTGACATAGCGATGGAATTCGTCGCTAAGCATAGCGAATAACTGTGTCACTAATATTAGCGACTCATTGAGTCTAAAAAAGAGAGACGTAGTGAGTCATTGTGTCTCTATATTCAACGATGGATTACGTCTCTATAATAGCCAACATTTTATTAGCGCCTCATTAATTTTCTATCACTATTAGCGATAGATTTCGTCGCTAATTTCAACAAGCGATGACTTTTTTGACGATCCACTTTTTTATCGCTATTTTCGTAGCTAAATTCATTTAGAGATGCAGTTAGTCGCTAATTCCTGCATTTCTTATAGTGATCTTGCTGTCCATTCTCAAGTGCTTTATCCTTCAATTCTCTCATCAAATCTCATTTCTCATATTATTTTTGTGTGAGAAATTAAAATATTTTTACAGTATAAAAACTTGTGTATACATACATGAGAGGTTTTTATGAGGATTTATTTTTTAAATTTTCATTGGGATTTGTACTAAGGTGTGGGAATACCTTGGGGTGAAAAAATGGTTAGATTCTGAATCCAATTGAAAAGGATCGAGCGTTTTCTCTTTCTTCGTAATGAAATTAAAGAGATAGCTTTATACCGGTTTGCGTCTCACCCTCAAGAAGATCATCGACGATAGTGAAAAATCTCAAGGATGAGTCTTGGGGAGTGAACATAAGTTTGTCAAACCACTATAAAAAATTTAGGTGTCTTCTTTTCTTAAACATTTTATTTTCCACACGTTTTACTTTATTGATTGTGATTATTGTTTGTGTTTCATTTGATTACTTGCTTTTTTATTGATTAGAAAATTATTGTTGGTTTGAGTAATTCATTAATTTGCAACTTGATTGATATATTCAATAGTTTGCTTGATCAGTTTGAAAAAAATTATTATTCTGAAATTCAATTTATAATTTTTATTTACCCGTCTAGTGTTGCCATACAATCCTACAAATATTTTATAAGGGGTAAAAATCAAATTTTCAAAAACCTATTTAATTAATCGAAGACCTCATTGCCCGCTACTCAATGACTATAACTGTCAATTATTTAAGAAAGTCCAAAAGAGAAATAAAAAAATTTCTCATAATCGATCAAAAATGCCTAAAAAAATAATTTCCAATGAAATCTTTATCTTGTACAAAAATCGTAAGACACTTGCAACGAACTTATTTACTAAGCCAATGCAATATTAATATATATTGCATCAAAATCTGTTACTCAATGAATTTTCCTCTATTATTTTTATTGGTCAAGAAGCGTTGTCATTTTTTGTCTTTTCAAATTAATATTTTTGTAATTTAATATGGAGTTTAATGAAGTTAATAATTTCAAAAATATGAATAATTTGTTTTTGAAAATTGAATGTGAATAGTTTAGTTTATTTACTTAATGAAATTAATAATTTTAAAATGTGAATAATTTATTGAAATGTTTTGTTATTTTTTAGTGATTTATGGATTTTCAGACCTTTTAAGTTTAATAAATCATTGGACTATAGTTCAATTTCTATTTGGTTAATTTTAAAATAGAAATAGAAATATGTTATTTTAGTGATTGATCCTAAATTCTATAAAAAGATAATAACTTGTTTTGTAAATGTAAAGATTTATTGGAATTAAATATTAATATATTGGTAATGTTTGAGAATTTAAAAAATGAAAGCGTGGTAAAGAAGTCTAGGGTTTTTAGTTTTATATATAATAAAGATAAAGATAAAGAATGTCATAAACACAAACCCTAGCAATTCCGAGGATGCAGCCTATTTGGAAATTTCGATCTCGAAAGTTAACATAAATTATGAACACAAACCCTAGACATTTGGAAATGTCATAAACACAAACCCTAGAAATCTTTTCAATGGATATAAGAATTAGAGACAAAATTAACATAAATTCAAAGCTTCCTCAGCAAGTAATTCAGGTAATATTCTCCAAACTCCATGGTGTTGATTTACCTTATTGTAGACTCGTTTGTAAATCTTGGAATGATATGATTTTAGATGATTCTTTCACTTCCATTCTTAAATTAGCTCCAAAATCATTCTTTTTCTATGAGGTAAGTTATCATGGTCGAAAATCCTTATTCCGAGGCTCGCAATCGATTAGAGATTGGCCAAATTTTCTCATTATGTCTTGTATCGATTTTGATTCTAATAATTCCATTGGGATTGAGTTTCTTGCTCGTTTTAATTTCAAGAGAGATTGGTCCAAGTTTAGAATTGTTAATTCATGTAATGGATTGCTTTGGATAAATGGTGGATATAATAGTAGTCATTTTCGGATATTGAATCCATTGACAAATGAGTATATGAAAGTGAAACTTCCAAGACAAGAAATTCGTTGCCGTGACTTCATATCATGCTCGTACGGATTCGGTTTCGGCATTAAGACGAAGCAATACAAACTAGTAAGGATTGGTTACAGTGAAGATCCTTTTGATCACACCCTAAGCTGGAGTCTAAAAATTTTCACTTTGGGTCGTAGTAAGGGATGGAAGTGGGGTGATCTTCCTCTTTTTGAGATTGATATGTACGAATCGTCCGATGGTGTTTTCTTAAACGGATCTCTATATTGGGTCGGAAGTGATCGTGACAGGAAGAAAATCATAGCTCGTTTTGATGTTGATTACGACAGATTCAAAATTGTTTCTCTACCGGTAGTTGATTCAGTGGATGCTTGGTCAGTATATATTCAAGTGTTTAACGGTAGCCTTTGTGCAATTCATTTTGACAAACGTAAACAATGTCGCGAATTTGAAGTGTGGATTATGTTAGGCAATGAAGGGAGAGAAGAATCATGGATAAAAGTTTATGTTATTGAAGACATGCCAAAAGATTGGAAGATTAAATATGGATTACTTCAAATAATCAAAGTTTGTGAGAACGGAGAGATTATATGTCTTGTTGAAAGAAGGTATTTGTTTTCATATAATCCAAAGAATGGGGAAATTAAAATTAAGTATGAAAAACAAGGCAAATCTTTCTGGGTTTATGAATTCGAGTCGCCAAATTATAATTCTCTTGAGAAGATAATCGCGGGCATCGGACATGATTAAAGCAAGTTACATTCAATTCAACAAACTTATTTCAAATGTCTGCAACCTATGGTCAGTTAACTTCTTCGACTTTGCATGTAATAAGTTTCTCTCTCTGAAGTTTAATAGTGGATTCAAACTATTGAAAATTTTCATGATGTGAATTAAATAATAGCCTCATAAGTTGATGGGTCAATTGATGCCAACTTTTAGGAACATACATTTATCTTAATTATATGTAGGAAGCTATTTCTCAATGCATGTTGTTCCTTGAAAAAAATAACTATGCTTCTGTTTATAGAGTTAATGATCAAAGTAGCCACTTTTTAGAGTCATGTAACAAAATATAGCCACCATATTTAATATTACATAAAATAGCCACAATAATCACTTTCATTAGATTTCTATACTCGTTATATCCCTAATCTTCATCATGAGTTGTAATCCCGCTTTTTCATGCAAACAATACTACTAGGTGTAATAGTCAGCCACCATTAGTCATAGTACACTTTATTTGCGGATTCCAATAATTATCAGTTTCTTCTCATGTAAGATTTTTTATCTTTTCATTTGATTTCTTCCACTATTTATTTGTTTGAAATACGATTTCCCCCCTTTATTTTAAGTGAGCTTCACTTTTAGAATTTGAACTCCTATATATGTCATCTTTCTTACCTTAAAGGTTTTACTTTGAAGTACCATTTGTTTCACCCCGCTTGTTCATACATCATTGTTTGTTCATCTCAAAGTTTCATCTGTGAAGGGTGTCTTCTCGAGTATTTCAAAATGGACGACGGTGGTACTTACATTATACACTTTCATACTTTTCTGTATTTTTTTGTTGTATTTGCGATCTATATGCATTCTTCATTTCTATTAATTCTTGTACTATACACTTTAGGTACAGATGGTGTCAAGTCAAGTACGAAGGAATTTGGGACGTTCACAAAGAGTTCATTGGGTGCTTGTGGCAACTATTAGACCTTAATGGTGTTATTGATTACGAGGTTTTTTGGACCATTTAGAAGAGAAGACTGATATTCTCGTGGATATCAACTACTTCGTATTATGTATATGAGCTAAATTTATAGTGTTATTCGAACTAAAATATTTCACTTTTCTAAATCACACATATTTGGATGAATGACATCTAGTAGGGGTGTGCAACAAAACTGAACCAAACCGATCGTTTTTTGACTTAGATATTTGAACCAATGGTTCTTTTGGTTTGCAGTAGTAAAAAATCGTATAAATCGGTTTTGATTCAGTTTTTATATTTGAAAAACTAGATAAAACCGAAACAAACCATATATGTAAATAATCATAAAAAACCATAAGTATAATAGTTTGTTTTACATCTTCTTACTTGGTCACTATGCAACCTTAATGAACAATTTAAAAAACACTTCAATCTCTCGATTCACTTTGCAAATTCACCCCTCCATCTTGTAGCTTCCTTCCCTTTTGTTTCTTTAACCTTAATTTTAGTGGACAAAAGTTTGGATATTTTAATATTTTCATCTATTTTATCTATGTTTGTTTGTTTAAATTTTGTTTCACAAAACCGACAAACCGAACCAAGTCCAATGGAAAATACAAATCTGGTTCTTGAACCGAACCAATGTAAACCGACCCATTGGTTCGGTTCAAGAACCGGATTTGTATTTTTCATTGGACGGTTCGGATCCCTTTTTATCAAAACCGATATGTTCGGTTCGGTTTGATAATTATGAAAAACCGAACAAACCGAACCGTTCACACCCCTAACATCTAGCCCTTTCATTTTCTTTAATAGAATTGGTAAGTCGGGTCAAACAATTTTGCTATTAGCGACGATAACCTGTTTAGATTTAAATAAGTTAAGATAGGTAAAGAGGGAGCCTTTAATTAATTGGTTTCATACCGAATTGAGTCTAGTTGGGAAGTAGGTGTCCCTTCTTAGAGTAACATCAGTCTAGATCAATGCCTTCCCATAATGGATGTGAGTGTCCTTAGCGAATCTAAGTCAGTGTGGCCACAATCTTTTATATATATATGCCTATTGTTGACCTATCGAATGGATCAAGTCCATTTTCAAGGTGTTACTTTCAAAGATGAGAGCAGGAAAGCGTGCCCTTCCTTTTGTAGGTTGGGTAGGTATAATTTCATACTTTCAGTACAATATATCTTTTTATACGAAAAGTACAAAATTCCAAAAAACAGAATGTCACAATTTATTTCTCAAAAACTATCCGCTACGTACAATATTTAATTTTGTATATCATATGGTATTATACATATAAGACAAACATTTCGAGGGCTCTTGATCCCCCATTCAACTAATGAGAGTAAACCAGGTGGATGCAATCTAGCTATATCGTACGCATTATACACATAATACGACAATGTTTGTAGCGTATGCACTAGACTGATTCACGTCTTGGATTGGCTTCCTCGTCTCTCTTCTTTTTCCATTTATCTGAAAACATTGAAATTCAAATTTCATGAATCAATATCACGCATGAACAAGAATAAAAAATTAATGGCAATAATCATCTTTTAAAGAATATGAATTCCAATTTTTCTCAGGTTCAAACAAATCTTTATTGTTTTTCAAAATGACCACTTCATGAACAAGAATGAAGGAAGGAATAGAGAGAAAAGATCCAAGTAGCCACTTTTCAAAGACAAGTAACAATATATAGCCACCACACTTGACATTTCAAAGTTGTCCTCAATTATCATTATCATCAGATTTGGAAACTTTCTGCAAACGGACACTTAATGAACAATAATAAGGGAATTTCTCTAGAAGTAGAATGGAAAAATGAAAGAAGCCATGAGAGATTAAACTTACCACCGCACTATTTGGTTAAAAATCGTAATAATGGGTATGAAGTTGCCGGCGTTTTCGTTTCCCATGATGGTAATGATGGTTCTTAATGATAGCACTTAAGCCTACTCTTCTAGGCTTCTAACTTTGTCAGTTTTCAGTCGTGCAAGGGTGTTTTAGCACACTATCTTTCCTAGAAAAGATGTTTTGAAGTTGACACGGGCGGTGTGATTGGTCACCATTTAAATTTAAAATAAAATGGTCTTTAAAAATTAGATTAGGTTTGGGAGTCGTTTGTATGTAGGGAAGGTGCTAACGTCTTACAACACGTGTTTGCAAACGGCTACCATTTTTATATATTATTATCCAAATTTTATACATGTATAAATGGTCCTAAATTTAAGTAATTGATAAATTTATTTTATGACAAAACAAATCTTCCACCTAACTTTTTCTTTTAACTTCAAAAATGAATTAAGCATGAAAATTAAAGTGGAGGGTGTTATAACCATTTATTTGTGGCGAAGAAAATTCATGTATTTATGAAGAATTTTTAAAAAAGGTTAATTTCATTAATAATCAAAACCACTCCTATATTTACAATAATATTGAGAGATCAAAACTAATTACAAATGTAGACATTTTAGGCCGTGATTAGTGGTTACATCTTTTTTATTAGACAGATTTGTAACCGATTCAGAATTTAAAAATTTGATTTGCGTTTTAAATTATAGATTTTCCATAACTAATTCATATCAAACAGGTTTTTAATTTCTGATTTGGAATCATCAATCTCGGTTAGTTGCCATGTTTCTTTCATATGTTTTTTTTTCATTTTTTTCATTTTGTATGAAAATCAAGTTCTCAGTTTCTTTTCAACCCTTTTTTTCCCTCCTTCAAAATTCTCTCCTATCATCTGTTCAATTCCTTCAGTTTTTTTTTCCCTTCTATTGTTGCTTTTAAAACTTGTTTGTTTCTTATATATTTACGACCATACAAAGCGATATTAAGAGATTTCGAAGAACATTATGAGAAAATTAAAAGAAAAGGGGAGGAAAAACATTGAAGATGACGACCAAAAAATATATCTTGATGGCTAGGAGGAAGCTGATTATTCCAGTTGATGAGGAAGAAAAAGAGCAACCGAAAGAAGAAAGCGCCAACGATAGAGCAAAATCAGATACAGATATGGTAGAAAAATATTTTTTATGATAGAAAATGAATGTTTTACAAATAAAAATTTCCGACCTCATTTGCCCGCTACTCAATGACAATAACTCTATCAATTATTTAAGGGGCTCTTGCAAAAATAGCAAAGTTATATCCAATATTTATAAAAATAGCAGTAAAAAAAACTTATTTGCAAAAATAGCAAAAAACTCAAATTCGCGCCTAAAATATTACAAAATTACCACTATTTTTGCATGAGTAATCAGTGATTTTCTTACAAATAATCTCTGATTTTATTGATATCCTGATATTTTGTGTATGAATCACTGATTACTTAATAGTTATTACTGATTATCTTATAAGTTATCATTGATTTCTCTAATTCACATGAATGATGGTTTTTAAAAAACTGCTATATTTGCAACTACTTTTTAAAAAAAATTTATTTATAAATATTTCAAAAATTTCTGCTACCCAATGAAAATTCTCATTATTTAAGAAAGGCGAAAAAAGAAATGAAAAGAATTCTCATATTCGATCTAAATGCCTAAAAAACAATTTCGAATTAAATCTTTGTCTTTGGAAATTATTACTTTTCTAATTTCATATATGGAGTTTAATGAAGTTAATAAATTCAAAATATGAATAATTTGTTTTAGAAAATTGAATGTGAATAATTTAGCTTATTTACTTAATGAAATTAATAATTTTAAAGTGTGAATAATTTATTGAAATATTTTTTTATTTTTTAGTGATTTATAGATTTGTAGGCCTTTTAAATTTAATAAATTATTGGACTATAGTTCAACTTCTATTTGAGTGATTTTTAAATAGAAATATAAATATGTTATTTTAATAATTGATCCTAAATTCTATAAAGAGATAATAACTTGTTTTGTAAATATAAATATATATTGGAATTAAATATTAATATATTGGTAATGTTAGAGAATTTTAGAAATGAAAGCGTGGTAAAGAAGTCTAGGGTTTTTAGTTTTATATATAATAAAGATAAAGATGTCATAATCACAAACCCTAGCAATTCTGAGGCTATTTCGATCAGAAAAGTTTGTGTAAAGAAATCTTATCATAGGATATAAGAATTAGAGACAAAATTAACATAGATTCAAAGCTTCCTCAGCAAGTAATTCAGGTAATATATTCCAAACTCCATTGTGTGGATTTACCTTATTGTAGGCTCGTTTGTAAATCATGGAATGATGTGATTTTAGATCATTCTTTCACTTCCATTCTCAAATTAGCTCCAAAATCATTCTTTTTCTATGAGGTAAATTATCGAAGAGAAAGATCTTTAATGGAAAGCTCGCAATCGATTAAAGATTGGCCAAATTTTCTCATTATGTCTTGTATTGATTTTGATTCAAAATATCCCAATGGGATTGAATTTCTTGCTCGTTTTAATTTCAAGAAAGATTGGTCCGGTTTTAGAATAGTTAATTCATGTAATGGGTTGCTTTGTATAAATGGTGGAAATAATGGTACTCATTTTTGGATATTGAATCCATTGACAAATGAGTATATGAAAGTGAAACTTTCAAGACGAGAAACTCGTTGTTGGTATCCGAACATGGCATGCTCGTATGGTTACGGTAGACATCATGTAAGTGGCAACCTATGCCGGACTCTAGAGAATTTCACTTTGGGTTGTAGTAAGGGATGGAAGTGGGTCAACTTTATACCGATGGATGTATACCAATTATTCGATGCTGTTACTTAAACGGGGCTCTGTATTGGGTTGGAAGTAATGGTGACATGACGAAGATTATATATCGTTTTGATGTCGATGACGTGAAATTCGAAGTTGTTTCTCTTCCTAAAGTCGATTCGATAAATGATTGTTTAGTATATATTCAAGTCTTTAATGGTCATCTATCTCCAATTCTTTTTGATAGAAGTAAAAAATGTCACGAATTTGAAGTGTGGATTATGTTTGGCAATGGAGGGAGAGAAGAATCATGAAAAAAAGTTTATGTTATTGAAAACATGCCAAAAGATTGGGTGGTGAAATATGGAATTCTACAACTACTCAAAGTTTGTGAGAATGGTGAGATTATATGTCTTTTTGAAAGAAGCTATTTTTTTTCACATAATCCAAAGAATGGGGAAATTAAAATTAGGTTTGAAAAACAAGGCAATTCTTTATGGGGTTTATGAATTGGAGTCGCCAAATTATAATTCTCTTGAGAAGATGGTGGCAGGAGAAAATCACAAATGTTAAAGTTCTCTTATCATTATTAGTTTTAATGATTTTGATTATTACTTTGTTGCTGTAATTTTAATTTTAATTTTTTTTAATGAATGAAAAGGAGTATTTATTTTCGGGGCATGGACTCAAATGACATATTTTATAAAACTAATTCCCTAAATAGCACCCTCTTTTCAAAATTCCCCAAATGACATTTTTTCTAATATAACAAAATTAATTGTTTTCATTAAATTTACAAAAATGCCACTCATTTATTAATTCACTATATTTGTTCTCTTATTCACTATTTAGTGAATTAAAATATGAACTTTATTAATTCACTAAATTTGCTCTCTTAGTCAATAATTTAGTGAATTAAAATTTGAGTTTTATTAATTCAATAAAATTTCTCCCTTCATCAATAATTTATTAAACTAAATTACAACATATAATTGAGATCTTCATATTGATTTTAATTCAATAAGTAATTGAAGTTCATAAATTATTGAATAACGGTTTTGATTTTGCCTATAAAAAACACATAAAATCTCAAAGCTTTCCGCAAATAAAAATCACATTCATTTACACTAGTATGCAACATCAATAACCAATATTAGTGATTATAATCTTGAAATACAAAATAATATTTTCATAGAGTGGTAAAATAGTATCAAGATTTCAATTCAATAATTTATTGAACTCAGCGCATTAAATAATTGAATTATAAATCTCAACAGCATGATCCATTTAAACCTATATACATCAACAATTCATTAAAATTTATAACAAACACAAAAAAGAATTAAAAAATGGTATCTTCTTGTGTCCTTATTTGGCCTATCTTCACATTTTTTTTCCTTGTTTTCTTCTCCAATTCACATATACCCTAGCACATGTAAAGCAACCGTGCAAAATAAAAAGTTCAATAAACTATGTTGCAGAATAAAACAAATAAGTTTAGTTCAATAATTTAGTGAACAATATGGTATAAGTTATTGAATTGTATAACAAAAAAATAAATTGACACAAAAAAGGTATTTAGGATGAAAAACTATTTTAAAAACTAAAATGACAGAGTTTACAAACTTTACCGAAACCGATCGGTAAGAAAATTCATAAAAAAAATTAACCAGAATCGGAACGGGAAAGGTTACGAACCGAACCGGTATGTAATCGGCTCCCTTTAATTCTCTAAATTATACATTATAATTTAATTCACTAAATTATTCCCTTTTATTCACTAAATTATTGAATTAAAATCAATATTAGGTATCTCAAATGTACATTATAATTTAATTCACTAAATTATTCCCTTTAATTCACTAAATCATTCTATTTAATTCACTAAATTATTGAATTAAAATCAATATTAGGTATCCAAATATACATTATAATTTAATTCACTAAATTATTCCCTTTAATTCACTAAATTATTGAATTAAAATCAATATTAGGTATCCCAAATGCACATTTAAATTTAATTCACTAAATTATTCCGTTTAATTCACTAAGATGTTCTCTTTAATTCACTAAATTATTCAATTAAAATCAATATTAGGTATCCCAAATGTACATTTAAATTTAATTCACTAAATAATTCCCTTTAATTCACTAAAATATTCTCTTTAATTCACTAAATTATTCAATTAAAATCAATATTAGGTATCCCAAATTTACATTATAATTTAATTCACTAACTTATTCCCTTTAATTCACTAATTAGTGAACAAGAGAACAAATTTAGTGAATTAATAAATGAGTGGCATTTTTGTAAATTTAGTGAATTAATAAATTAGTGGCATTTTTGTAAATTTAACGAAATACTTAATTTTGTTATATTAGAAAAAATGTCATTTGGGGGGTTTTTTAAAACTTAAGCTATTTAAGACATTAACACTAATAAAAGTGTCATTATAGGCAAATTCCCTTTATTTTAAATAAAGGTTTATATATATATATATATATATATATATATATATATATATATATATATATATATATCAATAGAATGTATATAAACGAATGATGCACTTTTATCCTAATTGAAATCAATGCAAAATAACCTATGAAATCAATGTTTTGGAATAGTATCTAAAATGTAATTTTGATAACTTTAAGTATTAATGATGTAGTGCGAGGCCGAGTACACGGCCTCAACCAAGCAAATCCATGCTTGAAGGGAAATCCATCCTAAGAACATAAGGGAAAACCATTCCTAAGAGGGGAAATGCTCTCTTAAGAGTATATTTGATTGATTGATAAAATATAAGATATCCTAAAATGAACCCTAAGATGGCTATTTATAGCCTTGCAATAGAAACCCTAAATTTAACTAAAATAACTATAAACTAATACTAATTAATTACATAAAAGTAAACTAATAACTCATAAATAACCCTATACTAATTAACCTACCATGCTCCACATCATTTTACCACACTAAAAAAAAAATGAACTCGACCTCGAGTTCGGTCCTTGTGAAGAGAAGAAGACTCCAATTGAGATCGTGCGACGAACCTCATCCCAAATCCAAAGGAGGCACCAAAGTAATGGGCCATTAATAAAATACAAACAATAAAATCCATGGTCTAAGATGTCGTCGAACCCGCTTCTTATAATTAAATTCCGGGTAAATGAGTTTCAAAATAGGTGTTGAAAAGCAAATGGAAAAATCATCCTTGGTTTAATTTGGTGGGTAAGAAACGGGTCCAATAAAATTGGGCTTCGGTAAAATTGGAATTGATGGGCCAAGAAATTGAATTGGAGAGGTAGGTAAAATGGGCTTGAGTGAGTAAGGAATTTGGCCCAAATCTCTTATAGCCAAATCGGTATATGGAGATAATTGGGGTTTGGATGCTATTAAAGATGGTTGGTCGATCAACATTTTAAGCGAGTAGTATGCACAAATTGTTGGGACAAGAGATGTTTTATCTCCTTTTTTTTTTTTTTTCTAAGGCTACGTTGTGGTCTTGGCCCAATATGTAAGAAGGGGCTGAAGTGTTTATGTAGTCTTAGAGGTAGAAATCTAGGGATAGATTGGGCTCGGCCCATTGGGAATGAAAATGCTAGGGTTGAGAATGAAAACACAATAAAATAATATAATAAAAGAATAACATAAAACTATCAAAATAGTATAAAAATGTATAAAAATTGAACTTTGAACTTATGTTGGGATCGAACTCAACTCATAATGGTGGAGAACATAGAGATATTGTAGGGAGAAGCTCAATCAACGCAACTTAGAATAAATTCTCATTTATATATTATTAATACTAAATTTTTAATTCAATATTTAGGGCCCCCAAAGTTCGGGGGCTCTGTTCCGTCGCACCAGTTGCACTATGCCTACGATAGCCTTGTCGAGAATCAAATAGGTGGTTCAGATTTGTTAGTGTGTGAGAGAGAAGAAGCCTTGAGTACTTTAATTTGAGATGGTGACAGAGTGAGAAGAAGAGAAGAACAGGATTCGAGTATTTTTAGTGTCTATTTTAGGCCTCGTTTTTGCAACATTCACGATAAGAAGGTTCGGAATATTTTGCTGCCCCAATTCTTTACTCTGCCTATATTGTCTTCTCCTCCGATGAGCTTTGAAAGGCCAAGATCAAAACCAAATGTTACTTTCCTTTTAGTTCTCTCCGCTTGTACTTTACCACAATTGGAACAAAACCATTTCCTTTTTCTTTTTTTTCTTTTTTAAAAAAATAAAAAAATCTAAGGTTAGTTTTAACCATTAGTTCACATAGCAGTATATACAATTGGAAAATGTAAAGTGTAAGGGTATGTTTTGCCATTAATTTAGTGTACGAGTATGTTTTGCAACAACTTAAAAGTGCAGGGGTGTACTTTTGCATTATACCCTTTTATTTTTTCTACTTAATCATTTTATTATTCTCTAAATTTGTATTTAAGAGATGATGGGTCATATAGTATATTCACTTGGATAATTTTAACGTATAATTCAACTTATATGTATTCTCTCTTGTAATATATCTCGCCATGATGTGGAAAAGTTTAAAGAGAATGTGTGTTTAGGATATAGGGAATATAAGTTGTTTAAATATATAAAAGGTATTTATGTACTTTCATCTTCTAAGAAGGTCTTAAACGTAAAAATAGTGAGGGGAGGGTCAATAAACCTTAGATTGGATTTTTAGAGGTCAATTTTCCCAATTTCCCAATTTGTATGTCAGCTGGGAATCTAGCTTTAGGGGTTTCACCTATAAATGTAATAGCTATCTACATTTTATTTTTGGTCGTTGTCTATTTCTTGGGATCGATATCACTACAAAAAATCGAGACTTTACTGCAAAATATTTTACCCCGCAAAGCCCAAAATTTCGCATGAGCTTTTCGACGTAGTATTATTAGTTTTATGGCCTTCAATCATACCTAATATTTTAATGATAGTAAACCAAATTTATACTAATGGTTTCACATTTTTTTAATGGTCTATGCTAACGATTCCAACCGCAATTTGAATCGTCTAAATCGAAGTCCAAACGAAAAAGTTAATGGAAAAAAAGTTTAGAGGCAAATACTCGATAGGTGATGATATCATTGCATAACATGGACAAAGTCAATGGACACATGACATTTAAGATGACAGACAACTGTAGGGGTGTTCAAATTCCCCGCGGGGATAGGGCCCCGGAAGGACCAGCCCCAATCTCCGAAGTTATTCAATTAATTAATGAATTTCTTTACTCATATTATACTATTATTACTCTTTTAATTTATATAATATTAAAATTTAATGATAATATATGTTTTTAAATCTAACGAATATTAAATATATCTTCTAGTATTAAATTGTAATATAAATAAATATATTTATAAATTTAATTAATATTAAAAAAATTAAATAAGTATTTTTTAAATAGGGAAAATTCTCCGTGGAGAATCCGATCCCCGCAAATTCCTCGCAGGAAATCCATGTCCTCGTCCCCAACTTTTTAAAGTGGGGAATTTAATGGGACGGAGAATGGTTTAAAAAGCGGGGACGGGGTATGCATTCCCCGTCCCCACCCCCACCCCGCCCTGTCCCGTGAACACTCTAGTCAACCGCAATTTTTTATGACACGACATCTCAAACGGTAACATTTTGATGACGTGGCAGTATTAGTAGACATATGATGTGGCATCAAAGAACCAATTAGAATTTGACATGTGGTTAGATTCGTTGATTGAGAGTTGACCTGACTAAGAATGACTGGCGGTAACAACAACGTTTTCTATAGAATGGTGAAGCGACACGTGGCGAACATGTCTTGAATTAAAAGAAGAAAAAGAAAAAAGTTTTGCAATCGTCGAGTACGTGGTAATACCGTAGTTGAGCAACTGGGCAAAGAAGAAACTGACGATGCTGTAACAGTTTTGTGAATTTCTTTTAAACCATATTTTTAGATCTAAAACGATATTCAATACTCTCGAATCTGCTCCATCTTACCGTTTAAAAATTCTCAAGTGCTCCATCCTTTAATTCTCTAATCAAATCTCATTTTTCATATTATTTTTGTGAGAGATTTATTTGTGTGGGAGGAAATTATAATATTTTTACGGTATAACAGCTTGTGTATACCTACTTGAGAGGTTTTAGTATTTTGATATAACTCGTCTGTAGAACAGACGAGTTTGTTTAAAAACAGCACACATCGTCTGTTGTAGAGACGATTTACTTAAAAAGTATTAACATCGTCTGTACAAGAGACACTTTATGGCAGCGCAAATAGGCGTCTTCTTCCTCATTCTTCAAGCCTTAGCCGTTCTCTCTCTCGATCTCTCTCTCTTCTCCACCTCCTCCTTGCCGCTACAAGTGTTGTATTCGAAGGAGAGGCTTCAATTTCCGGTAGGTTTCATCGGCGATCGCTTGAATATTGAAGGTAAATCTTGATTTCACAAGCTATGCTGTAAGGACTCGAGATTTTGTCATAGGGTAATTAGAGAATTCCTTATTGTTGGTATAATTTAAATAGTAATTTTAAATAGGGAAAAATATTTGCTATGTTAATTTTGGTTAATTTGTGACTAACCATAGTTAATTTAACCATGAGTGGTGAAATGAAGGAAAATGGAATGTTTAACCATATACCTCTATCTTGGACGATCTTCCTGCACACAGTCACAACGGTCAGAATAGTTGGTCTGCTGAAGCCCTATTGATATGCTTCAGTATAATAGAGTTCATCTTTACCTCTAGGGTCATGCGACAGTTTGGCCTCATACAGGTCGTGCCTAAACCATGTAATGCTAACCCATGAGGTTTGCATGCTATGGGTCTTTGAACTCGTGCTGTACATTGGATGACAGAATATTCTCAGTATATTGAAGAGTGGTTATCTCATCGGGATCATCTTCTTCGGGGTGATCCAGTTGATGGTGGCCCAGATGTTAATGCGGGATATATGACATGGTATAATACTTTTACCCGACGATATTTGACGCGTCAGGGGACAGCTATTGACTCAATGGTAATGATTATATTATTTCTTTTACACTAGATGTAATTCAACATATAACTCATGTCTCGTATTTCTTTCTTAGGCATTTGGATTTACACGCATTCGAGCTGTCACGGACATTAATCAGATCCCTGAATTATGTGACGAATATTTGGCCATGGTTGATGAGATGCAACGATTATATAGGGTGCCAAATGCACCGGTTGTGCGAAGGGTGAGACGACGTCCTGAAGATAACCCTCAGATGCCTGATGACATTGAGCAGGAGTATGATATGATGCCAACTGGTACTCCACCCCGTTCTCCATCACCGACTCCCACTTCAGGACCTTCATCACCAATTTTCATACCGACTCCCGGTTCTCACATTATTAGGGGCGGTTATGATCATGAGGCAGGACCTTCCACAGTTTGAGCTCCACGTGGACGCCAACAACAGAGGCGCCCATAGCAAAGGCGTCAACTACTTCGAAATAGGCGACACCCCTCTTGCGGCACTCATTAGCAGATTTAGATGATATATTTTGATTTTTTATATAACATTTATACATATGTTATTTTGTTTTAATTACATTATTTTGTTCTAATTTCATATGTTAATCTTAATATTACATAATGTTTTTATAACGCTTAAATAATAACATAAATTTATTTCATGAAATTAGAAAAAATGTTGGCTACCGTAGAAATTTTTTTAAAAAAAGAACAGACGTTTTTCAAATCGTCTCTGGTCTAAAGCGTCTGTTGTACAGATGCTTTTCAAATCCTCTTTGTGGACTAAAATCGTCTGTTCAATTTTAGCTTAGATGGCATCTGACTAGGCTTAAAAATGTCTGTTCAACAGACGATGAACAATATTTTTGGAATTACTTTACCTTTCACAATTTATCAGGAATTATTTCTATCTTTCACAATATTTGTGAAGAAAAGCCCATTGCTCGCTACTCAATAACTATGTCAATTATTTAAGAAAGGCCAAAAGAGAAATAAAAAATTTCTCATATTCGATGAAAAATGCCTAAAAAATCAATTTCCAATGAAATCTTTATCTTTAAAATGGCTACTGTCTAGTACAAAAATTGTAAGACACATGCAACACACGTATTTACTAAGCAATGACATATTTACAAAAACTGCATCAAAATTTGTTACTCAGTGAATTTTCCTCTATTATTTTTATTTGTCATGAAGCGTTGTTCATTTTTAGTCTTTTCAAATTAATACTTCTGTAATTTAATATGGAGTTTAATGAAGTTAATAATTTCAAAATATGAATAATTTTGTTTTGGAAAATTGATTGTGAATAGTTTAGCTTTTTTACTTAATGAAATTAATAATTTTAAAATGTGAATAATTTATTGAAATATTTTGTTATTTTTTAGTGATTTATGGTTTTTTACACCTTTTTAGGTTAATAAATTATTAGACTACAGTTCAACTTCTATTTGGTTAATTTTTAAATAGAAATAGAAATATGTTATTTTAGTAACTGATCCTAAATTTGAGATAATAACTTGTTTCGTAAATATAAATATATGGAATTAAATATTAATATATTGGTAATGTTTGAGAATTTAAAAAATGAAATCGTGGTAAAGAAGTCTAGGGTTTTTAGTTTTATATATAATAAAGATAAAGATGTCATAAACATAAACCCTAGCAATTCTGAGGCTATTTCGATCTGAAAAGTTTCTGTAAAGAAATGGTATCAATGGATATAAGAATCAGAGACAAAATTAACATAAATTCAAAGCTACCTCAGCAAGTAATTCAGGTAATATTCTCCAAACTCCATGGTGTGAATTTACCTTTTTGCCGACTCGTTTGTAAACCTTGGAATGATATGATTTTAGATAATTCTTTCACTTCCATTCTCAAATTTGCTCCAAAATCATTCTTTTTCTATGAGGTAAAGCAAAATGATAGCAGATCTTTATTCAACTCGATTGAAGATTGGCCAAATTTTCTCATTATGTCTTGTATTGATTTCGATTCAAAACATTCCAATGGGTTTCAGTTTCTCGCTTGTTTTAATTTCAAGAGAGATTGGTCCCATTTTAGAATAGTTAATTCATGTAATGGGTTGCTTTGTATAAATGGTGGAAATAATAGTAATCAATTTTCGATATTGAATCCATTGACGAATGAATATATGAAAGTGAAACTTTCAAGACGAGAAACTCGTTGTTGGTATCCGAACTTGACATGCTCATACGGATTTGGTTTCAGCTTTAAGACGGAGCAATACAAACTAGTAAGGATTGGTTACGGTAGACATCATGCTAGTGGCAACCTATGCCGGACTCTAAAGATTTTCACTTTGGGTTGTAGTAAGGGATGGAAGTGGGTCAACTTTATACCTTTTAATGTCTACAAATGGTCGTTTAATGGTGTTTACTTAAACGGGGCTCTCTACTGGGTTGCAACTGATGGTAAAGGGACGGAAATTATATATCGTTTCGATGTCGAAGACGAGAAATTCGAAGTTGTTTCTCTTCCAGTAATTGATGAGATAAATGATTGTTCAGTGTGTATACAAGTTTTTAATGGTCACCTTTATGCAATTTTTTTTAATAGAGGTGAAACTCGTCGCGAATTTGAAGTGTGGATTATGTTTGGCAATGAAGGGAGAGAAGAATCATGGACAAAAGTTTATTTCATTGAAGACCTGCCAAAAGATTGGGTGATTAAATATGGATTACTTCAACTAATCAAAGTTTGTGAGAATGGAGAGATTATATGTCTTGTTGAAAGACGGTATTTGTTTTCGTATAATCCAAAGAATGAGGAGATTAAAATTAGGTATGAAAAACAAGGCAGATCTTTCTGGGTTTATGAATTCGAGCCGTCAAATTATAATTCGCTTGAGAAGATGGTTGCAGGAGAAAATCACAAACGTTGAAGTTTTCCCTCTTATAATTATAATTATTGGGTTTTGTAACTTTTTTGCTGTAATGAATTTTTATTATTATGATTATGATTATTATTATAATAATTATATGAATGAAAATGAGTATTTATTTAAATAAAGGTTTGTAAATTGATAACACAAAGTAGATATATATATATATATATATATATATATATATATATATATATATATAAATGAATGATGCATTTTTGTTCTAGTTGAAATGAATGCAAAGTAGCTAACCTATGAAAGCAATGTAAAGTAGCTAACCTATGAAATCAATGTTTTGGAATAGTGAGTGTTTGTTTGAGAAATTTTTGGTGAATAAAGAATGTGTTTTTTATTACCTAAAGAGAGTGGTTAAATCCCCACCTCCAACATTGAATTAAAAAAGAAAAAAAAAATCTCACATGAAAAGAGTTAATGTAATTTGATAAATGGTTGTTGAGTATACATTCGAGTTTTTGATGATTGTCTTTATATAATTCTAACACAAAATAGTTAAGGGTGTGATTTTTAATTTTATAAACTACACAGGTGCTTTATACTATTTTTAATCCATAAGTGTGATTTGTAAATCAATCAAACAACGGGGTGTAAAATGCTTACCTTTTTTTTAAATCATCACTTTCTAATGTGTTTCACATAAAAATGGTAATGAAAGTGATATGTTAGGTTCTAGTAATGGTGAACATGTTTCAATAGTTTTATCAAACTATAATGATTAAATTGAAACTTATAAAATTATAATGACTAAATTGACACATATACCCTATAAATTTGGGGCTGAATGTTGGATTTTCATGACCCAAAAACTGAATGCTCATAATCTTTGTTTTCAGGCTTCGGAGGCTTTGAAAGATGTGCAATAGCAAAGTTTTTAGTGGTGAGGAAGCCCTAATTGAAACTGGTATTCGGAACGGGTATGAGTACTGTTGCGAGTTTGATTCCATAGCTTGCTCACCGAACTCGTGATCTCCTTCTCTTTCCTCTTTGCCTTTTTCTTTTCTGCGATGCGCGCCTTGGTTGGATTTTCAAAAATGAGATTGGGGAGATGATAGCTTCAAAATCTATTCGATAGTGACCTAATTCTTGTGTAATTTAATAATTAAATTCGTTTTTCACTTTCTACTTGTAAAAATCAGAATTATATGTTTCCATTATTAGATCGTCAATAGAAGCACAGTTACATCAAGTTACCGTGATAGTTATAACTGTCACCAGAAGATAAAATGAACAAAAACAACAATGTTTTGGATCAATGAGAAGAGAATGAGACTCGAGAATGATTAACGTGGGAAACCATACGGAAAAACCCACAATGATACATGTCTAGAGAAAAAATCACCACTAGAAAAAATCATTATACATCCAAACAAGAATTTAAAGCAAACACACAAGTTCCCCTTGCGAATCTCGATCTAAGAAACTCTCTTCCTTATCAAGAACGTATCAAACCGAACTTGGTTTGGAATGTGTTAATCTTCTCCCAAGACTTTTTAAATTTGTATGATACAAAACACTAAAGAACACACTCTAAAAGATAAATAAATCTCACTAGAGATTACTCAAAATAAAGAGAGCACCAAAGAGCACTATGATATAAGATTCCTTGAAACTTTTAATGCATAGGAGAGGTAATTTACAAGTCTCTACATACTCCTCTTTATAGTTGATTTCTGAAATACAGTTTGATATTATAATAGAAAAAGACAAATGAAATCGTAATGGATGATATGAAATTAATAAAAAAAAAATTACCAATTAAGAATAGCCAATCAAGAAGAAGGATAAAAGGCAAGAGGTCATAAATGGATTGAGAGTAATCAGGAAAGCCCACTCATGACACCAAAATACAGCTCATTCAAAATATATTAAATGATATTAAATTTAAATAATTTCCAAAATTTACTTTTTAGGAAATTTCATTGGGTGACAGATTTTTATGCAATATTCGTAAAAATGTAAACTCAAAAAAGTATTTGCAAATATAACAATTTTTACCATGTTTATCAATGATAAACACTGATTTATGTATTTATCAGTGATAAACTTAGTTTAAAAATATATAATTCAAATGTTTATCACTGATAAACCATATCAAAATTTGTCATATTTGCAAAAAATAATTTGAATTTTTATTTTTATAAATATTACTACAAAAATTGCTAGATTTGCAAATGCCCCTTTCCTTTTCTTAGTTTTTCTTTTTGTGGGAGAGATAATAACAGGGAGGCTCATAAGCTTGCCAAGTGTGGATTTGTTTTTGTCCTTTGATTTTTCGTCCTCTTCTAATAGAATATATTGTGTAATAAGTTTGTTGTTGATATGGTTAGAGTTAGTATGGTTGTTATAAATAAGTTAGAAGCTGTTAGGTGTTTAACAGCTTAGGTTAACTTGTATAAATACTATGTATTTCTCATTAATGAAGTCATGGAGAATTCATTATATTTCATTATCTTCTGAGAGGTTTATCTTTAGAAGAAAAAAAAAGTTGTTCGAGAATTAAGAACTTATTATATACTACATGTTCTTAATTGATCAAATTGAAAGATTAAGGGTGACATTTACGATACCTAAAATAAAGGGATGAATTTTCAATTAACTCTACTAGGTTATTAACACGTGTGATGCACATGATCTTTTAATTTTTATTTTACCGTTTTAATGAATAGAATTACATAGAAATAATCTTATAACAGTAACATAATTCAAATTATCTAAAAGGATAACATTTATTTTTATTTCCGATAAATCTTTACGTATTTAGATGGGACATTATAGCTCTATAATGAATTAATTAAAATTACCAAAATAAAATTAAAAATGAAGTCCTAATATATGCAAATTATCTAATATAGAAAACAATTATATGATACTTAAAATTTAAATGGATAGTTAAAAATTAGAAATTATTCTCTTCAAATTTAAGTGGCCATTCCTCGTCATCCGCAAGACTGAATGGAATTTTGTAAGCGTAGGTCGAGATAGAATAAAACAATTATTCCTATTTAGTATTTGAGCAGATCTCCTATTAAATCAAGGCTTCAATTTCAAGTATCTAATACTTTCTTCTTTTGAAGAAATTCAGCTCTCATTTGGGCAGCATCTCACACCCATGAAAATTAATAAAGAAAGAAAGCAAAAGAACAAAGAAAATCATCGTGAAAAATTGGAGATTAATGAAACAAAATTCAAAAATTTTGATGGAGAGTTCTCCATGAAACATTTTTCAAAATTCTTCTTCAACAATCTCATAGAGTCGTATTCCTCAATCTTCTTACAGGTCATTTTTTCAAATCCTGAAATTCACCAAACAAAAAACATCACTACAAATACTATTTCACCCCGGATCTAATAAATGAATGAAGCTAGAAAATGAGATAAAATTTAAGATAAAAAAACACTTATATGTATAAAGAAAAAAAAAGTTGTTCATAACATGAAACACAAATTCAAATTTGAAGAAACACAAATGTAAATTGGAAGAAACACAAATTATGATTCTCAAAAGGATGAAAGTTTTTTTTCTATATTAATTGCAATCCCATGAATCTATGACTTTGATATTGGAAAAATAGAAGGATGAAAGTTTTTTCTATATTAATTGCAATCCCATAAATCTATGACTTTGATGTTGGAAAAATAATAATTTTTTGGGTCAATTACCCAAATAGCATATAAATTATATTTATTTACTTTCATGTAGGCACTTTTTACAAATTACTCATATAGCATATTTTTCTTTTCATGTTTTCACGCGCCAAACTACACGAATAATTTTTTTCTCATTCGTTCCTTTTTTAATTTCATTTTCTCATCTTTTTCCTTCTCAGTTTCTTCCCCACTTTCTTTGTGATTCTAGCTTCTCTTATGTGATTTCAACTTTGTCTTCTCCATCAATTCCAGATTTGTAATTGTCAAGTTTTGTTCTTCAATTCTAACGTGTTTTTATGAGTGTTTAAGTGATTTTTGCGTTTTTTATTTCTTTTTTTTTTGTAATTTATTTGACATTCTTTTTATTTTATTTTATCAAAATTTTCATCTTCATCTTTTTGCTTGTTATTCTTAGTTTTTTCCCTTTGATTTTATATCATTATCATTTATTGATGTAGAATAATCTTTTGAGCATAAGGTCTTTGACAATATTATTGAAATGACTTTTTTGGATTCATTTTTTATTTTCTTGTGAATCTTCATTTTTATGGTATTTTTTTTTATGTTTGGTGATTTTGGGGTTTTGATTTTCGTTTTATTATAAACAACATGGGTTGGCCTAGTGGTCAAGGGGTTGATTTCCAAATTTTGAAGTCATGGGTTCAAACTATGTTAGTCACCTACCTAGGATATTATCCTCGATTGAACCGACGCCAAGTGTTGTAGGGTCATGAGGTTGTCCCGTGAGATTAGTCGTGGTGCGTGTAAGCTAGCCCGGACACTCACGGTATAATAAAAAAAATTCATTTGATTATTAATTGATTGTTATTAGTGATTTTTGGCTACGGATTGAGATTTTTTTATTGCTTGTAATTGTAGATAGCTCATTATTTTATTTCAATAAAATATTGAACTAAAAAAATGTTTATGATCTTTTCAGCAATCATGGAAATCATAGAGAAAGAGAGAGAAAGTGCAGAATTTGATTTAATTGGAAAACTCACAGTCAAAAACTATATAAGAGTCATATCCTGGTTGCTAATTCTAAATATTATATGTAAGGGCAACTCAAATTGTATAATCAATCCATCATGAAAACTATAACAAAATTGATTCTAAATAGTAACTAAGTAAACCATTAAATCATTGGAATATAACATAACAACTTATACCAAGATTAATGGAAACTTAAGAAGATGAAACTAGAAAGTCATATACCCATCAGAAACTAAACAAGTTATTATTTTAGTTCAATATTTAATTCAACTAAAATAGTGAGTTATTGTTCAATCTTATTTTTATTTTGTTTTTTTAATTTTTACTTGCTTTGCATACTTTTTTAGTTCAATTAATTATTAAATAAACTTGCTTGTTGATTTACACGACTATTCACTACAACAAATAAGGTCTATTATTGCTTTAAACCATAACATTTAATTAAACACGTTATAATATAAGGGGAAAATTTGGCGCGCTCATTCCCTCTCTTTGTCAAAAAAAAAAAAAATCTTTTAGTTTTAAAACATCATTTTAATGCTCTCCTTCTCGTCAATCACCTACAGCCTCACACCTACAGTTCCCTCGTTCCTTCTTCTTCTTCGATTGGGTTTTTTTAGCCTAATTTCTCTATCTCTGATTTCTTCACCTCAACCTTATCCATCTCGTTTCTTCTTCTTGCTCTCCTTCTCGTCAATCACCCACAGCCTCACGCCTACAGTTCCCTCATTTCTTCTTCTTCAATTGGGTTTTTTTAGCCTTCATCAACTTTGATTTTCTTTTTCTGGCCCTAATTTCTCTATCTCTGATTTCTTCTCATCCAACAAATTTCTTCATCCCCAATTTTTAAGCTCCAACTTGTTGCTTAATCCCTAATTTCTTCTTCTTCAATTGGGTTTTTTTAGCCATAGTTTTTCTTTCAACATTTCGTGGTAGGTTGGAAGAAGGCACTATCAGTATTATCGATTAAGGTATGGATGTTTAAAGGATTTCTTCAGCCCGATTATTTTTTGTTTTATTGGTTTCTTTGCTCAATAAGAACAACAAAAAATAGGCTTGTTGACAAAATACTCATGGTCGGTGAGATTTTAAATCGTTAGGGTATGGGTTTTCATACGCAATAACCTTATTTGCCCTAATTTTGAATCCCCCTTTTATATTGTCTAATTTTTATACTGTAGAAATCTTCTTTCCTTATTGTTCTGATTTGGTATTATCAGTCTTTGTTGAGAAACGATTCCTAAGATGTAAACGATGGTAATAAAGTTTTATGAGATTGTATTGTAGGAGTTTTTTCATAACTATTTTTGGAGAAGACAATGATGTTTATGATTTTAATTGGGTTGGCTGAATTTTCCTCATTTGTGTTTCTTGCAGGGAAAAAGAGAGGAGATATTATGTCTTATTATGATTAAGTTTACATAAATAGAAACATGAATGAAATCCATATAATAGGCTAAATAATTTTACAAGCCCACTTCAAAGTGAAACTTAATATGCCTGTTAGATATTTTGTTCTAGTACTAGAATGACTTATTTCTTGAACCTTAGCATTAGGTAGAAAATTTATTTCGTTGTTCAAAGAATTCAACTACTAATTTAGTCACTTCATCCTTAATGTTTAGTATAGACGAGATGTTATCAATATGATACAAATGATTAGAATGTGATTATGCAATATTGAAATCATGTCAGTCTAATCTTTTTGGCCTCTTTTGAATATAGTTATATGATGCTTTCTTTTTTCATATTCCTTCTTGCAAACATTTTGGATGTTACTGATGTTTAATAATCAGGTAATTAGTTGTAATATTTAAGATAATTCATTCCGGAATAGAAGGGGCTATCAGTCTTGAAGGAACTTGTGCCGAGCTTTCAACAAAAATTACTCTTGAACTTGTTGGCTGTCTTTGGGGTGATATAATTCTTTTAATCCTCTTGTGCTACTCCCGAATAATACTACATCTCTATATTTTTATAAGTTCACTTCCACGTCTTATACTGCTTTTTTTATCATTTGGTTATGTTAGTATTTTTAGAATAATAGCAGTAAACCTTAAAGCACTTACAGAATATAAGTTTGTTTTCATGAAATAATTTTTCCTTCAAATGTGCTCTTATGTTCTTTAATGGTCTTAATTCTTTCGTAAAGCACAACCCTTGGCGCACGTCAATAAATTCCTACTTCTTCCTTTTAATGTCTATAAATCTTTAGTATTTGAACATGGAATTTATTAGATATCAAGTATGGTCCTAATTTTTTAAAACATGACCTCTTCCTAATTGCTATATTTTATTTTATTTTATTTGTTTTTATTTCATGCTTTATCACTACCGTTCAAAGTAATAATAGTTTTGAAACAAATTTGTTAAAAAAATACACAGTAGAAGAACTAATAATAGTTTTAGAAAAGAGAAATAGTATTAAGAAACACATCCAAGTACCTATTTTCTGTTCCTTTTTTGTGGTTTGTTTTTCCTTGGTTTCTAATTTACATTCTAAGCTAACCTTCTTAAACTTGAACTTACTTTTGAATTTTATTGTATTAGAGTCAATTCTCTGGTTTTATATAAATTTAATTTTTTTACTTCTGATTTTTTGAGTTATTGATTTACTAACACAATCTATATTGATGAATTTATGATCCTTTATATAGTATTCTCTATACCTTGGTGAAATAGAATGGAGAGTGATGAGATGCTTTGCTACATTCTTGTCCTAAGATAGGAATTATTTCTTAGAAAATTAAAATCAAAATGGTCTAGCCTTTTCACTATTGTTAAAGTCTTCCTCATGGAGCTGTAGACTTGTGGGGGATAAACAAAGATGACCTATTTAAGGTTAATGCTAGAAGAGTCAAACATCATTATAAAGAAGATATGAATGGAAGGAAGACGTCAAATTCTTTGAGAGATCCATAACAAAATAATTGTGGATTAGCAGCAAAGGCAACATCATATATTTTTCTACTATATTATCCAATATGCTCACTTTAACTTTTCTAATATTTTTTTTTTCTTTTCTTAATTTTCTTTATAGATTTTAGGTTATTTATGTTGAGTTTAAGTTGTAGCTACCAGTAAAAACTTTGTGGAAGCAACTCCTGAGCAAGTTTTCTTCATGTAAAAATTGTTACAGTAGTGGTATTTTGTGCTGCATCAACGCCTTTTAGGGAGTACTATTGTGCACACATGGTAAAAATTATATTATTTTCACTTCTATTGTTTTGCTTTCCATAACTCTAGCATATAGCGTGCAAACTGTCGAGTATAAAGATTTATCTCTTATTTGACATTTGTAGCTGAAGACTTAATTTTTCTTACCGATTTTAAGATTTTTGAGCATGAATTTAATACTTAATATGTGTGAAGCATTATTTTATTAGGCATTTATTTACACTTTTCTTTCTGGCATGATTTAGAGAGAGCATTGGGGCTAATTCTGTTCAAAATATTTCCTAGTTTTTTTTTAGCATTCTTAAGGTGATGCTGATTTCTTTTCTTTCTTCTATGCATTTTATATTTTCGGGGTGCAAAATGATAAAGCTTGATAAAACTTTTGGGATGATTAACCTCAAAGGTCAATTTAGGAACAATTTTATTATAAACTTGGAAAACTACTCAAATTACATATTTAAAAACTTATTTTTAAAACTATTATTTCCTATTTTTGAAAATAGACTTTTTTTTTAAATTACTTGTGGAATTGCATAATATAAAACAAGATATGGGGTTTATGCCGAGGTGTGACACTAACAGTTTGGTATTGCTAGAGAATGCACCTGGTATTGAGAGTGAATTAGATACAACTTCTAATCAAGAAATACAAGGCCTCTACATCAAAGTTGCAGTTGAAAATGCTTGCCTTGGCGTTGTTTCCTGCACAGACATCTTAGCTATTGCTTCATGAATCTCAGTCATTTTTGTAATATATCTAATCTAAATGTAATGTCTTTAATCAATCAATAAATATATTTCTATTTACACTTATAGACACTCTTGTATATATTATTTTGTAGGCAGGACGACTGAGTTGGTTTTTTTTTATTGGGAATAAGAGATAGCAAAACAATCAATTGAACTGAAACTCTTGACATACTTGAAGACACGTTTGCTACTTTTGACCTTGATTCCACTAAGCTTATCACAAGTAAGAAAAACAATCAATTGAACTGAAACCCTTGGTATGTATGTCTCCTTGATACCATCTTAATGTCTTTCTTACTCTCAAAGTTCTTCTTAGATACGCAAACAGCCCCTCAATAAAAAAGGAAATGACAAATAAGGAAGAAGACATAATCACCATCGAGCCAACTTTGAATTCCCTAACGTTTCATGAAACTAAATATAAAGTAACTGCCTGGTTATTAACCATAATCATTTTATGTTTACATATTCAAATCCTACCTTTTTTTCTTCTCTAAATTCTGGTGAAATCCTACTAACTTTTCAAGTACCTTTGAAGCCAAATATTTGTTTGTAAATTATATATTTATTTGAAGAATATACTACATCTACAGGTAGACTTGGCTGAATACATTAAGAAACATGAATTTGTCTTTGATGCCGTGTTGAATGAAGGTGTTTCAAATTATAAAGTAGAATACATGAATTAGCTATGTTATGAAAATCATTTGATACATAAACTTTCTTATGTTTTTGTTGTAGGTATACGCGGAAACTATAGAACCCATAGTTCCCTTTATTTTTTAATTCCAGGTTCGTCCTTCTCTTCCTTGTTCAATCTAAATTATTTATGTTACTTTGAAAATTTACCATTAAAGAATTGATTGTGATGACTTAAAAAGTTAATTATGTAGTTAATATATATTGTGTCATGGCTATCCTGCAATCATGGTAGCCACGACTTTAACAGCGTGTTAAAATTGTTCTAGTTTCCTTTTTGTGATCAAATGGGTTTAGAATCATTTTGAAAAAGTATGCTCATATTTGCTCCATGTCTTTGCATATGTTTAAGTTCTTTCCTTTATCTTTACTTAAGCAAGAGTTCAAAGTTTGGTGAATATTCTTTGTGAGTGGCAGGGGGGTTATGATGCATTGTCTTAATTGTGCAAGTGTATGAGTTTTATGCATATTGTGTTGTTTTTAGAAAATCTAGAGTTCAAGTTTGGTGAATATTTTTTGTGAGGGGTGGGGGTATGATGCATTGTCATAATTGTGCAAGTGTATGAGTTTTATGCATATATTGTAGTTCTTACCAAAGCTTTTTCTAGCAGAACTTTTGTCTTTAAACTAGAGATCATAAGCTTTTCAAAGAACTTATTGAGAAATTTGTTCTAATTAGTTAGATACATATTTTTCCTTAAACTAGTTTCTATGCATTTTTAGGAACTTATTGACAAAATTGGTGGGAGGGCCTTCTTTAGATATGTCAACTATGGAATAAGCTATTAAAATTACATATTATGTCTTTTTTTTTCTTCAGGTTAAAGGAGCGAACATCTTCATATTGATCATCATGTGTAGTAGGCTTTTTTGTTGGGGTTTCATTTGATCTAGATCTCTCTGTTAATTGAAAGTTACAATTGACTTCTGTAATCGATTATACTTTATTTCTATGGATTTTAGGTTAATTCATCATACTTGATATATTTACGTTATCGACCTTTTGTATAACTTTTGTTAATTTACTTTATGGATGGAAGAATCTTAATTTTGTATGATTTCCTTAATGTATGAAAGATTTTTTTCACGAACTAATTTTTGTGTTCTAGTTGTACAAAAGCTCAATTTTTATAGTTTGTTTACTAAAAGCTATAGCACATCACCACAGAAATCAAAATTATATTACTGAATACCGGTTTACTATAGCAAACGAGATGGCCAGTTACAAAGATTATAAATTATAAATGACCTTGAATTATAGGAGAAACTATGATGTTACTAAAAGGCTATTACAAATATACTATAGCGTTTTAAAATAGCTATATTAAAGGTTATCATAGCGTTTCAGAAATGCTATGTTATATTTTCATAACATTCAAATTATGTAATTATCTAGAATATTTATAGCGTGAATAAAACGCTATGAAAGGTCTTAGGCTTTTAATTACGTGGGCTACCACGGCGTTACTAAAAACGCTATGAAATATCAACAATCACTACAAAAAAACTGCCAATTTGCGACCAGGAAATTGCGACCAAATGGTCGTTTTTCACCTAAAATGCGACCAACTGAGTGGTTGCTAAAAAGCTGGTCGGTTTTGAATTTGTGCGACTGCATGGTCACAAAAATTCGACCATCTGGTCGCAAAAAATTTTGGTCGAAAAAAAGTCAAACTTTTTAAAATGCGACCATATGGTCGCATTAAAAGGGACCATATGGTCGCATTTTATCTTCAATAGAAGTGACCATTTGGTCACATAAAAAGTGACCAAATGGTCGTAATTTTTGTGACCAAATGGTCACTTATTGGCTCAGTTAAAATACGACCAGATGGTCGCTTAAAAAGCGACCATCTGGTCGTAATTTATGTGAAAGATAATTGACCACTTGGTCACATAAAAAAGTGACCAAATGGTCGCATTTTATGCAACCAAATGGTCACTTTTAGTCTCAGTTAAAATGCGACCAGATGGTCGCTTAAAAGTGACCATCTGGTCGCATTTAAGAATTTTTTTTAAAAATTTAAATTTCAATAATTAGTTAATTAATTATTAATTATTAATTAATTATTAATTATTAATTACTAATTATTTATTTAATTAATATTAAAATTTCATAAAAAAAAAAATTGGAATTCAAATAAAAAATATATATATCAAATATTAAAAAAACGTTTTATACAATCGAAAGAATCCTAGAACTACTCTGCGGAGGCGGGGGGGGGGAGGAGGCGTCGATGTAGAAGGGGCGCCGCCTAGAGATCCAGGCACGCGGCCAAAGCGGATGCGACCTGGGCTTCGACTCGTGCTCGTATGTCGGCGTCGACTCGTGCCTTGTATGTCGGCCTCAATAGTAGCGACTCGAGCAACGAAGTCCTCACGCATAGCCTCCATGTCCGCGTGCTTCGCCGCTCACCCAGGAGAAGGCCGGAGCTAGTGCTCGCTCCACTCGCCGAGGTCGGGGCACATCCGCATAAAGGCGTCGCCCGTACGAGCCGAGCCCAGGAACTGACCCATCAGGCCGAACCCCTCCAGCAGCCTCCAAGAACGCCTCTACACGGTCCTCCTGAGTCGGTTGCGAGTCTCTGGTGTGGGCAACCGTTGAGTCAAGGACTCCGTGAAACGTTCCTAAACATTTAAAATTCAGAAAATAAAATGGTTAATATATAATGTATGAAAAATTTTAAAGAAAAAATAATAATTGAAAAAAATATTAAATACCTGAACTTCTTTCGCCTTATCGTCGATTAACGTCCCGTCCTTCTTCGTGTGAAGAACTCGGTGCGGCTCATCAGGCAGGACGGGGCGCCGTGCTTCGCTTCCTAAAAAATCAAAGAGTGAAGAATAAAACATAATAAATTAATAAGTAATTGAAAAAAACGAGAAAAAAGAAAACGAGAAAGCGAACGAGGAAAAAAAAACATACCAATCGACGATGGTGCTCGTCGTGGGTCCGCGCCCCCTTGTGTGTTTTCCCTGGATTCTTCGCGGTTGGCCTTATTCCGCTTGACACGCCTTGCCCTGAGGAGTGCTCAAGCTCGCATGGCCGCGCGTGGTCCTCCTGGGCTCATCCACACGGGGCGGTTTGTCGCTTGCCTTCGCGCGCGCCGGAACATTGAGGTCCTTGAATCGATCCCTGGACGTGATTGTCCCATAGGAGGAACAATCTACCGTCGGTGATATCGGGATCGATAATAGGAAACTTGCTCTGAAAAAATTGAAATAAAAAATTGTTAAAGTAATAAATTTATTTCTATAAATTTCAAAATTAATTAATTATGAAAATAAATTATGTTTTTACCTTCCAATCGTCGTACATCCGAGCGTTTCTCCGTCGTCGGAATCTTCGCCCAGGAAGGTCACTGGGTAGAGGCATGCTCTGGAGGACCTCGCGAAACCGTTTTGAAACGGTCAGTGTCATGTTGTACTCTGCAAAATCACAAAAAATTATTGTGCTATATATTAGAAACTATTAGTTAAAAAGAATAAAAAACTTTTTGAAAAATAGTAAACAAAATTACTTACGTATCCCCTTCAATCCGAAGGGTGGAGTCCATGACCGAGGCATTGCGTGCATGAAGTCGAGGGGCCAGTGGATCCGACCCTGATGCGACCCAGACGCCGACCGGACGCATACCCTGATGCTAAGCTCGGAGGCGTGGCAAGGGAGTCTCCGCGGCGGCCGTGGTGTCGAGACTTCGGTCTCAGGACTCCATCATCGAGCGTGGCGGCAAGTCGCGTGTGTGAATCGAAGAGGATGTCCAACTCCTCCGTAGTCAGTCCGCATCGGGGGCAACGCCCGATGGCGTCTGCGGAGACCCCTCGTCACCCGCATCGTCAGGCTCGCCTGGACCTGGGGAGGACGTCGTCTGCCCGTCATAATCCTACAACCAAAATAAACTAATTTAATACTAATTACGTAAGTAAAATATTGATTAGTTTATTTAATTAATTAATTAATTAATGAAATAATGTAAATTAAACTAACATAAATTAAGTAAATAATTTAAAATAAACTAATCAATTTAATTTGAATAAAAGTAAATTAAAATTAGATTAATTGAACTAAAAGTAATTCAATTAAACTTAAGATTAATTAAGTAAAACTAAAATAAACTAATCATTTAATTTGAAATAAAGTAAAGTAAAATTAGATTAATTGAACTAAAATTCAATTAATTTTAGTTTCAATTAATGTAATTTTACTTTACTTTAATTCAAATTAATTGATTAGTTAATTTTAGTTTTAATTAATTAATCTTATGTTTAATTGAATTAATTTTAGTTCAATTAATCTAATTTATATTTACTTTAATTCAAATTAATTGATTAGTTATAACTAATCAATTCAATTAAACTTAATTAATTCAATTAAACTAAAATTAATTCAATTAAACTTAAGATTAATTAATTAAAACTAAAATTAATTACTTTTAGTTTTAATTAATTAATCTTAAGTTTAATTGAATTAATTTTAGTTCAATTAACCTAATTGTACTTTACTTTAATCAAATGTAACTAAAATTAAGTAATTAAACAATTTTTATTTAATAATTAAACTAAAATTAATTAATTAAATTAGTGTAACTCATTAATTTAAACTACTTAAGTATAATTGAAGTTAAACTATTTGAATTAATTACCCTACTTTAAATTAATTGATTTAATTAAAGTAATCTAAATTACATTAATTAAACTAAAATTAAAAGTTAAACTAAAATAAACTAATCATTTAGTTTGAAATAAAGTAAAGTAAAATTAGATTAATTGAACTAAAATTAATTGAATTAAACTAAAATTCAATTAATTTTAGTTTCAATTAATCTAATTTTAATTTACTTTAATTCAAAGTAATTGATTAGTTAATTTTAGTTTTAATTAATTAATCTTAAGTTTAATTGAATTAATTTTAGTTCAATTAAGCTAATTTATATTTACTTTAATTCCAAGTAATTGATTAGTTAATTTTAGTTTTAATTAATTAATCTTAAGTTTAATTGAATTAATTTTAGTTCAATTAACCTAATTGTACTTTACTTTAATCAAATGTAACTAAAATTAAGTAATTAAACAATTTTTATTTAATAATTAAACTAAAATTAATTAATTAAATTAGTGTAACTCATTAATTTAAACTACTTAAGTATAATTGAAGTTAAACTATTTGAATTAATTACCCTACTTTAAATTAATTGATTTAATTAAAGTAATCTAAATTACATTAATTAAACTAAATTAAGTAAAACTAAAATAAACTAATCATTTAGTTTGAAATAAAGTAAAATAAAATTAGATTAATTGAACTAAAATTAATTGAATTAAACTAAAATTCAATTAATTTTAGTTTCAATTAATCTAATTTTAATTTACTTTAATTCAAAGTAATTGATTAGTTAATTTTAGTTTTAATTAATTAATCTTAAGTTTAATTGAATTAATTTTAGTTCAATTAAGCTAATTTATATTTACTTTAATTCCAAGTAATTGATTAGTTAATTTTAGTTTTAATTAATTAATCTTAAGTTTAATTGAATTAATTTTAGTTCAATTAACCTAATTTTAATTTACTTTAATTCAAATTAATTGATTAGTTAATTTTAGTTTTAATTAATTAATCTTAAGTTTAATTGAATTAATTAATCTCAAGTTTAATTGAATTAATTTTAGTTCAATTAACCTAATTATACTTTACTTTAATCAAATGTAACTAAAATTAAGTAATTAAACAATTTTTATTTAATAATTAAACTAAACTATTTGAATTAATTACCCTACTTTAAATTAATTGATTTAATTAAAGTAATCTAAATTACATTAATTAAAATAAAATTAACTAATCAATTCTAGTGTAATTATAAATTAATTTAGTTTAATTTTATTAAATTAAAGTAAACTATCTTAAATAAACTAAATAAGTAATTAAACTAAATTAGATTAAGTAATTAAATTAATTACTACTTAAATTGAATTAAAAGTAAACTAAGTTAGATTAATTAAACTATTAGATTAATTAAACTAAAATTACTTAAAGTAATAAAATTAAAGTAAACTAATTAATTAGTTAATGCTAAACTAATTAAATTAAACTACTTAAACTAAAACTAAAACTAATTAAATTAACAAAACTAAATTAAACTAAAACTAATTAAATTAACAAAACTAAACTAAACTACATAATTAAAAACTAAAAACTAAAACTAAGTAAACTCTAAATTCTTAAACTAAACTTCAATTTGTTACGAAAACTAACCTCGTGTAATCGAAACCTGGGATTGGTGGTTGAGGGTTTTCGGTTTAGAGGAAGAATGGGAACGGGAACGGGAAGAAATAACGGGGAACGGATAGGGGAAAGAGAGAAACGAACAAAAAGAGAGGAAGAAAAAGAGAGAGGCAGCGAAGAAGAGAAAAGAAGAGAAAGCAGAAATGGGAAAAGAGAAAAAGAAACGGGGAAAGGAAAGGGATGGAAATTTAAATCATATTTTGCGACCAACTGGTCGCAAATATGTAATTATGACAGGAAATGAACAATCCACGCGTCTTTGAAAATGCGACCATATGGTCGCATTTCCAAATACAAATGCTACCATTTGGTCGCATTTATTAAAAGCGACCAAATGGTCGCCCAATTGCCATTACCAAGGATAGTTGTCATTTCACGAGTCCCCATCAAAGATTGCGACCATCCAGGTGCAATTATGAGATTCACCGCCAAATATTGCGACCAAATGGTCGCATTACTTAAATTCACCGCCATAAATTTCATGAAAATTTAAAGTTACCGCCCATAATTGCGACCATATGGTCACAATTTCAATTGTATTTTTAAAAAAATATTATTATACTTTTGCAAAAATGCGACCATTTGGTCGCATTTCTCTCCAAAACCCTAAAATGCGACCATTTGGTCGCCTTTCCTTTCTAAATTACTACCATGTGGTCACATTTTTTGTGAAATTGCGACCACCTGGTCGCAAATATTAATATGTATATTATACTTTTTTTTTGTATATTGGGTTACTTTCTGATATTTACATATGACGGGAACTGTTGTTTCCATGTTGTTATATTCATTGATATGTTTCTTCATGATTTTCGAGATAAATTTTTGTAATTCTTGATTTGGAACTATATGATTCTATTTAAGAGTTTTTTTTAATAGATATAGATAATTTTATTCTTGTTTTTCAAGATAGAAAGTGCTAGAAGGGAACCAAATAGACTATTGAAGATGTACATATTTATATATAATTAATTTGCATCCACATATTCATTTGAAGCAATTCCAACTGCAGAATTCGATATAAACATGTCAAAGTTGAAATCAAGAGGAATCTTTCTTATAATAAAAAAAAAAAGTTAATTTCATTTTCATCGTATTTCATCATCTTTTGATTTTAAGTTTGGTCTATTGCTTTATTCATAATTGTAAATGCTTTTCTTGAACAAAAAAGAGTCAAACGACTAGATTCAACTAGAGGTTTAAGGAAAATATAATTCTTCTTCTGTACAATATTATTGTTCTCTCTTTGTATGAAATTCAGATATTTTCAAGACGAGGTTAAATATTATTATTTACTCTACACAAATTTTAGAAAAATCTAAAGGCGTTTAGATAGCAGCTTATTGATCTTGAAGAGTTTTTATATTAATTGAAAGTGAATAATTTTTATTTAATTGACATTATTATTATTGTTAAGAAATGCAATCAATAAAATTAACCACATCTTGAAATTTTGGAATTATTGGTAATTTTTTCAATCATCTATTCTTATTTTTATTTTTTCTTTCTAAGCTTATAATGTAATTTTATTTTATGAACAAATAAAATATTTAATATTTGTTGATTTTTTCCATTTGTATTTATGGGGTAAAATAGATAAAGTAAAAGGAAATTACCCCATAAATACAAGGGGAAAAAATCAAAAATATTAAATATTTTATTTGTTCATAAAATAAATATAATTTAAAAATTGATTAACAAACATTTTAACTAATACACATAAAACTCTTAAGTATACAATTATTGAATTGTAAAATAAGACAAAAAATTCCACGTGCATCGCACGTGTTAAAAAATAGTTATTTATAAATTATTGGTCATATAAAATCACATAATTTGCGACCATCCGGTCACTTTCTAATGTGACCATATGGTAGCTTAATTCCCGCCAAAATTTTAAGCTACCACTGCCCAATAAAGGTCACAAAAATTGCGACCAGGTGGTCACTTTTAATTGTGACCACTTGGTAGCTTTTTTCCCTCCAAAATTACGCGCCATTTTTTGCTACCAAGACATATTTTAGTCACAAAAATTGCGACCAGGTGGTCACTTTTAATTGTGACCACTTGGTAGCTATCTTCCCTCCAATTTTAAGCTACCACTCCCCAAAAAAGGTCACAAAAATTGCGACCAGGTGGTCACTTTTAATTGTGACCACTTGGTAGCTTTTTTCCCTCCAAAATTACGCGCCATTTTTTGCTACCAAGACATATTTTAGTCACAAAATTGCGATCAGGTGGTCACTTTTAATTGTGACCACTTGGTAGCTATTTTCCCTTCAATTTTAAGCTACCACTCCCCAAAAAAGGTCACAAAATTGCGACCAGGTGGTCACTTTTAATTGTGACCACTTGGTAGCTTTTTTCCCTCCAAAATTACGCGCCATTTTTTGCTACCAAAGCATATTTTAGTCACAAAAATGCGACCAAATGGTCGTTTTTATAGGTGACCAAGTGGTCGCTTCTTTTGCGCCATAATTTCGCGCCATTTTTTATGACTACATCTACTTTTGGTCGCAAACTGTCGCAAAAAGTGGACCAGGATGGTCACTTAAAGTCAACCTTCAAAGAAAGTGACCAAGTGGTCACTTTAAAACTACCACTTTTTTTTTGTCGCAA
This sequence comes from Gynostemma pentaphyllum, assembly GCA_028015215.1. NCBI lineage: Eukaryota > Viridiplantae > Streptophyta > Magnoliopsida > Cucurbitales > Cucurbitaceae > Gynostemma > Gynostemma pentaphyllum. The sequence goes on along the minus strand of CM051351.1, from coordinate 58,374,979 downwards.
ATTTTTGGTCGCATTTTGACAGTTTTTTTTGTAGTGAATAGCGTTTTTCGGACATTATAGAAAGCAATATTTGTTGTAGTGATTTTTGTTTGGAGAAGGGAATGAATAAGGGTTGAGGGAGAGATGAAGTTATTGTTTTAGTTCAATATTTAATTGAACTAAAACAGTGAGTTGTTCAATTTTAGTTCTCTTTTATCTTTTAGAAATTTTCGCTTGCTTTGCATACTTTTTTAGTTCAATCAATTATTGAATTGAACTAAGATTTCTTGTTGATTTGCCTGCTTATTTTTGTTTGAAGAAGGGAATTATGAGGGTTGAGAGAGGGGGGAAGTAACTATTTTAGTTCAATATTTAATTGAATTAAAACAATTAGATGTTGTTCAATCTTAGTTCTTTTTTATCTTTTAGAATTTTTTTTTTTGCTTGCTTTGTATAATTTTTTAGTTCAAATAATTATTGAACTAAGGTTGCTTGTTGATTTTCATGATTATTCAAATAATTATTGAACTTAAAAACACAATAGGAGATGGGGGAAAGGATTAAACACATTGTTTTAATTCAAATAATTATTGAAGTAAAAAAGACAATAGAAGATGGGGAAAAAAAAAGAAACAAACGACTAGTTTAATTCAAATAATTAACAAACTAAAACACAAAGATGAAATCAAGCAAACAAACACAAAGATGAAGTGGGTTGGGGATATATATTTTTTTTAATAAATTTGGAGATGTGATTCAAACAAACACAAATATGAACAAGCGTTTATAAACAAGAAAAAATGATGATGTGATTCGAACAAATCATTGAAAAAAGAAAGAAACAAAGAAACTCGACTAAAAAAATTCAAATCGCGAAAAGTTCAGAAAAGGGGAAAAACACAAAACCTCATAGTGGAGGAAACAAACCTGTTAGAAAAACAAAGAGGAGAAAGAAATCGCTAGTATCATTGAAGGAAGAAGAAAAAACTAGCTCAAAGAATGAGGAAGAGATACAGGTGCAATTGGGATATTTGGAAGAAAAAAAAACATTGCGTGAAAATAGAAGAAATAGTGTGAATGTAGAGAATATGCTATATGAGTAATACTTAAAAAGAGAAAATGTAATGCTTTATAAGTTCAAAACTATTGCAAGATGAAAAAAAGTAAAACAATGATCACTATTTTAGTAAACTATAAAAGAACCTAACTTAATTAATGCACCTGATTAATAGTAGCTCACTATTTTAGTTCAATAAAATATTGAACTAAAACAGTCGATGAACAAAAAAGCATAAAAACATTTAAACAAACACAAAGATGAACAAGCGGAAATCAATGATAAATATTGTTAAACTGAAATACCAAAAGATAAAAGTACAATAAATGAAACTTTATCTACATAAATAAAATGTTATCAATTACATTAAAAAAGGGTTTTTGGCTTAATTGACCTCCAAATTTACATTCTTATTTTAAACTTTTTTAACCTTATGATGATGTCATTTTGGTGTGAAAGTACTTTTTATCTTTGAAACTCTACTATATCCATTTATCTTTAATTTTTTATCTTTTTCAAAACCCAAAACTCCAATACTCTCTCCAATCTCTTCCAAAACTTCAACACTCTCCAATCTCTTCTAAAACTCCAACCCTAAACTCTCCACTCTCTTCCAAATCTCCAACACAAACTTCAACATAGCCTCAAGTAATCTTCAAGTTTTTGATTCTTGTCATAAGGTAATATAAGTTATCCTTTAGTTTCAAATATGTTATCATTTACAAATCCGACATATGTAGTTATTTAAAGTTAAAAAAAAAATTAGGTTGCCCCGAATTGTGAGATTCTTCCCCGAATTTTTAATTTTGCCCCAAATTTTGACATTCTTCCCTGAATTTTGATTTTTGCCCTAAATTTTGAGTCCCCCACCCCTGAATTTTGGACTAAAATTGATGTTTTTCCTTAATAATTTTCACTTTAGTTTTCCTCTTTTAGACTTTTTTTTAGGATGTCAATGGTAAGAATATTTACGATAGACATTGGGATGCTAACGGTAAGAATTATATAGGCAGTTTGATGAAAAGAATAGCGGTAAGTAAGAATATATAACATTTGAAGATCTCATAGTCTGAGTGTATGCAGCTGCAAAAATTAATCCATTAGTGCTGACTATCAAAATCAAGTACATTTACAAGTTATTGTTGGACTCTCCTCCATGCGACATTAATGATGATGACGACTTAAATTTTTTCTTAATGAGTGAAGATGTATCCCTACTGCCGTTGTATATATCCACTGTACCAAGAGATGTGATTAGTGAAAGGAATATAGGATCCAATCTGTATATTGTGTCTGCTTCTAGTAGTAACCACATACCCAATGATGTTCAAAACTTGGCAATCATCCAACCATTAGATGAGAACATAGTTCCATGTGATTTATCTAATGATATGATGAATTGGGAGAGAGAGAAGATGATGCCTGATCCGGTAGGTGATAATGATAATGCTACATTGTTGGATGACTGAATTTTTTTAAACTCAGTTTTTATCTCCTTATTCTAACATTCGGGAAAGGGGAGATCATAATGATTCAAAATGCATGCAAAATTTTGTTAAGAAAAGAAAGAGTAAAGTTCAAGAAGCAAAAGAAAATAAGAATACATCAAGTTCAATGGATGTTATTTCACATGGAAATTCCATGGGTGATAAGTTTGAAGAGGGAAGAATATTTTTTTATCAAAAAAAGATTTGTTGAAGAAATCGTTTATCATGGCGGTGAGAATAAACAAAGAATTTAGAGTGAAAAAGTTGACCAAAACTTTGTACTATGTGGCATGTATTGATGATAATTGCAAGTGGATGTTATGAGCAACTTCTTTGAAAGGTTCACAATTATTTAGAATTTCTAAGTCTGTAGATGTTCTTAGTTGTTCGCTTGATGTGTTGAATCATAATCATGGACAAGCTCGAAGTTGGGTGATTGGAAATATAATAAAGTCGAGAGTTGAAGATGTTGGTCGTCAGTATAGGCCGAAGGATATAATCAAGGACATGCGAAAAGAATTCGTTGTGAATATAAGTTATGATAAAGCGTGGCGAGCCAGAGAGGATGCATTTGAGTTGGTTAGAGGATCACCTGAAGAATCATACAATTTGTTAAGTCAATATTATGAAGCGCTAAAAATTAAAAAACCTGGAACAACATATTACCTTCATCTTGAAGATGAGCGTCACTTCAAATATTTTTTCTTTGTCATAGGTCCTTCTATTAGGAGATTTTGAAGTTGTATTCGACCAGTTATTGTTGTTGATGGCTATTTTTTGAAAGGAAAATATCGGGTACATTGTTAGTGAGTGTGTGTTTGGACGGCAATAATCAAACTTACCCAATTGCTTTTTGTATTGTAGATAGGGAGACAGACCAGTCATGGTTTATGGAAAACCTAAAATGCGCAATTGGAGATGTTGATGATTTGGTTTTTATTTCTAACAGAAACAAAAGCATCACTAAGTCAGTTGCGTCTGTTTTCCTGCATGCGATACATGGTTTTTGTATACATCATCTGAGTATGAATTTGACTGACAGATTAAAAATAATGCAATCAATCCCATATTCTTCTGTGTTGTCAAATCATATCGCGAGTTAGATTTTGACCATTTCTGGGGTGAACTTGGAAGATATGAAGGTGTCTGTGAGTATTTGGAAGAGGCCGGACGTGAAAAATGGGCCCGTGCTTTTTGTTCAAGGTTGAGGTATAATATCATGACCACGAATATTACAGAATGTGTAAACAGTGTATTTGTTAATGATAGAAAACTACCGATAACTGTATTAGTGGAAAATATTAGAGCCAAGTTGCAATAATGGTTTTGGGAGCGTCGCATTGAGGCATCTAAATGTACAACTAATCTTACGAATCATGCAGAAGAGATCATAAGAAAAAATCATCAAAAGTCATTAATACTTGGAGCTATAAATATTGATTGTTATCAGTCTCATGTATCAAATGGAGAAAAGTATGGAAAGGTCAATCTGAATGCTAAAGTATGCACTTGTCGGGTATTTGATTTAGATCAAATATCATGTATGCACGCATCAGCTGCTGCAAGAGACCGCAACATCAGTCTATATTCATTGTGCTCTTACTTTTATAAGACTGACTGTTGGGTGAATTCTTATGTTGAGCCCATTATGCCAGTAAGGCATTCATCAGAATGGAAAACGTCTGAGGGGTATGTATCGATTCATGTGCTACCACCCAAAGAAGTGGCTCGGATTGGGCGTCATATAAAACTGAGAATTTCATCAATTGGAGAAAAGACTACTCATAACCAGAAATGTGGTAGATGTGGCTCCACCGTGCATAATGGAAAAATATGCCACAACCCGATTTCTTACAAGTAAACAATTTTATAAATAATTGAACGAATATATTTTGTTGAAGTGAACTAATTGATTATATATATATATATATATATATATATATATATATATATATATATATATATATATATATCATTGTAATGGAATTAGGAGGAAATAACGAAAGAAGAAGGGAAAAAAAACTAAACTCTGCCTTAAAATTCGGTTCTGTCCTAAAATTCGATGCACCGAATTATCAAATTCAGTGCACCAAATTTTAAGGCAGAGTTTAGTTTAGTTTTTTTTCCTCCTCCCACCGAATTATCAAATTCAGTGCACCAAATTTTAAGGCAAAGTTTCGTTTAGTTTTTTGTTTTCCTCCTCCCTCCTCCTTATGTATTTGTTTTGTGTAAACTAATTTTGACGTTATGGAAACTTGATTTAAAGCCAAATATTAACATTATGAAACACAAAAACTTTACGAAAAACATTGACACACATATATTACGAACTACGTAAGTAAAAACAGGAGTGTTTGACCACAACTCGGTCTCAAATTGAAACCTAAACGCTTTCATGTTCGATTGTTTTAAGGAAACAAAATCGGACCCGATTACAAGATATTAAAAAAACTTGCAACAAAACACGCCACAATTAACACCACCCAATTGTGTTGATACATTGTCCCTTCTTTCAACTGGCCAAGGGTTGATGGAATCAATTGATCCGACTGAGTGTAATAAAAGTGGCACTGTGGTGCAGAAAGGTTGCAAAAGGTTCGTCAATGTGGCTATGTCAGCAAATGATGGAAGAGAATCCCAAATTACAACCTTCTGATTTCGTAAATCGACTTGTAGTAAGACCTAATGATCTCCAAGCACGTTAAACGTTGTGTACACCTATTAAAGATAGAAAATAGACGTTAGTTAAAAATTTTGTATAATTTTCAATGGTTAAAATGTTTCTTATTAAACTTATATAATCGACTAAAGCCCAATTGTCACTATAATCGCGATTATCACCTAGTATATAGTCACCAATTAACCCTTCACCAAAATGTGTTTTAGGTATCCAAGCGGTACCATTTTCTTCGCGTCTTCTCATTCATTCATTAGCTTAGTACAATCACTCTACATAATATGTTTCGTTAATGACCATAAATTGCATAGATAAACAAAATGCATAAACTTATTCGACAATACTAACCATAAAAAATGCGTCAACTCTTGCAAATGAATGACTAATGCAAGTTGGTTTTTTTCGCACCTTTAATCGAATGAACATGAATATTGTATCTAAGTGCTGCAAATAAAATTGAAGATTAGAAAGAAAAAAAAATCAAATTTCATTCAGAATGGAAATGCACCAAGACTTAAGAACAAGTTTGATTGTCATACCTCATTGTCCAGTTTTTTCGAATAAATTAAATCTTCAAAAAAAACTTCTTCTTTGGCTGGCCATAACAAGTTGGATGTCTACTGTCTTCGACATCCTTACCTAACCAACTTTGAAATCACACTCTCATATCTTTTGGTATTTTATGAGTGGGATCATATATAATAAGGTTCGCGGGCTTTGCTACTTGTTTAGGATTTACATACGGAGTGGGAGGGAGATATATTTTCCTAGCAACTCAGGAAGATGGTTTTCGCAAGTTTACTGGCCTATCTATTTGCATAATATCCGAACTAGATACCTCCTGAGATTCGATCGTGATGATCTCCTATAATGAGTCATTATGAACAATGACATCTTCTGTTCCCTCTATAGCATCCTCAACAATATCAATTTGGCCCAATGCTTCTCTTATTTCTCCATTCTTCTTTTCTTCCAATTCTTCTTTTCTCTCACATTTTTTCTTCCAATTCTTCCCTCACTTCACCATTTTCTTCAAATTCTTCTCTTAATACACAATTTTCTTCAAATTCTTCTTTTCTTTCACCTTGGGTAATACAAATATAAGATGAGTTCATAGACTAAATGTATGATATATTGTAAAAATAATACTAATATCGATGAATTCATACCTTACAAACGTATTTCTCCATGTTCATCAGGGTGGACAAGATCGCTTGCATATCCACTCTAAGTTCTCGAACCTCCACTTTCAAATCTCGCACCTCCGCTTCCAAGTGTTCAATACGAGTATTAGTACGTACAATACAGTCTTTGTAAGAGGAAGGCAACCCTTTATGCTTGTGTTTGTTCTTCATCTCTTTCTCACCATTCCCGCGAGTTAGATCTTTTGTACTTTGTTTTTCACCTTCTTACTCACGTATTCAATTATTGTCTCCGTTCTAACCGATTCCTTTGTCTTTGTTCTTACTGCTTCTTTCGGAACATACGTTTCTTCATTAATATAATAGAATTGTAAGACAGTCATCATTGTACACTAATCAATAGAATTGTAAGATGAATAAAATAAAAAATCACATCGAAACACCTCAAACCTTATCCTTCAAAAAAATCTCTTGTTCGAGGGCATCCATTTTGATCAGTTTATTACAATTCCAACCAAGTATCGGTGACATCAATCCATCGTTAATTTTGTGTGCACACCTACGCCCAATGATCGGTATAGTTTCATAAAACCACACCTATAAAAAAATCACCACTTTACATATAGTAAAATAGAAAAAAAAACAATATTAAAATAAGAAACACGATAAACACACCTGAGAGGCATGTAGAAACCTGTATAGACTGTACAAACCTTTTTATTTCACCCCCTCCTTTTTTTCCTTCTTTTTTCTACTATTGGTTGGTTTGGGTATTCGTTTGTCAAATGCATTTAGCAACCTAAACATCGTCCTATTATATGAGAGTTTTGCCCAATCATAATTTTCCCTACTCTCTTCGTCATCCAACACCAATAACAATTGGGTAGTTATCATTGTCGCCCTCGTGTTTCCCAACAATACCAATACAATGAAACACATGAGGGCCAATTTCACCACATCTAAATCATCATCAAACCATGGTTTTCTAACTCACTTGATTTTACCGATACTCTATCATCAAACAACAATTTTCTAAGTCTAAGATTTATATGTATTTTATAGAAATTCTCCCCACATTCAACCCAGTAACATACTCAAACGATTGCTTGGAAAAAGTAATCACCTCACCTCCAATCAAATATTTAATAATACTAGTATCAGGTTGTTTAATCTCTCTCAACAAAAAATGGTGGATAAGTGGACCATTAAAGATGATATTCATGTCGATCAACCTTCTAATACTTGTGTTTCTAAACATTTCTAATTGATGAGGAGCTCACAAGTCTCCCCTAGTGTGATAGACAACTAACTGAGGCATGAAAATATTTATCCGAACTCATTCTGAGGACCACTTCATCTTCTCCCAAAAAAATTTTCCTGAAGCATACATTAATAACATTAAATTAACATTTGATTTTATATTTAACTAATAATAAATAAATCAAAATAAAATTAATTAAAAAAATTAATATTCTGTTACTTAATTCGGTGCACCGAATTTGGTGAAACCGAATTTCATGAATTTGGTTTAGAAATCCACAGATTTTGAACAAAAATCCATTGAAGGATTTCGACCTTTCATTCGTCGAACAAAATCCATGGATTTCGTCTTAGTTTTCATCAGGTTTGGCCAACTATCCATATTGTTCCTCCGTCGTAGTCCGTCGTCACCGTCGCCGTGAGAGATGAAGGTGAAAAGAAGAGGGAGTGAAAAAGTTAGGGTTTGGTTTCAATGGACATGAAAATAAAGGGTGTATTAGTACTTTCAAACCAAAATGACATCATCATAAGGTCAAAAAAGTTTAAAATGAAATTGGAGGTCAGTAACCCTTAATTAGCAGTTCTGGAGGTCAATTAAGCCAAATTCCCATTAAAAAGCTAACAAATAAAACATAAATTAAAGTCATTAAATCTCTTGCAAAATGTATGTTCACTATATTAATTCAATAATTTATCAAAGTATAATAACAAAAGATAAGCGTAAAAACTAAAGAGAGGTGCATACTGTTTTATTTCAATAAATTATTGAACCATAATATCTTAAGAAAAACTTAAAAACTCAAAAAATATGCATTCTATTTTAGTTCAATAATTTATTGAATTACATAAGTGAACTTAAAAATAATGAAATATGCATTCTGTTTTATTTTAATAATATTTTGAACTTTAATAACTGAAGGTAAATCCTACAAAACTAGTGAAATATGCATTATGTTTTATTAGAATAATTTATTGAACTACAATAACTGATGGAAAATCCTACAAAATTGAAGAAATATGTATTATGTTATAGTTCAATAACTTATTGAGCTACATAAATAAACTTAAAAAGTATGAAATATGTATTATATTTTAGTTCAATGATATATTAAACTACAATAACTGAAGGTAAATACTACAAAACTAAATAAATGTGCATTTTGTTTTAGTTTAATAATTTATTGAACTACATAATAAACTTAAAAACTATGAAACTTGCATTCTGTTTTAGTACAATCATTAGTTTAATTAAAACAGTAAATCTAAATATGCTATAGATTATACATAGTTAATTGTTAGTTCATTATATCTTACTTAAGAAGTTAGTATTTCATTGTGTGAGTTAGCAAGTGTAATAATCTTGTATAAATACTTTCAATATTTAGTTATCTTGAATATTGCAAAATATTAGTTGAATGTTTTAGTTCAATAACAATGCGTTCAAATTTTCTTTAAAAAGTTGGTGTAGATGTCTAAAAATATTGGTTTCCTGTTTCAGTTCAAAACCTAATTGAACTAAAACAGTGTGTTCAATATTTTAATAGCCAAGTTTTACACAAAATACCTCTCAACCCTCTCTCTCTATCTCTTCCGGTTTATCATGCCACTTATTCTTAATGTAATATTCAGCCGATTGTTTATGGATTTGTAGCAATTATAGCTTTGGCTTGTTCATGTGTCTTTTGGATTAATTTTTTTACGAGTTTTCAAAATCGGATTGATCATTTCAATTCTTTATACTCTCTCTCTTCCTCTCCCCATCCCCCTCCCTGTCATTCCCAAACTTCAGATTGTATTCCCTTTGGAGATCAGGTATAGATTGCTATATACTTGCCTCTCATAATTATTCTACTGGTAAATATTTTTTTTTATATTGCTACAGCTTTTTATGAATGTTGTGAGTTTGAGGAAAATATGCAATTTGTATCGTATGGAAAGACATTCATATTAAAAAAAATGTTTATTTTTTTTTATTGAACTAAAATAAATTAATGAAAAAACTGAAGATACATGTTCACTATATTAATTCAATAATTTATCAAAGTATAATAACAAAAAATAAACGTAAAAACTAAAGAGAGGTGCATACTATTTTAGGTCAATAAATTATTAAACTATAATATTTGAAGAAAAATTTAGGAAACTCAAGTAATATGAATTTTGTTTTAGTTAAATAATTTATTGAATTACATTAGTGAACTTAAAACTAATCAAATATGCATTCTGTTTTATTTCAATAATATATTGAACTTCAATAAATGAAGGTAAATCCTACAAAACTAGTGATATATACATTATGTTTTAGTACAATAATTTATTGAATTACAATAATTGATCGTAAATCCTACAAAATTGAAGAAATATGCATTATGTTATAGTTCAATAATTTATTGAACTACATAAATAAACTTACAAACTATTAAATATGCATTATGTTTTAGTTCAATAATATATTGAATTGTAATAACTGAAGGAAAATCCTACAAAATTGAATAAATGTGCATTATATTTTACTTCAATAATTTATTGAAGTACATAGTAAACTTAAAAACTATGAAATATGCATTCTGTTTTAGTACAATGTTGAATTAAAATAGTAAATGTAAATATGTTATAGATTATACATAGTTAATTGTTAGTTTGTTATCTCTTACTTAAGAAGTTAGTATTGCATTGTGTGAGTTAGTAAGTGTAATAATCTTGTATAAATATTTACAATATTTAGCTATCTTGTATATTGCTAAATATTGGTGGAATGTTTTAGTTCAATAACAATGTGATCAAATTTTCTTTAATAATTTGGTGTAGATGTCTTAAAATAATTGTTTCTGATTAGTTCAATAACTAGTTAACAATGAGTTCAATATTTTAGGTGTCGCGCTTAATTCAAAATACTTATCAACCCTCCCTCTTTATCTCTTCTGGTTAATCATGCCGTCTGTTCTTAATGCAATATTTAGCCGACTGTTTACCGGATTCATAGCCACTATAGCTTTGGCTTGTTCATTTGTTTTTTAGTTTAATTTTTTACGAGTTTTCAATATCAGATTAATCATTTTTATTTTTCACACTCTCCCTCTCCCCATCCCCCTCCCGACCATTCCCAAACTCCAGATTTTATTCCCCCTGTAGATTGTGTGTAGATTGCTATATACGTGACTTTTATAATTATTCTACTGGTAAACTTTATTTTTTTCATTGCTACAGCTTTTTATAAATGTTGTGAGGTTGGAGAAAATCTGCAATTTTTATCGTATGGAAGGACATTCATATTAAAAAAAATTACTTTGTTTTATTGAACTACAATAAATGAATGAAAAAACTGAAGATACATGCTCACTATGGGTTTATTTATCCCATTAGCTATATACTTTATCCAATAGAACGTATGTAGATGAATGGTTGACCATGGGGCCCGTTTTCCTTACAATTTATTTTCATTTCAAAACTTTGATGGCCCATGGTGTCATTAGCTTTTATTTTCCATCACTGTCATTGGGTTATTCATTAACCTTCATGACATGTTTAGTGCTTAATGAAACCTGAACCTATATCTTCATATGTTCTTATGCTGTCATTGTTTTTTTTCTTTTTGTTCTTTGCAATGTTTTTGAACGTCGTTATCTACCCACTCTTGCCACTGAAGTAGCAAATCAAGACCAATACCCAGCTTTTGTCAATGAAGAAAACTATAACCAAAACCAGCTTGTGTCGATTCACCTCTTGTCGATGCTACTACGTTGTAGCTGCTAATCGAATCCATAACCCCCCATCTGAAAGTGAAATAGTGGAGGAAGCTTAAGGTGAAAAAGATATGAAAGATTTTTATTTGTTTTAGTTTATTTTAGGTTGTTTTTATGCTTTTTATATTCTGGAACATACTATGTAACTCGCTATAGCTATGGGTAATTTCCATTAATGAAATATGTCTTTTTTTTATTATTATTAATCTAATGTCCTTTAAAACTTTTAACTTTTAAATGTTTGGGAGGGTTCCAAACAAGGAAAATAAATTAATGACCACCATTTATTTTCTGAAAAAATTTAATTTATAGTTTTATATTCTTAATCAGATTTTGAAACTTCATCATTTTAATATTTATAAGTGTTCTATATATTTAATATAATTTGAAAAATTCATAAATAAAATATAAATAAAATAATTTTAAAACATTATTATGTGATTAAACTCTATTTTATATAATGGTAGATTATTTTTAACTTCGGAAGAAGAAAGAAGGATATGGGCAAGGGCTAGGGTTGATCCTTATCCGAAAATAAAAAATAAAAACAAGTTATGAGCTTTGAGAGAGAGAGGCTATTATGTACCTTCGTCCTTGTGTTGTGGTGTGCTTTGAAAGAGAGAATTTCATAAAACAAAATAAAAAACTGGAAAAAGATAAAAATAGCACTATTTCACCTCCTCTTTTCATCAATAGCCACATTTTTTATTTCATTAATTAGTGGTCACATACCCATAATAAAAATACTAAATTGTCCCCTCCATCAAATCACCCCTCTATCTTTCCTCTTTCTTTCTCCCCTTTATCCCATGTTCCCCCCCCCCCCCCCCCATTTTTTAAATCAATTCAGATTTCCCTCTCTCTCTATACCTCCTTTTTATTTTCTTTTTATTTCTTTCTCATCACCATTTTCATCTCTTTCTCTCCCTCATTTCACCATTTTTATCCATCTCTCCCTCATTTCTTATTTTACAAAACCCACCATTTTTAAGATTTTGTAAGTATACTCACTATCTTTCTCTTCATCTATTTTTATTCTTTATTTTCATATTTTTTTCACTATTTTTCAATTTTATTTAAAAAAACCAAAATATTTTTTCATTTACATCCATTTTTGTCTTCATATATCTCAGATCTAGGGTGTTGTCGGTTCGGGTTTGGTCGGTTTTGGACCAAACTCGAAACCGAACTGACAAGCTATGAAAGAAGGCTGCAAAACCGCCACCGAACCGAGAAGAGTGAAAACCAACCGTGCAATCGGGTTCGGTTCGGGTTGAAGTTGGGTTGGCTATCGGGTAGGATAAAGACGTATTGTTTTTATTGTCCAAACTGGGTCGGGTTAGGGCTTCTCGGGTCGGGACTGGTCTGTGCTTAATTCCTTTTTTTTTCCCCATCGGTTTTGCAATTCTTGTAGTTGTAACTTCTAAATTTCTAATCCGAATCAATTGAACCTTTCGCCTTTATTAAACATCAAAAATCCATATTCTAATCCACATCAATTAAACAAAATTTTATCATTACACATCAATTTTTCATATTTGACCATTAAACATCAAAACTCCATACTTTAAATTGAAATACTACTAAAACAAACATATTTCATTCATTCACCTAATCCACAATATTTCACTATTAGTATTAACAATAACTTCAAAACTCCATAATCCACTAAACAACAATTCAATTCAATTCACCATAATAAAAACAATTCAATTCATCGTAATAAAAATATTTTCAAACCAATTGAACAACAATTCAATTCACCAAAATAAAAACAAATATCCATGATCCAATAGTCTTCATCAATTACAAAATTACAAACACTAACAATCTAACATAACATCAAAATAAAAAAACATTCGATAGTCTTCACACTTCTCATCTTCAATCGACATCGAATAGTCTTGATTTGATCACACCATATTCAACCCATCTCCAATGGTTTGAGAAGGACCACTAGTATCATTAAGACTCATTTCCTCCATGAGTTTTATAAATTCTGAAAAGAAATAAAATTATTAGCATTATAAGTCGATAAACTATAAAATAGTAAAAAATCACTGATAAATTTTTATACCTTCTTCAATTTTGACAACCTCGTCTAAATATTGTTGAAGATCAACACTTATACCCGGGTTCTTGATCCAATTTTGAGTACATATAAGTGCCTCAACAATACGTGGAGCTAGTGAAGATCGAAAAGGATCGATCACCCTCCCACCAGTGCTAAACGCAAACTCAGAAGCCACAGTGGAAACCAGCATGGCTAATATGTCCCTAGCAATTTTGCTAAGGACAACAAATCTAGGTGCATTCAATTTCCACCAATGCAGAATATTGAAGTCGTCGGTTGTTTTTGCTTTGGCCTCCAACAAATAAACATCCACCTCAGTTTCGATACCAAGTTCATCATCATTTTCCAAATCATTAAATTCACTTATGAAATCAAGACTAAATGGGTCCGCACCAACTACCACATCCATATCAACTGAGGGTTTTGAAGTTGATGGTTTACGTGTGATAATGGATGAACTATACTCAGTAAAGAGTCGCCTCAAAACATTATCAACCTTCTTACATAGCTCTGATGCGACGATACTCGAATACAACTGACTGAAGGCATATGCAAGGAACTTCATCTTGTATTGGGGGTCTAAAACCAATGCAACATAAAACAAAATATTGGTTTTTGTGGTATTACCCCAAAACTTTTCAAACTTTACTTGCATTCGTTGTGCAGTGTCGCTTAGCTTTTCATCAGATGTAATGGAAGAATAATGCCTAATGCACCCCTGCATAATGCTAATCTCATGGAAAACTGAGTTTGAAGTTACATAAAGGGAGCCCGAAATTCTTTTTGTAACTCCATAAAATACGGACAAAAACTTGATATAAATTCTTGAAACCTCCCAATCCAAATTACAAGGCGTCTCCTCGCTCAAATAACACAAGTCATTGCGTTCCAACCTATCAAATGCTTTCTCAAACTTCTCAGATGCATCGAGCATCAAGTACGTGGAATTCCACCTAGTTGGAACATCTAAGCTCACAAGGTTTTTGCTACATATGTTCTCTTGTGCAATACACCTCTTGAACTTAGCAAGTCGAGCAGGGGAAGACCTCACAAACCTAACAGCATTTTGAATTTTATTGATCGAATCTGCAACATCCTTCAGACCATCACCTACAATCAAATTCAAAATATGTGCACAACATCTCACGTGCAAGAATTCACCATTCAACACTAAACCGCTCTTAAATGTTTCACTAGATAAGCATCAGCTGTATTGTTAGAAGAAGCATTATCCATAGTCAAAGTAAGAACTTTTGCTATTCCTCATTCTTTTAAGCATTTTTCAACTTCTTTCCCTATTGTGTCCCCTTTATGGTTCTCAATTTGACAAAAATTGATAATTCTTTTGTGAATAATCCAATCATTGTCGATGAAATGAGCAGTGAGAACCATATAGTTGATGTTTTGAACCAAGTCCAAGTGTCGGTTGTTAGGGAAATCCTAAATCCTTCCTTCACAAAAATATCTTTTAATTTCTTTTTTTTCTGACATGTATATATCCATTACATCTTTGGCAACTGTGGTTTGGAAGGGCACAATAAAATCGAGGGCAAACAAACATATTGTTCCCTCCATTAGCTCTCTAAACCCAATGTTCTCCACAAAAGCAAATGACAATTCATCTTTGATAATCATCATTGCAATTAGTCTTCTTGTATTCTTAAGACTAAACACCTTACACTGTAATGATGCTTTAACCCCCCCTACGAAATCTTTCTTTTCAAAAACTAACTTTGTTTGATTATCATCTCTTGTCTTATTTGCTTGCATTTTTAGAGGATCTTTAACAAAAGTCTCTTCGAGATGAGTTTTCATTGATTTGGTACCATTTCTCTTCGAATGACAACACATAATCATCCTACTATAATTACACTTAGCTTTTGGATTTTCTTCGGTATATGCCTTGCCGGTTAATCTAGTGAAATGCAACCATACTATTGACCTTAATTTTTTTCTTCTTCCTACTTGACCCTATGACATTAGCATCACTATCGACATCAAGTGTGTGTTCATCTTCTTCCATATTATCATCTAAATCCTCATCCACATCATCTTTCACTCATTATCCCCAAATTTAACCATATTCTTCTCTTTAATTCCTATGAAGTATGAAGTGTAAAAAAAAACAATAATAAGTAAAAACAAACACCACCAATTAGAAAAACTAAATCTATACCATAAATCATAAAATCAACAACTAAAATCCCTAATTCATAAATTTAAAAGAGACAATGATCCTAAATTAGAAATTAAAATAATAACCCTAATTCATAATATAACTAACTATAAATGAATCACATTTCACAACATATAATAAACCCTAATATTCATATATTTATATAAAATTAAAAGGAAGAATGAAAACCTGAAATCCAAATTAGGGGCGACGGAGAAGAGTGACGGCGAACAAGATTCGGCTGGCGGCGGTGGCGGCGAAGGGCTAGGAGTGGGAAGGGAACTTGAGTTGAGAGAGAGACAGAGAGCGTATCAGCCATTTTATCGTTTGCGTGCATTTTGTCGTTTGCGTTGCGTCTGGTTTTTTTTGTTTTTTAATGAATCAACTATCGGTTCGGTTCGGTCCCTAAACTGAACCGATAGTGTTCGGTTTTATGCTGTTTCGGCTCGGTAATCTGATCGGTTTGGTTTTCAGTTACGTCTTGCACCCCTACTCAGATCTATGTTTATTATTAAAGATCCAAAACAAGAAAAGTATAGATCTAGAAAAATAAATTGGTGTTCTTTCTTTCTCTGTTTTTTTTTTCATAAACTCTTAGATTCGACACAAATCTTAAAGCTTAAATAGCATGGAATTAACAAAAGGTCTGTTTATTTTTATTGTTGAAAACATTTCCTCCATTTTTCTGAATTTTTTCTCATGTTTACACCATTTTCTGGATTTTTTTCATAATATATGTAATATACATATCCATTTTTGTTAAAGTGTACTGTAATATACGTTATGTCTATTTTGCTAGAAATAAAATCTGTAATACACGTAACATACATAACATTCGCAATAAACAGTTTTTTTGTTTCCGCATTCGTTGTCAATCTATAAATGTATATTATGTACACAAGGCATAATAGTCATCCTTGTATGTTCACAGTGTACTATTATGTGTCTATATAAAAAAAATTGTGTTGTAATGTTATGTGTCCATATTATGTATATTATGCATATGAGACCTAATAATCATAAATACGACACGATTCACAATGTACTGATAAAATGACATATATACTATGTATATTATGCATATGAGCTATAATAACCATAATATTAAATTATTCGCACTATACTGATAAGATGACATGCATGTTATGTATATTATACATATGAGATTTAATAACTATTTCTCTGTCTGTTTTTGCACTGCACAGTTATGTGTTCACACTGTTATATGTCCTCCATTTTTCTGAAATTTTTCTCATGTTTACACCATTTTCTGGATTTTTTCGTTCTTAGATGGTTATTGTAATATACATAAATTTTGTTGAAGTGTACTGTAATATACATTATATATGTTATGTCTGTTTTGCTAGAAATAAAGTATGTGTACACGTAATATACATAACATTCACAATATACAGATTTTTTTGTTCTGCATTCGTTGTCAATATGATAAATGAATATTATGTATACAAGGCTTTAATAGTCATCGTTGTCTGTTCACAGTGTACCATTATGTGTCCATATCAGATTTTTTTTTCATATTGTAATATATGTGTCCATATTAAGTATATTATGTATATTATGCATATGATGCTTTATAACTATAGTATGACATGATTCGTAGTGTACTGATAAGATGACATGTATATTATGTATATTATGCATATGCGGCCTAATAAACTATAATATGAAATGATTCGCAGTATATAGATAAATTGACATGTATATTATGTATATTATGCATATGAGACCTAATAACCATTCTCTGTATGTTTTTACACTTGCACTGTTATGTGTCCATACCAGGTTATTATGTGTTGTACTATTATGTCTTCATATCAAGTATATCATGTATATTAATATAAATTGTAAATTATATATTGGTTTAAAAGTTTGTTAAAATGACATGTATATCATGTATATTATGCATATGAGGCCTCAATAGCATCATTGTCTGTTTTGCAAAATATTGTTTATGTATCCATATTAAGTAATTTACGTGTGTACTGTTATGTGTCTATATAAGTATATTTTGTATTGTGTAAATTATATATTGATTTTAAAGTTTGTTAACATTGTTTGTTTTTATTGCAGATAAAATGATATGTATATTACGCATATCATACATATCTTTCTTTTCCCTCAAATTTCATTGCAAAGTGGAGGACGATATACCAAATGTTCAATTAAAATCAAATAAAAAAAATGAAAATATACGGAATATACCAACAAAACTGAGAATATTATACTGAAACACAATAATAAATCAAAAATAAATTAAAAAAAGAAGGGAAAAACAAATGGATATTGGAAAGAAAAAAGAAAAGAAATAAAAGAGAGATAATGAATGAGGGGGGAAATGAAATTCAAATTTTATAAAATAAAAAGAAAGAGAATAATAAAAAATAATTGTTTTCATGTATTGGGAAAGAAAAAGTCATAAATGTCAGAATATACACAGTATACGGAAGGAGCAAAATGAGAATGAACAGTATACAAAGTGGCTGTTTTGATTAGTTTTTAAAAAAGGTGTCATCTTGATAAAAACCCACCAAAATGTGGCTATTTTGATTTTTGCCCCATAAAAAACTGACTCTGAAAAGACAAAAAAAATTCATAAGAAAAATAAGTAAAGACGAACAATATTCTTTTACAATGTAATTTTTATATCATTTATAATTTACTACCTATTAATTTTTAATTATTCTAATCGAAGTCCCATAATTATTGAAATTGAACTAAAATTATCAAGAAAAAAAAATCACTTTTTAGATATTTGCAATATATATATATATATATATATATATATTATAGCTAAATAGTTCAAATTATTGAACTAAAACAGTGTGTTCAATATTTTCTAAAAGAAGTTGGTGTAGATAACTAAATATGGTTTATAGTTTTAGTTCAATAATTAATTGAACTAAAACAGTGTGTTCAATATTTTCTTAAAAAAAGTTAGTGTAAATAGCTAAATGTTGGTTTACTGTTTTAGTTCAATAATTAATTGAACTAAAACAGTGTGTTCAATATTTTCTTAAAAAAAGTCAGTGTAAATAGCTAAATGTTGTAACTAAAACAATGTGTTCAATATTTTTCCCACAAAAGTTGGTGTAGATAGCTAAATATTGGTTTAATGTTAGTTCAATAATTAATTGAACTAAAACAATAGCTATAGATAACCTGTTAGAGGCTTGACTTGATTGTTTAGTTGCTTACTTTGCTTGGGAGTTGAATGGGAGGATGAAACAAGAACTTAAGAATTAAAGTTGTAACAACTTCTTTGATTCTTTAGACAAGTAAAAAAAATTGTTCTAAGAAATAACTTATTGTTTTAGTTCCATAATTAATTGAAGTAAATCAGTTGGTATAGATAGTTAGATATTTACTTTTTATGATACATGAACTAAAACACTAGTTGTGTATATATTGTCTTCTTATATAAATTTTTGAACTTGATGGTAGATTAGATGTTTAATTTGGTATTGAAAGTTTATATTTTGTTTAAAATGCCCTTGTTTTTATTTTTGGTGTTCAAATGCCCATTGCCTATTGGGGAAGCCTTGTGTTGTTCATTCTAAACAATTTCTTTTCTTTAGTAGATTGTTGGGTATGCTAACAACAATTAAAATAGGATTTGGAAACACTCATTCATACCAAATAGAAACTCAACAAACAAGAAAATGACATAGCAAAACCATTAAAAAGAACTAACAATAAAATCCATCCTAGATTAAGAAAATCCTGATATAATTTTAAGGTCCTTTGAAAACTTGCTATTGTTTCAAGTATAAAAAGACACTTCAAACATGCTATAGAGAT
Source organism: Gynostemma pentaphyllum (assembly GCA_028015215.1). Taxonomy (NCBI): domain Eukaryota; kingdom Viridiplantae; phylum Streptophyta; class Magnoliopsida; order Cucurbitales; family Cucurbitaceae; genus Gynostemma; species Gynostemma pentaphyllum. The sequence goes on along the minus strand of CM051351.1, from coordinate 58,355,565 downwards.
AAAAAAAAAAAAAAAGGCATGTGCAATACGTGCTGATTTTAATAACATAGCCAAATACGCATATAGAATGTCAAAAAATACATCCAACTCCCATGTAAGCCAATAAAATCAGGTCCCCTCCAATAATTTCTGATTTAAACACAATAATAGAATCACAAGGATAAAAAAAAATTACAATTCAATAAATTTCAAGTATAATAACTGGCATATAGCATTGTGGAATCCTTAAATATTGAAGTGGTTAAACTACGCTCTTAAGGCAAATTAAAATTCTAAATAGTGGGTTAGTCTAATTTCTTATAAATTAACATCTTGTGTTACTTTCTTCCAATACTAAAAAGGGTCAAAATAACAAATGCCATACAATTTTAGCAAATAGAAACAAAGGAAAGAAAAATGAAGATTGACTTTTAGTTCAATAAATTAATGAGCAGTAGGCAATAAATTATTGAACAGTAAAATTGAAACAAATAAGAAGATAAAAATGAAGAACAATCAAAGAGACTAGAGAGGATAAATTAGTAACAAAATTGAAAATTGAAAAAATGAGCAAAGATAGAAAATATGAACGATAAAAATTTATATGTAATTCAAGAAAAATATGAACTATAAAAATTAAAAAGGAGATAGAAAACGAAATAAAAAAGACAAACAACAAACAAAGGGATTGCAAAAAGAAGGTTAGATTCAAACAAATAAATGAAAAATTGACGAAGGAAACAACCATAGAAATTCAGCGAAGAAAATATAAAATTACAAAAAGTTCAGAAAAAGGAAAAGAGAACACAAACCTCGATTTAAGTAACAAATTTTGTTTTTCCCAAAAAAGAATAAATTCCAAGTAATTAAATGAACTTTAAGTTGATTAAAAAATTTAACTTAAAAAATCAAATAAATTAGATTTTTTTACAAAATATTTAAACTAAACCACTTCGATTTAAAAGTGTTACACTAGATTAGTGTGATTTGGTTTGATTCGGTTCGGTTCGGTTCTTTTCATTAGGAGAGATTCATCATATCCAACAATGAAGCCCAATTAGGAACAAACCCATCAATGGCGGCCCACTAATGATCCTTTAAAAATAGCATCGCCTCTTTTCTTCTTCAACAAGTACACTACAAATAACACCCAATCTCTTCTGAATCTGAAAACTCTTTCTTTTTCTTTCTCAGAATCTCTGCGAGAAAAAGAATTCCCCTAATTCTACTCTTGAAACCCTATTCATCGTCTGTAAAAATGGCGACTTCTATGGTTGAAGATACGAATCTCGAAGAGGATCAATTAGCTTCAATGACCACAGACGATATCGTTCGTGCTTCTCGTATCTTAGACAACGAGATTCGTGTCCTCAAGGTCTCAAAATTTTCTCTTTCATATTGAATTTGAAGCTTTTTTGTTCAAGTTTTATGTTTATAAATGAATTCTGTTCAGTAGAGAACAAATTTTTGTTCTTTTTAGTCATTTTTGGGTGTATTTGTAGCATTTTTTTTCTATATAGAGTTAAATTATGTGATAAATTTTTGAAATAGTACATCAAATTGGGGGAGGCGAGACTTGATTGTTTAACTGATGCTTACCAGTTGAGCTATGCTCAGGTTGGCTAAATTATGTGATGAATTTAGTGATGGTATTTGATGTTATTGTGATTTTGAGTTTGAAGGAAGAGTTGCAAAGGACAAATTTGGAGTGGGATTCATACAAGGAAAAAATAAAGGAGAATCAAGAGAAGATTAAACTTAACAAGCAGTTGCCTTATTTGGTTGGTAATATAGTTGAGGTATGATAATTTCACTCTTTTAATACATAGTTTGATTTCCTAATCTTTGCCTGTAAAATAGCGTATGATATGGAGAGCGTTGTAAAATTATTATTTGTTTATTTTTTCAAGTGTGTTCTGAGTTTGTTGGTCTCATCGATCAATGGCTTGATTTCTGGGAAAAATAATTGTGGGTGTAATTTTTATGAAAGTAGGTTTTGCTTCAGTTTTGAATCTGGATAGTTCATTTCATGTTTTTATGTACCTGAAATTTGCGTCTGTGTGTGATGTTGGTGCTATCAGATTCTGGAAATGAACCCGGAAGATGAAGCTGAGGAAGATGGTGCTAATATTGATCTTGACTCTCAAAGAAAAGGAAAGTGTGTTGTCTTGAAGACGTCCACTCGTCAGGTGAGTTACTCTTCTCTTCTTTTAACTTTATAGCTATCAGAAGTACTTGTGAAATTTCCAAGCTACTAATAAAGTGTGGATCAATCTAAATTCAATTGCTTCCTTAATGTAAATGACTAGAAATGGTGTTTTACTTCCTAATGAATTAGTTTAAGCATGCTATTTGTCAATATTTAAATGATCTAACTGGTATGAAGCCGAAGCTGACTCATTGCTTTCAAACTCCAACTTATTTGTATTCTAATCCACAATGCTTCTCTAACTTCTACAATCAGTGAGTGAGAGTTATGTTTTGTTGAGCTGGTTACTTGGTTTTATATGATATTACGATTGTTGTAACCTTATTATAATATTGTCACTTGAATATTACAAAACTAAGTTTAGCTGGTTTGATTATCAGAAACATACTTCTAGAGTGAATTTAGATAACTCGTTGTTGACTTCTAATTTTTCATACTTGACTCAATTTGTCTCTCTTATTTTTTTGGTCAGGCAAACCAGGGTTTGGGTTCATTCTATTCATTTGCATTGGACTGAGTAAAATGCTTACGTGTTTTTTTTAATCGCAGACAATCTTTTTACCTGTTGTTGGACTTGTTGATCCTGACAAGTTAAAACCCGGTGATTTAGTTGGTGTGAATAAAGATAGTTACCTGATCTTAGATACTCTGCCATCTGAGTATGATTCTAGAGTAAAGGCTATGGAGGTTGATGAAAAACCAACTGAAGATTACAATGACATTGGAGGGCTGGAGAAGCAGGCAAGCCTCTGGTTTTTAGGCCTAGCTTATAACTTTATGAACATGCATCGGTTTTAAAATTGTAATAATTTATATAAAATAGTTACTTTTGCCTTATATTTTTTAATGCCTTTATCGATTCAACTGTTTTGTTAGGTAATTGTCTATGTCTGTTAACTTGTTTTCTGATTTGTTTATTGTTCCAACAGATCCAAGAACTCGTTGAAGCAATTGTTTTGCCAATGACACATAAGGAGCGTTTTCAGAAATTAGGAGTTCGTCCACCCAAGGGTGTATTGTTGTATGGGCCTCCTGGGACTGGGAAAACGTTAATGGCTCGTGCTTGTGCAGCACAAACAAATGCAACATTTTTGAAGCTTGCTGGCCCCCAACTAGTCCAGGTTAAGAATGATTTATTTTGTAGCGCCTTTGTTGGGTGGTCGGTGTGTGATAATTTAGCTTATTAAGGTGCTATTTAGGGTTCCTAGACTCCCTACATTTTTATATTCCTTGAGAAGAATGTCTGGGACCATAGCCATCTCTCCCTCTTCCTATCCTTCAAAGTTGTCATTTTTTAAAAGAAATTTCTTAAAGTATTAGTTTCTAATGTTTATATTTAAGTAGACCATCTATTCCTGTATCTGATGGCTTGTAAGAGTTGAATTGACTTGCATGTTTTTTTTCATTGTGCAATTGTTTGTCTGGACCTGCTAATGGTATTGATGTTCAAACTTATATAGATGTTTATTGGGGATGGAGCAAAACTTGTCCGTGATGCCTTTCAGCTGGCAAAAGAGAAATCTCCCTGTATTATTTTCATTGATGAAATTGATGCAATTGGCACCAAGCGTTTTGATAGGTAATTACATTGCAGTTAATGTTTTAATATGAATAAGCTTGATATGAATCTATAATTTTAGTTTGAGAATTGGTGTTGCTAATACTATTGCCTCGTTCCTTACTGCAGTGAAGTGAGTGGTGATAGGGAGGTGCAGCGTACGATGTTAGAGTTACTTAATCAGCTAGACGGTTTTAGCAGTGATGATCGTATCAAGGTTTAATTTTCCTTCCTTTTTTGGTTTTTGGGGAGGGTGCTAAGTTCTTTTGCGTTACTACAATCCAATCAGGCAAACTATGTGGAGCTTTCATTAACAACAAGCTCTGTAATGAAATCATTCCTTACTTCCGTCAGCATACTTGTTACTTCATTTATATAACGGATGCAACAATTATAGCCGCAACTTCTTGAACACAGGTGATTGCAGCAACTAATCGTGCCGACATTCTTGATCCAGCCTTAATGCGGTCTGGTCGATTGGACCGCAAGATTGAGTTTCCACATCCTACTGAAGAAGCAAGAGCTCGAATCTTGCAGGTCTTGTATTTAAGATTCTAATGTTTTTATGAATTTCTTTACTCACTTGGCTCTTACTGAACTTTATCAATTGGTATTATAGATCCATTCTAGAAAGATGAATGTTCACCCAGATGTCAATTTTGAAGAGCTGGCTCGATCTACTGATGATTTTAACGGTGCTCAATTGAAAGCTGTTTGTGTAGAAGCAGGCATGCTTGCCCTCCGTCGTGATGCAACTGAGGTGACCCCTCTCCTCTCTCTCTCTGCATATATTTACATTTCTGTGTATATGTTTGATATCTGTTTCTTCTCAATCTTCACTGCTAAAACTAGAGTAATCTCTCAAGTTCGAACTCCCTCAGTGCTTCAGTAGAGCCATCGTTTTTTGACATAGTATATTTATTTATTTTAACGTGCCATGTGGGATTCTGTTTTAGTGCATTGTGTTTCAAACTTCATTTATAAAATTTCGCGTGTAGCCGTCATTTTAATTTGTCATATAATTTATTATTTCTCGGTTTTCTGGTTTTGATCTGAGTACAGGTGAACCACGAGGATTTCAATGAAGGTATTATTCAAGTTCAGGCAAAGAAGAAGTCGAGCTTGAATTATTACGCCTAGGATGCCAAGAAGGTGACTAGCCTTGATGACATGATTAGATTCTTGTTTGTGGAATTTTTACCTTCATTTGATATCTATTATGTTAAATTGGTTGTGAAAGAAAGAACAAATTTCTTAAATGGTGGAGTTTCTTGCCTCTCCTATCTTATGCTTTTAATTATGCTAAATGTTCATCTGAACCCAGATATATTAAAGTTGCAAATTTAAGAAAAATTAGCCTTTTTTAGTTCCATTTTTATTATTTTATGTGGTTATTATTGTTCTTGTTTGACAAAAATCAAAGCCCTTTTCAGATTTGAATAAAGATATAGTTTTTACTTTTTTTTTACTACAAATTAAACCGACCTACCTGTAAAAATCATAATTCTGAATTTTTTTTGTTGATTCTCGACCTGTAGTTTATTTATTTATCATTACATTAAGGGGGGTGAGACTCGAATCTTCGTCCTTATTTATGATTCGGTTGGTAGTTTTTAAACAAAATAATCAATTAAATGGATATAAAAGAGCATGGGTTTTACAAATAAGTGCCAGAGGACGAATTTTTTTTTTTTTCCAAAGTGCAAACTAGAACCGAACGTTAGAAAAATAAATAAATCAAATCAACCAAAATGATTCTATTGACTTGATCAATTAGTATCAATTAAATTTAAGTTTTTATAATTAAAAAAAAAGTATTTCAACCAATTTATTCTGAGTCAATTTTATTCATTCTTATTGAGTAGAGAGAATCACTTTTCAATTTGGTTAGGTTCATTTGACATTCCAATGAAATTATTATTTGTGAGAAAGAATGAGAAAATTCATCATCTTATAAAAAAGATTATTTGGGAAAATAAATTTCAAACACCAAAATTTTATAGGTAAATATGATGATTGATGTGTTAAAATTGTGTTATGTTATGAACTTCCTTGAAAAAAAATTGACCCAAAAAAGAAAAAAAAACTCTAAAGCCATTTTTTTCAGGTAATTAGCATTCCTATGAAATATATCCTTTGGCATCAATATTGATCACTAAATTCAGGGAAAATCCCACAAATAATTTCATTTGTGCAATAAATTAATAAACTTTGATAAGATAACAGACCAAAACTTTGAATTAAAAAAAAATAAAAGAAAAAAAAAACAGTGAAAAAGATAGCAGTAAGAGGTGAGTCGCCTTGATTTAACACTTGACTTCCTTCAAACCATAGCCAAAATAGATAAAGGTGGGATCAGTTGCCCCCTCCTTGTAGTATGCAAATACCATGGTTGCATCATCATGCATTCCTTCCCCAACAAAGCTACAAAACACAAACAAAAACTCATCCATTCAAATTCAATTTTCCCTTATTCCGTGTTAAAATTAAGCACGGATAAACGAAAGAAAACAAAATGACACAAATTTACGTGAAAACCCTTTTGAGAAAAGATGTGGGCAAAAGTGAGAATTTTTCAAACCTACCGTCCCATCCCTCTACACACAACACAGACCTCAGTTTTTCTCTCAAAAAAAAAAAAAACCGACAGGAGTTTCAAATCATGTCATGATAGAAGCCAATGGTTTAGACTTACAATTGGAGATCACTGATCTTAGAAAGGAGAAACTTGGTTGCTCCTACCATGTGCTCCTTGAAGGAATCTTGTTTTTCTGCTTCTAGTTTGGGTGCAAGCAACTTTATGTATCTTTTCATGTATGTGACAAACTGCTTCTTGTCAAATGCAGGTTGTTCCTATAAAACCCAAGTATTTCTTAGCAAACGAAAGAGTGAAAAAAGAAAACCGAGAATATCAAAAGATTAAATTTATCTTAGCCAAATAGTTTAACTTTTTGGGTCTATTGATAAATTAACATGGTATCAGATTAGGAATTCCCAAGTTTAAACTTCCGCATTCTCATTTCGTTACTTATTAATGAGCAAATAACCGAGTCCACACGTGAGGGGACTGTTGAGAATATTAAAAAAAAAAAAAAAGTTTCTTACCTGAAGTCTGAAGGTGTCAACAATATCAACAACCTTGACGGCTTGGTCATCAACACCTTCATCTTCCTCAGCACCTTCTGCAGAAGGATTAGCCCCAATGTCTACATCCACTGCTCCTTGTACAACCCACTGCCAATTTCCCAAAAAAAAAAAAAAAAAAAAAAAAAAAAAATTAAAACCTCACTATTGAGTAGGAAATAGATTAAAATCTTTACCTGGTCTCCAAATTTTAGGATTTTTTTCTATTGAGATAAGATTAAAGGGATAAAATTAAATATCGTTCGATGAATTCAATATCGATGAGATTAGAAAAGAGAATATGTTTTATGTTGATGAAAATTAAGTTGGGAGTGTTAAACAATTTCTTTGTTTTCTGATTATTTATAAAAAAAATTGATTGTTTTTCAAATCCTAACAAAAATTTAAAATCTAGAAAAGAAATAGTTTTCAAAGATTGGCTTTTGTTATTTGGAATTTAAATAAGATTATAAAAAGAATTAGAGTTGAAAAACAATATAAGCTGTGAGAGAACTAAAAACAAAATTGTTATCAAACGAGACTACAAGATTTCTAAAAACCGTTTTGATCATATGAATTCATCATAAAATACGACGCAAAAAACGAGCATCGACATATTCAGCAACAATCTTTGTTGACAAAGAACACACTTGTATGATTTCAATTAAAACAATTTTGATTATGAGTTTAAAAATTCATGTAAAAAGTAGTTCTCACCTTCCCTTCAACTTCCCACAGCATCCCATTTGCAATTTCCTTGTATGGAAAAGAGTCTGACAAAAGCTCATCACCTAAAATTTCATCAATGGAGTTTTATCAATAAAAAAGATCAGAAAAAAGGATTGCTCTACCAAAAAAAAAAAAAACATATTTTAAATACACAATCGGGCATATACTTTGCTAATATTAAAAAAAATCAGAATCAAATTTGCCTTAAATCTCTAAATTCTAGTTAAAGAGTATATTTTAGGATAGTCGTTATTATGATATATAATCCATATTTGAATTCGTTATTTTAAGTGGATGTTAAAAATTAATATTATTGATAAAATTTTCTACCTTGCATGTTACTCCAAAACATACCCTAGTTTAATAATCACAAGCTAAAAAAAAAAAAAACTACACAACCAAAGATGTAAATTCAATCATATTGTTTGATTATCCCATCAATCAAATAATAAAAAAAAAAACTTTCTCACAAAAAAAAAATTAAATTAAGTGCTCGTTCGAGATAACTTTTGAAAGTGTTTCTTATAGCTGTTAAAAATACTTCTAAAAGTTATTTTAAACCGACTGTAAGATTGGAAAAAAAAAACATATTTTTTCAAGAAACAAACTAAGTTTTGATAAAGAAAAAAAAGAAATAAACCTGAAAGAAGGTCCTGATAAACAAGCATGGTTGAATAATTTTGAATTAGAGAGATTATTGTTTTCTTTGGATATAAGAAGAAAACAAAGAGAGAATGAATGAAGAAGAGAAAGAGCAAAGACGAGACGAGAGCGTTGCGGAAGGCGCTAGAGGTCGTGAATATTTATAGGAATAGAAAACACCAAAACTGGGAGAAGGGATTAAGAAAGGGAAAAAAAAAGCTTAGAAAAGAGTTTACCAAAATAGCCTCAATATTTATGGTAAAATTAGGAGATAGGTTTTGACTTGGATTGTGATAATAATCAAATATATTTTTAAAAATTATCTCAAATGGTAGATTTTAAATACTTATTTTCGTTTATGTTTTTTTTTTAACTTAAATAAAAGTTTCATTTTTCAGTAATTTATTAAAAACAAAATAATAAATTATTAAAAATAGAATACAATTAATTTGTAATAAAATGATAATTTAAGTTTCTAGAACTCATTTAAATAACAATTATCCAGGCTAAAAAAATTAAACTAACTAAAATATCGAGTATTTGGATTAAGAAAATGTAAGATTACAATATTTATTTTACAGTAATTTTGATTGAGAATCATATGGGTGTAAGATTACCGTGTTTATTTCATTGTAATTATAAATAATTATTGAACTACTATTTGAGTAATTTTTTAAATGTTCTAACAATTCTGAAATTAGTATATAGAAATGTTCTTAATATATCGGTGTTAAAAAAGTCATTCTTTTCAATGTGCGACAACCACATTGTTTCATATTAATACACCATAAAAAAAATTTAAACATGGGTACTTTGGAGGCTAATTCCAACTAACCCAAACATATTTTTGGCTAATTAAAAATTCATACTTTATAACTGCAATAAATAAATCCCAACTTATTAATTATATTAACGGATATGGAACCCATAAGTTATTAACCTCTTAATTATACATATTAAACATATTTTTTCCAGCAACGGTTAACGATGGGCATCTTTAAAAGGTTATTTTCTTTGATTAAAAAAATTGGAAATAATAGGGGTAAAATTAAAAATAACCTCATATATTAGAAGTATTTTATATAATTTAGTCATATTTGTGGCATTGAATGATTTATCTACCACAAGATATTCTAAAGATACAAAAGGGTGAGAGGAAAAAAAGTACAAAAGATGAGCATCAATGAACTTAATGGCTGCCAAAACATTTGTGCAATGTATATAGGCAAATTGTCTCTTTTTGTTGAAATTAAAGGACAAAGAAGAATGCGAATTTCATGGACCTATTGGCCATCAATCTTGACTGCCACTATCAATTAGCTTTCATCAATTTGACCTAAATTTTTATAGAAAAAAAATAGATTTCATTTGATACCATTTATTTTTTAATTTTGTTTTAAAAAATACTGTACTCATTTTCGTCCGATAATATTTAAAATTAATAAAATTTTACATACTAAAAGAATATAATTTTATTTGAAATTTTGGTGTTTTAATAAGTTTTAATTGATATATTTTAATTCGGGTTTTTTAAAATAAAATAAGATTTTAAAATTAGCATTAAGTAAATTTGGTTAAAATTGATAAAAATGTCAAATTAAAATTTGGTTTGAAAATAGAATGATTTGGAAAATAAGTTTTAAATGGAGATTCATTTTAATATGGAAAAGATAAGTAGGAGAAAATATTTTTGGGTTGTCATATAATATAAAATCATTTTGACATAATTTTGGAAAGAATGGAAAAATATTTTATTTATTATTTTTTTTTTAAAAGAGATTTTAATTCCCACTTATGCTTTGCCTATTCAAATTTCCCACTTGACTTTAAATAGTCATCATTTAGCCCTAAAGACACTCAATTTCTCACATATAAGCTTCCCTTAGCCACCCAAACAATAGTCAAAAACCAAAAAATTTCCCACTTGACTTTAAATAGAGCCATCATTTAGCCCTAAAGACACTCAATTTCTCACATATAAGCTTCCCTTAGCCACCCAAACAATAGTCAAAAACCAAAAAATTTATCTCGGTTGCTATTCGTCTTCTCTAATCAAAACTCACAAACATCGCATCTTCTTACCTTAATTCTTTACCAACCTCTATTAATCCAAAGTCTCATAGTCTTTATCTGCTCACTTTAAACATAGCCTTCCATAAAACACCAAATTTTGACACTTCAAGAATTAATTTACAGAAATATGTTATTTCAGATAATTTCTAAAGAAAGAAAAGAAAAAAGAAGATAATACTATTTTCAAAAGCAGTTATTCAAATATATTTTCATAAAATTTTATTTTTTAAATTAAAAAATTGTCTTTGAAAACAATGTCACATTTAGTGATGCCAAAAGAGGAACAAGAGAAGAACTTAACCCTGGCTTTTGGTTAACCATTGCGATTACAAAAGAGGAACAAAAGAAAAGAACTTAACAAACGTTATGTGTCTTTGTTTGACGCCTTCATCCTCGATCCATCTCTCATTAAAAAAACGTTTAAAACCTCTTTAATCTCCAAATTTTATTATTTTCCCACTCTGGCCTCTAAACTTTTAAATGTTCAAATTTAGTCTCAAAACTTACATAATAGTATGTTTTTAAGGTTGTATAAAAAAAAAAATCAACCAATTTGGTTCATATTTTCCTTTAAAGTCCATAGTTTAATTAACTTTTTTAATGAATTTTCAAAAAACAAACAAACAATTTTTTATTAACATTCACATTCCACTCTCATCTCTATCTAAAGCATAATCTATTGGTTAAGGCATGTAGTTCCACACTCAAGAGTGTGGTTCAATTCTCACCCCGACACTTTATATAATTTTTTTTTGGGTAAAGTACCCTTTTAGTCCCTGAGTTTTGGAAGTTGTGTCTATTTGGTTCATGTGTTTTCAATTTGTGTCTAAGTGGTCCCTGAGTTTTGGATGTTGTGTCTATTTGGTCCCTGCGTTTTCAATTTGTGTCTAAGTGGTCCCTGGGTTTTGGATACTGTGTCTATTTGGTCCCTAGATTTTCAAGAACTATTAGAAATAAGTTTAATTGGTTCTTAATTTAACATATTCGTTAACTTCTTACCAGATTATTGACTTAACGCTGACATAACATGTTTTATTGGTCAAAATACGAAGATAGGATTAAATCTTTCATAAATCTAGGCCTAAAATTTGACATAATTATTAATCTCATGTTAGTATTTTGATCAATTAAACATTTTACTTCACCATTATGTCGATATAATGTTAATGAGTTAACAAATTAAGGAATAATTAAACTTATTTCTAATAATCCAAGGACCATTTAGACACAACTTGAAAACTCAGGGACTAAATAGACACAAATTGAAACGCAGGGACCAAATAGACACAATATCCAAAACTCAAGGACCACTTAGACACAAATTGAAAACGTAGGGGCCAAATAAACATGAGTTCCAAAACTCAGGGACCAAATGAGTACTTTACCCAATTTTTTTTTTCAAAAAAAAAAACACCATCCCCATCATACGTCAACCCATGCTCTCTATCTTTAATCAACATGCCATCCATTTTTTTACTCTCTTGTATTTTGCATTTTTTTCTATGAATTCGAGATCGTGCTCTTGTTGAACCATAATATAAATTAAAAAACGTAGATCATGTTATTATACTAGTTGATTTATAAATTAAATAATAGATTATGAATAAATAAGGAAATTAAATATTATGGTAAAGTACTATTTTAGTCCCTACACTTTCACTCAAATTTCATTTCCGTCCCTAGATTTTTTAAGTTGGTGTTTTTAGTCCCTAGACTTTTAAAAACCTACATTTTTAGTCCTTGCGTTAAGTTTTCCGTTAGTTTGACCGTCAGTCAGTCGTTGATATGACATTATTGATATTGTGGCAAGCTAACGTGGCAAATTTTAAGTTAGGTGATGTTAAAAGTTATCCACACCAGCCTGCCATGTCATCAATAATCCCATCAGTGACTGACGAAAGGACTAAAAGGTAGGTTTTTTATAGTCAGGGGACCAAAAACGCCACTTTTGAAAGTTCAAGGACGAAAATGAAACTCGGGTGTCGTATTTTACCCATTTTTAGTGCCAAAGTTGATTATATATTATCTTACGTGCCAAAGTTACTATATTTTCTAATATTGAGTTTTTCATATAATTTACCACTATATTCTACAAGCAATTGTGAAATCATCATAGCATAAACTAATGACATGTTTATGTACCGTTTTGAAAGTAATTTTTTGAACTTTTAGTTTCTTTAGATAGTTTTTTGTACAATATTTACAATAATTAATCAATAATCATTAATCTATTAGAAGAAAAATAACTAAATATTTTTTTAAAAAATAGATCATGAATAAAATTATCTAAAAGAAAATAACTATAAAAAAATAGTCACCAAATATATATTATCGGAGTAGTAAAGGATTGAATGTTTAAAAATATTATCAAGCACGTTTGGAAAAAAGGGCTATTTAATACTTAAAATTAAAAGTATCATATATATACTAAACTACTAATAGCATCGATGCACTTATATCAATGGTATTTAAGTAAATATGAAAACAACCTAATTTTAATTTCAATTTAGTAAATGAGACCACTATTCTTAATCGAAAATTTGTAACTACAACTAAAACTTAGAGATTAGATTGACTTAGGAATGATAAAATACGCTTAAACTTGTGATCCAACAATAAAAATCATTGACCCGGCCCAACTTAAGTCGACGAAAATAGTAAATTACTTACTAGTATAAATTTTTTTTATCACTTTTATACTTCACATATAAAAGATACCGCCCAACACCAAAACCAAATTTACACCCCCAAAACATGTACCTGTTGGTGGAAATGGTGGTGATTAAAAGTGGTGGGTGGCATGCAAGTGCACATGGTCAACAAGTAATAAAGTGGTAAGTGAGTGTCGTGTCTCACGATGATAGTGAAAGATAAACTATTTTCATGCATTAAAGAGTCACAATTTATGTTTAAATAAAATCAGCTGTGAGACAAAGAAGATAAGTGGATCTAACACTTAGTGTAGATCAAGGAAGATTGTTGAGGTGTTGTGTTAAGGTATTGGGATAGGATTTTCTTTATCAAGATGAGGTTCTTGCTATTAAAAACCATGCTTATGAGATAAATGAACACATGGAAAAAGGAAGTGATCATATTTTCTCAAACACAATTCAGTGCAACTACTTGATCTTAGTTCTTATCTCTAAAGTCTATAGACAAATAAATAATTTTCCTTTGTCCACTAGTCATGCATTTATCAGTTTACCTAATTCTCCATTCATCTCTAAATGTGAAAGAAAGGTAAACTCGTTGATCTTCTCAAAATACCACCCAATATATCTCTCAACATATGTTTAACTTCCTCCTACTTTATTTTCATAAAGCTTTAAAGACAGATAAAGATATGAAGATTTCAACGTCAAACACTACTGTATTAACTATGAATTTCACTCATGAGGTTCAAACTATCCTTTTTTTCCTTTACACAACACCACAAATATTTTTAGCCTGACATGAAGGGTGATACAGAGAATACTAGAAAATTTTGGATGCAATTCATGACAATGAGAACTTAAAGATCTATGAATTAACTACAAATCTTAAAATGCAAATGACAAAAGAAATTTAAAGCTAACAATTGCAAAATCTATTTATCCTTCTTCTTCTTTGTACTTCGTCTACTCCTTCGCTCTCCTTTTCTTTCTTCGGAAGCAAGTCTTATTCTATCCAGCTTCTCTCTCTTTTTTCCTATCAAAAACCAAGTTGGGATCTCTTTGTTGGGATTGAGGCTTCTATAAAAGAGTTCTCAAGCGGATATCCCAAGGATCTTTCCTTGCAGTATAATATTATTCTAAAAGTAATGCATAAACAGAATACTAACTCTTGTAGAGAAATGTCTAGCTCTTCCTCCTCATTCTTGGTTACGATATATCCTGAGACCACTAAAAATTTCTTCCTCACTAAGCACAAAAGAGAATCAGTGCATGGGCACTATCCTCTTTGGAAAAAGGAAGAAGGAAGAAAAACCCTTTCTTCCCTATACTCTAGGAGCGGCGACGGGAAAGAGAGAGGGAGGAGAGGAATTTTTCCTGAGCCTTTATTTTGCTCTCTTAGTTGTGTGTTTTGGGGTCACCCCAAGGTTTCTATTTATAGAAAAACTAAGGCCTCAGAAAATCTTTGAATATCTTTTTAATTATCAAATAATTAAATAAAGATATTATAAAATATATTTTGAATAATTAAGATATAATATCTTATTCCATAATAAGATATTTTCATATCACAATTTAAATTAATCCTTATTATTTTAAATTAATTATTTCATATCTTACTTATTTAAATTAATCATATTAATTTAAATTAAGATATTCCATTGTGACGACCCATTCCCGGTAAGTAATATTTAAATAAATAATTTATTTATTTAAATAGGTGGGATTGTTTTATTATGCTTGAAGATGAGGTGGTGATTATAATTTTAATTCTTTTTACAGGAATTAAATAAAGGATATTGTTAAAAAAAAAAAAAAAGGGCTTACGTACGTGAGAAAGAGGAAGGGAAAGAAAAAATAAAGGGGTCTTCACACTTCAGAACGTACAGAGGCAGAGAAGGGAGGAAAAAGGTAGGTTTCAAGTTCTCCTAATCTTTTCTTCTTGATCCAATGAGGAATTATTGATCAATTGGATTCTTCTCATTCTTGTTAGGTTGGATTCTTGGTGATTGTCAATTTAAAGGAGATTGATCAAGATTGGGAGATATCTCTTCAAGTTAGGGTTCAAATGTATTATTTCTCTTGCCTTTAAAATTTCTAAATCTCTAGTTTCTAAGAGGAATTCGTTGTTAAACTTGATGAAAAACCCAAAACAAATCTCTAAATTTCATCTTTTCCCCAATTCTATTCAAACCCTAGAAACCCTAACTTATGAATTTCTTGGAAAAACCTTCTTTCCCCCTAATCCTTGCCTATTGAATCAATACTGGAACCAAAATGGACCGCCGCCGCAGCCGCCGCCCCTGAAAGAGCAGCTGCCGCCGCAGCAGCCCTTATGGTCTGCTGCTGGCCGACGGAAAGCATCCCCCTTTAGGGGGGTTGCTTTGCGTTTTTGTGCCGTTTCGCCGCTCCGTTTCGACCCCTTTTTGGTATTTTATGTTTAGGTAATTTTTTAGCAAGGGTTTTGATTTGTTATAGGTCACTTTTCAGGTGCTTGAAACCTTTGGAAAACAAGACCAACTTGTGATTTAATTATTTTAGCTTTAAAGGTGAGAATTTAGTTAATCTTTGATCATTGGCATGTTTAATTTTCTGTTTCTTTATAAGTATGACTGTTTTTCGGTTGTGACACTTGGTATCAGAGCCCTTATGGTTCTGAAGACCGTAAATCCAAACCAACCACCACTCCACGAACCGGTCGGTGCCAGGTATTTTTATTTTTATTATTTTAGCTATGCCATTAAATGAGAAATGAAATAAGTTGCCTTAAGTCGTTAGATAAGATATAACTGTGATACGTTGTTGTTATGTCTTATTCTTTTGTTTGTGTGGTTTCAGTATGCCTCTAGTCAATGCACGTGGAAATGCTAGAGGACGCGGTCGAGGCTGTGGTCATCGAGGCAGAGGCCGAGGCCGAGGTTTGGGCCGTGGGGCCAATCCTATTTATGAAAGTGACGCCGAGTCGAGTAATGAGGTGAACTCTTATGCGACTCCTGCAACAGCTGAATATGAGGAGGCATTAGAAAACCAGCCACCAGTTGCACCAGTTGCACCCGCCCCACCTGTTATACCAGTTGCGCCCGCACCCCCTGCTGTTCAGGGTGTGTTTGTTCCTCAGGCAGAGTATGAGATGATGCAGAGGCCATTAGGCAGGTTGGGAGGCACTACTGAACATGCTCGGTTTCTGAATGAATATAGGAAATACGCGCCGAAGGAATTTGATGGAAAGTCCACTGATCCAGATGAGGCTGAAAAGTGGATTTCTCGAGTGGAGCAGGCCTTGGAATTCATCAATTGCCCTGATCACTTGAAAGTGTACTGTAGTACTTTCGGGCTTGTGGATGATGCCCTTTACTGGTAGAGGACCGCTAAGAAGACCCTTGGTCAGGATGTGACTTGGGAACAGTTTCATGAACTGTTTTATAATAAGTACTTTTCTGAGCGTGTCAGAAGTGATAAAAAGGTGGAGTTTCTGGCCTTAAAACAGAATGGCATGTCAGTACTGGATTTTGAGAGGGAATTTGACAGGTTAGCGAAGTTTGCTGAGTATCAGGTGGCTACACCTGAGTTGAGATTGAAGAGATTCATGCTGGCACTTGATGATGACCTCAAAGGTCAGCTTGAGATTATTGAGCCAACTGATTATGCCTCCGCCTTGAAAAAGTCCATTGCTCTTGATCCAAAAAGTAAGGGCAAAACTGTTGTGAAAGAAGCTGGGGAGCCAGTTGTGGGGCAGAAAAGGAAGTCTGAGGTTGAGTCAAGTCAGAAACAGACTAACCAGGGTACAAGTAAGAACCAGTTTCAGCAGAACAGGCAGTCTGGTCAGTTTCAGCAAAACCGACAGTTTTAGAGGAGTAATCAGCAAGGGCAGAAACAAGAATGTAAGAATTGCAGGCAACGACATTGGGGTAACTGTACTTTGCCTCGCAGGTGCTTTATTTGTCAGCAGGAGGGTCACATCTCCATAGAATGCAAAAAGAAGCAGGATAAACCGGTTGAGCAGAATCAGCCTAGACAGAATGTGCAGCAAGGTAGGCTGTTTGCTACTAATAAGGCAGAGGCTGAGGCAGCAGGCAATGTGGTAACAGGTACATTATCTCTTTTGGGTTATAGTGTCTTTTTTTTGTTTGATTCTGGAGCGAGTCATTCGTTCATATCTGCTACTTTTGTTGAGCATGCTGGTTTAGACACTTTGCCATTAGAGTTTGTATTGTCTGTTTCTACCCCGATTGGTTTGACTGTGAATGTGAATAGGAAAGTAGAAACTGATGATTTGTGCATATTAAGAGAGTATGTGTCTGTTTCCTATGGATGACTTTGATTTGATACTTGGTATGGATTGGTTAAAAGCCAACTTTGCTGTGATAGACTGTCATAGAAGGGAAGTAAAGTTTAAAGGTCCTAGTGGGACTAAGTTGAAGTTTAGGGGATCTAACAGAAAGGTTGCACCTGTAGTCATTTCTGTTTTGCAAGCTCAGAAATTAATAGAGGAAGGGGCTTGGGCATATTTAGCTAATGTGGTAGATACCACTGTGAAAGAAATCTGTATTGAGTCTGTGCCGGTAGTGAGGGAGTTTACTGATGTTTTCCCTGATGAATTGCCTGGTTTACCTGCTGTTAGGCAGTTAGACTTTTAAATAGATGTCATGCCTGGAACTGCTCCTATGTCAAACACATCCTATAGGATGGCCCCTGCTGAGTTGAAAGAGTTGAAAACTCAGTTATAGGAGTTATTAGACTTGGGTTTTATCCGCCCTAGTGTGTCACCTTGGGGAGCCCCAGTATTGCTTATTAAAAAGAAAGATGGTACGATGAGACTGTGTATAGATTACCGTGAGTTAAATAAGGTGACCATCAAGAACAAGTATCCTTTGCCTAGGATAGAGGATCTGTTTGACCAGCTTAAGGGTGCAACAGTATTCTCAAAGATTGACCTTCGATTAGGTTATCATCAATTGAGGATAAGGAATGAGGATATACCAAAGACAGCTTTTCGAACTAGATATGGTCATTTCGAGTTCGTTGTGATGTCTTTTGGGTTGACTAATGCTCCCGCTGCCTTTATGGATCTAATGCACACAGTTTTTCAGAAGTATTTGGATACCTTCGTGATAGTATTCATAGACGATATCCTGGTGTATTCCAAAACTAGGGAGTTACATGATGAGCATCTAAGGATTGTGTTAGCCACTTTAAAGTCTGAGAAACTTTATGCTAAGTTCAGTAAGTGTGAGTTCTGGTTGGATAAAGTTGCCTTTTTGGGACATGTTGTGTCGAGTAGTGGAATATCAGTAGATCCTTCTAAGATTGAAGCTGTTAGTAGTTGGCCCCGACCTACAAGTGTGACTGAGATTCGAAGTTTCCTAGGTTTAGCCGGTTATTACCGAAGGTTTGTGCAAGACTTTGCAAAGATTGCCTCACCTATGACCAATCTAACCAGGAAAGGTGTGCCTTATGTTTGGGATGATGAGTGTGAGCAGAGTTTCGAGAAACTTAAGAAGAGGTCAGTTTCAGCTCCAGTTTTGATAACTCCGGATGATTCTGGGGGTTTTGAGAAGAAATACCCTACCCATGATTTGGAGTTAGCTGCTGTGATTCATGCCCTAAAGATATGGAGACATTATCTCTATGGAGAGAAGATCCTTATTTTTACTGATCACAAAAGCTTGAAGTATTTCTTTACTCAAAAGGAGTTAAACATGAGACAGCGTAGATGGCTAGAGTTAGTCAAAGACTACGATTGTGACATCCAGTACCACCCAGGTAAATCAAATGTAGTGGCTGATGCCTTGAGTAGGAAGTCAGCTCATAGTGCAGCTTTGCTTGTGACATCCGAGACTTCAGTGGGAGATGGATAGAGCTGAGATTGAGGTACTTACTTCTGAGATGACTGTTAGCATGCCCAGGTTGACTGTGACACCTATGTTGAGACAGAGGATTATTGAGGCACAAAAAACTGATAGTAGTCTTCGGGGTTATGTACTTGATGTTAAAACTGGGCTGCCTGGGTACCTTACATATGCTTCAGATGGTGGATTGACTTATAAGGGTCGTTTGTGTGTACCTGATGTTGAGAGTTTGAAAGGGGAAGTATTGACAGAAGCGCATAGTTCGATGTTTTCAGTACATCCTGGTAGCACCAAAATGTATAATGACCTTAAAATGCATTATTGGTGGCCTGGAATGAAAAAGGATGTGACGGAGTTTGTTAGTAGGTGCCTAATATGCCAACATGTGAAAGCCTTGAGAAAATGTCCATATGGTCACTTGAAACCATTAAGTGTACCAGAATGGAAATGGGAAGACATAGCCATGGATTTTGTGTGTGGTTTGCCAAGAACACAAAAAGGCTATACAGTGATATGGGTCATTGTTGATAGATTGACCAAGTCTGTTCACTTTTTACCTGGGAAATCGACTTACTCAGTAGAGAATTGGGCAAGGTTGTATTTGAAGGAAATTGTGAGACTTCATGGGGTGTCAGTGACTATTGTGTCTGATCGGGACACAAGATTTGTGTCCAAGTTTTGGAAGAGTCTTCATAGTGCCATGGGTACTAAGCTACTTTTTAGTACAGCTTTTCATCCTCAGACTTATGGACAGACTGAGAGGGTGAACCAGATATTGGAGGATATGCTCCGAGGCTGTGTATTGGATTTTGGTGGTAGTTGGGATGAGCAGTTATACTTGGTAGAGTTTTCAGCAATAGTTTCCAACCTACAATAGAAATGACTCCTTTCGAAGCACTTTATGGAAGAAAGTGCAGGTCTCCAGTTCATTGGGATGAAGTTGAGGAGAGAAAGTTATTGGGACCAAAACTTGTGCAAATGACTAATGCCTCAGTTGAGTTTATCAGAGAAAGAATGAAAACAGCCCAAAGCAGACAGAAAAGTTACGCAGATGTGAGGAGGACCGATCTCGAGTTTTCTGTTGGAGATCATGTGTTTCTAAAGATAGCTCTGATGAAAGGGGTTATGAGATTTGGAAGGAAAGGAAAACTGAGTCCGAGGTTCATTGGGCCTTTTGAGGTGTTGGAGAGGATTGGATCTTTGGCTTACAGATTAGCCCTCCCATCATCTTTGTCAGGGGTACACAATGTATTCCATGTCTCGATGTTGAGAAAATACATTGTCGATCAGTCTCATGTGATAGATTATGAACCAGTTCAACTGAATGCCGATTTGTCATTTGAGGAGCAACCAGTTGAAATCTTGGCTAAGGAGCAAAAGATTCTGAGGAACAAGACCATTAATTTGGTTAAGGTTCTGTGGAGAAATCAAACACATGAAGAAGCCACTTGGGAACGAGAGGATGAAATGCGCGAGTTGTATCCCCACCTTTTTGATGAGCAGTAGCACTTTTCGGGGACGAAAAGCTTTGTTAGGTGGGTGGATTGTGACGACCCGTTCCCAGTAAGTAATATTTAAATAAATAATTTATTTATTTAAATAGGTAGAATTTTTTTATTATGTTTGAAGATGAGGTGGTGATTATAATTTTAATTCTTTTTACAGGAATTAAATAAAGGATATTGTTAAAAAAAAAAAAAGGGCTTACGTGCGTGAGAAAGAGGAAGGGAAAGAAAAAAAAAAGGGGT
The DNA here is from genome assembly GCA_028015215.1 of Gynostemma pentaphyllum. Lineage (NCBI taxonomy): Eukaryota > Viridiplantae > Streptophyta > Magnoliopsida > Cucurbitales > Cucurbitaceae > Gynostemma > Gynostemma pentaphyllum. Next base: position 58,335,004 of record CM051351.1, on the reverse strand, counting down.
CTTCACACTTCAGAACGTACAGAGGCAGAGAAGGGAGGAAAAAGGTAGGTTTCAAGTTCTCCTCATCTTTTCTTCTTAATCCAATGAGGAATTGTTGATCAATTGGATTCTTCTCATTCTTGTTAGGTTGGATTCTTGGTGATTGTCAATTTAAAGGAGATTGATCAAGATTGGGAGATATCTCTTCAAGTTAGGATTCAAAGGTATTATTTCTCTTCCCTTTAAAATTTCTGAATCTCTAGTTTCTAAAAGGAATTCGTTGTTAAACTTGATGAAAAACCCAAAACAAATCTCTAAATTTCATCTTTTCCCCAATTCTATTCAAACCCTAGAAACCCTAACTTATGAATTTCTTGGAAAGACCTTCTTTCCCCCTAATCCTTGCCTATTGAATCAATACCGGAACCAAAAGGGACCTCCGCAGCCGCCGCCCCCAAAGGAGCAGCAGCCGCCGCAGCTGGCCGACGGCAAAGCAACCCCCTTTAGGGGGGGTTGCTTTGCGTTTTTGTGCCGTTTCAACCCCTTTTTGGTATTTTATGTTTAGGTAATTTTTTAGCAAGGGTTTTAATTTGTTATAGGTCACTTTTCAGGTGCTTGAAACCTTTGGAAAAGAAGACCAACTTGTGATTTAATTATTTTAGCTTTATAGGTGATAATTTAGTTAATCTTTGATCATTGACATGTTTAATTTTCTATTTCTTTATAAGTATGACTGTTTTTGGGTTGTGACATCCATATACTATAAATAAAATAAAATGCAAATAATTGGTTAAAAGTTAACCAAAGTGGCGTGTGACCTGTCATCATCTCCATGATAATATTGGACATTTTATTTTTCCTTTTATTTAATAGAACAATTCATTTAAATATTTCAATAAATAAAACTCCTTTTATTTATTTAATTCCTCTTTAATTTGACTATCTAAAATTAAATTTAAATAGCTCTTCTATTTAAATCTCCATTAATTTTGGACAACTGTAAAATTAATTTAATAAAATAGACTCTTCTATTTAATCTCTCTATTAAAATAATTAAATAGACTATTTTAATAAATAATTAAATTTACCCTTCTATTTGATTTCATCATTAATTAAATAGACTCCTCTATTTAATTTCATTTAATTAATCAAATAGACTCCGCTATTTGTATTTGCCTTAATTAATTTGACAACTTCAAATTAAATACTTGAAACCATTTTTCCAAATAAATTAATCCATATTAATTTATGTTCTCAATTACACGCGTTAGCTCGGAGGACTTAATGGACCTATAAGACTAAGCTCCAATGATCTAGAATTACATTGATCAAACGTCTTTAATCAATTAATTCTTATTCATTAACTCCTAGATAACTCCACTAAATATCTAGAGTTGCACTCTTAGTACTATAGACATAGTTGTGTCTATTGGCTAATATCATTAACTACACTTTGATCCTTCACAAGTAGTTCGTTCCTTAAGCCTAACTGATTGTCTAATGAACAACTTTACATAATCTCCATTATGCGTTTTTGTTTTTTTCTTGAGGAATATGGGGCCCTAGCGTTCAAGCATTGAATCAGTCCATAAGGGAACTACTTATTTATTTTCCTATATGGAAAAAAGTGAATTCCAATCTTGTGTAATTATGTTCCCAGTTATAAGCAAGATGCAATTACCAAAGTGGGAGGCATATTGAGCGAACTATATCGAGTCACTCTCACTTATGCAAATCAAAGGGTTATCTCTTGCAAACAGGAGTTCGTAATCCACTCAAGATTAAGATCAATTGTACATAATCAACAGATGATATATGAAGTTTCTTGCTGTAACAGCTTTACCAGAAGACAATAAGTATATCTTAATCCAGTATACTACAATCTCTATTGCAGCAACACCCCACTCACATGTCTCTACATGAGCGATCTAGATAAGATCACTTGTGCCAACTCACAAGTGGGCCGTGTTAGTGGTGTTACCAGAAATAAGGCACCCAAACTTTATTCATATACCACAGACTATTTGAGTTACAACTTAAGTGAATCTTCTTGCATCACATGCTCACTTTAAGTTATCATTACTAACTCTGGATCTTACGATGGATTACATTTATTAAACAATAATAAATGACAATGTAAATATTACTAATTAATATTTCCTTTATTTATTTATATTTTAATTGGATTACATAACATTTAGGTAAGAACCCCCAGCAATCTCCCATTTCCACTAAAGCTTTACAGAGATTTATCTAGTAATCCTAAACTACCCATATGACGCTCGAACACCTTAGCCGAAAGCGTCTTTGTAAATGGATCAGCAATATTATCCTCAGAGGCTATCTTTGACATTACAACATCTCCTTTTTAGACTATCTCCCTTATCAAGGGATACTTTCTCTCTATGTGTTTTCCTCGTTTGTGGCTTCTAGGCCCTTTAGAGTTGGCTACGACACCACTGTTTTCACAGAACAGTGTTATGGGTTTGTCTATATCTGGTACTACCTCCAGTCAGTTAGGAACTTCGTAAGCCAAACACCCTCTTTAGCAGCTTCACAAGCAGTTAGGTACTCGACCTCCATTATGGAATACAACTTTGCTTAAAACTCCTTCAAACAATGGCTCCATTATGGAATACAACTTTGCTTAAAACTTCTTCAAACAATGGCTCCATCACAAAATGTGAAAACTAATCCAGACGTGGATTTCCTAGAATCCTTATCTATCTGGAAGTCAGAATCTGTGTACCTCTTGAGAGTCAAATTCTTTTTACCCTTCACTAGCACATGTTCTCTCGTTCTCCGAAGATACTTGAGAATATTCTTGACTGGCAACCAAATAAGAGTGGATTATAAATTCAGGTTGTACCTTTCACATGTGCTCAAATATAGACTAGTTTATTAACTTTCAAAGAAATTAATGGTGAAAATGTTCTCCTAGGCAATGATAATCCTTAGAGAATAGAAGGAATAAGATAAGTGAGGATTAAAACAAGTGAAGGTCTCATTAGAACTTTAAATAGGGTTAGATATATCCCGAAATTAAGTAGAAACCTTATATCTCTAGGAGTCCTTGATGATGAAAGACTGTCTTATAATGCTAAAAATGGAGTGTTAAAGTTGTTAATGACTCTCTTGTTGTGATGAAAAGAATCAAAGAAAATGAATATATGTCTTTCAAGGACATGATATAGATGGGGTAGCTGCCATTTCAAACAAGGAATTAGAGAATCAAACCCAATTATGACACCGTAGAATAGGACACGTTAGTTGAGTTGGCCAAACAGGGAATTTTAGACAATTCCAAGATAAATAAGCTTTGGTTTCTATGAGGATTATGTGCTAGGAAAATCCAAAACATTTAGTTTCTCTAGATCACAACACACAACCAGTGGAATCTTGAACTATGTCCACTCTAATTTGTGGGATCCTACCAAAAGACCCTTCCCATAGAACAGTAAGTACTTCATGACCATTATTGATGATTTTTCTAGGAAGTTATGGGTCTTCTTATTTAAGAACAAATATGAAGCCTTTGATTGTTTCAAAACTTGGAAGAAAAGAGTGGAAGTTCAAACTAAGAGGAAAGTAAGGACTCTTAGAACTGACAATGGTTTAGAATATCTTAATGGGGAGTTCAATGACTTTTGTAGACAAGAATGTTTCACTAGACATAAGACTGTTAGGTTAACCCCTCAATAAAATAGAGTTGTTGAGAGGATGAATAGAACCATCTTAAAGAGAGTTAGGTGCATCATGAACTCTGTCAATCAACCTAAGAGGTTCTGGGCTGAAACTGTGAAAACAGTTTGCTACTTAATAAATAGATGTCCCTCTTCTGCCAAGAATTTAAGACCCCTCAAGAGTTATGGACAGGATCTGCTTCTAACTTAGGCACCTAAAATCATATGGATGTATAGCCTATGCTCACACAAAGAAAGGGAAACTAGATCCTAGAGCCACCAAGTGTATGTTCATAAGGTACCCTGATGGCGTTAAAGGCTACAAAGTGTGGCATCCCTTAGACAATGGTCATTTCAAGACTTTCATAAGCAGAGATGTAACCTTTAATGAAAAAGAAATGATCTTGAAACCATCTGATAGCTCTTGTGAGAATGGTGCAGAAAAAGAAAAGAGACAGGGAACTCAAATGGAGGTGGAGCTAAGTAGTGATAAGGAGCAACCAGTTGAGGAATCAACCTCTCAACCTGATATAAATCAAGATCCTCAAGAAGAAGATTCTAACACTGAAATACAAACTCAAGTAACTGAAGATCTTAGCTTCTATCAGCTAGTAAGAGACAGGAACAGAAGAGAGATTAAAGCTCTAAAGCAGGTTTGCAAGTTCTGATTATGTATCCTATGCTTTTACTATTGCAAATCAATCTATATGTAATGAACGTTTAACCTATAGAGAAGCTCCAACTAATTACAATAAATAAAATGGATCCAATCTATGAAAGAGGAAATAAATAGCTTAAATAAGATTAAAACCTAGACTTTAACTGATAAACCTAAAAATCAGAAGCTAGTTAGTTGTAAATGATTTTTTTAAGAAAAATGATAAGATACCTGGAGTTGAGAAAGAAAGGTTTAAGGCTAGATTAGTTGTTAAGGGGTTCACACAAAATGAAGGGATAAATTACAATAAAATTTACTCACATGTTGTTAGACATGTGTCTATCAGAATTCTCTTGTCTTTTGTTGTTAAATATAACCAAGAACTTGAACAAATAGATGTCAAAACTGTTTTTTTACATGGTGACTTAGTTGAGTTAGTTTACATGACATAGCCTGAGGGATTCATAATAAAAGGAAGTGAACACAAAGTGTGCTTGTTAAAGAAGTCCTTATATGGCCTTAAACAGTCTCTTATGCACTGGTATCTCAAATTTGATAACGTCATGATAAAATCTAGTTTTGTTAGGAGTAACCATGACAGTTGTGTGTACATTAAGTGAATATACAAATCTTGCCCTGTGTATCTTATTTTATATGTAGATGATATGCTTGCTGTTTGCTCTAAGAAAACTGAAATTGACAAGCTAAAAATTAGGTTGAACAAAGAATTTGAAATAAAAAATTTAGGCAAAACACAAACTATTCTAAGAATACACATAAATACAGATAGGAGAAATAACAATCTTTTTGTCACAGACTCTTGAAAAGTTTAAAATGGATAACTTTAAGGCTGTTTCCTCAGCTATAGCTCCTCATTTTAAACTGTCAGCTTCCATGAGTCCTAATTCAATAAAAGATGAATTTGAAATGAAAAATGTATCTTATGCTAGTGTAATAGGAAGTGTGATGTATTGCATGGTTTGCACTAGACCTGATTTAGCTTATGCCTCTAGCCTAATTAGTAGATATATGGCTATTTTTGGGAAAAGACACTGGGAAGCTATAAAATGGGTACTAAGATTCATAAAAGAAACTAAAAAATTATGGCTTAAAGTATTCCAAAAGTGATGGCTCTAATAATGCCATTGTAGAATTTTATGATTCTGATTTTTAAGGTGACTTGGACAAAATGAGGTCATTGTCAAGTATTATCTTCACGTTATTTAGGAATACAATAAGCTAGAAAGTCTCTCTTCAACCAGTGGTGGATCTTTCCACCACTGAAGCAGAGTATGTAGCAATTACTGATGCTATTAAAGAGGTTTTGTGGATTAAAGGTATAGTATCTGAATTTGGGATTGATCAGCAGAAGGTAGAAGTATTTTGTGATAGCCAAAGTGCTATACACCTTACCAAGAATCAGGTATTTCATGATAGGACAAAAACACATTGAGGTTAAATTCTATTACATCAAAGATGTGATTACGCAATGTAAAGTTTCTATCTATAAAATCTATACTGATGAAAACCCTGCTGATATAATAACAAACCAATCACTACTTTTAAATTCGGCAAATGTCTTGAATTCTCAAGTGTGTCTTGTTTTGTCCAGGTTGAAAGACATCTGATAAACTAGATGGAGGTATCTATTATGTTGTGCACTAAATCTAAATCTTATCAAAATTTTCAAGGTTGAAGTATGACAGCTTCTCAATCACGGTGGAGATTGTAATAAAATGATCTAGAAGCATCTCCTCTTTGCTGAGCTGGCTTAGCTGTTATGGCCTATTTCCTTTCTAACAAAGTTAGTTGGATTTTTACTTGCCTCATTGGCGAGTCACGTGGGAAGCATTTATTTTGTTGCTTTTAAGAGTTGTGAGTTGTTGCTTTTGGAGGGAATTCTTGCTATGTGGAAGGCTAAGATCTATTTAAGCTGTCAAGAATTGAAGTCTAATTAATTTAATTCTTTACTTTCATTTTTTAGAGAGTTGTACGTTTTAGAGAGAGAGAGTTCTGAAAAGCTTCTTCTCCTCAATCTCCTTGTTGTTTTCTTTTCTTGTTGCTTTGCTCTGTAATTCAAAGAAGAGAAGTTCATGCTTTAAATCTGTTGTGTAATCAAACTATTCTTGAGATCTGTAACTCCCTTAATAAAAGATTGCAAGTTTATTATAGTGCATAGCATGGAGAGGCCATCTCCAACAACTCTATGAAAACCCTTATAGTCGAACCAGGAAAAATCTCTTATGTCAAATCTCTCCTAAATCTTCCTTACTTTCTATGTTCTTAAATGTTAGTTTAGCTTTATTCTCTCACAACTTTTACTCTATCTATAGATGAGTAAAATAGATAAGTAAATGTAAAGAAAATATGTATATAAGGGTAACTTAGTGTAAGAGTAAATTGTAAATTATAAGATCCTCTTGTTTTTGATCAAATGTATGAACACAACATGTAGTTAAAAAAAAGTTACTCACGTGGTTCTAAATTATGCCAATTAGACGTCCCCTCCAACATTGTTAACTTTTTTTAAGTCATAATTTTTTCGTCTAAACTCCGATTTATATGATTCAAGATGTTTTGGGATCCTCATTTTATAGCTACCTGTCTCTCTTTCTTTTTTCCATAAAAGTTTCATTACCACATTTTTCTCCATTTTTGCTCCACAAAACTTTTAAAAATACACAATATAGAAGAATTAAAGAATAAAATGCTTAGATCTGATGAAAATCATGCAAAAAGTTTTCGATTTTTTGTTTTTCTCCATTTTTTCTATAAATTTCAGATCTATGCTTTTCTTGAAGATCTGGACCAAGAAAAACATAGATCTGGAAAAAAAAAAGGTTTTACATTTTCCTCCATGTTTTTCTCCATAGAAATCTTAGATCTCGTTGAATCTTGAATATCTAAAACAAGAAAAACATAGATCTAATGGAAGGTATTTTTTTTTTGTTAAATTTATTTTCCTCAATCTCGAGTTTTTTCTAAACTTTTTCACATGTTCACCATTTTGGGTTCTTCAGTTTCCTCCATTTTTTTATTCTAAAATCTTCGATCTTGTGAATCTTGAAGATCTAAACCAAGAAAAACATAGATCGAACAAAATGTATTGTTTTTTTTTTTTAGCTTTTTTTAAATTTATTGAGTTTTCCATATTTTTTATTATTTGATGTGTTTTGTAATATACATATAGTACAATATGCAATATATGAAATGTTTGTTTTTCTTAATATATATTATATAATATACATAACTATTTGTTTTTTAGATTAATATCATTAATAACCTGATTAATTCACCTAATTTCACTATTACCGGTTGTTGAGATTTTATTTCAATTTTACCCAATTAACACCAATTCTGGCGGCTCAACCATAGATCATTAATATCCGATTTACTGTTATACCCTTTTTGTTATTTTTCTTTTTTTTTTGTCTTAAAAAGAAAAATCCTGTGCGTTTGTTTTGGCCTTCCATAAATGTTGATATTATATTAAATTTCATTATTTGTTTCCTTTTTTTTCTTTTAATTTAGATTTGGAAGTTAACAAAATCCGAATTATTCTGTTTTCATTTTTTGATTCTGTTCATTATTGCGTTCAGTAATGGTTGGGATTTCATTCAATTACATGATTTCTTTCCTTTTTTATCATTAAAAATTTATTTTGAATTGGCAGTTTTTAAATTTTGAATTAAACCGTTTCCTTTTTTATTTCTTTTCACTCTTTTGTCGCTTTTTAGTTTTCTTTTCTTTTCTTCATTCGTCATTTTCATTTTCTTTTTCCTTCGATCAAAATTTCAATTTCATCTCCATTATTTTTCTGATATGAGTTTAAGATCTATTGATTTGTTATACAATGGTGTATGGAGTGATTCTCATGAATATGAGAGATATGAGTTGAAGACAATGGTTATTGTTAAGGGTTCTAATTACGATTCACTGGTTAAAAAAGTTAAACGGAAAGTTCCGTTTAACCTTTCTTCCAATCGTCTCATGATTGAAATTGTTACGAACTCTAGTATTAAGAAATATCTTGATGTTAAATGCGACAATGACGTTGCTTTTATGGAGTCTTTCCTGTTTGACAATTCAACATCTTTTGTTTCGCTTTTAGTTGATTCTATTAACTTTTCAGATCCTATTCCTATGTGTGAAGAAACCTATGTCACTCCTGTGAAATCCAGGAAAAGGAATGAGCCTGTGTTTGACTTAGGTATATATAGCAACCCTGAGGATATTGTTTATGATGAGATTCCATCTGGGTTTATATATATTACTATGGTCAACGTCGAATGTCCTCGTGAATCTTTTTATCTCAAGACGGATAATGCCATTTACGCTTCGAAGCATGTTCTTAAGAAAGCCATCAATGTTCAAGCTTTGAAACATGATTTTGAACTACGCATGTGAAGTCCGATGGTGAACGATATTTTATATGTTGCAAAGACAAGGAGTGTAGCTGGTTTTGTGAAGGCCTCAAAATACGAGGGTTCTGATTGGTGGACCATTAAGAAGCATTGTTTGCAACACACATGTTCAGTTGACATTATTAAATCTGACCATCCACAAGCAAGGACTTCAATCATTGCAGAATACATTCGTGATTACTTTAGGATTGGGAGTGGTAAGTTTATGTCTGCGAATCAAATTTCTCATTTCATGCAAGAGAGGCACGGTATTCATGTTGTGTATATTAAAGCTCATCGTGTTCGTGAATTGATTTTGAATGAGATCAGAGGCTTCCCCATCGAGTCTTATGCTCTTGTTCCTAATTTTTGTTACGTTGTGTGTCAACACAATACCGGTATTTTCCTGTTTTTTTTTTGTTGCTTTTTGTTAAACATTTATAATTGTTCTTCTGTTTTAATATCATCTTTACTTAATTTTATTAAATGTTTATTTTTTTTCTTATGTTTACTTTTGTTAAATATTTTTATTTTCCAGGTTCATACATGAGATATCAACTTACTGATGGAAATAGGTTTCAGTATCTTTTTATGAGCCTTAGTGCTTCTATTTCCGGATTCGTTCACTGTAGGCCTGTTGTTTCCGTCGATGGTACATTTCTCAAAGCCAAATTTGCAGGAGTTTTATTGACTGCTTGCGCATTGGATGGCAATAATCAAATATTCCCTATAGCTGCCGCTGTTGTTGATTCTGAAAACGATAAGTCATGGGAATGGTTTTTTACTCATTTAAATGCTATCATTGGTGGTACCCCTAATTTATCAATTATTTCTGATCGTCACCCCAGTATCTATAAAGCAGTTTGTAATGTTATGCCCGGTGTCCATTACGGGGTTTGCATGCAACATTTATCTCAAAACATCAAACAACGTTTTCATAAGAAATCTTTAGCTGACCATTTTAAACGGTGCGCAGAAGCATATACGAAGGAAGAACATGAATTTCTTTTTCATCAATTAGGTTTGATGCACCCTGATATTGTTCCTTATTTGAATGATATCCGAAAATGTGTCTGGTCTCGTGCTTACTTTCCTGTGGTCCGTTTCAATGTTATGACCACAAATATTTGTGAAAGCTATAATGCGGTTTTGAAAAATGCTAGAGAACTTCCAGTTGTTAGTGCTTTGGAGGAGATACGTTTGAAATTGGAGGAGTGGTTTTACCAACGCCGTATTGTTGCTTTTAACATATGTTCCAACATTACCCCATGGGCTGAGTCTTTATTGAGGAATAATATTGAAGCTGGCAGGAGGATGTTGGTAAGTTTATCTGTTTTTTTTAAGATACTGTTGTTTTTCTAGAAACTTTTAACTTTGTTCAACCTTTTTATTATAGGTTCGTCATCTCAGTGACGTTGATTCTGTAGTTGTAACAGCAGAAATGGAATACCGTGTTAATCTCTCAAAGATGTCTTGCCAGTGTAATCGTTGGAATCTTTTAAAGATTCCATGTTCACATGCTTGTGCTTCAATTATTTCACGTAACCTTCTTCCATCAGACTTTGTTCATCGTTCATATTTAATTGATACACTTAGGAAGACTTACGCTGGAATGGTTATGCCTATTGGGAATAAGAGACAATGGGTTATCCCTGCTGATGTTGATTGTGTTGTTGTTTATCCTCTTGATGTTCGTCGTCCAATTGGTAGACCCAGAATTAAGAGATACCAATCGCACTCCGAATACTATAGTTCAAGCTCGAAGAAATGTTCACGTTGCGATGGTTGCGGTCACAATCGTCAGACTTGCAGAAATGCTATTCCTTCCTGAAATTTTTTATGTTTTTAATTATAAAGTCATGTTTTGGGCTTGGACTTCCTATGTTTTTTTTTTTCAGTAATTTAACTTATGTTTTTAAATTTTTATTTTACATCCTTTAGCAAACCATGAATTATGTCATTTAGTTTTATTGATATTTAATAACTATTGCTATTAGTTCAACCTTTTTAATTGTTCAACTTTTTTAATAGTTCAACTATTATTTGTATTTTTTTCATATATTCTTCTTGTGTTTTTGTGAGTGAATGAACATGAATGTTATTGGTGTTATCGTTTTCTTTAATTGTTTTTGTGTACTTTGATTTTGAACTTAACCCGTTCTATAATTTTATCATCATCATGTGTGTCACTTTTTTTTAATAAAATGTTTAATTTCGTTCCACTATTTTTTACTGTTCAATAAAGATTTGCTATTAGTTCAACATTATTAATTGTTCACCTATTATTTTGTTTTCATTTCGTCTTTTCTTTGGTTTTGTGATTTATTAAACATGAATGTTATTGTTGTTATCGTTTTCTTTAATTGTTTTGGTTACTTTGATTTTTAACTTAAACCTTCATCTTTTTTTATAAAATGTTTATTTTCGTTCCACTATTTTACTTTTTTGACTAATGTTATTCCTTTTTTTAAACGTTTAATTTTGTTCAACTCTTTTACTTCTTCACTATATTGTTGGTTTTAAACTTTCAAAATATTATGGTATGTATCCAATTGTTTAATATGTGTAACTCAAAATTAATAAAATGAGAATGTCACTTACCAGTACTTAACCAAAAATTTGTAATACCTATGCAAATCCAGCAACATTTTTTCCAAAAGAAAGTAATTTTTCATCCATATAATTCTTTTCAAAATAAAAAAATAAAGCTTCATGTCTCAACCAGTCTTCATTCATTTTGCGTAGCGGGTGTCAGAATGTGGAAGCTTGGACCCTTCATTTCCTTTTCGTTTGAACCAAATTTATCAGTGTATGGTGCCAGGAGCTTTGTTCCAGTTTTTCGTAGCCTTTTGGTATTAATCATGACATTTGACTTCACCCCTTCAGAATTTTTATTCTCATTCTTATCAATCACCACCTCCTTCTTTTTGCTTTTATCACCTTGTCCAGTTTCTACATTTCCTGTTCCTTTTTCAGTCTCCTGCATTTTAATTTAGTCAATACTTTCAAGTATTTTAAATTTAAACCATTACATGTTTATACCTTTCTCGCTCTAGTTAAATGCGTCATTTCTTCATCATCGTCGTCTCTTCCAAGATTAGTTATGGGTGCTTCTTCTTCATCTACTTCCACATTCATCTGTTATATTCAGTACAATTAACAAATTGATTTTTATTCATTTCAATGCATTACAAATAGGATTTAATAATATGTTTTCTCACCAGATTTTTGTCTATCTCCATCTTGTCAGAACCTCCCATACTCATGTGTTTCATAAACATTTCTTGTAAATCTTCCACCTTCTTTGTCAAGTTCTGCACCTGGACATTTTCAACATATAATTCGTGAAATGATCGGGTTGGATATCTTCTTCCATCTTCTTTCCAACTACATCATATTCATCATCTTCAGTCAAGTGTCTTTTCCTTTTAGATGTCCTCTGTCCACTTGCTACATTTTCCCTCTCTCTGAATTCATTGACAAAGGGTGCGAGATATTTTGTTTCCAACTCTTCAGCGGTTGGTTTTATTATCTGTACATTCATCTTCAATCATAACAAAAAATTATATTAGAAAACAGCTCTTATAAACTGTTTAACTTTGTTAAACATTTTAACAAAGTTAAATATTTCAGTAAGTTACTTTCAAATTACAGTGGCTTGTTGTTTTATTTAAAATGTTTATTTTGGTTAAACAGTTTATACACATATTATGGAAACTTAAATAAAATTAAAAATACTTACTGGTTCTTTGAAGATATCAGTTTGATAATTCCTCCATGTACCCTGCTTATGGTAGTCCCAGTTCAAAATTCTTGGGTACTCAGAATTGATCCGTCTAGTGTAACTAGAATTTAAAGATAGAGCTGGTAGGATTTCACAGGCCCATATCACTAAAGCTTGGGGGAACCCTGATAGTCTATGGAATCCAGGTGTTTTGAAATTTTTAATTTTTTTAATGCTTGCACAAAGAAGATTGAAACTTAATCTACCCCATGGGTATGAGTTAAATGCATCATCATCCTCTACCAATCTAAAATGCATCTTCTCTATATTTGTTTGATATTGCTTTGCAACCACCATAGACTCAACCAAAAAAAGTTTTGAAATTTTCAAAGATAACTCCTCATCTTTGAAGTCACATCCTTTGAATCCGTCATGAAGATCATACCAATTCACTTGTTCATCTCCCTCGAAAATTGTTTCTATCAACTCACTTTCTGGCAACCTATCCAAATCTACATTCTTTAATGGACTACAATCTAGACCAGTAATAAGACAAAAGTCACAGAGACCAAATGTGAAAATTTCACCCCCCAATCTAAAACATAGCTCATTTGGATTTTCATTTTTAACAATCCTAACTAGCAAATGTTGTATAAGTTTTGGTGGAAATTTCCTTACTGACATCCTAATAATATTCCTAAGGCAGCTTTCCTCTAAGAGTCTCACCACCCTGTCCGTGCATAACTTCTTAACATCCAGAATGATATCATATTTTGCATATGATACTGTTTTTTTTATCCTTATGCCAGTCTTTGGACTTTATAACGAACTCTGAATCCTGCAAATAAGATATTCTATCAATATATCCGTTAATGTACATGCTTTATCTTAATTACATATGAGTAAGGTTTTATTAATTGCTTTTTGTTCTTACATTTCGGGGTCCACAGCGACTATCATTTTTGTTGAAGTATTCATCTATCCTTCGTTTCACTCCCATTTTTTGGACCTACATTTAGCATTCATGTTCTCAAAAACACTGATTTATTATCATTTATTTATAAATATGTTTATATCTATGTATACTTTATTACATACCTCTTTTCTCTTCATGTCTTGCCTTCCCTCCTTTATTCCTATATTTTTTCTTCTTCTTCTGTCAGTACTTTTAGATGTCCCCACTTGTACCACCTGTTTAATCTATGATTAGTCAGTTATATGTGTTAGTTATATGTGTTAGTTGTTTACAAATTATATAAAGAGAATTACCCCTATATCTTCATATTCCTCCTCTTTTTCATCAGATTCTTCCCCTACAACATCTTCTTCATGTTGTTTGAAAATAGCTTCATCAGTCTGCAATTTTAAATTTTAAAAACAGTTTAACTTTTTTAAACATTGCGCCAAAACATGGTTACTTTCCTGTTAACTTTAAAAACAGATTAACTTTGTTAAACATTTCACTGAATAGGGTTTACTTTGGTAACTTTAACTTAAAACAGTTTCACTTTGTTAACTTTGTTAAGCATTACATACAACAATTTAATAGTTTACATATCATCAACACTTTACCTCTGTTTCTTCCTCTATGTCTTCTTTCTCAGATTCTTCCACTCTCTCTTTCCCTTTCTGTCTTCTTAATGCCTTGGTTGTGACCTGTTAGATTTAACGCATATCACTATTGTTTTTTCATGTTTTTCATTTGAAAACATTCAACATTTCAACATAGGTTTTATATGCTATTGAAATTATCATACAACCTCAGCATAAATTTTAAAAACAGTTTAACTTTTTTAAACATTGCACCAAAACAGGGTTTACTCTGTTAACTTTAAAAACAGTTTAACTTTGTTAAACATTACACCGAATAGGGTTCACTTTGTTAACTTTAACTTAAAAAAATTTCACTTTTGTTAACTTTGTTAAGCATTACATACAACAATTTAACAGTTTACATATCATCAACACTTTACCTCTGTTTCTTCCTCTATGTCTTCTTCCTCAGATTCTTCCATTCTCTCTTTCCCTTTCTGTCTTCTTAATGCCTTCGTTGTGACCTGTTAGTTTTTATATGCTATTGAAATTATCATACAATCTCAGCATAAAATAAATGTTTAATATAGTTAAACTGAAAATAAATATCATACCTCTGCTAATCTTTCAATTTCATCTTCTTCATCTCCGGTATTCTTTTCTCTTCCAGATTCACCAATTCCTTTCATGCATGACCTCTGTTATTTTCAAAACAATTATTATATCCCTTACATCAATGTTTCTTATTGTTAAACTTTTAACTACTTACATCTTTTGTTCCATCAACTGCTTGTTTTTCTTTTCGTGTATCTTCTTCTTGTAAAATGCGTGCATGTTCATCTTCGGTCTTCTCTGTATCTTTTTTCCTTGTAGATCTTCTGATTAACGGTTGAATCTGCATTTTCAATCATTCAACATTGTATTATTTTCTAAGCAGTAATCTATTGTTTTCAAAAACAGCTTTTACCGTTTCATCTTCTTGTTCATCTTCATCGTCTACTCGACTACTAATTTCTTTCACCGTTTCTAGGGCTTGAACTTCCATTGTTGGTTGGATTTTTGATCTTCCTCTTCTCTATTCATAAAAAAAGATTCGATCAAGTAAAATCAACAAAATCAACTCATAATCTTCATATCATATCTCTTACCCCTCTCCCTCTCGATGGATTTCCGGTGGATTTCTTGCCTCTCGCCATTTTTTCGCCGTTTCGTATCCTTTGAAATTGAGATAGGGTTTTTTTTTTCCAACAATCTTTTCCTTTTTTTTTTGTTTCGTTTTTAAAATCCATTTTTTTCGGGATATTTTAAATCAAAACAATCAATTTTTTCCTTGATTCTTGCGTTTCCATAATTCTCTTCTGCTTTCTGACGTCTTCGTGCATGCAGGGGTACTATATGTCTTTTCTATTCAAATTTGGTGGCGCTTGTACTACAGTTGGGTATTTTTGAAATTGTTTTCTTAGAAACGGTTTTTTTGATATATCCTATATTTTTTTGGTTATTAGTGAAATTCACCCTTTGTTTTTTCTTCAGCCCGCTATGTTGTTTTGTTAAATGTACATTATGTAATATATGTAATTTACAAAAATGACGAAATGGTCGATGTATACCCTTTTTTTTTGCTACATTTTTCTGTGGTTTGTTTTGCGTATTGAGTATTGTGTAATTAACACCCCTTTATCTTTCATTTTGCATATTAAATGATATGTATTTACATAAACGTTATATTGTCTCAAATACACTTACAAAGCGAATGACGATGTACCCAATATACCAAAAGACAAAACAATTTATATGAGAGGACGATGTACCCAATATACTAAAAATAATCTACAAAATTGAATTAAAATCGAAATATTTAGTATAAAATATTGTAACGACCCGTTCCCGGTAAGTTTTAAATTTTGATAATTATTAAATTTATTTTAATAATTATTAAGTTTTCTTTTAAGAAAATAGATATTTAATGATTTTTCTTTTAAAGATAAATTAATTAATATCTATTCTTTGGGGAAAAAAAAAATAGGGTTGGTTTTAACGTGTAAAGGGAGGAAGAGAAGAAAGAGAAGGAGGTTTTGCTTCTGAGACTGAACGTACAGAGAAAAAGGAAAAGGTAGGGTTCCTTTTCTTCTCCATCATCTTCTTCCTTCTTGCTTCTTTTTCTAAAGGATTTTAGGGTTTGATCAATTGATCTCCCTTTGTGAATTAGGTGAAGTTTCATAGCTTTGCTTTTGGTGAAGGAGAGGTGAAGATTGGAGAAGTCATCTTTGAGAATTGAGACCAAGGTATTGGAAAATTCTTCCTTTAAATTCTGACTTTTGTTTTGATTGTGATGAAAACCTACCAATTCCAATTAATTTCAATCTATTCTTTTCAATTTTCCCAATTTCATTCAAACCCTAAAAACCCTAACCTTGATTCTTGAAAAAAAAAAACATTCACCCCACCTTTTAATTTATCAAAAATCGAACCCGACCGCACCAAGGACCGCCGCCGCCACGTCTTGAAAACGCAGCAGCAGCAGCCCTTGGGCTGCTGCTGGTCGGCGGCAAAGCAGCCCCTTTAGGGGGGTTGCTTTGTGTTATTTGCGCCGTTTCGCCGCTCCATTTCGACCCCTTTTTGGTATTTTATGTTAGGTAAATTTTTAGCAAGGGATTTAATTTGTTATAGGTCACTTTTCAGGTGCTTGTAACCATTGGAAAAGAAGACCAACTTGTGATTTGAATTACTTTTAACAATAAGGTGAGAATTTAGTTAAGCTTTGATCAGGGTCAAGTTTAATTTTCTTTTTCTTTATAAGCATGTTTTATTCTGATTTGTGTGTTTGGAGTAATTTTGGGTGTTGATTTGAGCATGATTTGAATGATCCTATATTGGTTTGAATTGGAGTTAAGATTATGAAAGTTAATGGCATGCATGCTTTTGAGTGTTATAAACTAATGTTACTATTGGATTCCTTTGTTGATTGATTTTAGAGTGATATTTATATAAATTCTAGCCACTTTTGGGTGTTTTAAGACTTAGAAAAAGCTGCTGGAATTTGACAGGGTGTAGCAGGATCAATGGAGTCTTAGGTAGAGATTAGTTCGGTCGAAGGCCTTTTCTTGGGAGTTTAGGTGGGGAATTATTTTTAGTTCATTCTTGGGTGTGTCTAGGTGATTTTGGGACTGATTAGAGGCCTAAAAAGCTGCTGGAGATTTTTATAAAATTCCCTTACCGATTGTCGCCGAAAAAGAAGCAAAACCGCACTAGTTAAGCTAGTTTAGCTTTTTAGGGTGGGTTTTCTTCTGGGGATTCATCTCGTGAGTTAAAGGTCTAATTTTAGGCATTTTTAGAACCTTTAAATGCTGTAAATACAATGATTTTCCAGAATTTGGAATTTTTGAGAATTAGCCATATTAAGGTCGGTTTTAGGAGGAAACGGGTTTTTCGAGCTAGAAACCTGGCCTAGGCTTTGTCAAGCATTCTGTTAGTGATGCTTTATTTTAAATCACATTATTCGATGCCTTAGATAATGTGGTTGTAGGTTCGCATTAAGTAGGGCCATACTTAATGAAGAATAAACCGTTAAGAGGTGAATTAGAGTTGTGCACAACTTAATTACACTTAACGGGGTAGGTTCATTCCATTTGATCAATGGGAGAGTATAAACTTGTAGGTTCGCTTGTGAGTCTTGCAAACTCATAAGAAGAATAACTCAAAGGTCGAATCGTGGTGACACGGGTTCAATACCTTGAGTGTGCGGCTCACTTTAATTGTGAATAAGTGGAGCTAAGGCATTGGATGATAAAACTTAAAAGGATGGGATTTTCTCTAGGGTTGAGATCATGCTTTGGAAGTTGAGAGTTATCGGGAGTTGTGAGGTCGAATATGGACTTAAGGAATTTAGAAAGTTTCTCATGGCGTTGCTCTTATTTTAACTTTATTCTCACTGGGCGTAGCCTCATGATGCTACAATGTTTTTTTTTTCAGGTAATAAAAAGAAGAAATCTGGCAAATGATGGGGTCGTGGGCGGTGATTGGTTGGGCTTGGATTTACAAGCCGGCTACTTTATCTTGTTCGTGTTAGGCGAATATTGGGATTATATTTTTATTTGTTATGTTGATTTTTTTTTTTATGTTTAGTTATTCCAAAACTTTGAATAATTGATTTGAACTGTTTTGTTTTAAACTGAGCTCAAATAAACCATTTTGTTGGATTTGGATTTATGGAAATTTTTCTGAGAATGGAATAAAGTTATGTTAGTTTTAACTCTAAATGAAAAGTGTTGAATTTTGAGATGATGTAAATTAAGTTTCCGCTGTGTTTAGTTTATTTCCATGTTTTGGGAATTTGGGTTGTGACATATTTACACAAGAATATTGAAAATGTACAAAATATACTGGATACAATAAAGAACTAGAAACAATATATTGAATATACTAAAAACTGGGAAAGAAAAAAATGCATTGGAAAGAAAACATTAGAGGGAAAATGTCAGAAGTGTCAGAAAATACGTAATATACAGAAGTGTCAAAATGTTAGAGGTGTCAGACTATATTCGATATACAAAAATGGTAGTTTTAGTATATTTTAAAAATGAATAGTACTTCTAAAAGAAAAAAAATAATAGTAAAAAGTGGCTAAATACTCTATATTTTTAAGATATGGAGTATATAGGAAAATGAGACAATAAAAGTGGTTAGTGTAATTTTTGACCCAAAAAAAAACCACAATCAAAGAAACCGTCTACCAAGAACAAATCCAACGGTTCAAAATACAGATTAAAAAAAAACAGTTTTTTTTTTTTTATGTATCTTTGTCTGAAACTTATTTTCATCCTCTTCTCTCTCTTCATCTCTCTTTCAGAAACCGATTAACTTATTTTTTCTTCTTCTTCAAATTTGTGGATATCGTTATTTTCTTTTACATTTGATAAATCGAAAGAAAGATTTTCTTTTTTTCGTGTTTCGTCTAAGAGATTTTCCAATTTCTTGTCTAGATTTTTTTTTGGATTGGTGAATTAGGGTTTTGAAATTTGTGAATTTTTTGATATTATTATGGGATTGGGTAACGATGATGATGGGGTTGCTGAAGATGGTGATTATGGAGATGGAAGATGTGCAGCTAATGGTGGTAAATCTTTTGGTTCAATTTCTTGTTCGATCTGTCTCGATGCTGTTTCTGATAATGGAGATAGATCTTGGGCTAAGCTTCAATGTGGGCATCAATTTCATCTTGGTAAATGTTTTAGTTTTAATGGGAATTTGATAAAGGAAGTTCCTTTTTTTGTTTTCCCTTCTTATGGGATTTTATTGTTGAAATTTGTCTGCTTCTATCTAGATCAATTTTGGTACTGTATGATATGAATTTGTGGTGTGTAATTTTAGATCTAATTTCGTAGGAAAAAGATTGCCCAAGATCATATGTTACTTTTGTT
Source organism: Gynostemma pentaphyllum (assembly GCA_028015215.1). NCBI lineage: Eukaryota > Viridiplantae > Streptophyta > Magnoliopsida > Cucurbitales > Cucurbitaceae > Gynostemma > Gynostemma pentaphyllum. Next base: position 58,315,604 of record CM051351.1, on the reverse strand, counting down.
TTCCTTTAGTTAGGCTTCACTCGAAATTTGTTCGGTAGAAATTGGGGCATTATTAGATGATGCAAAATATTTGCCTGATTTTTTTACTTTTTTGGGTTATTGATTTTTTTCCCCTTGATTTTCTTAGATTGCATTGGGTCAGCATTCAATATAAAGGGGGCAATGCAATGCCCCAATTGCCGGAAGATTGAAAAAGGTCAATGGCTTTATGCTAATGGCTGTAGATCGTTTCCGGATTTTAGCATGGAGGATTGGACCCATGAAGACGATCTTTATGATCTAAGCTATTCGGAAATGGTAAATAATCAATCTTGTACTTGTACCATTGCAAATGTTGTTGATGACAATCTTGAGCATCAATTAATTAAGAACTAGCCGAAATCAACAGTTTTGGCAAACATATTTCCTTTCACTTTAAAGAATGTAGTTCAAATATTTCATACTTTACCAGTTGTATACTCGAAGGCAATGTCTCATAAAGGAGATGGTAGATATTTGAAATTAATTAAATTTCTTGCCTTTCTGTCTTCAGAAGACAAACTAGGTCCTCCTTTCTTAGCACTCAAGAAATTGAAGATTCATGTTAGGTTGCTTACTTTCTCTAAAATAGACTTGTTTCAAATTTTCCGAAATTTTATTTATTAGAGATGAGGTGTTACTATCTGGACCAATTTCTTGAACACATTAGAGATTATTGAAAGATTTTATTTTAAATTTATTTATGATACTATTACTGAAATAAGTGATGCTAGGTTTTGGTTTTAAGAAATTATAAATCTCCTTTCTTTAATTACGGGTTTTTGTTTTAATAAATTTGAAAATGCTGCCTTGAAACCGTTACACCAAATATGTACACCATTTAGTTATAGGAAGCATGAGAAATGAGAGTATGTATTAAGATCTGGATTCTGGAATCTTATATTTATGCGTGATTTCATTTTTTTAATGTATGTCCATGTATTTATGTTTGCTTATTTATTTCTTGATTCTTAGTAGACATGGCATTCGGTAACTTTTTACCATCCCCTTCAGTACCTATTCTCTTTCAATAAATGGGTATGTTATTTCATCAAAAAAAAAAATATGGGTATGTTATTTCATCAAAGCACATTCCACATCAGGTACACTAGAAATATTTGACATCACTTGTTTACACATACCCTTTATAGTCCCCTCTGCTTCTAGTACTCTCAGATATTTGATTCCCATAAAAGATTAGCAAGAATTTGAAAAACAAATCATTTGAGGAATCAAGGAAAGGTTTATCAATTACTAATTAGGTGAATTAATAGGGATGCAGTATGACTACTGAAAAACATTTAACACTGGTGAGGAAGTTAGGAACTAAACCAGTTTGGTATCTGTTGAGTTAGTAAACTATAGCCAGTTTTTATTGAATTGCATTGCAATGTGATCAAACTGATGCTCATGAAAATATACTTAGCTTCCATGTGCTACTTTTTTTCTAATAAGAATAAAAAACCTACACATGCTCCCAATTCATGTACTAGCCAGTTATTAGAACACATGACATATTTAGCGTGTTGGTATTTTTAAGGTTCCATTTTGGCCTTTGTTAACGTATTTATTTTTACATAATTTCATGTACACACTTCACAAATGGGTTGGTAACTTGCTTGTGTATGCACCACACCAGATTTTTAATTTGATTCTTTTGTTGTAGGCCTTTGGTGTTCAATGGTGTCCTTTTGGTAGCTTAGCTCGACTTCCTTCTTCTTTTGAGTAAGTTTTAGTTTAATCATCGGAGATCATTAAAGGATAATTTCTTCTTCTATTTTGGCATTTTCTTTTTTGTTTCTCTTCTTGTTTCATAAATTGCTAACATTGCCTTAATACATGTTACTTTACTTGTTTGTAGATTATATGATTTCTTTCTAAAACTTGAAATTTTTACTTATGCGTTTTGACACCAAAGACATTCTTTTGTGATGAGGTTTCAGGAAGGAAAGAAATCTTGTTCTGTATAATGACATTTTTGTTTGAGTTTTGAAACTAAAAATGCATTTTTTAATGAGACAGATGAGAAGCAGAAATTTAAGGGCCTTAACTGTAGTATGATTGTAATGAATCAAACAAAAGCACGTACACAGTCACCAAGTTGATGCATTTTTTTTAGATGGGTGTTCTCTATTTGTTGCTTCCCAACAAATTCCATTCAGAATTGTCATCTTTGCATTACAGTATCTTATCTTCATGAATTCATACTTCCCCGTTTAAGGTTTAATGTTTCAAAAGGTTTAAGTTGAGATATGGCATAGTTGTATGTGGGTGTGCACAACCAGTGTTCAGTTTAGGCTAAAAGAAGTCATTAAGAGAAGTATAATGATGTAGAAGTACATTTGAGAGATGATGATGATGTGACTTCATCCAAAAAATCTTGATAGACTATATATGAGAATGGGCCCTCTTTGATTCCTTCTAGATTGGTAAGTTCCGGTCATGTCTTGTTTCTTTACTTGGTTACGTGGGTGTCTTGAGGAAATCCACTGGCTTTTAATAATATGAGCCTTTTTTTATCATTATCTTGCTCTTTAAGATTATCCCTGCCTTCCATGGGTTTGTAAGCATAAAATAACTTTGGACATGGTTTTTTTTACTAAATTAGAAATGAAAGATATATTTTCTTTGAAAGTATGTACTATGAAGAGGAGTAAAAAGCCTACAAAAAGTCAAAGGAGTTACAAACTCCCTTTAATTTGCTAAAAATAAAGAAAGCCCATAATTATTGAAATGTTGATTTAAGGCACACTAATAGGAAACAATAATAACATGATTCTCTTGTATAGTGTCTACTGTATTCCTTGCCTTGAGAAGACTCCTATTGTTCTCAAGCCAAACATCCAACAAGATGGTTTTAATAAACATTGAACCTCAAAATAAATTAAACCTTCCTTTTGAAGAAGTGACCACACAAAAGAGAATTATATGAGATCTTTGATTACTTCTTGATTGTTAAGTTCTGGGATTGTCATGTTTCTTTACTTGGTTATGTGCATGTATTAAGGAAATCCGGTGGTATTTAATAGTATGTGCTTTTTTATCATTATCTTGCTGTCCTTGCCTTTTCTCTTTCTCTCTCTCTTTACTTGTGATCTCATTGATTTGTCTAAATCTAAAATGATTATCCTGGTGTTCCATGCGTTTGTGAGTATAATAACCTTGCACATGGTGTTTTTTTAAATAAAAAATGGATATACACACATGTATAAATTTGGGTAAGCGTAAGCAAAGATATATTTTCATGGTAAGAATGAAAAGGATCCAAAAGTCTACAATTGGCTAAGATTACAGGAAGCTCATAGTTATAGAACTCTTGATGCAGGCACCAAGAAGAAACAATAATAACATTCTCCCATATGGTATCCTGTTCTTTTCTTAGCATTGAACCTAAAAAAAAATTGGCCAATAAAGCACAGCCTAATTCTTGTTGACATTGGCCCTACATAGTTTAAAGGTTAACAACAACTAACTTTAAGAGGTGATCTGCCAATTCAAAGTCTCCTTTACATAATGCACAAGCACACCAGCTTGGAGAAAAGCATATATTTGGATTATTTAACAGAATATTTTCTTGTGTTTAGACCACGCAAGAAAAGAGAGTCCAAAGAAACATCTTCATCTTCTTTGGATGAGGATGATTCCAAAAGCCTTTGTAAATGTTCTGAAGGAGTGATCTCCAAGTGAAAGAACCCAACACCTTTGGAATCCATAATCTCACATACCTTTTAGAAGAGCACCAATTCTGAAGCAAAATCATTAGAGAAATCCACTCAACCTCCACATCATTAAGGTGGTTTCTTCTCATATTAAAGTTCTAAGACATTGACTTAGGATCCCAACACTCTGAAATGAAACGCATGTACTATTGAAGAGGGCACATATGGAAAGGCCTCAAGAAAGACTAAAATCTCTTTAAAGATCCTCCCAGAGTATGCAACTTCTACCGATGCCCACAACAGAATAAGATCTCTCCTTGAAGATATCGTCATGGCTGAAGATTGCTTTCAAGGACTTTTCAACTTAGACATAGATCAATAACCAGAAGTCCAACCATCCAGAGGAACTCCAAACTCACTGATAATGATTTTAAGCCACGTAGCTCTCTCCTTCATAGCCATTTGACAATTCAGGCAAGTTTTCTTGTTTTTCACCTACTTCTAACCACCTTTAAACAACAGGAGAGAGAGCTTTCTAGCTTACAGTTTGTACTTGGTAAGTAAGGATGTGTAACTAGACTTTGTCTACCTTTTATGGAACTAATATTCAGAAGCAGATATTAAAGTTGAGTCTGCAAGTAAATTATATTTTCGTGCTAGCTGCAAACAAAGCCATTGATTTGAATTCAACAATTATTATCACTTGCAGAAATAGCAAGTTGCCTCTTTTTTTTAATAAAGTATAAGTTTTCTTTTGGATGATGAAGTTTCTTGTATTTTTACTGTTTTGAAGTACAGAATCTTGCTTCTCATTATCTTGAATGTTTTTCCTTTAAAAATTTTTCAGGGAGGGTGACTTTTCTTCAACTGCGTGTAAGATTTCCCTTCCCCTTTGAAGTGTTGATCCAATTTTTAAGCTTCGTTTCAGGAACCAATCGAATTTGACTTAGCTTAATTTTGTCATGTAGATCATGACCTATTGGGACAACATGCTATCTTTGCTGAACATACAGCAGTATCATCTGCTGCACATCCATGTCCGTATATTGCCTATTTTGGACCAATCCATCCCTCTTCATCAAGTTCAAATGCTTCTGAAGCTTCTAATTTCAGCAATCACTGGAATGCTCCATCAGTACCAAGTGAAATGCCGTCTTCTTACGCGTTTCCTGCAGTGGATCTTCATTATCAAAATTGGGAGCATCATTTACCGCCCTTTTCCACGACCAATCGTGTTGCTGGTTCTGATCAGCCTTCAGTTGCATCTGTTAGCCAGAGATCTGCTGCTAGAGTTGGTTCTGAATTACCCAGATCTGGTGTTATGCATCCCTTCCTTGTTGGTCATAGGTATGTCTTGTTTTGATTGCATCTGTCCATAGAAGTGCTTAGCCTTGTGTAATGTAGGATTTCCTGCGTTATTTTTGGGGAGGCACTATAGCACTTTAATTTTTCGTTGTGCATTATCAGAAAATTTATTCTTCTGTTATACTCATTTATGTCAATTTACCTTTTTAAATAAGAGAAAAAGGGTCTTTTGCTCATAAGATTACTGAATAAACTGTTGTTTATGTGAAGATGGTTGCCTCTTTTGAAGTAAACCAAGAGTATAACAGTTTAAAAAAAAAAAGAGAAGTATAACAGTTAAATTTGAAATGAATACTCTCTTTTACCTTTGAAATAATAGTGGCATGTGAAAATGATGTATTGGTTCGTGCAGCTCTGGTGCAAGAGTTGGGAGTTCAGTTGCTTCCTCAATGATTCCTCCATATCCTGGCAGCAATGCACGGGCTCGAGACAGAGTTCAAGCTCTCCAAGCATATTATCAACAGCAACCTAGCACTACAGGAACCATTCGTGCACCTGCAATTTCTGGTGCTAGAAGATCTAGTAACCATCATAGAGGGTTGTCTCAAGCGCCTATGGCCTCGTCGTCTGACCAATCCAATGGCTTCTATTTCTTCTCATCAGCTTCATCAGCTCGTAATTATCAACCTGAAAATTCTCTGCCAAGTCGTTTTCCTGCATGGGAAAGAGATCACTTGCCTTCATTTGGGTTGAGCCAGATGGAGAGAGATGCAGGTTGGGGAGAGATTCATCAGGGTGCTGGTGTTTCTGATCCAAGTATCAGGTCCAGCAGCTTTCGTCGGCATGGTTCGGAGAGGGCATCATCTCAGAATTGGTCATAGACCATTATTTACTTATCTTTTCCGGTGAAGCAAAACTATCACTGTGACTCCAAACTGAAATTTATGTAATGATTTGAGACGATATGTAATGGCTGAGTCTATGATGTGTTGAAAGACTCTAAATGCTGTGAGACCAGCCGATAAAACGTTCGTTTCTGGCTGGCCAAATGCTTAGTGTGATGGACTTGGCTTCCTTGAGTCTCTCTGCCATTGGAGGTTATAGAATAACATATGAATTGGATGGCAAAACTAAGATTCATATCTTGTTCCAATTTATGTGATCTTGGACTTAACTGGATGCCTCCAGCAGCAAGTCAAATTATGAAATTGGTAAATGTATTATTCTTGAAGTCCTAGTTGAAAAATATTCACTCTGTTTATTTTGTAAACAATGATATGTGATTTGATGATATGGTTTCAGTTTTTATGACTTATGAGCAGGGCCCACTGAAATGTCTTTCAATTGGGGGTATGCTTTAAGCAGTATTTCAAAAATAACTGAGTTTTCAGAATTTTTAAAAAACATTTTTTTTTATTATTCATTAAATAATGGATTTTTCAACATCATTAAACCTAATTAAATTAGGGTTAATTTCAGTAATGGATAAATTAATGTTCTTTATTTAAAAAGAAACACAATCTTTTATATTTATATCAAAACTACTTAAAACCACAACTAGAAAAATTAAATTATATTGTGAAAATAAGAAAAATACCTCCGATTTAATTTTCCTATTTAAGAAAAATTATAAAATCACTTAAATTTTGTAAAATTAATGGAAAATTTTAATCTATAAAATAATTGAAACTATAACTAAAAAAAAATCTTAAAGCTTCTAAATAGTTCTTTCTTCAAGAAAAAATCGAATTTCTTTTTCTTCGATTATCTCCAGCCGCCATTAATACTTGTTCTCTTCCTTCTCAGACCGTGCCGTCTTCTTCAATCTAGCACCAACATGTCGCTCGTTTGTCCTCTCAATGCGTAGCTTGTCGTAGGCCTTGAATGATTTCATCTCGTCGGTGACCTTGACGAACAGACGCCTTCTCACGTGCAATAGGCAAATATGCTCCTTGAACCTGGGTAAAAACCTTAAGCTTAAGCTTCATTTTAAAGTCAAATCAATCTTTCATTATGTTGAAATTCAACATAAGGAATAACGATCCTTAAATCAAAGGAGATTGATTTGAAATTTAAGATTTAAAGAAAAAAAGTAAATTATTAATTAAATGATATGTAAATTAATAAGATATGGTTATTAGAAGAGATGATAAACTATTATATCGGAAATCAACAAATCACCACCAGTTTTTGGTTAAAATTAATATTAGTTATAAACAACCATTAGATCTCCGTGTTCGATCATATAATAACCCATATAAAAAGAAAGATTTAGGAGCAAATTTGAGAATGGAAGTGAAAGAATGATCTAAAATCATACCATTCCAAGATTTACAAACGAGACGACAATAAAGTAAATTCACACCATAGAGTTTGGAGAATATTACCTGAATTATTTGCTGTGGAAGCTTTGAATTTATGTTAATTTTGTTTCTTCTTATATCCATTGACATGATTTCTTTCAGAAATCTGAGATTCTATGAAGAAAGAGATCGAAAAAATATCCAAATGGCTGGAGCCTCAAAATTATTAGGGTTTGTGTTTAGGGTTTCAAATCAATATATATAAACTAAAAACCCTAACCATTACCTCTATTAAATTCAATATTTAATATTTAATTTCATATAGTTATATTTACAAAACAAGCCATTATCCTTATATAGAGTTAGTCTTAGTCCATTACAAGAATAACATAATTTTAATTTTTACATACTAATTATTGAAATGTTTAAACATTTTAAAAATTACTTTAATAGCAATTAAATAATTTATTGAGCTGAAAAGACTTAAAAACTAATAAATTATTCACATCGTTAATGCTAAACTATTGACATTCAATTTCTAAAACAAATTATTCATATTTTAAAATTATTAACTTCATTCAACTCCGTATTAAATTTTAGAAGTATTAATTTGAAAAGACAAAAAAATGAACAACGCTTCCTCGCAAAATAAAAATAATCAACGACTCTTAACTATCCTAATTCCACATTATAAACATTTTAACTATCCTAATTCCACATTATAAACATTTTAACTCGACTATTTTTTTTAATACAAAATTACCATTAAAAGATCAAATGTATACTGAACAACCATTTATAAAATTATATCTACTCTTCCCATGTGAGATTGTTATATTAAATTATTTTTTTTTAATAAAAGAGATAATAAAACCCACAGAAAAACACATGTGACTCATAATATTAAGTGACCGTTTGAGATAGCTTTTAAAAGTGTTATAAAAGTGTTTTTGAATATATTTTTGATAATCATTAAAAAACACTTTTAAAATTATCTCAAACGGGCCTTAACTAGTATGTACAACACTTTCATCAATTATGAGGTTGATCTTATGCCCTTTTGTTGGGAAAAAAATTCATAAAAATATTTTTTTCGATTTGTCATATATATTAATGAATCATATTTAACTCAAACTGATGTTGTGTTCTAAATTCATTTAATTTAATCAAATTCACTTATTTTAATATAAACAATATAATGTAAATAATCTCTTGATGCTTAACCTAGTGGTAAGGCACATTTATTCTCTATCACGTTAGAGGTTAATCCCCCCTATCTATATATTATATATTGTATATGGAAAAAAAAACAACATATAAATAAAGATAAAATCTAATTGATGTAAAATTATGTTATATTTTAATGTAAACATCTTTACTAATTTCAAATAAAATGTAAGGTTACATCAAACATTATATGTTAATGATATCATGATTCATGATACTTCAATAATCAAAATTACATTTAAGATTAACTATTCCAAAACATTGATTTCATAGGTTAGCTATTTTGCATTGATTTCAATTCGGATAAAAATGTATCATTCGTTTATATATACTAGTCTTTTACCACGTGCATTGCGCGTAATATTTCTTTCTAATAATTTCTCAATGCTTTAAAAACCTTTTTTAAAAATTATTTATATTTTATTTTTGAACTAAAAAATGTTAAATTTAAAAATTTATTATTATCATATATTTTACTCTTTTAATGAATATATGTGATTGATTATTTATTTTTTAGTTACTCTAATTCTTTATTTTAAAGATTTATACTACCAAATCAAGTTAATAAACCTATTATTCCAACTATCCACAAATATTTTTTTTTCGTCAATTTATTTATTTCTATATTATTTATTCTACTTTTAATTTTAATTTCAGAAATTATATTTTGTTGAAATAATGGTGTATATGTGTTTTTGTCATTGAGGTTTTCTATTTGATTTGATTTTTTTAAATTTCTTAATCTTTTTCTTTATAAAAATAATTTTATTTAAATGGTATAACCCTTACTAATTCAAGAAATTATGTTTCATTCTAGTTTTTTGTATCTTAACTTTTTTTATATTACAATTTGTTTTTTTTTAAATTAAATTATCACCGCTTATTAATAAATCATTTATTTGAAGTATTACCGTTGTCGATCAATAACCATTATTGAAGTATTTTTTTTCATAAAATTTATTTATTTTTAAACATTAAAAGTATGGAATGATATCGAGAATACATAATAGACGAAAAGTTTAAAAATAGAGAAAACATTAAAAGTATGGAATGATACTTTTTGTAATTTAGAATACACAATAGACGAAAAGTTTAAAAATAGAGAAGTAATACAATTAATTTATAATATTTATTTGTAGTATTGTTCTTAAATTTGTTTTAAATATTAGAGTCGTGAGTGAAATGTTTTGTCATTTTAAGGATAATATGAAGGATGAAAAAGGTTTAAAAAACTTGTTTTCCCTAAATTGTTAAGATATATTAACATCTAAAGGTCTATAAAATTAACATTTGCATTGCAAATAATTTACTTGATTTAAGTTGAATAAACATATTATTTTTAATAAGTAATATTTTATAAATTTACAAAATGTTATTAATTTTGTATATATAATTTTAATTAATATGAATTTAAAAATAAAATATCAATTTATTATTTTTAATGAAAGTATTATAATTGTACCTGATACAAAAAAAATCTCATTTTATTGAATTTTGTTAGAAAGTGGAATATAAATATGTAATTGCAATATTTAATAATATTTATAAAAAAATGGTTTAATTATCTAAAAAATGTAAATGTTCATTGATTAGAAAGTGGAATATAAATGTAATGGCATATTTAGTAATTAAGACATTTGAAAAGGGTATATATAATGGTACATTAGTAATTTGAAGATTTAAAAAAGGGCATAATAGTCCAAAAATGTTTCTCAAAGTTCCCACCTTTTATATACTAGTTTTTAACACGTGCGTTGCACGTGGTATATTTATATAAATGAAAAATTAAATTATAATGTATTTATATATTATTAATAATTGAATTGATTATATCATAATATTTTGTTATAAGAGAGTTGACACTCTCGTTTCTATATAAATAAAATATATATATTATTTACATACTCTATTAAGGTGCATGCAAATTAGGTTATTACTAAAAAGACAATCGAAATTTTACTCATGAAAAGTTATAATTTATTTAAAAAGTAAAAATCAATACGTTTATAGTTTTTTACTATGAGATTATAGTAGCTTATATTTATAATAACATAATAAACTTTTTTTTTATTAGAAATAAAAATTGATATTATTAGAAATATTTATATATATATAATTTTATTTGAATTAGTCGTTTTAATAAAATGTTATTGAATATTTTTAATTTGAAAATGTATAACATGATTTATAATTATTTATAATTTGAATAAATTCAAATAATTTCATGTTTATTTTAAATTATAAGAATTGAAATCATTAAATATAATGCAAAAACTCTCTATAAATATTCTCCTAGCATGATGGTTGCATTTTAAGGTTTGAGAGAAAATTAAAATATCAAAAGTCTTTTACTAATTGGATTTCATATAAAATAAATACAAAATGAGAAAAGAGTTTTAATACATAAAAATAGAACACGATGAACTCTCTATTCTCTCCCCAATCTCAATCCATAATACTGAAAAAAGAGAACATTATTCTTTGATCGCTTGCCTCTACAGCTTCCTGCCAAATGGTAATTATTATGATTCATTTTCCTTCAACACTTTCACGAATCACCTTGTCTTCCATTTGGGTAGTTTCCAAAACATTCACCTGCCAATTACTTCATCAAATAATAATAATGAAGCTTAATTTATTGGAAGACCAAAACAAATCTTTTATCATAATCTCTATTTCGCTCTATACAAATGAAGAAATGATGAGATATACATTTTTCAGTAAGCCAAATAGTTCATTGATTCAAGAATAATTAAATGGAAGAAAAATATGATTTTATCTGAATTCTCATAGAGTCCGTTCAATTTCAATGTAATACATACCACAACTCAAAGCAGGATCCAGCATATTTTTCTTTAGATTGTATTTACGTTAGTCTTATAGTAATGGAACTATAAGAATCTATAAAAACAATCCAAATGGACTTTTCCTCCAATCTTTAGATTTCTTTTGAGAAAAAGCACCATAATTTATACCAAAGAATAAATAGAAGCTGAAAAGCTTTCTAAATCGTAAGTTAAAAATTTAATTTCTTCATATTCATGATCTTATTAAGAATAAAAACTAATATTTAATCTCCGATTAGTGGTTTGTTTTACCGTTTTGGTTTTAGATTTTGTTTTGTTTTGTTTTCTTTTTTCAATTATCATGTAGTGTTGAAAGCTCAACCGCTCTTTTGAATTTAATAGCATGGATCATGTATAAATGGAAAATGGTTTGTATATTCAAATCATAATAATAATTTATCTTTTTAATTTAAAATTATCTATTCACTCGATAATATGTTATTTAAATAAATAACTTGTCATTTCTATAGTTAAAATATAAGCTCATTTTTGTATATATCATTTTAATAAAAAAATGATTATTTAGATAGTATAAAACTTAGTTATTGTATTTAATTATTTAATAATAATATTCAATTATTAATAATAAGAAAGTATATTTAGAAAAATTGGTGTTCGAATTATTTAATTATTTGGTAATAATATTCAATTATTTAGATAGCATAAAACTTAGTTATTGTATTTAATTATTTGGTAATAATATTCAATCATTAATAATTAGATAGTATAAAATTTATTTATTGTATTTAATTAATTTAATAATAAGAAAGTATATTTAGAAAAATTTAGATAGTATAAAATTTGTTTATTTTATTTAATTAATTGGTATTGTATTTAATTAATTGGTAATAAAATGATTATTAATTTTGAATAATGACATTATTATTTGGTAATAATATTCAATTATTTAGATAGCATAAAACTTAGTTATTGTATTTAATTATTTGGTAATAATATTCAATTATTAATAATTAGAAAAAATTAGATAGTATAAAATTTATTTATTGTATTTAATTAATTTAATAATAAGAAAGTATATTTAGAAAAATTTAGATAGTATAAAATTTGTTTATTTTATTTAATTAATTGGTAATAAAATGATTATTAATTTTGAATGATGGCATTATAAAAAAACGATGGCATTATAGAAATTTAAATGAATTATAAGGGTGAAAATGAAAATCAAAAGTTTTTCCTCTAAGCCACTTTTTAGATAGTATAGATTAAGGATAAACCTTTATTTAAATCAAACTCATTTTCATTCATTAAAAAAACAAATTACAGCAACAAAGTAACAATAAAAAAACCATTAAAATTAATAATAATAAGAGAACTTTATCATTTGTGATTTTTTCCTACCACCATCTTCTCAAGAGAATTAAAATTTGACAACTCGAATTCATAAAACCATAAAGATTTGCCTTGTTTTTCTTAATTTCCCCATTCTTTGGATTATATGAAAACAAATACCTTCTTTCAAAAAGACATATAATCTCTCCATTCTCACAAACTTTGATTAGTTGAAATATTCCATATTTCACCACCCAATCTTTTGGCATGTTTTCAATAACATAAACTTTTTTCCATGATTCTTCTCTCCCTCCATTACCAAACATAGTCCACACTTCAAATTCCCAACATTTTTTACGTCTATGAAAAATAAGTGTACAGAGGTGACCATTAAAGACTTGAATACATACTGAACAATCATTTATCGAATCGACTTCCAGAAGAGAAACAACTTCGAATTTCTTGTCTTCGACATCAAAGCAATGTATAATTGTAGTCATGTCACCATCACTTCCAACCCAATACAGAGCCCCGTTTAAGTAAACACCATCGAACGATTGATATATATCCATCTTAAAAGGTATAAAGTTGACCCACTTCCATCCCATACTACAAACCAAAGTGAAAATCTTTAAAGTCTGGCGTATGGTTCCACTTATGCGATCTCTACCATAACCAATCATAACTAGTTTATATTGAGACGTCTTAAGGCTGAAACCCAATCCGTACGAGCTTAAAGAAGAGAGAAGAAGAGACTAAAAAGATGAAAGAGAAATGTCCAGCCTAATGAGCTGATGAAATGTATTGAATATTTATAGCTAAAGTACATGTCACTTGTCATGAAAGGAAAGGACAAATAATAACAGAAAAATATCAATACAAGAAAGGAAATCTTTAGTCATTATGATGAAGCTGTCGTGGGTGTTTTGTTTCTATCCTTATCATCCCCCTGCAAGCTGAAGGCCAAGTTGTGGGACTTTTTTGCTGAATGGCCAGTATTTTCAAAGTATCTATCAAAATGTCCAAAAGCTAAAAGTAATTTGCTGAATGTCCATTTTTCGCGAAGTCCTGTCTTTAAAACCCGAGTTTGTATACGTGTTCAACCAAACACGGGTTCTTAAAACCCGTGTTACGTGACTTGGTTGAAATCCGGTTTTTAAAACAGGATTTCAAGACTAATTACTCCCCCAAACGGTAAAAATGCGGGGGAGTATGAAATTTAAATGAAGTCCGGTTTTGAAAACTGGACTTCACCCCTATTAACTCCCCAGACCGGTAAATCTGGGGAGAGGTAATTACTTTTAATGAAGTCCGGTGTTCAAAACCGGACTTCATCCCTAATAACTCCCCAGAACGGTAAATCTGGGGAGATATTTTTACTTTAATGAACTTCAATCCTTTTAAAAACAACACATAACCTTCGTCTTCCCCACCGTCAGCCCTTGGTTCTCTCCAACTTTTCTTACCCTCCGTGAGCCGCCGTCAGCCCTTGGTTCTCTCCATCATTTTCAGACGAACATCGGTGGTTTGGAGGCGAGCGCCGGTGGCAGTGGAGGTATGTGGAGATATTTTGTTGGTTTTGTAAGGGGACACCGGGCCACCACAACTCCACATTGATATGATATTGTCCACTTTGGGCCTAGGCCCGCATGGCTTTGCTTTTGGTTTCACCCAAAAGGCCTCATACCAATGGAGGTGTACCCTTCCCCTTATATTCCCATGATCATCCCCTTCTCTAACCGATGTGGGATTTTGTTCGCCCTCAACAGGTTTGTGACTCAATTTCTCCATCTAAATGCATGATTTCGTTATTTTTTCTAAGTTAATTCATTTTAGCCCTTTTTTTCACCAACATTCTGACGAACGACGGCGGTGTGGAGGCGAGTGACGCTGACAGTATATGTTTGGAAATATATTTTTTGCTTTTTATGTTGATTTATGACTCAGTTCCTCCCTCTGTAATGCATGAAATTGTTGTCTTTTTCTAGGTTTATTCCGGCTATTTGTAAGTGTTTATTTGTCCATCGTTGTACGCATATTCCGGTGGGTCTGATCATTTTTTAAATCTGTAAGGTTGAGTGTTTTGTATTGTTTTCCATCATTTCAATCATTTTCCTATGGAAGATGTTTTTTTGATAAATTGTAGTTGCATTTTATTGTAAATTTCAGGAGGCAATCCGGCGACCCGAAGTTATTTTTCAGCGATAATAGTAATTTTGCAGCTACTGGTTAGTTTCAAATTTATTATGTTTAAGTAAAAAATATACATAGATATTTAATGGTAAATATATATTATTTGCATGATGATAACATGATATTAAGAATATTTGTATTATTAATAAAAAAAAATTGTATATATCCTTTAATCATAAATGTATATTATGCATTGATCATAAGAAATATGCTGTTAGTTGTAAATATATATTATGCATGATTATTGGAATTAGGGTTTTAAATAGTATGCATGATTATGTGAATTAGGGTTTTAAATAGTATGCATGTAAATAATATGCATGATAAATGAACTTGTTAGTTTTTTGTTTACTTTTTTTGTTTAATTATTGAACTATAATTATAATATTTTAGTAATTGTTGACGACACAATGGTAATTGGAGAGATCTATTGTGTGCGGAATTGGCCCTTTGGGATGCCCGTTTGGATCATATTGTTGAGGGGTATCGGGATGATGAGGGGTATAGGGATGTTGAGGATGGATATTACGGGTGGTATTATTCGATCACTCGACGCTTCATCACTCGATACGGGGCGTCATTAGCATATGTGGTGAGTGATGAAAGTTTTATTTGAGTTATTTACGTAAATTAACTTATTAAATTTTAATTATTTCATTCTTTTTTCTTTCAGAGAGACGCGGTACCCAATTTGGAAGACCCGATTTTACGATCTAATACAATGGAATGTGTGTCTAATCTTAAGACAGTTTATCGGGTACGTCATGACCATGGTCATGAACCCCCTCCTCGAAGGGGTCGTCCTGCTCCTGCGCAACCTCAGGATCATGATGTGGATCTTCTAGATATGAAACCAGCAGTAGTTGATATGTCACCTCATTCTACACCATCAGCTGTGGAACCGACTCAGTTTTCCCTTTCTTCTGATGCTGGTCCATCTATGTTTTCCCCTTCATATGGTGCCGGTCCCTCCACATCAGATGTTGGTCCATCCACACCTTTTACTCCGGCATTTTATATGACTCCCACACCTGGATCTTCATTCACATCCTTTCAGCCTCCTCGCTCGGTAGATGCGTCACCTATTATCTAGCCAGATATGCCACCTACTCGAGGTCGAGGCGCTCGTGGACCCCGTCCAGTCCGTGATCGACGACGACCTCCATGTGGGACCAGTGGTCATCGTTAGTTGTCATGTTTTTTTGTTTTTTTTACTTTAGAGTTTGGGCTATGTGTTTCCAAATATTATTGTACTTTTTTAATTTAATATATTACTTTTTCCATTTTCATTATAAACTTTATTTCAATTTTAATCGCAAACAAACTAAAAAGGAATTAAAGTTTTTTTAAAACCCGTATATTTTATAATTTTAAAATGGAACGGTGGTTTTAAAAAAAAATTAAGCAAACAAAACCATAAAAATCGGGTACATTTAAGAAGGGTTTTTTTAAAAAATATTAAGTGAAAACGGGTATCTAAAACCCGTTGTTAAACGTGGTAATTTTTTTTTACATGAAAATGGGTTTTAGAAACCCGTTTTCAGCTTACGTGGTCCACGTGTCACATGAGTTGGTTAAAGTCCTGTTTCTAAAACCAGATTTCCTAAAAAAATTCTTAAACTCGGGTCTTGAAAACCGGATTTCTTAAAATTTGGACATTCCCCCAATTACTTTTAGCCTTTGGACATTTTGATAGATACTTTGAAAATACTGGCCATTCAGCAAAAAAGTCCCAAGTTGTGGACTGTAAGCTTGTTTCTAAGTGTGCAAAAACGATGGGAGGAAAGTGGCTTGGTCATGAGGTCTGCAAGATGATCCGATGGTACAAAACGGAATGATAGTTGCTTGCTTAAGACCTTTTCTCGGATGAAATGTAGGTCTATCTCAACATGTTTGCTTCTCTTATGCATTACAGGGTTTCCACCAAGATAGATTGCACTTATATTATCACACAAAAGTAATGGAGAAGAAGGGGGAGAGAATTGAATTCCACCAAGTAGAGATTGAAGCCACATGAGTTCTGCAGCTGCATTGGACATATTTAGATTCTGCACTTGATCTAGATACAACCTTTTGCTTTGTAGAGGACCATGAGATAAGATTGTTGCTTAAGAAGGTGCAAAATCGACTAGTGCTTCTTCTATCATCCAGACAAGAAGCTCAATCAGCATCTGTATAGAAAGTTAGAGACTGATTTGGAGAAGGGGTAACAGATAAACCAAGAGAAGCAGTGTGCTTGAGATATCTTAGAATGCGTTTGACAGCCAACCAATGGATTGTAGTATCAGTTTGAATAAATTGGCAAACTTTATTGACTGCGAATCTGAGATCAGGCCTGGTTATGGTGCAATATTGCAATGCTCCTACAATACTCTTGTACTGAGTTGGATCAGGAAGTGGTTCTCCATCATTGATGGATAAGATGGAACCTATAGTCATTGGTGTATGAGTAGGTTTGCAATCAGTTATGGAAGCACGTTTGAGAATGTCATGGATGGTGCAAGGAGTCATTGACATTAGTTACTTGAATTCCTAAGAAAAAGGAAAAGGATCAGAGATCTTTGAGTTTGAACAGACCATGTAGAGAAAGGATAAATTGGTTAATGAGAGTGGGAGATGTACCAGTGACAACTATGTCATCCACATAGATGAGAAAAGCAATAAAGTCATTGTGCTTGCGATAGTAGAAAATGCAGCTATCTGATTTTGATGACAAGAATCCCCATGATAAAAAAACAGGAGTTGAGCTTTAAAAACCATGCTCTTTGGACTTTGTTTCAGACCATATAAAGCTTTGGTCAGTTTGCAGACAGTATTTGAAAACTCTGGATTTTAAAAACCTTGTGGTTGGGTCATAAAGACAGTTTCAGTCAAGTTCCCATTTAGGAAAGCATTATGAACATTTAGTTGACGAATTATCCATTTAAATGAGACAGCCAGACTAAGGATAAGGCTGATTGTAGTTGGTTTAACTACTGGACTAAATATTTCAAAGTAGTCTATCCCATAGCATTGATTAAACCCTTGTGCAACTAGGCGTGCTTTGTAATCTTTCATCTTCCCCATTTGATTTGAGTTTGATTCTATATACTCATTTGCAGCCTATGATCTTTCCATTTGAAGGAGGAAGTACAAGTTCCCAGGTTTTGTTCGGTAGAAGAGCCTGATATTCTTGATGCATTGCCTGCTGCCATTGTGGATAAGAGATGGCAGCCTTGAAGGTTGTTGGCTCAATGGTTGGTATAGCAGGAAGGGGAGTTGTTTTAGATAACCAAAATTTTGGTTTAAAAATGCCATCCTTGGCCCTGGTGATCATTGGATGGTTATTTTCCAGAAGAGGAACATGAGTAGCTGTTGAAGAAGATGGTTTAGGGGAAGGTGTTGGGCTTTCTGTGGGATTACGAGTATCTATTGGTGAGTGTGGCAGGGAAGTAGCAGAAGTAATAGGGGCAGGAGTTGTATTGGCATTATTGGTAGATTGGTGAGATGATGTGAAAGGCTGAGGGAATGTGGATAAATTTGGAGAAGGAGTATGAGCTTGAATGCATGTAGTAGTTGAATAAGGCGATACATAAGTGTGTCGAAACGAGGAGATGTCATAAAGAATTTCTGGATTGAAGGTAGCTCTGTGGTGAGATTAGAGTATAGGAAATGATTCTCATTAAATATCACATGTCTGGAAATGTAAATACGATATGTGGAAGGATTGATACATAAATAGCCTCTATGATTTCAACTATAACCAAGAAAAATTCATTGGGTGGATCTGTATTGAAACTTGTGATCATTATAAGGTCTGAGATCAAGGAAGCAAGCACAGCCAAACACCTTGAGGAGATTGTAGTCAGGTAGGTGGTGAAGGAAATGTTCATAAGGGGATTTATTATTTAAAGTATGAGAAGACAGTCTATTTATGAGATGGATGGCAGTTTGGAATGCAAACGTCCAGAAACTCTTGGGAAGATGAGAGTGTGCTAGAAGTGAAAGGCATACCTCTACCACATGCCTATTTTTCCTTTCCACTCTACCATTCTGCTGTGGTGTGTGTGGACAAGAGATTATGTGGTGAATTCCACTTTAAGCAAGTAAAGATGATAGAGATTGAAACTCCCCACCCCAATCTATTTGAAGGTTTCTGATGGTTGAAGCAAAATGATTTTCAACAAGTCTTTAATGAGTAAAGTAATGTGATGTATCACTCTTAGATTTAAGTAAATAAATCCATGTATAACATGTAAAGTCATCAACGAATAATAAGAAATATGCAGAAGCAAAAGGTGAAGGGCCCTATAAATTAGAGTAAACAATTTGAAAAGGAAGAGTACTTTTCATTGATGTTCTTTAAAAGACTAAACAATGGCTCTTGGCCAATTGACAATATGTGCATAAATCAAAAGAGGAAAGACTAGGACTAAGTTTATTACAAGACTGCAACACTTGTTGAACAATAGCAGGTGCTGGATGTCCTAGTCTGTAATACCATAAGGTAGGTGAGGATAGTGTAGCTTGAAAGGTAGCAGGAGATGCATCAGATATGGAGTGATGGCTGTGATTTGGTGTGAACTTGAGCTTGTATTAACCTTTGTCAAGAAGACCCTGAAGGAGGACTGTCTTGGTTTGAAGGTCTTTCACAAGAAAAGTGTGTGAGTAAAATTCAACAAAGGCTTTATTATCATGGCATAGTTTACCTACACTGATCAACCTATTTGATAAAGACGGAATACGCAAGACAAAATTCAACTTCAAGATAGAATTAAGAGAGAAAACATAACTAGACCCAATGTGGAGAATAGGAATGTGCTTACCATTTCCCATCATGACATGTTTATGGCCTGCATAAGGGGTTGTATTTGTCATGGAGTTGAGGGAAGGATTCATATGGTGAGTTACCCCAGTGTCCATGAACCATTCATGATCAGGATGTGAAAGGTTGGAGGAGCTGGTAGATGGGATGAAAGGTGAAAAGGAATATGGAAGAGTAGTAGAGTTTGTGTATATTGGAGAGACAGAAGGAGGAATGGATGCAGGATAGTTTGGAATAGGATGGGAATAAGGAGTAATAGGTGAAGGAGATGGATTGGGTGAATTAGCAAAGGCAAGGTGAGCTTGAGGACGTGGAGCAGGCTGTGAATTTGGAGGATATCTATCCTTATTGTCCCTATTATAACAGTCAAAAGCTGTGTGTTCTATTTTGTAGTAATTTGGCATTAAGGTCGAGAAGAGGGGCGAGATGGCCATCTTGGAGTAGGAGATTAGGAGAAATAAGGATGAAGATTGTTGTCTGGAAGTGATGGACGAGGAGCAGGCTTGGAAGTTGGAGGCTGTGAATGAGAAGGAGGATTTGGAGGCTGTGTAGCAGAATATGACCATTGTGGTCTTTTGGAGGTATTTTGAAGAGAGAAATTAGCCAAGTTGGCTTGAATCAAATTCAATTGCTCAATAGATGTTTGTCTTTCCAATCTCACCTTATAACTAAAAAACAAGCTACTAATATTCTCAAGAGAAGGCTTGTCTGTGCAATTTTGGATAAAAGTGACAAAGGGATTATACTTAGCACCTAGTCCATCCAATATGTATGCCACATGATCCTTGTATGAAAGAGGTTCTCCCACAGCAGACAATTTATCAGCAGTTTGTTTAATCTGAGTAAGGTATTGACTGACAGTAACCCCATTTTTCTTGGATTTCTAAAGCTGTGAGCGTAAACTCATGATGCTAGCAGTGGAAACAGACTTACATACATATCTGAGAGAATCACAGACTTCAAACGCAGAAGAGAGACTTACGATTTCATACATTTTGTCTTCAGTTAGGGAAGAATAGAGTCATCCCATGACCAATCGATTGGATCTTTCCCAGAAATAATATTCCAGATTCACTTGTGTTCGATTGTTATCAAGGAATTTGGGAGGCATTGACAAGGTACCATCAATGAAGGCTTCAAGGCCATTGGAGATGATGACATTAAGGAGTTGATTCTT
Source organism: Gynostemma pentaphyllum (assembly GCA_028015215.1). Lineage (NCBI taxonomy): Eukaryota > Viridiplantae > Streptophyta > Magnoliopsida > Cucurbitales > Cucurbitaceae > Gynostemma > Gynostemma pentaphyllum. The sequence continues at coordinate 58,294,782 of CM051351.1, read as the reverse complement.
CCATAGTAGGTAGTTTGAATCAGTAAGCTTAATTGTAAGAGAAAAAGCGCCAAGGGAGTGGTTAATTGAGGAAATGTGGCTGGTAATGTAGCTGGTAAAGTTCGAGTGGTGTTGACAGAGACTGGAGGAGTGTTAATGGTGGAAGCAACTAGAGGTTGAGAAGCATTTGGTTGCTGATTTTCAGCTGTGGAGGAGGTTGAAGCTCCAGGAGTCGTTGCCATTAATGGCTATTACGGCTTTGATACCATAAAAAGCTATAAAGAAGAGAGAAGAAGAGACTAAAAGATGAAAGAGAAATGTTCAGCCTAATGAATTGATGAAATGTACTGAATATTTATAGTTAAAGTACATGCCAATTGTCATGAAAGGAGAGGACAAATAATAACATAAAAATATCAATACAAGAAAGGAAATCTTTAGTCATTATGATGCTGCTGTCGTGGGTGTTTTGTTTCTATCATTATCATTGTGTTCTTACAACATATGATCTGTCCATATAAAAACAATCCAAGGAATCTCATGATTAAAAAAAGGGTCCATCTTCTTTGTTACATTTGCAAACCCCTAGAATACAGGTGTTGATTTACGATAGACCATGTATTTAAATGCAAAAATGACCCGTACACTTTTGAGGTTTTTTAATTTACACCCTTGCACTTCTAATTTGAAAAAAAAAAATCACACCTACACTTTCAAAAGCCAACATCTGTTAGAAAATCCATCCAAATTAATAGTGGAGAATTTTTTTTAATATTTTTTAAAAACTTTTGAATATTATATTCTTATTTATTAACTTAAGTTAACTTAATTCTCTTTCTCTATCCTCTTTAAACGTCCCTCTCTTCTCTTCATGAAAAGTCGTTGCAGTTGCAGATGAACTTCGATCAAGACAATTGTGGATAATGGAAAATCTATCTTTCTCTCTTTGTTTCTAGAGAGAGAAAACTTAAAAGTGTGTATGTTGTAGAAAAAAGAAAGGGAAAAGAGAAATTCTCATAGGCCAAAAATTAGAAATGATAGGAAAAAAAAAAGAAATGAAAGAATAAGAAAAAGCATCATGTGGGAAGTTACTTATTTTAATTTGTCATATATTAATATATCATATTTAACTCAAACTAATGTTGTGTTCTAAATTAATTTAATTGTTGGGAAAAATCACCTTCCCACATTCACCGTTAGGAATAAAAAAAGTAATCGAGAAATTAAAGAATAAACACAATCAGAGAAGACACAAGAATTTATACTGGTTCACCCAAATTGGCTACGTCCAGTTGCTACCGCTGCGGAATTCACTATGATGAAACAGAGTTACAATGGAGAAATATTCCCAATACACTAAACCGTGTATTAACCGCCAAAAGCCCTCAAGAAAGACAATCCTTTCTTTTACAATATTTCTCTCTCAAACTCTCACCATAAACCTCACCACCCGAATTGGCTTGATCTCACCATTTGGCTCTCGGCAGATTCATCTCACTCTAAAAGGCTCCCTACCTTTGCTGCCAATTAAATAGAGACATCACCGCCTCACACACTTGACAATCACGCCAACTTGGAATAAATCCCACCGCCATAAGAAAACACTCAGCCAATATGAATTAACATTACATGGGCTATGGGCTTGGGCCATGGACTTTTTAATAATTTGATCTTGTCTTCACGACTACCCAACATTAATTTGATCGAAGTTACTTATTTTAATATTAACAATATAATGTAAATAATCAACTGATGCTAAACCTAGTGATAAGACACATTTATTTTCTATCATGTTAGAGGTACATATTGTATGTGGAAAAAAAAACAACATTATGTAAATAAAGAAAAAATCTATTTGATGTAAAATTATGCTATACTTTAATGTAGAAATCTTAACTAATTTCAAATAAAATGTAAGGTTATATTAAACATTATATGTTAATGATATTAAGGGTGAACATGGGTGGGGCAAAGCATGGTTGGGTATCCCGTTTACACTCCAACTTTGTTTAAGGAAAAAAAATTGACACCCCGCGATCCCACCCCATTTAACTATCAAGTTTGGGTTGGGGTTAACCGGAATGGGGTGGGGGTGGGGGTTGTAAATGGATAGTAAATAGGGTGTAAATGAGGTTGAGTTGTAAATGGATAGTAAATGAGAGGTAAACAGGTGGTAAATGAGGTTGAGTTATAAATGGGTAGTAAATGGGTGTAAGTGGATACTAAATGGGATGTAAATGAGTTTTAAAAAAAGAAAAAAATAAATAACTAGAAAAAAAAAAGATGTAAATGAGTGATAAAATGCATCATTCATTTATATACAATCTATTGATATATATATCTCTACTTTGAATTTCAATATTATAAACCTTTTATTTAAAATAAATACTCCTTGTCATTCATATAATAGTATTAAAAAAATCATTATAGCAACAAAGTAACAATTCCAAACCATTGAAACTAATAATAAGAGGAAAACTTTAACATTTGTGATTTTCTCCTGCCACCATTATCTCAAGAGAATTATAATTGTGACTCAAATTCACAAACCCATAACGATTTGCCTCGTCTTTCATACCTAATTTTAATTTCCCCATTCTTTGGATTATAAGAAAACAAAGAGCTTCTTTCAAGAAGACATAAAACCTCTCCATTCTCACAAACTTTGATTAGTTGAAGCAATCCATATTCCATACCCCAAACTTTTGGCATGTCTTCAATAACATAAACTTTTACCCATGATTCTTCTCTCCCTTCATTGCCTAACATAATCCACACTTCAAATTCGCGACATCGTTTACGTTTGTCAAAAAGAATCACACAAAGGCGACTGTTAAAGACTTGAATATATACCGACCAATTATTCATCGAATCGACTATCGGAAGAGAAACAATTTCGAATTTCTCGTCATCGACATCAAAACGAGCTATGATTTTTGTCCCGTCACCATCACTTCCAACCCAATAAAGAGCTCCGTTTAAGTAAACACCATTTGACAAATTGTACACATCAATCTGAAAAGGTAGAAGTTTGACCCACAGCTTCCATCCCTTACTACAACCCAAAGTGAAAATCTTTAGAGTCCAGCGTAGGGTGTTATTAACATGATCTGTACCATAACCAATCCTTACTAGTTTGTATTGCTTCGTCTTAAGGCCGAAACCCAATCCAAATGAGCATGATTTGTGTTCATGGCAACGAGTTTCTCGTCTCGAAAATTTCACTTTCATATACTCATTTGTCAATGGATTCAATATCCAAAAAAAAGTACGATTATTTCCACCTTTTATACAAAGCAATCCATTACATGAACTAACCATTCTAAAATTGGACCAATCTCTCTTGAAATTAAATAGAGCAAGAAACTCAATCCCATTGGAATATTTTGAATCAAAACCCAAAAAAGGCAGAGAGAGAAAATTAGGCCAATTTTCAATCGATTGCGAGCCTTGGAATAAAGATGTTCGTGTTCGATCATATAACTCATAGAAAAAGAATGATTTTGGAGCTAATTTGAGAATGGAACTGAAAGAATGATCTAAAATCATATCATTCCAAGATTTACAAACGAGACGGCAATAAGGTAAATTCACACCATAGAGTTTGGAGAATATTACCTGAATTATTTGTTGTGGAAGCTTTGAATTTATGTTAATTTTGTTTCTTCTTATATCCATTGACATGATTTCTTTCAGAAATCTGAGATTCTATGAAGAAAGAGATGGGAAAATATCAAAATTATTAGGGTTTGTGAATCCAGAAATTATTCTATGCTGAGCGGTGATAACAAATTGAAGGAAGCAAGTTTAAATATAATTTTCTCCTTTATTTAACTAAATTCTGATTTTAATATTATTATTATTTTTTAACTAAACGGTGAATTCTAGCTTTATATAATTTATTGTTTTTAAAAAAATAGTGAGGATGATATCTACACTATTATTATTAAATGGAGAATAATTAAAAACCGGGAGTCTTTTTAGGGGTTTCTTCAGAAAAATTGCAAAAAAAAGAAATAATTCCTGATAAATGGGCGGAGGGAAACTAATTCCAAAACTAAAGTAAATCGTCTGTTGAACAGACGATTTATAGCTTAGTCAACATAAATCGTCTGTTCAACAGACGTTTTATGCCACCTACGCTAAAAACGTCTGTTTTTGGTCTTTAAAGCGTCTGTTCAACAGACGCTTTATACCAACATGTGGTAAAACGTCTGTTGAACAGACGTTTTTCCTTCTTGGCCTAAAAACGTCTGTTCAACAGACGTTTTTGACCAGAGGGTTTTTATAAAACGTCTGTTGAACAGACGTTTTTTACCAGAGCGTTTTTTTAAAACGTCTGTTCAACAGACGTTTTTGACCAGAGCGTGAACAGACGTTTTTGACCAGAAGCGTTTTTAAAGGCAGAGTTGTCTCTAATTTCATGAAATCAATTTCCTTTTTTGGCAATTTTTTTCAAGCGTAAGCATGATACAAAGTAATGTAATTTGTTAATAAAGCAATATATACAAAGTAATGATTAGAACAAAATAACTAACATATATTAAAGCAATGTAATTTAATTTGAACAAAATAGCTAACATATATACAAAGTAATGATTAGAACAAAATAACTAACATATATATAATGTTATAACTAAATAATGTGATCATAATAAACTAAATAATGTAATTTGAACACAATAATGTATGAATGTTATGTAAAAAAACAAAAATCATCTAAATAAGCTAATGAGTGCCGCAGGAGGGAGGTCTTCTATTTCGAGTTGGGTTTCGTCTTTGCTGTGGGCGCCTCTGTTGTTGGCGTCCTTGTGGAGCTCGAACTGTGGAAGGTCCCGCGGAAGATCCTGCCTCATGATCATAACCGCCCCTAATAATGTGAGATCCCGGAGTCGGTATGAAAATGGGTGAAGAGGGTCCTGAAGCGGGAGTCGGTGATGGAGAACGGGGTGGAGTACCACCTGGCATCATGTCATACTCCCGCTCAATGTCATCAGGCATATGGGCGTTTTCTTCAGTACATCGTCTTACCCTTGGCACAACCGGTGCATTTGGCACTCTATATAATTGTTGCATCTCATCAACCATGGCCAAATATTCATCACATAATTCAGGGATCTCACCAATGTCCGTCACGGCTCGAATGCGTGTAAATCCGCACGCCTAAGATAGAAATACGAGACATTAGTGATATGTTGAATTACACTAGTGTAAAAGAAATAATAAAATCATTACCATGGAGCCAATAGCTGTCCCCTGACGCGTCAAATATCGTCGGGTGATAGTATTATACCATGCCATATATCCCGCATCAACATTGGGCCGCCATCAACTGGATCACCTCGAAGAAGATGATCCCGACGAGATAACCACTCCTCAACATAGTGAAAATGTTCACTTCTCCAATCTACGGACGAGTCCGAAGATCCATAGCATACAAACCTCCTGGGTTAGTGTTACATGGTTTCTGGCACGACTGTATGAGGCCAAAGCGTCGCATGACCCTAGAGGGAAAAATGAACTCGACTATCTTGAAGCATATCAATGGAGCTTCTGCGACCAACTATCCGACTGCGTTACGACAGATGCAGGAAGACCAGTCCAAGATAGTGGTATATGGCTCCCAAATGACCTACATAATCAAAAGGTGATCGTCACTTATAATAAAAAGTGTTGATAAACATTAATGTATCGGTTTAAACTTGTGACTTACCGCTTCTGGCCGTAGAAGATCAAACATGTATCGATCTTGGACCAAAACATGAGTGGGAAGAGCGGTGACGCAGGAAATCATCCTGTCCATCTAAAGAAAAATACCAAGTTAAGTGTTTGAGATATATAAAAACAAATAGAACGTCTAAAACAACTATACATACCAAGAGCCTGCAGGACGACCAACTAACTCATGATCGCGAGCGTGAGTACGCCGAGGGGCTATCGTAGGAAAACGATCCCATGCCCAAACCTGAAGTAAGACGAGTGGGCCAGCAATGTCTCAAGCATCCGAAAAATGGCGCGGCACATCTGTCTATATAGCCATGCCAAACATGCTAACCCCCAACTCGCCTCCCTCGTGGCCTCAAAATCCTCTAATAATTGTAGAAACATAAGATGCACTAACGTATTAGATTTGTCCAAGCAACAGGAATCCACCGATCGGCTCCAAGATGTAAGCACGTGCATATCTAGCTATGGTCACATACCTGCATGACGTGGCAAACTCCTGAATGTCGCAGATAGCCATGTCAAACTAAGCCTGGCTCCACGTAAATGCTGAGGAGGTGGTATGACCCCCAATAAACGCTCGCATAATGCCACCCAGTTAAGACGCGCTCGCCGATCCACAGCTCTCCATCTACTTGGGAGACCAAACGGATCGCAACGTCTGTAGTGTGATGGTGCACTCTCCCACTGGTAAGTGGAATGTGTGAGTCTCAGAGCGCCACCTCTCCACTAATGCAGTGATAAGACTCCAATCCAAGCGTATGAAACCTAAAGTGGCCACACCATAAAAACCTGACGCTCGTAGATGTGGCACGATACGAGGATCTATAGGTCCAATAACACCCTCCCTACGTCTACAATGGAGGCTGCCCTGACCTCATTATCCCAAACCAATCGTGAGCAATGTGTGGCCTGTAAGTGTAAAAGCGGACTCATCCTGTGGCCTGGGATCCATATCCTTCAAATTTAATAAAAGACATGTATAACTATCAAGATTAATATAATAAAATACATTAATAACTCAAATTTATATTACAAATACAATCAAATTACAAATACTATGAAATTTAAATTACAAAGACCATCAAATTATATTCTACTATCAAGTATTTTTAACAATTACATCATAACTAGGGTGGTGCAACAACTTGTCTCGAAGGACATTTTCTTCTATTATGACCTTCTTGCTTGCAAAGGCCACATTGATTCTTCGTGCCTGGTTCTCTCCAATCCATCTCATTTTGAATTTGTGTACTTTTTGGTCTACCAGGTTCACGCAATTTCGTCTTATCAGGATGAATAATGGGAAAGTTAGGATTTGGCCATCTTGCTTCATGTGGAATCGGTTGGAATTGGGGAGCGTAACACTTGCTAAACTCGGATACTAAGTACGTAGGCTCAACATGTGCCCAATAGTCAATACGCCACTTAGAACACGCGGCAATGACATGTGAACACGGAATGCCATACTCTTGCCACTTTCCACACGTGCAAGTGCGATCATTCAACCTAATGATTTGTTTGTTCCCTCCTTTTGAATTAAAGTAATGATATCCTGTTCTTACTTCAAACAAACCGCTAGCTCGATCAAACATTTCAACATCATGACTTGATGCCCTTGCTTCATTATGCTCTACTTTATCGAGAGCATACCTACAATACAAGACATGTAAATCTCCAACCAATCGACATATTAAAGAAAATTACTGAGAACATGACAATGCTTACCTTGTATAAGTTTGCCCATTGTCAAGTGCACTTCTCAATACATCTTGTTGTTTGATAAAGTAATACACGCAACGATAGTATGTGAGTTGGACTAGTGCGGTGATAGGTAGCGATCGAGCCCCTTTTAGAACACCATTAATGCATTCTACAACATTGGTGGTCATGTGTCCATACCTATACCCACCGCCATGTGCTTTTGTCCACTTTTGAATTTCGATATTGTTAAACCATGACAAGCAATCCTTGTTCAAAATTTTAACTTCCTCCATCCACTTCTCAAATTTATGAATCTGACTCTGACTCGCAGCACGATAAACTAGATTTTTCAACCGCTTACTTTTGAACTTGTTGTTGAAATTATCGACAACATGTCTCAAGCAAAATCTATGATGTGCCAAGGGTTCCGCCCAACCATTATTCGGGTCATTCACAGCGGCTATGATACCCGCATGTCAATCTGAAATCAAACATATGCCCTCTCTTTATGTAACCCTAGTTCTCAAGTGATACAGAAACCACCCCCATGTGTCTCTACTTTCCTCACCAACAATAGCCCAAGCTAGAGGAAATATGTGGCCGTCAGAGTCAATAGACGTTGCAATCAACAATTTCCCCGTATACTTAGCATATAGGTGTGTTCCATCTATTTGAATGACAGGCCGAAAAAACTTAAATCCTTCTATAGACGACCCATATGCCCAAAACACGCATTCAAAAATTTTATATCCAAAATATAAAAAAAATTTCTATATTTTTGAATATAGAAATTTTCTTCAAATACGCTTGCAATACTACAATTTTTACACTTGTATCTTTTTTCACCATATCACTAATTTCTATGGCAATCAATGTCGAGTCAAGTTGGGGGTGATCTTGTGTTAAACGTGCATAAACACAAGTATGTGGCCCGACATACTGAGTAATTTCAAACAACTGGTGTGTCTTCTTTTTAATACCACTAAGTCTCCACGGACACTTGTCAGCCCATTTCTTACACCTAACAGCCCAAATAGCAGGTGTTGACTCTGTTGCCTTAAATTCATGATTTTTTTATGGAGTACCGTTTCACTTTATGTTTTAAATCTTCTTTACTTCGACATAAAAATCCTTTATACAACTCTTCATCACTCCCTATTACTCCAGGACAAGCAATCAGATCATGTTCGGGGATAGTGTTCATAACAGTCGTATTTAATTCTGAGAATGTTGGTGAGGGGGCTTCATATTCAGGACAGTCTAAATCTATACCCTCGAATTCATCATCTGTCAGGGTACTCATATCAATGAACTCGTTTCTGAGACGTATAACTTCAAACTCACCAAAAGGTAACGTATTTTCAACTTCGTTATTCTCACGTAATTCATTTGAGGTCCCTCTAGAGCCACTACGAACAACGCTTGGATTCTCATGTATTGAAACTTGAGTGTCACGGCCTATTAGGTTCTCATCTCTACTCCTAATGGACACATAAATATCTATCTTATTAGGAGGAGGCAAAGCAGTTGCAAATATGAAATTCAAATTTGCATCATTATGGATTGGGAATGATGAGAACTTAGTTGATCCATTTGATAATTGGGTGGGATATCTATACACAATCTCTGCTTCGATGGTCCTAAAATCAATGGATAATGTCTCACTCAATAGTTCAACAAAACCATTAAACTTAATCCCATACTCAATTAAAAATCCTCCACATGGGGGTTGATCATATTTTATTCCTTCCAAACCATGGACAATATTGCCATTGGCATATACGACAATTGCAAGAGTTCTTTCCGTCATTATCTATACAAGAATAATTTGCAAATTTCAAATCAATAAAATTACTATATCAAACTTAACTTTCACACATTTCTAGTCAATTTCATCCTAACTCAAGTTACTTTGCAAATATAAAACAAACTCAAAATACTCACAAAATTCTAAGTTTTTATAGCCAAATTTAATCATATTAAACTCATTCTATCCACTCAAAAAAAAAACTCATTCTATTCGAACCCACGACATACAAGACATTGCAAACTATGAAATTAGACAAATTCACATATTCAAGCAACACTTGCAATGATGTTATAAATTCACATATATTCAAAATTTAGGCAAATTTGACAAACTCACCGGAAATTGAAACTTGCTTCGGCGAGGATAGCGAGCAATACGTTGAAGAATTCAAATTTAAGGTTGCCTGAAATAACTCTTTCAAAAACAAAAACAATTTCAGAAATTTTCAATTTACAAACCCACCACACAAAAATTAACTATTAAAATCCACCATTTATGAAAATACAATTGTTACCTTCAATAATCAAGTAAAATTGGACAAAACCCACCAAAAAAGGGCACCTAACGCCGGCGAGGAGAGCAAGGAGTCGAGAGGGAGGCGAGAGGAAGAAGGGGAAGTCTGAAATTTAGGGTTGCTGAATGAGGAAGAAGAAGGGGCGTTGCCCCTTTTAGTTTCGGATCAAACTCGTCTGTACAACAGACGAGTTTGAACTGTTTCACTTAAAACGTCTGTTGTACAGACGTTTTATTAAATTTTGAGTAAAAACGTCTGTACAACATACGAGTTTACTCTGCTTCCAGCGCCACCTCATCAATCAGCGTCCAGTCATTAAAAACAGCAATATTTTTGGAATTACTTTTACTTTTACAATATTTATATCATTAATTTAAATTAATATAATATTCCTAAAAAAAATCGTCTTTTTTATGCAGAAGTTAATAGGAATTGAGAAAAAAAAATTATTAGATCCAATTAAAATCTGCAAAATCAAATAATTGACAGGCTTAAAAATTAGTTCAATCTCATTAAAAACTAACCAATCAATTTTAAAATCATATAATATCATGTAAAAAATATTTTCAAAGGGGAAAAAAATATTTTAAAAAATGTCAATTTATAACAATAATTAATTTTATGAGAATAATTCATTAATTTAATAAATTTATACAAATTTCAAACATCTCAATACCATCATATAAAAAATAATAATAAGACTTATCGTTCTCTGATACAATAAAAAATTTGATGAAATTTTTATTAATTAAAGAAAAGTGTAAAATACATTTTTTTGGTTAATTTCAGTAATGGACGAATTAATGTTGTTTATTTAAAAAAAAAACACGATCATTTATATTTATATCAAAATTACCCAAATCCACCACTAGAAAAATTAAATTACACTGTGTGAAAAAACAAAACATAACCCCCGATTTAATTTTCCTTAATTTGGCAAGATTTGAGGAAATTTATAAAATCCCTTAAGTTTTGTAAAATTAATGGAAAAATTAAATCTAAAAATAATCAAAAACTATAACTAAATTTTTTCTTAAACCATCTGAATAATTCTTTCTTCCAGAAAAATTCGAATTTCTTTCTTCTTCGATCATCTCCAACCGCCATTGATACTTCTTCAAATTCAGAAATTCGATTGATATGTAATTAATAAGATATAGTTATTAGGAGAGACAAAAGGGTAAGATAATAAACTATTAAATCGGAAACCACCAGATGATCACCACCATAATTGGTGGTTTTTGGTTAAAATTGATATTAATAGTAAACAACTATTAATTCTAAAATATGGTGTTTTAAAATGGTTATGGGTGTAATTATTTCATTAAATTAATGAAAAGAAAAGGTAGTTTTTTTTTTCTTTTAAATAAATTAAATTTTTACTATTTCCACTACAAAAAAAACTGTCAAAATGCGACCAGAAATTTGCGACCAAACAAAAGTGGTGGTTTTTTGGTGACCACCTAGTCACTTTCTTTGAAGGTTGACTTTAAGTGACCATCTGGTCACTTTTTTTGCGACCATATTGCAACCAAAAGCAGAAGTAGTCATAAAAAATGGCGCGAAAGAAGCGACCAATTGGTCACCTAAAAAAACGACCAGCTGGTCGCAGTTTTGTGACTAAAATATGTTTTGGTAGCAAAAAATGGCGCGTAATTTTGGAGGGAAAAAAGCTACCAAGTGGTCACAATTAAAAGTGACTATCTGGTCGCAATTTTTGTGACATTTATTAACTAGTGGTAGCTTAAAATTGGAGGGAAAAAAGCTACCAAGTGGTCACAAGTCAAAGTGACTAACTGGTCGCAATTTTTGTGAACTTTATTGAGCAGTGGTGGCTTAAAATTTTGGCGGGAATTAAGCTACCACGTGGTCACATTAAGAAGTGACCGGATGGTCGCAAATTATGTGATTTTATGTGACCAATAATTTATAAAAAAAAATTGGTGGAATAAAAGCTACCAACTGGTCACCAAAAAAGTGACCATCTGGTCGTAAATTCTGACTTGATGTGACTCTGGACAATGAGGAAAATGGCGGGAAATTTTGGCGGGAAAATGCGACCATATGGTAGCAAAAATACTACCATCTGGTCGCAAATGAGCAGAGGAGTCCATTATAAAATCCCTCCACCTATTGTTTGTTAGCATCAAGAAAAAAGAAAATGAGAGAGTGGATGTATGTTCGTTTGATAGACGGGTATTTGAACGATGAGTTCGTGGCTGGGGTTGAACAGTTTGTTGAGTTTTGCATGACAACTGTCTATTATGAAAAGTATGGTGGAAAGCTACGTTGCCCGTGCAGGAAATGCGACAATAGGAGAATCATACAGGTTACAGATGTGAAGGTGCATCTTTATAGTCGGGGATTTGTGCAGAATTATTATCACTGGGTGTTTCAGGGGGAAACACAGGAAATGTTCGACGCTGCATTACAAGAATCGAGACGATACGAAGGTAGCAGCTCGAATGTAGAGGTTGTTAACGAAGAACGAAATGATGAACAACAGTATGGTCAGATGCAGCAAATGATACTTGATGGTGCAGGGTATGGGGGCAATGAAAATTTCCGTGAAAGTTTAAACGTAGACGAAGATGAACGGGTTGTAGAAGAGGAAATGAATCCGGATGCACGAGATGCTAAAGACAGCCAGCCGACCATTGTACGATGGGTGTGAGGTAAGTCAACTTGCTGCTGCTACAATATAAAGGCGCAGTACAACATACCATGTAGAGGATTTGATGCGATTGCATCGTGGTTTCGTCGATGCGCTCCAGAAGAAAATAATATGCCCCACAGTTTGTACGACACGAAAAAGGTAGTGGAGGGACTTGGATTACCCGTGGAGAAAATATATTCGTGTCAAAACGGATGCATGATTTACTGGGATGTGGATGAGGACCTACATCATTGCAAATTCTGTTTTCTTCCAAGATACAAACAAGGGAAACGCGATCGATTCGAACGCCCGCATGTTCTATTTACCAGTTGACCCCACGCCCCGCGCAGCGGTTGTATGCATCGGATGTGTGACCTCGCACATGAGATGGCATCACGAGCATTCACAAGGGCGAAGGTGTTATGAGACATCCCTCGGATGCTTGGCATGGAAGCATTTAAATAATTGTCATCCGGATTTTGCACAAGATCAGAAACGTCGATTGGGCTTATGCACGGATGGCTTCAACCCGTTCGGGGCATTCGGGGCACAATATTCAGTTTGGCGATCATGGTAACCCCGTATAACTTGCCTCCCTCGATGTGCATGCGAAACCCGGTGATTTTTCTAACGGTGATCGTACCTGGGCGAAAAGTCCAAAAGTAAACTGGATGTGTATTTGCAACCACTTGTTGCGAGTTGAAAAGGTTGTGGGCTAGCGGTGTTATGACGTCGACATTTGAAGAAACAAAATTTCTTGATGTGCGCCGCGTTGATCGGGACGATCGGTGACTTCCCTGCGTATTCAATGTTGTCAGGTATGTTGATCTTTAATTGCTTGCATATACATTTTTGAGTCGTGTTTAGCTTTTGTTATTGCTTTCCTTAGTCGGTGTAGTTAATTGTGTGAACCTTAATTTCCTCCTCTTAAAGGATGGAGTACGGCGGGGACATACGCATGTCCACATTGCATGCTAGACACGGATGCATTTTATCTCGAAAGCGGTCGGAAAACTTGTTGGTTTGAGTATCACCTGTCGATTTTTGCCGTTGAATCACACTTTCCGTTCAAACGGCAGGACTGGAAGAAGGGTCGACGAGTAAGAAAACAAACCCTCCCGACCATGTATAGTGGAAGACAGATTCTTCACCGGTATAGATGCTATAGGGATGCGAAGATTACAGTGGAAAGTGCAGAGAGTGCAAACAATGCGGCTGGGAAAAACACGGGTTGGAAGAAACGGAGTATTTTTTGGGATCTATCGTATTGGGAAGATCTACTGATTAGACACAATCTTGATGTAATGCATATAGAGAAGAATTTCTTCGACAACATTTTCATTACGATTTTGAACGTTCCGGGAAAAACGAAGGACAATAAGAAGGCACGTTACGATATACGGGAGATATGTCACCGTCCTGAGTTAGAGCCTGACAACAATGATAATTACGCAAAAGCAAAGTACATGTTGACGACGGATGAAAAGAAAACATTATTTGAGTGGATCAAATCCATCAAATTCCCGGACGGATACATTTCGAATTTGAGTCGGTGTATAGACAGTCAAAAACATATCATGTTCAGGATGAAAAGCCACGACTGTCATATATTCATGCAACGATTGATGCCCGTCGCGTTCAGACCGTTCTTAGAGAATAGACATTGGGAGCCGCTTGCCCTGTTGAGTGTTTTTTTTAGGGACTTGACATGTACAGAGCTGATGGAAGCCACTGTCGCTTCAATGAGTTCAGAGATCGCCGTTATTATTTGTAAGTTGGAGCGAATGTTCCCCACCTGGCTTTTTTGACTCCATGGAGCATCTTCCAGGTGCATCTTCCATACGAGGCATTCTTAGGGGGTCCCGTACATTACACTGGATGTACCCATTTGAAAGGTAAGCACAGTTATTTTGTAATGTACGCGTATGAATCAAGATAAGTGATCATCGAATGTTAATTATGTTTTGTACCCACAGTACTTACGTCGGTTGAAAAAGATGGTTGGAAATAGATCACGAGTAGAAGGATCTATCGTAGTGCGTGCACTGACGCAAGAGACTACCACATTTTGTTCATACTACTTTGATCAACACATTGCAGAGCAGTTTCGACCGGCGAAACGAAACATTGTTGAAAATTTACTTGAAGGTGTTGACATGAACGACTTGCCGATTTTTACGGAACCTGGCATGACAGTTGGAAGATCAATGCGTAGGCCGTTGACTAATTCTTAGTATCACGTAATGCAGCCATACGTGTTATGCAACTGCGCAGAGATCGAGCCTTACATAGAGTGAGTTTGTAACTTAACATTATTTCATCGCATAAACAATTACAAACTATTTGCTAACTATGTTTCTAACATACAGATTATTTCTAAACGTATACGTTCGAATGACACGAGTTGGTCTTACAGACATTGAGGAGGGGTCAATAATTGACAAAGAGTTTCGTTCTTGGTTCAGTGCATACGCGAGTTATTTTAAATTGTCAAAAAATCGTTGCATTATGTTGAAATAATTACTATCTTCCTAACATTACTGTATGTGGACAATGACATAGGTTGACTCCCCTACATTACCGGTGGATGATCCTCGAATCATTTCTTTGGCAAAGGGACCTGGAAGGATAGCAAGGTCGTATGGTGGATACGTGGGTAACAGTTACAGATTTCAAACGAAGGCGCATTCAGTGAACAGGGCAACAAACAACAGTGATGTTTGCATAAAAGGTCACGTGTTGGGCACAAACGAAGACGATTACTTCGGAGTAATCGATGAGATTCTTGAGATTCAATACGCAAGTCCGACGCTAAAACGCATTGTTCTGTTCAACTGCACTTGGTTCGAGACAACCAGGCGAGGCGAGTCCGTAAGATTGATCATTTACAAATTGTTGAGGTAAACAAGTCTAAGCATATGCGCGCCGATAGGTTTGTCCTGGCTTCACAGGCGATTCAAGTTTATTACCTGAACTATCCGATTAATAGGCGAGATCCGGCCAGATTGGTTAGTTGTTTGTAAAGTTAAACCACGCCAGGTAGAAGAAAACTTGTCCGAGAAAGACGACCATGCAGAGGAAGTGTTGCTTTTCAAGAAGATGAGATAAGATCTCGTGCAATCGACGATGGTCGAATGCAAGTAATGTTCGGTCCTTTGAACGATGGAACGATAACATTGCATGATGATGATGATACAAATGCTTCCACTTCTCACGCACGTGACATTGATGATGAATTTATTCGAGACGATGAATCTGATGAAGAAACAGAAGAAGAAGAAGAAGACTGTATATGACGGACTTCTTGGAGACGATGATGAATGAGATATTTCGTTAACTTGATTATTCAAATGTGTGTGTATGTGTTTAATTAATTAAAACTATTTCTTTTAAGGAATGATTAAAATATATAGCTCAGTGCAAAAGACGGGGAATTACCAAAATAATAGGAAAAGCCTATACATAAATATTTATAGTTTGAATAGTTGTAACCTAAATGAATCTATATAAACTAAAACTCTCATTTTATTATTAATTAATAGTTAATTTAAATATGATAATCTATTCTTAGTTGAATAAATTATTAAACAAAAAAATCTGCTATATACTATTTGTTATGGGTGAAAATATCGCTAAGAGTGAAGTGACCACGTGTCGAGCATACGAAGAGACACGAGGTATTTCAAACTCTTTAGGCCTACGCGAGCGAGCCTGGTTATATGAGTGTGCCACGCACGACGGACCCGACCTCCACCACTAGCGGAGAACATACCATCAAGAGAGGTCCGCAAACATCTCGACTGACCAGGACCACGAGGCACAACCATCTAATTATTGATGGAATGACTAAATCGCAGGTGCGTATAGACGCGGACCCATCTCAAAGAAATATAGACTAAGTGTCCAAGAAAGAAGCTCCGCTGCTGTGCTGTGCGCATCTACCCCCACCTCAGAGGAGCGTAGGTGTACACCTACATACCAGCTACCTACACACCTACACCCAATCAAGACCCAACACATGGACCAATCCGTGTGTGACACGTGGCTTGATGACATCATCCATTTCCACTCCTATAAATAGGAGATGAGAAATGGCCAAAAGGTGATTCATTTTCATTCCTCATTTGTTCTAACCACTAGCTCTGCTCTGCTCTAACTTAAGCATCGGAGGGTGTTAGGCCGGCACCACACCGGTGCTACTAGCTCTATTTGCGCAGGTGACGTAGCGGACCACTTCCGTAAGTTACCACCTACGTAGTAGGACACCCACGCAAATTACCTCCGACGCGGATCATCACCTCCGACTCAATACAAATTTATTGTTCGTTGCACACGTGGAAGAAAGAGCGGCATTGGCGCGGAGCACGCCCGCGCGTTACACTTAGTACCATTTTCACACAACAACACTATTTAACTGAAATAAAATAAAATTTGAGACAATTTTAATAGAAATGAAACTACTTTAAAAAAAATGGCCACCAACCATTCTCCGTTGTAATTTTTCCATTATTCAAAATTTAAATCTATAAAATAATTAAAAAAAAATTAAATCTTCTAAATAGTTCTTCCAGAAAAATCGAATTATTTTTCTTCGATCTCCAACCGCCATTAATACTTCTTCAAATTTTGAAATTTTTAAAAGAGAATCACCTTTAGCTTAACACAACCCAACCAAAGATGATAAGTCAAATGCAAAGCTCGAAAAACTATTTCAATTGGATAAACTACAATACAGTAAGTAGCAATAACACAGTAACCAACATATTATATCCATGAACTCAGAAACTTAAATCTACAAAATTCAACAATTTTCAGTAGAAATGTCAAAGAAAAAAAGATTTCCAAAATTATGATAAACAATAAGACCTCCCTAAGCAATTCAGGCTTTTGCTACTTGTTCTCTTCCTTCTCAGCCTGTGCTGCCTTCTTCAATCTAGCACCAACATCTATTCGAAGCAATTCCCATCTAAACAATCTGACCTTGAATACAAAAACAAATAGTTTTAAAGTCAAATCAATCTTCATTATGTTGACATTCAAGATAAGGAATAACAATCCTTAAATCAAAGGAGATTGATTTGAAATTTAAGATTTAAAGAAAAAAAAGTCAACTTTAAATTTAAAATTTAAAGTCAACTTTTAAAAGCCAACATCTGTTAGAAAATCCATCCAAATTAACAGAGAAGAATTTTTTTAAAATTTCTGAATATTATATTTTTATTTATTAACTTGAGTTAACTTAATTCTCTTTCTCTCTCCTCTTCAAACGTCTCTCTCTTCTCTTTCACGAAAAGCCATGAGGTTGATTTATGCCCTTTTCTTGCAAATATATATTTTCATAAAAATATTTATCTCAATTTTTCATATATTAATGTAACGCCTCGGGTTTTTGGTAAGTTTTGAATTAATAAAAAAATATTTTCTCTTTTTGAATCTCTTAAATTGTTTAAGAATAAAGTGTTTAAAATTAATTCTTATTATTAAGAATTAATTTAAAATATCTTTAGACTTAGATATTAGAGGGATTTTATTTATTAAACAAATGATTTTTTTTTTAAAAAAAAAAAAAAGGGTGTGGGCGTAAAAGAAAGGAGGAAAAGGAAAAGGGGACAGTCATCTCAATTACTCATCTTGCTTCACGTGAAAACCTAGACAGAAAGAGGTAAGGTATCCTTCTTCTTCATCTCCTTCTTTAATCGTTTGGGTTGTGAAATTAATCGATTTCAGCTAATCGATTCATAACTTCTTGGTCTCTAGGTGTGAGTCTCATTACGTTTTCTTTGGTGGAGTTGTGAAGGATTTTGAGAAGAGCCTTTTCAAGATTAAAAGTGAGGTGATATTCCTATTCTTGAATTTTCTTGAAATTTCATTCTTAAAAACCTTTTTAACACATAAAAACCCTTTGAAAAATATCATTCTTTTCTCCAAATTTTCAATTTATTTCAAACCCTAGAAACCCTATTTCATGAAATATTGAAGAAAAACCCTACCCAATGTTGGAAACACCACGAGGCCAGGGGGGTGGGGGGGGGGAGAGGGAGGCGGCCGCCGTCGCTGCTCCAAAGAAGCAGCGGCAGCCCCTTTAGGGGCTGCTCTTGCTTCCTTTTGCTACTCTGTTTCGCCGTGGGTCCTCGTGTTTCATTCTTGTGTGTATGGGTAATTTTTAGGATGCATTTTAAATTGATTAGGTGGTGTTTTCAGGTGCTTGGAAATTTTTTTAAAGGGGCTTAAAGTTTAGTATCTTTTTGCAAGCAAAGGTGAGTAGAAGTTGTTAAGGCTTGAATTGTACTATGTTTGTTTTCCTTTTTCTTTAACATTATAACCTCTTGAAATTGGAATTAAATTTGGATGTTTAAAAGTATAAATGAGGTTGATTGGGTTGAATCAAGAACTTGGAAATTTAATGAAAATCATGCTTAAAGGATTGAGATGTTTAAGATGAAATTTTTGGGTGAATTTTTATAAATGTCGTTTTGCGTGATATTGCCCAACTAGGAGAATTTAGGCTTAGGTGGCTAGTAGAGACTGATGCTGGACTTATTTTGTGTTTCGATATGTTGCTTTTGGATTTGCAGGACTTTTTGGGAGTTAGATATATAGTCGTTATGCCGCCGGTTTGTCTTTAGAAATTTTAGAATTTAGGTTTCGAATAAGGAGCGAACTGGTGTAGGTTTAGGCTAGTTTCACCTCTAGATTTGTAATAATATTTAGAAGTGACTGAAACTGACCCAAAGAGTATAGTAGGATGTTTTTGGGTTGTTTTGAGGCGAGTTTAAGGTAGAATTCCAAGGGTTGTAATTTAGGGAATTTTAGCCTTTCGGTTGGGGTTGGTTAAGGAAAGAAAGATGGTTGGTTGTTGGAGCTTCATGGTTGACGTTGTGGGAATCATATTATTTTAAATTACCTTGGGTAATATGGTTGTAGGTTCGCGTTAGGCAAGGTCTTATCTAATGAAGAATAGCCGTTAGGGGAGCTTATTTAGTGTGCACAACTTAAATAACACCTAACGGGGCAGGTTCATTCCATCCGTACAATGGAAAATAATATCCCTAAAGGATTTAAATTGTAGAAAAATTATGTTTAAATTCCTTATGGGCATAGTCTCTCTTTGTTTGTGAATAAAGAGGAGAGTAAAGGTATTAACGGGAAAGGTTTCGAATAGTTTTAAATTGTAGAAAAATTATGTTTAAAACTAATTCGGATAGAGATGACTTTTAAGTTTTGAAGTAAGGTTTATGACTCCTTGGGATTGAGTGTTTTATCGGATGTCGGTAAGGACGTATATGGACTTAAAGTCCTAGGAAACCTCTCAATGGCACGATTCTTTCTTTAACAATTTTCTATTCACTGGGCGTAGCCTCATGATGCTACACTTATTTTTTTTTCAGGTAAAGGAAAGAAGAAAGCTGGTAAATGATGGATTCGTGGCGGGGGATTGGTTGATGTGATTTTGCACACCGGCGATGTTTATTCTTTTCTTTATTGAATGGTCGAACGAATTATGTTCTTTTGGATATTCGTTGTTGGGTTATTTATTCGTGTCGAACTTTTGCTTTTGATTGAAGTTGTTGTTTTTTTTTTAATTTATTCGTTTATTTCAATTGATTTTAAGGATTTTGTTTTTGGAATGACTGGTCTGAACTAAATGATTAGTTTTTTTAATTTCGAAATAAATCTCATGTTGAGCATATTTACTCTTATTTTCGCTTCCGCTGCTGAAATTATGTTTTCCATGTATTGGAAAATTTCGGGTTGTTACAATTAATATATCATATTTCACTCAAAATGATGTTGTGTTCTAAATTAATTTAATTTGATCGATTTTACTTATTTTAATATTAACAATATAATGTAAATAATCAACTGATGCAAAAAAACAACATCATGTAAATAAAGATAAAATCTATTTGACGTAAAATTATGTTACTTTAATGTAGAAATCTTAACTAATTTCAAATAAAATGTAAGGTTTGTTTTTTTTTTTTAATGTGAGGTTATATTAAACATTATATTTTAATGATATTAAGGGTGAACATGGTGGGACGGGGTAGGGTCGGGTAACCTGTTTACACCCTGACCCTGTTTAAGGGTAAAAATGACACCCCGCGATCCCACGGCATTTAACTGTCGAGTTTGGGGTCGGGGTTAACGGGAATTGGCGGGGTGGGGTTGGGTTCTAAATGGATAGTAAATAGGGTGTAAATGGGGTTGGGTTATAAAATAGATAGTAAATGAGAGTTAAACAGGTAATAAATGAGGTTGAGTTATAAATAGGTAGTAAATGGGTGTAAGTGGATACTAAATGGGGATGTAAATGAGTCTTAAAAAAAAATAAGAAGTAGTAATCGGGGTCGGGGTCGGGGGCCCGATGGGGTCAAACCCCATCATCCAGACCCCGCCCCGTTTGTTAAACGGGGCATAAATTCACACCCGACCTTGATTACACCCTTACATGGGGTGGAGTTCATGTTCACCCCTAGGGATCAGTAATCAAACTTATAATTGAGATCTGATTAACTATTTCCAAAACATTGATTTCATAGGTTAGCTATTTTGCATTTATTTCAATTAGGACAAAAATGCATCATTCATTTATATACATTCTATTGATATATATATATATATATATATATTGTATGTATGTATGTATGTATCTATATATATATATATATATATATATATATATATATATATATATATATATATATATATGTATGTATGTATGTATGTATGTATGTATGTATGTATGTATGTATGTATGTATGTATGTATGTATCTACTTTGTGTTTTCAATATTATAAACCTTTTATTTAAAATAAATACTCCTTTTCATTCATATAATAGTATTAAAAAAATTCATTATAGCAAGAAAGTAACAATCCAAACCATTGAAACTAATAATAAGAGGAAAACTTTAACATTTCTGATTTTCGCCTGCCACCATCATCTTAAGAGAATTATAATTTGGCGACTCGAATTCACAAACCCAGAAAGATTTGCCTTGTCTTTCATACCTAATTTTAATTTCCCCATTCTTTGGATTATAAGAAAACAAATAGCTTCTTTCAACAAGACATATAATCTCTCCATTCTCACAAACTTTGATTAGTTGAAGCAATCCATATTCCACACCCCAAACTTTTGGCATGTCTTCAATAACATAAACTTTTATCCATGATTCTTCTCTCCCTTCATTGCCTAACATAATCCACACTTCAAATTCGCGACATCGTTTAGGTTTACGTCTGTCAAAAAGAATTGCACAAAGGCGACCGTTAAAGACTTGAATATATACTGACCAATTATTTATCGAATCGACTACCGGAAGAGAAAAAATTTCGAATTTCTCATCATCGACATCAAAACGAGCTATGATTTTCTTCCTGTCACCATCACGTCCAACCCAATAAAGAGCTCCATTTAAGTAAACACCATCGTACGAATGGTACATATCCATCTCAAAAGGTAGAAGCTTGACCCACTTCCATCCCTTACTAGAACCCAAAGTGAAAATCTTTAGAGTCCAACGTGGGGTGTAATTAACACGATCTTCACTAAAACAAATCCTTACTAGTTTGTATTGCTTCGTCTTAATGCCAAAACCCAATCCGCATGATAATTGGTCATAGCGATCATATGTTGTATCACGTCTTGAAAGTTTCACTTTCATATACTCATTTGTCAATGGATTCAATATCCAAAAATTATTACTATTATTTCCACCATTTATACAAAGCAATCCATTACATGAATTAACTATTCTAAAACCGGACCAATCTCTCTTGAAATTAAATGAAGCAAGAAACTCAATCCCATTGGAATATTTTGAATCAAAATCCAAACAAGACATATAGAGAAAATTAGGCCATTTTTCAATCGATTGCGAGCCTTGGAATATAGATCTTCGTGTTCGATCATATAACTCATAGAAAAAGAATGATTTTGGAGCTAATTTGGGAATGGAACTGAAAGAATTATCTAAAATCATATCATTCCAATATTTACAAACGAGACGGCAATAAGGTAAATTCACACCATAGAGTTTGGAGAATATTACCTGAATTATTTGCTGAGGAAGCTTTGAATTTATGTTAATTTTCTTTCTTCTTATATCCATTGATGATTCTATGAAGAAAGAGATGGAAAAATATCAAAATGGGTGTAGCCTCAAAATTATTAGGGTTTGTGAATCCAGAAATTATTCTATATACAGTGAGCGGTGAAAACAAATTGAAGGAAGCAAGTTTAAATATAAAAAATAATAACAAGACTTATCATTCTCTGATACAATAAAAAATTGATGAATTTTTTTTTTAATTAAAGAAAAGTATAAAATACATTTTTTTGGTTAATTTTAGTCATGGACAAATTAATGTTATTTATTAAAAAAAAACACAATCTTTTATATTTATATCAAAACTACCACCAAAAAAATTAAATTACATTGTGAAAAGACGAAATATACCTCCAATTTAATTTTCCTTTTATTTGTGCAAGATTTAAGGAAATTTATAAAATCCCTTAAGTTTTGTAAAATTAATGGAAAATTTAAATCTAAAAATAATTAAAACTATAGCTAAAAAAAATCTTAAAGCTTCTGAATAGTAATTTCTTTCTTCTTCAATCCTCTCCAACCGTTATTAATACTTCTTCAAATTCTGAAATTCGAATGATATGTAATTAATATGATATAGTTATTATGAGAGATAAAATGGTAAGATGATAAACTATTAAATCGGAAACCACCATATCACCACCATTATTGGTGGTTTTTGGTTAAAATTGATATTAATAATAATCAACCATTAATTTTGAAATATGGTATTTTAAAGTGGTTATTGGTGTAATTATTTCATTAAATTAATAAAAAGGAAAGATAGTGTTTTTTTTTTCTTTTAAATAAATTAAATTTTTATTATTTCTTAAAATTATATATATATATCCAATTGCTTTACCATAGCTCATGGTTTTATGACCACTCTTATTTCTCTTTTTTTTTTTGTTTTTTTTTTAATTGTCCTCCTATTTGTCATTACCATTTTGTTGATTCAATAATTTCTATTCAATTAAAGATATGCTTCTTTCAAATCCTTTAATGGTTGGTTGAAGAAATAATGTTTTGTTTAAATAAAATGTAATTTTTTAAACAAGATTAGAAATTTAAGAGAAATTAAAATGTTTTAAAAATGAGAACCAAAAAAGCAAGCTAATACGTGAAATCGCAAAAATGATTATCAAATGGGTTGAAGAAGATAGCTAGATACTAGGCCACGTCATTAATCTCCATGGCAAAAAGAGACTTGATGATTCATGGTTACTTTAGTAAACTCTATTTGGAAATTTGGGTAAATTGACCTCCAAAATCTTAAAATAATGTTTATTGACCTCCATTCTCAAATTAACCTTTTTTGACCTTTTGATGATGTCACTTTGGTATGAAATATCAAAAATACTCTTCACTTTATCTTCTCCAAATTTCCATTCCACTTATCTCTTCTCCAACTCTCCCTCAACTTTCCAACTTCCATTGATCTTCATCTCCATTGATCTTTAATAACCATTGTTTCTTCTTCATCTATCAACTTCAACTTCCATTAATTCTTCATCTCTAACAACGAAAAGGTACACGGCGATTCGAAATCCATGGAAATCCATGGATTCCATACCTCCGGATTCCGAACAACACAACAACAAGAAGAATAAGAGGAAGAAGAAGAATAAGAATAAGAAGAACCCATGTTTTTAGCTTCATCTTCAATGGGTTTCGTTCATAATCTTGAATAAAAATGGGTTTCGTTCATCATCTTGAATAAAAAAAGTGGGGGAACTCCGGAATCCGGAAAAAGAAAAAGAAAAAAATTCTTCGAATTCCGGAGATCTCCTCCGAAATCCGGAGGTAGTCCTCCGAAATCCGGAGTTGACCTCCGGAATTCGAAAAAAAAAAAAAAAAAATCTTCGAATTCCAGAGATCTCCTCCGGAATTCGATTCCGGAGCTTCGGAATTCGGAGTTGACCTCTGGAATTCGATTCCGGAGCTTCCGAATTTGGAGTTGACCTCCAGGAATTCGAAAAAAAAATTCTTGAATTGGGAGATCTCCTCCGAATTCGATTCCGAGCTCCAGGAATCCGGGAGATAGACCTCCCGGAATTGAAAAAAAATCAAAATTATTATAAGAAATTATAGTTATTGTGATTTAATTCGAAATTAGAAAGAAAAAAAATATAAAATAAAATAAAAAAATGTGGCTACCTCCGGAATTCAAAAGAAGAACTAATTTTAAAATAAAACTACATTTAAACTAAATTAGATAACTAATTAACAAAAAAACCACATTTAAACTAAATTAAATAACTAATTTTAAAATAAAACTACATATAAACTAAATTACCTAACTAATTAAAAATAAAACCACATATAAGTTAAATTAAAAAAAAAAAAAATTAGGCCCTGCTGCCCAAAATTCCGGAGGACCGGAATTCAATTCCGGTCCTCCGGAATTATTCCAGAGAAAAAAAAAAAAGAAATGGATTCCGGAGGTTGAGATCCGGACCTCCGGATTTCGGATCTCCTGAATCCGGAGATCCGAATCCGGAGATCCGAAATCGAAGGACTTGATTTCCATTATGGAAATCCTTTGATATCTTGAAAATCCTTCGATTTCCAGGAAATCAAAGGATGGAAATCCTTCGATTCCAGGAAATCAAAGGATTTCCAAGGAAATCCTTTGATTTCCAACATTGGAAATCGAGATTTCCATTGATCCATGGAAATCAAAGGATTTCCATTTCCGGAAATCCTTCGATTTCGAATGGTTAGATGAGAATCAGTGGTTTCGAATTGTTGTGTAGCTTTTCGTTGTTAGATATGAAGAATCAATGGAAGTTGAAGTTGAAAGATGAAGAATCAATGCTTGAAGGATGATGAGAAGTTGAGATGAAGATGAATTTCTTCTTCTTTTTGGATGGGAGAGATGAGAGTGGAGATGAGGGTAGATTGGAGTTTTCACACAAAGATGACATCATCATAAGGTCAAAAAAGGTTAAAATGAAAATGGAGGTCAACAAACATTAATTTAGGATTTTGGAGGTCAATTTACCCAAATTTCCACTCTATTTCATATGCATGAAATTTAAATGCAAAATAAATTGATATTTAATATCTCACTTTCTTTTTGTGGTTTTCTAATATTTTTTGTTATCTATATATCATGCGAGTTATAACAGTCATACAGATTTTGTTCGCATCTCAGATAAATCAAAAAAAAATTAAAATACAATATAATTATGTCAATTTATGAAAAATATACATTGATCAAATATATTGAATTAAGACGGGGAATTACCAAAATAATAGGGAAAAAAATATACACAATTATTTATATAGCACAAAAATTAAAAACATTAAAATAACATATTACTTCTAGTTCAAAATTAAAATAACATATTATTTCTAATTCAATAAAGTTTTACTTCTGATTCAATAGAACGGTTAGACACCTTTACTATCTAAAGTTGAATAAACTAAAACTCTTATTTTATTATTAGTAAATAGTTAATTTAAATCTGATAATCTATTCTTACTTCAATAAATTATTAAACAAAAAGAATCTGCTATATACTATTTAACTAAAAAACCAAAAGTAGTACATACATAAAATTTGAGATTTTAATAGAAATGAAACTACTTAAAAAAAAACAGCCACCAACCATTCTCCGTTGTAATTTTTCCATTATTCACAATTTAACATTGTTAAACCATTTTAAAATTCAGGAACCATAAGAAAAATCAAAATAAAAAATTAGAAGCTGATAATTATCAAATCATCATGTAAATCTCCAACAAAACTTCATCCATGGAAAGACTGTTTATGTTATCTTCTTGGTTGTTAATCCGCTTGTTTTGATCTGCCATCCCCAAGGAATTGGTCTACTAGTCTAGCTACAGCATTTGCTAGATCAGCTGCTGCTTCCTGCGTAGATGCTTCCGCATAGACACGAATAACATCCTCCGTTCCCGACGGTCGTATGAAACATCGGCCTTGAGGATATTTTGCTGCAACACATACGTGGAAGATTCTAGACATTATTATTTGTAGAATGTGCAAGAGAATATTGAGCTGATTAAGTGGGATACCATGTCATGCAATTACAAATCATGAGAGGATCTCATATAAAATCACAGCCATTGCTGGTACTGGATTCCAGTTTAGGGTAGAATCATTTCAAGGAATCAAATAGCAACATGATACGGGCGACAGCAAAACTAGTTTTTTGGCCGATAAATGGGTTGACAATCCAACCAATGAGGTACCTTTTTCGAAAAAAGTTTCATGTGGCAGTAAATGGGGTGGAAACCTCAAGGAAGAAGCTTACTACGTATACGCAGTCGTGGAATTTTCAAGGCTGATGGGACGTCTAAATGCTAACAACTATGGGGTGCTAAGGAGAATTCCTCGGGAGATTTCTCTAGTAGATCCATGTTTTTGGAACTCACATTGGCAAAGTCAATTTTAGACAAGGGTTTGGATTAAGGTGATTTGGGAAGGAAAGCTGTCATAGAAAGTTGAGATTTTCTATGGACTGTACTAGCCTTTAAGCAATACTGCAAACAGAATTCAAAGGTGTCCAATCTAGTTATAATATCCAAATTGCAGCGTGTATTATGTAGGGAAAGGGAGGATAATCAAATCAGCAGCATCAATTTTTCATTGTCATTAAGATTGTTCCATGTACGGTCGACTTGTACTCCTTAGAGTTGACTAATTGGACAGCATAGAAATGTGACCGAGTAAAAACAAGAAATGGATTGCACTTGAAAAATAAAATACTATGCAAAGTGTCAATTGCAACAAAATAATCAAATGGATAAAGGTTCGTTATAGTTGTTACCTGTTTCTAAATTGATAGCTTCTTGTATACCACGGGGCTTCACAACCACAGTTTCTGCATTGGTCGTTGCAACAGCTGTTCTATCAAAAACTTTCACCTGTAAGTTAAGTTAAGAGTCAAATTTTCAAATCAAAGAACTGAATGATGAATGCTCGATAAATAGTTCTACAAGAAAGCAATAAATAGGCATGTTCCCACTCTCCTAGACAAATACAATTGAATCAGCAAAGTTGGTACCACTCAAAACTCCAAGAGTAAGGTGACAAGGGTCAGAAGACTTCTCACAGGCAAGGCAACACACGAACAAAAAAGATATCTAGTTATACAAAGGTGAAAAAACACTCAAGTTAGCCCTTTTAGTCTCTCTTATTACAGACGGTTGGAGGAGCAAGGGGCTGAGAGTGAAGAATCTTCTTGATCATGATATTACCAATCATTTGAGGCAATTAACATCAAACTTATATGTTAAAGAATAAAGTAAGGGACCCTATGCCAGGAATAGAATCAAAAGGTCACAGCTAACCAACCCAGTAAAAAATTAAATCCTACCTATGTAACCCCCATTGTATAAATTAAATGAATTCAAGACCACACAAACAGAAGGATCGGAGATATAGTCTTAATAATTGACCACCCATAATTTGCCTAGGGCATCGTACTGGGGAAGTACACATCCAAAGATTGACTACATTCTAAAATTATTTCAGTGAAGACAGAAGATTGTACAACAGAATTGAAGGCCAAATGAGAGAGCTTCAGAGACAGAAAATGAAAGGTTAAATTCATCAAAATGAATAAAAGGGGAGGACCAAATGTACTTGTAAGAAAATTTAATAATGCATTCTACAATAAAATGGATACAGTAGATAGTGCATGTGCAACTAATTCTATTGTTAAAGCTCACCCTAAAGAAAGCTCTAAATATACCACAGTAATAAGAAAGTGCAGAAAAGTTACAATTAACATAAACCTTGAGCTGCCTACTCGGTAGATCCTGATAAAGCTCACTCCATCTATGTATCGACCATTTTTTGTGCCGCAAAATAGCCTCAACCAAAAGCAAGCCACTCAGAGCATCTCCCACGGCTTGGTTAATCAATTTACTGCTGCCAACAGTCTCAAGGCGGCACTTTCATGTTCTGAATCTGAAACAAATAATTAATTAATTTATATACTTCAAAAATAAATGACAAACATCATACTAAAGACAATGTCAAATATAACCTTTAGACACATTGGAGAGCCCCTTACGAATGATGACTAACCAACTTAAGAAGTATTCTGAGAACAAAACAGTCCCATGACCATTTGCTTCAAAATAAATCCCAATATCATATTCAGCAGCCTTCTCATGCAAGTATTTCACTCCTGTGGGAGTAAACACTACTTCTAGTCCCAACTGTTTGAGGTACCTTGTCGACGCTCCATTTGCATAAGCAGTTTGTACAATGCCAAGACGGGGCTGATAATCAATTTTGGCTGCTATATCTATCTCCTCTAATATTGTTAATTGTTCCTTGATAAATACAGCAAATAAAGATAATATCTTGTCCCCATCAACAAGATCAATCTTGGAACAATTTTTCAATGGCACACTAAAATATACAAGCCGATCAGCATCTCCATCAAAACTAGCACACCTAGAAAGCTAGAAGCATCCAAGTGTTCAGTCCTACCACAGAAGCAGCATATAAAACACTCTAAACACCAAAGATAACAAATTGACAATGCTGAACTTTTTTTAATAAGAATTAATGCTAAAATTAGAAACTGCCCACCATCCAAAAGGTCCATAATGAGGAATGATGAAGATGGAATAAAAATGCTATATCTATATGAGATAATTCCAAAATTTCTTAAGTTCCTGTTGACAGTCATCCACCATTGACTCACTAAAACTAACTTTAGAGTTGTCCCTAGTTTAGATTCAAAAATGGCAGTGAAGCTGACTGACAAAACATGACGTACAGCTGCCAAGTTGATGAAATATCAGTATACAAAATTAGAGATCAATTTTTTCGTACTTAAAGAACAATATATTGATTGTTGTGAATGAAATGACGTATATGCAGATTATTATAATAGCTTGTCCAGTAAGCCATGCTTCTTTCTTTTCTCCAGCAAACGAAAGCTGAAATATAGAGATTCTAAAGATACTTATAGGGAAAATATAAAACTATTATATACGATAACCATGTGAAGCTTTACCAGTCAACAATAAGCAATGATTCAATGACTGACCTGATCCCAACATCCAGGGGACCAAAGCTACGTGGAACAACCTTCTCTTTCTGAACATAATCAGCACCTACTCCTTCATTGAGTATGCCTTCTCCTTTTCCAGAGTTTTGAATCTCAATAGCCAAACCATTCAACATTTCCTTCAAAAGTTCTACCTTTTGTCCACCCACCCCAATAGCCCCATCCACAACTAGTTTGTCATCCCAATCATTCAGTTTACTATTACTTGGGATCAGATCCAAGAAGCACCTACCAAACAAAAGTCTTTACAAAGTACTCCAAGCTGGTAAAAACTTCAAATAAATAAATAAAAACAAACCTAAAAGAGTTAGAAAACAGTTGAAAATAATCCAGTTCTGATGCCTTCATGCCTTTATTCTGGGCACGAACCATCCAATGTAATTGTGGGGTTGTTAAGATTCCCATATCATGAGCAACGGCTCCAATAATTGAACTAATTCTCTTCAATCAAGTTTACGTGGTTGAAGTCAACAACTAATAACTTATATCACTAAGAAGGAATGAAACAAAAACAAAACAAAATAAAGTACTATTTCATAGTAAGAGGGCTCATACATGTTTAGCAGCATCAAGAAGCGTTTACCCACTTGGCCTAGTATCTCTAGCCACCAGAATATGAGCCGACTTTGTTCCACTTAATGAGATATTTTCCTTCTCCACGAATTCGGTTACTAACTGTTTGTCAATTTGGTAACATCCCACGTCATAAATTCAGTGTCCATATATTCAGGCAAGTACATAAAGAAACAATAATGGTCTCACCCTCCAACAAAATTAACTATCCTAGCCGTAAAGTCAACATTTTCAAGAGAAACAATCCCCCAATCACCTTGCCTAGTCAAAAGAGAAACAATCCCCAAATCACCTTGACCTAGTCAAAAGGCTAACTTCAAACCAGAAGGTTATGTGTTAAAATCATGAAGGTCACCTATATTATCCTACGATATTTAATTACTTTTTTACCAATTGTTAAATGGGAAGAATTTTGGTGAGGTGGGATTCGAAACTTCGAACAACACAATTACAAAATTGGTTTTTAACCACTCTACTAGTCTATTGTTGCACCTTGTGCTCCTACAAGTTTCTTAACGTCAAATGTTGCAATGTCTTGTCCATGAGATTAGTTTATATGTGCATAAACTGATCCGAACACTCGTATTTATTTAAATAAAAAAATCCCTCCGCCACTCTCTTTTCCTCCATGTACCATTCCCCAACATCTCCTTTATCACTTCATTAGAGATGAGAGAGGTAGAAGAAGATAAGAAAACAAGTGGAACATTTTAACAAAGAGACATACCCGAATGAGATCTTGAGAGGAAGATGCATTGGCAAGGGCATCAGAAAAGGGTTCCCAATCTTGGGTCAGCATTTCACCACTTGGGTCAGCGATTTTGACCCCATTATCAGATACTTGATTGTGAGAAGCCGTAATCATCAACCCAATCACAGACCCAGTTTTCAAAGCTCTCAAAGCTGCAAGAATCCCCACTCTATAAACCGTTGAAAGAAGCACAGAAGCATCTGCCCTAAAACCCGCTGTTCCATAAGAAAATCTTAATCCTAAAACAACACAAAATCAATCAACAATAGAAACAGTGTTTAAGAAATCAAAAGAAAATGCAGTTAGTAAAAATAGAGAAAAAAAACCTTGAGGAAGTGGAAAGCGAGACGATGAACTGAAAAGAAGATTGTGTTGTTCTGTGTTCATGACTTCACAAACTGGCCTGATTTCTCACTGAATGAAGAAGCAACATGAATAACAAAATCAGACACCATGAAAATACCAAAATCAAAAAAAGATCAAAGATAGGGGCAAAAAATTAAAGATTGAAAAAGGAAGAAATCGATCAAGGGAATTTCACAAGGAAGAAGAAGATTGAGCTTTCCTCGACAAAGATTACCAAAAAAAAATGTTCGGTTCCAACAAACGGCAATGTGATTGAACGATTCTAAGCTCATTTTCGTTGAATATCGCCAGGAAGATCTCCAACATAAATGGTACGGCTAATTCTGCTGCTCATTGTCGTTTCCTTTTTCTTGTAAACTAAGAATATAATCTTCAGAAAAAGAAAAATAAATGTTAAAGAAAATAACAGCACAATAGAAAAGATCATATTCGATTAAAAAAGGAATGAAAGAGAATAACCTATCAAGCCATAATCACAGTCATCATTCATCACCATGGCTATCAAAATTAACACAAAATTGAAAGGAAAAAAAAAGAGATCAAAACGCGAAAAGACGGAATCTTTCAATCGTTTATCTTTGATTTCAGTCAGAATTGAAAACAAATTTGACAATGAATAGTGAAAAAAATGAAAGAAAATCAATACCTGGTGATTTAGGGCAAGCTAGAGAGAGAGACAAAATGAAGAAAGAAATGTTATTGTAGTCCACTATAAGAGCCCGTTTGTGATAGCTTTCAGAAGTGTTTAAAAGTGTTTTTTTAATAGTTATCAAAAACACTTTCTGTATTAAAAACACTTTTAAACAATTTCAAAAGTTATCCCAAACGAACAGGAATCAAGCAATCACATGTCTTAAATGCACACCTAAACATTCAATTCCTTCTCAAAAGAGGTAACTACCTTCTCAAAATGTATGTTAACTAAAATAAATGTTATTGTCCAAAACATGATCATTGCCAAAGTTCAGAAACTCCTAAAATGAAAGCATTGAGAACTCACGAGAATTATACATTCTACATAATTAAAACATATACATCAATGAAATAGCATTGTTTATTATAAAATTTAAAAAAAAAAACCTTATGCATCAATAAAGTGTTAGTTTTTATTATTACTGTTGTTTATTTTGTCCTAGTCTTTAGGAGAATAGTTGGAGAGTGGGAGCACAATATCTGCTAGTTGCTATTAAGTAGGAATTTCAGTTTTTGTATTGATTTTAAAAAAGGCTATCTTATTTCGATAAAATTATAGTGAACAATTTCACATTTAAGTTTCGTATCAGTGGTATTAGAGCCTAAAATATTTTTCTATTGTAACGGAAAAGAGTCATGGCAACAGACAACTTTGTGCAACCTGCAATTCCTCGCTTTGACAGCCACTATGATCATTGGAGTATGTTGATGGAGAATTTTTTGAGGTCAAAAGAATATTGGCATGTCATAGAAACTGGAGTACCACAAGCAACAACTGGATTAACAGATATAAGAAAAGGTGAAATAGAAGCATTGCAATTGAAGGATCTCAAGGCGAAAAATTATCTTTTCCAAGCCATTGATCGATCAATTTTAGAAACTATTCTTTGCAAAGACACTTGCAAAGATATCTGGGATGCGATGAAGAAAAAATATCAAGGGAATGAACAGGCAAGGCGTGTACAGCTTCAAGGATTTCGTATGGAATTTGAAAATTTACGTATGAATTCAGGGGAGTCCGTTACTGATTATTTTTCAAGAACAATGACAATTGCGAATAAGATGCGAATTCACGGTGAAAAAATGAAGGATGTAACTATTAATGAAAAGATTCTTCGTTCACTAACATCAAAGTTTAATTTTGTTGTTGTTCTATTGAAGAGTCTAAAGATATTGATGAACTTACAATTGATGAATTACAGAGTTCTTTGTTGGTGCATGAGCAGAAAATTATCCAGCAGGATTCAGAAGGGCAAGCTTTAAAGGCCTCAACAAACAATACTTCTTCAATTTATCATGGAAGTCGTGGTAGAGGGAGAGGGAGAGGAAGAGGAGGCAGAGGTAATGGAAGTTGGGAGCAGCAACAACATTTCAGAAATGATGAAGAACAATCTCATTCTCAAGGAAGGGGTAGAGGTCAAAATTTTGATAAGTCCAAGATCGAGTGTTATCGATGTCATAAGCTCAGGCACTATCAGTATGAATGCCATTCAAAGCAACCTGATCAGGGAGAAAGCATGGAAAAATCACATTTTGCTGAAAATGAGACAGAAACGCTATTGATGGCATATCATGTCAAAGAAGATAGTGAACCAGATGTGTGGTATGTGGACACTGGTTGCAGCAATCATATGTGTGGAAGTAAGTCCTCATTCTCTCATTTAGATGAAACCTTTTACACAACTGTGAGTTTTGGTGATTGTTCTACTGTAGAAGTTAAAGGGAAAGGGGATATTGAAATTAGCACTAAAAATGGCTTTGTTGAAATGATTTCTAACGTTTTCTATGTCCCTGATTTGAAAAGCAATTTATTGAGTGCTAGACAATTGCAAGAAAAAGGTTATGTTATAACCATCCAAAAAGGGACATGTGAGATTTATGATCCTTTAAGAGGTGCTGTAGTTGTTGTTCCAATGAGCTCAAATAGATTATTTCCTTTGAAAATCAAGGCTGTTCAAAGGTGTCTAAAAGAAAAAGTGGATGATTCTACCTGGTTATGGCACTTTCGATATGCTCATTTGAGTTTTGGTGGATTAATTACTCTACAACAAAAGAATATGGTGAGTGGTCTTTCCCAGATTATTATTCCATCTCAAGTTTGTGAAGAATGTGCCATTGGAAAGCAACATCGTATACAATTTCCACAAGGAAAGTCATGGCGAGCAAAGAAGGCATTGGAGTTAGTCCACTCTAACATATGCGGGCCAATAAACCCATCGTCTAATGGTGGTAAACGATACTTAATTACTTTTACTGACGATTATAGTCGAAAGACTTGGGTATATTTTTTGCAGGAAAAATCTGAAGCATTTAATGAAGTTGAGAGATCTATTAAAACTTTCCGCACAGATCGTGGTGGAGAATTTTGTTCAAAAGCATTTGAACAATTTTGTGAACTTCATGGCATTCGAAAAGAACTTACAGCCGCATATTCTCCACAACAAAATCGCGTTTCAGAGAGAAAAAATAGAACAATTCTCAATATGGTAAGAAGCTTATTGGCAAAAGGAAATATCTCTGAGCATTTTTGGCCTGAGGCTGTGAATTGGAGTGTCCATGTTTTAAATAGAAGTCCCACATTTGCTGTTTTAAACATGACACAAGAAGAAGCTTGGAGTGGGAGAAAACAAAATGTAAGTCATTTTAAAATCTTTGGTTGCATTGCTTTTGTGCATATTCCTGATGAAAAACGGAAGAAGCTTGACAATAAGGCTGAAAAATGTGTCTTTCTTGGTGTGAGTGAAACTTCAAAAGCATACAAATTATTTAAAGAAAATTGTTATTAGTAGAGATGTTATTTTTTATGAACAAAGCACATGGAATTGGGGAACAAATGACAGCTCTCAACAACAAATTGAGGTTTCATTTGACGGAGATGAAAAGAATATACCACCACAAGAATCTTCTACACATACAGAGCAAGGAACAACATCATTTCCAGATGTAGATATTTTGACTGAAGATCACATAGAAAGAAATGAGGAGACAATTGCTGATGAACCACGATTAAGAAAACGACCAGCCTGGATGTTAGATTATGTAAGTGGAGATGATTTATCTGATGATGATCCTATTGCTCACTTTGCTTTGTTTGCAGATTGTGATCCTATTAATTATCAGGAAGCTTCCAAAGAAATGAAATGGAAAATAGCCATGAATGATGAAATCAAATCAATAGAAAAGAATAATACTTGAGAGTTAATTGATCTTCCAGAAGGACAAAAATCCATAGATGTCGAATGGATTTTCAAAACAAAGTTGAATAAGGATGGTGAAGTTGACAAGTTCAAAGCTCGGCTCGTCGCAAAAGGGTACACCCAAGAATTTGGTATTGATTATAAAGAAGTGTTTGCTCCAGTTGCAAGGTTGGATAAAATTAGATTAATACTTTCTATAGCTGTTAAAAACTCTTGGAAAGTGTACCAATTGGATGTGAAATCAGCGTTTTTACATGGTGAGCTGCAAGAAGATGTTTATGTTGATCAACCTCTTGGATATGTGCAGCAAGGAAATGAGAACAAGGTATACAAATAAAAAAAGCATTATATGGACTAAAACAAGCTCCTAGAGCTTGGTATAGTCGTATAGAAGCTTTTTTTATTAGAGAAGGTTTCAATAAATGCTCACATGAACACACTTTTTACAAAACTTGAAACTAATGGGAAAATTCTCATTGTGAGTGTTTATGTAGATGATCTGATATGTTGTGGTAATGATAGAATCATGATTGATGCTTTTAAGAAAAATATGATGATTGAATTTGAGATGACAGATTTGGGAGTAATGCATTACTTTCTGGGGATTGAAGTTGTGCAAACCGATGCAGCCATCTTCATTTCACAAAAGAAATATGTGCTGGAAATTTTAGAAAGGTTTAAAATGAAAGATTGCAATTCTGTTTCTACCCCAACTGAACCAGGTTTGAAACTTAGAAAGGATGAAGTTGGAAGAAGAGTGGATGCTACTTTGTACAAGCAAATAGTTGGGAGTCTCATGTATTTGACATCAACTAGACCAGATATCATGTATCCTACAAGCTTAATCAGCAGATACATGGATCGACCAACTGAAGTACATCTCTCAGCCGCAAAAAGAATTTTTCGCTATTTGAAAGGTACATCAGATTTTGGAATTTTATTTAAGCATAAACAATCTAGCTTAATTGGTTTTACAGATAGTGATTATGCTGGAGATCTCGATGATAGAAAGAGTACTTCAGGTTTTGTTTTTACATTTGGTTCGGGAGCTGTGTCATGGTCATCGAAGAAACAGAAAATTGTGACTTTATCAACTACAGAAGCTGAGTTTGTTGCTGCACCATCATGTTCATGTCAAGCCATATGGATGAGAAGATTACTTGAAGCTTTGGAGAACCATCAACAAGGTGCAACCACAATTTTTTGTGAT
The DNA here is from genome assembly GCA_028015215.1 of Gynostemma pentaphyllum. NCBI lineage: Eukaryota > Viridiplantae > Streptophyta > Magnoliopsida > Cucurbitales > Cucurbitaceae > Gynostemma > Gynostemma pentaphyllum. Next base: position 58,258,454 of record CM051351.1, on the reverse strand, counting down.
AATTTTTCAACCATCAAAATTTCAAAGAATCCAATTCTCCATGGAAGGAGCAAGCATATTGACATTCGATATCATTTTCTCCGTAATCTTTGCAAAGGTGGTGCGATAGATTTAATGTACGGTAAAAGTGAAGATCAGGTGGCAGATATTTTGACTAAACCACTCAAGCTACCTCTCTTTGAAAAGTTCAGGAAAATGCTTGGAATGTGTTCTTTGAAGGAAGTTGTTTGAGGGAGAATTTCTCTTTAAACTGTTATTTGCAAATATCAGTTTAAGTGAGGTTGTTAGTTTTTATTATTACTGTTGTTTATTTTGCCCTAGTCTTTAGGAGAATAGTTGGAGAGTGGGAGCACAATATCTCCTAGTTGCTATTAAGTAGGAATTTCAGTTTTTGTATTGCCTTTAAAAAGGCTATCTTATTTCAATAAAATTATAGTGAACAATTTCACATTTAAGTTTCGTATCATAAAGCCCTACCTTGCACAAGCCTTAGAACGTTACTTCTTTTTTTTATAAGAAATATATATTTCATTAAGAAGTAGCCAAAACAAAACAAAAAAAGTGATAAGAAATCAACCCGCACAAACGGATTACAAAAAAAAATTCCAGGTCGCACTACTAGATTAAAAACATGTGTGTCTGATTTGTGAACTGATATAGAGACATGCCTGAAGATTTTAACTATGTAACGAGATTGCAACTTGAACAAGATAATTTCACCCCAAATTTCAAGAACATGGCATGCGGAGGACAAGCTCAAGGGTAATCCAAAAAAAAAATATACTCATATAAGTTTGTATCAAAATTTCAATGATTCATAAGCTAAAATTGCCTAATTAGTGAAAAAATCCCAAATTAGAACATGACCCAACAACCAATATGCAAAATTATAAACATATAAAATAAGTCATTAGCTTATAAGAAATGGACAAGAACAAAATATAGCTGTGAATCAAGAAAATTGAACACACAAATTGAATCGAAACCTAACTTCTGAATAAGATTGAATGAAGAATAACTTTAAATGCCTAACCTTTAACCTGTTCTGATACAAGATAACAGCTTTTGAATCGTCGCATGAGAGAAATTTATTCAAATTAGGTGAAATGTATTGAATGAAGAGGAGAAGACGACGATGGGACAAAGGAATTGCTTCGTACAATGGAGAACTGATGAAAATTTCAGAGATATTTGACAATGAAGGCGATGGCGATTCAGAGAAAATTCAGGAGGAAGACGATTTCCTGATTCATTTTCTTCTTTCTTGAGAAAAAATAATATTACTTGGTCTAAAAATGAGTCTGTTTCAATTATTTTACAAGTTTTCATTTTATTCTTTTTGTTGAATATTTATGTTAATATATTTTTTTAGATTTTTACTTTTTTAATTTAATCCTTATAATTTGATAAAATTTCATGAAACGTCTTGTCATTAACCAAAAATTAAATTATTACTTATATATTTGTTATATAAGAACGTGATAGTCATATGGAAATTTCACTAATCTCGTTCTACAAATCTCGATTTGAGATTGGTAAATATCAGTTTAGCAAATATCATTTTTAAAAAAATTAGAACTTCTACTATTTTAAAAAATATAAAATCTTAAAATGCCATTTAACCAAAAAAAAAAAACAACCACCACTTCGCATCGATGTTACCTACTAAATAAAAGGCTTGTTCGCAAAGATGTGAATTAGGAAGGATTGGTCGACAAAATCAACTTCGTAAGAAAATATCTCGAGAAATCTGTTTTACCGGTCTGTCTGTCCCCAATAATTAATTTTCACTGACCACGTCCGATAGGAATCATCGAATCAATAGCAATAAGTCCTGTTTAAAGAGACTCATATACGGAACGTCTCGAAATAATAGATCAAACCAGATTCTAGAGCAAGATTTGACAATTCATTGCATTGATCAAATCCAATATCAATAAACCATTTTACTGATACTTACTAGATAAATCCAATATTTCGCTCAGTGTCACGGGTCGACACCGATGCGGAATAATTTTTAGTTTTGTGTTCGAACCGTGCGGCCTTAGAACCCTTCTAAGTCAGCCTACTCACCATACTCAACGAGCCTTATGAAGACACTTGAAGAGTAACAAGCATTCTTGTTGTCAGACAGAATATTAACACTTTCAAAAGAGGTTCTTACAAGTCATTCTCACCAAGTAAGCATCACATCTAATGAGCATTCGAGAGTAAGGCTACAAGCGTACGGGAACATCCCAACCCTTTATTTATCACAACAAAAGGAATACAATATACACTTTCTCCATAGCCAATTCTCCCCACAAGTGTTTACTACACTTGGGTCTACCAAAGACATCCTACACAATCCATAGGCTTGTCTATTTATAGATAAAATACAACATAACCGAACTGCCCACTAAGTGTTCGATAAAATGCCTCAGTCAAGGTAACCGCCCGTAACCGCCTGAGACATGTGTGTTGGCGCCCATGCATCATGCCAACACACATCACATGTGCTTGAATTGTCCATAACCGTATGGAACCGCCCACCATGTGTGATAACCGCCCACTAAGTGTGGTAACCGCCCACTATGTGTGCCAACCGCCCATCATGTGTGCCAACCGCCCATCATGTTGCTAGCAACCACCCACCAAGGTGTAACCGTCGCCCATCATGTGCGGAACCCACGCACATCATGCTTTGTAACCGCCCACTAAGGCGTAACCGCCCACCATGTGCGAGACCATCGCCCGTGTGTGCGTCGCCAAGGCCATCGTCAAGAACCGCGCCCATGCCTAGCGTAACCGCCCATGCCATCGCCCATGTCGCAGGCTCACGCCCACGCCCATGCCATCGCCCATGACGCAGCTCACGCCCACGCCCATGCCATCGCCCATGTCGCTGGCTCGCGCCCACGCCCATGGCATCGCCCATGTCGTAGGCTCACGCCACGCCCATGCCATCGCCCATGTCGGCTGGCTCGCGCGGCGCCATGGCATCGCCCATGTCGCGGCTTGCGCCACGCCCATGTGCTCATGAATCGCCCTCGCTCATGTTGCGTGTCAAGGACCACGCCTATGTCGGCCACCAACCCGCACGCCCACACATGCTATTGTCCGCCGCTACTTGGGCAACGCCCACGCGTGCCACGCCCAAGTGCCTATGGGCTACCATCGCCCATGTCGCGTGCCTAAGGTCACGCCCATGTCGCCCCTCGTCGGCCACACGCTAACCACGCGTGTGTTGGTGTCATGCCAGCGCCAAGCGCCTTTGTCCGTCAAGCCACTTGTCTTAGCCAACTTTCTCTCGTGCCATCGCTCCCCTCTATGTATGCCGCCCACATACTCATGTCTTGGCTTGGTTTTCAGGCACGCCCAAGCCAAGATCTAATGTCTCAATATTAAGGGTCTAACACTCAGCCACTATGTGGATAAGATATATTTATGTACAATCTTATTATAATTTATAATAATTATATACACTTCAAGACAGTTGATTCAATAAAGTTCGAAGTTACTAGAATGTATTCTTCGGGGTAGAATTTAAGAAAGTCATTTGGAAAAAAATGTGAATGAAAGATCCCACTAAATTGAATTGGGTCTATGAATCTAAGAAATAGTTTGTAATTCCTTACATAAAGATTCAGAAAATACCGGACGCCTACACAAGAAAAATGTTGATAAAACTCCTTCTTCTTAGGCTGAAACTAGCTCAATCCAATCACATCCCTCTTTCTTATATTCTTAGTTCTCTTTCCCGAGGAATTGGTGGTTCAACGGGTGACATAATAAAATCGTTACCAGTTATCCCTCCAAATATCCACCTATAAAACTCGATCTTAGTTTTATCATCCAAATGAATGTCAATCCCAACCAACTTTCTCCAGATAAAAAAAAAAGTGCAAGGTACAACATAATAATAAAATGAAAAGAATGGTGTAAAATGTTACTTAGAAGGGTGTAAAATATTAAGTAACTTCTTTATGGAGTTAATTCCATTAGTGGGTGGTTACTTCCATTAGTGGGAAGTTATCTCCATCTTTAGTGGATAGTGGGAAGTTACCTCCTATTTAGTAGGTAGTGGGAAGTTACTTAACTTCTTCATGTAGTGGCCCAATATGTGGATAATGGCAAGGAAGTTATGGAGAGAGGATGATGGTTTCCTCCTCTATAAATAGCATTTATGGTATCCTTACTCACTTACCTCGAAATCTTGAACATCTCAAAAATCTCTCGAATTTCACACGCCATCTATTATGGGTGAGCAAGAGTAAGGAAGTTCCATATAGGGGTGAAAGCAAAACCCCCCACCCCGCTTCCCTGCCCCGACCCCGCCAAACCCGCTTCGTAAATGGGGCTGGGGCTGGGGGGAAAAAATTCCCCCATTTACTAAACGGGGCGGGGGCAGGGCGGGGCCATAGGCAATGACCCCGGCGGGGCCTCACCCCGCCCTGTTTAGCAATTAGTTTTTTTTTAATACATACCCTTCGGCCACCCCACCCCATGACCATAGGCCCAGCCTATTTAGGATTTAGATTTAGTAAAAGATAAATCTGAACCTATTTGCTTACTTTTAGCCTTTTGGATTTAGTAAAAATAAAAAATAATTTTTCTTTATTTTCTATTTTTTCAATCCCTAATCTCTCTCCCTCGCATCTCTCTCTCCCTGTTCTTAGTCTCCTCCACGCCGCCGCCGCCAGGCCACCATCGCAGTCACTACGCCGTCGCCGCTAGATCAAAAAGGTTAACCCCCCTCTCTCTCTCCATCTATCTCTCACTCTCCGTCTCTCTTTCTAGAACATGTTAACCTCTGTAAACACTAAAATTTGGTCACATGGGCAAAAAGCAAAACTGGTGTTATTGAGAAAGAAAGGAAAAAAGTTCCACCGCCCCATAAACGGAAAACTGGTGTTATTAAAAAGTTCTCTTACAAAATTGTAAAACCTGTGTTTAAATTTTTTTTTTAAATCTCTAACCCGCCCCGCCCCTGTCCCCGCCTCATGGGGTGGGGACAGGGGCGGGGCGGGTTAGGGATTTTTTTTAAAAATTTAAACACGGGCGAGGACAGGGGCTGGGGAATGGGCTTATAGGGGCGGGGGCAGGGTGTAGTTTTCTTCCCTAACCGGGGCGGGGGATAAATGGGGGACCCCGCCCCATTTACACCCCTAGTTCCATAAGTTCAAATCATTTGTGTTGTTCATTTTGTTTCGGAAGTTCATAAAATCAAAGGCATCAAGTTGCAATGGCGGGAGGTATGTATACGATCTAGTTTTTTCCGCATTACAATCCATTTTAACACTATTGTTTATGTGTTCGGGATTGTGCCTTAAGTTTATTCATTTATTTATCTAACATTTGGTATCAGAACCCCTTTTATCTCTTCCTTGATAACTTGAAAGCATAATTTGTTTTCTTAAGATGTTTATTTTTGTGAACCTTATAATGACTTGGTAGGAACTTTTTATGGTTAGTACAACCCTTAAAGTTTATTTATTTATTTTCTTTTTATAAGAAAAATGTCAATTCACCAATATTGCAAATGCATGTAAAAATTAAATGTTAGTGATTCATATGGTTTAATATAACTAAAGATTAGCCACATCATCTTTAATTCTATAAAATTATATAAGAATATATATTTGAGGATCACATATAGTATAAAGGCATGTATTGTAATTAATCATACTTAATTTAATAAATTTTATCCCACAAGAATTTTAATTAAATTTATATGATTGATTAGGATGAGATATCAAATTATATTTCTAATTTACCCACAGGGATTAGAAAAGGGAACATGATCTGATAGTTTTATCATAAAAGCAAAATTTATCTAATTGAATTAAAACTTTAGCCCACAGGCAAGTTTTATGTCACTAGATTCATTATTATTTAGTGACATGATTTACATTGGTATAACATGTCATGTGTTTAAATAGCTTCAATTTTAAGTAACATAAGCATGTTTATTGTTTAAATTGCAGTAATTCAACCTGTTAATTTCTCTGATATGAAATGTGACGTTCTTGAGCTTAATGGTGAAAATTATAAAGTTTGGAAGGAAAGAATTCTCCTTCATTTGGGGATGGATATTGATTGTGCTATAAGGAAAAATGAGCCCACTACTATTGATGAAAATAGCCTTTTAGATGATATTGATCTTTATGAAAAATGGGAGCGATCTAATCACATCTCTATCATGTTCATAAAGACCAAAATATTTGCTCGGATCAAGGGCTCGATCGAGCAATATAACAATGTTCGTGAATTGCTGAAGGCAATATATGATCAATTTGTGACATCAGATAAGGCTTTGGCAAGCACCCTAATTATGAATTTCTCATCCCTAAAGTTTACTGGGATTAGAGGAGTGCGTGATCATATCATGCGTATGAGGGATATAACGGCTCAGCTTAAAACACTAGAAGTTGAAATGTCAGAATCTTTCTTGGTTCACTTTATCCTATGTACTCTACCCTCTCAATATGGTCCCTTTAAGATCTCTTACAACACACATAAGGATAAATGGTCAATTAATGAATTATTGACCATGTGTGTTCAAGAGGAGGGAAGGTTGGCAATGGAAGAGAGCGAGAAAGTGAATTTTGTGACTACAGGAAAAAATAAAACTTATCAAGCTAAAGATAAGGGAAAAGGAAAAATTCATATTCAATCGGACATAAAGAAGGAAACAAGGTGCTTCTTCTGTAAAAATAAGGGGCACATGAAGAAAGACTGCTCCAAGTTCCGGAACTGGCTTGATAAGAAAGGTATTCAATATGCATTTGTTTGTTTTGAATCCAATATGATTGATATTAATAATACATGGTGGATTGACTCTGGTACTTCAATCCATATCACCAATTCCTTACAGGGATCGGAAGACCTGCGGAAGTCAGTGGGAAGTGAGCAAAGCATCTATTCTAGAAATCAGATGCCCTCACATGTGGAGGCTATAGGAACATGCAAACTTGTTTTAGATGGTGGTTTTATTTTGTCATTAGACAGAATCTGTTATATTCCTAGTTTTTCTAGAAATTTGATTTTAGTTTCAAGACTTATATCAGTTAGATATTCTTTCAACTTTATAAACTATGGTTTTAGTTTATCTTACAAATTAAATATTGTTGGATATGGTACTTTATCTTAAAACCTTTTTCGAATTAATTTGTAAAATGATGATAATAATACCACCATGCATGTTGGTCTCTATGTTGTGGCACCGGAGATTAGGGCATATCTCCATTTAGAGAATAAAGAAATTGGTAGATAATGGAGTAATCAGTACTTTAGATTCTAATGATTTCGATACTTGTGTGAACTGCATTAAAGGGAAGCAGACAAACACACATAAGAAAGGTGCCAAGAGGAGTTCAGAATTATTGGAAATCATACATTCAGATATTTGTTGTCCAGACATGGATGTACGTGGTCTGAAATACTTCATCTCTTTCATAGATGAATATTCACGATACATGTATATCTACTTACTTCATTCTAAAGATGAAGCTTTCGATGCCTTTAAAGTTTTTAAGGCTGAAGTAGAGAAACAATGTGGCAAACAAATTAAGATTGTGAGACTGATAGAGGAGGTGAATATTATGGTAGATATACTGAGAATGGACAAGCTCCTGGTCCATTTACTAGATTTCTTCAAGAACATGGGATTGTTGTCCAATACACCATGCCTGGTTCTCCAGATCAAAATGGTATGGAAGAAAGAAGAAATCGAACATTAATGTGTTGACTTTCTAAGCCAATTAATCTTATTCTTATTTTGATTATAACAAACGTGTTTTTGTTATTAATCAATTTTTTGTGTTTTGATAGTCCAATGTGTAGAGAAAATTATGACGAGTCCAACGCAATTGGAATCGACTCAATCGGACTTCAAACGAGCAAGATATTAATTTTAGAAGATTGGAATTAAAATAATTATTCAAACTGGGTCGTATATGGCGAGTTCATTATATTTATTATGCGCTCAAAGTACCAGCCGTCAGATCAGAATTGTAGTTGAGATGGAAGGCCCAGATTATTCAGAATTATGATTTAAAGAAAAAGAAATATTCAGACTTTATTCTAACCGTCCGATCGAAGCCTCAGCGAATCCAACGGATATCTACGGATTTGAATTTAAAAAACAGGGACGCTTTTTAGCCGTTCGATCACACCTGCTTCTCATCCAACGGCTGCCACTCGTCCACGTCACGCGTATCTACCTAGCAGCTGACGCGCTGATGACGTCGTCGGCCCCACCTGTCCCCTACGGCAGTTGTTCCTCCAACCGGCGCTTGACACGTGTCAGCGTGTCTTCCCAATGCAGCTGATTGCTTTTTCCAGATATGATGAAAAGTCTGTTTTGCCCCTTAACTTTTGTCTAATGCCCTCTATGTCTTGACCAGTGCTTTATTAATTTCCTGACCGAATTTTAAATCCCTCTCACAACGGTCAACTGCCCAGATTGCCCCTGCTGCCCGAAGATTTATTAATAATATTATTATTATTAATTTCTAAATCATATTTGCTTCAGGCAATGGATGTATGACACGCAGCTGCCCTTTTCTGATGCATTTACTACACTATATTGGTTGATTACTACTTTGCCCTTCCTGATTTGAATTTATATGAAGACCTAAAGGGTATCTATGTCATTTCAAGATCTTCTCCATCAAATTTGTGTTTGGAAGAACTTCAGTACGAAAATGGACATCTTTCTTCATTCCTTATGTCAAAATTGAAGCTCCTCTCTTTTAAAATCCTCACCATGGAAGCTCAATTAAATGAAGGAAGTTGGATGAACAGTAGAAAAACGGTAATATTTTTTATTGCCTATTTAAGAAGCTCGAAAATGGAAAATTCAATACACCAACAATTTTCAGAGGCTAATTTCTCATTGCTAAGATCAAAAGTTCTCCATTTTTTAATCATCCTTTTGAGCCTTCTTATAAGCCAAATTTGTGTATCTCTAGCCATTCTAAAGGGCTATTTTATTAAGAGTAATATCTCTTATTGTGAGCCAACCTATTGTAATATTCATCCTTTGTGAGGATTTACCATTGTAAAAGGTCAACTCTTAGACCTTAGTAAAAAGAGTGATAGATAACGGTTGTCCTTGCTCCGTGGAAAGGGTCATTGTTCGGGTTTGATCTTGATCCCGCTAAAAGGATTGGGTTGCACTTACTCCCGCAAAAAGTGAATACAAATTCCCGAGAGGCGCTCGGGGAATGGACTAGGCCGCATTTTTGGCCGAACCACTATAAATATTGGTGTCACTTTCTCTAACCCTTACTCTTTAATTATTGCTTTACATATTCATTCTCATAATTTATCAAAGCATAATTGAATGGTTAGAAATCAATTGTGATACAACATTCTAAATAATCACATCATATTTGCTCACTTTGCTAAAAAGAATTCTAAGTGTAAATTTCATTTATATTGGTTGAGATTAAAAAGTCCAATTAATTTGTTAATCTTAATTTTTGAATTGATTGAAAAATTTTAATAAAATTATTTTAAAACCCTATTCACCCCTCCCCCCTTCTAGGGTTGCCTTAGATCCTAACATAATGGACATGGTGAGGAGTATGAGGGGTAATGTAAAACTTCCCGAGTCCTTATGGATTGATGCTCTTAAAACAGCTGTGTATATATTAAAGCGAGTTCCGACCAAGGCTGTCCCAAAGACACCTTTTGAGTTATTCAAAGGTTGGAAACCCAATTTAAGACATATACACATTTGGGGTTGCCTGTCTGAAGTAACAGTTTATAACCCACAAGAGAAAAACTAGACTCTAGAACTATTAGTGGGTATTTCATTGAATATGCTGAAAAGTCCAAAGGTTATAGATTTTACCATCCATCTCATACTACTAGGATTGTGTGGAATCAATAAATGCGAAATTTCTTGAAAATGACTTAATTAGTGGGAGAGAATCATTTGAGAACATAGTTTCTGAAAATGATCATTATGGAAATCGACCACCTTATTCAATTGAAATATTGGTTATCATTCATGCCCCTCAAGTTCATACAGGCACTAGACAATCAACGGTTGAAAATCCACAAAATACTGATATTGGTCCAGTAGATCAAGTTGTTAATGAGGAACAACAAGAAATCATTGAACAACCTATTGAGCAACAGGTTAAACAACAAGTTCCTCAAGTAAATGATGAAACAACACTAAGGAGGTCTACTAGGGAAAGTAAATCAGCAATACCTAGTGATTACATCGTGTATCTACAAGAATCAGATTACAATATTGGAGCTGAGAATGATCCCGAAACATTTTCATAAGCCATGAGCTGTAGTGAATCAAAATTTTGGTACAATGCCATGAATGAATAAATGAATTCAATAAGTTGTAATAAAGTTTGGGATCTCGTTGAGTTGCCTAATGGTGCAAAGGTCATTGGATGTAAATGGGTATTTAAGACAAAGAAAGACTCATTAGGCAACATTGAGAGACATAAAGCAAGACTTGTTGCAAAAGGATTCACTCAAAAGGAAGGAATCGATTACACGAAGACCTTTTCTCCTGTGTCTAAGAAAGATTATCTTCGAGTAATCTTGGCATTAGTAGCCCATTTTAAATTAGAACTACAACAAATGGATGTGAAAACCGCATTACTTAATGGAAATCTAGAGGAAGAGGTATACATAAAACAACCTGAAGGATTCTCTTCTAGTGAAGGTGAGCACTTGGTTTGCAAACTCAAGAAGTCCATATATGGATTAAAACAAGCCTCCCGCCAATGGTATTTTAAATTTCTTGATGTCATTTCTTCATTTGGGTTTGAAGAGAACGTCATGGATCAATGTATATACCAGAAGGTTAGTGGGAGTAAAATTTGTTTTCTTGTTTTATATGTGGATGATATTTTACTTACAACAAATTATATGGGTTTGCTACATGAAGTGAAACACTCTCTAAAAATTTTGAGATGAAAGATATGAGTGATGCATCTTATGTCATTGGGATTAAGATTCATCGAGATAGATTTCAAGGTATTTTGGGTTTATCTCAAACAACCTATATCAATAAGATTTTAGAGAGATTTCATATGAAAGATTGTTCACCAAGTATAGCACCCATTGTGAAGAGTGATAGATTCAATTTGGATCAATGTCCGAAAAATGAGCTCGAAAAGGAACAAATGAAAAACATTCCATATGCTTCTGCTATTGGAAGCCTAATGTATACTCAGGTTTGCACAAGACTTGACATTGCATTTGTTGTGGAAATGTTAGGAAGATATCGGAGTAATCCAGGTTTAGACCACTGGAGAGCTGCAAAGAAAGTTATGAGGTACCTTCAAGGTACCAAAGACTATAAGTTTATGTTTAGGCGAACTGATAACTTGGAGGTAGTTGGCTACTCGGATTCAGACTTTGCTGGTTGTATAGACTCACGTAAAGCGACATCTCCGGTTACGTGTTTATGTTTTCTAGTGGGGCTATATCATAGAGAAGTGTCAAACAGACCCTAACTGCTACTTCCACCATGGAAGCTGAGTTCATTTCTTATTTTGAAGCTACATCACATGGTGTATGATTGAAGAGTTTCATATCTGGCCTTAGAATTGTGGATTCTATATCTAGGCCATTGAGGTTATTTCATGACAATTCAGATGCTGTTTTTATGGCTAAGAATAACAAAAGTGGTAGTCGAAGCAAGCATATCGACATTAAGTACTTAGCCATAAGAGAACGTGTCAAAGATGAAAACGTGGTTATTGAGCACATTTGCACTGAATTGATGATAGCTAATCCTTTAACTAAAGGCATGCCTCCATTTAAATTTAAGGATCATGTAGCTAATATGGGGCTTGGTTCCCTATTTTAATTTTTGTTGTACAACTAAAGTTATTAATGAAACTCTTGTTGTGTTGATTTCTCATATTTGTGTGCACCTTTATGATGAGAAAATTTTTATGAACCACGAATAAACATAAGGTTTATTCATAAAGTATCATTGTTGCTTATCGAAGAATAAATACATTGTGATACATGAAAGATATTACTCGTCATTTAGAGAACATATTGTCATGATTCATGTATTTTTTCCTTCATTATAGCTATTAACGATCCACATATATGGACCAAGTGGGAGAATGTAAAAATATTAAGTAACTTCTTTGTGGAGTTAATCCAATTAGTGGGAAGTTACTTCCATTAGTGGGTGGTTACTTCCATTAGTGGGAAGTTATCTCCATCTTTAGTGGATAGTGGGTTACCTCCTATTTAGTGGGTAGTGGGAAGTTACTTAACTTCCCCATGTAGTGGCATAATATGTGGATAATGGCAAGGAAGTTATGGAGAGAGGGTGATGGTTTCCTCCTCTATAAATAGCACTTATGATCCTCTTACTCACTTATCTCGAAATCTTGAACATCTCAAAAATCTCTCGAATTTCATACACCATCTATTGTGGGTGAGCAAGAGTAAGGAAGTTCCATAAGTTCAAGTCATTTGTGTTGTTCGGTTTCGGAGTTCATCAAATCAAACGCATCAAGTTGCAATGGCGGGTGGTATTTATAAGATCTAGTTTTTTCCGCATTACAATCCATTTTAACACTATTATTTATGTGTTCGGGGTTGTGCCTTAAGTTTATTCATTTATTTATCTAACAAAAAATGTGACCCATACTATTATACATAACAATCCAATAATCAAGCATCCCAAATATTATTAATATATTATTAAACCTAAATCTCTAAGTTTTTTCCTAATTGTTCACCATAAGCATCTGGAAGAACAAAACAGAACAGAAGAACCTATTCTGAGTACTAATCCCTGGAGTCACAAATCTCTAAGTTTTCTTGATTGTTCGCAAATCATTCACAAATCAACCGACATTAATTGGATGAAGTATCGTCGGTATCGTCACAACCCCTATATAAGAAGATAGTTGGAGGAGTTAGTGTTTTGAACTTAACTTAGGTTTTAGATGCGAGGAGGTAAAGATAGATAATGATATTTTTATCTTTTCATAGTGCAATGACATAAGCATAAAGATGATGAGCAAAGGGTCAATAAAACATATAGATTGGTTTTTTAGAGGTCAAATTCTCCAATTTCCCCTTAAAATGTCATTTTAAATTTTTAAATTTAATCTTTATAATTTGATAAAATTCCATAAAACTTCTACTATCATTCTCAAAAAATTTAACATATGTATTTGTTATATAAAAACATGATAGCCATGTGAAAATTTCAATAATCTTGATTCGAGATTGATAAATCTCAGTTTAAAAAATATCATTTAAAAATTTAAAAAAAAATAAAAAACTTCTACTATTTTTTAAAATATAAATTCTTAAAATACCAACCATTTAACATTAATCACAATTTAAGTCTCATATCCAAAGACTTAATTTCAATTGTTGATGAAAAATAAAATTGAAATAGGATTTTCCCAACAAAATTAATGTCAATCCCAACCAATTTTCTCCACAAAAAAAATAAAAAAAGGTGCAAGTTACAACATAATAATAAAATGAAAGGAAGGGTTCATATAAATGTGACCCATAATATTATACATAACCATCCAATAATCAAGCATCCCAAATATTATTAATATATTATTAAACCTAAATCTCTAAGTTTTTTCCTGATTGTTCACCATAAGCATCTGGAAGAACAAAACAGAACAAAAGAACCTATTCTGAGTACCGATCCCTGGAGTCCACAGAACGGCTTCGGTCAGATCTCACCTGTTCAATGTGAAAGAAATTTCGTATAAATAAGGCTCTCAATCTCAAACGAAGATTTTGGGAAACACAAAAAGATATAAATTGAATCAAGTTACATTAGGCGATGCGGATCTGGACAAGCTTCTCGACTTAGAATGAGATCTTCTCCTAGGTTGGCTATCACGACGACGCTGCAACACATACATCCAATCAACCAGATAATGAGAACCATAGGGGGATTTCTTCCATGAAACAAAAAACAAAACTACGTAAATTCCCACTTACAGAAGCAATTGGCGATCTTGACCTTGATGGAGACCTGCAATCAATAAAATAAAAGAATATCTCAGTATCCATAGGAATTCTGACTTCTAAGTAAAATCCAGCCAAGAAGCATAAAATGACACTTGATTAACGAATAAAATGACAAAAGCAACAAACAACAGGCAATATAGAAAAATGCCTCGGCCCAGAAGCTAATGATCATTCATTGTAGTACACGTTTGAATAAAAAAAATAGATTTCATGGGGATAAACAGTCAGCACCATAACAAGGAAGCGGGGAGAAAAATATTCAAACCATAACCCAACCTAATGTTGAATGGGTGATGGTTTAAGTCTTAAGTGACAGTGACATTCATCTCCTTTCAGATATATGCATTGGCAGAGGCTAATAATTCACGATGGACCAGAGAGAGTTTTGCAATCAATGCATCAACGATGATCTAGTCTCAGCAATAATTGGTAAAATATGCATGAAAGTTCAGAATTATTAGTACCGAGGTTAGCCAGGTGCCCATCAACAAACCATATTACCTCAACAACCAAAGAGTTGAAGGCATTGAGCACCACATCCCTCAAGTCCCTAACATGAAGTCCCAATAATTCTGCAAAAGCCATATCTAGCAAAACATAAACAAAGAATGATAACTTGCTAACCACACAAGTCTTCATTTTGTTAACCCCGAGCCCACCCAAAAAATGAAAAAAGTCCTTTGATGATTTTTCCCCACTTCTAGAGTATGGGTTTAAAACATGTTTGCTGGAACAGTAGGAGGTTGTCATGAAAAACAATTTGCCATGGGTGGAATATAAATCAGGAAAAATGCCCAAAAGTCCAGAGGGGTTCTTCTCAAGAATATTTAATTCTCCTCCTGTGGTAAACTAATTTTTACAATGTCTTAGAACTCAAAAATTCAAGAATCTTTATTCAAAAAGAATTTCTTCAAAAAGCATGAGTCTGCCACACTTTACGTATAGATAAATGACTATGCAGATTTTCTCTATAATGAATGGACATCATCTGGGAAAAGATTCTTAGGAAACAATGGTAGCCACTAAAGCAACAAATCCAATAGAACAAGCAGTAAATAACTAGAACTTAGTATAACATATCAATATGTGTAGAGCTCTTAACACATTAAATGTTCTCATCTCATTCTCATTACAAACCAAGTTCTCCACAACTTCATCAATGGGAAGTTGGAAATAAAGCAAACATGTGTACTTCAATATGAATTACAAGCATCCATTTTATGGAAATAATGCCAAAGAAATAGTTTGGGTAAAAATAATCAATAGATTTATTATCAAATTCTTAATTTACTGAAATTAGATATGATTGAGGACCAAAATACAGTGAAAAAGTAACAGTTTGTAGAAGGAAGATTTAATCATTACGGGCAGGAACTCAACAAACCTAGAAAGAGACTTTGATCGGGGTTGTTCAGATATTGACCGTGACCGTGACCGACGAGAGTGTGTGAGCCTTGGAGATACACTGCAAAACAAAAAACCATCATTTAATTTCCATGAATCAACATTTCAGTTTTTACTTTGCAATAAAACCAAAATGGACCTTGGGCTCCTGCTTTTATCTCTAGGGCTGCGACTAAAGCTCCGACTTCGGCTTCGGTATCTAGACTTGTAAGGACTATGACTAGGGCTCCTAGAATAATCACTCCTGGAATCACGTGAAGGGCTTCTAGAGTAGCTACGTCTAGAGTCATACTCTTTCACCTGTATCACACATTTGTTTGTAACAAAATAAATATGTTTTCAGCGAATAAGTAAAAATAAATAAATAAGCAGAATTCAGCACAACAAATAAGTCTTCAGTGACCACATACCCGTAGATAGGAACGAGAAAAGGCATTTCTAAATTCAGAATCATCGAGTTTTCTAATCTGCAGAAACAAACCAGATTATAATTCACATGAAGAATTTCACAAAAATAAGTATTTGTATTCTAATTTCAAAAATAAGTATAACATCACAAAAAAGCAAGATCCGAAACAAAGACCAGTGTCGTCATTATACATAAACCAAATCAACATTAAAAGATATCAGATAACCATTTATAAAGTAACTTACAGCATATTTCATGTCATCATAGTTTGTGTAATCTACTATTCCTGCCATCCCTGCACAGATTGTAATAAAAAAATACAATAAAGTATTTAGTATTTGAGGACTTCAATAAACATAAAATAAAAAAAATGCTATGCTAAAATGTGGAGACGAAACATTATTACAGAGAGCACGCAAGAATCTGAAAACACATAACTGGACACGGTATCTTTCTTCCACTTGTCTAAGTTGACAAAGTAAATATAAACCCTCCCAACTCATCAACCATCCAGGAAAAATAAAATAGGACATTAGTAACTTAGAGAAATGACCAAGTTAATTTACATTGTCATTTAATCTACATACTTAAATGTGTTAATCTAGAGACATACAATCCCCGATTAACCTCATTTTAATCAAAGGTAAGAAAGTATCTAAAAATGAAAATATAAAAAACAAGCCTTGTTTGCCCAAAGAAGAAAAAATAAAGATTAAACAAAAAGCTGATATATTACTATTACCAATCTGAATGTTACAGCATGAAGCTAGTTTTTTTCCCCCCCAAAGCATGAAGCTAGTTGAAGGTGGTGAAGAAATGAGTAATTTCATCCAAAAAACACTACGTCGAGTAACTATGATACTTGTCAATATGTTTACCACAGTAAATAGATGGACAGACAAGTAAATTTAACATACCACCACGATCACGGAAAACTTCGGAAAAACAGACATCACCAGCACGACGCATGTGATCCTGAATATTTAACAGAAAACTATCCATTAATAGAAGAGGTTGAAAGTGAAACCACTAATGAATTCTTTATTTTACACAAGAGGCACTGATCAAACTAAGAAATGAACAACTTAATACATCAGTGTTTTTTTTACTTCCACAAACAAAAAATGCCATGCTTACCTTCAGGTCTTGCCATGAAGCAGAAGGAGGCAAACCAGTGATGAAAACTGCACCATAAAAGAACCAGGTCAGGAAAGAATCAAACTATCACAATTCAAGTAAATCTAATACATACCCCGATAGTCAGTTCTCTTAGAAACTCCACCACGGCTACTTCCACTCCGACTATAACTACTATAGCGATCTACCGAAGATGATCCCCGCCCACCATGTGCAAATTCCACCTAAAGAGACAGAAAAGAAGAAGCAAAACAACATTACATATTGATATATGAAAAACAAAGTATCATAGGAAAAGATATCAATGGCAACTTATACCCGTAAACGAAGTCCATCAAACTTATACCCATCTCGGCCATAAATTGCATCTTCAGCATCACGAATATCTTCAAACTGCAATTGGAACAATTCAAAAATCGATCAAATACAAATTAAAAGAAAACAAAGATGAAAACGATTTTTCCAAGATTTAAGCTCACCTCCACAAAAGCATAGCCCGGCGGGCGTGGGGGTATCTTCAAATCAATGTCCACAATGGGTCCATACTACAATAAAACGAAAATTAGTCTCCAACTTTCAAAAACCTTTTTTCAAAATATTGAAGCTAAAATTTCAAGGAAAAAAAAAAAACCTTGCAAAACAAATCTTCCACTTCTCTCAAACGAATATCGCCAGGAAGATTTCCAACATAAATGGTACGGCTATTTCTCCTGCTCATCGTCGTCTCCTTTTTCTTGTAAATTAAAAATACAATCTTCAGCCAAAAAAAAAAAAAAAGTTAATGAAAATAACAGCATACGAGAGAGAAGATGACATTCGATTAAAAAGGGAATGAAAGAGAATAACCTATCGAGCCATAATGACAGTCATGATTCATCACCATAGCTATCAAAATTACCAAAAAATTGAAAGGAAAAGGAGAGATAGATCAAAAAGCGAAAAAAGACGAAATCTTTCAGTCGTTTATCTTTGATTTCACTAGGAATTGAAAACGAATTTGATAAGGAATAATTATAAAAGAATTGAAAGAAAATCAATACCTGGTGATTTAGGGCAAGCGAGAGAGAGAGAGAGAGAGATATTCTGGAAAAGTCCAGAGCGGAAGAGAGAAATTGGATTATAAAGAAGATGGAAAGGAAGATTCACTGTTTTTCGACACGTGGTTTTGTTTTATTTAGTGCAGCTGAGGTGTTTTTACTATTTTACCCTTACGTCTTGAACTGTCCATCCCTCATCCACCGTCCAAAAGTTCAATTAAACTGCCCGATCTAGTCTCCACGTGTCTCTACACTATAAATACAAGACAACTCAACTACAAATACAAGTTGATTCTTTTTCTTTTTTATGGAGGACCAAAAAAAAGATACATATCATAAATTCAGTCGTTAAAATTTGAGTCACTTTCGATTATTTTATAAGTTTTCATTTTAGTGAAGTCATCGGATATAATTTTTAAAAGTGTTTTTTAATTAAAAAAAGGTGTTTTTGATAACCATTAAGAAACATTTTTAAAATCTATCTCAAACGGACTCTTACTTTTTTGATTCAAGATTTCGGTTAATTGAATCCTTAAAAAATATTTTTTTTAATTTAATTCTTATAATTTGATAAAAAAATCATAAAATGTGTTCATAGTTATCAAAAAAAATTAACATTCTCTTTATGTGTTTGTTATTTGAAAATGCAATAATCATGTGATAAAAATAGATTAAAATGTTAGTGTTAATATATATGTAAATATTAGACTTTTTATGAGTATATGTGGAGACGGACGATGAACGAGTTTTTATCAAATTATATGAATAAGATGTAAAATTTTAAAATTATAGAGATTAAATTGACACAAATACTAAATTGTATGGGATAAATGAAAAAATTTAAATTAATATGAACTAAAATTATAATTAAACCTCAAAAGAGTTTGATAACTTTTGGTTTAGATAAAATTCTTGTCATTATTGTTTTGGTTTTGTTAGGTTTTTTATTTTTTAAATGTTACTATTCTTTTTTGTAAAAAAAAAATGTTATTATTATTTAAAACATTTTTGTAATGTGTTTGATGGTAAGACTACATAGTTTTGAATTCTAAATTTATATAATCTAAGCTAAAGTTTGATTGAGTTTTATATTAATGAAATTTATCAGAGGATTTAATAAATCCACATTATTTACCGCTTTAAAACAATAATTTTAAAAAATCTTAACCTAGAGTGATTAAACCTTCCTCTTCCATGAAATTGAACGATTGGGTTTACTCTCCGTTAATCAACTCGACCAACCTCAACCCTAACCTAACACATCTACCAAACATGTTAAGAGCAATTCGATAATATATTAGTATTATAATTATTAATTACAAGTAAAAAGTTTTTTTTAGCAAAATTACTTTAAAAATCTAATTTAGATTCAAGTCCTCTCATCTCTATTTATAGTTTGATTCAAGAAAATCAAATTGTAGGTTTTTTTTTTGTGGTCTTTGTTCAAACAATTCCTAATGTGATATAAATCCAATATAGGATAATTTAACATGAATTTCAAAATGTTGGCAAAGTCCAAATTTTCTTTCCAAATTATTCAACTTTGTCTAATCTAAGCAGAATTGCAGAAAGTCACTTACCGACGCAATTGTTATTCAAATCAAATCCCACAAATAACTGAAGAAAAACCCATCTAAGAATCCAAGAAAATAAAGAAAAAAATTATTTTCCTTCACTTTCCCTGCATCCAATCACACTTCTTGACAAAATTTAAACAGACCCTCATTTCTCCAAAGGTCTCACATACAAAACATTTTCTTATCATTCTCAAGATCTCTTCATGGAGATAACTCAAGAAGTTCAATTTAAAGGTAGAATTTTTATTTTCAATTTCATTTCCTCTCTCACTCTTGATCTCTACATGTCTTCATTTTCCATATATGCTAAATTTCATTTAGATTGCGTTTGGATTGCAGGTTTGTGTAGTCTGAATTTGGTGTATGAATTTATACACTTAAAAACTTGTGTTTATGAATAAAAAGTTTGAAAGTAATAAACTCGCGGGTTTTGAAAAGTAAAATGATGTATTGTAGTAACTCATATATCGTAAAATCCCACGAAACAAACATGTAATTCAAAGATAGAATTAATATTTTGTTACATGTCTCTGCTAAATTTCTTTTATGGGCGTTGGGATTATAAACTACAAAAACTCATGTTTATGACGAGAGGTCGCAAACTCATAGGTTTAGAAAAAGTAAAATGATGTAGTATGGAAACTTGTGGAACAAACTCGTAATCCAAACGTCCCGTTTAGATATGCTTTTTTTTCCTCCCTAAAAAGCTCTCATATTTTGATCAGGCAATCAGAGAGAGGAGAATTTAAACAAAGGAACCTCAACAAGATCTAAATTGCAACTTCCAAAGCTCAAACATTACAAATGGTGGATTAGAATCAGCACATACACACTCTTCCTTCTATCAGGCCAATCAACTGCAACTCTCTTGGGAAGATTGTATTATGACAAAGGTGGGAATAGCAAATGGATGGCAACATTTGTTCAATCAGCTGGTTTCCCAATTCTCCTTCCTTTCCTTTACTTCTTTCCCAAAACCCAAAAATCATCACTCAATAATCTTTCTTCTTCCCCTAAAAAGGTAAAACTCTCCACTTTTGCCATCATTTACCTTGCTTTTGGCCTTCTCTTGACAGGGGACAATTTGATGTATTCTTATGGATTACTTTACCTTCCTGTTTCTACTTATTCACTTCTATGTGCAACTCAATTAGCTTTCAATGCAATATTCTCTTTCTTCTTGAATTCCCAAAAGTTCACTCCTTACATACTCAATTCCCTCGTCCTCCTCACCGTCTCCGCTTCCCTTCTAGCAGTCAACTCCGGATCCGAGAGCACGACTCGGTTCGCTAAATCGAAGTACGTGATCGGATTCCTCTGCACGCTCGGCGCGTCCGCTGCTTACTCGTTGTACCTTTGCTTAGTCCAAGTGTGTTTTCAGAAGGTTATAAGGCGGGAAACGTTTTCGATCGTGTTGGATATGCAAATATACCCTTCATTTGTGGCCACATGTGCTTGTGTGGTGGGGCTTTTCATAAGTGGGGAATGGAAAAGTTTGGGAAATGAGATGAGGAATTATGAAAAGGGAAGAGTTTCTTATTTGATGACATTGATTTGGACTGCAATAACATGGCAGGTTTCTTCCATTGGTCTTTTGGGGTTGATTTTTGAGGTTTCTTCACTATTTTCTAATGTGATTAGTACATTGGCTTTGCCTGTTGTTCCTATTCTAGCAGTTGTGTTTTTCCATGACAAAATGGATGGAGTTAAGGCTATGGCTTTGATACTAGCTTTATGGGGATTTGTTTCCTATATTTATCAGAATTATCTTGATGATTCAAAAGCCAAGAAAAATCAAGAGAATGGCAATGGTGTTACTGAGGTTTGATAACATGGAAGCTGAAATTTGAGTTCAAATAAAAAAAAAAAAAAGGCTTTTTCATGGCAGGATTTCTTGACCATATAATAGTCAATGATTCAATGTCAGAGTTACTTTTCCTCTTAATTTTGAAAATGTGTTTCCTTTGGCTTCAATTAATTGACATTTTGAACCCCATTCGTCAACGTTGTCTTATCTTTCATTATCGATAATTAATTTTGACATAGAGATATGTTGAAAATGCGAGTGAAGTCTATCTCCTATGTTGTTATATCAAGTCCAAATGCAAAACATTAAAAAAAAGTCATATTAAATTATAAATAAACAAAGACCGACCCTCAACATCACCAACTGCATTGCTTTTAGATAACCTTGATTGAACGAGTTTCTCAAAACCAAATATTGTAAGATTGTGTACTTGTTAGTCGAGGGTGCGCGCAAACTCACTTGAACACTTGTAGATATTAAAAAAAAATGGGTCTGATATTTCAATTTCCATATTTAAATGTTTAAGATTAATGAACTAGACAAACTTCACTTTTGAATTTCAACACAATGTAAAATGGTTAGCTATCAATTCATTGTCTTTTCAATTCCAAAGTTATGAAGAATTCCAAAAGCATATTCCTTCAAAGTTTAAACATAATATTACAACATCCAGAGCATCCCAAAGTATAAGAATCACTGACCAAGCTTGACTTGTTTCAGCAAGCATTACATTGTTAAACCATGTTAAAAATAATTTGGTTTAGGAACCAAAAGCATAATAAATAAATAAAAAATAGAAGCTGAAAATTATCAAATCATGTAAATCTCCAACAAGCTTCATCCATGAAAATACTGTGTTTGTTAAATAATCATTGTCCCTTTTGGTTGTTAATCTGCTTGTTTTGAGCTGCCAACACAAGGAATTGGTCTACTAGTTTAGCAACAGAGTTTGCTAGATTATCTGCGAAGATGCCTCTGCGTAGACACGAATAACATCCTCCGTTCCTGACGGTCCGGACTTGAGGAAATTTTGCTGCAGATTATTGTCATATTACTATTTGATGTGCATGAGAATCTAGAGCTTATTAAGTGGGATACCATGTCAGGCAATAACAAAGGATGAGAGGATCTCTCATATCTACGGAAAATTATCAAAATCTGGATGAAATGAAGTGATAGTAACAAATCACAGCCATTGCTGATAGTGGATTTCACTCAGTACAAGGTCAACTAATTGGAAGAAAGGCGAGTAAGTATAAATAAGAAATGAAATCACACTTGAAAAAAAATATTATGCAAAGAGTCAATTGCAACAAAACAATTAAACGAAGCATAGTTGTTACCTATTTCTAAATCGATAGCTTGTTGTGTTGTATGCCAGAGGGCTTCACAACCACAGTTTCTGCATTGGTTGTTGCAACAATCAACAACCTTCACCTGCAAGTTAAGGACGGAATAGTCAATTATTCAAATCAAAGAACTGAAAGATGAATGCTCTACCGATAATACCACAAGAAAGAAAAAGACAGGCATGATCCCTCACTCCTACGTCCAACGAATTAAGTAAAACTGGAACCACTCAAGAGTAAGGTGACAGGCATCTGAAGATTTCTCACTTGGCAACTGACGAACAAAAAAGATTACACTAAAGTTAGCACTTTGCAGTTTCGTGAAGAATCTTCTTGATCATGAAATTACAAATCAATTGAAGAAATTAACATCAAATTTATATGGATAGAATAAAGTAGAAGATCATGTGCCAAGAAGAGAAACAAAAAGTCACAGCTAACCAACCCAGTAAAATAAAATAAAATAAAATCCTATATAACCCCATTGTATAAATTAAATGCAAAAAAGACCCCTACACTTTGGATTATTATTAAAACATACCCCTGCATTTTTTTTGTTTTAATATACCCCTGCACTTAATAAAATTGCAAATCACACCCTTCAACCGATTAGTTTTAACGAAATTAAGATACATTTATATTCTTCGTATGTCATGTATTATGATTTCTTGAAAAATAATTTAAAAAAATTGACAGATGTATAGAATTTTAGAATTAACTCTTATGTTAATAAGATGTAAAATCTATAAATCACGGTCAAATGTTCAAATTTTTCGAAATTTTTAATGGTTTTGGAATACCTGGTATGCGTATAATATAGGTGTGTCTAAATTTCGTTAAAACTAATCGAGAGAAGGGTGTGATTTGCAATTTTCCTAAAATGCAGGGGTATTTTAGAACAAAAACAAAGTGCAGGGGTATGATTTAACAATAACCCAAAGTGCTGGGGTTTTTTTGAATTTATCCCTTAAATGAATGCAAGACCACACAAACAGCACGATTGGAGATATAGAGTCTTAATAATCGATCTCCCATAATTTGCCTAGGGCATCCGACTGGGGGAGTACACATTCAAAGATTAACTACATTCCAAAATTATTTCAGTGAAGACAGAAGATTGTACAATAGAATTGAGCGCCATATGTGGTAGCTTCAGAGACAGAAAATGAAAACTTGATTAAATAATTCAGTGATGAATAAAAGAAAATGCAGAAAAGTTCCAATGACCATAAACCTTGAGTTGCGTACTCGGTAGATCCTGATAAAGCTCATTCCATCTATGTATCGACCATTTTTTGCGCCGCAAAATAGCCTCAACCAAAAGCAAGCCACTCAGAGCATCTCCCACGGCTTGGTTAATCAATTTACTGACTGCCAATAATCTCAAGGCAGCCCTTTCCTGTTCTGAATCTGAAACAAACAATAACGTATTTATGTACTCCAAGAATAAATGCATAAACATCATAGTAAACAGCATGTCAAATATAACCTTTGGACACATCAGAGAGCCCTTTCTGAATGGAGTCTAACCACTTAAGAAGCATTCTGAGAACAAAACAGTCCCATGACCATTTGCTTCAAAATAGATCCCAATATCATATTCAGCATGCAAGTATTTCACTCCGGTGGGAGTAAAAACTACTTCCAGCCCCAACTGTTTGAGGTACCTTGTAGATGCTCCATTTGCATAAGCAGTTTGTACAACGCCAAGGCGGGGCTGATAATCAACTTTTTCTGCTATATCTATCTCCTTTAAGATTGTTAATTGTTCCTTGATAAATACAGAAAATAAAGATAATATCTTGTCCCCATCAACGAGATCAATCTTGGAAGAACTTTTTGAGGGAACACTAAAATATACAAGCCGATCAGCATCTCCATCAAAACTCGCACACCTGGAAAGCTAGAAGCATCCAAGTGTTCAGTCCTACCGCATTGGAAGTATATTAATCATTCTAAGCACCAAAGATATATCAGTCAAATATGGTTTCAAATTGACAATGCTGCAATTTTTTGAATAAGAACTATTGCTACAATGAGAAATCGCTCTCCATCCAAAAGGACCATAATGATTTTTTTGATTAAAAAAAGATGAACAAAAAAGGTCCATAATGATGAACAAGGAAGTTAGAATTCTCTAAATGATACAATTCCAAAATTTCTTTACTTCTTGTTGACGTTCATCCACTATTAACTCACTAAAACTAACTTAAGAGCTGTGCCTAGTTATAGTTTCAAAAGATATCAATAAAGATGAATGACAATACATGATGTATGGTGCCTTGAAGGCCGCCAAGTTGACAAAATATAAGTGTACAAAAGTAAAGATCCAGTACTCTGTACTGTACCTTTTTTTTTTTATTAGAAACATGTTATTTCATTGATGTATGAAAGAGCCAAAAAACGGCCAAAAGGAATTACAAAAAAGCCTTCCAATTGGAAGCAATAAGAGACGGGCCATAATTACAAAAAGAATTACAATTAGCACTCCACATGGAGGCATTAAGAATACAATTCTCCCAAACCTCAGACCAAAGTCTAGCTTTGCCCTCAAAAATTCTTCTATTTCGTTCAAGCCATATATTCCAAAGAGTAGCCCGCACACCATTAGCCCAAAGAGTCTTTTTCTGTTTATTGTGAAAGAGGCTCGATCCACCTAAAAGGGCTAAAGTGTTAACCTCGTGTCCTTTGTGAAAGACCCAAGCCATGTTGAACATCATCAAAAAGGAAATCCATATGTCTTGCGAGAAGTTGCAATCAAACAAAAGATGCCCTGTGGTATCCGAACTAATCATACAAAGGCTGCACCAATTGGGTTGAAGGGAAATCCAAGGGTTTCTAGACTGAAACTTATGATTGGAATTAATTCCATCCCTCAAAATTAACCAAAGAAACACCTTGATTTTCAAAGGGGACTTCCCTTTCCAAACCACTGCTAAGTCAGACTTGTTGTTATCATCAAAGCCATTCCACAGCAGCTTGAAGGCAGACTTGGTAGAAAAACCATTAATCAAATCTGGGATCCACAATCTAGTGTCTTCCCTATTGCTTAGGGTGATGGGCTCCAACAAAGTGAAGAATATATTTCTTGTTGTGAATGAAATAACATTTTAAGTATGATAACCATAACAAGCAATGACTGACCTGATCCCAACATCCTGGGGACCAAAGCTACACGAAACAACCTTCTCTTTCTGAACATAATCAGCACCTACTCCTTCATTGAGTATGCCTTCTCCTTTTCCAGAGTTTCGAATCTCAATAGCCAAACCGTTCAACATTTCCTTCAAAAATTCTAGTTTTTGTCCACCCACACCATTAGCCCCATCCACGACCAATCGGTCATCCCAATCATTAAGTTTACTGTTAATTGGAATCAAATCCAACAAGCACCTACCAAACACATAAGCCCTTACAAAGTATTAGAAGCTGGTAAAAACTCCAAATAAATTAAACAAAATAAAACAAACTAGAACGAGTTAGAAAGCAGATGAAAGTAATCCAGTTCTGATGCCTTCATGGCTTTATTCTGCGCGATGGTCAAACTGATTCCCTTCAATCAAGTTCACATGGTTGAAGTGAACAACTGATAACACCAAGAAGAAATGAAAAAGAAAGCAGGAAAGGAAAACTAGACAAAACAAACTACTATTTTATAGTAAGAGGGTGCATACATGTTTAGCAGCATCAAGAAGCGTTTCCCCACTTGGCCTAGTATCTCTAGCCACCAATATTTGAGCAGACTTCGATCCATTTAACGAGATATTTTCCTTCTCCACGAATTCAGTGACTAACTATTTGTCAATTTAGTTACATCCCACATCATAAATTCAGTGTCCAATTTATACTCATGCAAGTACATAAAGAAACAATAATGGTCTCACCCTCCAACTAAATTGACTATGCTAGCCATAAAGTCAAACACTTTGAAGGCTCAATTACCTTGACCTAGAGGTCAAAACTAAAAGGTTAACTTCAATTTATTTTTACATCATTATTTTTTTAAGTGTAATAAGTTACTTTAAAAAAAATCAAAACACTTTTTACATTTTCAATACCTACTAAACACATGTTTCTTATTCCAAGACATCACATTCTCATTCTCATGAATCAAACACCAAAGAATGAGATTTAAGATTTACAGATTAGAATAATCAGATAGGTGCAATTTGCATTTATCTAAAATAATAAAAGAAATTTGTTAAAAAAACAATAAAAGAAAAGGGAGCTAATCGCATAATTCGGGGTTCTACAAATGTCATATATATCCTTTTAATTTAACAAAGTCAGTTAGTCGATTGCTTATAACAAAAATATATAATAACATTGATATAGAAAAAGAGAGAGAGATGACTTTTCCTTCCTTACACAGGCTGTCTTTTGATAAGAATTCCTCTGTTGCCAATGTTTGGGACTCTGTTCTCAATTGTTGGAATTTGAGGTTTAGGAGGAATTTAAAGGATGAGGAGATAGAAGATTTCGTTGGTTTGCTTTCTTTTTTGGAAAGGTGTGCTATTGGCTCTTCGGCTGATTGTAGAATCTGGAAAGGGGTTGGGGATGAGTTCTCATGTAAAAATGTTATGCTGTCTTTAGCCCCTACAAGACATGCTTTTCCGGAGGATCTCCACAAAGCCCTTTGGAGGGACAAATACCCTATTAAAGTGAAGGTGTTTTTATGGTCTCTCCTTAAAGGGGGCCTTAATACCTGTGATAAGCTTCAAAGAAGGTTTCCTTCCATGGCTCTTTCCCCGAATATTTGTCCTTTATGTTTGGCTGATAGTGAAAGCATGAACCATATTTTCTTGCATTGTCCTTTTACTATGGGGATGTGGAACAAGCTTTTTTGGACTTTCAACTTGCAAGGGCCTCTCCATCTTTCCGTTCCGGTGGCTGTCCATGGTTTATTGTGTGGTCAGAGGTTTAATAGAAAGGCTCACATCATTTGGTGTAATGCGGTTCGGGCTATTTTGTGGCTCGTTTGGTGGGAACGTAATATACGGCTTTTTCATTCTAATGTTAATCCTTCTTCTGTGCATATCCTTTGGGATAAGGTGGTTTGGTTTGCTTCTCTGTGGAGCGCCCTTGTAAAGGAATTTTGTAATTATAAACCGTCTCAAATTGCCCTCAATTGGTCTAGTTTTGTGTATTCAGTTGGGTTTTTTGTATATTTCATATTATCAATGAAATTGTCTCTTATTTAAAAAAAGAAAAAGAGAGAGAGATGACTTCATTAAAAAACATGGTTTCATATTCAAAACTATTCATCCAAAAAGACCTTACTTGAACAGGATCTGTTCTATAGGTTGTACAACTGTATCCTTGATTTCTAATTAAAAAACTATTCATTCAAAAAAAAAAAACCTTTACTGATAGTTGAAAATTTCTTCACATTAAAAGAAAAGAACAGAAATCTATAGTCCCTCTTGATGGATTTCAGGCAAGCTAGCCATCCCAATATCAGGAGGAAAAAGGGTAAAATTCTTTCAATCAAAAGATATGTCAACCCCTCTTTGTTTAAGGTACTCCTTGGCCTCATCAATATCCTACAAAAGGAAATTTAAAATGTAATTAAGCCTTTCAATCACAAATATATGCATCTCCACATTGTCAGTGTGACAAAAAAGAAACATTAAAAATATAATTCTGCCATGATTTTCTAAATCAAATCAAACACTTTCCAAATAAAATTAAAATTAAAAAAAATAATAATAATATGAAGTGAACATATTCCCTTCCCTCTATGTTTTGGCCCAAAAAAATCATCAAAACCGTGACATTAGAATCGGTAAGTTTCAGAAATCACCAGCCACGTGTCAAGACAAGTAAAATTTTCTCCCAAAGAGTCCACACGTGCCAAATGCACTCTAACATCATATATTACTACTGATAATAAAGGGTTCTAAGGTTATTTTTTTGTGTGCGCGAACGAGTGAAAGAGACCAGTTCAGATTGTTCATGATTTAATAAAATGAATCAATCCAGTCTTTGCAATGCAAAGAATGGAAGAGAGTGAGAGAGAGGGGGAAACAACAATGTACGTGATACATAATTCATGATGCAGAACTCGTTTCGTGCATCCTATTAACTCACCTCATCCAAAATAAGTATCTCAACAAATCAAATCTCTAATTGTATTTGTTTATTATAATCTTTTTTTTATACCGTGAGTGTCCGGGCCAGCTTACGCGCACCTCGACTAATCTCACGGGACAACCTCATGACCCTACAACACATGGCGTCGGTTTAATCGTAGGATAAATACCTAGGTTGGTGGCCTTTTATTATAATCAATAATAATAAGATCAATGAGACTTCATTCAATTGCTATGATTGTTGAATGATATGGAAGAACCAAGTGAAAAGCAGAGTGAAGTCAAACCTGCTGTAACAGCAGTCCTTCTCCAGGACAAGTTGGAAATCGCATTAGTCCGACTCCGACCATCAATAGACCATAGCATCCCAGCGAGACAATAAAATAGATGGGTAGCTGGAATGATAAAATTTAGAGTAAGGAACAACAAGTATAAAATGGGGAAAAAAGATGGGGAATTTAAGAAAACAATGACTGAATATTAACTCACCAACCAGGCGTGGCCATGTGGTACTATAGATGTCTGCAAAAGGCCAATCCACAGGGCTGATATAGCCACCAATAATGTCAAAATCTTGATTATATGCTTCATTGAGAAATGAAAATGTTCAAATCTCAAAAAGTAATCGAACAATGTTAAATCTGTGGAAAAAAAATATTGTAATGTACAAAAGAAATCAGATACATTGGAAGCTACCTCGTATTTTTGCATTCTAAATAGAATAGCAATAGGCATCATCCAAATAATTTACTATAAATTGTGAATCAAGTATGGCAGAAGTGATGGTCTTGCACAATGCAAATTGTTATATTTTTTTTTTTTTTGGATAAGAGACATTTCATTGATAAATGAAAAAGAGGAGAATACAAAAGAGCACCCCACGGATTACAAAAAAAAACTCCTTCAATTGGGGGCTATAAGAGACGGAGAATAGTTACAAAAGGCTTTAGAGTTAGCCGACCACAATGCAAATTGTTATATTGTTGATGTAGAATTAGAAGGTTAAATGATAAGAAAGCCAATTCTAACATGAGAATAAAATAATCCCCGCTAACTCTTAAAAACAAGATTAAAACCAGATGAATTGTTCTGAATCTAGTAGACTTTCTTTCGAAAACAAATTGGCATCAGATTCTATGTCAACGACAATATAAAGTCAATAATTGCTCTTAACGAAGAAATGAATGTTAAAAATCAATCAATTTCATAAACTATTAATCCTTTAAAGTTACTAAAATGAAAATTTTCAATTACATTTCAGATTATTTTGTTGCCATCAGAGGGGATTTTACATAAATTATTTCCTTGCTCAGAGCAACATGCTTCATGAACTCAAAGCCCTTGCACAATTTCCCGTCATCATTTGGCAGTCAATGAAGCTCATGCCATAGTCATATCCAAGGTTATAAAAAATGTACGATTCGCGATTCGAATCTCGAAACGTAAGGGTTTCGATTCAGATCGCTTGTTTGAATCGTAAGACTCGTTTCGCGTTTCCTTTTTTTTTTTTTTTTTTTCGTTTCAGAAGATGGGAGAATGAGTTGAAGACCTGATTGTTGAAATGAAGATGACAGCCCTAACGAATCATAGATCTGAGATCTGATACTTGATGCTTGGAATCAGGAACTGAAGAAGACGGCGCCATGGTTGAGAGTCTTGAAATCCGCCATGGTTGAGAGTCTTGAAATCTGAGATTTTTTTAAAGCCCGTGGGTAGATGAAGTTGAAACTTTTGAGCTGTTTTTTTTAATAATAATTTATTAGAAAATCAGTTTATGGGAAGAATTATGGTGAGGTGGGGTTAGAAACTTCAAACAACACAGTTACAAAATTGGTTTTTAACCACTCTACTGGTCAATTGTTGCACCTTGTGCTCCTACGAGTTTCTTTAGGAGCAAATGTTTTTTTTTTTTTAATGAGAAACATTTCATTGATGAATGAAAAAGTTACACAAAAAGCCACCCCAGGATCACAAAAAATTTCTCCAATTGGGGACAATAACAGAAGGAGAATAATTACAAAAAATTTCTTTAGGAGCAAATGTTGCAACGTAAGACAGTTGTCCATGAGATTAGTTTATAATTATATGTGCATAAACTGATCTGAACACTCACATTTATTTAAATAAAAAATCCTCCCGCCACTCTCTTTGCCTCTCGGGGCGGGGCAATTTAAAAAAAAAAAAAAAACTTAACTAACAGAGTAACACCCACTGACTCGTAGCCTCCTACACAAATAAGTCCAATTCCAAAATAATTTTTTCATATCAATTGTTTCCCATTGATGTCACTGTGTGTTTGAGAATAGGCTGTACATGACTCGTCCTTTATTTTTAATGGTGGCAAATCAAAATCTCCTTCTCCCATGACTTGTTTTTAGTCCCAAAAACAAGAACTTACAGACTACGATCTAGCGGCGGAGAGTGAGAGATAGACACAGAGAGAGAGAGAGAGGTTAACCTTTTCGATCTAGCGGCGTGGCGTGGCTGTGGAAGCGAGCGACTGCGACTTGGTCCTTGCCTTGGAGATAGATAGACAGATACGATGACTGACAGAGAGAGAGAGAGGGATACGAGGGATTCGGGAAAAATAGAAAGGAAAAAGAAAACGGAGATTTTTTTTAATAAATCCTAAATGGGGGTGTTAGACTTATGGGTATGGGCTGTGGCTGCTGGGTGGGCCTTCTTTTTCCTGCTTGGTCATGGGGTGAGTATGATGTATATGTATATTAAAAAAAAAAAAAAAAAAAAAAAAAGTTAAACGGCCCCCGTGGGGCCATTGCACATGGCCCCACCCCCGTTTAGTAAATGGGGGAATTTTTTTCCCCCTGCCGGTATAGCGGGGCCAGGGCGGGGAAGTGGGGCGAGGGTTTTTCTTTCACCCCTAACTTCTATGTGCAACTCAATTAGCTTTCAATGCACTATACTTTTTCTTGAATTCCCAAAAGTTCACTCCTTACATACTCAATTCCCTCGTCCTCCTCACCGCCTCCGCTTCCCTTCTAGCAGTCAACTCCGGATCCGAGAGCACGACTTGGTTTGCTAAATCGAAGTACGTGATCAGATTCCTCTGCAAGCTCGGCGCGTCCGCTGCTTACTCGATCGGATTCCTCTACACGCTCGGCGCGTCTGCTGATTACTCGTTGTACCTTTGCTTAGTCCAAATATGTTTTCAGAAGGTTATAAGGAGGGAAACATTCTATATTGTGTTGGATATGCAAATATGCCATTCATTTGTGGCAACATATGCTTGTTTGGTGGGGCTTTTCATAAGTGGGGAATGGAAAAGTTTGGGAAATGAGATGAGGGATTATGAAAAGGGAAGAGTTTCTTATTTGATGACTTTGATTTGGACTGCAATAACATGGCAGGTTTCTTCCATTGGTCTTCTGGGGTTGATTTTTGAGGTTTCTTCATTGCTTTCTAATGTGATTAGTACATTGGCTTTGCCTGTTGTTCCTATTCTAGCGGTTGTGTTTTTTCATGACAAAATGGATGGAATTAAGGCTATGGCTTTGATATTTGGCTTTATGGGGATTTGTTTCCTATATTTTCAGAATTATCTTGATGATTCAAAAGCCAAGGAAAATCAACAGAATGGTATTGGTGTTTCTGAGGTTTAGAAGTTACAAAGGTAAATATCCTCTTAAAATTGCTAGTGGGGATTGAAAGTGTTCAATAACAAAGGCTTTTTCTCTGGCAGGATTTCTTGACCATATAATTGTCAATGATTCGTTGTCAGAGCTCAAGATTTCTTTTACCTTTTCGACTTAAATTTGAAAATGTGTTTCCTTTTGCTTCAATTAATTGACATTTTGAGCCCCTTTTGTCAATGTTATTGTTTATCATTCATTATTGATAATTAATATTTGACGAAATAAACATAGACCAATCCTTAAAATCATCAACTACATTGCTTTTAGATAACCTTGATTAAATGAGTTTCCCAAAACCAAGTATTGTAAGATCGTGTAGTTGTCCCGCGAGACTAATCAAGATGCATACAAACTGATTTAAACACTCACAAGAATTAAAAAAATGGGTGTGAGGAGGGACCATCAATATTTCAATTGCCATATTTAAATGTTTAAAATTAATGAACTAGACAGAATTCAGTTTTGAATTTCACTCCAATGTAGATGTTACAGTCTACAGATAAGCATACATTAGAGACTAATCTGAGACTTCATGAAAATGGTTACCTATTAATTAAATGCATATGTAATGAAGTGTCTTTTCAACTCCAAAGTTTTGAAGAAAGCCAAAAGCATATTCCTTCAAACATAATAGTACAACATCCAGAGCATCCCAAAGTAAAACAATCACTGACCAAGCTTGACTTACTTCAGCAAGCATTACATTGTTAAACCATGTTAAAATTTATTTGGTTTAGGAACCAAAAGCATAAAATTATAAATAAATAAATGAAAAGAGAGAGAGCGAGAGAGAAACTGATAATTATCAATCATGTAATTTTCCGACAAAGCTTCATCAATGGAAAGACTTTATGTTAAATCATCACGTTCCTCTTAATTGTTAATCTGCTTGTTTTGAGCTGCCAACCCCAAGGAATTGGTCTACTAGTTTAGAAACAGAGTTTGCTAGATTATCTGCTGCTTCCTGCGAAGATGCCTCCGCATAGACACGAATAACATCCTCCGTTCCCGATGGTCGTATGAAACACCGTCCTTGAGGATATTTTGCTGCAACACAGACGAGGGAGATTCTATACATATTACTATTTGATGTCCATGAGAATAAAGAGCTTATTAGGATACCATGTCAGGCAATCAATAACAAAGGATAAGAGGATCTCTCATATC
Organism: Gynostemma pentaphyllum; assembly: GCA_028015215.1. Classification (NCBI taxonomy): domain Eukaryota; kingdom Viridiplantae; phylum Streptophyta; class Magnoliopsida; order Cucurbitales; family Cucurbitaceae; genus Gynostemma; species Gynostemma pentaphyllum. Next base: position 58,224,824 of record CM051351.1, on the reverse strand, counting down.
TAACGAAATTATCAAACTTGGCTGAAATGAAGTGTCAAATCCCAGCAATTGCTGGCTGTGGATTTCAGTACAATTATTGCTCATACAAATAGGAAATAAACTTATAGATTCAATAACCTCATGGAATCATGTTATTAGGTTATATAGTTAGGGGCAAGTGGTAACTAGAATATAAGTTGTAACAGTGGACTTGGCGAATAGGTAAAAATAAGAAATAAAATCGCACTTGAAAAAAAAATATGCAAAGAGTCAATTGCAACAAAATAATTGAACGAAGAAAGGTTCAGCGTAGTTGTTACCTATTTCTAAATTGATAGCTTCTTGTATACCAGAGGGCTTCACAACCACAGTTTCTGCATTAGTTGTTGCAACAGCCGTTCTATCAACAACCTTCACCTGCAAGTTAAGGACGGAATAGTCAATTATTCAAATCAAAGAACTGAAAGATGAATGCTCTATCAATAATACTACAAGAAAGATAAAGACAGGCATGCTCCCTCACTCCTATGTCCAACGAATACACCTGATTAAGTAATACTGGAACCACTCAAGAATAAGGTGACAAGCATCAGAAGATTTCTCACTTGGCAACTTGGCAACCGACGAACAAAAGAGATAACTAGATATATAAAGGGGGGGAAAAACTAAAGTTAGCACTTTGCAGTTTCTCTAATTCCAGGCGGTTGGAGGAGCTAAGGGCTGGGGGTGAAGAATCCACTTGATCATGAAATTACAAATCAATTGAAGCAATCATATCAATTTTATATGTTAAGAATAAAGTAGAAGATCATGTGCCACGAAGAGAAACAAAAGGTCACAGCTAACCAACCCAGTAAAAAAAATAAAATCCTATATAACCCCATTGTATAAATTACATGAATGCAACACCGTACAAACAGCAGGCTAGGAGATATAGTCTTAATAAGCTACCTCCCATAATTTGCCTAGGGCATCCTACTGGGGGAGTACACATCCAAAGATTTAACTACATTCCAAAATTATTTCAGTGAAGACAGAAGATTGTACAACAGAATTGAACGCCATATGCAGTAGCTTCAGAGAAAGAAAATGAAAACTTGATTAAATAGTTCAGTGATGAATAAAAGGGTTAGTTTAAAAGTAGAACAATCGATACTTGTAAGAAGAGTTAATAGTGGATTCTACAATAAAATGGACTCTACATTAGATACTGCAACCAATTCAATTCTTAAAGTGCCTACAGAAACACCCTAAACTTAAAAAAAGCTCTAAATATATAAGAAAATGTAGAAAAGTTCCAATGAACATAAACCTTGAGCTGCCTACTCGGTAGATCTTGATAAAGCTCACTCCATCTATGTATTGACCATTTTTTGTGCCGCAGAATAGCCTCAACCAAAAGCAAGCCACTCAGTGCATCTCCCACAGCTTGGTTAATCAATTTACTGACTGCCAATAATCTCAAGGCAGCCCTTTCCTGTTCTGAATCTGCAACAAATAATTAAGTATTTATGTACTCCAAAAATAAATGCACAAACGTCATAGTAAAGAGCATGTCAAATATAACCTTTGGACACATCGAAGAGCCCTTTATGAATGGAGTCTAACCAACTTATGAAGCATTCTGAGAACAAAACAGTCCCATGACCATTTGCTTCAAAATAGATCCCAATATCATATTCAGCAGCTTTCTCATGCAAGTATTTCACTCCAGTGGGAGTAAAAACTACTTCCAGCCCCAACTGTTTGAGGTACCTTGTTGATGCTCCATTTGCATAAGCAGTTTGTACAACGCCAAGGCGGGGCTGATAATCAACTTTTTCTGCTATATCTATCTCCTTCAAGATTGTTAATTGTTCCTTGATAAATACAGCAAATAAAGATAATATCTTGTCCCCATCAACGAGATCGATCTTGGAACAACTTTTCGAGGGAACACTAAAATATACAAGCCGATCAGCATCTCCATCAAAACTAGCACACCTGGAAAGCTAGAAGCATCCAAGCGTTCAGTCCTACCGCATATGCAGCATATTAATCATTCTAAGCACCAAAGCTATCGGTCAAATATGGTTTCAAATTGACAATGCTACAATTTTTAGAATAAGAATTTATATTACAATGAGAAATTGCTCTCCATCCAAAAGGTCCATAATGATTTTTTGATAAAAAGATGAACAAAAAAGGTCCATAATGATGAACAGGGAAGTTAGAATTCTCTATATGATACAATTCCAAAATTTCTTTCTTCTGTTGACAGTCATCCACTCCACTATTAACTCACTAAAACTAACTTAAAAGTTGGGCCGAGTTATAGTTTCAAAAGAAAACAATAAAGATGAATGACAATACATGATATATCAAGTTGACAAAATATTAGTGTACAAAATTAAAGAACAAGTATTTCGTACCCTACTTAAGGATCAATATATTTCTTGTTGTGAATGAAATAACATTTTATGTATGATAATCATAACAAGCAATGACTGACCTGATCCCAACATCCTGGGGACCAAAGCTACATGGAACAACCTTCTCTTTCTGAACATAATCAGCTCCTACTCCTTCATTGAGTATGCCTTCTCCTTTTCCAGAGTTGCGAATCTCAATAGCCAAACCATTCAACATTTCCTTCAAAAATTCTAGTTTTTGTCCACCCACACCATTAGCCCCATCCACGACCAGTCGGTCATCCCAATCATTAAGTTTACTATTAATTGGGGTCAAATCCAACAAGCACCTACCAAACACCGAAGTCCTTACAAAGTATTAGAAACGGGTAAAAACTCCAAATAAATTAAACAAAATAAAACAAACCTGAAAGAATTAGAAAGCAGATGAAAGTAATCCAATTCTGATGCCTCCATGGCTTTATTCTGCGCACGAACCATCCAATGTAATTGTGGGGTTGTTAAGATTCCCATATCGTAAGCAACGGCTCCGATGATTGAACTGATTCCCTTCAATCAAGTTTACATGGTTCAAGTGAACAACTAATAACACCAAGAAGAAAGGAAAAAGAAAGCGGGAAAGGAAAACCAGAAAAAAAAAACTACTATTTCGTAGTAAGAGGGCGCATACATGTTTAGCAGCATCAAAAAGCGTTTCCCCACTTGGCCTAGTATCTCTAGCCACCAGTATTTGAGCCGACTTCGATCCATTTAACGAGATATTTTCCTTCTCCACGAATTCAGTGACTAACTGTTTGTCAATTTAGTTACATCACACATCATAAATTCAGTGTCCATTTGTACTCATGCAAGCAATGTTTTTAAAATCGCTTGAGGCGAGGCGTAAGAAAAATGCCTTGAATCTTACGCCTTTAATGTCCTTGAAGAGGCTTACGCCTCAGCCACGTGAGGCGTACGCCTCTGGTACTTAAGCCTCGAGGCTTAAGAGGCGTACACCTCTTTAAAAGGTGTATTTTAAGTGCCAAATGGGCTGTGGATCCCTTTATGCTGCAGAGACTTCACCGATTGCTTTATCCCAATATTTTTATTAGATTAAATCTCCAGTATCATATTAAAACAAACCCTAATAAGTAATACTAATAACTAAGTTTAATTCCACATCCTTTGCAAAAAAATAGTTTCTCCAAAACACTGCAAGTTTAAGAAACATTCAGTGGGGACAATGGCTAGAAAGTTGTGAACAAGTCAAAGTGGTCCTTTGTCTTTTTCCCTTGGTCAATCACAACTTATCATTCGGTTTTGAGGCTTGACTATCTCATATAATAATAATTCATCACCTCTGTTTTTCTTTCCTTTTTTTTCCTTTCTTTCAAGTTTCATTGTTTCAAGTTTCAATATTATTCAACTCTCTCATATACTCAACTACTCACACTGTTTTTCTATGAATGTTATCATGTTATTAATATAGCGTTCTTACATTTTTACAGTTTTTATTAGCTTTTTTCATTTTAAATGAGGCAAGCCTCATACCGCCTTGAAGCTTACGCCTCGCCTCTCTATGAAAAAACGCCTCGAGGCCGCCTTAAGACTTTTAAAACATTGCATTCAAGTACATAAAGAAACAAGAACGGTCTCACCCTCCAACTAAATTGACTATGCTAGCCATAAAGTCAAACACTTCGAAGGGATCCAACCTCAATCACCTTGACCTAGTGGTCAAAACTAAGAAGCTAACTTCAAACCTTAAAGTCATGGGTTAAATTATGAGGGCCACCTACTTCAGGTTTTTCTTTTCCCAAACGTTAAATAGGAGGGATTTTGGTAAGGTGGGGTTCGAACCTCCAACCTCACAGTTACAGCAATTGGTTTTTGACCACTCTATGCACCTTGTGCTCCTACGAGTTTCCCCAGGTAAAGATATTATCCTATGAGTTTCCTCATACCAAATGTTGCAGAGAAAGGCAATTGTGCATGAGATTAGTTGAGTTTTACGTAAACTAAACCGAACACTCACATTAAAAAAAAAAAAAAAAAACCTCTGCCACTCTCTTTTCCTCCATGTCCCATTTCCCAACATCTTCTTTATCAATTCATTAATGAGACAAGCGATGTAGAAGAAGCTAAGAAAACAAGAGGAACATTCTAATAAAGAGACATACCCGAATGAGATCTTGAGAGGAAGAGGCATTGGCAAGGGCATCAGCAAAGGGTTCCCAATCCTGAGTCAGCATTTCACCACTCGGGTCAGCGATTTTGACCCCATTATCAGATACTTGATTGTGAGAAGCTGTAATCATCAATCCAATCACAGACCCAGTTTTCAAAGCTCTCAAAGCCGCAAGAATTCCCACCCTAAAAACCGTTGAAAGAAGCACCGAAGCATCTGCCCTAAAACCCGCCGTGCCATAAGAAAATCTCAATCCTAAAAAGAAACAGTTTTTAAGAAATCAGATATTATTTATGAACAGTGAGAAAATGCAGTTAGTAAAAATGGAGAAAGAAAGAACCTTGAGGAAGTGGAAAGCGAGAAGATGAACAGAGAAGAAGATTGTGTTGATCTGTGTTCATGATTTCACAAATTGGCCAGATTTCTCACTGCTTGAAGAAGCAGCATAAATAACAAATCAGACACCATGAAAATACCAAAATCAAAAGAATATCAAAGAAGGGGGGGATTAAAGATCGAAAAGGGAAGAAATCGATCGGGGAATTTCAGAAGGAAGAAGAAGATTGAGCTTACCTCGCCGAGGATGGAGAAATTGAGAGTTGATTCCGGCGGTTTTTTACTCAGAATCGGTGACGGGTGGCCTTTTTCGTCGTGGTCAAACGGGACTTTGTCTTTTACCCCTTAGTTAAACAAGTAATTTTTTTTTAATTAAACTATTACGCGAAATTCAAGGAGTAAAGATTCGAACTTTCAATCTCACAAAACAGAGGGGATATCCAGCCACTTGAATTATATTGACAATTAAAAAGTAACCCTAATCTATGAACCAAGTTTCAATTTTATCCCTAATATTTTAATGGACTCCCTATTTTAACTCTAAGTTTAGGGTTGAAAGAGAGTAATTAAATTTTTCATTTTTATGCCTACTATTTTACAATTAAATAAACTACTTCTAATATTTATAATTAAAACTTTTAAATTGTTACAATAAAAATTGAAATAGGCATCATATATTAATGATATTAAATTAGAGAGTAGAGACTCGAACGTTCAATCTAATGAAAGAAAATATTAATATCTTAGCATTTGAGTCATTCTTATAGATAGTATATTTTATCATTTAGACGCTAATATTTTAAAAGAAAATATAACTTATAATCTATAATTTTTTTTATAAAAGCTCGAAGTAAGGTAACACATATCTTTTTAAATACAATACATATACTATTTTTTAAAATAATATTTATAATTATAGTATTTCAGTATATTTTTTTAGAATAAGTTAATGGTGAATATTATAATTTTGGATGTTTGGCTTGTGGATTTTAACGAAATGTGTTTGAGATTGTGAAGAATAATGAGTTAAGATAACCCACCAACTGAGTTTGTAAAATCGACGGACACATGATTTGGCTTGTGTAGCAAAACTCACAGTACAAATCCTCGAATCAAACACTATTTGAAAGGGAGTTATCTAAACACTTTTATTTATTAATGATTTTGAAGTGATCAAAATGTAAAACTCAAAACTATAATTCCAAAACATCTTAAATCATCTAAATTAGAGTTTAAACGAATAAGTTATGACTAAGAGCAAGTTAATGACGGTCAACGTTAGAGGGAATGGGTATCATTGACATGTTTTGAAACTACGCTGTGTGATTTACCCTTTTTTAACTACAGGGGACATGGGTGCAGCCAAATTTTTAATTTTTTTTGTATTAAATAATATATTTTTGCATACTAATTAGGGAGTTTAATGTCCATGACACGAGTGAAATGTCGCTCGACATATTGCCAGAAAGAGGCCTTGACAACGACAGCTGGGGTGAAGATTTTTCTTCCCTAAGTTCGTCGGTGGTGTCAGAGATGTCGCCGGTGTCGCTCAGTTTTGATGTGTCGTTGGAAGTTTCGTCCCCTTGTCGACGTGATGTGTCCCGTGTCAGAGCGCTGGTTTTCCTATCTTCTCCAGTGTCGGCGATATATCGTGGAAATATCGAAAAAGTTGCTGAAATGTGGTGGTCTCTCGTCAATCTCACCGGTTCTTGTTGGGACTGATCATGGTGCAACGAACGGAGGGAAAAGGGGGGGGGGGGGGAAATACAAGTTCACCTCAACTTTTGATAGAAAAGAGATGATAAAAATTAAAAAAGAAAGAAAAATAGGTGAATATTGAGGTTCAGGGATAGAAATGTTAAAAATTGAAAAAGAAAGAGAAGTAGATGACTCTTGAGTCTTGACTGAGATTCAGAGAGAAAAATGATAAAAATTGAAAAGAGAGAGAATAGATGACTTTACAGATCTTCAATAAAATTTGAAAAAAAGAGAGAAAGAGCTTTTGATTACCTTCTGTAAATTGAACGTGATAATGATAGAGAGATTTCAATTATCTTCCTTCATTATCTAAAAAAAAATTACCTTTCTTGATAATATAAAAAAAAATATAATATTTTAATAAGGAAATATGAATTAGTTGGGTTGGATATTTTTTATTATTTTTTATTTTATATAAATATAAATTTACAAGTTACATTTCTTCTTAGCTTCCATTCCTTTTATAAATATTGCTTTTATTTTTATATAAATAAAACATTTTAGTAGTATCCCTTGTAATTTTTTCATTTCTTTCTTTTCATATTAGATAGGATAAACGTGCAAGGCACGTACTGCATTGATAGTTTGATAGTTTGAATGTAGATGATTTTTTTGCTCCAAAATTATACAACTTGTACGGGAAGATGAATGAAACCGTTGGGAGCTTGTCTGGGCTCATGTCTAAGGCGCAAGATTGTGTAGGAAAGCTGGTCATAACAACATGTAAAAAAATTAGTCAAATTTTTGAAGTAATTCAGATTCAGAAATAAATTATGGGAAAAAAGCATAAGTTACCTCATTTTTAGTCGTCAGGTTTTTTGAGTAATTCATGATATACAATATTGGTTGTACATGTAATATTTGACTTATCTAGTAACTGGGGATGCACAAGAATTTTTATCGATCGACTGTTTTTTGCTATAGAAAGGGCAACATATAATTATCCATAAGAAAATACTGGTTGGGGTAAGTATAAACCTATGTAATCTAATGTTTGTCCTTGAGATTTATTTATGGTCATTGCGAAAGCTAGTCTGATAGGAAATTGTGTTCTTTTAAAGTATATGCCTTGCTTTTCATTTTCAATTGGCAAAAAAGGAATTTTGGGTAAAAAAAACTCTTTTTCCTTTATAATATCCAATTGTTATTTCTGCTTCGATTACGTTACGTTCGAAATGACGACATATTAATCATGTACCATTACATAATCCTTCTGATAGATTGATATTACGTAATAATATAATAGGGCAATTTGGTTTTAATGTTAATTCATAAACAGGATATCCAGTTGGAGTGAAACTATTCATAAAATCTTCCTGTAACGCCTGATCATCTTCATATATTGTTTCATCGAAACTGTAATATTTCAAAGGTTTTTCAGGGAATTTATCTATGAGAAAATTATTAATTTTATCAACATAAGTATTTTTTGGTGTTAATATCACTTTGTTTATCATTGTGTCTGTCGATGTGATGTAATCACTCATATTACTAAATACACATATCATCAAGTTTTCTAATGAAGATGAATCTTCTGTGTAAGGGATAATCATGGATTCAGGAAGAGTAATATTGTTTCTTTCGTCGATAAGTTCTGTACCGTTACCTACTTGCAGTAAGAAATTACAGAATGAAAGGTCAAGCGAAGAACGCATATTTTGGGTTAAATGAAATTTAGTAAGGTGTGGCCATAAATATGAACTTATTAAACTGGAAGCTATGATTTCTTCTTTAGTTGCTTTTGGGAGAACCGGTAGTGTTTGTGGAAAATCGCCACAAAAAATAACTACCTTTCCTCCAAAAGGTAGCAATTTGTTGTCGTTTATATCTTGGAGCATAATATCTAAAGCTTCGATAACTTCTCATCTTGACATTGGTGTTTCATCCCATATAATCAATTTTATAATTCTGAGTAGTTTTGCCAATCCTGATTGTTTACTAACAAAACAAGTGGGAGTATCTGAAGTTATAGCTAAAGGAATTTTAAAACGAGAGTGTGCGGTTCTCTCACTAGGTAATAATAAAGTAGCAATGCCTGATGATGCGGTTGCTAATGCGATATGACCTTTAATTCTAACGACAGCCAGCAAAGCTCGATATAAGAAAGTTTTACCAGTTCCAGCTGGTCCGTCAATGAAAAAGGTTTTGGGGTGATCTGTGAATATTGTTTCTAGAATTACATCAAAAATATATTTTTGTTCTGTATTTAAGTTTAATTTTAATGATTTATCTGATTCTAGAATATTGATTTCCATTTCTTCTTTTATTTCTGTGCAATCATCTTGTTCATTATTGAATATAATTCTGGAATCTAATAGAGAATACTCATTAATGTTATGTCCAATTGATTCTAAGATGGAGTTAATAAGAAATAAAACTTGTTGGCGAACATGTGAGTTAGCTTGATTTGTTTTTAAATAATCATCGAATAATGACTTTGCAAAATATTCCCATAATATTCGAGGGTGGGTTTTCAGGTCTACAATAAACTAAGATGATGGCAAATAGTCGTCGTAAATTATATGGCATTTCATAGGTTGAAGCCTCTTGTAAGCATAGTTGTAAATTATTATCAGAATTTAATAAACCATGTAAGACACATGCTTCTCGATATGAAGAAGTAATATTACCATTAATATTTTTAGATTTTCAAAAGATGTTGGACCTTTAATGTGATTTAGTAAAAATCGTAAATAATATCGCTCACCTTCGATTGGACTTGCAGTAACTATTCTTCCAATCACCTGACAACGTTTTCTTGGAGTCCAAACTTTGTTTGGTTTATTCCATACAAAGAATTCAGGGAATTATCTGTATAGTAATATGCGTGCAAATACATTATATCGGTTCATGACAAAAAATTCTGTTAGCATAGTTTTCGAATAGAACTCAGATTGTTGTTAAAGCTATATTTTCATGAAATGACACAGATTGTTTGTGTTCTTGTAACAACCCGAGTTTTAGGTAAGGGTATTTTGGTCTTTTCTTCAATTTCGACCTAAATAATTTTATTTTGGGTTATTATTAATCGTTGCGTCGATACCAGTCCTACGCCTTTGACTACATTCAATTCCGAGTCCCGAGTAAAAAGATATGACCTGATTGTCGTTTACGTCCCTAACTCTATTTATTACTCCAGGGGCTTTCTCGTAATTTCTTGTCTTATATATATATTTCCACCAACCCTAGTTTTGTTCTTTTCCTCACGTGAACGCTCTGCCAGCCGCACGTCCGAGAAGCCGAGTCTCCGTTTTTGTTTCTCAAGGTAAGTTTCGGTTCTTTCGATTCGTCGTTTCCTTTTTCCGTTATATCGAGTTAACTTATGATCATTGGGTTGCCTTTTGAACTCAGTTTCGAGCTCCGTTCTTCGCCGGGAATTCAAAGAATTCAACTTCTTTTTTTTTCTCCGAATTCATTGGTACGTTTTGGTTAAATCTTATTTCTGTTGGTTTTCTTATCGTTATCGGGTTGATGTTAGTCTAATCGAGGGTCGTTTTAATGCGGTTTAGAGCCTCGCCGGAGCCGTCTTATCCTCGCCGAAATCTGGAAATTTTCATCTCGGTTTTGCTCGGGTTTGGATCGTGTTTTCGTCGTGTTCTTCATGCGTGGATCCGGGGCGAATTCGTGAAGGTGAGTGTGTGTTTTTTTTTTTGAGTTAAAAGAAAAGAAAAGAAAAAAAATAGTTACAGCACTGCAAGTAGCGCTGCGGGATGAGGGAGGGAGAAGACCGATCCGACTGGACCGGTCCAATTGGACCGGTTCAGGGCCTAATTAGAGCCCAATCGAGCCGGTTTTCGTCCTGTTTCTCCGGTTTTCTTAAAATTGACTTTAATTAATTGTCAACACAGGTTTTGGGCACCTCTAGGATTTTATTTGGCATCGTTTGGAGTTCGATTGCTTGCTCGATTTGAGAATAAGGTAGGTTAATTCCTACTTAAAGTGTTAAATTGAATTTCTTCTGTTTGTTTGCTTTGTCTATGATTCATGGTATGACTTGGGAGATGATTTATTAGTTGCTAGGAATTATTATGTGATTATTATGATTTTCGATTTTTATTTAATTATTATTTATGTTTGATTAGTCGATAAGTGATAAATAGAGCCTTTAGGTTTTACAACTTGGGTTGAACCTATGCATAATAAATATTAAATTTGTAGAGCGTATACTATGGCACGTATCATGAGTGGCCTTATACCCCACTATGATCATATTTTCAAGCGCATAGTATGGCACGTATCATGAGTGGCCCTATACCCCACTATGATACATATATGCAAATTTAATTAAGATAAAGACTAAAGGAAATGTTGTAGGCTAAGTACCTACTAAATAAATAGGCTAAGTACCTATCTTTATAAATGAGAAATTGGGGATTTGGACTAGTATCCAATAGATATTGTATTTGATGTGATTTCAATTTAGCTTACTTATATAAGTTGAAATTAATCTACTGAGCTAAAAACTCACGGTATTCGAATGCCCTGCAAATTTAAATTTTGCAGGTAACGTTAATAATTTTGGAGCTCGAGGCGCATGACGAGGATGGTGCTACATGGAGGCCTTAGAACTTATTCATTATCACTCTTTCATTTTGACTTTCATTTTTGGTCATTTTGCATTTATTTGAGACATTTTATTTTACTATTAAACTCATGCGTATTATTTATCTTATTTAGAATTTATTTCTTTAACTTGGCGCCACATTTAAACGTTTTGTTTTATCTTTTAATTGTTATTTAAATAAAAGGCTTCCGCATTTATTGATTTTACTCTGATTTGTTTGTAAAATTAAATGAGTTCTTTTATTATTTATTTATTAATTTTACATTGAGTCGGGTCGTCACAGTTCTAGATGTAACTGTAACATTATTACTGAAGGTAATATCTCACTCATGGCGAATCCGAATAATCTCCATATTGCTTCAGGTGCTGCAATCCATCGTGCTGATTGAAATTGTGCTATTTCGTCAAGGATTTGTATATTTGTATTGGCTGATATATTGAAACAAATACGATCATAGCCTTTGTATAAATATTTAATAGCTTGTATGCTTGAACAAATCTCTACATTTATATGACAATCATATTTTGCTAGTAGATATTATAAGGCACGATCCATTTATTATCTAAGTTGCAACCTCTTACTTTGACAGTTTCGCCTGTGTTGCGATGCCTATAATAAGGATAAGAGTTTTTACCTTGGGTTGTATGAGAACAAAATGGCTTTGGATAGTGATCTTTGCAATGACCAACCCTTATGCATATATTTTTTGGGTTGAGTTCACCGCATGGTCCGTGCATTATATGTTTGACTACAAGAGAATGTAAACAAATATTTTTGTTTTTATCTGGTAATTCAGCTGTCACGAAAATATCAAATGATTCAGGAGTAAGAATTTTGGAATTTGGTTTTAAAATAATTAAAAAGTGAGCATGAGGTAATCCTCTTTTTTTGAAATTCAATAACGTATACACAAGTAGAAACTGGGCCAAAAATTTCACGTTTAAATAAATCAATTTTTAATTCGTCTAGTTTTGCTCTAAATATTCGAGTAGTCAAATCTGGTCAATTCTCAACATGTTCTTCGGGATTTATTTCTGCTTGTATTTTTTACCATTTTAGATTACAAGTAATGGTAAGAAATATGTCTAGTTTTCCAAAGCATTGTACTAAAGCCATAGCATCCATATATCTCTTTCTCATATCTCGAGGGCCTCTGATAAATGAAGATGTCAATACGACCCTTCTTCCTATTTTTTGACTGTCATTTACAACTATATGAATACTATCTACGATGCCTTGATATAACTCCGATAGAATTTGAGTTTGTTTCGCACGTAAATAATCTAGTCTGCATGTTTCTACTTTAATGTACATATCTATAATATATTGCTGTAATAATCGTCCTTCATGTAATAAAATTGACTTCGTATTCAATCTTATTTAGAACTTATAATAATAATATTCTCGACAAGATATTACTTGCCTTTTTTTAGATTTTCCTGACACTGCGAAAAAAAATTTACAAATTTGTTAGTACATATGCATATATGTTAAATAATTAATTAAACATAAGATTTGTTTGAAATTTCAAAATGGTACCTTGTTTTTCTTTGTCTAGTAATTCCTCTACAGTTGATGTATTGTGTGGATTTACTAAATCTTGACCACTGTAATAAATGTTTCTTTGTGTTTTTTTTTCTATTCCACGATGCCAACCAGGATCACTATAAGGGAATAATAAAGGGTATTGTAAAGGATTGTTACAACCATAGTATTGTTGTATTCTATGACTATAATCATTAGATCCGTAAACAATAATATGTCGCTCTCTATTATGTTTGGTAGATTCATTCTCAACCCATATAGCTGCTATTTGTGAAACACATGGGGCGTTGTAAATTCTCTAATCTAATTGAGGATCACATTTGATAGATATCTTATGATTTTCTAGTTTGTCAATCTCTTTTAGACTTCGGAAAAAAATAGCATAAGGATTACATTCTAAACTTCTTGATATTTTTATTAAATGGATTCTTCAAATTTTTCAAATATGTTTCCTCGATTTTGTAGTTCATGTTCCGTGTCATAAAAATAAAGTTGTAAATAAAATGGGGTATCGTTTGATGGTATTAGACTATTAATAAAATGATAAATTTGTCCTTGAACTCGGAATGTATAAACACCCTCTTTCTTAGAACATAATTGTTTGTCATACTTAATACCAAAAGAAGTGAAAGAAAAAGCACTATTATATGTCCTAATATATTTATGAAAATTGACACTATCTCTATCGTCAGATGTATAAAGTTTGTAAAGTTTAGGTGATATATTATTTGGTATTAACATAATTTTTCCATCAGCACAACAAAATCCTTTTGGTTCGTATTCAATTCTTTTTGCACTACAATATTTACAAACTTCTTGTTGTTATAATACATGTGGTTGAGAATAAATATTTTCAAAAGTATTTTTTTTGTTTTCGATAATACGGGGAACATTTTTTTGGTTTGTTCTCTGATTTTGTGAATAGGTTTGTGGATAATTTTGACTTGAAATTTGTATTGTATTTTTTGATTGGTTTTGTGAGTTTGTCTCTATTATTATATGAGATACATTTGAACTTTCTTCGTTCATTTCGGGAGAATTAAAGTAAGATCTTGTTGATTTTTCTGTATTCCAATTTGTAGAGTTAATTTGTTTGTCATCATTTAATCTCTTGTTATAACTATTAGTATTTTCATCTATTTTTAAATTTTCGTTGTTCAATAAATCTAAATGTTCATGCAATTCTATTCCTGTACTTTTCTTTTGTTTTATAGCGTATAATTCTCTACGCCTTTTATTCAATGCATTTTTCTTGTTTTGTAATAACTTTTCATATGATTCATTAAATTCTTGTTCTAAGGTGGACTTTTGATGTTGGCCTAATTCTTTGTTTTTTTTCCATTTTGTTTTAAAATAAATAACTATGATTTAGTTTTTCTTTTTTAATTTTTGAACGACCTGAATTAAAGTCCGATGACAATGAAAATCAACACACTTCAAAGCAAATGAAGATAATCTTTTATGTCGGAAGAGGTAATTAATCTGATAAGGGTGTTTTAATGGCAAATAAAAAAAGTTATGGAAAAAGAATTATATACTTGAAGTCAATGGGCAAAATGTGAGACTGAGGATTCCTGTAACGTCCCGTAAATTTCACGATAATTTTTTTTTTAAAATTTATTTTACCTTTTAATTTTAATAGTTAATATTCATAATTTTAGTTATTTGTTTCAATTAAAATAATTTAGGTTATTTATATTAACTAGTTAGTTTAGTTTATTATTTGTAATTAGTTAGGAGTAGTGTAATTTAATTTAGTTTTAATTAAATTTATAAACCCTAATTACTTTAGTAGTTTTGAGTGGAGGAGAAGAGAAAAGGACCCACCATTGGCTATTTGACCTTATCCAAAAGAATTAGGGTTTTGGGACATGAAGGGCATTTCTTAAAAAGAAAATTTTTCATACTAGTTACTCCGTACGTGCGTTGCACGTGTCCAAATATTATTTAAAAAAAAAGTTATGAATATAATATATTTGGCTTAGATTTACTAACTTACCTCTTCATCAATTAAAATAAATTTCATAAGTTTGAGATCCTCATTGTTGGAAACATAAGAATTTCCTATTCGCCAATCAGGGCATATCCCATTGGTTAAGGCATTGTCCCTCAAGATAGTGGTTCAATCCCCACCCCCAACAATTTGTGTAAGAATTTCCTTTTTGAGCAACAAACACTTTTAACTTCCATACTTTTTTACGTGCAGACAACTCTTGAATGAAAGAATATGATTTATAACCAGATGACATTTTTCAAAGAGAGTGTGTTTGATATGGAGAGTGTATTCACGTTTTGTGTAGTTTCAATTTTGAACACTTTAAGATAATTTATAGACATGGAGAAAGAAGATAGTTTATGATAGTTCATGTATAAGGATTAGAAATGAAAGGTCAATCTTAAAAATTGAGAAGAGTTAAAGTGAGAAACATAGTGAACCTTCAAATTCATTGTGCTTTCTCACCTAAAATATGTAATTTAAACTATTGTTATAATTCTTATAAATTAAACTATTGTTATAATTGAATTTCAAGTGTGTTGATTTTAAAATTTTATTTTCCTTACTCTGTCTTTCATTTTTAATAAATATGGAAGTTGATGTACTGAACCTCTTTATTGTCTTTCATTTCATCCTTACTCTCTCTTTCATTTTAAATGACCTGTCAAACCCATTTAATTTTTCCCTACCAATTGCCTGCATCTATTTATAGTCCACATTCAAAATTCAATCATGGCCCTTCATGCAAGATTGGAAAAAGAAAGCCAACGGGCTAAAATAATCTGTCAAACCCATTTAAAATTGATGCTCCCAACATGTAGACTACAAAAACAAAAAAACTTCTCTTTGTGTCTTCTTTCAATGAGGCAAACTTTAGAAAATAGCTAATCTCCTCAACTCAATCTTAATCAAGGCACAAAACTATGGCATTAGCAACAGTAGAAGGGATCACATTTCTTCCTTAATACCACTATAATTTGTAGAGCTACGAAAGAAGTTGATTTGATGCATAAAGAAAAGTGAGATTTAGTAAGACTTCTTTGTATGACCAAATCGAAATTCCTGAAATCTAGTTGCAAAAACCAAAATTGATTTGTATTTTAAACAAAGTACCAATGAATTTCTAATATGGGTGACAAATATTTTTACAAAACTCGAACAAATTACAAACCAAAAGTTTCCTTTACAAATACGTCTTTGAAGTTTCGTAAGATGACAAATATATATATACGCCTAAGAAAAAGCTTAAATTTAAATAAAATATTTTTCAGATATTACAACAAATTAGAGGGAGAGAGACTCGAACCTTGGATCTCATGCAAAGGAAAAGATGTCTAACCAAATGAGTTATGTTCCGGTAAGCACAACTTAAATAAAAAATTAAATTGGTCGAATTAACAAAGTACATGAAATATATCAAATGAGCTATGTTTCAGTAAGTAAAAATTGAGTAAAACATTAAAATTGATCGAATAAATGAAGTACATGAAGTAAATGAATAAAACTATCGTAATAATACATATTTTTTTTTTATAGAAAATCTCATAACCACATGTACTTTAAAGTTACCTTCATGGTATAAGGTCGACAAACTTCCTCCCTGTATCAAGAAATAAAAATCTATAAAACTAACAAATCAACTCAACAACATATGGAGAGGCTATATAAATATATTTCCACTGATAAATATTGAAACAAAAATGCCAAACTTATATTAAAAAACACATACCTTATATTATTTCCTACCATAGAAAAAACATGATGATCCTTAACTTATTTAAAAACAAAATATCATGGAACCTCTTTCTTATTTGCTATATGTCGAGTAAGGACAAAAGATCTGTTGAGGGCGAACAAAATCCCACATCGGTTACGGAAGGGGATGATCATAGGTATATAAGGGGAAGGGCACATCTCCATTGGTATGAGGCCTTTTGGGTGAAACCAAAAGTAAAGCCATGCGGGCCTAGGCCCAAAGTGGACAATATCATACCAATGTGGAGTTGTGGTGGCCCGGTGTTCCCTAACAAGTGGTATCAGAGCCATGCCCCGATCCTAACGATGTGGGTGGAATCCTCAGGTGCCGAACAAAGTGAGGAGCCTCGGAGACCCGATCCGTGGTGGGCTCTATCGGATAGGCGGTGTGCTCCGGAGAAAGGAGGTTGGCCTGGATAGAGTGGACGGATGGAGGGGAGGCTCAGTGGATATTTGTTCGAGGGGAGGATTGTTGAGGGCGAACAAAATCCCACATCGGTTACGGAAGGGGATGATCATAGGTATATAAGGGGAAGGGGACATCTCCATTGGTATGAGGCCTTTTGGTTGAAACCAAAAGTAAAGCCATGCGGGCTTAGGCCCAAAGTGGACAATATCATACCAATGTGGAGTTGTGGTGGCCCGGTGTTCCCTAACAAGATCTAACTCCATGCATGAGACTGAATTCATCATAATAATAATAAATAATAAACAAAATTATTGGTGCTTTAGTAATAATGAAACATTGGGGAGTGTTACGTGACTTTTGGGTTCTTGAGGTTTCAAATAAATTGAGAACTTCCAATTCAATGTATTGTGATCTGTTTGTCTAATGAAACTTCAATTGGCCAAAAACTTTTCAGTTGTCACCCACATCATGAGTTATGATGGGTAAATGTGACATTTTACAAAATTATAAGGCTAAAATAGGGATGTAAAGTTTCTCCAAATATAGCACCTTTTAGAGATACTATAGATAAATAAGGAAACAATCTCTCTTCTCTCGTGCTTTAGCCGCAACCAACGAGTTCCCATACTTAATTTTTTTTTTTTTACATTCGTTCTTCTCCTCCGTGCTCACGTTCCCAGCCGCCATGAACAACGTTAACTCAGTCGTTCCAACCCCCGTGATCACCCCTGAACCCACGGACGGAATCTCACCGGAAGTCATGGAAGAACTCGCTGGAAACCACCTCTAAACGAGCTCGAACTTCAGCATTTTTGAAGGGTAAGGGTTCAAGTTTTCGTTTGGTAGATCTGAGTATTTACTTAGCTAGTTTACCTCTCCAATCCGAGCAGCTCATGACTGTTAAAGCTCGCCGGATTCTGGGTTCAAAGCTCGCCGGAAAACGCAGAGAGAAGGGGTCCCGTTTCCTTGAGTTTTGAGAGGTAAGATTTGGAGCTTCCTCTTGGGTTTTCCTTCGTTCATTTAACTCCAATGTTTAGCTAAACATTCCTTCATTTTAGCAAGGTTAATCAGCCCCTGAACTCGCCGGAAAATGGGGTAGAAAACTCGCCGGAGAACTTCGGATTTCAGTGGTTTTAGCTCTTGTTTACGCCGTTCTTTCGAACCATTTGCTTTAGACAAGCTTTCCGGTCATTTCCCCGTCAAACCCCGAAGAAAAACACTCCATAAATCCAAGGTAAAAGTGAAGCCTTTCTTTTCGTTTCGGCAGCGCTGGTGGCTGTTCCATTGGGAGAGAAACGGTTCAGTTGAACCGGCTGGCCGGTTCACCTGAACCGGTTCAGTCTAGTTCAACTGATTTTTCTTGCAATTGGAGTCGGTTCTCGCTATTTTGGTCCAGTTCTCTCGCTAATTAATTATAATTAATTATTTTCCAGGTGCTGGGCAACTTTAGGGACTTTGATTTTGCTTAATTGAAAGCCGGTTCTTATTTGTTGATCGTTTGCTAATCGTCAAAGGTGGGGATAAATAGAATTTTAAAGTAAATTTAGAAATCAAATACTTGAACGATTTGTATGATTCGGGAGTTAAGTTAAATTGGATTTAAGTGATTTCAAGCATGCTAATTTCGTGAATTTATAGGAATCGGGAGTATAGATTTAATATGGGGAATTATGGATTCACCAATCTTGGGAGTTTAAGCATGAACCATTGGGTTTACTTCGGTTATCGCTTAAAGAATGTTTACCATGTACTCTTGGATGTTTTAATTTAGTTATCAAGATATTCCTGATCAATTTAACTCTTACTGAGACTGGGCCATCCCAGCAATGGTCATATTATGCTCTTGGAAATTATTTACGATATCGGTGTCTTCTGATTACATTGAGCTCTAACTGAGACTGGGTCTTTCAGCATTGGGTCTATAGTACAATTATTCGATTTCGCAGGTTTATTGCGATTAAGTTATTTGCATGTGCTTATGAGCCCATATGTGTTTACACTCTTAATCAATCATACTCGTTCTCTTTTCTGATTACTGTTACTTACTTAGTAGTTCTGATATTGGTTCTCGGTTAAATATTCTGATTCCTGCATTTATGATTCATTACTATCACACTTGTTTGCTTGGTGATGAATAATGAGATAATGCATAGACTACGTGTGCTTGCATTTTCTGGTATTATTCATGGTTCGGTATATGTATCATGAGGTATGCATTGACTACGTGAGTTGCATTAACGGGGGAGTTGAATAATGAGATAATATTTAGTTGTGTGAGCTAGTATTATCTGGTATTATTCATAATTGCTATGATACATATACATTCTAGACTGCTTAGACTACGTGAGCTTTGCATGTCATTGGTGAGATAACGGGATCGTGCATTGACTACGTGAGCTGCACCATCTGATGTTATTCACCCAGGAGGTTCTGTTCTATGATGCATCGACTACGTGAGCGAGCATCGATTCTTGATAAGAAAGTAAAGGCTTCGTGAGCTTTACTTGATATTGGAGGTGAGATAATGGGATCGTGCATAGACTACGTGAGCTGCACCATCTGACATTATTCACATGTTCTATGTTCTCGTTCTATATTCCATGTTCTATGTTACATGTTCTATGTTCTATAATGCCTAGGCTATGTGAGCTAGCATTTGATCTGTTCTATAATGCATCGACTACGTGAGCGAGCATTGGTTCTTGATAATAAGGTAAAGGCTTCGTGAGCTTTACTTGATATTGGAGTGAGATAATGGGATCGTGCATAGACTACGTGAGTTGCACCATCTGACATTATTCACATGTTCTATGTTCTTGTTCTATATTCTTCGTTCTATGTTCTAAGTTCTAAACCTTATGTTCTTGGTTCTATGATCTTGATCTTATTATTAGTTAAGACTTTGGAAGCTTAACTCATTCTATAATTTATCCTAAAAGTGTTATCCTATGATTATTCCCTGATTATTTGGAGTTGGGAGCCTGATTATTTATGTGATCTGTAATCGTGTTCTTACCCTCTTATCCTCAGAAGAATTGCATAACCTTGCTTTCGGAAGAATGATTGGGTAGTTAAGAGACAGTAGGATCTGTTGGACATAAATCCGGATGAGATTTGATGTTCTAAAGTTACTTTCTATTCAATTTATCTTCACTGGGTTTCCCGCTCATTATATTACACTTTCAGGTACGAGATGTTGTCGTGCTCGTGGAGCTGGTGCAGCGTGATTAGCAGATCGATGATGATGGATGGACTTGAGTCAGTGTAGTCCATGGACTTGTTTTCTTATTTCGTACCATTCCTTATGGATTTTGTTGAGCTCTTTTGAGCATTATTATTTACGTTACTTGTCCTTATGCATTTTCTGGATTTAAGTAATAACTTACTTTATGGTTTGAACTTAAAAAGGAAAGCGCTTCCCATATTTGAATGTTTAAGGATTTGGATTTCATTTGAAATGAAAGGATGTTTTAACAACTTACAGGTTTTCCATTATTATTTCAAGTCTTCTGCTTGCGCTATTATTTAATTCTATTTAAAAGGGTCGGGTCCTTACAATTCCACTGTATATGAAACCACCTATAAAGCATAAACAGTAATATGTAGTTCAGTGGTATAAATCAAAATTTTAGAATCTAGCATCATACATTTATCTTTCAAGATTCAGATATTCCAGTCATTAGCTAACTTGAACTAACAAGATTTTTAAAACTAAGAGGCTGACATTAAAAAGGAAAAAGAAAAGGCTGACAAGATTTTTTAGTAAGTACCTTGGAATGTGAATCATTCTGTTGCTAATAAGAGAAGAATGAAAAAGCAAAATCGTTTTTTTATTTCTTATATATATATGGTGAATACTTGTCCAGGTGTTGCTTGGTATGAATATTTTGATGACTAAGCTAATGTGTTTTTATAAGGTGAATACACATGGCTGCTAGGTGTGATGATTCTAATTATGAAAAGTTTAATAACTAAACTTACTTGCACACCAAGTATATAGGTTAAACTAATAGAAGAGGCAGTAATAGTAAGGTATTTTAATCGGTCTTGTAAAATAGAATTTTTTAAGGACCAGTTGCAAATTTAGCGATTTTTTAATAATATTTCTAAAAATAGCAACTTTAAAAAACGTTTGTAAATATAGCAAATTTTAATCAGGTGAGTCGGTGATAAACATTGAAATATATATTTTTACACTAAGTTTATTATTGATGCACACATTAATCACCGTTAATCATTAATTAATGTAGTAAAAATTGATATATTTGTAAATACTTTTTAGTAACCATTTTTATAAATATTGTATCAAAAATTACTACCTAATGAAATTTCCAATTTTTTAAAGGGTTTCTATTAGATATTTATTGAGGATTGAAATGATATTTAAAATTGAGGTGAAAATATATTTCAATTAATTAATTAAGATATATTACAATGAAAGTTTTTTAAAATCAATTTTTTATATGGTGAAAGTTTTGCTCCAGATGTCAAGATGGTAGCATAGAAGTTTGAGGTGTAACTTTGAATGGAAAATTTCCTCACGGTGTTTAGGTGAATAAAAAAACTAACAGTCAAAGCATGTTGAAATCCTTCCCATTCCGTCAACAACACTCTTTTATATATAGTAATGATATACTTAACAATCCTTTAAATTTTGTAGGTGTTAAAAAAATAAAGTAATTATATATGTAACTATAATGCCTCTTTTTATTATTGTCAATTTTTTATTATTGCGAAAAAAAAACACATTATAATAATAACATTTCGATAAATTTTATTATACTTTTACATTTTACTATGTTTAGTATCATTTTTAGATGTATGATTTTATTATATGGTAGATTATGACCTAATTAAGCTATTATGAAAATTTTATTTAAAAGGTCAAAAAATTCACCTACATTTCCATCGTTTCCGTGATTTTTCCGGTAATTTCCATCGACATCGATATTTCCATAAATTTCAACCTCGACATTTAACTCCTTGATACTAATTAATGAAATGTCATAATTTTTTAAAAATTACTCAAATAACATAATCTTAGTTCAATATAATATTGAACTATAGTTTAATGGACTATTGCGTTATTTTTTATTATTATTTTCAATGAATTTTATAAAAATATATTATTTCAGTAATTGTCTCAATTTTTTTAGGAGATGAGAGGATTACATAACGTTAATTTTGTAAAATAGATAAATTATACTAAAATTCAAATTTTTAACTTTTACATATATTTTTCATTTTTGAAATAGTTGAGAGGGACAAAAATTATATAAAGCTACTATTACGAAATTAAGAAATTTACATGAATGTTAATGAATTTTATTGATGAATCTCGCGTTGCCAATTTTTTTTTAGCAAGGGAAAATCAACTTATATTTTTTTTCCCATTTATTTGTTATTTATGTTTATTATTTGAGAAGCTACGTGGTTAGGCTCTTAGCCAACCGATTCAACGCATTACCAATTTCGCCTTTCCTTCCTTCCTTTCTCGTTCTCCTATAAATTTCAATTTTTCATTCAATTCCATTCTTGACCGACCTTTGTTTTTGTGGCAGCCTCTCTCTCTCTTTTTCCCTTTCTCTCTCTTCTGATTCTTCCTTTTCTTCGGCAATCTCTGTTTCCGTCAACAATGGCCGAAGCCAAGGGGAAAATCGAATCTATGAGGGAATGGGTTTCTGAGCATAAACTTCGTACTGTTGGTAATAACTATTAATCTTCTTTCAAAATTGAATTTTTATCCTCAAGTTCTTCTTTTTTATTCGTTTTTATTGATTTTATTATATGATTCGATTTCGATTTTGGATTCTAATTTTATTGTTTTTGTGGAAAAGGGTCTCTATGGCTGACTGGAATAGCGGGTTCTATTGCTTACAATTGGTCTCAACCTAATATGAAGACCAGCGTTAAGATCATTCATGCTAGGTATGTTTTTTTTTTGACAATGAAAATTTGAAAAATAAATCTTTCGAAATTTTTCTGGGTTTGAATTATAGTTTTTTTTTTCTGTTTGTTTGATGATGAACATGAGCCTTCTTTGTGTTTTTTTTTTATCACTTTAGTTATTATTGAATTTGGCTTCTTAGGATGTTTGTTAATCAATTTAATTTTAGGTTTTGGTAACATTTTTTGGGTCTTGTAAACTAAATTTTAAAACTGAAAATAAAGATGGTCTTTTCAAAAACATGCCTTTTAGTTTCTAATATTGTTAAGATTTGAAAAGTGTTTCTAGAAAATGGAAAGCAAAATCCAGAAATTATTTCTAATAATCTTGTTTTTTTGACCTATAGAAAACCAGAAGCAGAAAATTGTTATAAAATCATAGGCCTTGTTTGATGATGATTTTGTGGGTCATTAATTTTTCTTGTCTATGTTTCTCATGTACCTTGCTCATTGCTTGACTTTGGATATAACTTGGATTTAGGTTTGGTATGGAAATTAAGGAAAAATGTTACTTAGACGTGAAAATATTCGCATTTGTACACTCTTGAGATAATGGGCAGATTCAGATATGTACAATATCAATGAAGTATTTTTACGTGTTGTCGTCACTGATGCTTTCTTCTTACCATCAAACTTTTTTGTATGGTGATCAGTATTAGCAATTAGATAGCTATTTACATCATAAATGATGTACACTAATTTTTAGCGAGGCTCACGTTTTGTACCTGCTTCAAGGCTTTATTGCCTCTTTTTTCCATGGGAAACACTTATAGGTTGCCTTCAAGGCGTCATGATGTGAAGTTGTGTTGGTGTATAAGTTTGTAATATGTAAAGAAAAATTGTTGATTTCTTTGAAATCGTCAATTTGTAACGCCACAGCCATACCCCCTCTTCAGTTTACACCATGATTTGAATCCATTTATTCGTGTATAACTTGTTGATTTCTTTGTAATCGTCATCAGGTTGCACGCACAGGCTTTAACCTTAGCCGCTCTTGCTGGTGCTGCTGTTGTTGAATACTATGAACATAAATCAGGAGCAAAGGCCGATCGATATGCGAAATACCTTCCAATTGAGAACTACTCACACAAGGACTAAGTGTTTCTCTTGATATAATGCCAAATTCCACCTAATTGGATGGGTGATAATAAAATAGTTTCATTCAGAGGCTTAGGATATCCATTTTTTACACTAATTTGGCAAATATATTGGGTATTGTTCTCTACCCACAGATGGTTTTTGAATGTTCATATTTTATACATTGGAATTAATGTAAGCAATTTCTTCTTAAATAGTGAAGTTCATGTCTTGGATTACCAATGTAATGTACCTTTTGCTTTTGTTTTTAGGGGCACTTTGCCACAATTGCCTGATATAGAGAGGAAAAAAAATCAAACCACATAAAAATTAGAGTTTGTAAAAATTGTGATTAATTATAAATCATATTTGTTTGTTTTAAAAAATAGCTCTTAACATCTATATGGCATCTATATACATAATTTTTTTTCTTATCATCTAATATCTATATTTTAAATATTTTTTTAAAAACACAAAGTGTTAGTTATATTTATTCTTTAAATTATATATATATATAGAGAGAAATTTCAACAGTTGAGACTAATAATAAATAAGATTTTTTTAAATATGACGGTGCCAAATTTCGTCTATTTTTTTTCTTTCTTTCAAAATTTAGAAGACTTTGACCACAAAATACAACTATCTATTTTATCATTCTTTTTTCAAAACTTAGACTTTGACTATAACACAGCTATCTATTTAATCGACGAGTAACATATGGCTTACTAGGAAAATGGGTGGCGAAGAAATTTTTGAGTTGTAAATTCAATATATAGGTGATGGAAAATATATAATAGATCGGGATGGGTGGCGACGAATGTTTGAGATGTAAAGTCAATATATCTATCTATATGTATGTAGGTATCTATAGGGAATCATATAAAGGTGATGTTATTAAGATCTAAGCAATTCGATGAATTACTCCTAAAGTAAAGGTTCACATCAAAATAGTGCTTGTTGATTAGAGTTATTTGACATTTTCTTTCTGAGAAATTTTAAAAATAATAAATGTGAAAAATTTTCAAAATGATATTTCTCAGACTGAATTTCCACCATCTTAGATTCAGTTTGAGAAATGATATTTTTGAAAATTTTCATATTTTTAACATATCAATTCATAAAATGTCATTAAAAAAACCAAATATATATATAATCTCAGTTTTGAATGCATGTCTTGGATCTGTGAAGGCCAGTTTGGCATAGCTTCTACTAAAAACGTTTTGAGTTAGAGATTTTAAAAGAAATACTCATTAAGTGTTTCATCTAAAAACACTTGAGTGAAATATTTTAAGTAAAATACTTGTTTATAAACATTTTTGGAAGAATCACAAATCAAATATTTTCTCCAAAAACACATTTTAGCATACTCAAGTGTTTTTAGAAGAAACACTTAATTAGTATTTCTTTTAAAATCTTTAACTCAAAACGTTTTTAGGAGAAGCTATACCAAACTGGCCTGAGTCTTGTAAATAAAAGTGATTGGTTGTTTTATAAACATTTTATTTCAATCATTCCCGGTTAAATTCAGAAATTTTCATAAATAATATATATATTTTTAATTAAGGTTGAATGGAAAAAGGTGTAGGCTACTATTAAAATGAGGGGTTGAAACTCTTCTATATGTAATATAATATATCATGGAAAAAAATGAAAATCCAATAAAGACATGTTTGGATGAGTATTATTTTAAATTTTTTTAATTTACAATTTTAAATGACCTATTTTTTAGAAGACTGTGATTATTTTTTTCTTTTAATATCATGAAAAATTAACATTTTTTTTGGTAATCATGAAAATTTAACTTTTAAGATATATAAAATTTAGTGTCTTTTTAATAACGATTTTTATTATTTATTATTACTTTTAAATTCAAAATTATTTATTAATAATTTCTTTATTAAATTAAATTATTAACCTTTTGAAATCTTAGTCAACTTTTAAAAATGAAAAAAAAAATATTTTTAAGAAATTAGTTTTATTTAGGAAATAAAATCTAAAGTCATTATCAAATAAGGTCTTAACTATTTAAAAATATTCTTAAAAGTTTTTTTATAATTTATAATAAAACAAGGATGAATTTGCGTTTTTTTTTATCTCATCAATGAACAACTTGAGAAGTCTACTCAATATTGGTCAATTGAAAATGTTAAAGTAGAAGTTATACTTCCATAGTTTTTTTATACAAGTTGGTTAGAATCGATGAATGAAGACGATCTAAGCATTTAGGTTGAATAAATCAAATTGACAATTTCTTAAGAAGGTGAAGAGAAAATATCTTTCTTAATGTTGAAAAAATCGGTTTCTTACATAGTAATTCTATCCCAATGGATTTAAATACAAACTATTTGAAAGTTGAGATTATTCCATATATATGATTTTTGTATTTCTCGATAACTATTAAATCTATATAAATATTATTAGGGATAACAAAAAAATGCATATAGAATTATATCGTGTGTCTTAATCCGATGTGTGTGGAATTCTTGTTTGAAATGGGTTTGAAGGTGAGGAATAATTATTATTTTATAGATTATTTTTGTTTGTTTTCCTTCTCAATAAAAATATTGATTAATTTTATAAAATTAATTACTCAAACTTATATAGGAATTGTTTTTTGTATCATCTCTTTTTTCCTAAGGTATTCTTAAAAAAAAAAATTTAAAAATAAAAAAAATAGTTTAAACTTATGGCCTTCTCCCCGGGAGTAGGCATCCTTACCTTTTCATGGTAACAATTTAGCTATCATCCCTCTTCTAATTGTTTTTAAATTTCTATAAACTTTTTTATAATTTAATAATTTATTGTTATGAGTGAAGATGTAGGAATACCTACACCATGAAGAGTAGGTAAGTTTTATCCTAAAAAAACGGGGATCATTAATTACTCACAGGGAAGCAATCCCGAGTCTAGTGTTTCACTTTCGGGGTAAAATGAGAAGGAAAAAACCTATACGAGTAGGTGTTTAAATCATTTTATAATACTAATATATTAACACGTGTCTTGCACGTGATATGTTTTCATAGTATCTTATTTTATATTAAAATAATCTTTTAATATTTTTAATATATATGTTAAATACTTTACTTATAAAAAGTTATAAATCTGATATGAAATTCAATAATTTAAACACGTTTATTTTATAATGAAATGATATTTTTAAAAATCAAATTTGATAAAAACAAAATATTTTTAAAACTTTTTACAAAGTAAAGTTTTGTATGAACTTAAATAGATATTGATACATTATTTCAAAAAGTAAAAATATATGTTGCCACTATATATATATATATATATATATTTTGATCAACAGTACGAAAACAACAAAAGCAAAAACACAAAAAACCCACTACTGTAAGAAATCCCCAAGCCGGGGGGAAGGGAACCCAACCAGCTACCACAGGAATCAATTTCCGCTGCGAATTTCGTCAATGAGTGAGCAAAATTGTTGCCACTACGATTTGTATGTTGAAAATTGAAGATCTTTCGACCTCCGGAGAGCATCAATATGTCTGAGATAACATGCCCTACTTCTGTGAAATCAAGAGCAGATTTGTTCAATAGGTTAATGATTCCAAGACAATCTGATTCCACCACCACTTCTTCCTTCTGATCTCCCATTTGGACAATCCCTTCTCGAATCGCCAGAGCCTCAAGAAGTTTGGGAGAGTCTGAGAATGGTAAAGCTTTGCACCTAGAAGTTATTATTTGATTGTCATGATTTCTCAAGATCCACCCCAGACCTCCCCTCCTTCTGTTTTTATCATAAGCTGCATCAACATTGAGTTCTAACTGATATTCATCTAGAGGAATCCACATTCTGCCTGGGTAAGCTGTATTCCCCATAGTCTTAGAAATTTGAGAGCATCTTGAGGATGAACAAAATTCTTCTTCCCATCCCAGAATCTTATTTATAGAAGCCTCAATTTGAAGCTTAGAAGAGTTGAAAGCCCAATTGTTTCTACCATTCCAGATATGTCAAATTGTAATTAGAACTCTTTCTCTTCTTCCCTTGCAATTTTTCAGAAACTACATTATACTATCAGCTGGGTTCCAACGATCTTGAACCTCGATACAGAGCTCATGGAAAAGGCCTTTACAAATCTTCTTTGCTGCTGAACAACCCCAAATCGCGTGAGATGTAGATTCTAGATTATTATTGCATATTGGGCATTCCTGCTCAATGGGACATATCTATTATATTGTAATTTTTTTTTAAAATAAATACTCATACATTAAATTCTAATTACAAACAAACATCTTGAATTCCCAAAACATACCTCATAAATAATGAAATAATATGCTATAAATTACATTTTAGAAAGAAACATCATAATATAGAATTAATAATTAAAACAACTAAATTAAATCGGGAAAGTATATAAATATTTATAAACAGTAATAACTTAAATAATAATATTAGTAGATAAAAAAGTGAAGATGGTATTCAATATACTAAATATATTTTCAAAATAATATCATTTCATAATTTTTAAATTAATATTTAGTATATAGTTTAGAAGATATAGTTCAAAATAATAGTCAACTTCGATAGAAACAGTAAACTATTTTATTAAAAAAATATTTTAAACTCATTGTATTAAATAAGAGAATGCAATAACAAAAATATAAGAATATAATAATTAATTGTTAGTGGTAATTAATAATTGTGTGGCGTATTTTGAAAATTTCATAATTAAAAAGGGGTATAATGGTCCTAAAATATTTATAAAACATCCCCACTTTTATATATTAGAGATCGAGATAATAGATATGATATGTATTTTATAAAAACTAGTATTTTAACACGGACAATGCCCGTGATTTTATTTCTTAATATATAAATAATTAAAAAAATTATAAATAACATTATTTAAATAACTATTATATATAGGTTAATTTTATGTTAATGTTTATATATTTAATGATTTAGTTTGTTAATAATATTTTTTAAGAAATTAATCGTGTCAATTAAAATAAATATACTTCATTAGTATAAACTATATATCTATAGTTAAGTATGTACTCAAATCATTAAATCAAAATTAAGTTAAAAACTTAAACATTAGTGAAAACAACTTTTAACATTATGCTATAAATTGTAATATAAAAGAATATAATGATTATGAAATTATTACCCACAACAATTAAATCATGTAATAAAATAGCATAAATAGTATAATAATAAAAATAATTTAAATTATTTGAAATAATAATATAAAATTATACTAATTTGTTCGCCATGTTGAGATGGACAAATTTGTTCCTTCATATAAGCTGTCATCAAAATTACATTCAAGTTTTTGGTAATCATGAAGAGAAGTCTGAGCAATCCGATGTTTCCGAGCTATTAAAGCCTTCGAACCTCCATTGTTTTGCGTTATTTGAAACTTTCGATTTCTCGTATAAATCTAAGTTGGTCAAATTCCTTCCATAGATAATTGAAAGAAATTACAACGTTTGAGGAGAGAAGGTAAAATCTTAAGTGATGGTAAGAAAAATTGGTAGAATAAATCACCTTTTATAGTAATAGGGGATGATGATATTTCAATCTCTTGAAATTCTTAAATTAATTTAGATCATTAAAAAGGTGTAACAAGCTTTAAATTTTCAAAATTAATCTAAAAAAAATAGAGGGACTAACTTTTCACATTCAACTTTTTCACATTCTCTTTATCTATTCATTACATATTAATTTCTCATTTACTTATTATTATTCCAACCAACTATACATTTTAGCATTATATCTAATACAATTTATTATTCATATTTGTACCCATATTATAAAATTAAATTTTGTACCTAACATTATTATTAGTGTGAAATGTTGTATAAATTAAAAGTAATACTGATTTAAATTTTTTAAAGTTATCAGTCATATTATAAAATAATATTTAAATAAATATATATATATATATATATATATATATATATATATATATATATATATATATATATATATATATATATATAAATTAAATGTTAATTTGAAATTTAATTTAAAAAAATTTCAAAGTTTAAGAATTACTTTACCTTTCAATTTAAATAAAATGATGATATTTTTTTAATGTCTTTTATTTTATAATATTCTCTAAAGTATGGTTACAAAACTAATTATAAGTAGTATATTTTTAAAATTCAATTTTTAGACAATGACATGAACGATTAATTTAAGTTTCTAATACTTTTTAATGAAATTATGTATATTATATTTTATTATTAATTATAATTATTATTAAATCATATATAAGTGGTAATTTAATAAATGTCAAGGCTAATAAGATATTTAATAGAAAAATTAATAGAAATGCTAGGGGCATAAAAGAAAATCAAAAGTTTTTACTTTCAAGCCACTTTTTAGATAGTATAGATTAGACAATGACATGAACGATTAATTAAGTTTCTAATACTTTTTAATGAAATTATGTAATTAAATTATGTATATTATATTTTATTATTAATTATAATTATTATTAAATCATATATAAGTGGTAATTTAATAAATGTCAAGGCTAATAAGATATTTAATAGAAAAATTAATAGAAATGCTAGGGGCATAAAAGGAAATCAAAAGTTTTTCTTTTCAAGCCATTTTTTAGATAGTATAGATATAGATAGATAGATTATATGTTTGCATTTTATAATTATTTTTTATTTTAAAATATTTAAAAGGTGTTTGGTAAAAGAGAAGAGGTGAGGATAGACTTAATTACCTCAATTTTTTTTAAACCATAGGCTTTGAAGTGTACAAATTGAGAATTATTAAACTTTCCTAAAAGAATTCAATAACACAAAATTCATACTGAAATTAATTCATCAACGTTATATAAAACCTATTGTTCTGAAAACTCTAAACCTATGAAAAGCCAAACTAAACAAATCTTCACCAAATCATTTGTAAAACTTAAAACTATCGTGTTTTTTATTCAC
Organism: Gynostemma pentaphyllum; assembly: GCA_028015215.1. Taxonomy (NCBI): domain Eukaryota; kingdom Viridiplantae; phylum Streptophyta; class Magnoliopsida; order Cucurbitales; family Cucurbitaceae; genus Gynostemma; species Gynostemma pentaphyllum. The sequence goes on along the minus strand of CM051351.1, from coordinate 58,193,953 downwards.
TATTCACAAATTTATCATTTTGAAAGGAGAAATAAATTTAAAATTTTGTTTTTTTAACACATTTCTCCTGAATTATTATTCTGAAAGTTTTTTCTTTCTTTCTTTCTTTTTTTTTTTTTTTTTTGGTACATGTTCTAATAAAACCTTTTAATGGTGGAAAGTTATTCAAATGAGCAGTAACTTATTATATCTTCTCTATTACAAATCAAGCTATTTGAGATTTTTTAGAAGTAGCGTGTAAAGTTTTACCAGTTTAGTAATTATTAGTTTTTCAAGTCAATTAATAATTTATATCTATCAAAATTTGACTAAGAAAAATAAATAAGTTACTATGTGTTAACAATTGAAATCTAAATCTAATACGACATATTTTATAATTGTTATTCCAAATTTTATAGTCAAACTTTCAAATAAAACATGTTGAAACATATTGATTTTGAAGCAAACATGAGTTTGAGGATAAGTTATGATAAAAAATTAAAAGGGTTTGTTATGATTTTCAGCTTTTGTTTATTTCTTGTCAGAACTAAAAATCCTAAAGTTCGAGGTCTCGTTGAAAAACTTCAAATTCTCGTCAGATAAAAGGAGAAAACAAGATGGAAGCTTCGAGTTATGTCACATATGAGTTTGACAATGAATTCTTGTAAAAAAGTCGATGGTTTTGTGATAGTTTTCAGGTTTGGTTTAATTCTTGCGGGAAACTTAATGGCGGCGAAGATGACGACAACGATGACAGGAAAATCAGAGAGAGAAATAGGAAAAGGTAATTAGGAAGATAATAATGACAAAAGGGATATCAAGGTAATATAGAATTACAAAAATTCATTAAACCATCTTTTAAAAAATAACACACATGTAAATAGTTTTTAAAAAATGATAAACACGTAAATATTTAATCAAATTTTAACACCCGTGTAAATATCTCAGTATATTTCCACCCAAAGGATCAGTTTTGGGCCAATATTCAAAACTTCCCATCATTCATCAACAGCCCACCCAAGTTCTCTTAATTTCTAACCCAGCCCAATTCAAATTGAACCCAATTTTTTTTTAATCATTATATAAACAAAAACCCTAGTTTTTCAATCTCTCCAAAAACTCATCTTCTTCACTCTTCCAACTTCTCGGCGGCCGCCGCGTAAACCGGTAAATCTCTCTGTGAAATCTTTATACCTACGATCTCGTTGTTCTTATTCTAGGGCATAAAATTTACCAATTTTTCTGTGATTTGGTAGATTGTGATCGAAAATGAGTCGAGGAAGCGCAGCAGCTCCTAAGGGAAAGAAGAAAGGAGTATCGTTTACGATTGATTGTACGAAACCGGTTGAGGATAAGATTATGGATATTGCTGCATTTGAGAAGTTTCTCGTTGATCGGATTAAAGTCGGAGGCAAAGCCGGTGCTCTTGGCGATGCTGTTTCTGTTACTCGTGAGAAAAGTAAAATTACTGTCACTTCTGATAGTAATTTCTCCAAGAGGTATTGATTTACTTGCTTAAGCATTGTCGCGATTGATTGATGGTTTCATTTTAGGAATCAATGTTTAGGTTTAATTTTGTTGTGTTATAGAAAATAGTTCTGAATTAGTAAATCTTGTATTGATTTGCTTCCTGTTAGGATTTTGAATGCCAGGAGTTTTCATTTTTGAGAGATAATTGATTTGATGCATTTTGATTTTCCTGTTAGGTATGTTAAATTAGTAGGAAAAAAATTGCCATTGTTATGTAAAGAAATGCCGAATGTAATTGTAAGGAAAACAGATTTGATATTGATTATCAAGTCTGTTTAAAGTTTTTGAGCTGCTTTTTATTCTTCTATTTTGAACTTTCTAGGATTAATTGGATTGTTTATGTTGGTTGATAATTAGTCTATCTCGATCTCTCTCTACATTTCAGGTTACTACCCATTTCATCTAGTATTTATGTAGAGTTACAGTTTGTTTGTGAACGTGAGCTCATATAAATGCGAACATATTGATATTCAACTTAAGGCTTTACGATGTTTGTACAATTCCTAAATATATGCTGTGCATTGTCTTGTAAATTAATCAAACATTGGTATCCAAAGTTGGTTAATTATTAGGCAAATGACTTGTAGAATTGTTATTGAAAAATATCGAAATATTGTTCTTTAGCAATTGATGATATTTCATTTACTATTAGTTTTTTACTTACCTCAAACACTGCGAGTGATTTGTGCTTTGGGATTGTTTTTTTAGCTTGCGAGTTGTGGTCTTGGTATGGTATGTGCTTATCATCATATTGTCAATGTGCATGGTTGCTCGTTTTTGTAGTTGATTATTTCGAACTGACATTGATATTATGTTGAGCCTTTTGCTTTCATTGCAATTCTGCATATCAATGCGGTAATAATGTATTGAATTTACTAATTGAAAGCAAACTTTTTTCCTTTGGGAAATAACTAATTCTTTATCACAGGTATTTGAAGTACTTGACCAAAAAGTACCTGAAGAAAAACAATGTTCGGGATTGGCTACGAGTGATTGCTGCCAACAAAGATAGGAATGTTTATGAACTCAGGTACTTCAACATTGCTGAGAATGAGGGTGAGGATGAAGATTAGATTTCAATTTAGACATTGCATTAAAGAAACTGGTGCACCTTATTGTCGCTTGAATCTCACTGTTTTGTTTACTAGTTTTGATCGTTTGATGCTCTATTTTTATTCGAACTAATCAAGTTTAGCAATTTTGGTTTCTCTCAACAGACTACGATTGTTTTTGTGTGTTTTATTGAGTCATAAATGAGGACAACCAACCATTTATCTCACGTTCATGAGTAAATGTCTCGTATTATATCGCAAACATGTCATTGTAATTGTTATAGCAAGAAATAGCTTCGTTTTCATCATTGGTTCCAAAGCGTCAACATAAGCTATTCATAATGATGTTTTAAAAGTATTCATAAATATCTCTATGAATATGACTATGGTATAAAGGATTAATTTATAATTCTTCATTTTATAAGAATATCATTTTACATCTGAAAAAACTCGTGCATATATACCAGAAACGAACCAAATTATTAAATTCAAGAAAACCAAGTTGATTACGTTGTCGTTTACCAAACCCCATCTCGTGCATGAGTTGCCAGCGAGTGAGCAGCACCAATACATAATAGGTTTCAATCTTTGCGCTTCTTCTAAGATACAATATGTCGTTTGCATTGGTCTGGATCTAGATGCATCTTCTTCCTGCAACGGGAGAGCTTTTGTAATTGGGATAATTGTAAACATGTTTAGGAGTGTTTGTTCAAGATTTATGTAGGAATAAGATGTGTGGGGACTAGATTTCTGAATTTGACTATATAGTGATAATAATACTATGATTTATAAAGGAAAAGGATATTTGGGAACGGGAGTGTTTGGTTATATGAGAATACTAATGATAATGTATTATGAATTGAATAAATTCTCTCCTTCGTCCTGTATCTTTCATCAATACCACTAGTTGATAGAAAACCCATGGATTTAGAAGAGGATTCAAACTCTTTGGAAGAGGCTATGAGATCACCATGGAGTTTGGATCTTCTTCCCTACAAGGCTGCAACAGCTTTTTGGCAAACTAAACATGGGATATGCATAAAATCACCATAGGATTTGGATCCCCATCCACAATTAGTGCAAATAAACACCTTTTATAGCTTGTCTCATTTGTGAATCACATCTCTATGATTATTAATATACCTATAGTTTGTGACATTGTAAAACATACTTATTCAAATTATATAACGTGTCAAATAAATAAACTAATGAGATTAAAATAAATGGTGAATGTAGAATAAACATGTGTCTTAATATCTTTACAATTAACTAGTAAAGAGGTGCGCTTTGTGATTCTATAGTAATTTTAAAATCAGATAGGGTGTGATTTATAATTATCTCTTTATAATTTCATCCAAGAGAAAAGAGATCATGTAAATATGGCCTCCACACTAAGCTCATAATCTCTAATTACAAACTTTGATTCCAAAGAAACCCAACATGATTTCCTCTATTCACATAATCAATTAGTGTTTTTAAGGTTAATTATTAATGGTCCTTATAGTTTGAGGTATATGTAAATTGAGTCCATGCGATTTTAAAAGTTTCAATCTAGTCATCTTGGTTTATATTTTGAGTTGATTTAGTCTAGAAGTTTTTTTTAAAATTCTTTACTCTTATATTTGATAAAATTTATGAAACATCATTTTTGTTTAAAAAAAAAAGTAAACATATTGTTTGTGTCAATATTTAGTAAACATGACAGTCATCATAATGTGGTGTTAACTAACGTATAAGTATGAGATTTTTTATGAGTAAAAATGGCAACAATAGGATATTTTGTGCGTTTGTATAAATTCATAGAGACTAAATTGAGAATTTTAAAATCAAACAAATTAAATTGACACAAATCCATCCCAACCTGCTTAATTTATAATTAAACTTTTTTAGTCATTCTAAAGTACCCATCTTTCACCTTTTCAATTGGATATTATGAAAAAAAATTAGATAAATAAAAAAAGTAAAAATTAATTGTAATCCTATAAATTTTCAAAAAGAGATGGAATTTGTGTCAAATTATTTATATTCTAAAAATCATAATTAAATGAATAAAGTGATTCCAATATAACTTAATCAATATAAAATCTCATAAGGATTCAAATTAAAAATAATTACAAAAGTGATAAAACATCCTCTCTCACAAAGAACTTAGATGGAATCCTCTCATCGAAACACTATAATTTTACGTATCAATCTTTCTCTCTTTTAGCTTCTTCTCATTACTTTCTCATTGAGTTTTCTTACGAAGAACATATTCATGTGTTGATGCAATTTATTAACTTGAATCTATAATTGGTAACGGAGCTTCGTGAGATTGATCATGGATATTGTATCATAGATTATACCTACATATTGAAAAAAAATTCGATTATTTTTAATAGAATTAAAACACGTGTTTAAAATATGTTACAACTAACTAATAAAAAGACGCGATTTATTATTTTTCAAACCACAAATATGGGTAAAACCGTTTATAAATTGAGTATGATTCACGAATCAAACAAACCATATAGATATGATTCATCCCTATCCCTAAAAGTTAGATTTAACCTATCCACATTTATACCAACTAACCTAAACCAAAGATATGCAATAACACTTGCACCAAGAAACATGATCATTTCATTGAAAAAAAAACCCCAAAAGATAATAATTAAAATCAGACCTCTCTTTATTCGTGCATTGCGTGTTCAAAACCATTCTTTTTATATGATACAGAAATTCAGTCTCTTTGCTTGTAATATAAGGTTCATCCCTTCAATCAATTTCTTTGACAGAAAATATTCAGAAATTTGTCTCATTTTCTCTCACTTCAATTTCCAAAGCCATAATCTAATGGCTAATATAAACTAAATAAAAGTTTTTTTCTCGCTTAAAATATAAAAAAAGTTAAATTATATAAAATAGAGTTTGTTTCAATTTTATCCCGAACATTTTAAAAATTTCAATTATACAACTAATTTTTAATTTATTTCAAAAATACCAAACTACTCTTTTAAAATATTCTTTCTTTAGGAAATCATCCTTTTATTATAAAAATAATCTTTCAAAAATACTCAAAACCTTTTAATTTTCGTTAAACTTAATCGAAATTACATACAAATGGTATATTTTAAAGGAAGTCCTTTCAAATTCAATTTTTTTTATGTGTCTTTTTTACAGGAAAATCCGTAGATAAAATTCAATAAAAAAACTATTTTATGTTTATTTATAAAATAAGTTAAATTTGATGGTATAAAACTTTTGAAAAATAAGAGGTAAAATTGAAACGAAAAACATAAATTAGGAGTATTTTATATAATTTAACCTAAAAAAAATTATCAATCAACAGATTTTAAATTGCAAAAACAAGAGAGAGAGAGAGAGAGAATCCCCCACATTCTAAGCAAAGCCTTTATTTTGATGAGTCTTTGCTGCCAAAATTACACCTGCGTCAGACAGACAGAACCACTTATATCAGCCATTTGTTTACGCCATCTTTTCCTGACACAAATTTCTTTTTGGAAAAATATTACTCGATAATTTTTTTTTTCAATCAATACTATTAAATATAGTCAAAGAAAAAAATTTGATTTATTTTTATGAGTGACGTTCCTTAATTTATTAAATTAATAAATTTATTTTCAGTGACTTTGCTCTCATTATTATTTTCATGATGTTTATTGACATATTTAAAGTAGAATTCGATAATTTTTAAGTCAGTTATTATTATTATTACATTTATAAATTCATTAACTAATGTTTTCTTTTATTAAATTAGTAAATGTTGATAAGTGGTCAATTTAAAAATGATAAAAAAAGCTTTTGTTATCTTGAAAAAAATCTATTAAAATATGTAATTTTTTTTTATATACTCCAACATTTTATTTTCCAATATTTAAGGCTTTCTAATTAAAAATTAACTTTCGAATTCTTCTAATCACAAAAGTATGTTTTTAAAAGTAAAAACATGTTTAAATTTTTCATAACGTATTTTGATTAAATAATCCAACTAAAAAAACTATTATTAAAAAGGGTGTCGAACATATCAACAAATTATACAAAAAAATCTCATCTTTTCTTTTAACTTTTTAAAATTATCTTCTTTAAGAAATAGTTAGAATTGCCATTTATGTTTTAGAATAATTTCAGTCAAAACTGAGCTACATTACCAAATACCAACATAATTGAATCCTCTATGCTATATATATATATATATATATAAACATATTATATAATGAAAGCTGCCATTAATGGTTTCTGATCTTTGATCTTCCATTTTCCAACTGCAATTATCTGATCTTTCCCCTACATGAAATTGAAAACAATGCTCAAAATATAATAAAAAAAAAGGTGTGTATATAAAATCATATATGGATCATTACTCATTATCAATTATCAATAATATACAAATTTAATTTTTTTAATCTGAATGTAATTTAAAAGGTTATACATCTGCTCTATTCTCATGAAATTGAATGCTCGAATCTCCTCTCCTCAATTTGATGTAATATTTAAAAAAAATAAAATCATAAGTCCTTCTTTCTAGAGACAAATTATTAGTTTCAAAACCCCAAATTTGTTCAAAAAAGAAAAAGATAAGAAGAAAAAAATACATGTTCTTGATATTGAATGTCTAAGTATCATCTCCTTAATTTGATGTAATATCTCAAAAGAAAAAAAAGAACGATCAATCTTTCTTTCTAGGGAAACAAATTACTAGTTTCAAAACCCAAAATTTCTTAAAAAAAGATAAAGAGAAAAATACCTAGTTTTGGAATTTCTTTTCCATTTCTTCTTCTTATCTTTGGATCAAATGAAGTTAAAAGAAAATGAAGAACAAGAGCAAGAAAACCATGTTGGAGAAAGGGAGCACGTGCACAAGGAAACAAATGTAAAAGCCCATGCACGTGCCCTGCTTCTCCAACAGGAGTTCCTCGCCCGCCATTATCAAAATTCTTTCTTTTTTTTTCTTCTTAAGAAATTGCAATGAGAGAAAGTGATGAAGAAGCTCAATGCATTTAAATAGGAGAATTCAAGAGATAGAAAACGGGAGAGATTGAGTCTGAAAGTGGACATTCTTTAATTCTGAAGGAGAAGGAATCATAATATTTTCCGACAAGAAATTTTCCTGTCCCAAACAAAACAATTATTATACGATACGAAAAAGCCTGTCCTTTTTTTTTTTTCAAATAATATATTAATGCATCACATCATGAAATTTGTTTTAGGGTTTAAGTTTTAAATTTGTTTTGGTTTGCTCTTATAATTTTCAAAACCTTCTATTATATATTTTCACATCAGTAAGTTTTATAATGCTCTAACAATTTCGAAGTTTTGTAATGATCAAAATATAAACCTTGAAACGAGGATTCTAAAACATTTTAAATCATATTAATCAAATTTCAAACGAAAAATTATCATTAAAAGAAAGTTTACGGGGTTGGAAGGAAATGATCTCATTGACATAATTTTGAACTATAGTGGTGTAATTTACTATTCTTTTAACTATAAAAAGGTATTCATGTATTTAACAAAAACCACGTGAGTTTTATTTGTGTTTTACTCTTAATATAATAAACTCTTATTATAGAATTAAGAGATTAAACAGATTATATCCTTTATTACTTCATTAGATAGATTTTGGTAATTTGAATTGGGTTTATACTATTTTTTTTTTTAGTTAAAAAAGAGATGAAAATCATTTTTTTTGGTGTTTTATTTATGACAACATATCTAGAATAAATGACACTTGGAAAAGAATAGGGTGCACGACTGTTAAAGATGTAAATATACGTAGGCAATTACGAGAGAAAGAGAGAGTAAAAGATTTTGGAAATGAAATTTGGTGCCGCCAAAATTATAAATAATAATAAAAGAAATAAATAGGGTTTTCTTTTTCTTTTTCTTTTTCTTTTACTTGAGAATTGATAAGATTTGATTTTATATATTGATCAGAGATTGGCCAAACTTAACAATAAGTTGCTGTTTTGCTTAGATAAGCCAGACACTCTCTGCTTTTGCCTTTCGTCACCATTTTTTAACTCTAGAAAAATCTCTCTTCAACGATTGCTTCCAATTCAAAACTCTGATTTTTCAAACCCCAAAAACAGACACATACACTAGTAGTAGTGATGAATCTTTGGTTTTAACTTTTACATGTTTTTATTATAATTTATATAAAAATAATTCAAATGATTAAACATCTACTTCATTCTTTTAAGATTAAAAGTTCGAGTTTTTTCTTTTCTAATTTAATATAATATCTAAAAAATAAAAACTCAATTTGAATCATCTACTCTATTTTGAAGATGATTTTAGTTTAAGTTTTGATGTGATATCGTGCAATAATAGAAATTAATGATTACAAATATTTATAAATACTAGTTGAAATAACATGCAACTTATTATATCGTTTTTATGTTATATTTAGAAATGTTTATAAAAATATTCAGGTTGGCCGAGAATTCTTAAAATTAAAAGTCTCATAAAATACATATTAAAAATCATGAAAGTGTAACATTTATTATTAAGGTTTATGCATTTATTCAATGTCAATACTTGAAGATAGAAAACGGTTTTATCCCATCATTATCGTTGTTGTAGTTTCTGTTGACAGGTTTCACATTTTCATTTTGGATATAGTTTGCTTTGTTGTATTTTTCAATGCCTCTCCCATTTTCTCAACTTCAATTTTAGTTTCATTGAAAAAATATAAGTATTAGATGACCGCTTTCAAAATTATAAGAAAAGATAAATAATATTGAAAAAATATTTATAATACTTACTTTTTCATCAATAAAAATAATCCTTATGATCTTAAAATTCTTGTATGCGCAGGATTGGAAATTTTTCTTATGAATGATAAAAAAAATATTCTTCATTCTTTAGAAAAAAAAATTCCTTTCTACAAAATAATAATAACTCCTATAAAATTAAAATTATTAGATGATTGGTTTTGAAATTATAAAAAGACAAATAACATTGAATTTTATTTTAAGATAATTACCTCTTCATCAATATAAATAGTCCTCGGTTTAAATTCTTGTCCCAAGCTTTAATCTTTTTCTTAATTATGATAAAAAAAATTCTCCATTATTTAGAAAAAGATTTATTTCTAACAAAATAATAAGAACTTCCATACAATTAAAATTATTAGATGACTACTTTCAAATTTATATGAAAAGAAAAATAACATTTACTATTCTTACCTCTTCGTTAATAAAAATAGTCCTCTTAATCTTTAATCTTGGTTTGTCTCTATGATTGATACCAAAGAATAATACTACTGAATCACTAATAATTGGAAAGTAAAAAACAAATGGAGCATTGTGAACTTCCCTAGGTAGAACATGAGGGAGAATAGTATAAAAGGGACGAAAGCTTCGAATGAATTCTCATAAAATTTGAAGGTAAAAAAGAAAATCATATTTTTAAAATACTACCAACTTAAAAAAAATTCATAATAATTTTCTATAATCGTACCATTTGCGTTGCTTAAAAAACCAGTTGATTCTCAACACCTGAAACCAAATGTATAATCGTACCATTTGCGTTGCATAAAAAACCAGTTGATTCTCAACATTTGAAACCAAATAGAAGAATCATGACATAGAATTTATAGTAAATTTTTTAGAACATCTTGACCAAAATCCTTGACATTTTGAGCCACAGATCTACAAAATCAAAACAAATTACAAAAAAAGTACAATGCCTAAAAAAAGTACATTTTGAGCCACAGATTCTTCACAAATTTTGTTTAGAAAAAGGCTCAAAATTTCAATTTCAAGGCCTAAGAGATAGAGTCTGTGATCAAAGGATTTATTGGAACCAGATTTCAAGAACAATGGCAACGATCCATGTAAGGAACATCAAATGACATAATTTTAACTTTGGTTGTTTGGTATTGAGAAGTTGATTTTCTTCTTAAATCCAAGAGACTAAAGAGAGGATTAATTATGAAAGATAATATGAATTACAATTTCCAATTGAGAAAAAATAAAGAGGAGAGGGAGATCGAGGAGGCAAACCATATTCCAAGACACAATTAAACTATTAAAAGAGCATACAAATTGTAAAAACATTGACAAGTTGTGTGGGAGAGAGAAGGAAAGTTAAAAGGTCCAAGGCAAGGCATTATTGATATAAATGTTCTTCAATTCAATATTTGGAAAGTGGAATAGTATTAGAAAAATGTCAATTGAATTGTTTGGCTAATAAATGGATTAATGATTTGTAAAGGGTAAAAATGGAAGTGAAAGATTCTCCACCCTTCTACACTTTTAATATATTAAGATAAGATTAAGATAAGATAATAAATCTTGAACATGTCAATTAATGGTTAATATTGATTGACATATTTTTAAAATAAATTAGTCACTGCTTCACTGTGATTTATGATAATCAATTTATATTAAAAAATTTTGAGAGTTGAAAATATAATAAAATTTGAGATTGTCAATTAATGATTAACATATTTTTAAAATAAATTATTCATTATTGATTCATTGTGAACTATGATAATCACTTTATATAATAACCATTAGTTTATATAATTGAATTAATGACTTGTAATCGGTGATTAATAACAATCAAATGCTAATCACTAATAAATGCAATAAAATTTTTCTAGATTTATAAATATCTATTATCTATTGAAATTTCTCCGAGAAAAAATCATTGACCAAATATGTAATTTCTCTACCATGCATCAAATTCAAAAGACAACCACATTAAATTATGAAAAATTATATTAAAACAACTTATTTTTTTTAATTTTTTTAAAAATATATAATATTAAATAAAAAAATCTAACAAATCTTTACTCTTTAGCATCATCATAACTCGAGGTCTGCCATTTTCTATTTGTAAGTAATTGCACGTTGGGGTTGCGTGTTGGATTGGAACCCAACCCTTTTGATTAGAGAGAGAGAGATCCAACTTCCAAGAAGTGGTAGAAATATGAAATGATGATCATTATTAAAATTGGAAAATAAGTTTGCTTCTTTAAATAGGTTTGTTTTAGATTTTTTAGTTTAGAGGGTGACTTCCCCCTTAGATTATGGAAGGAAAGGAGGGAAAAGGCTCCTCGATTACCTCAAAATCTTTATTTATTTATATACAATACACAGTATATGTTTCTACTAACCTAACCGTGCTACATATTATTCTTTTATTAGATAAAATATACTAATAGTAATAAATATATATGTTTAATCAATATTTTATTCAATAAAAAAATGACATCTAAGATAGTGAGTTGCTAAATATTCTCATTTATTTATTTATATTCTAAAACTATCTTATTAAAAAAAATTTCACATCTTTCTCTCATTGCTTGATAGCTTTTGCTTGTTCAAATTACTGATTGATTCTCAAATATTGATGAGATATATTGAGTGAGTGAAGGACCTATTTTCTCAACTTGGGCCTATGGATAGTTATGATCTTTTATTTGCCCATGTTTTTTTTAAGTGATTTGAAAGTGATAAGGATATTGAGTATTCATGTTGTAAATCACAAACTTATAACTTTAATAAAATTTTATCTTTAGAAAAATGAACTTTATTTAGCATAATTTCATTAAATTACTATGCTAAAAAATGGAAAACGTTCCTTTTTCCTTGGCCGCGGCGTCGTATCAAATTTAGATTAATTAGTCAAGACAAACATGCGTTGCACGTAATCTTTTATTGTTTACATTTGATAGTAATTTTGAAATATTAAGAATTATTAGAAATAAAAATAAACTTTGAAGTAAGATGGACTTGATTCAAAGGGATGAAAGTAATTATTTGAGATTATAAGGAAACTAAATTGAGTGTAATGATTGAGAATATTTAAAATATGTTGTTTAGCAAAATAATCTAAATTCATGTAACTATTTTCATTCTATAAACTTATTTTTGCATCGAAATTTTATTCTATAAACAAAAATCAAGTGTTTTCTCTAAAAAATACACTTTGTTATATTTCTAACACATGGAATTTTACAACTTGACAAGATATCTACGCACCTCTTCTGAGCGTAATACCTAGGCACTTGGTCTAGGGCACCTGATCTGACCGCGGTACCTAGGCACCTGGTCTGACCACGGTACCAAGGCACCTGGTTTGACCGTGGTACTTAGGCATAAAGTCCATGCACCTGAAAAGACTTGGCTACGCAGTCTCCAACATAGACCTACATACTTAAGATTGAATACAACTATCCACTTGAGAAACGACACGTGGCGTAACCCGCAAGCGACACATAATTGAGAAGCAGCACGTGGTCCAATCCTGACGCGACATATGGCACGATGATGTTATCAACATATTCTCCTATAAATAGGAGAAGAAACTCATTCATTAGGTAACTAATTTTACTACTATTCTCTCTGGCACACTAGCTCTGCTTGCTCTGACTTTAGTATCGGAGGGTGTTAGGCCGACACTACACATGTGCTCTTTTCCTTTCCTGTGCAGGTACCTACATAGCACGCCGTCGAAGCAGCACATTACCTCCGACTTGTCCCATATATTAAGTTCGTTGCCTATGTGGAAGCTCTACATTTTTACGCAACAACATTTGGCGCCATCTGTGGGAAGAGTATATAACTAAGTGCTTTACCATCAAGGATGAGTCGTAGAAGTCAGCAACACGGTATGATATAGATGACGGTGAAAATCGTAACCCTCGTAATACGAGATATCAAGCTCGTAGCACTAGAGAACGACAACAACAACAACAAGCTGATGAAAATCAAGAAGTAGTTAGAGTTGTGCCAATGCCAGACGGAAGGGTAAATACTTTAGAAGAGCAAGTTCGAGGTGTGAATCGAGATCTTGCTAAAGTACTCGAAATTCTTACACAGAAAATTGATCATCAAGCCCCTGCTTACAATCAGGAAGTACAATCCAAGAAAGACAAAGAACCTATAGAGCGTTTAGGTGAATCACGGAATCATGAGAAGGGTGGCTTGAAAAGAAAGTCGAGGCTAAATATCCAAGACAGTTGCTCTTCCTCTCATAACTCTTCTCGTAACAAGCAACCTAGTCAGAAATGAAGGTCCGACCACTATAAGAATTTCGGGAATAGGTGACATCCTTTTGGCGTCACCTATTCGAATAGGTGACGGTTTTTTGACCGTCACCTATGGCAGTGTCACCTATTTAAATAGGTGACGTCCAAAAAAAATCGTCACCTATTCGAATAGGTGACGCCAAAAGAACTTCACCTTTTCGAATAGGTGACGCCAAAAGAACATCACCTTTTCGAATAGGTGACGGTTTTTGGCCGTCACCTTTTCAAATAGGTGACGGTTTTTACCTGTCACCGTTCCGAATAGGTGACGATTTTTACCCGTCACCTTTCCGAATAGGTGACGCTCGAAAAGGTGACGGTCATAAAAAACCGTCACCTTTGAAGGTGACGGGGAAAAACCGTCACCTTTTGTCTAAAATTTGAGAAAAAAAATATTTTTTTAAAAATTAATTATAAATAAAATTTATAATAAACCTATCAAATTTAACTAAATATTACAATCTCAAAATTTAAATATTACTCTATGCCTGGAATTACATTCTATAAACAAAAAATTAAATCATATCAATACAAAAAGAAACAAATAACTATAACAAATTAATGTTCTTCTTGACGTCAAGATCATCAAGCACCTCATCGTCAATACCCAAAAATCCTCTTACGGAAGCCTATAAAAATTACTGCAAAAGTAGAGCCTTAATCATATAAGAGACAATAAGTTACTAACATGTCACTCCAATACTAGAGATATTTAATTGATAGCCCATTGCAGTCATACTTTTAAAGCAAAACAGAACTCAAGGAAACAAATTAAACCACCTGTCTTAGAAATTGATCATGCCAATTGTCAAGAGTGTCAAATGACTACATCACATTAACATCATAGACTAGAACACAACAATCTTTCCCTCTACATAATGCAACTCCAAGACTTTGAAATCTCTCTTGTCCAGCCGTGTCCCATATCTAGTAATCGAAACATTAGCAACTTAGCATGAACATGATAAAATAATTCCTAAGTCAAAACAGCAATGAATTTACAACATTAAATTTTATTCTTTTAATGTGATTGACACACATAGCATATCAATTTTGTTAGAAAAACTAATGGCCAGCATTAGATGTCGAGTTCCAATGGGCATTGCAGCAAAAGGTTGGTTATAAGTTCAAAACTACTTAAGACAGTCTATGTGAGATGCTACATATAAATTTTCACATATGTTGAAAATTTTTTGGGTATAAATAAAAAATATTACAATGCCCATATTTTACATTTATTCTATGTGCAATGTAAAGCATAACAATGTATAAATGTACATTTGCACTAACAAAATAGGTTAGTGCTAATTTTTATGCATCGAGTAAAAGTATTTAAATTGTAATGATATTGTTGCTATATAAGCATTTGAACTTACAGGACTTTCCGATAGAATGATTCCATTGTAGATCTCCAAGAAGGTAAGATTTCTGTCATTTAGAAAAAGAAATATTGAAAGAGAATGGAAAGAAGGACATGAACAACAATTACATAAACAGAGACCACCAAATCAATGACCCTATCAACAGATTTCAAGAACCTGACATTGAAAACAGAATGAATGAATTAAAAGAAAGAAAGGAGAAGAGACTGACATAGCACTAGTAGTCCAAGCCAAGTCTTGAACAAGTAAATGATTGTTTTTTTCTTTCAAATTCAACACATAGAATAATACAAACAATAACTAACCATAATCTTTAAAAACAAATAATAAAAGTTCGATATCTTTGACTTGTTAAGTATTTTTCACACAAAAATGTATATAGGAAAGTGAAGGCAAAGGAAAGTGAAGACTAAAGGTAAAAACCAATGTAGGAAAGTGAAGACTGAAGGTAAAAACTCCACACGTAGACAGTTTTAGTCAAACAGAAACATATATATAATATATCTGAATTCAAAGAAAAAAAGGTAAAAACTACCAATTGTCTGATTATGATAATATAATATAAGCAACTTATTACTCAATAAAAAACAACTTCCAAAGCAATCATCATATATATGTAGGAAGATTATTGTAGAACAGAAAACAAAAATGCAGAAAGATTAGACTAGAAAATTAAGTGAAATACTGAAAGAATAATCAAAGATTAAAGATTATAGAAACATAATACTATACCTTAAATATGTGAAAGAAATTGAACATTGAATCAGAGTATCAAGTCTTGAAACCCTCTTTTAGATCTCCATAAGCAGGGGGAATTTGGTGTTCTGCTTCATGAACAAGAGGATTCCCTGAAATCTAAGAAAGAAAATACAAGATCTAAAATCAGAATAAAATATCTAAAACCTTAGATCAGGGGCTCAAAAAGAAGAGAAAATGAGATTTTAAAAAACACAGAGAGAATAAAGAGAACTCTTTGAAATTCTTAGATCAGAGTTTGGGTTTTCGTTAGATCTAGTCTGGACAAATAGTGAACAAAATAAAGAGTTTGGAAAACCCTAGATCACGAAGCACGAAGGTGAGAAACGGTAGATTGAGATGAAAATCATTTGATTTTAGAGATGGATCAAGCGAGAGTGAATTTACCTGAGGGTTTCGTCTGAGCGACTTCGTCGAGGGAGTTTTCATCTAAAAGAAATTTTGGCATAAGCGTTTTCTTGAAAGGAAGGAAAAAAAGGTGAGGTTTTTTTTAAGGTAAAGGTGACAACTATTTTACTGTTCATCCGCGTTTTTATAATAAGCGTCACCTTTTATATTCGCTAGTGTATCCTATTGTCATATTTCTTATAGTGATCACCACTCCTATCAAAATTTCAATAACCAACCCGCATGTCAGGATCTTCTGTCGTCATTCCTCCAAATCTTACTTCAAGCATGTCACGATCTGAACAATGGCAATTTTAAACTAGTTAAATTATTCTCTTTTGAATTTATAAAATTATTGTATACTTTCAGGAAAAACACGATGGAAAACCGATAACCAAGATAGTTCGAGTAATGAGCTCCTAAAAACAAACCAATTCCTCCAATAGAACAAAATTCTTTTTCAAAAGTCTCTAGCAGGTATTGAAGCATAAACGAATCATTCCATTTCCAATAAACACTAAAACTACAAGACATGGTTCATCTTATAATTCAAACTACAAACTACATCGAATCCCAAACATAAGCTTTATGAAAACAAGTCAATTACAGTTTCATCTGTTGACACTAGAATTTATGTCATCATGCAAAACATTGATCCATATTACAAATAACATATCGACATTACAAAGATCTTTGTTTAACCACTAGAAAAATAGTAGAGGTTTCAAATAATTTTAATAATTTATATGACAACAATTACAACTAATTGAATAATTTGAATCATCATAAACATTCATGATATTTAATACAAAAATACTTACCCTGCAAGTTCTAGTATTAGTATGAAAATTTTTAGCAACATTGTTATTGTGGTTATCCTCCTGTTATTAACTCTGTATTGTTGCAAGCAATATTGTTTGCAAACTTAAACTTTGAATTATTCAACTTCAACCTTCCAAACTTACTTGATTTATATGCGACTAGAATGCCTCCAAAAAATGAAACACCTTGTCCCATCCATGTCTATATTACTTGTGGAGGAGGAGAAAAACGCCACACAATATGAGCAATTAACTTACAAGTATACAAGGAGACTGCATCCAGAGCACATAAAATATTGCAGAAGTAGCCCCAAAAAACACATAAACAATGAGCTTAAGTTCAATTGGGTTAAATAAACCTTCAAAGTTTATCCTCAAGTATGAAGAGATAAAACACTTACAGAATCCAAGAAATGCCAGAATGAGCATAACAGCAACAAGAATTATGAGAGCCAGCCTTCTGTAGTGCATGGGAAAAGGAAACCGTTAATAGCCTTGGCCAGGTAAGCAAGCAGCATAATATAATAAAATGGCATTTACTTACACATGATCTAGTACTGATTGTATCTTCTCTGAATTATCGAGAGCCTTTTCAGAAAGAAACGTAGCAGAAGTATTAATCTTTATTTCAATATCATCAATTTTGCTTTGGACATCTGGGGAAGAAATGCTGATGCAAATCTTATCTTAGCCGCATCAAGGTAATTTGATACATTCCGAAGGTTATTAACAGTTGTATCAGCCTGATCCACTACATAGACTAGTGTCGTTGTGGTGATGCCTTGAAACTTCCCCTGACCAGTGTATAGAACTAGGGGTGAAACCGGTTCGGTCCGGTTCGGTTTTTTAACCAAATTGTGAAAACCGGACCGGTTCGGTTTTTATGAAATAGGAACCGAACCGAACCGATCATATATGCTAACCGGTCCGGTTCGGTCCGGTTAAGACCGGTTCGGTTTTTTCGGTTTCCGGTTTTTTTAAGATTTGGTCATACTATATTTAGGCTGGGCTAGACTTTGTATTAGGCTGGAAGGAATGGGATGGATGGGCCTGGCCCACTTTCAATTTACTAAGTAATAATTAAAATGGACAGAAAAATACCTTACCTGAGATTCGAACCTGGTTCCTGCAAGAGAGAAATTTGATTGCTGACCAACTGATCTACGCTTCTTCTTTAAACGTTATATAGATTTTTTAAAATATATACTATTCCCGGTTCCCGGTTTTAAACCGAACCAAAAAATTTAAAACCGAAAACCGAACCGATTTTTCCGGTTCGGTTCGGTTTTCGGTTATTAATAGAAGAAAACCGAACGGTTCGGTTTTTTACGGCTCGGTTCGATTCGGTTTTCCGGTTTGAATTTTCACCCCTATATAGAACTATGCACCCAACACTGAAAACCAAAATTCCTCAGCAAAAAATTCCCACATCCTCAACATTAAAATTTACTTCATCATAAATATATAAAAAATGGGTAGAACAATTAAGAAAGAATAGAACGAACCATAATTTTTCAGTCAAATTTGAAAGAACAACATGGACTGCATGAAGAAAAAGTTTGAATTGTTGCAAATTTTAGTCAAATTTGAATTCCCACCTACATTTTCCTGTAGAAATATTTTAATCGAAGAAAGAGTTGCAAGCAAAATCATGAGAATAAAGAAATATGGAAAATAAAAAGTGAAATGACATCAATCTTTTATATTTATGTCAAGCAAAAACGAAAACATAATACTTCAAATTTTTTTAACATCTTCAATAAAGAAGACTACAAACACACAAACAAAAAGAAAACATAGTGGTCTTGATGCTACGTAATTAATAGTTGAGGTCAAAACTGATGCACTACCAACGTTTGATTAGCCAAGAGTTCCATATACAAATAAAAGAAATCCAAAACAAAAACATACTTATAAACAATTAACTAACAAACTACTTAATTTTGTCCTGAAAACATTAAGAAAGTTTTGTTTTAAATAAAAATAAAACAACAAAAAGAGTTGCAAAAATAATAAGCATTACATAACTTAAAGCTTGATAACAAAATGTCAAACATATATGATATCAAATAAGAATTTAAGTTTAACTCATAATGTAAAAGATAGGCTTGGATCTAACAAAAACATAAAAGGGCAATTTATTGGAATGAGAATCAAGTAAATACATTACGCAAATAGTGAGCAAACAAATTCTTGTGCATTTCAACCAAAAACGAGTATGTAATCTCCCAATCCAAATTGGAATCCCGTATTTAGCCCATAGACCCTCAAATTCCTCAGCAATGGTTTGTTAGAGAATCATATATTCAATCTCTGGATCCTAACAATTCACAGAAAGTTCACATGTTAAGCCATTGGGATTCAAACCTGCAAATCTCTCATAAGATATTTGTCTCTCACATTGATCAATTTTGAATGAAAAAATGCAAGAGTTCATCAACTACATTCAAACCTCAAACCTTCAATTAAGATGAAATGAATGTGCTATCTTAAGAATGGCAAACAGGTCCAACTCCAGATTCAAGATAAGTCTTGGGAATCACTAAGGCCTATTAGAAGAGCAAAATAATGCATTCTAGATATCATGATATTTCACTCAAAATTTATAAACTAAAGAAAGAATGTGAGGACAGCACCTGATTTTGAACTTAGAGCTTGATGAACGCACAGACTTAAGGTTTCTTACCAGAAGGAGTTTTGCACAGATCTGAGCAAAAAAATATATTTTGGCTTAGGGCTTTAATGGAGAAGAAGTAGAAGATGAACTATAATGTCTTGGCTTGATGGATTTCACCTGATTTTCATCTGATTCAGATCGAGGGTCTGAGCAATTCTTAGAGCGATTTATCCGTTTCGTCTGATCAGCTTCAACGATTCATGAGCAATTTATGAACTTCAGCTTCAACGATTCCATCTGCGATTTGGTGAGCGATTTGGTTTAGGGTTTAGGAGAGTGCGATTTGGCTGAGCGAGGGGGCGAGAGGTTTCGTTTACGCGAGTTTCTTTTTCTTTCTTTTTCCCAAGTCTTCATAGTTTTTGTTTTTGTTTATAAAAAAAACACTATTCATCCGCGTTTCCTTTTATTGTGTCGCCTATAAAAATAGATAGTGTCTTCTATTCCTATTTTTCTTATAGTGGACCTCAGAGAAGTTCTTAATCAAAAGAGAAAAGAACATTCAGATGTTGTGAAGTCTACTGCAGAAAGTGCCCAGTCATGGGTGCCAGAGTTGAAAAAACTCCAAGTTCAACTTGGTCATATGAAGAAAGAGTATAGAGGAAAGAATCCTCTTACACTAGAAGATCTACTTAAGCAAACTCAGCCGCCATTCACCGATGATATAATGGAGGTAGAGCTTCCCACCAAATTCAAAATGCCAACTATGACCACATATGACGGTTCAAAGGATCCACTTAGGAGTGTTCACGGGGCGGGGCGGGGACGGGGAATGCATTCCCCGTCCCAGTCCCCGCCCCCATTCCCCATCCCCATCCCCGGTAAATTCCCCGTTCAAAGAGGTCGGGGACGGGGACGGGGATTCCCCGCGGGGAAATTATGGGGAACGGGGAATTTAGCGGGGAATTTTCCCCGTTTTTACCTAAAACAAAATAAAAGCAACCAATTATAATTTAAATTAAAAACAAATTACAATTAAAAAAACAAAAAATCAATAAAAATAAAGATATGAAAAATAGTAAAAAAAACAGTTTATACTTTTTTTTTTTTATAAAACAGATTTAAAAAAAAGTCTTTGAAAACAATTTTTAAAAAATATATATAAAACAGTATAAAAAACAGTTTTAAAAACAGTTTTTATTGATAAAAAAATGAAAACAATATTTACAAAAGGTTTTTAAAAAAAGTTTAAATATAAAAATATTTTAAAATAAATTATATATATTATTTTCGGGGATTTAATCGGGGAACGGGGTCGGGGTTGGGGGCGGAGATGGCATTCCCCGTCCCCATCCTCGAAACTCGAACGGGGAATTTTTCATCCCCGTCCCCGTCCCTATCCCCGTTAGGAACGGGGATTCCCCGCGGGGAAAATGAACACCCCTAGATCCACTCGAGCATGTCTATACGTTTCGGACTTGGATGGACTCCAGGGAGTCCGAGATGCTACTAAGTGTAGGGCATTCCCCCTTACATTAGGAGGCCCTGCTCACGGGTGGTACAGGCAGCTCAAGACGAGGTTCATATCTTCATTTAAAGATCTTACTCGGTCTTTTGTAACTTAGTTCCTTGGTGGAAGAGACCATAAAAAACTAGCCACGCACCTTTTGACTGTGCGTCAAAAGTTAGAGGAGAGCCTCCACGACTATGTAGTGAGATTTAACAATGAGGCACTGAAGGTGGAAGGTTATAGTGACGACATAGCTCTGACTGTTGTGATGGCCGGCTTGAAAGATGAAAAGTTCTTGTGGTCACTAAGAAAGAATATGCCTGCTACATACACCGAGCTCCTCGCTAGAGCGCAAAAATATATGAGCGCCGGAGAGTTGCTTAATGCAAGAAGGAGTTCAAATGAAGGAGGTAGTAGTAAACGATCAGAACACAAGAAGAGAGATCGAATAGAAGAGTTTGTCTGGGGGACTGACTGTCACGAGGATGACAAAAGACATAAGTCGGGAGATCAACTTGAGAAGCTGAGTCTTCCTCAAAATAATTTTAAAAAATACACTCCTACCACGGTCCCGATTGAATAACTACTCTTGGAGATCAAAGATAAAGACTTGGTTAGGTGGCCACCTAGGATGAAAACAGGGTGAAACAAGAGGAACAAAGACAAGTATTGCCTCTTCCACAAAGACCACGGTCATACCATCTCTGGTTGCTTTGATCTCAAGGAAGAAATTGAGACTCTTATACAAAGAGGGTACTTGAAAGAATTCATGAGAAGTAAAGGTGATAAGAAAGACTATGACCATGATAATCATGATTTTCCAGATAGAGACATAAGAACCATCTTTGGAGGTCCGACTATTGAAAAAGAGCCCAAACCCTAGAAAAGACCATGCCAGGTCACTGAGGTATTGGCCAAGGCGTCAACACATTGATTAAACTCATCTAAAAGGGTTTACTCTACCTATGATGATGTCAACCAACTTAGATTTCTTTCCAAAAATTTTATTTATTGCAGTTTTCATTTCCAATAAATTTTTTTATTGTAAGAAGTTCGAAAATAAAATAAATAAGACCGTACTTTTTCTACTTATTTCATTTATGAGAGTTAAATCATTTAGAGAACTCTTAGATTTGAGCTAGATTTAAAGATCTAAAACTCTACTCGAGTTGGGGCCAACTACATGAACCTACTACAAAAAGTTCTAAGTCCGCCACGGTGGAAGAGCTAAATAAAAAATTTCTAAGTCTATTAGGGACTGCAGGGCTCGCAAGAGCCGCACCTAGTAGAAGAATTTAAAACGACTAATAAATTTTACGTCTACCAGGGAGTGCAGGGCTCGCACGAGCCGCACCTGGTAGAAGAATTAAAAACGACTAAAAAATTCTAAGTCTACCAGGGAGTGCAGGGCTCGCACGAGCCGCACCTGGTAGAATAATTTAAAACGACTAAAAAATTCTAAGTCTACTAGGGAGTGCATGGCTCGCACGAGCCACACCTAGTAGAAGAATTTAAAACGACTAATAAATTCTAAGTCTACTAGGGAGTGCAGGGCTCGCATAAGCCACATATGGATGAAGAATTTAAAACGACTAATAAATTCTAAGTCTACCAGGGAGTGCAGGGCTTGCACGAGCCTCACCTGGTAAAAGAATTTAAAACAAATAACAAATTCTAAGTCTATCAGGGAGTGCATGGCTCGCAGGAGCCGCACCTGGTAGAAGAATTTAAAATGACTAAAAAATTCTAAGTCTACCAGGGAGTGTAGGGCTCGCATGAGTCTCATCTGGAAGAAGAATTTAAAACGACTAAAAAATTCTAAGCCTACCAGGGAGTGCAGGGCTCTCACGAGCCACACCTGGAAGTAGAATTTAAAACAACTAAAAAATTCTAAGTCTACCAGGGAGTGCAGGGCTCGCACGAGCCACACCTGGTAGAAGAATTTAAAACGACCAAAAAATTCTAAGTCTACCAGGGAGTGTAGGGCTCGCACGAGCTGCACCTGGTAGAAGAATTTAAAAGAAGAAAAAATTCTAAGTCTACTAGAGAGTGCAGTGTTTTAACGAGTCGCACCTAGTAAAAGAATTTAAAAGAAGAAAATTCTAAGTCTACGAAGAGTGCGGGGCTTGTTAAAAAATCAAACCCAATCAAGACTCAACAAGAAGTTAACTCCCAAAAACCAAGTTGATTTTGGTTGGAAAAAAGGAAAAGAAAAAAAAAGTCAACTGGTTGACTGGTCAACATGGGTCAAACACTGACTGGTGTCAGAGAGTCTGGGTTTTACCCCGATTAATATGAGGGTTGGCATAAAACGTTTTTATTCTTGTAGTGCAACAAGAAAGAAGGAAGGAAGAAAAGAAAAAAAAGAAAAAAGAGAGAAAACCCTGATTAATCTGGGAACCCCTTCCACAAGTTTTTTGTTATTTTTTTTTCCTTTTTCTTACTCCTTCCTCTCTAAAATCTTTATCAATTCAATTCTTTTTTAAGTTTTGTAATCTTTTCTTTAATTAAAGATAGAAAAATTTAATCTATTTGATTTCAAGAGAATTTTTATTCTTAAACTCAAAGAGGGCGGAGTATGTGATAATAAAGCGTGACAATTTGGACATACAACCCAACTTCAAAACGACTAGGGACAGAAAATTCAACCTAACAAGCTCCAACACTTAGTATTTTCTAAAAAAAAAAAATTAATGACAGAAAATTCAAGTTACAGAGGGAGAAAATTCAAGCTACAAACTCTAAAAAATTATGACAACTGCAATGGTAGAAGATTGAAGCTACAAAGTTCAACACTTATAATATTTTCAGAAATATCACTAAGGCAAAATTCCATTTTTAAAAATTACTCCCAAGCAGCATTGAACTCACATATCAACTCATCTCGGAAGTAGGGGGCCTTGTGGGGTGAAATTTATAATACATGGAATTTTACCACTTGGCAAGAATGTCTATGCACCTCGTCTGAGCATAGTACCTAGGCACTTGGTCCAGGGCACTTGGTCTGACCGCGGTACCTAGGCACATGGTCCAAGGCACCTGGTCTGACCGCGGTACTTAGACATAAAGTCCATGCACTTGAAAAGACTTGGCTACACAGTCTCCAACATAGACCTACATACTTAAGATTGAATACAACTATCCACGTGAGAAACGATACGTGGCGTAACCCGCAAAAGACACATAATTGAGAAGCAACACATGATCCAATCCTGACGAGACACGTGGCACGATGATGTCATCAACATATTCTCCTATAAATAGGAGAAGAAACTAATTTATTAGGTAACTAATTCTACTACTATTCTCTCTGGCACACTAGCTCTGCTTGCTCTGACTTTAGCATCGGAGGGTGTTAGGCCGGCACTTCACCGATGCTCTTTTCCTTTCCTGTGCAGATACCTACATAGCACGCCGTCGAAGCAGCGCATTACCTTAAACTCGTCCCATATATTAAGTTCGTTGCCTACGTGGAAGCCCTCCATTTTTACGCAACAACAGTTTTTGTTTCCAAGTGTTTTTAGAAATTTCAAAAACATTTTTACCATATGATCAAACATCATAAAAAATTGAAAAATGTTATTAGATAATTAAAAATATTTCAAAAATCATCATAAACTCGCCTGAAGTAGTCAATGGATGAAATTATTGGTATTGTTGATCAAAAGCTTGATGATGTAGTACTTGACTTTAAGTTAAGAAGGCATAAAAGATTTAAGTTTGTTTTTAAGCTAACAATAAATCTTTAATATATTAAAAGTGGGATCCTTGGAATCATTTTTGGACCATTATGCCTCTATATCAATTATCAAATTTACAAAGTTTGCCATTACTCATTAAGTTATTAGTATCAATTGAGAAATAATATTAATTTAAAAAACTAACAATCAAATAGTATTTTAAGAAAAATAATGAAACATTTCTATCTTTTGGTATAAGATTTATAATCTAATTATTTACAAATTAATTTATAATTTATATTTAAATTGAAATAAAAAAATATAAACAAACCAATTTGTAGTTTAAATAATAATTCAAAAATACTTAAGAAAAAATAATGAAACATGTCTATCTTTTGGTATAAGATTTATAATCTAATTATTTACAAATTAATTTATAATTTATATTTAATTTGAAATAAAAAAAATATAAACCAACAAATAATAATTCAAGAATACTTTTATAATAATAATGATAATAAAAGGTCTTTTGTAGAGTGATAATATAATAATACGAATTATTTATTAAAAAAATATAATAATACGAATTATTATTAATTAATTATTAATTTATTCTTAAATTGGAATTAAAAATATAAACAAACCTTACTATAACTGTAGTTTTTTTTATCGAGGTAAAATAAATTAAAAATACGTAAAATTTCTCAAAAGAAAAAATTGTCTCTCTTTTATATCTCTAATATAGTGGGTATGTTGGAGAATCAATTTTAGATCTTTTATACCCTTTTTATTTTTAAAATTAAATATATATCTTTTTTTTAATAAAAATCTAGGTTTAATTTCAGTAATAACCATTTAATAAATGGAAATTTCAAGAAAACCGTATCTTTTATATATATATATATATATATATATATATCAAAACTACCCAAAAACCATCGCCGACCAAATTAAATTACATTGTGAAAAGACAAAACATACCACCGATTTAATTTCTCCTTAATTTGTGCAAAATTTAAGGGAAATTTTAAAATCCCTTAAGTTTTACAAAATTAATGGAAAAATAAAATCTAAACAGAAATAAAACTATAACAAAAAGTAAAAGAAAAATCTTCAAACTTCTGACTTTTTCTTCCAGGAAAATTCGAATGTCTTTCTTGTTTTTCCTCCTACAAAATACCGAGATAAAAAGTAAACAGTTTATTGATTTTCACTTAAAATTGATGCCGGACACAAATTGAGGAAACAGTTTTGAAAAATATATGTAAATAGGATTTTACAATAAATATTGAATAAAAATAAACATTTGATTAAAAGTACTTATTCTAAAAAATACAGAGAAAGCGAGTTCATCCGAAGAATTGAAAGGTAAATTTTTTTTATAAACCGTTTACTTTTAGTAAACATTTATTGATATGTATTTAAAATTGATAGAAGGCACAAAATTGAAGATGAAAAAGAGGTCACAGTTTCTAAAGATATGTAAATAGAAAATTAAAATAAATATTGAATAAAAATAAATATTTGATTAAAAGTACCTCGTTAGATCCAACGATGATATTGTTACCCAAATCCCGGCGGTTAGACGACAGACTAGCTCTGACGTTGGTTTTCCGCTGAATCGAATCAGTTAATTTCACAAATTCTCGTCGTAGATCCTGAAAGACGAATTACAATTCCAGCAATTAAGCGAATCCCTTGGTTTCGAAGAGAAAAGAATTGGCTGCCTTGAATACAGAGAATTCCGATTCCGATTCTCTGAAACTATCGACGTCGAAATTCTTCAACGCATTTGAATTGATATTGTCAATATCGTCTAGATTCAATTTATCGAGTTAGTTCGAAGATGAAAGTGCGAAGAGAACGGTGAAAAAAATCTCCATTGATTTCAACGTTGGCTGTGGTCAAAGAAGGAGGAGGAGAAGAAGAAGAAGATGAGAGATATTTAGGTTAAATTTCTTTTTCAATAAATAAGAATTCCTAAAATCAAGGCAGAATGATTTAAATTCAAAATAAATAATTAAATAAATTATAAATTTAAATGATAGGAAAGATAAAAGGGTAAGATGGTAAAAAATAAAATCGAAAACCACCAGATCACCACCATAAATGGTGTTTTTTTTTTGGGTAAAAATGAAATAAAATCATAACCACCAACATTATTGTAATTGGGTGAATTAAAGTGGTTATTGCTGTAATTAATTCTTAAATCTATATCTATACTATGTTAAAAAGTGGCTTGGATGGAAAAACTTTTGATTTTCATTTTTAATCCCTATTAATTCACTTTAATATTTTCACTTGCCATTTTCCCTTCATAATTATTACTTTTATTTAATTTAATAGTATCATAAAGAAAATTGACATTTTCATTACAATTTCTACGTTATAAGTTTAAATATTATTTTTTAATAAAAAATAAATTTCGGGCTTTAATTTAATTGCATTAATTTATTATTTTCTAATTTAATTCAGAGTTAATAAGTTAAATATTTTTTTAAATGAATCTCCTCTCTCACTAAGAGTTCCTCATCCAATAAATAGCAACCCGACAATTGTTGGTTAAAGACTCAAAATTTTCTTTTCAAAAGAGGCAAGTACGAGTACCTATTTCTTAATTGGGTAAAGTACCCCTTTAGTCCCAGAGGTCGTGTCTATTTGGTCCTTACGTTTACAATTTGTGTCTAAGTGGTCCTTGAGTTTTGGATGTTGTGTCTATTTGGTCCCTGTGTTTTAAATCTATGTCTAAGTGGTTTTTGAGTTTTGGATATCTTGTCTACTTAGTCCTTAGATTTTTAAGAGCTATTTGAAATAGGTTTAATTGGTCCTTAATTTAACGTATTCGTTAACTTCTTACCAGATTATTGTCTTAACGTTGACATACCATACTTATTTGGTCAAAATATGAAGATATGATTATATTATTTCAAATCCTTTCATCAATCTAGGCATAAAATATGACATAATAATTAATCTCATGTCAGTATTTTGGTCAATTAAACATTTTATGTCACTGTTAAGTCGATATTATGTCAATAAGTTAACAAATTAAGGAACAGTTAAACTTATTTCTAATAATCCAGAGACCATTTAGACATAAAATAAAAGCTCAGAGACCAAATAGATACAATATTTAAAACTCAGGGACCAAATAGACACAAATTAAAACGCAGGGACTTAATAGACACAATATCCAAAACTCAGGGACCACTTAGACACAAATTGAAAACGCAAGGACCAAATAGACACGACCTCCAAAACTCAGTGATCAAATGAGTATTCTACCCTTTTTAATTTTATCAGTTATAAGGCTGAATACTCAACACTGTATTAATGAATGAAATACATATTTATATACAACTCAATAGTGATGACTAACCACTTAACCATCTAACTAACTCTCAACAATATTAATAACAATCTAACTACTCTAACATCCCCCTTCAAACTTATGTTGGACAAAGCCCAACATTAAGTTTGCTTCTAAGTAGTAGAAAACGAGAGCTAGGCAAGACTTTTGTTAAAACATCAGCGTTTTGTGCAAAAGAAGGTAAATGTCTAACATCAAGTTGCTTCTGGGCCACATTTTCACGAACAAAGTACAAATCCAGCTCAATATGTTTGGTGCGGGCGTGTTGCAAAAGATTGGCAGCAAGAGACACCGTACTCAAGTTGTCACACCACACGACTGGGAATTTGGAAGGGGGAAAATATATTTCTGAAAGTAGATGCTACAACCAAGATAATTCAGCAGTGACAGCAGCCAAACTACGATATTCAGCTTCCGTACTTGAACAGGATATAACAGGTTGTTTCTTTAAACTCCATGAAACAAGATTACCACCAAAATAGACACAAAGCCCCGTAGTTGATCGTCTATCATCCGGGTCAGAGGCCTAATCAGCATCACAATAAGCAACCAAATAAAAAAGAAGCAGATTTAAATATTAAACCAAGAGAGATTGTCCCTGCCAAATAACGAAGAATGTGTTTCACTGCTCGCCAATGGGAATCACGTGGAGATTGCATGAATTGAAAGACTTTATTGATAGCAAAGGACAACTCAAACCGAGTAATAGTGACATATTGCAAAGCACCAACATTGCTTCTATATAAATGAACATCACTAAACAGAGATCCATCAAATTTAGACAATTTCTCAGTGCTAGCAAGGGGAGAGGCAATACCCTTAGCATCCTTCATATTTACTTTACCCAATAAATCTGAAATGTATTTAGAATGAGACAAGTGCAAACTAGATTTTGTGAAAGTACCCTGGACACCAAGAAAATAACTCAAATCTACCATGTCCTTCAGTGCAAAAGCATCATTTAGATGTGAAATAAGAGAAGAAATAAAATCCTTGTTGTTTTCAATAACTAAAATATCATCAACATACACAAGAACAAAGACAATTAACCCATTTGAGGCTAATATAAACAAGGACTGATCTGCTTTGGAAGACTTGAACCCTCTGTGTTTTAAGGCAAAACTAAGTTTATCAAACCAAGCTCTAGGGGCTTGTTTTAAACCATATACGACTTTTTGTAACTTGCACACAACATTTGGATTATTATGATCAACAAAACCAGCTGGTTGTTCCATGTAAACTTCCTTAGTTAAGATGCCATTAAGGAAAGCATTATTGACATCAAGTTGTTTGATACTCCAATTATTTGACAAAGCAAGTGTGAGAATAACCCGAATGGTTGTAGGTTTGATGACACGGGTAAAAGTCTCATTAAAATCAAATCCGGCTAGTTGATGATAGCCTTTAGCAACCAACCGAGCTTTGTACTTATTAATAGTACCATCAGATTTTCTTTTATTCTAAACACCCATTTGCACCCTATCACTTTTCTAGTTGATGGACATGGTACTATAAACCACGTATTATTCCTAGCTAGAGCCATAATTTCAGAGTTCATTGCATCTCTCCATAGAGGTTGTTCCAAGGATTGCTTAACTGTAGAGGGTTCTTTTGAGATTAGAAGAACCTTAGGTTTAAACACCTCAGCCTTACTTCGAGTCACCATGTTATGAGTATTAGAAACAAATTCGGGTATAGGTGTAGCCTCTGGTACTGATGAAGAACTTGGAACAGAAACAGAACTTTGAGTAACAAATGGTGTATTATCTTGAGATTGCTCAGTATGAGATCTAGAAAGTGAATCATTAGGTGAAATTGGAGTAGGAACATTATTCATAATAGGTAAAGAATCAAGTGCAGATCTATTAGTATGTTGATCACAAAAAACAGAAGGAGTAGGAAGAAGTGGAGGAAGAGCAGATGGTAAAACAACAGAACTGTCAGTCTTTGGAAGAGGAGGAAACAAAATGAAATAAGGAAAATGATTCTCATCAAATATCACATCCCTAGAAATATAAACTTTTCCACTGGAATCAAGACATTTATAACCTTTGTGGCTGGAACTATATCCCAAAAAGACATAAAGACTAGACTTATAGTTGAACTTATGTTTATTGTATGGTCGAAGATTAGGGTAACATGAGCAACCAAAAACCTTGAGAAATTTATATTTTGGTTTTGTTGTAAACAAGCATTCTAAAGGAGAAAGGTTATTTGTTACAGGAGAAGGAAGCCTGTTTATGAGATAAACACTAGTTTTAACAGCTTCATCCCAAAAGGACAAAGGAAGAGAAGCATTTGCTAAAAGAGTTAAGGTTATCTCAATAATGTGTCTATGCTTTCTCTCAGATAGGCCATTTTGCTCATGTGTATGGGGACATGAAAGTCTGTGCATTATACCATTGTCTTGGAGATAGTTAGTAAAAACCCTATACTCACCCCCCCAATCAGACTGAACCATTTTAATTTTATGATCAAGTTGAAGTTCAGCCATCTTTTTGAATTGAAGAAAGCAAGAAAAAACATCAGATTTCAACTTGATAGGAAAGACCCAAATGAATCTAGAGTAGGAGTCAATAAAGTGAATGTAGTATTTAAAACCACCAAAAGACTCAATAGGGGCAGGACCCCATACATCAGTGAAAACAAGTTGTAAGGAAGCAGTGGCAACAAAGGAAGAAGTAGGGAATGGGAGTTTATGAGCTTTTCCCAGACAGCAAGATGAACAAAAATCTTCAACACTTAATTATAAAAAGACAGATTATACGAATTGAGAACTTGTTGTACAACTTTGGCAGATGGATGCCCTAAATGACAGTGCCACAATGAAAAGGTAGAATTACCATTAACAGGTATATTAACAGTAAAAGAATTTGACTAGAACATTTAAATGTTTTGAAACAAAAGGGTTCACAAAACAAGCTTGCTGAGATGATGTCCTTGGATTGACAAAAGACTGTTCAAATGCATACAAACCATCCTTAAGAGTCCCTTGTATAAGGATTTCCTTGGAAACTTGATCCTTGACAAGACAAAATTTAGGGTGAAACTCAAAGAAGACCTTATTATCCTTAGAAAATGCAGAAACGCTAATTAGATTTTTAGTGATAGAGGGTGCATGTAGAAGATTATGAAGAATAAGTTGTTTGGATTGAAAGGGAGAGGAAAATGAAGTAGTGCCAACATGACTAATAGAAAGAGGAGTACCATTACCCATATGAATTCTGTCCTGCCCTTGATATTCAGTCTTGTTGGTCAAATTCTGGGCATCAGCAGTTACATGATTTGTAGCTCCTGAGTCAGGATACCACAAGTGATCATTAACACATTTTGGAGTAGCCATAAATGATGCCATTTGAGCTGACATCGGGTGAGAAGTAAAACCTCCAGAGCTTGGAAAATTGAAGGTATTTGCATTTGGAGAACCTCCATGAGCAGAGGTAGAAGTAGTCCCAGACTGAGATCCTAAACCAGGAAAGTTTGGATTAAAACGGCCATTGCACTTGCCACTAAGATGACCAAACCTGTCACAGAGTTGACACTGCGGTCTATTTGGCCAATTGTTCTTTCTATATCATCTTCCATTCCCTTTACCTCTACCATTTCCACGAGAATTGTTGGAGGAATTACCTTTAAAATTCTGATTTTGATGAAAATTCTGTGAAGAATGAGTATTCTGTGAAGTATTCTTTTTGTCTGTAATATGTGAACTCGCTAAATGAACAGAGATATTTTCAATAGCTTTGGATCGTTTTTAAATGCGAGTTTCTTGAGCCAAGAGAAGAGACTCAATTTCTTCAACCAGATATTCATCTTTTCTTGAACTAACAGAGATAATGAAGGAATCATATTCTTCAGTCAAGCCATTGAAGATAGCATCTATATGTTCTGAATCTGAGATTGCATTTCCAATAGACTCCAACTGATCAACCACATGCTTTGACTTTGAGAAGATAATCATTAATGGATAGAACACCTTTCTTTTGATCTTTAAGCTGATCCTTCAATTGAGAGATCTTTGCCCTAGTTTTGGAAGTAAAATGAACCTGAAGAGCACTCCAAATCTTAGCAGTAGTATCACATCCCACCATTTTTGTAAGAACAGATTTAGACATCGAAGACAAAAGTCAAGACACAAGCAAGTTATCTTGAGCATCCCAATCAATAAATTCTTGAGTATAAATCTCAGATTCTTCATCCTGTGAAGAAGCAAACTTCTTTGGAACAAATTTATCTTTTCAAAAACAAATTTATGAAGTTTGTGACCTCTAATGGCTGCCTGCACCTGTTGTTTCCAAAGAAGGAAGTTTCCTTGATCTAATTTGACAGAAATCAGATGAGAAAACGAAACAATTTTCTGAGATTGAGAGGCAGATTGAGAGGTGATTGTCGAAGAAGGTAGGGTTTAGGTATTATATTCGTCTGATTGTGAAGCCATGATCAAAGGAAAGGAATAGAATAGTAAGAGAAAAGGGAAAAAATGGATTTTGCAACACGTAGATAAGCACGCGTCAGAAAAGGAAATAAGAAAAGTGTTATTCAGACAAGGAGAATAACTCTGATGCCATTAGAGAGAGAAAATTAATTACTCTGATACCATAATAAGGCTGAATATTCAACACTGTATTAATGAATGAAATACATATTTATATACAACTCAATAGTGATGACTAACCACTTAACCATCTAACTAACTCTCAACAATATTAATAACAATCTAACTACTCTAACAATCAGCATGCATTATTGTTTTTTGAATTTTAGATTTAAAAAAAAAAAACAACAAAGGTGTGTTTTGTCATTATCTGTATTTTCTTAATGGTACGGAAATGTACTGCTATTTCTACTCTCCATTGTTCCAATATTTTACTAAATTTATTCTTGATTGCTTTATAAAACTTTGTGGTCAGTCTTACAATCTTTTTTAAGTTATCTTTATTTTTATCATTTTAACTTTTTATATTAACATCAATTTTCCATTGAAACATGAAAAATACAAAAATTCAGAGCATACATCATGCCACTTCAACAAATCTGTGGAGGTTGTTAAGCTGGAAGAGTTGGTGAACAATAAATATATATTTTTTTCTTTTCTTTATTATGATTTGGATTATGTGTGGTTGAATGAGTTGAATAATAGAGTCAATTGGTCTTTCCACGTCATAAAATGAAAAACACGTGCAACACACTTAGTAAAAGTCTAGTAACTTTTAAAAGGCTGATATAACAAAAAAAATATAGAATACACATATCAAACTCAAAAACAGAAAAGATATATAATTTCATACTATAAGAAGTTGATATGATGCAGTTCATAGTTTTTGTGATAAGCTAAAAACAATAATTAAATTTACAATAGCAAATAAAATAAATAATAAAACTTAGCAATAATAGGAAAATGTTCCCGTTTTTGTGATGTTCTCAATCATCATCATAGTTGAAGAACAAAATCCTCAGTTAAATCATCATAGTTGCTCTCCTGTCTCCATCTTCTTTAAGGAATCAAAATTAGGAGACTGAATTTGGTGAAGTGAATAAGAAAATGCCATTTCTTTATTTTCTATAATTTTTTTAATCCTCTCATTCTTTGGATCATACGAGATCAAATACCGGGATCCAATAGAAAACAAGATCTCTCCATCCGCGAAGTAGCTTGCTATCCTCCCAATGTATATATTTTGGTATGTTTTTAACAACAAAATCCCTTCTCCAAGACTCGTCCCCTTCTTGACTTTTCATTCTCCATACCTCAATCTTACAAGGATGTTCCCATCTCCAAAGATTTGCATAGAGATGACCATTAAATACGTAAATGCATACATATTCAACATAACTCGGGTCAAAATTTGGAAGAGAAATTGCTTCAAATTCCTCGGCTTCAACGTCAAAACGCCATAAAACTGTCATGTCTTCCTTATGTTTTCCAACCCAATAGATCACTCCATTTAAATAAACACCATGAAAACCATTTATGTAATGAATAATCGTCGATATCAAAAGGTATAAAGTCGACGGACCTCCACCTCCAATCCTCGTTGCAACCCAATGTGCAAATATCGGTGGCCTCGACCCGATTACCGTTATAAGGAATTGTAAGCCTAATAATTTTATATTGCTTCGTCTTAAGGCTGAAACTCAATCCGAAAAGACAAAAATGAGTACTTATTACTCGAGATATTGGAAGTTGTTTATAATCATTCGTCATTGGATTCAATACGCCACAACCTACGTTTTCACCCGCCCACTTACTCTTCAAACATAGAATTCCATTGCATGAATTGACAAAACAATTCCATTTAGAACGATCTTTGAGTTTAAATCTTGCAACGAGTTTCATCTCTTTATCATATTCTTTTGCATCGAAATCTATATAAGGTTAATTTTAGTAATGGATAAATTAATGTTGTTTATTTCAAAAAAACACAAGCTTTTATATATATATCAGAACTACCCAAAACCACTGGAAAATTAAATTAAATTGTGAAAAGACAAAACACACCCTAATAATTTTTCCTTAATTAAATGACATGCAATTAATGAGATATAGTTATTAGGAGAGATAAAAGGTAATAAGGTAAACACTAAAATCGGAATCCACCAGAATCGCTACCATAAATGGTGTTTTATGGGTAAATATGATATTATTATGAAACAACCATTAAAACTGAAATTAGGTGAATTAAAGTGGTTATTAGTGTAATTAATTCATCTATATAATACATTTTGAGATTTTTGCCAAAAGTAAAAGTAACAAAGATAGGGTTTGGAAGTAATTTTAAATCTAAAATCAAACCATTCCAAGATTTACAAACGAGCCTGCAAAAAGGAAGATTGGTGATTGAGAATTTGGAGAAAATAAGCTGAATAACATCAATTGAAAGCTTTGAATTTATGTTAATAAAGGTTTCAAGACTTTTAGGCTTCTTTCTTTCTTTTTCTTTCTTCTTTGATTTTCTTTTTCCCATTGCTCCGATGACGAAAACGGCTAGACCAATGAGAAACCTAAAAGAAATTGAATGTTACTTTTTTTTTTATATAGTTTTTTTCAATTAAGAATTTTAATTTAATTCAAATACTTTTTTTTTTCACTATTCGTAAACTTTAATCATTATTTACAACGTAATCTCTTAATAGCTAAACTTATCATATTAATAATTTAAAAAAAAAAATCAAAGTTCTTACATTTTTATTTATAATAGCACTTTTATAAATTTTTAATCAAACTCAAAGTAAAATTATTAGTTTTTAGGGTGAATTTCACTAATAACCAAAAAAATAATGGATATATCAAATATACCGGATTTTTTTATTAAATATCAAAAGTACCCAAAAACCGCCACCGGCCAATTAAATTACATTGTGAAAGGACAAACATGCCCCTGATTTAATTTCTCCTTAATTTGTGTAAAATTTAAGGAAAGTTATAAAATTCCTTAAATTTTACAAAATTAATGGAAAAATCAAATCTAAATAAAAATAAAAACTATAACAAAAATAAAATAAAAAATCTTCAAACTTCTACTTTGATCTTCAACCTTCTGACTTCTTCTTCATGGAAAAATCGAACGTCTTTCTTGTTCGTCATCCTAAAAAAAACAAAGATAAAAAGTAAACAGTTTATTAATGTGCACTTAAAATTGATTTGGATACAAAAATTGATGAAACAGTTTTGAAAACATATGTAAAAAAGGCTTTCAAAATAAACATTGAATAAAAATAAACATTTCACTAAAAGTAACGTATCTATAAAATACATAGAAAACAAAGTTCACTGAGAATTGAAAATGTAATTTTTTTTATAAACAGTTTACTTTTAGTAAACATTTATTTTGAAAATTCAAATGTGCTTCCTGAGATAGCGAATGAACAAAATTGGAGATGAAAAAGAATTGGAAGGTACAAATTTTTATAAACGGTTTACTGTTAGTAAACATTTATTGATGTACCTTGGTTCTTCGCTTTCTTCCTCGATTGAACAGAAACACGAGCCACAACAACGATCACCTTCGTCTATTTTTCAGATCTCGCAATGAATTTGAATCATGACCGGAAAACCAAACCAGTAAAGAATCATAAGTTTGGTGGCCGAGAAGACGGTCAAATTTTTATAAACAATTAAAAATTTTAATTTTTTTTAAAAACAGTTTACTTTTAGTAAACATTTATTTTGGAAATTTCAAATGTCCTTGTTGTTCGTCCTCCAATAAAATACAGAGATAAAAGTAGCAAAAACAAAAGAGAAAAACAATTGGAGATGAAAAAGAGATCAAAGTTTCTATAGATATGTAAATAGAGAATAAAAATAAACGTTGAACAAAAATAAACAGTTTTAAAAATTCATTCAGATCTGAAAAAAATTCATTCGATTGAAAGAGAGAGTGAAATACCAGGAAGTCAATTCAAATCAAAATTTTGAGATTTAATATTAACATTCGGCAATAACCCGAACGATCCATAAATAGGGTTCACGATTCTTCCACAAACTTCGTATAACAAAGATCTGAAAATCGCTGCAAGAATAACCAAAATGTTAGAGCATGAAAGAAATAAAAATCGAAACTTTATGAAATTGGAAGAGTGGAAAAGGGCTATAGAAACGAAATCAGATTGAATGAATTGAAAGAAACATACGAAGATCCTTGCTTGTATATGTCTATAGAGACAGAAACATGTTCGACGCCGGATTTGAGACGATTGAGGGAAGCTCGCAATTGTTGAACTCTCAGATCTCATGAAACGTAGTAGAAGAAGAAAATGAAATGAAGATCTAGCGAAAACGTGGAAAAGAAACAAAGAAAATATGGATATTAATATACAAAAGGAAACAGATTGATAAAATCAAATCCCACGAATCAAGCAAATTTAAAAAAAAAACATAAATTCGGTAATAAAGGAGGAAAGAGAACCAACGAAAGGTAAGGAAAATTGGGGGCATAATAGTAAACAGTTTTGCCGGAAAATCCCTACTAACCGCTAAATGTGGTGTTTTTTGGGTATAAGTGAAATATAATCTCAACCACCGATAATAGTGAAATTAGGTGAATTAATCAGGATATTAATGACATTAATCTCTAGTTTTTATTTGGGAAAAAAAATTCATTTATTCCTCAGTTAAAATCCTTAATATATAAAAGTGGGGATGTTTAAAAAATATTTTTAGACTACTATACCCCTTTTAAAATCTTAAAATTACTAGCATGTTATTATATATACCCTTTTAAAACCTTTAAATTACTAAAAATGCCATTGTTATTTATACTCCACTATTTATTAAATGACTATTTACATTTTTAATAAAATATTTCTCTTTTTTTTAGATAAGTAAAATACTTCTCTTCATTTAATTTTTTTGTCAATTTTATTAAATAAATTCCTTGATTTTTATTGTTTTCACAACATCAAATTACAAAATAATTGATATTAATATGAATTTATTGTTTAGATTTATCACAAATTTTTTTAAAAAAAAAAACTTAAATTGTTAAAAAAAAAACAGTTAAGATTAAAAAAAAACCAACTACAATAAAATATAATTTATTGAATTAGTAATGGTATAATATTTAAAAAAAATTAAAAAAATTAAAAATCAAAGAGAAAAAATATATAATTTCTAAAATTTTATTAAAATTAGAAATAAATAATCTATAAATACAAAAACTAACTAATATATGTATATAGAACAAACAATTTATTTTTTAATTGGTAGTATAAATTTTAAAAATAAAGAAGTTAAAAAAATCGTCTTATATAAAAAGACATAATTATGTAAATTAGTAAACTATACGATAATTTAAATATTAAATAGAATATAATAATATGTTAATAAATTCATTTTGAAAAAGATTTATAAACCATAGAAAAATCAAATAAAAAATATATCAATCTTTTAAATATTTCAATGTTAGAAAAATATCATATGCGACACACGTGATAAAGGACTAGTAATAAGAAAATGTTCCTGTTTTTGTGATGTTCTCAGAATCTCAATCATCATAGTTGAACAAAATCTTTAGTTAAAATCATCATAGTTGCTCTCCTGTCTCCATCTTCTTTAAGGAATTAAAACAAGGAGACTGAATAGTTAAAGAATTAAAAAAAGTGTTTTGAGATTGAAGCAACTAAGTTTTTCTGATTGATGATATGTTCAAAAAATGTTCAGTTTATTTATAATGTGGATTCTTTTTCTTTATGTTTATTTTATGTTCTATTTTAATGGCTAATCACTTTGTGAGATATCCAAATTCAATTTATTAGAGAATGATTTTGCATTATGTTCATCATTCAATTATATGATTCGACTATATAGATCAATTTGTGATAATTTTCAAGTTCTATATTTTTCTTCATTACTTTTTCTTTCATTTTAGTCTAAAAATAGAAGGACAAAGTGTTGGTCTGCAACAAGATATTTACAGTAGATTGAAGTAGTTCAACGACATCTGTAGCTGGTGCAGATATCAAATAATATGTTATTGGTAAAACCAAAGAGATCAACGACATTCGCATGATTTTTTTATATCAATGATTTGACAAGAAGCTAGAGGAGAAACCTAGAATCTTCAAATTGAGGAAAAGATAAGAGGGAATCGATCAAGAAAACCGTAATTATTTTAGATATGACGGGTAATTGTTACCTAAACAATTTCAATCCAAGACAATTCTTTATGTTTTCAATTTTCTTTCTTCCTTCTACTTTGATTATTTGTCAACAATGTTTGCGCGAGTAATTTTTTAATTTTGTATGTTGCGTTTTTTTTACCCTCTTTTTCATGTGTCATTTTTACATCGAGTAATTTTTTAATTTTTGTATTTAGTGTTCTCACCCTCTTTTTATGTGTCATTTTTATATTATTACATAATTTTGTAATTGAATACTTTTTTTTTAATCTTATTACTACTATAATTTTCTTTTCATATAAGCCTTATATAGGTGGAATTGAACCATACTCACTTAAATGTTAG
Organism: Gynostemma pentaphyllum; assembly: GCA_028015215.1. Classification (NCBI taxonomy): domain Eukaryota; kingdom Viridiplantae; phylum Streptophyta; class Magnoliopsida; order Cucurbitales; family Cucurbitaceae; genus Gynostemma; species Gynostemma pentaphyllum. Next base: position 58,154,866 of record CM051351.1, on the reverse strand, counting down.
AATACATATCTTTTATTAGTAGGTAATTGATAATTTTAAAAGTATATTTACTAAAAAAAATCAATCGTCATTTTTAAATTATACAAATCACATGCAACGCATGTGTTATGGACTTTATATTTTCTGCCAACATGAATTTATAGTCTAATTCTAACCTTTTATTGATTTTTTTTTATTTCATTCATTTTATTTGGTCCTATTTTAAAATTCAATAAATAAATCGATTTAAAGTTATGTTTTTCTCGCTGAAGTTTTATATTAACTTTTTTTTTTTAAATTTATTAATTACTTGAGACGATTTGCATACATAACAAATTCATGTTATTCTCACAATAGGCCAGAAGTACTAATAATTGTATTCTCTCGAATATCTATCAGTACACGACTTCAATGAAGTTTTATCTCTAAATACTTCCATTCGAATAGTGCTCTGACTTCTTCTAACACATTTCTGAAAACCAGTTAACTTATGACTTACCTTATCTCTAAGTGAAATCATGAGCATGTTGAAGTTCTTTTAAAATGCCAACCCTAATATCTCTCAATACAAGGTTAAACTCTTCTTACTAAGTTTTCACGTAGTTTTAAAGAAGATAAAGATGATAATAGCAACTTCATGAAATACTGTGCATTTAAATCCTCATTTACATATCAATATTCATCCTGAAGGGATGATTTACTAAATTAGCGGAATTTATTTAGTAACACAAATTAACACTTAATTTAGGATCTATTAATATCATGCAATTTGTGATAAAAATACGAAGAACATGTAGATTCATGCTTTATTTTCGAAAATTAAAACCGGAACTTACATTGACTGATTAATGGAGAATCGGTTGGAGGTTTCTTTAAAACATCAAATCCTCAGCAACACCGGATCTTCTACGCTATATCCCGATCGATCAAACGAAATCCGATTGTGGCATCGAACTTAAGAAGAAATTGGGAAGAAGAAAAAAATATTTTTCTTCCCAATGGCCTATGAAAATCGGCAATAGGGGAGAAGAGGAGGAAGAGAGAATTCCGTATTTCTAAGGAATTGAATTGTGTGATTTATGAATGACCCAACCCTCCTATTTATAGGAAAATAGGAATCCTAATCCCATTAGGATTAATCTATAGAGATAAATATAAAAAGAAAAAAGATTATCTCTTTCCTTTATCTTGCAATTTCAAAAATGCCATAGATAAATAGGAGATTATTTTATTTTCTTTATTTTTATTTATCTTGGGTAAATAAATCTATGTAATTATTTTAGGATATAATTCAAACAATTATCTCTTCCTAAAATACATGTCATGGCCGAAAATTGGCTTAATAATTAATAAATAATTCTAATTTATTTAATTAATTATTTTGGGCCAATTTCAATTGGGTTCATTAATCCAATTGGGCTTGAAATTCTCTCTTAAATTAATAAGTTCAACTTAATTAATTTATTTATTAATTACCATTTAAATAAAATATTTTATTTAAACAATTAATAATATTAATATTTTCTCCCGACTAAATATTATCAAATTATATTTAATTATTAATTTCCATTTAAATAATTTTCATTATTTAAATAGTTAATAATAAATATTTTAATTATTAATTTCCATTAAATAAACTCATTATTTAATTAATAATTTTATTGATAACATTTTATTATTAATTAATTAATTTTTAATTATAAATTCCGTTCAAATAAAATTTATTATTTAAACAATTAATAATATTTCATTATTAATTTCCTGTTTAAATAAACTCATTATTTAAACAATTAATAATGTTTATATTAATTACTGTTTAAATATACTCAATATTTAAACAATTAATATTGCCTATTTTAAGTAATTCACTTTACTTAAAATTTCCATTTCTTCTACTTGATTTCGCGACTACGATATTTGGGCTAGCATAGGGACCCGATGGACCTATAGATCATGGGCTTAATAATTAGTCAATTAAGTGATTAACACATAATCAGTTAATTACTTATTATCTAACTATGAATAATTCCACTATAGATTCATAGCTGAACTCCCCTCACTATAGATGAGTTATTGTCCATTTAGTTTATCATTATTTATATCTGATATATTATCCTTCACGTGGAACCCTCATAATTACAAGTGGATAAATTTACCGTTTTGCCCCTGTAATTACCGCTTTATCCTTGTGTTCCCGCTGATTCTCCAATGAACTTTATCTTTAGTCGAACTAGAGATAAGATACTTCTGTGATCAATAGAAGTCGTGACGTCACTTGTTCATGTCTCGAATCAGTACATCAAGGGAGTTTCCTAAAGTTCCTAAAATGTTTAGGTATCGCTACCGATATCGTTAATTTATAGGAAAGTTATGAATTCCATCTCGTGAAAATGAGTTCCCAGGATACTTATCTAGTCATGTTCCCAAAACAGAGTGTATTGAGCGTTCTTACGGAGACGCTCTAAACTATGTGAATCAAAGAACATAACTCCACAAATAGGAGTCCGCATTTCACTCAAGATTGAGATCTATCACGGTTGATAAACTTAGTTTGATATTCGATTATTTCTCGTAAACGGTACTAATGAGAAATTTGATCGAACATCGTGATCCTGTCTTATACAATCAACATTGCATATGATACTTCCATTTCATATCTCCCACATGAATGATCAGGATTCGATCATTTGTCTATAAACAAAATGCGAAGCTATCAATAGTGTTACCAGGATAAGGTTCCCAAACGTTATCCGTTTACTGTAGACACGTTTAAGTTACTCATCTTGACTTTAATCCTCTCGTATGACTCACATACTAAGTCGTGATTTCATAAGAGTGACTTAGGGTTTTACTATTTGAATGTTTGATATTTATATATTTCCATATATTCCTAATATCATTAATTGAATCAATCTAGATAATATAAAGAACTTATGTTTATTTATTTAATTTATTCTTAATAAATTATTATTATTAAATAATTACAAATTCTAGGACACCATTCCTAACACATCCCCCTCTGCCCTGCACAATATCACAAGGGTTTTTAGCTCCTCATGGCTAAGGTTTTAAAAACAAATAAGATGAAATGTTTCATGTCTATTGAAAATGGAATACAAAGCATAAAACTGATAAAGATTAAATACTAAGATCCTCTCCGATCGTCCTTTCAATTAGTTGTCCGAGAAAACAATATATATCACCATTCTTTTTGGGCTTTTTCCCGCCAAAACAAAGTGCCTTCTATACTGACAATCCAATTCTACACGCACGGGACATTGTAGTAGCAGACATCGATGGTCACCAGTCTTGTCAATTACAGCTGTCTGCACAAAATATATGACATCTTGCCAACCTGCATGCTTCAGTATCAACTATTCTTGCACTAGGGTTGGGCTGTCTTGAAAACAAAGCTAGCTCGAGTAACTACATCCAGGCATCTTAGATCAAAAGGTTATGCAACATTAATAGGTAAAGAAAAAAGCTACTTTCAGGCACTTATTCACAGAATTTTCAAAATTACTAAAAAGAGAGAGCTAAAATGATATTTCTTTAATTTCAACTAAATAGAGACTACTAATACTAGATTACTCATGTTTATCTTGGATTTATCCACTTTTTAGTATGCTAAATAGCTAACTTTTAGAGAGTTGTCAGGCGCCAATTTGAATTTAAAGGTAGATCTTGAAAGGCAACATAAGCTGCTCCTTGTCCAACATTGGAAGATGATGACTAATAAGTATTGAAAGATCTGCCAGCATTGTGATATGAAGGTGCATTGCCATAAGAAGATTGAACACTGCTTCGAGTATTATGATTCATATTGGTATTTGTGTTGTGATTTGGTGCATGATAATTTGGATCAAATCTATAATAACACTTGAGACTTGTGTGACCCATTTTACTACATAATTGGTATTGTGGTCTATGATTTCCATATCTACCTCCACAAGTATTTTTCCCTTTGCCTCTATTATACTGATTTCCTTGATTCTGACCAGATGAAGAAAAATAAGTATCTTGTTTTGCTTGAACTGAGAGATTGACATTAGGGAAGGGTTGAATCAGAAGGAGTTAATTTTCTTTGAATTCTGCCTTCATGGTATAACAAGAGTGCATAAACTTCTTGGAAAGAATGATTCATGGAATGGGCTGTAATAACTGATACAATTGAATCATATTCTGTCCCTAGGCCCTCAAGAACATTCATGATAAGATCATCCTCAGTAATTTCATGTTTGTTAGAAGAAAGAGTGTTGCAATAGGCTTTCATTTTACTAAGGTAATCCTTCATAGATAAACCATCTTTCTTATGAGTTTGAAGTTTTACCTTATATTGCATTACTCTCGACATATTCTGAGATGAGAACATATTGAAAATGCACTACCAGTCTTCACTTGATGATTCACAATCAATAATTTCAGCTAATAAAGCTTCTATCATAGATCCTCCTAGCCAAGAATATAACAAACGATCATTCGTTTTCCATACAATGAATTCTGGATTTGGAAAAGGTACAGTTGATCCAGTAGGTATGAATATATGATAGTTTTTACAAGAATCATTGGAAAATGAGAGATGAAATCTTCAAGTCGCCTTCAATTGCAGAAAGAACTTGAAATTTCCAAGATAGATAGTTCTCATTATTCAATTTCATGATTGAAGATTGATTTCCAAATGTGATTACTTGATCTGTTAATTTCTGTGTAGTGGAAATTGCAGTTGTAGATGAAGAAGTCGCCATTAATGGAAGAGAAAAGATGCAAGATCAAGAACCAAATTGCTAATTCACCATTAATGGAAGAAAGAAGATGCATGATCGAAAAAGAAAGGTTGTTAGCCTATGAACGACTTTGATACCAAATGAGGAAACATAGAAGAAGACAGAGAGAAGAAGTGAGAGAGAAGAAGAAGAGACTGTTTCAATAATTACAATTCTCAATGATTACAATGCTATTTATATGTAGTAATACATTGTAACTTAATTAGTTATAACAATAATATAAAGCTAACTAACTTTAACAACTTTTGCTTTTGATTAGATCTAATGAGCTTCCTTTATAGATATCAAAAGGTATAAAGTCGACGGACTTTACCTCCAATCCTCGTTGCAACCCAATATGCAAATATCGGTTGCCTCGACCCTATGACCGCTATAAAGCTTAATCATTTTATATTGCTTTGTCTTAAGGCTGAAACCCCATTTGAAAAGATAACAATGAGTACTACTAACTTTAAGGTGAAAAGACAAAAATGACCCTCGAGCCTATGACAGCTATAGTTCATCCAACGTTTTCCAACATTTTCTCTTTCTTTTTGAAGTTTCAATCCATATTACTTGAGAGAATGATTTGTGAAAAGAAGAAGAAAAAGAAGATATGGATGATGAAAATGATTTGTGACTCTAGTTTTCTTAAAAAGAAAAATGAAAAAGAAGAACATAAATAGTGAGTGAGGGAGTTTTAGGGTTATTTGTATTTTTTAAAAGGTCAATTTTTTTTGGTCTTTTCATAGGTCAAATTTGTATAGAAGGGAATGTGGAGGATGAAAGTGTTTAAATTCTAATTTTGAGGGTTACTTTTGTAAATTTCCCATCGAATTCTAATCAATCGATAGTTTGACAAACATCGATATATTCAAAATAATATAATTTATTTTAATATTATTATATTTGACACGACCAGGAAGGGAACTTCTCATCCCCTCTTCGACTTGTCACATATCTGTTTAAGTGATATGTCGCTCGAGATGTTGAGATTCTCGTTTGACTTCCTTGTCATAAAAATTCTCCCATTTAGCTAAAATTATGAGAAAAAAAGTCATTACTTTAGTCAAATAATTTACTGTTTAATCCTAATTAAGAAATGATTTAATTTATGACTAAAACACACCGAATAAAATTATGGTTATCAGATAAAAACTTACTATTTCCATTCTATAAACTTATTTTTGCATCGAATTTTCATTCTATAAACAATAATCAAGTGTTTTCTCTAAAAAGAAAAACAATTTTTTTTTATTGTTCCCAAGTGTTTTTAGAAATTTCAAAAACATTTTTACCATACAGTCAAACATCATAAAAAATGAAAAATGTTATTAGATAATTAAAAATATTTCAAAAACCATCACAAACTCACCCGAAGTCAATGGATGAAGTTCAATTAGGAAATTAAGTAGCCAAAAATGCTTATGACTAATAAAAAACTGTCACATGGATAAAATTAAAATTAAAAAGAAAAAGAAAATATTTATAAATTTTATTCATTTGGTTGTTTTTTACTGTTCTAAACAGCTTTAGATACTTAATTTTAAGCGGTCAAGCATTGTTCATGAAATTGTTGGCATTGTTGAACAAAAGCTTGATCTTAACTTTAAGTTAAAAAGGCATAAAAGATAAAGATTGTTTTTAAGCTAACAATAAACAAACTTTAAGAAGCGGATAATAAATAATCATAACAAAAATTTATAGACTACACACATATCAAAATAAAACAGAAATTATATATTATTTCACACCATAAGAAGTCGATTACGCAGTCCGTAGGGGGTGTTTGTTTGAAGGTTTTGGCATGGGATTTGAATGTGGGAATGAGTTTGTGATGTCATTCCCATGTTTGTTTCACTCTCTTTTTTACTTGGGTTTGGTATCACATTTCCAAGTTACTATTGGATTTGACATTTTTATTCCAACACACTCACATTATTTCCAGTATTTATTCTCATTTCTCATACAATCTAAACACATTATTCACAAACCCAGACATCACAAACCCACACTTTTCTTTCGCAGGCATCACAAACCCAGACATTCATTTCCCAAACCCCAACCAAACACCCCCTAAGAGAAAAGAATAATAATTGAATTTACAACAGAAAATAAAATAAATTATAAAACTAACAAATAATAGGAAAATGTTCATGTTTTGTTCTCAATCATAGTTCCTTTCCTGTCTCCATCTTCTGTAAGGAATCAAAATTAGGAGACTGAATTTGGTGAAGTGAATAAAAAAATTCCATTTCCTTATTTTCTATAATTTTTTTAATCCTCTCATTCTTTGGATCATACGAGATCAAATACCGGGGTTCAACAAAAAACAAGATCTCTCCATCCTCGAAGACTTTGATTATGAGAAGTAGCTTGCAATCCTCCCAATATATATATTTTGGTATGTTTTTAACAACAAAATCTCTTCTCCAAGACTCTTCCCCTTCTTGAATTTTCATTATCCATACCTCAATCTTATAAGGCTGATTCCTTCTATAAAGATTTGCATAGAGATGACCATTAAACACGTAAATGGATTCATATTTAGCATAACGCAAGTCGGAATTTGGAGTAGAAACTGCTTCAAATTCCTCGGCTTCAACGTCAAAACGCCATAAAACTGTCGTGTTTTCTCAATGTTTTCCCAACCAATAAATTGCTCCATTTAAATAAACAATACGAAACCATTTAGATGATGAAAAAATGTAGATATCTAAAGGTATAAAGTCGAAGGACCTCCACCTCCAATCGTCGTTGCAACCCAATGTGCAAATATTTGCGGCCTCGACCCGATTACCGTTATAAGGAATCGTAAGCCTAATCATTTTATATTGCTTCGTCTTAAGGCTGAAACCCAATCCGAAAAGATAAAAACAAGTACATCTTACTATAGGTGTAAGAATTGGAAGTTTTTTATACTCATTCGTCATTGGGTTCAATACAACACAACCGGCGGCTTTACATCCCGGCGCCGCCGCCCACATACTCCCAAAACATAGAAAGCCATTGCATGAATTGACAAACGACTTATCCCATATATAATGATCTTTGAGTTCAAATCTTGCAATAAGTTTCATTCCTTCATCATATTCTTTTGCATCAAAGTCGTCTATATAATACATTTTGAGATTTTTACGAAGATTAAAAGAAACAAAGATATGGTTTGGAAGTAATTTGAAAGAGGAAGAATAATGATCTAAAATCAAATCATTCCAAGATTTACAAACGAGTCTGAAAAAAGGAAGATTAATGATTGAGAATTTGGAGAAAATAACCTGAATAACATCAATTGAAAGCTTTGAATTTATGTTAATAAAGGTTTCAAGACTTTTAGGCTTCTTTCTTTCTTTCTCTTTCTTCTTTGATATTCTTTTTCCCATTGCTCCGATGAAGAAAACGGCTAGACCTATGAGAAACCAAATATAAATTGAATATTATTTATTTATTTATATATATAGAGTTTTTTTCAATTAAGAATTTTAATTTAATTCGAATACTTTAATCATTATTTACAACATAATCTCGTAATAGCTAAACTTATCATATTAATAATTAAAAATAAAAATAAAGATCTTACAATTTTTTTTTTATAATTTTATATATAATGGCACTTTTATATATTTTTAATCAAACTCAAAGTAAATTATTAGTTTTATCTTTTATTGGTAATTTAATTAATAATTAATTATTTTAATAAAATATCAAATTAATAGACGTTTTTTTGTGTGTGTGTTCATGATGTTCTAATTATCTTTTGTTATCACAAATTCTCTCTTATTTTATCTACGTATATGTATTTATGTCATTAATTTATTTTCAATTTTTGAATCAAATAGAAAATTTAGGTTATTCTCTAACATTTGTAATAAAATTTTCACAATAACTTAAAAAAGTCATAATTGATCATTAATTTTTTATATATATAGACATAAAAATAATTAACATATATGTAAACTTTATATGTACAAATGATATCAAACACCGATATTTAAACCAAAAAACATTGGCAGATTTTTATCTAATATTTGTAAAAATATCAACTCAAAAAAATATTTACAAATATAACAATTTTTATCATGTTTATCAGTGATTAACAGTGATTTATGTGTTTATCAATGATAAATTTAGTGTAAAAATATGTAATTCAATGTTTATCACTTATAAACCTGATTAAAATTTACTCTATTTGCAAATATATTTTTGAGCTTTTATTTTTAAAAATATTACTAAAAAATAAATGAAATTAAAAAAAGAATGAAAGTAATTAATGAAAAAAAAAAGGGAGAAGAAGAGATAAATAATAATAAAAAAAATCAGAAAAGATATGGGACAATAAATGAAATTAAAAAAAGAATGAAAGTAATTAATGAAAAAAAAATGCCAAAATCAAAGGTAACACATAAAAAATGGAAAAAATGGAAAGAGAAATAAACAGGGGCATAATGGTAAACAATTTTGCCGGTAGATGAACACTATGAAACCATTTATGTAATGAAGTACTGTCATGTCTTCTCTGTGTTTTCCAACCCAATAGATCACTCCATTTAAATAAAACTATGAAACCATTTATGTAATGAAACACGGAAGATATCAAAAGGTATAAAGTCGACAGATCTCCACCTCCAATCCCCGTTGCAACCCAATGTACCCTATCACCGAAATAGGTAAGCATAAGTCTAATCATTTTATATTGCTTCGTCTCAAGGCTGAAACCCAATCCGAAAAAATAAAAATGATGATACTACCGACACCGAGCAATGTTGGTAATAAGCCTCTTAGCGTCGGCAATGAGCAACGCCGACGGTAGGTCTACGTCGGTTGTAATGTCGGCAATGCCACATCGGCTTTGCTAGTTTTTAGTGTTGCTGATGTGGCATCGGTGATACTATCACCGACGCCACGTCGGCATTAGGTAAGCCCATTGCCTACGCGGCGTCGACAATGGGCTTACCTAAAAGCTCAAAAGGCGTCGGCAATGTACTTTTTTAAAAAAAAAAAACTGCTCTTGTTGCGCCAGCAACCACACGAAAAGAGAGAAATATACAGAAACTTCCAGTTCAATGCCCTGACAAAGTCATGAGTTTGGTCCTATTCAATCTCAAAGATTGCAACACATCATGCCCGTAACTATTAACTTCAGTTCAAGTACTAAACTATAGTTTTGCCAATATTTTCTTTTAAAGAGAGGTAGGGAAAGAAAGACACAGAGAGAGCTTAAAAAATTGAAAAATAAAAATGGAAGACTACAATAAGGCATATGGAAGGCGGAAACATCTTGCTTGCCCAAGATGCGTAAATCATCACAAAGTATCTTAACCTGTTAGAGAAAGGTAGTGGATAAATAGTCTAGACGGTGATTTGAACTTTCAAAGAGAACAAATGCTAAAATACAACATCCCCTCTAGACAATAATAAAACAAATCAACCATCTTTGTGAGATTGGATATCTCCTAACCTGAGAGAGTAAACCCAGCCTTGAAATATGCATAGACATTGTCATTAAAGAAAAACAATGAAAACCCAACCAAGACGAGGTGAAATGCTTCCTGATGCAAGCCACAGAGAGAATTTTGTTGAATAATTAGGTCCCAACATCCCATTCCTCGTATCCTTATAAATCCGCAGTAAATCATAAACACCAGAAAAAAAATTAATTGTAGACCTTAAAAAACAAAGAGATTTAATTGTGCTCTAAATGCGGCGAAAAAGGAACAAAAATATTTAATCCTTCAAATTCAAAAGCATAAGTTCTAAAACTTTGAGAAAGTAGCCTACGATTAAAACCCTTAATTACAAGCATAAAAACTCAAATTTATGGAGTTTCCTACACTACCTCATAATTCAATGAATTCATAGCCATTAATTTCTTTCAAAATCACGTCATTAGCTTCGGATAATAATCATGGTCAAAATTAAGATCCAAGAATAGAACACATGGCCTAGACTTGATGGACAATGAAAAGTCACTCACAGTATGCTCCATTCCGCTAATGTAGTGATAAATATTAAAAGGAAATCAAAATTGAATAAAACTAAGTTTCAACCTCTCTTAGTCAGAGCTCTACATGATTTCTTAAAACGTGCCTAAACTATCATTAACTAAAAATATTACCAAACCAATTGATAAACACAGAATCAGTCCAAGCAAAAAACAACAAGATTTCATTACAAGAAGCAAAGATCACATTCATATTATATTTAAATCAGAAGCTAATAGAAACGAACTCCAGTTTAAACGAAGCCCCACCAACATTAGGAGACCCATCATGCAAAATCAAATAAAAAACAGCACATCTTTTCTCGTTCATAATCTTCTTAAGCATGGCCTTACATTCAGGCTTCGTAATATCTTGTTCAATAGCAATTGCACCACGGACAGGAGCAATTGGAACCAAATCAACACCGACAACGAGACTACTAACAGGAACGCGTTCAACAGCTACTAAGAAATTCAATGAAATACATTCATAATTACAAACCTTAAAATCACATACTATAAGATTTCAACAATATAAATTTATGAAATAAATTCAAAATTACAAACCTTAAAATGTCAATATCACAAAACTCATATAAAAACTAAATTGATGCTCATTAAGTTCACAAAACTACAAAAAATGCACAAATTTAATTAACAAAAGCATAATACTCACAAAATGTCCAAATTAAAACTACTACAAAATGCATCCTAAATTTAACAAAATCAACATCAATCTATCCCTTATTTATAAATTCCACAATATACTAACAACAATCTAACTACAAATTCACAAAAAAAAAAAAAAAAAAAAATTGAAGAAAAACCCTAAACACCAAATCACACAAATCTCCACTATTTTTGAGAAATAAAGAATGGAAACATACCTAATAATGTCGAAAATCAAAACCCAAGTCTTCAAATGAAAGAATTAGGCTGAAAAATAGTAAAAATCGAAGAAAATGGGGCAATTTTTGAATTTTTTTTCGTGGAGAAATCGAGCTAAGTAGTGGCTGTTCTTGAGGAGAGGAAGAAAATGAAGGGGAAAGGGGCTTTCTGCCCCTTTATCCCCGCTTCACCATTACCGACGCCACGTTGCATCGGTAATGCTCATGCACGCGTTTAATCAATTAAATGAAACGGTGCGTTGCGCAATCTGTCATTACCGACATGGCGTCGGCAATGCAATCTGTCATTGCCGACGCCACATCGGCAATGCAATCTGTCATTGCCGACGCCACATCGGCAATTCCTTACGTAGAATTTTTTGGTTAGACGACACCGACGTGGCGTCGGTATTGCTTACGTAGAAAGTTGTCAAGGTTTTGCATTGCCGACGCCACGTCGGTAATGCCGTTTCATTTTTTAAACTTCGCAAAGCACCGACGTGTCGTCGGTGATGGTGCTCTTTGCTGACGTGAAGCAGTAATGTCGGCAATGTGAGCGTCGGTAGAAGTGTTGTTTTTTGTAGTAGTGGCTAGGCGCATACTTCCTTCTTATAGTGTTGAAGGTTCAAGTCCCGGTTATATATATATATATATATATATATATATATAAACAGAATTATTAACTTTCATCACAATTTTCTTTGTAAAAAGTAATTAAAAATAGTTTAAAATTAAGAAAAATATTTTTTATGCTTTTTTATAAGTATTTCAGTAAAAATTAAAATATTAAATTAGAAAAACTTCTAATTTATTATTAATTTTAAAAATATATGTTGGAGAGAAAATCAAGTACTACAATAAATTTTGAAAACAACGCCCAGTTATGAGAATTATAAAAATATATTTTACATTAAAAAAAAACCTCATGTAATCTATAATTGTTTAGATTTTAAAGTAAATCTATTAATTTCATTAGTAAAGTTCTATATTCAAAATTAAATGGTTATTAAAAAAAACCGTACAACATACGTGGTAAAAATCTAGTAGTCATAAAAATAAATAACACGTGTAAACTTTATATATATAAATGATAATAAACACCAATATTTAAACCAAAAAACATTGAAAACTTATATGAGATTTGGCGATGGCAGGTGCCATGGAAACAAAACAATTGTATGTGGTCGCGGCGATGGTAGAAAATATTTTCCTATTAAATTTATTCTCTTAAATATATTTTCCTTATATATCTTATTTCATAGCATAATTATCTTATTCCCTTTGATAATTATCTTTTCTCATTTAGATTATATTTTTCTATTTAGATTATCTTATTCTTATTTATATAAGTTAGTTTTTTTTTATATAAACAAATGTAATACGTTTGACGTTGAAAAGGAAGAAAATTGAATATAGTCTTTAACCTCTCTTCTTTTTTTCTTTAGTTGTATCATATCTTTTAATTACCTTTATAATTATATCTTAAAATTTAAAAAAGAAAAAATATATTATCTATCTTTCATAATGAGTAAAAAATAAAAAGAGATCTCCTATGTATCATTAAGTTTTGTACCTCTCCTTGGCTGTCTATTTTAACAGCTAGCCTGCTTCTTCTCTTTAGAGATTTGAGCTTTTCAATAAAACTCTATTTTTAATCAGAGCTATTATGGAAAATTTCACCCAAACATCTCCAAAGAAACGAAAGAAGGATATACTACTTAGGTACCATATAGATACGACATCCAAACACAGACCAAAAAAATATTTGAACCTAATTAAAAATACATTAGAAAATAAAATAAAATAAAATAAAATAAATTATAAAACAAACAAATACTAAGAAAATGTTCCTGTTTTTGTGATGTTCTAATAATCTCAATCATCATAATTGAACAAAATCCTCAGTTAAAATCATCATAGTTGCTCTCCTGTCTCCATCTTCTTTAAGGAATCAAAATTAGGAGAGTACTGAATTTGGTGAATCGAATTAAAAACTTCCATTTCTTTATTTTCTATAATTTTTTGAATCCTCTCATTCTTTAGATCATACAAGATCAAATACCGGGGTCGAACAAAAAACAATATCTCTCCATCCTCGTATACTTTGATTAAGCGAAGTAGCTTGCTATCCCACCAGTTTATATATTTTGGTATGTTTTTAACAACAAAGTCTCTTCTCCAAGACTCGTCCCCTTCTTGACTTTTCATTATCCATACCTCAATCTCACCAATATGTTCCCATCTACAAAGATTTGCATAGAGACGACCATCAAACTCGTAAATGCATACATATATAATATAACTCGAGTTGAAATTTGGAAGAGAAACTGCTTCAAATTCTTCAGCTTCAACGTCAAAACGCCATAAAACTGTCATGTGTTCTCTATCTTTTCCAACCCAATAGATCGCTCCATTTAAATAAACACTTTGAAACCATTCATGTGATGAAAAACGGTGGATATGAAAAGGTATAAAGTCGACGGACCTCCACCTCCAATCCTCGTTGCAACCCAATGTGCAAATAATGGCAGACTCGACCCGATTACCGCTATAGGTAATCATAAGCCTAATCATTTTATATTGTTTCGTCTTAAGGCTGAAACCCAATCGGAAAAGATAAAAATGAGAATGTGAAAACTCTATAAGCGGAAGTTCTTTATAATCATTCGTCATTGGATTCAATAGGCCACAACCTATGCCAGAAGCTAAGGTTTTACTCGTCAGTTCATTCGCCAAACACACAAATCCATTGCATGAATTAACAAACTGAACAAAATCAATTGAATGATCTTTGACTTCAAATCTTGCAATAACTTTCATCCCTTCAATTTCTTTTGCATCAAAGTTTATATAATACATTGTGAGATTTTCCCCAGAATTAAAATAATTAATAAAGATATGGTTTGGAAGTAATTTGAAAGAGGAAGAATAATGATCTAAAATCAAATCATTCCAAGATTTACAAACGAGTCTGATAAAAGGAAGATTAACGATTGAGAATTTGGAGAAAATAACCTGAATAACATCAATTGAAAGCTTTGAATTTATGTTAATAAAGGTTTCAAGACTCTTAGGCTTCTTTCTTTCTTTCTCTTTCTTCTTTGATTTTCTTTTTCCCATTGCTCCGATGAAGAAAACGGCTAGACCTAGGAGAAACCAAATATAAATTGAATGTTATTTATATATATATATATAGTTTTTTTCGATTAAGAATTTTAAATTAATTCGAATATTTTTTTTTTCCATATTCGTTAATTTTAATCATTATTTACAACGTAATCTCTTAATAGCTAAACTTATCATATTAATAATTAAAAAAAAATCAAAGATCTTACCAATTTTTTAGTTTTATTTATTATGGCACTTTTATATAATTTTAATCAAACTCAAACTAAAATCAATTTACATCCTAAACTTTACATTGTGTGTCAATTTAAATAATTTTTAGTTAAAATTTTTATTATATTATTGTGAATACTATTATGAAAACATTTATCAAGACTCTCAATATTCTCACTATCACAATAAATCATCAACAGTAAAATAAATTATTAATAACATAAATTGTTAAGAATTTAGTGTTGGCATATTTATTTTGACAAAAACACTTTAATTATTTTATCATACTTTTTTATTATAATTTTTAATTTGATTTAATATAATTGAAATTGTTTTATGAAAAGAAATCAAGTTTTTAATTAACATAAATTATTTGTTTTAAAAAATAATTGACAACTTGGCCAACCGAATTATAATTATATTAGAAAAAATATTATAAAAATAACCAAACATATTAATAGTACATAAGCTATAAATGAATAAAATAATAAACAATCACTTTTAATCTAAAAAAATAAAAATAAATAAACAATCACTTTTAAAATTGAATTAATTACAGCAATAGCCACTTTAATTTACCAAATTACAATAATGCTGGTTGCTATGATCTTTTATCATTTTTACCCATAAAACACTATTGTTGGTGGTGATCGGGTGGTTTTCATTTTAATGTTGTCTATTTTACCCCTCTATCTCTCCTAATAATTATATCTAATTAATTACATATTATTTAATGTATTATTTACTTTTTATTTATTTTGAATTCAAATCAATATCTTAATTGATTGATTTGATGAATCTTTATTTAAAGAAGTTTAAAAGAATATGAAATCCAAATCAAAATAAACCCTAGGCTTCAACAACCATAGTTCAACTGATTTTTTTTTTATTAAAGATGATAGTATTTCTGCATATAGATGCTTTTCCCAACCAATCGAAAGAGCAATTTGATGCTTAATTGAATTCATAAAATGAAGCATAACAAATAGCACAATCCTGTCCCCGAGATCTTTGAATGATGATAGCATTTATTCTTCTTCTTCATCTTTGTTTGTTTTTTCATTGTGATATTTGCAAATGTCGCGATTCATTCCTTTTTGTTTAGAATGATTTTCAGTTCGCGATTTTGTATTTTTTTTTTGTCATATTCGAAGATGATTTCTTCAATTTTCTATCTATATTTGATGATTGCTTCGATATTTTTATCCAGATTTTATTTAGGTGATGTTAAAGCTTGCCTGTCGTGTCGCCTCTGAGATCTGGGTAAAAATACCATCATTGGATCTGGTTAGAATGAGGGTTAGGGTTTGAATGTGGGATTCAATTGTAGAACGAGGTACTTTTAATAAAATGTTTATTTTTTATTCAATATTTATTTTAATTTTCTATATATTTACATAACTTTAGAATCTGTTACCTCTTTTTCATCTTTAATTTTGTGGTTTCTATCAATTTTAAGTACACATCAATAAATGTTTACTAAAAGTAAATGGTGTACAAAAAATTTTACCTTTCAATTCTCCGGCGAACTCGCTTTCTCTGTATTTTGTAGAATAAGTTACTTTTAATCAAATGTTTATTTTTATTCAATATTTATTTTAAAAGCCTATTTACATATGTTTTCAAAGTTGTTTCCTCAATTTGTGTCAAGTATCAATTTTAAGTGCACATAAATAAACTATGTAATTTTTATCTCTGTATTTTGGAGGATGACGAACAAGAAAGACATTCGTGTCATAGTTTTATTTTCGTTTAGATTTGATTTTTCCATTAATTTTTTAAAATTTAAGGGATTTTATAAATTTCTTTAATTTTATACAAATTAAGGAGAAATTAAATCGGGGTATGTTTTGTCTTTTCACAATGTAATTTTATTTTACTGGTGGCAGTTTCGGGTACTATTAATATTTAATAAAAAAAGGTCCGGTATATTTGATATATCCATATTTTTTTTATTATTAGAATGACATGTCATCTCTCTTTTAAATAATTAACAGATTTTTAACAGTAAGGACCAGATAGAACACTTAACTAAAACACATGGGTATATTTGTCAAGTTCGAAAACATAACAACAAAATAGAACGTAAAGTGAAAACTTAGGGATCAAAAATGTATTTCCCCCTAATTTTTACTTTGAAAGGCATAAAAGATTAAGGTAGTTTTTTTTAAAGAATATCAGGAATGCCACAAATTGAAAACACGGTACCAAATAGCAGGGCCGGTCCTAGAAAAGTAAAGGCCCAGTGCAAAAAATAATTTGGGACCCTAATATCATATTACTTTAATATGAAAAATTTTGTCAAAATTACAAAACAAAATATTATAAACTTTTGTCAAAATGTAATAACAATAAAATAATATAATTCTAAACTTCATTTAAAAAGAAACGCTCTCCTTCAATATTGAGATGTAAAATCATCTATTAAACTTTCGATATCGATGTTTTCAACAGTTTCAATCTTAATTGAGATTAAAGCCAATCTATCAGGTATCTCTTGATAGATATTTGATATTTAACATAAAATTATTTTTAAATTATGAATGTTTTAAAAAATCAAATGATAAGTAATAAAAATAAATTAAAAATTGAGATGAGATTGAGTTATACTTACCAAATAATATGAAATTGTAATTTTCTTTACCATTTAACCACAATAAATAAATATGATTTTAGTCTTCTTATCTTTTATCCACCGCACTTTGGCTTTTTGTTTTTTGTTTTTTTTAATTAGAAATAATTGCTCCCATGACCACATTAATTTACCTTAATCCACTTTTGATGGATGTTTTTATTTTATTTCAATTTTACCTAACAACCACCCGAATCTTAGGAATCAATGGTTGCAGCCATGTGTATTGTTTACCTCGTTGCCCCTGCCGATTTTATTAGCTCCTTCCAAATCTTAATTGATTTATTCCTTTTTAATTTTGTAATGAATGACTCCTTTAATTATGGGATTTGAAAAAGTAATTGATTTTGTACAATTTATTACTTTTTTCTTATACGTTTCCTTATCAATTTTCCTTATTTATTTTGTTCTTCTCTTTTTTTGGATTACTTTGTGTTATTCATTTCTTCTACGTTGTTTAATCTCTTGCATTTTTTTTCTCTTTCTTTCTATTCTCACGAAATGGAGAGATTATTCAAGCTACCCAGCATATTGTGGCTCTTGCTTATTTATTCGCCACATGTCATTTTAATTCTCACAGAAACCGCCTTTTACTTTTTACTATCTTTATAACGGAGGTTCAATTCACGAGAGTGGCAATTGACGGAAATTAATTTTCCAATTTGCCTTAAACTCCTTTTGCTTATTAAAATATAATTTATATAAAATATTGTGATTGACTTTATTTGCAACAGAGGTGCGAAACAAAGGGTATTAACAGAAGTCTTTATTTTTACTATTTTTCACAATACCTAATTCACATAAAAAGAATTGTAAACAAAATTTTTTTGACGACGGACTCAAAGAAAATAAAGGTTCAGTACATGAATAATACAAGCTATGGAGGAGAATCAATCTACTCCAAGGTTAGTCTTCTTTTTTATTAATATGATTTTTTTTACTAATTTGTAAATAAATATTTAGTTTATTGTAATTTGTGAAATATATATTTAGTTTATTGTAATTTATGATAGGATTGATAGCCAACAAAAAATATTATTAGAAGAAGAAGATGATTTATGTATTCGCGAACCATACATTGGATTGGTTGTCAATAGCATAGAAGAATGCTATAATTTTTATAACAAATATGCCATTCAAATGGGATTTAGCATTAGAAGAATGAAGAGGAGATATAATAAATGTGGGACTCTGACTATTGTAAATTTTACATGCTCTAAAGAAGGTCATACTGCACATGATATTACATTGAAAGAGAGGAAAATAGAAAGGTTAGAGACTAGAACTGGATGCATGGCAAGTATCAGATTTCAAAATGATAAAACTGGGAATTGGAAAGTTATCCAGTTTATCTCGGAACACAACCATGAATTGGCAAAACCAGAAGAAGTACATTTTTTGAGATCTAGTAGAAAAATTACTGATGCACAAAAAAGTATTATGAAGACAATGATTAATGCATGCATGAGGACAATACAAACATATTCATTTATGGCTCAAGAATCTGGAGGTTTAGAGAATGTTGGTTTTACGAAAAGAGATTGTTATAATTTTGTAAATTCAAAAAAACTACAGCTAATTGAGGCAAGTGATGCACAAAGTCTGATAAATCTCTTTAGAAATAAGCAAGAGAATGACCCGTTATTTTTTTTATTCATTTCAAGTGGATCAAGAGAATAGATTGACGAACGTGTTTTGGAGAGATGGAAGATTTAGACTTGACTATGATAGTTTTGGAGATGTTGTAGTATTTGACACTACATACCGCACAAACAAGTATAACATGATATGTGCTCCATTTGTAGGGGTCAATCATCATTGGAAAAATGTATTTTTTGGGTGTGCTTTTTTACTAGATGAGACTATCCTTTCATTTACCTGGTTATTTGAGACATTTTTGGAATCAATGGGAGGTCAATAGCCAAGAACAATTTTCACTGATCAAGATCAAGCAATGTCAAGAGCCATTTCTCAAACTTTTATTACTACAAGACATCGTCTTTGCATTTGGCATATTTCTAAAAATGCTGCACAACATCTCTCCTCCTTGTATGCAAATCAAGAATTTAAATGATTCTTCAATGATTGCTTATATTTTTCAGATTCAATCGAGCAATTTGAAGATTTTTGGAAGTCTATGATTACTAACTTCAATGTGGAAGATAATAAATGGTTGAAAAATCTATATGGATTTAGAGCTAAATGGTGTCCTGCTTTTAGCATGGATACATTTTCTGCTGGAATTAGTCGACACAAAGAAGTGAGAGCACAAATAATGTATTTCATCACATTTCTACCAAAACCATGCGCCTTACTGAGTTTGTAATACATTATGAACGAATGGTAGATCAGATGAGAGAAGAAGAATTAGAAGAAGATTTTCGTTGCAACCAAGGTATGCCTCCACGTGTAGTTGAACGAGGACCTATGGTTGTTGAAGCAGCAAAATTATACACACGTACAATGTTTAAGAGGTTTGAAATTGAGATATCAATAATTTTATCTACATTTATAGCTAAAGAAATTGTTATAGATACACTTTATTCCTTTCAAGTTGGATTATACGGGAAGAACAATTTATGGGAAGTTTTATTTAATTCATCAACTGGGATCATTAGTTGCTCTTGTTGCATGTTTGAATCTTTATGTATTTTGTGTCGTCACGTGCTAAGGGTATTGATGATAAAGAATATTGAGACAATACCTTCTCAATACATCTTGCCAAGATGAACTAAATTAGCAAAACAAAATGTACAAGAGTTACTCTTATGGGATCAAAGATGGATCAAAATATGGTAAAGACATTACGGCGTAATGAGATGATGCGTGAAGCTTATAAAATGGTTTCCCTTGGAGCAGAGACATCTATTGGCATCAAAATTGTAAAAGAAAAAATATCAGAAGCAATGGCTATGCTTGAAAAAGAAATGCATCACTTGAAAATGAAAGATTTTGATCTAAATGAGAGTAATATAAATAATTTATCGAAGGGGTGTCAATCATATTCCCATGATACTTTCGTATTAGATCCTCCATTCATAAGGCCAAAGGGAATATAATATGCAAGATTGAAACATCATATGGAGAAGGGAAAGAAAAAGAAAAAAGTGACAAATGAAGGAAAAACAAGTAAGTTTAGTTTTTAGTTTTCATTTTTCATTTTTCATTTTTTTTTTCAAATGATAAATTATAACTGTATAAATTTGTGCTATAATTTTCAAACTTTTTTATACATAGAATTGACTAGCAAACAACAAAGTGATATATCTTCAAATCACATGTTACAATATCAATTTCCACATCAAGATATGGTAAATTTCACAAGTAATCTAGTGAGTTTTAAAATTTGAAATCAATTGTATATTATCGTTACTTAGTTCTAAATTGTATACTTATCTAATGTAGGTCACGGAAACATTGCCAAGTTCAAGCTTTACGTCTTTAATGAATCAATGTACGCAGATGTCAAATATCTTTCAGGTACTTTGTTTTGTTCCAAATGAATATATCAATTATCATGGTGAAAATATTTTATTTTTTTATTGCTAATTATACTATTACATTATTAAATCAGGAACCATCAGGTAGTAGGATTAATCATATAAATGAAGATTTATCTTATATAAATAAGGTATGTGATTGTTTAATACTTGAATATTATTTGATAATTTGTATTTTTTTTATCATTTATTTATTAATATCATCTTTTTGAAATTATATAGGATTTGAACTCTATCGATCTATATGATCTTCAAAGTGGGACACAAGACGATTCATGTTTAAAAGAAGACTAGTTTTATTTTTTGAAGATTAATTTCAATTATATTATTTAAATACTCATATGTTAGTAAACATATATGATTTAAGGTCGGTTGAATTGTTGCGTTATTTTTTTGTTGGATTTCTATCCAATTTATAATTAGATTTAAAATTAATATTAACCATTAAAATGTTTTTTTATCTCAAGCTCCTTCATTTTATTTTTGGTACATTTATTCTGAACCTAAATAAAAAAAAATCATCCCGTAGATTGAAGTTGATTATTGGTACTAAAAACGTGTATCATATAAGAGTTGTTGAGTTTTACTACCAATATATTTTTTATGGGGTCCTATACAATTTATAATTAGTTTTAAACAATAATATTAACCATCAAAATTATTCTTTAAACTTAATTTCGTTTTTTTTCATTAATTTTATTTTGAAATTAAAATAGAAATTTTCACCTGTTAATTGGATTGAACAAAACATTATTTTACTTGTACATTTTAATAAGCAAAGGGAGTTCAATGTAAATTAAAACAAAAAAAAAAACCATCAAATGGCGTTTTTCGCACCTCTGTTGCAAATAAAGTCAATCACAATATTTTATGTAAATTATATTTTAAGAAGCAAAAGGAGTTTAATGCAAATTGGAAAATTAATTTTCGTCAATTACCGCTCTCGTGAATTGAACCTCCGTTATAAAGATAGTAAAAAGTAAAAGGCGGTTTCCGTGAGAATTAAAATGACACATGACGAAGAAATAAGCAAGAGCCACAATATGCCGGGTAGCTTGAATAATCTCTCCACGAAATGAGGTCTACATCTATTGATATCATTTATGAGGGTTGTTGGAATGAAGCTCACGTTTACGAATGTTACGAACTCAAATCTATGATGTATTTCCAAAACACTACGTTTATAGATCTTATAAAAAAGGTTCGTGTTAAAGTTCCTTTCAATCCGGACTCACATTGCTTGTTGATGGAAGTTATTACAAAATCCAAAGTTAGGGTTTATTTAGATGTCCAATCGGACAATGATGTTGCATTTCTTGAAACTTTTATTTTTGAGAACTATAGAGCCATTCCTAGGAATGTAAGGGCCCGGTACAAAATATATTTTTGGGCCCTCTAGCATATAATCTTTAATATAAAAAAAATAATAACAAAAATACAAAACCAAAAAATTGTAGCCATTTATTAAAAAAAATAACAAAATAATATAATTCAAACTTTCAATTAAAAAGTGACATTCTCCTAGAATATTTAGATGCAAAATCATCTACTAAACTTTCGATATCAACGTCTTCCAAAGTTTCACTCTCAATTGATATCAAAGCCAATCCATTTAGTCTCTCTTGTGACATAGTTGATCGTAAATAAGACTTCAATAATTTCAACTTTGAAAAACTTCTTTCTGCTGAGGCAACAGTAATAGGAATAATTAATAAAATTCTATATGCAATAGAAGCATTTGGAAAGCAACTCATCTCTTTTAACGAATTCAATATACTTGTTGCTCCAATCTTTTCTTTTGGTAAAAAATCTTTAAGTAATTTTAGTTCCATATATAAATCATTGCCATCAATATCACCACATTGCTTATTTTTCATAAGAGTTGTTTCTAATCGAGTGCAACATGACTTCAAATCATCGTCATCCAAAGATTGTAACTTCTCAGAATTAAACATAAACCCAAAAATACTTTCATATACTTAAAGAAAATAATGGGACAATGAGACAATGGATTGATCTATTATGTATAGAAAATAATGCACTCTAAAGAATTCTTCCGGTGATAAAGGAGTGTCATCAACACTCTTGTCAAACTGTTTTTTTCTACGAATTACACACTTTTGAGGAAACACAGGATCAATTTCCAATTTGGTAGCAATTTTATTGGCAGCATCCATCGCATTGGAAAAACCTATTTCTCTATATTTCTTGAAAAAAGAGATCAACCCTTCTACTTTGATAATAGCAACATCAAGAAGCATATCTGTTGTGTGAAATTGTGTTACGCAAGTGCACGTAGTCTAACAAGTAATAAATGATAAGTAAGATATCGTTCCCACGAGGATTAGTAGATTAAGTAGGTGTTTAACAAATAATTTAAAGAAAATAAGAACAATGATAAATTGGGGTGATTTGATTTAAGAAACTAAATAATTAAAATTGTGAAATTATGCAAAACTAAATAAATAAATTCTAAATTAATTAAGGAAAATAAGTATGATGGTCTAAAGTGGCTGAGATTACTCCTAAAATATGCAAGAATATTAAAGTGATTCAACTATGTAGAGACAAACGGTTGGAAAATCAAGAATCCCCCTAAAGAGCCTTAGAATTCATAATGCTGCAGCATTGTATTGTGGGTGTGCTGCAGCAATCTGCAATAATAAATACACTTTTTATGCAAGTAAACCTAATTGTTCAAGTGACTTCGTCAAGCCTAACATGATTATAATTCCTAATCCAATTAAAACCCTATGTCTAGGTAAAATTAGATTAAGAAATATGTTTTAATGTTCCAGTTTAGGCTTTAAGGTGTAAACACATATGTCTATGCATTACCAAAAATAATTTCAAGAATCGTTAACCCCTATCAAACAATATTCTTCCATTCAATTTTAACCTTTTCAGAATTAAAACTAAACTAAGCAATTTACTTAGGTTGATCAAGCATAAGCAAAGAGATAAAAATTATCAAACTATTGATTGAGCATAAAAACTGAATTCATTAACGCTTGTGAAAACTAATCTCATTAGGGTTCATCTATCAAATCCAACCTAAGAAATTTAGTTCATAACAAAATTCAAATAAACAAAAGTGTTCTTAAACAATAAACCTAAACCTAACATATTCTCAAATCAATAATGGAATTCTAAAGAATGAAGAAGAAGAATAGTAATCTAAGTAAGAATGAGAAGGAAATTCAAACGAATCCCGATGGAGATTGCTTTTTTTTCCTCTCCACTAGCTGCTGCGTTTTTGTTCTGTGCCTCCTTTGTCACGTTCTGCCTTCTTTCCTCTTTTAGATCTAGGTTAATTCATCCTCTTTTTTTTTTTTTTGGGCTTGGGCTTCCTTTTAATCTCCTCCAAATTTGCTTCTAAGTTGGACCCCAATGATGGGCTTATTTTATCTGAAGAGAATCTGCTGAAACAGGCCTAAAAAATAGAATTTTTAAGGCTGAAAATCGTAACCCAGCTGCTGTCCAAAAGTGCTCCAATGTGCTGCAGCATTGCCACAACACTTTGCCAAAATCTGCACTTTTTCCCTTTGTTCCTGCATGAAATTTGCAACTTTTTAGGGATTTCTTTCATTCAAAATGACAAGAATAAAATATCAAAAGCCAAAAACACTTCCAACATATTATTTAAAGTTCTAAAAACCCGAGTTTTCTTAAAGTAAGCTTAATTAAAGAATTATACAAAATGAGTTCAAAGTATGCAAAATATGAGCAAAGTTCAATCAAATAATTATCACATATGCATTAAAATAAGACCAAATAACTCTATTTTATAGAGTTATCAAAATCCTTTGCTTGTAAATGTTTGCTCACCAAATTAACTGTAAATAATATTTCATACCAAATAATTGTTAGTAAAAACTCAAAATTACAAAGTTCGTTTGTAGCCAAAGATTTAGCTTCACTTTGTATTTTAGAATCGTTATCCTTTTCTGCCACTTCGGGTAAAGCTTCTTGAATGTCACTAATTTGAAATCTTATCGCTTTAACACTCTCCACACGACTTTCCCATCGAGTATTTGACAATGATTTAAGGGTTAACCCTTTTATATTTCTTTTCAAAATATGCCACCTCTTTGTAGAATTAGCAAATAAAGTATATATTCGTTGAACTACTCCAAAAAAATCTCTTGCTTTACCACAACTATTTGCGATGTCACACAAAGTCAAGTTAAGACTATGACTACTACAAGGAGTATAGAATGCTCTAGGATTTGCATACTAAGAGCCTTTTCTGCACACCTTGCTGTCTCCCTTTCATGTTTGATCCATTGTCATAACCTTGTCCTCTCACATTATCTATGTCAAGGTCAAGAGATTTCAACACATTCTGCAATACTTCAAAAAGACCTTGACCAGTCGTGTCATTCACAATCAAGAATTTCAAGAAAAATTCTTCTATTTAATTTTGAACAAATGTCTTTGATTATAAGATGTGTGGAGACATTTGTTCTTGGTGACTAATATCAGGAGTACAATCCAAGATCACTAAAAAATATTTTGCCTCTTTGATTTTATGAATTATCTTTCTTTTGATCCCAGTGGCAAACATTTGTATCAATTCATTTTGAATCTTATGACCAAGATATTGATGATAAAGATCAATGTTACTAACACGTCGAACATGCTCTTGAATGACTGGGTCGAATTGAGCCAACATCTCTATTAGGCCCAAAAAGTTTCCATTACTATTCTGATATAACTTCTCATTTGTTCCACGAAATGCCAAGTTATGCTTAGAAAGATATTTTACCACAGGAATCACCCTGAATAGTACTTTCTTCCAATATTCTTTTTCTTTAAAAAGTTGTTCTTGAGCCACTTTATCAATTGTCTCATTTTTTTTGTAATCTAAGGCGCAATTCCATCCAACTTGTCATATTAGTCATGTGATCTGCACTTGTTTCATGCTCTTTAAGTCTAACACCAAGATGTATCCAATCCTCGAAACCTTCATTGATTAAAACACCTTTTCCCTTGCCTTTTTTGAAAATCTTACATAAAAAACAAAACACTCTGTCAAGCTCCTTTGAATACACAAGCCAATCTCTATCACACTTCTCTCCATTCGGTAAATAACCCGTGTAAAATATTAAAGAAAATCTCCTAGAATATTTATCTTTAGGACCTTTTAGTATCGATAAATCTCTCTTAGGCCCAGTTTTCACAAGCACATCTATTAATCTAGAATCAAGGGCACCCCAATTTCTTGGATAATTTATGTCAAATAAAACAGATTCATTTGAATAATCATTGAGATTTATTAGCATTGTTATCTTGATCTTTAGTATGTACGTCATGATCATTTAAACTTCTATCTTCCTGACAATTACCTTGATCTTCTGTATGAGCATCATGATCACTAAGCAATTGTTTGTTAACATCATCTTTTTGTTCACCCACACGAGTTTCTATGGTAATGAACTTGTCGAGAGCTCCTTTTTTAGATTGGGTTAGTTGCTCAATTTACTTTTTTGTTTCCTACGCTTCTCGTAACTGGATTGATATTTTCTAGAAAACATAATTGGAGAATCTGTCACAAAATTTAATTATTATGGTTAATTATTTAAATTTTGTGCAACATCAAAATCCAATTAAGAACAATTTATATCAACATGAATCTATGATAAAATTATGAAAATCAAATGATAAATTATTACAAAATCAACTAAATTGAGATAGTATAAACATATCAAATAATAGTTGGCACTTCAAATCTCTTTTTTTTTTTAAAAACGAACTCAATCTGCTTTGTCTTACTGTACCTCAAATCCACGCAAAGCAAGAAAATAACTTTTTTTCCTTCACAGTCGTGGCTTTGGCTCATTCACATCACCTATAATAGTTAGGAAAAAAAAAAGCAAACAAACAAAGTTGCCTCTTCCTTTTTTATTAAATGATGTAAAGCCCTAATGGGCTTAAGTGGAACTAGGAGGGATTAAAAAAAATAGGGCCCCGACTTTCTTTTATATTAAATGAATTAAATGGGCTTAAGTGGGAATAAAAGAGATTAAAAAAAATTGGGCCCCCAAATTTCAAAAGAACAAACTGCACATGCTGAGGGCCGGGGCTGGACAACTACTCCGCTTGTGTTTCTCTGGTGGTTGATAATAAGAAAACAGTTTCTAATCCAGCAACTATTGATTCTGTTAGCAACCCTTCTTGTTCTTTGATCTAATCGCAACCTGTTTTTGATTTAGGTGTTTATAGTAATCTCGAAGATTTTTATGTTGATGAGGCTCCTGTGAGTTTTGATTTCATATCCATGGTAAACGTTGAATGCCCTCGTGAATCTTTTTACCTCAAGACTGAGAACGCTATTTATGCTTCAAAGCATGTTTTGAAAAAAGCTATCAAGGTTTAGTGTTTGAAACATGAATTTCATTTCTGTGTTGTAAAATCCGATGGTGGAAGATATTTCGCTTGCTGTAAAGACACCGAATGCACTTGGTTTGTAAAAGGTTCTCCATATGAGGGTACTGATTGGTGGACCATTAAGAAGTTTTGCCTCCAACATTCGTGTTCTGTTGATATTATGAAATCTGGTCATCCTCAAGCCACATCTTCTATGGTTTCTGATCAGATCAGAGAATTTTTTAGGGTTAGTAGTGGAAAGTTTATGTCGGCGAATCAAGTAATCCACTTTATGCATAAAAGGCATGGGATTAATGTTTGTTATTCTATGGCTTACCGTGCCAGAGAAATAATTTTGAAGGAAATCAGAGGCTGCCTGTGGAATCTTATGCTTTTGTCCCCAAATTTTGTTATGTTATTGGGTCGCACAATCCTGGTAAGTAATAGTTTTTTTTATAAATGTTTATATTATACGTACAGTTTATATTTTAGTAAACTTTTTTATTGTTTTTTTTTAATATTTTACAAATGTTTATAATTTATTTACCTTTTTTCAGGATCTTTCATTAGATACCAACTCACTTCAGAAAACAGATTCCAATACTTGTTCATGAGTCTTGGTGCTTCTATTTCTGGTTTTTAACATTGCCGCCCTATTGTCTCAGTTGATGGTACATTTTTAAAAGCTAAATTTGCTGGTACTTTGTTGACTGCTTGTGCATTAGACGACAATAATCAAAATTTCCAATTGCGGCTCCTGTGGTTGATTCTGAAAACGATAAATTCCTGGGAGTGGTTTTTCACTAATTTGAATTCAATTATTGGTGGTAGGAATAGTTTATCTGTTATTTTAGATAGACACCCAAGTATTTATAAAGTTGTATCCAAAGTTATGCCTGGTGTTCACTATGGTGTATGCATGCATCATCTTTCTCAGAATATTAAGAGTCGTTTTCATAAGAAGTCATTGGCAGAAAACTTTATACGTTGTGCTGAAGCATATACCAAAGACGAGCATGATTTTCTGTTTCATCAACTTGAATTAATGGACCCTCTAATCATCCCATATCTCAATGACATTCGTAAAGCCGTTTGGTCTCGTGGTTACTTTCCTGTTGTTAGATTTAATATTATGACCACAAACATATGTGAAAGTTATAGTGCAGTTTTGAAGAACGCAAGAGAGTTACCTGGTGTTAGTGCTTTGGAGGAGATTCACTTGAAATTGGAGAAATGGTTCTTTAAACGTCGTTCGGATGCCTTTGAATCTAACTCAACTATCACCCCGTGGGCTGAATCTATTTTGAGGACCAACATTGAAGGTTGTCGAAGGATGGTGGTATTTTTGTTTCTCATTTTCAATTATTTTGTATACTTTTTAAGCTACTGTTTTTTTATAAACGTTGTTTTTTAGGTTCGTCACTTGAACGATGCCGATTTCGTTGTTGTAACGGGGGAGATGGAGTACCGTGTTAGCATTACAAAGAAAACTTGCCAATGCAGGCGTTGGAATCTAATTAAAATTCCTTGTTCTCATGCATGTGCTTCCATAATTTCGAGAAATCTCCCTGTTAAAGATTATGTTCACCGTTCATACTCCATTGATTCACTCCGTTGTACTTATGTTGGTACGGTTTTCCCTATCGGTAATCGAAAACAGTGGACTACTCCTCCCGAAGTTGATGAAGTTGTAGTTTACCCTCCTGATGTTCGTCGTCTTATTGGTAGACCTTAGATGAAAAGACATATTTTGCACCTTGAATCCATTTCATCTGGTTATGGTTCTAAGAGTTGTTCACGTTGTGGCAGATCCGGTCATAATCACAAAACATGCAGAAATGCTATTCGTTACGATATCAACTAAAGTTGGTGTTATTTTATTGTTCTTCCATTGTTATTCATTTCATTTTTTGTTGTTGTTTTATTATTGTCAATGTTAAGTTTTGTTTCTACATTTTGCATTTTTATTACTATTTCTTAATTCTCTATAATATTATATACGTTATCTTTTCTACAAATTTAAATGTTTCTCTTCATCTATCAAACCTGTTTAACAATGTCAGTTTACTTTTTTTTAGAATGATTGAAGATTTAATTATTCCAAAATAGACAGTAGCCTGACTATCATTTAAAAAATATCTTAGTTACTTTACGTACATAGTTATAAAATAAATGTTATTTTTTGGTAAACGTTTATATTTTATCAACATTTTAAAGCTTCACAGTGAAACGGTATATTACATTCAAGTTTCATTTATGAAGTTGTAAACATTTTTCAGCACTAATTGTAGTTTATCATTTAATATTTGTTTCCATAAAACATAACTAAGTGTAGTTCATATGCATATTAAAAAACGTAGCCAATCTATTGATTCCTTTTTCTAACTGATTCAGTGTTTACTTTTTATAAAAGTTTATTTTTAATAAACGTTTATCAAAGAAGTCAAGAAGTTCACTACCATTACGTTATCTTTCAACTTAATACAAAATCCCAAAATAACATCAGTTTACATCACAAAATAACAGCAACATAGTTTTCCAAATTCAAATTCCACTGTAGTTAGTCTGCATGTAGATAAACGTAGGCAAATTACTCATTTTGAGTTGGTAGTGTAAGTAAATGAAACTTTGGTCCATCATTTGATTTGTCATTTGAACCAAACTTATCAGTGTATGGATCTGAAGTTGTTCGTCCACCCCTACGACTTCTTTTTGGCCTTTCGATAACATTTGCATTCTCTTCAACATCCTTTTTTTTTTCTTTTCTTTCCACCATTTGTCTATTTTTTATCAGCTTTATTTGGTTTACGCTTCCATTTTTTCTTCCTTGTTTCATCTTCCTCTTCAGCTGGTTTCGATGATTCTTCAATAGTTTCAGAATATGATTGCTCTCCTCCCTATTTATGTTTTCAGAATTCAAACAGTTTATTTTTTATAAACATAGTATAGATTATAAACACAATATTACTAATAGATAGTTTACCCTATATATGACTATTGCTTGTTCCTTATTTTTCAACCATTCCACTAATTCTGGAGTCATCTTCAGAGGGGAAACGTCACAATCTTTCTCCTTTATTTGTTCCTATATATTTTTAACCTATTGTTAAATC
Organism: Gynostemma pentaphyllum; assembly: GCA_028015215.1. Taxonomy (NCBI): domain Eukaryota; kingdom Viridiplantae; phylum Streptophyta; class Magnoliopsida; order Cucurbitales; family Cucurbitaceae; genus Gynostemma; species Gynostemma pentaphyllum. The sequence continues at coordinate 58,124,304 of CM051351.1, read as the reverse complement.
AATACTACTTAAATATGTTTCTCTATTTAATTTGTTTATTAATTTTTTTTAATGAAACATACCTCCACATCTTTTTCTATGGGCTCAGATTGTCCATCATCTTTATCAGTTGTCAAGACAACCCTTTCTTCTTCATCCATAGTATTTTCCTTTCCTCTCATCACTTCATCATCAAAAACCTGATATTTCATATGTTATTTTTCATAACTACTGTATGAAATCTAAAAAATGTACATAATTTTATTCCACATATCGTATATCCATATTCATCTCATTCCATTTCTTCATTCCCACGTTCCTTTGTTACTATTTTGTAAAGATCATCAACCTTTGTCCTCAAATCTGTTATGCTCTGCTGCATTAGATAGTTTTGTTGTAGTATTAACTTGATGTCTTTCGCTATCTCTGATCGATTTCCTCCTGATTCTTCAAATATTTCTGATTCATCATAACGGCTACTTTCTCCCTCATTTTTCTTCATCTTTTCCCTCATCTTTATTTCTTCTTGAACATACTGCATGTGCTCCTGCTCCATCTCCTCTTTTGTAGGCTTCATTCCAACCAAAACTACCTGTTTTTTAACAAAATATTTACATTTAATAAAATGTTTATTTTTGAAAACATTTATCAAACAGAAACAATTTATATATACATATCATTTTTGCTTACAGGATCAGTGAAAACATCTCTTTCATATGCCATCCAAGTCCCTTGTTTATGGTAATCCCAGTTCAGCAATCGAGGAGTCGTGGTTCCAACACGTTTTGCGTATGCTGAATTCAATGATAAAGCAGGCAGTATCTCATGTGCCCATACAATCAATGCTTGTGAAAAACCCGATATTCTTTGGTATTTTACATCAGGAAACTCCCTTATCCTGTTGATGCTTAACACCAACAAGTTATATGAAAGTCGTCCCCAAGCATATCCATCAAATGCTTCAGCATCTTCAACCAATTGGAAATTTTTCCTTTGTATTCCTGTTCTGGTTTGTTTTGATATTACAAGGCACTCTACTACATATAGCTTTGTCATCTTCAAAGACCGCTCTTCATCCGAAAAATCACATCCTTTGAATCCATATTCCAACTCTTTGTAGTCTATTTTGTGCATCTTTGCAAAAATTGTCTCCAATAGTTCACTCGCTGGTAGGACGTCTAAATCAATAGTCTTTACTGGATTACAGTTTAATTCAGAAATCAAACAGAAGTCGAAGATGCTGAAAGTATGTATTTCACTACCAAACTTAAAACTCTGCTCATTTGAGTTATCATTCTTTACGCTCCGCCCAAGTAGTTGTTGCATCAATTTTGCTGGGAACTTTCTAATCGACATCCTTAATACGTCTTGCAAGCAACAATCATCCAATAAACTCTTCACTCTGTCCGTGCAAAACTTTTCTACTTCTTCGATTATATCATACTTTGCAAATGCAACTGTTTTCTTCTACTTATGCCAGTCTTCTGATTTAATTACGTATTCATCCCCCTGCATACAAAGATGTTATGATCATAAAGTACTTTTTTCTCAAAAGTATATTCTTGTATGTAATCAATTGAATAATTCTTAGTGTTTTCCTTCTAATGGCCTCATTGTTCTTTTCAAAATAGTCATCAATTTTACTGCCTTTCTTTTTCCCAAGCTTCTGCACCATCAAATAATATCAAATCAAATATAATAATAATCACCATAATAACATTATTTTGTATTTTTCTTACATTTTTTATTGCACTATCCTTCCCAGTTGTTTGTTTTTTGGCCCTTGCACTTCTTGTTCTGCTTGCTCTAACATTCTGTTTTTAAAAAAAACACCATGTTAACTTTTTTGTTCACTTTAAAGCAAATGTATACTTTATATAAACATTTTTTTTAAAAGTACACTCAATTTTTTCCAGAGAATATGTTCTACTGCTTTTTAAGTAAACATTTACTTTTTATAAACGTTTTCAAAAACAGAGAATGAATTCAATATACCTGGTTTTCTTTTTCTTCTTCTCCATCGTTTTCTTCTGCATGTTCCTCTTCTGGTACGTTTGTCTCTTCTTCTATTTCTTCTTCTTCCTGTTCGATTATGTATCCATATCAAGCACATGCATATTAATTTTTAAATAATCCACTACTAATATGTTTTTCAAATTCAATAATACCTCTTCATCATTAATCTTTTTCACTTATGATTCAACCATCACTGTTTCTTTTTCATTATTCTTTCTTCCCCGTCCTCGTCCCTGCATATTTACGCCCTGTTTGTTTTAGAATAGCATAGAATATACAAAACATATTCTACTACAAATGACCAAAATATACAATTTACCCTTCGTCCTCCATTAACGTTTCCTCGAGTCCTCGCCATTTTTCCTTCCTCCCGTTTTCTATTTTCTTTCACCGTAGCTTTTTTGAGAATTAGGTTTCGTAAAGAAAAATCCCCCTTTTTACTCTCTTTTGATTTTCAGTTTCTTTTTATTTATCTGTTTATATTAATTATCCATTTTTAAAATTCAAAATATCAGTTATCATCATTGCAAGATTTTCGGATTTCAAAAATTTTGACGATTTTAATAAATGTTAGACGTGGTTTTAGGGATTCCTATTATATTTAAGGGTTAAATGCACCGGTGACCCCTGCACTTTCAGCCATTCTCAATTTACACCTCTGCACATTCAATTTGGTATTTTTCACCCCTGCACTTTCTTCCTTCAAATTTCCATCCAATTAGAATGTTAAATATAACAGACCTCATTTTATTATTATTTTTAATTCCAATGGGTATGTGAAAAGACCATTATAACCTTAGTCAAACTAATCTTAAAAAGTTATCACCTACCTTCAAATTTCTGTCTCACGAATTCACTTTGTTCCCAAATTGAGGCCATTGCAAAGAAAACGATTGCAACGAAGAAAACGATTTCAGCCAAGCGATTGCGAAGAAAAGAAATGATTGACTCTCTGCTTTCTTGTCATTCGCCATTGAAGACCATACCAGGTGAGTTTTGATTCCTTCGCGAATATCTTACTTGTCATTCGCCAATTAAAACCCTAAACGATTTCTCCTAAAATTGATTATGTTTTATATTATGTTTGGATTTTTCATCTTATTCTACCCGATTTCTTGTGACTGATTCAATTTACTACACGAGTTCTCCTAAAATTGATTAATCAACGATTTCTACTTCAATTAATTTGTTCCTCACTTCCATGAGTTTACTCCATGAGTTCGTACACACACACACACACACACACACACACACACACACACACACACACACACACACACACACACACACACACACACACACACACACACACACATATATATATATATATACACACTTTCAATAGCTTATGTGAATGCTGAGTTTTTTTCTTTTCATTTTTTTAATATGAATTAGATTTCTCAGTAAAATTATTAGTGATAAAAAAAAAGCTTTCGCTCGACCTCGACCTGTGACTAATTCAATTTACTCCACGAGTTCTCCTAAAATTGTAATGATATACCATATAGTTTTATTCTCTAATTGTCTTCTTATAGTGAAATACAAAGTTTCATCTTATTCTCTCAAACAGTAATGGCTAACAACAAAGGGAAGACTCAGGCTAGTCATGAAATCCCGGAAGGATTTGCTAGACCACTGAAGGGGATGGATCGAGTTTCACTTTCTCCTGGTGCCTTTGAATGCTTCTTTCGTTCACGATTCATGGCACCGGCAAAGGAGAGTTATCCTTTAGGCCATCTGATGAGGCAGAGTATACCAATCAACATGGATCGAGAGAACTTCTTTTGTTGGTAAAATATTGCTCTACACTATGGACTTGAAGGACATATCACAGGAGACACTAAAGCACCTCCAAGGTTTCTACCACCACAAATTGATCCTGTGATCAGGGAAAAAAAACCGTTTCTGCAAAAAAATCATGTCTTCGAATCATGGGAGACAAAAGATCAAATGTTGTTAAGTTGGTTTTATAGCACGATGTCATTTCCAATAGCTGAACAACTTATAGGTTTCACAACCTCAGCAGAACTCTGGGTTGGAATACGCAGGATGTACGGTGTTCAATCTTGATCATTGGCCAACTAGGATGAAAGAAGTTAACTGCAATTAGAATGTTTTGAGATTGTAATTAGTAGTTTAAGACTGTTTCCATTTGTGTTGAAGACGTGATAGTCTTTTTGTTTGTGTTTAAGACATGATAGTTGTCTTGTTTGTGTTTAAGACGTGAAATCAAATTAAAAGCAGTTTACTTATGCTCTAGTTTTCTTATGCTCAAACATGAAATCAAAGTTTGCTGTTAAAAGTAGTTTAGTTTTTAAGACATCAATGTTTAATCAAAGTTTCGCTGTTAAAAGTAGTTTACGCTCAAACATGAAACCAAAGTTTTGCTGCCAAATATTGTTAAAACTTGTTGCTACTCATGCTCAGGTTCAGGGAAAATTATTAAAACTTAATAAAACTCATGCTCATGTTGTATCAAACAACAAGGTTTAAAGGAAATTCGTTAAAAACTTGTTGCTGCTCATCGATCAAATTATAAACACATAGCATTATTTGTAAAAAACAGAAGGCTTATAAAGGCCCAATTTCAAAAATTTAACAAGGATCCCTGTTATAAGATGGTCACCCCTTCAAAAGAACTTGTAAAATACATAGCATTGTTGATAAGGTTTAGTCCAATCCACAAGAATCTGCTCTACACCAAATTTGCCCAAAAAACACATAGCATTGTTGATAAATTTGCCCAAACATTAGTCAAAATATGTCTAACAAAAGAAGTCTAAAAATTTGCCCAAACATTAGTCAGAATATGTCGAATAAACTGAAACTAAAGCAACAAAAGAAATCTGCTACAAAATATGTTTATAAGTTGCTGCCCAAAAGATGCTTCAAAAGTTGTCAAATTCATCCCATAAGAGCCTGACCAAAAGATGCTTCAAAATTCGTCAAATTCATTTAACGTTTCAAAATTGGCCCAAATGTAAGGCTAGACACAACATCCAAAATATAAGGACCAAAAAGATATTTTAATCTAATTAAATATACATAAGATAATAAAATAAAATAAATTATAACACTAACCAATAATAAGAAAATGTTCCTTGTTTTTGTGATGTTCTCAATCATCATAATTGGAGAACAAAATCCCAAGTTAAAATCATCATAATAGTTGTTCTCCTGTGTCCATCTTCTTCAAGGAATCAAAATTAGGAGTCTGAATTTGGTGAAGTGAATCAAAAAAATTCAATGTTTTATTTTCTATAATTTTTTGAATCCTCTCATTATTTGAATCATATAAGATCAAATATGAGGGTCGAACAAAAAACAAGATCTCGCCATCCTCATAGACTTTGATAAGATGAAGTGGCTTGTTATTCTCCCTACATATATGTTTTGGTATGTTTTTTACAACAAAATCTCTTCTCCAAGACACTTCCCCTTCATCACTTATCATTATCCATACCTCAATCTCACATTGATGATTCCATCTATAAAGATTTGTATAGAGATGACCGTTAAACACTTGAATGTGTACATGTTCGGTATAATTCAAGTCGACATTTGGAAGAGAAATTGCTTCAAATTTCTCGGCTTCAACGTCAAAACGCCATAAAACTATCATGTCTTTTCTGTGTTTTCCAACCCAATAGATCGCTCCATTTAAATAAAAACTTTGAAACAAACTACTTAAAAAAGAAGGTGTAAAGTCGACAGACCTCCACCTCCAATCCTCGTCGCAACCCAATGTGCAAATATCGGTGGCCTCGACCCTTGGAGAGCTGGTAATCGTAAACCTAATCATTTTATATTGCTTCGTCTTAAGGCTGAAACCTAATCCGAAAAGAAAAAAACAAGTACTTACTATAGGTGTAAGAATTGGAAGTTCTTTATACTCATTCGTCATTGGGTTCAATACGCCACAACCGGCGGTTTTACATCCCGGCAGCGCCAACATACTCCCAAAACATAGAAATCCATTGCATGAATTGACAAACGTCTTATCCCATTTAGAACGATCTTTGAGTTTAAATCTTGCAACAGGTTTCATCCCTTCATCATATTCTTTTTCATCAAAGTCGTCTATATAAAGCATTGAGCGATTTTCGCCAGAATTAAAAGCAACAAAGATAGGGTTTGGAAGTAATTTGAAAGAGGAAGCATAATGATCTAAAATCAAACCATTCCAAGATTTACAAACGAGTCTGATAAAAGGAAGATTAACGATTGAGAATTTGGAGAAAATAACCTGAATAATATCAATTGAAAGCTTTGAGTTTATGTTAACAAAGGTTTCAAGACTTTTAGGCTTCTTTCTTTCTTTCTCTTTCTTCTTTGATTTTCTTTTTTCCATTGCTCCGATGAAGAAAACGGCTAGACCTATGAGAAACCAAATATAAATTGAATGTTACTTTTTTTTTTTTAAATATAGTTTTTCAATTAAAAATTTTAAGTCGAATACTTTTTTTTCCCAATTCGAATACTTTAATCATTATTTACGACGTAATCTCTTAATAGCTAAACTTATCATATTAATAATTAAAAAAAAATCAAAGTTCTTACTATTTTTTTATAATGGCACTTTTATATATTTTTAATCAAACTCAAAGTAAAATTATTAGTTTTATATTTTATTGGTAATTTAATTAATAAAATATCAAACTAAAAGACGTTTTTTTTTTTTTTTTTTTTTTTGTGTCCATGATGTTCTAATTATCTTTTATAATCACAATTTATCTCTTATTTTAGTAGGCTACGTATTTATATTTTATGTCATTATTTTTAATTTTATTTTTGAATCAAATTGAAAATTTAGGTTAATTCTCTAACGTTTGTTATATAATTTTCACCATAACTTAAAAAAGTCATAATTGATCATTAATTTTTATAGTCATAAAAATTAATAACATATGTAAACTGTATAGGCATAAATGATATCGAACAACAATATTTAAACCAAAAAACATTGAAATCTTAACATAAAATATTTTCCTATTTAGTTTATTCTCTTAGATATATTTTTCTTATATATCTTATATCTTATTCCCTTTGATAATTATCTTTTCTCATTTAAATTTTATTTTCCTATTTAGATTATTTTATTCGTATTTATATAAGTTAGTTTTTGTTTATAAACAATGTATAGGCTTGACATTGAAAACGAAGAAAATTGAATACAATATAGTCTTCAACGTCTCTTTTTTCTTTTTTTAGTTTTATAAAATCTCTTAATTACCTTTATAACTCATATCTTAACGTTATGGCCTCTTGTACTCCTGCACTTTTGTAAATCCCCTTGGCTGTCTATAAAACTCTATTTTATATCAGATCTATTATGGAAAACGTCAACCCAAACATCTCCAATGAAACCAAAGAAGGATACTACTCATTATCATCAATGGGCCACACCGAGTCAAGCCGGCTCAGCCCAAAAATGTATTTTTTCCCCCTAATTTTAACTTCGAAAAGCATAAAACATTAAGGTAACTTTTTATAAATAATATCAGAAATGCCACAAATTGAAAACACGTTAGCAAATAGACACGACATCCAAACACTGAGAGCAAAAAAATATTTGAACCTAATTAAAAATACATTAGAAAATAAAATAAAATAAATTATAAAACTAACCAATAATAAGTAAATGTTCCTTGTTTTTGTGATGTTCTCAATCATCATAGTTGGAGAACAAAATCCTCAGTTAAAAATCATCATAATAGTTGATCTCCTGTCTCCATCTTCTTCAAGGAATCAAAATTAGGAGTCTGAATTTGGTGAAGTGAACTAAAATAATCCAATGTTTTATTTTCTATAATTTTTTGAATCCTCTCATTCTTTGAATCATATAAGATCAAATACCAGGGAAGAACAAAAAATAAAATCTCTCCATTCTCATAGACTTTGATAAGACGAAGTGGCTCGTATTCTCCCTACATATATATTTTGGTATGTTTTTAACAACAAAATCTCTTCTCCAAGACACTTCCCCTTCATCACTTATCATTATCCATACCTCAATCTCACAAGGATGATTCCATCTATAAAATTTTGTATAGAGATGGCCATTAAACTCTTGAATGTGTATAGATTTAGAATAACTCAAGTCGACATTTGGAAGAGAAATTGCTTCAAATTTCTCGGTTTCAACGTCAAAACGCCATAAAACTATCATAGATAGCTCCATTTAAATAAATAGTATGAAACGAAGTACTTAAAAAAGCACGGTAGATATCAAAAGGTGTTAAGTCGACCGATCTCCACCTCCAATCCTTGTTGCGTCCCAATGTGCAAATATCGATGGCCTGGACCTTTAGAGAGCTGTTAATGATCATAAGCTTAATCATTTTATATTGCTTCGTTTTAAGGCTGAAACCCAATCCGAAAATATAAAAACAAGTACTTCCTACTATATTTGTAAGTATTGGAAGTTCTTTATACTCATTCGTCATTGGGTTCAATACAACACAACTGGTGGCTTTACATCCCGGCGGCACCCACATAGTCCCGAAACATAGAAATCCATTGCATGAATTGGCAAACGACTTATACCATATATAATGATCTTTGAGTTCAAATCTTGCAATAATTTTCATCCCTTCATCATATTCTTTTGCATCAAAGTCGTCTATATAATACATTTTGAGATTTTCACGACGAATAAAAGAAACAAAGAAAGGGTTTGGAAGTAATTTGAAAGAGGATGAATAATGATCTAAAATCAAACCATTCCAAGATTTACAAACGAGTCTGAAAAAAGGAAGATTAACGATTGAGAATTTGGAGAAAATAAGCTGAATAACATCAATTGAAAGCTTTGAATTTATGTTAATAAAGGTTTCAAGACTTTTAGGCTTCTCTCGTTCTTTCTCTTTCTCTTTCTTCTTTGATCCTCTTTTTCCCATTGCTCCGATGAAGAAAACGGCTTGACCTATGGGAAACCTAAAAGAAATTGAATGTTACTTTTTTTTATTGTTTTTTTTACTTTTCTCTCTGAAGTAGTCAACATTATCTCTTAATAGTTGAACTTATCAAATTAATAATAATTAAAAAAAAAAAAGTTAAAAAATCGAAGTCGTTATAAATTAATCTCCAGCTCTATTTGTATAAACACTTTTTTTTTTAATTTACGGGTAAAATGTCAACAAGACCCTTGTTGTCTTTTATAAAGGTACGAACACTACCTGTGATTTGAAAATAATAAATCATACCATCAGTGACGGATTTAGAACAAGAGTTTAGAAGGGGCATAATATGAATTATAGTGAAAAAATTAATCAATTCAAATATTAACATATATTTATATTTATCAAAAGTAATTTTTTTTAATATGAATAACTTTTTGTACTAAAACAATATAAAATTACATATTTTTTAAAAATCAATCAATCTCTAGTTATATCAATTTTACCTTTTAAAAAAATCATTTGTAAGAAAAATAGGTAGTGAGAATTATAGAAATCAATTGAAAATAATTATAATACATAAATAAGAAAATTGGTTAAAAAAATTAAAATTGGGTAATGTATATTAATTTTTTTTATTAATATTTTATTTTTAATAATTATATATATAATGAAAAAATTTATTAAAAAAAACCTTAAGATAGCAGGGCACGTGCCCCCCGTTCCTTAGTGGGATTTGTCTCTGCATACCCTTGTGGTTTTAAATTATTATAATAAAACTCTTCCCTTTCAATGCCATAAATTTTCTTTTAGTTATAACTTATTCGTTTGAACTCTGATTTGGGTGATTGTTGACATGGTTTTATACTATAATATTACCCTTAATTTAATTGCTTTTTGATGAGTTTGATGCTACTTTAATTAATTTTTCTCTTTTTATGTAGATTTGGAAACATATTTGTAAAATAAGGGGAAAATGAGATATTTTGGCAAAAATCAGTCAAGTGAGCCATCACTTGAGTTGTAGCAAGGCATCGTTTGATCAATTAGGAGAAGTCAAGGTTTTAGCCTAGCAACCCATCTCTTGAGAAGTAGTAAGGTGTCGCTATCTGCCTAGCGAGCCATCGTTTAACACCCAAAGAGGCGTCGCTCATTCGTTAAAATGAAGGCTTGCGACATTCAAGCGAGTCATCGCTTAAAGTATAGCGAGGTGTCGCTCAAGCCCGCAATCTTCCATAAACTTTTAGAGCCTATATAAAGGGGCTGAAGCTTATTTTTAGGAAGATTCATTCATACTTTAATTCTTGGTAGGCAGCAGCTTTGGAGTTGATAATTGGGCGTTTTTCAGCAATTTTCGAGGGAGTCGACACGAGTCTTCAGAGTTTCTTCGTATTTTTATTATTTTTTATGTTTTCTAGTTTATTTATTTTGTTGAATTTAATTATGGATAGCTAAATTTCTAATTCTTAGAGGATTGATGTAGCTACTTTATTTTTATGGTTTGAGTATTTAAATTTAGTTTAAAAGACAATTTTAAGATTCTATTTATGTTCTTATGTTCATAATGCTTTTGATTTACTGGCCATAGATTAATTGATTTTAATTTTGAAATCTAACACTCGGGAGATGTGGTTTTAGGATAGATTTTGAGAACATAACTGAAGGTAGATTAGAGTTGGGAAACTTAATCTTAATTTAGAAGTCTAAAAAGAACTTGTGATTCATACACTTTTAATTACTAAAATTAATAGGCATATTGGTTTCTTAATTAATTGTGATTCTTGATTTGACGCTTGGGAGAGGTAATTATGAATTTTAGTGTCCTTGACTTATAGAATATGAAATTGTTATTCTTGACTAAACGAATATTGTTTCCATAAATTAAAGTAGTGAAATCATTCATCTAGGACTTGTTTCCATTGATTTAATTCAACCTGTTTTTACATTTAGTTTTGTCTTTGCTTATTAGTTTATTATTATTAGCTTAGTTCACCAATCATTATTTTACGATTTCTAGATAAAATTGAGTTAATCATACATTAGTACTTATGTAGACTTAATTCTTTTTCCCAGAGGACGACAACCCTTTGTTATTATCACTATATTAAAACTTGACCTCGTACGCTTGCGAGTACTTGATAATTTACTTAAAAAATGATTCAATGTATTTTATTATCATCAAAATAATAAGTATGATTTACAACGTTATGATCACTTCAAAATTTCAAAATCATTAATAAATAATAGAGTTTATTATCATCAAAATACTAAGTATGATTTACAACGTTAATGCTTTTGGTTATTGAAGATTTTGAAGTTTTGAATCGATCATAATTTAGAGCCCTTTAATGATGATTTCAAAACATGTTGATTCATCATAATCGGAGTTGAAACAAAGTTACGGCTAAAAGAAAATTAATGGCGTTGAAGCGGAGATGTCTCATTGAAATAATTTGGAACCAATTTATTTATAACACCACTTTTATAAATTTGTAATGATTAAACTCATAGTAAAATTATTGGAAAATTCTACAGTGCATGGACTAAAATCTCTTTATGGTACATGGAGTCAGTTACAATAGTTATTGTGTATTTATTTTAATTATTTAAATAAATTAAAACTTTAAAAATACAATTGTACTCAACAGAAATTTTTAAAAATTTCTTTGGGTTTCCCTCAATCAATGGACTCTTTTTTTCCTTCCTAACTATCAATTCTATCATCTTTCTTTCAAATTTTCATAGTTGAAGATCCAAGTATGTCATGATTGATTTCTTTATTAGATTTTTTTTCCTTTCGTTTTCTCCCTCTCTGTTTCGTCTCCCTGGCTCACGGGTGCTGAGACGAAAATTTTGGTTTGCTTTTAATTTAATTTTTTTTTGCCACGTGTCAAAATGTTTGCATGCAATTTTTTTTTTTTTTTTAAAACAGCGTTTACAATTTCTCTTCCACGCCTACGTGCGTTTCTTCCTCCCCTTCTTCCACCTCTTCTTTCATTCATCTGAGCAATGGGTTACCCCTTGGTTGGTTTAGAACTTTCTCTATACCAAACAAGCTTCGTTGAACTTCTCGAGTGAATCGTTCCATACGTTCATCCACTCTCTGTTCTAGGTTGGAAATGGCTGTCCACAATGCAGGGAACTCTTGTTCAACTTCTGCCATTCGTGGTTCACCTCTCTCTCCGTCCACTGCCATGGTTGCCGTCCAAGGATTTTGGGGCTCTGATCCCAATTGACGTAGACAATGTCAAGGAAAGAAGCTAAAACGGATCAATTGTATTCTTTAATTGTCAGAATCTCAGGCTCTCTTTACAATGCACTATTCTTGGAATTAAAGACAAAAAACAATGCTGAAAACTATGCCCTTAACATTGACTTTATAAGCCTATCTAAATAGTAAACCTAAAAATAGAGGGCCTAAACAACTGGGCCAGGAGAGCAAGTAAAAGGGCTCTAATTGAAAGAGCTCAAACAACTAGATTAAAGACTAAAATGGGCTTCAGCATAGATGGCCCACATCAGTTTGGAAGTAATTTGAAAGAGGAAGAATAATAATGTAAAATCAAACCATTCCAAGATTTACAAACAAGTCTGCAAAAAGGAATATTAAAGATTGAGAATTTGGAGAAAATAAGCTGAATAACATCAATTGAAAGCTTTGAATTTATGTTAATAAAGGTTTCAAGACGTTTTGGCTTCTTTCTTTCTTTCTCTTTCTTCTTTGTTCTTCCTTTTCCCATAGCTACTATGAAGAAAACGGCTAGACCTATGAGAACTCAAATAGAAACTGAATGTTACTTCTTCTTTCTTCATATAGTTTTTTTTTTTTTTTTTTTTCAATTAAGAATTTTAAATTTAATTTGAATACTTTAATCATTATTTACAACATAATCTCGTAATAGCTAAACTTATCATATTAATAATTAAAAATAAAAATAAAGATCTTAGAATTTTTTTTTTATAATTTATCTATAATGGCACTTTTATATAATTTTAATCAAACTCAAAGTAAATTATTAGTTTTATCTTTTATTGGTAATTTAATTAATAATTAATTATTTTAATAAAATATCAAATTAATAGACGTTTTGTGTGTGTGTGTGTTCATGATGTTCTAATTATCTTTTATAATCACAAATTATCTCTTATTTTATCTACGTATATGTATTTATGTCATTAATTTATTTTCAATTTTTGAATCAAATAGAAAATTTAGGTTCATTCTCTAACATTTGTAATAAATTTTTCACAATAACTTAAAAAAGTCATAATTGATCATTAATTTTTTATATATATAGACATAAAATAATTAACATATATGTTAACTTTATATGTATAAATGATATCAAATACCGATATTTAAACCAAAAAACATGAGAAATTTCATTGTGCGGCAGATTTTTATCTAATATTTGTAAAAATATCAACTCAAAAAAATAGTTACAAATATAACAATTTTCATCATGTTTATCAGTGATTAACAGTGATTTATGTGTTTATTAGTGATAAATTTAGTGTAAAAATATGAAATTCAACATTTATCGTGATAAACCTGATTAAAATTTAATTACTTTATTTTTAAATATTTTTCTGAGCTTTTATTTTTACAAACATTACTAAAAAAATTTGCTAGATTTGAAAATATCCAAAAAAAAACGTTGAAATCTTAACATAAAATATTCTCCTATTTATTTTATTCTCTTAGATATATTTTCCGTATATATCTTATTTCATAGGATAATTATCTTATTCCCTTTGATAATTATTTTTTCCCATTTAAATTATATTTTCCTATTTAGATTATCTTATTCGTATTTATATAAGTTAGTTTTTCTATATAAACAATGTATAGGCTTGACATTGAATACAATATAGTCTCCAACCTCTCTTCTTTTTTTTTTCTTTAGATTTATCAAATCTCTTAATTACCTTTATAATTCATTTCTTAAAATTTAAAAAAGAAAAAAAAATAATTTATCTTTCATAATGAGTAAAAAATAAAGAGAGATAGACGATATTAAAAAAGGGAGATAGTGTGTGCTCAAGTACATCTTCATTGTTTACACTCTTCTCCCATGATTTACTCTTTGTTAACTTACTTCAAGTCTCCCCTCTACTTAGACTTTATCATTTAGTTATGGCCTATTGTACTACTTCACTTTTGTACCTCCCCTTGGGTGTCTATAAAACTCTATTTTGTACCAGAGCTATTATGGAAAACGTAAACCCAAACATGTCCAAAGAAACCAAAGAAGGATACTACTCACCATCATCAATGGGTTGAGCCGAGCCTATGAGCCGCGCCGAACCAAGTTGGTTGAGCCCAAAAATATATTTTTTCCTAATTTATTTTAATATTATTATTTTTGACACGATTAGGAAGGAAACTTCTTATCCCCTCTGTTCACACAAAGAAATTTCTAAGTAAAGAAATTAAATGCGGAATGAAATATATTTATATTGATGAATTTAATGTTACAATCTCTAATGAATTTATCCTCTGATTCTTTCTCTAAAATATAAACTTCGATGCGAGGGCTTGTTGGCGTATTTCTCGGATCGTTGGACTGAATCTTCGGCTTTTGGGCTTGTGAAGAGTCAATCGATTTGTTGCGGTCTTGAAGCTTGAACACTAAAGTCTTTGGAACTTGCGAGAATTTAGTCTTCAATAGTTTGTCTTCAAGGTGGTTTTCATGAGAAGCTTTAAAGTTTTCAAAGTCGTCAACGTTTAGGGTCTTCGATCTTCGAGATCTCTGGTTTTCAAGAAATCTTCAAAGAGTATTTGGTCTTGAAAAAGTCTTTAGTCTTTAAGAAGTCTTCGATCTTCAAGGCTTCATTCTTTAAAGTCTTCAATCTCGATCCCGAGGTCTTCATTCTTTAAAGTCTTCAATCTCGATCTCGAGGTGATCTTCGATCTTCAAAGAATATTTGGTCTTTGGGAAGTCTTCGATCTTCGAGTCTTTGATCGTCGAACTCTTTAATCTCGATCTTCTCCGTTCTTCTTTGAGGTCTTTGATCTTCAAAGTCTTCAGTCTTTTCTCTGAATCTTCTCCGTTGTCGACCTCCTCAAATGATGAATGGCCTACTCTATTTATAGAGTTTTCTATGGGCCTTTGGTGGATATGGGCTATTTGATTTGGGCCCAATCGCCACGTGACATATTTTCATTGGACTAATTTATGTCATCCAATGGCCAAGAATAAGACATGTGGCATTATTTGATTTGCCAATTTAATGTCTTTTAATTTAATTTAAAGACATGTGTCAATTTATGTTTGGTCTTTATTTAATGACATGTAATTTTGTCATTGGCTTGAATAATTAATAATTTGACAAATTTTCTCCTTCTACACCCTCTTCGACATGTCACATATCTGTTTAAGCGATATATCACTCGACATGTCGAGATTCTCGTTTGACTTCCTTGCCATAAAAGTTCTCTTATTTAGCTAAAATTATGAAGAAAAAAAGTCATATTACCCTAAATTATATATATATATCAAAACTACCCAAAGCCGCGGCCAAATTAAATTCCATTGTGAAAAGACAAAACATACCCCGATTTAATTTCTCTTTAATTTGTGCAAAATTTAGGAAAATTATAAAATCCCTTAAATTTTACAAAATTAATAGAAAAATTAAATTTAAACAAAAATAAAACTACAGCAAAATGTAAAATAAAAATCTTTAGACTACGGAATATTCTTGTTCCAAAAAAAAATGTATGTCTTTCTTCTTTATCATCCTACAAAATAAGAGAAAAAACGATGATGAAAAGAGGTAACAATTTCAAAAGATATGTAAAGAGAAATTTAAAATAAATATTAAATAGAAATAAACATTTAATTAAAAGTAATTTGTTCTACAAAAGACAGAGAAAAGCGAGTTCGTCGGAGAATTGATAAGTAATTTTTTTTTATAAACTGTTTACTTTTAGTAAACATTTATTGATGTGTAGTTAAAATTGATACATGACACACAATTGAAGATGAAAAGAGGTGAAAGCCTTGAAAGACGTGTAAACAGAAATTTAAAATAAATATTGAATAAAAATGAACATTTGATTTAAGTAATTTGTTCTACAATTGAAACCCAATTCAAACACTAACCTTCAATCTTAATCAAATCACCTTTGAAAATATGATTCCAATGGCGCCAAAAGCCAAGAAAAGGCTGGCTGAAAAGAAGTTGTTTCAACGGAAGAGAAGCGTAGAAACTTACAAGATCTACATATTCAAGGTTTTGAATATAGGTTCATCCCCGATATTGAAATTTGAATTAAAGCTATGTGAATTATGAACAATTTTATTAATGATACCTATGAGAAACTTGTTCAAGAATATTCAAAATTGGCTCGTTATAATAAGAAACCGATGATTACTTCGAGGGAGATCATACTGTTGTCCAGTATGTTGGTGATGGTGGTGAGACGCCGTGATAATGCCGATGGACATGGTGAAACAGAGATTGCAATTGGAAATCAGTCTTTATTAAAGGTATGAGAGATTGTGTTTGGAAAGATAATGGGAGAAGAAGAGATAAATAATAATAATAAAAAAGAAAATAAAAAAAGATATGGGACAATAAATGAAATTAAAAAAAGAACGAAAGTAATTAGTGAAAAAAAATGCCAAAATCAAAAGTAACACATAAAAAATGGAAAGAGAAATAAACAGGGTATAATGATAAATAATTTTGCTGGTAGATAAACACTATGAAACCATTTATGTAATGAAATACTGTCATGTCTTCTCTGTGTTTTCCGACCCAATAGATCGCTCCATTTAAATAAAACTATGAAACCATTTATGTAATGAAACAAGGTAGATATCAAAAGGTATAAAGTCGACGGACCTCCATCTCCAATCCCCGTTGCAACCCAATGTATCGGCGGCCTCGACCCTATCACCGAAATAGGTAATCATAAGCCTAATAATTTTATATTGCTTCGTCTCAAGGCTGAAACCCAATCCGAAAAGATAAAAATGATGATACGACGTGAGCATAGCTTAGTAGCTAGGCACGTACTTCCTCGGACCCCCACCTCCAATCCCCGTTGCAACCCAACGTATCGGCGGCCTCGACCCTATCATCGAAATAGGTAATCATAAGCCTAATCATTTTATATTGCTTCGTCTCAAGGCTGAAACCCAATCCGAAAAGATAAAAATGATGATACGACGTGAGCATAGCTTAGTGGCTAGGCGCATACTTCCTTCTTATAGTGTTGAAGGTTCACGTCCCATTTATATATATATATATAGACCGAATTATTAACTTTCATCACAATTTTCTTTGTAAAAAGTAATTAAAAATAGTTTAAAATTAAAAAAAAAAATATTTTTTATGCTTTTTTATAAGTATTTCAGTAAAAATTAAAATATTAAATTATTGGATAGAAAGAAAAACTTCTAATTTATTATTAATTTAAAAAATATATGTTGGAGAGAAAATCAAGTACTACAATAAATTTTGAAAACAAAGCCATGAAATTGTCAGTTATGAGAATTATAAAAATATATTTTACATTAAAAAAACCTCATGTAATCTATAATTGTTTAGATTTTAAAGTACATCGATTAATTTCATTAGTAGAGTTCTATATTCAAAATTAAATGGTTATTAAAAAAAACGTACAACGTACGTGGTAAAAATCTAGTAGTCATAAAAATAAATAACACGTGTAAACTTTATATATATAAATGACAACAAACACCAATATTTAAACCAAAAAAACATTGAAAACTTATATGAGATTTTGCGATGGCAGGTGCCGTGGAAACAAAACAAGTGTATGTGGTCGCGAAAACTATTTTTCTATTAAATTTATTCTCTTAGATATATTTTCCTCATATATCTTATTTCATAGTATAATTATCTTATTCCCTTTAATAATTATATTTTCCCATTTAGATTATATTTTCCTATTTAGATTATCTTATTCCTGATTATATAAGTTAGTTTTTATTTTTATTTATTTTTTTTATATATAAACAATGTAATAGGTTTGACATTGAAAACGAAAAAAAATGAATATTTCAACCTCTCTCTTTTTTCTTTAGTTTCATCATATCTTTTAATTACCTTTATAATTCATATCTTACAATTTTAAAAAGAAAAAAAATATATTTATCTTTCATAATGAGTAAAAAATAAAGAGAGATCTCCCATGATTTACTTGTTAACTTACTTTAAGTCTTCCCTCTTACTTATACTCCTTCACTTTTGGAAGTCTATTTAAACAGCTAACCAGCTTCTTTTCAATAAAACTCTATTTTTTATCAGAGCTATTATGGAAAACGTCACCCAAACATCTCCAAAGAAACGAAAGAAGGATACTACTTGCCATCCCGGCTCAGCCCAAAAATGTATTTTTCCAAAATTTTAACTTCGAAAGGCATAAAAGATTAAGGTAGTAAAATAATATCAGGAATGCCACAAATTGAAAATGCGGTACCATATAGACACAATTTCCAAACACAGAGACCAAAAAGATATTAGAACCTAATTAAAAATACATTAGAAAATAAAATAAAATAAATTATAAAACAAACAAATAATAAGAAAATGTTCCTTTTTTTTGTGATGTTCTCAGAATCTCAATCATCATAATTGAACAAAATCCTTAGTTAAAATCATCATAGTTGCTCTCCTGTCTCATCTTTTTTAGGTAATATAAAATTAGGAGAATGAATTTGGTGAATCGAATTAGAAAATTCCATTTCTTTATTTTCTATAATTTTTTTAATCCTCCCATTCTTTGGATCATACAAGATCAAATACCGAGGTCGAACAAAAAACAATATCTCTCCATCCTCGTATACTTTGATCAGGCGAAGTAGGTCGAACAAACAACAAAGTCTCTTCTCCAAGACTCTTCCCCTTCTTGACTTTTCATTGTCCATACTTCAATCTGTCCCCATCTCCAAAGATTTGCATAGAGACAACCATTAAACTCGTAAATGCAAACATATGTATAACTAGATTCGAAATTTGGAAGAGAAACTGCCTCAAATTCTTCAGCTTCAACGTCAAAACGCCATAAAACTGTCACATGTTCTCCAACCCAATAGATCGCTCCATTTAAATAAACACTATGAAACAATTCATGTGATGAAAAACGGTAGATATGAAAAGGTATAAAGTCGACGGACCTCCACCTCCAATCCTCATTGCAACCCAATGTGCAAATATTGGCAGACTCGACCCGATTACCGCTATAGGTAATCATAAGCCTAATCATTTTATATTATTTCGTCTTAAGGCTGAAACCCAATCCGAAAAGATAAAAATGAGTACGCGAAAACTCTATAAGCGGAACTCTATGCCGGAAGCTATGGTTTTATTCGTGACTTCATTCACCAAACACACAAATCCATTGCATGAATTAACAAACTGGACAAAATCAATTGAATGATCTTTGATTTCAAATCTTGCAATAAGTTTCATCCCTTCATCATTTTCTTTTGCATCAAAGTCTATAAAATACATTGTGAGATTTTCGCCACGATTAAAATAATTAATAAAGATATGATTTGGAAGTAATTTGAAATCATTCCAAGATTTACAAACGAGTCTGCAAAAAGGAAGATTAACGATTGAGAATTTGGAGAAAATAAGCTGAATAACATCAATTGAAAGCTTTGAATTTATGTTAATAAAGGTTTCAAGACTTTTAGGCTTCTTTCTTTCTTTTTCTCTCTTTCTTCTTTGATTTTCTTTTTCCCATTGCTCCAATAAAGAAAAGAGGTAGACCTATGAGAAACCAAATATAAATGGAATGATTTATTTTATATATATATATATATATATATAGTTTTTTTCAATTAAGAATTTTAATTCAATTCGAATACTTTAATCATTATTTACAACATAATCTCGTAATAGCTAAACTTATCATATTAAT
This sequence comes from Gynostemma pentaphyllum, assembly GCA_028015215.1. NCBI lineage: Eukaryota > Viridiplantae > Streptophyta > Magnoliopsida > Cucurbitales > Cucurbitaceae > Gynostemma > Gynostemma pentaphyllum. The sequence continues at coordinate 58,104,504 of CM051351.1, read as the reverse complement.
AATTAATTTTAATCAAACTCAAAGTAAAATCAATTTACATCCTGAACTTTATATAACTGTATTTTTTTTTCCAAATATATCAAAATTTAAACGAAATTATTTAAAATATATTTATGAGATTATTTTTTTTTTCCAATATCTCGATTTGAAATGACTGATTTGGGACCTCTCAAGTATTTTTTGGGTCTTGAAATCACGCACACCAACTCAAGTATTGCATAAATTTGGAATGTCTGATGCAAAGGAGTGTAAGACACCTTGTGTTCTTAAAGATTCTCTAGACACTTCATTGTCTTGTTCTTCCTCCGATGCTTAACTCTATAGACAAATTGTTGGTTCTCTCCAATATCTCACTTTTACAAGACCTGATATTAGTTATGCTGTGAATAAAGTCTGTCAACACATGCATTCTCCTTCAACAGACAATTTTGTGGCCGTCAAAAGAATTCTTCGGTATGTTAAAGGTACACTGTCAAATGGTCTTCATTACACTGCTGGCTCTTTTTTACTCAATGCCTATTCCGATTCGGATTGTGCGGGGGATATTGTTGACAGGACATCTACATCGGGGTTTGTTGTATTTTTTGGCTCCAATCCTATTTCTTGGTCTGCAAAAAAGCAACCTACAGTGTCTCGTTCATCCACGGAGGTTGAATATCGGGCCTTGGCCTCTACCGCTGCAGAATTATCTTGGTTGAGGCAATTGTTCAAGGATCTTGGCTTATTTTTGTCTTCTCCTCCAATGTTATGGTGTGATAACAATTCAACAATTCAGCTTGCTTCTAATCCTGTGTTTCATGCCCGTACGAAACACATCGAAATTGATTATCACTTTGTTCGGGAACGTGTAATTCGAAAAGATTTGTCTCTTCAATATGTATCCACTCTTGATCAGCTTGCTGATGTATTTACAAAATCTCTAACCTCAGACAGATTTGCATATCTGACCTCCAAACTTATGTCTTCCTTTGTAACGAATCCCTTCGTTTGAGGGGGAATGTAAAGCCATCTATAAATGGCATTGTTGTAGTTAGTCTAGGGATTAGATATTGTAGATATTCTATTAGGATTTCTGTTAGCATTCTGATTGTATTCTCTTCCCTATAAAAGGGTTGTAATTTTAGATAATCAATGTGAAAGTAAAATATTCAATTCAGATTTTATATTTTCACAGCTTCGTCTTAAGGCTGAAACCCAATCCGAAAATATAAAAACAAGTACTTCCTACTATATTTGTAAGAATTGGAAGTTCTTTATACTCATTCGTCATTGGGTTCAATACAACACAACCGGCGGCTTTACATCCCGGCGGCGTCCACATACTCCCAAAACATAGAAATCCATTGCATGAATTGACAAACGACTTATACCATATATAATGATCTTTGAGTTCAAATCTTGCAATAATTTTCATCCCTTCATCATATTCGTTTGCATCAAAGTCGTCTATATAATACATTTTGAGATTTTCACGCCGAATAAAAGAAACAAAGATAGGGTTTGCAAGGAATTTGAAAGAGGAAGAATAATGATCTAAAATCAAACCATTCCAAGATTTACAAACGAGTCTGCAAAAAGGAAGATTAACGATTGAAAATTTGGAGAAAATAAGCTGAATAACATCAATTGAAAGCTTTGAATTTATGTTAATAAAGGTTTCAAAACTTTTAGGTTTCTCTCGATCTTTCTCTTTCTCTTTCTTCTTTGATCTTCTTTTTCCCATTGCTCCGATGAAGAAAACGGCCTGACCTATCTATGAGAAACCTAAAAGAAATTGAATGTTAATTTTTTTATTGTTTTTTTTACTTTTCTCTCTGAAGTAGTCAACATTATCTCTTAATAGTTAAACTTATCAAATTAATAATAACTAAAAAAAAATTAAAAAAATCAAGAATTAATTACACCAATAACCAATTTAATTCACTTAATTTCAGTTTTAATGGTTGTTTCATATTAATATCAGATTTACCCGTAAAACACCATTTATGGTGGCGATTCTGGTGGATTCCGATTTCATTGTTTACCTTATTACCCTTTTATCTCTCCTAATAACTATATCTCATTAATTACATATCATTTAATTAAGAAAAATTTATCGGGGTATGTTTCGTCATTTCACAATATAATTTAATTTTTCTGGTGGTGGTTTTGGGTAGCTTTGATATATATATATAAAAGATTGTGTTTTTTTGAAATAAACCACATTAATTTGTCCAATACTGAAACTAACCCAGTCCTTACAAATTAATCTCCAGCTTTATGGGTAAAATGTCAACGAGGCCCTTGTTGTCTTTTATAAAGGTATGAACACCATCTATGGTTTGAAAATAATAAATCATACCATCAGTGACAGATTTAGAACAAGAGTTTAGAAGGGGCATAATATAAATTATAGTGAAAAAAATTAATCAATTCAAATATTAACATATTTATATTTATCAAAAGTAATATTTTTTTTAATATGAATAACCTTTTGTACTAAAAAAAATATATAATTACATATTTTTTAAAAATTAATAAATCTCTAGTTATATCAATTATTCAATTTTACGTTTTAAAAAAATCAATTGTAAGAAAAATAGGTAGTGAGAATTATAGAAATCAATTGAAAATAATTATAATACGTAAATAAAAAAATTAAATTAAAATCTAGTACCATAAAAATTGGTTAAAAAGTTAAAATTGGGTAATGTATATTAATTTTTTATACTAATATTTTATTTTAAATAATTATATATATAATGAAAAAATTTATTAAAAAAAAAAAACCTTAAGATAAGGGGGCACGTGCCCCCTGGTCCTTAATGGGATCTGTCCTTACATACCCTCGTGGTTTTAAATTATTATAATAAAACTCTTCCCCTTCAATGCCTTAAATTTTCTTTAGTTATAACTTATTCGTTTGAACTCCGATTTGGATGATTGTTGACATGGTTTTATATCATAATATTACCCTTAATTTAATTGCTTTTTGATGAGTTTGATGCTACTTTAATTAATTTTTCTCTTTTTATATAGATTTGGGAACATATTTACAAAATAAGGGAGAAAATAGATATTTCGTCAAAAATCAGTTCAAGCGAGCCATCGCTTGAGTTGTAGCAAGGAATATCACTTGACCAATTAGGAGAAGTCCAATTTTAGCCTAACGACCCATTTCTTGAGAAGTAGTAAGGTGTCGCTATCTGTCTAGCGAGCCATCGCTTAACATCCAGAGAGGCGTCGTTCATTTATTTAAATGAAGACTTGTGACATTCAAGCGAGCCATCGCTTAAAGTATAGTGAAGGCGTCGCTCAAGCCCGAAATCTTCCACCGACTTTTAGAGCTTGTATAATGGGGCTGAAGCTTATTTTTAGGAAAATTCATTCATACTTTAATTCTTGGTGGGCAACAGCTTTGGAGTTGATATTTGGGCCTTTTTCAACAATTTTCGAGGGAGTTGACACGAGTCTTCAGAGTTTCTTCGTATTTTTATTATTTTTATGTTTTCTAGTTTATTTATTTTGTAGAATTTAATTATGGATAGCTAAATTTCTAACTCTTAGGGGATTGATGTAACTACTTTATTTTTATGGTTTGAGTATTTAAATTTAGTTTAGAAGACAATTTTAAAATTCTATTTATATTCTTATATTCTTAATGCTTTCGAGTTAATGGCCATAGATTAATTGAATTTAATTCTGAAATCGAACACTCGGGAGAGGTGGTTTAGAGAGGAGAAGAAAAACAATGGATTCGATTGCAAAGAAGAAACTCTCATGGTATCTTTCATAGTTTCAATCATTTTTCATTTTTCATTTTAAATTTGTTATTCTTGGATTCAGTATAATGGGTTTAATATCATGATAGTTTGCATTTTCATCTTTGTAAAATACAACTATGAAGATATAAATAAATTATGAAATTTGTAATTTGTGCTTAGATTTGAAAGAGAATGGGGTTGAATAAGATATACAACCTAATAGACCTTGAAATTCCCTTTCCCTAGACTTTTCCCTATTGTCCAACGCAAAGAAAAGCCTTGTTATTTAGGATTCTGTTTCTTGATTTTTGAGAGAAGACTATATGATATTTAGATTAACAAAGTTTCCAATCTTCTTGCCACACTTAGCCATCTCAAGCTGAGCTCGAACCTGAACCCAACAAATCTTTATACTTGAAGATCTTTTTTCGCCTTTCTTGAAAACAAAAGTTAAATCATGGATCAAAGGCTGTTAAAAAATATATGGAATCAAGGTGCACAACAAAATAATCAGTTGCTTTTATCAAATAACCATAACAAAAATTTATAGAATACACATAAAATCATCAGTGAATATCTCCTGTCTCCATCTTCTATACGGAATCAAAATTAGGTGACTGAATTTGATGAAGTAAATCAAAAAATTCCTTCGCTTCATTTTTTATAATTTTTTGAATCCTCTCATTCTCTGGATCATACAAGATCAAATTCCGGGATTGTACAAAAAACAACATCTCTCCATCCTCATATACTTTGATTAGGCGAAGTAGCATGCTATACTCCCAACTTATATATTTTGGTATGTTTTTAACAACAAATTCTCTTCTCCAAGACACTTGCCCTTCATGACTTCTCATTATCCATACCTCAATGTCAAAGAGACTTTCAAATCTGCAAAGATTTGCATAGAGATGACCGTTAAACACGTAAATGTATAACTCAAGTCGAAATTTGGAAGATAAACCACATCAAATTCCTCGGCTTCAACGTCGAAACGCCATAAAACTGCTCTGTGTTTTACAACCCAATAGAATCGCTCCATTAAAATAAACACAATCATGCCATTTATGTAATGAAACCCAATCCGAAAAGATAAACATGGAAATTTTTTTTAAAATAAGCCAAAAATAATCAAAATACATAGGTTTACAACATATTTAGCAAACTAGGGCAGTTTGTCGACGTGGCACTGACATGGCGTTTTGTTTGACTGGTCAACATCGAAAGCGCTGAACCATTTAATGTTTTTTAAGAAAATGTTGAATGATATCACGTTTTCATTGAAAACGTGATATCATATCACGTTTTCAAGGTTTCCACCTTTTTTCCCTCTGCTTTGAAAACGTGGAATCATTCCACGTTTTCTATCCTTCCATTTTCAAAATCTGTAACTACATATCATTTGATAGATTTGGTAGTTAAATTTTTTTATGTTTGTTTAAAATCTATAATAAAAATTTGATTTTAATGTAAATAAATTTACTTTATTAATTAAATTAAAGATTTTATATCAATTTGATTTTAAAATATTAATCTAAGTTTAGTCATATCAATTTAATTAATTAATATTTGGTTTCAATTCTAAATTAAAATATAATAATTTTTAAATAAATTAAGTTTTGAATTCAAATTATTAATTTAAATTTAGTTATATTAAGTTAATTAATAAATATTAGTTTCAATTTCTTAATTGAATTTGATTTTTTTTTAATTTAAATAAATTAGCATTTGATTTTGAATTCTAAATATAAATTCTGGAAAATAAATATATTATATTTAAAAAAAAAAAATTATTAAATGAAAATTGAGTTGAAAAAAAATTAAAACTTAATTACATAAAAGATTAATTTTTTTAATCTCAATTTAATTTATTTTGAAATTATAGGAAAATAAACATTTACATTTTATTTCTAATTCTAATTAAAATTCTAAATCTAAAACTAAAAATACTTGAATTAATTAAATATAATTAAGATTTGATTTTAAATTCAAATCAATTGATTTGATTTCAAATTTAATTAAATTAATTTTTTTTTAAAAACCTGACTTCTCTCATCAATTCTTTTATTTTTAACGTTTCTTATCTTTTATTTTTAAATTTTTGTTCCAATTTGAATGTAAATTTTTAATTCTTTTTAATTTAAAAATAAAGAACAATCAAATTGTTAAGAAATCTTTAATTTAATTAATTTTCAAATTAATTTGTTTACATTTAAATCATATTTTAATTATAGATTTTAAATAGACAAAATTGAAAAATAAAATTTTGTAACTACCAAATCTATAATATTAGTGGTATCCTTTAGTTTTTTGTTTTTGTTTTTTTTAACACTACGTATCTTATTTGGAATACAAACTAATTAACCTAAAAAAGGGGACAAAAAACAGTGAAAATGTGGAATGATACTACGCTTTCTGCTGACATGGCAAAATGAAAACGTGGTATCATTCCACGTTTTTAGTCAATGATCAAGTACTACCCTATTTTACTTAAACGTTTCACCAGTGTTCTATTTTGCTTAAAATTTTAAAAACCCGCATTAGTCCGCCCGATGACCCATAAACATGAGTATATGATGGCCCTATAGGAGGAAGTTCTTTATACTCATTCGTCATTGGATTCAATACGCCACAACTGACGGTTTTACCCGTCTTTTTATTCTCCAAACATAGAAATCCATTGCATGAATTAACAAACTGAAAATGATCTTTGAGTTCAAATCTTGCAATATGTTTCGTCCCTTCATCAGAGTCTATATAATAGATTTTGAGATTTTGGCCGTAAATAAAATCAACAAAGCTAGGGTTTGGAAGTAATTTGAAAGAGGAAGAATAGTAATGTAAAATCAAACCATTCCAAAACTTACAAACAAGTCTGCAAAAAGGAATATTAAACATTCTGACTTTCCTCCAGAAAATATCGAATTACTTTCTTCTTCGATCATCCTCTAACTGTCACTGTGTATAATTGATAAACAAAAAAAATTAATAAATATTTATTTTCTTTAAAAAGGCCGGTAGAACAAAAGTAAACCAAATACAAATGTTAAATTGAAAAAAAGAACATAAAAAAAATATTTTTGAAAAACAAAATCATAAATCGTTAAATATGTTTATATTTGATAAATATTGTATAATTGAAAAAACAATCAGTAAAACCATCATGGAAACTATATATATTTAGTAAACAGCTTATTATTGATAAACAAACATATAGCATCAACCATTATCATTTGTAGCAGATATCAGAAGCCATATATAAAAAAAGTTTAAATTTAATAAATAGTTTACTATATATCAACAAACCTGTAGCAACCATGAATAACAAGCGGTGAAAGTCGATCTTGGACAATTTCTGTGCAATGAAGAAAACGAAAAAGGAAAAACGAAGGAGGAAGAAGAAGAGAGAATTTTGATGCAATTCCAGAAAAAGAATTGAAAGAAGGAAGTTGATTTTAAGCACTAATCGAATCGAAAAAAGGACGAGCGTAAATCAAAAAACAATGGTACCGATTTGAGTTTGGGTTTGGACTGGCCGGAGATCTCCGCTCTACGAATGAATTTGAATTTGGGCAATTTCCTGACAATGAAGAAAACGGTGAAAAACGTATGAGGAAGAAGGAGAATATTCTAATTTAGGTTAGAGTTTATTATCCTTAAATAGTGATTCTCAAAATCAAGGAGATTGACTTTCAAAATTAAAAATTAAAATTAAAAATTAAATGATAAGTAATTAATAAGATATGGTTATCAAGAGAGAAAAGGGTAAGATAGTAAACTATCAAATCGAAAACCACCAAATCACCACTATAAATGGTGGTTATTGGGTAATTCTGAAATAAACAACAAACAACTAAAAAGTGGATTTATGTGAATTAATGTGGTTATGGGTGCAATTATTATTATTATTTTTTTTGTTCATGGTGTTCTAATTATCTTTTTTAATCGTAAATTCTCTCTAATTTTAGCTACTTATTTATATTTATGTCATTATCTTAATTTTATTTTAGAATCAAATAGCTGATTGAGGTTAATTTTCTAATGTTAGGAATACAAGTTTTACAATAGCTTAAATAAGTCAGGATTAACTATTATTTTTTAATCTCGTAAAAATAAATAACATATATAAACTTTATATGTATGAATGATATCAAACACCAATATTTTAACAAAAAAACAATGAAATCTTTGTATGAGATTTGGCGATGGCCGATACCGTGTAAACAAGTGTTCGAGGCCGCGGCCACGATTCGACATAAAGCATTTTCCTATTTAGTTTATTCTTTTAGATATATTTTCTTTATATATCTTATATATCCTTTGATAATTATGTTTTCCCATTTAGAAAATTGAATACAATGATCTCTTCTCTCCCTCGCTTCTTTTTCCCTTTCGTTTTATCATATTATGATAGTTTTATCAAATCTCTGAATTACCTTTATAATTCATATCTTAAAATTTAAAAAAGGAAAAATAATTATTTATCTTTCATAATGAGTAAAAAATAAAGAGAGATAGAGAATTAAAAAAATGGAGATTGTTGTTGCGTAAAAATGGAGAGTTTCCATGTAGACAACAAACTTAATATATGGGATGAGTCGGAGGTAGTGCGCTGCTTCGACGACGTACTACCACTACAAGAAAAATGTCAAATTTCGACCAGAGATTTTGGTTGTTATTTTTGCAACTAACCGAGTCGTAAAAACAAGCATTGACTTAGAGCTACCATTTGGTCGGAAAAAATCGACCAAACACTACAAAAAAACTGTCAAAATGCGACCAGAAATTTGCGAAAAAAAAAAGTGGTAGTTTTCTGGTGACCACCTGGTCACTTTCTTTGAAGGTTGACTCTAAGTGACCATTTGGTCACTTTTTTTGCGACCAGATTGCGACCAAAAGTAGAAGTAGTCATAAAAAATGGCGCGAAATTATGGCGCAAAAGAAGCGACCACTTGGTCACCTAATAAAACGACCATCTGGTCGCATTTTTGTGACTAAAATATGCCTTGGTAGCAAAAAATGGCGCGTAATTTTGGAGGGAAAAAAGCTACCAAGTGGTCACAATTAAAAGTGACTACCTTGTCGCAATTTTTGTGACCTTTATTGAGCAGTGGTAGCTTAAAATTGGAGGGAAAAAAGCTACCAAGTGGTCACAATTAAAAGTGACTACCTGGTCACAATTTTTGTGACCTTTATTGAGCAGTGGTAGCTTAAAATTGGAGGGAAAAAAGCTACCAAGTGGTCACAATTAAAAGTGACTACCTGGTCGCATAAAATTTTGGCGGGAATTAAGCTACCACATGGTCACATTAGAAAGTGACCGGATGGTCGTAAATTCTGTGATTTTATATGACCTATAATTTATAAATAACTAGTTTTTTAACACGTGCGATGCACGTGGAATTTTTAGTCTTATTTTACAATTCAATTTTATATTTTAAGAGTTTTATGTGTATTAGTTAAATGTTTGTTAATCAATTTTTAAATTATATTTATTTTATGAACAAATAAAATCTTTAATGATTGTTGATTCTTTCCCACTGTATTTATGGGGTAAAATAGATAAAGTAAAAGGAAAATTACATTATAAACTTACGAAAGAAAAAATAAAAATAAGAATAGATGATTGAAAAAATTACCAATAATTCCAAAATTTCAAGATGTGGTTAAATTTATTGATTACATTTCTTAACAATAATAATAATGTCAATTAAATAAAAATTATTCACTTTCAATTAATATAAAACTCTTCAAGATCAAGAAGCTATCTAAACGCCTTTAGATTTTTCTAAAATTTGTGTAGAGTAAATAATAATATTTAACCTCGTCTTGAAATATCTGAATTTCATACAAAGAGAGAATAATAATATTGTACAGAGAAGAATTATATTTTCCTTAAACCTCTAGTTGAATCTAGTCCTTTTGACTCTTTTTTGTTCAAGTAAAGCATTTACAATTATGAATAAAGCAATAGACCAAACTTAAAATCAAAAGATGATGAAATACGATGAAAATGAAATTAACTTTTTTTTTTATTATAAGAAAGTTTCCTCTTGATTTCAACTTTGACATGTTTATATATCGAATTCTGCAGTGGAATTGCTTCAAATGAATATGTGGATGCAAATTATATATAAATATGTACATCTTCAATAGTCTATTTGGTTCCCTTCTAGCACTTTCTATCTTGAAAAACAAGAATAAAATTATCTATATCTATTAAAAAAAACTCTTAAATAGAATCAAATAGTTCCAAATCAAGAATTACAAAAATTTATCTCGAAAATCATGAACAAAAATATCAATAAATATAACAACATGGAAACAAGAGTTCCCTTCATATGTAAATATCAGAAAGTAACCCAATATAAAAAAAAAGTATATAAATATTAATATTTGCGACCAGGTGGTCGCAATTTCACAAAAAATGTGACCACATGGTAGTAATTTAGAAGGGAAAGGCGACCAAATGGTCGGATTTTAGGGTTTAGGGTTTAGCGTTTAGGGTTTAGGGTAGTAATTTTGGAGAGAAAGGCGACCAAATGGTCGCAATTTTGGAAAAGTATAATTAGATTTTTTTTTTAAAATATAAGTGAAATTGCGACCATATGGTCGCAAATCTGAGCGGTAAGTTTAAATTTTCATGAAATTTATGGCGGTGAATTTAAACAATACGACCATCTGGTCGCAATATTTGGCGGTGAATTTCATTATTGCGACCAGATGGTCGCAATTTTTGATGGGACTCGTGATATGACAGCTGTTCTTGATAATGGTAACTGGGCGACCAAATGGTCGCTTTTACAATAAATGCTACCATTTGGTTGCAAATATCTTTGAAAATGCGACCATGTGGTCGCATTTTCCCCAGCACGCGTGACCTTTCGTTTCTGTTCATTACTACATATTTGCGACCAGTTGGTCGCAAATTATGATTCAAATTCCCATCACTTTCCTTTCCCCCGTTTCTTCTTTTTTTTCCCCGTTTCTTCTTTTCTTCCTTTCTCTTTTTCTTCCTCTCTTTTTGTTCTTTTCTCTCTTTCCCCTCTCCCGTTCCCCGTTATTTCTTCCCGTTCCCGTTCCCGTTCCCGTTCTTACTCTAAACCTATTCAACCCCCAATTCCGGTTTCTATTACGAGGTTAGTTTTCGTATAAAATTCAAGTTTAGTTTAAGAATTTAGTTTACTTAGTTTTAGTTTTTAGTTTTCAATTAAGTAGTTTAGTTTAGTTTTGTTAATTTAATTAGTTTTAGTTTAATGAATCTAAATTTGTGTAATCAATTACTTAGTTTAATTTTGTTTAATTCATAGCATTTTAGTTTACATTAACTAATTAATTGGTTTAGTTTAATTTTGTTACTTTAAGTAATTTTAGTTTAATTAATCTAATAGTTTAATTAATCTAACTTAGTTTACTTTAATTCAATTTAAGTAGTAATTAATTTAATTACTTAAGCTAATTTAGTTTAATTACTTATTTAGTTTATTTAAGATAGTTTACTTTAATTTAATAAAATTAAACTAAATTAATTTATAATTACACTAGTTTAACTTTTAATTTTAGTTTAATTAATGTAATTTAGATTACTTTAATTAAATCAATTAATTTAAAGTAGGGTAATTAATTCAAATAGTTTAACTTCAATTATACTTAAGTAGTTTAAATTAATGAATTACACTAATTTAATTAATTAATTTTAGTTTAATTATTAAATAAAAATTGTTTAATTACTTAATTTTAGTTAAATTTGATTAAAGTAAAGTACAATTAGATTAATTAATTAGAATAATTTTGTTTAAGTATTCTAATCAATTAATTTGAAATAAAGTAAATTAAAATTAGATTAATTGAAACTAAAATTAATTCAATTAAACTTATGATTGATTAATTAAAACTAACATAAACTAATCATTTAATTTGAATTAAAGTAAATTAAAATTAGATTAATTGAAACTAAAATTAATTCAATTAAACTTAAGATTAATTAATTAAAACTAAAATAAACTAATAAATTAATTTGAATTAAAGTAAATTAAAATTAGATTAATTGAACTAAAATTAATTCAATTAAACTTAAGATTAATTAATTAAAACTAAAATAAACTAATCAATTAATTTGAATTAAAGTAAATTAAAATTAGATTAATTGAACTAAAATTAATTCAATTAAACTTAAGATTGATTAATTAAAACTAAAACAAACTAATCAATTAATTTGAATTAAAATAAATTAAAATTAGATTAATTGAACTAAAATTAATTCAATTAAACTTAAGATTAATTAATTAAAACTAAAACAAACTAATCAATTAATTTGAATTAAAGTAAATTAAAATTAGATTAATTGAACTAAAATTAATTCAATTAAACTTAAGATTGATTAATTAAAACTAAAACAAACTAATCAAATAATTTGAATTAAAGTACATTAAAATTAGATTAATTGAACTAAAATTAATTCAATTAAACTTAAGATTAATTAATTAAAACTAAAACAAACTAATCAATTAATTTGAATTAAAGTACATTAAAATTAGATTAATTGAACTAAAATTAATTCAATTAAACTTAAGATTAATTAATTAAAACTAAAATAAACTAATCAATTAATTTGAATTAAAGTAAATTAAAATTAGATTAATTGAACTAAAATTAATTCAATTAAACTTAAGATTGATTAATTAAAACTAAAATAAACTAATCAATTAATTTGAATTAAAGTAAATTAAAATTAGATTAATTGAACTAAAATTAATTCAATTAAACTTATGATTGATTAATTAAAACTAACATAAACTAATCATTTAATTTGAATTAAAGTAAATTAAAATTAGATTAATTGAACTAAAATTAATTCAATTAAACTTAAGATTGATTAATTAAAACTAAAATAAACTAATCAATTAATTTGAATTAAAGTAAATTAAAATTAGATTAATTGAACTAAAATTAATTCAATTAAAGTTAAGATTAATTAATTGAAACTAAAATAAACTAATCAATTAATTAATTTGAATTAAAGTAAATTAAAATTAGATTAATTGAAACTAAAATTAATTGAATTTTGGTTGTAGGATTATGACGGGCAGACGACGTCCTCCCCAGTCAGACGAGCCTGACGACGCGGGTGACCAGGGGGTCTCCCGACGCCATCTGGCGCGCCCGAGCGCGGACGACTACGGAGGAGTTGGACATCCTCTTTAGTTACGAGACGGGACTTGCTTCCACGCTCGATGATGTAGTCCATGAGACCGAGTCTGCGACACCACGACGCCGCGAGACTCCCTTGGCCACGACTCCTGGGCTTAGCATCGGGGTCTGCATCAGGGTATACGTCCCAGAAGCGCATCAGGGTCCGATCCGGTGGCCCCTCGACTTCATGCACGCATTGTCTCGGCGCAGACTCTACCCTTCGGATTGAAGAGGATACGTAAGTAATTTTGTTTACTATTTTTCAAAGTGTTTTTTATTCCTTTTAACTAATAGTTTCTAATATATAGCACAATAATTTTTTTTGATTTTGCAGAGTACAGCTGCATACAACCGTTTCAAAACGGTTTCGCGAGGTCCTCCAGGAGCATGCCTCTACCCAGCGACCTTTGGGACGAAGATTCCGACGACGGAGAAACGCTGGATGTACGACAATTGGAAGGTAAAAACATCATTCATTTTCATAATTAATTAATTTTGAAATTTATAGAAATAAATTTATTACTTTATCAATTTTTTATTTCAATTTTTTCAGGGCAAGTTTCCTGTTATCGATCCCGATATCACCGACGGTAGATTGTTCCCCCCTATGGGACGATCACGTCCTGGGATCGATTCAAGGACTTCATGTTCCAGGCGCTGAGAAAGCAAGCAAGAAACCGCCCCGTGTGGATGAGCCCGGAGGACCACGCGCGCTTCCGCGAGCTTGAGCACTCCTGAGGGCAAGGCGTGTCAAGCAGGAATAAGGCCAACGCTGGCGAAGAATCCCACCAAACACACAGAGGGGGCGCGGACTCACGACGAGCACCATCGTCGATTGGTATGTTTTTTTTTTCGTCGTTTTCTTACTTACGTACTTTTTTCTCGTCTTTTTCAATTACTTATTAATTTATTATGTTTTATTCTTCACTCTTTAATTTTTTAGGAAGCGAAGCACGGGCGCCCCGTCCCGCCCGATGAGCTGCACCGAGTTCTTCACACGAAGAAGGACAGGACGTTCGTAGACGATAAGGCGAAAGCAGTTCAGGTATTTAATAATTTTTTCAATTATTATTTTTTCTTTAAAATTTTTCCTACCTTATATATTAACCATTTTATTTTCGTTTTCGTTTGCACTCTGATGGGTCTGGTTCTGGGCCTGGCTTGTACGGCAACACGACTAGCTCCTAGCCTTCTCCTCTCGGCTAGAGGAGAAATGGAATGGCGGCTCACATGCGCGGACATGGAGGCTATGCGCGAGGACTTCGTTACTCGAGTCACTGCTATTGAGGCCGACATGCAGGCACGAGTCGTGGTCCAGGTCGTAGCCGCTTTGGCCGCGTACTTCAGATCTCTAGGCGGCGGCCCTTCATCATCGACGCCGCAGTAGTTCTAGGATTCTTTCGACTGTATAAAACGTTTTTTTAATATTTGATATATATATATTTTATTTTAATTCCAATTTTTTTTATGAAATTTAAATATTAATTAAATAAATAATTAATAATTAATAATTAATTAACTAATTATTGAAATTTAAAATTTAAAAAAAAATTCTTAAATGCGACCAGATGGTCACTTTAAAAGCGACCATCTGGTCGTATTTTTACTTAGTCTAAAAGTGACCATTTGGTCACATAAAATACGACCATTTGGTCACTTTTTTTATGTGACCATTTGGTCACTTATCTTTCACATAAATTACGACCCGGATGGTCACTTTTTAGGCGACCATCCATGGTCGTATTTTTAATCGAGCCTAAAAGTGACCATTTGGTCACATAAAATACGACCATTTGGTCACTTTTTTATGTGACCAAATGGTCACTTCTCTTGAAGATAAATTACGACCATATGGTCACTTTTAAGGTGACCATCTGGTTGTATTTTTAAAAGGTTGACTTTTTTGCGACCAAAAATTTTTGGTCGTATATTTGTGACTATCCAGTCGCACAAATTCCGTACCGACCAGCTTTTTGGCCACCACTTAGTTGGTCTCATTTTTTGTCGCATTTTAGGTAAAAAAACGACCATTTGGTCGCAATTTCGTGGTCGCAAATTGACAGTTTTTTTGTAGTGAAAATACGACCGTATGGTATAAGTAGACGGAAAAAAAGCCGTGAAATTATGGCGCGAATATTACGACCAAGTGGTCGTAATTGAAGGATAAAAAAGTAATCATTGTCACAAAATTTGACGCGAAAGAATGGAGTCAATATTACGACCGTGGAGTCGCAAATTTATTTCGTCCAAGTAGTCACATTAAAGCGACTCTCCCTATTCTCAGTCGCTTTATTTTTGGAGGAAAAAAATTAGGGTAATTACGACCATATGGTCGTAAAATGGCCACCATCAGGTCGTAAAAAATGGAGGGAATATTAATTACCTTCCCGCCAATTTTTGAGACAGCTTGGTCGCAACATGACAGATTAACCACCTATAAAATGCACTTCCATACATAGTTTATCAACACACAAAAAATAAAATGAGAGAGTGGATGTACATTTGTTTAATTGAGAGTTTTTTGAACGATGAATTCGTTGCAGGGGCTCAACAATTTGTTGAGTTTTGTATGACAACTGGGTATTACGAAAAATATAGTCAGAAACAAAGATGTCTATGCAGAAAATATGACAACAGAAAAATCATACCGATTCCTGATTTGAAGAAGCATGTTTATAGTCAGGGTTTTATGCCAAATTATTATCATTGGGTGTACCAACATGAAACGAAGGAAATGTTCGACGCTGCAGTACAGGAATCTCGACAGTACGAAAGAAGCAGCTCGAATGTTGACGTTGCAGGCAATATTGAAGAAAACCAGTTTGGTCAAATGCAGCAGATGATAATGGATGGTGCAAGGTATGATAATTAAATGAATCGCGAAAGAGAAGATGAAGAACAAACGTTCGTTGGGGAGGAGATGAATCCAAAATCACGTAAAATGCACGAGATGCTGACCACATCTAGTCGACCGTTATGTGCAGGATGTGAGGTTAGCCAACTTGCTGCAGCTACGGAACGTTTAAATATAAAAGCACAGTACCACATACCAGTGAAAGGATTTGATTCAATTGCATCCTAGTTTCGTCGATGTGCTCCATCTGAAAACACGCTGTCAGAGAGTTTATACGACACAAAGAAACTTGTGGAGGGTCTCGGTTTACCCGTAGAAAGAATATATTCATGTCGAAACGGATGCATGATATACTGGGATGTGGATGAGAGTATGCATCACTGCAAATTTTGCTTTCAGCCAAGATATAAAGGGAGAAGCAGCCTGATTCCACACACTCACATGTTCTATTTACCGCTGACCCCGCGTATGCAACGATTGTATGCATTAGATGTGACAGCTTCTCACATGAGATGGCATCACGGGCATTCTGAAGATGAAGGAATTATGAGACATCCCTCAGATGTTACGGCGTGGAAGCATTTGAATAAGTGTCATCCAGATTTTACCCAAGATCCTAGAAATGTCATATTGAGAGTATGCACGAACGACTTTAATCCGTTTGGGGCTTCAGGAGCTAGGGATGGCAAAATTCCCCGATGGTTAGGAGCCCCGACCCTATAGGGGGTGGGAATCCCCGTTTTATAGGGTTAGGGTTAGGGGGAAATTTTTTTCCAATTTTATTTTAGGGTTAGAGGATGAGAACACATTCCCCACCCGACCCCGAACCTGATATATTAATAACATCTTATATATTTTGTTTACTTTTATCTTTATTTATTATAAAAAATATAAAAAAATATGGTTATATTAACTTATAAATTATAAAATGTTTAATATTATGTTCTCTTTTTATCTTAAAAATGTATATTATAAATATATATTCTTTTTTTATATTTATTTTTAAATAAGAATTAAAATATAAAAAATGGAATTTCCCCAGCGGGGAACCCGATCCCCTAACGGGGAATCTCCGAACCTTCCCCGATTATTTGAGTAGGGGATAGGGTAGGGTATGGGGCTTTAAAATCCCTGTGGGTTAGGGGATGGAAATGGCATCCCCGACCCCGCCCCGCTCCGTTGTCATATCTATCAGGAGCACAATATTCAGTATGGCCGGTGATTGTGATCCCGTATAACTTGCCACCCTCGATGTGCATGAAAGACCTTGTGATTTTTTTAACCGTGATCATTCCTGGTTCGAAGAGTCCAAAACAGAAATTGGATGTGTATTTGCAACCACTTATCGCAAAGTTGAAAAAATTGTGGACTGATGGTGTTATGACTTGCGATATATCAAGGAAACAGAAATTCATGATGTGCATAATTTGGACGATCATTGGGTTCAATACACCACAACCGGCGGCTTTACATCCCGACGGCGCCCACATAGTCCCGAAACATAGAAATCCATTGGATGAATTGACAAACGACTTTTCCCATCTATAATGATCTTTGAGTTCAAATCTTGCAATAAGTTTCACCCCTTCATCATATTCTTTTGCATCAAAGTCGTTTATATGATACATTTCGAGATTTTCACGACGAATAAAAGAAACACAGATAGGGTTTGGAAGGAATTTGAAAGAGGAAGAATAATGATCTAAAATCAAACTATTCCAAGATTTACAAACGAGACTGATAAATGAAAGATTAACGATTGAGAATTTGGAGAAAATAACCTGAATAACATCAATTGAAAGCTTTGAGTTTATGTTAATAAAGGTTTCATTCACTTTTGTCTTTGATCTCCTTTTTCCCATTGCTCCGATGAAGAAAACGGCTAGACCTATGAGAAACCAAATATAAATTGAATGTTACTTCTTAATTTTTTTATATGTAGTTTTTCAGTTAAGAATTTTAATTCGAATACTTTTTTTTTTCCCAACTCGAATACTTTAATCATTATTTACAACGTAATCTCCTAATAGCTAAACCTATCATATTAATAATTTAAAAAAAAAAAAATCAAAGTTCTTACCATTTTTTTTATAATGGCACTTTAATATATTTTTAATCAAACTCAAAGTAAAATTATTAGTTTTATATTTTATTTGTAATTTAATTAATAAAATATGAAACTAAGAGACATGATGTTCTAATTATCTTTTATAATCACAATTTATCTCTTATTTTAGTAGGCTACGTATTTATATTTTATGTCATTATTTTTAATTTTATTTTTGAATCAAATTGAAAATTTAGGTTAATTCTCTAACGTTTGTTATAAAATTTTCACCATAACTTAAAAAAGTCATAATTGATAATTAATTTTTATATTTATAGTCATAAAAACTAATAACATATGTAAACTGTATATGCATAAATGATATCAAATAACAATATTTAAACCAAAAAACATTGAAATCTTAACATAAAATATTTTCCTATTTAGTTTACTCTCATAGATATATTTTCCTTATATATCTTATTTCATAGGATACTTATCTTATTCCCTTAGATAATTATATTTTCCCATTTAAATTATATTTTCCTATTTAGATTATTTTATTCGTATTTATAAAGGTTAGTTTTTCTATATAAACAATGTATAGGTTTAACATTTGAAAACGAAGAAAATTGAATACAATATAGTCTTCAACATCTTTTCTTTTTCTTTTTTCTTTACTTTTATCAAATCTCTTAATTACCTTAATAATTCATATCTTAACGTTATGGCCTCTTGTACTCCTTCTGTAACGTCCCGTTATTTTGAAGTGAATTTTATTTATTTAATGTTATTTATTTATTTATTTATTTCAATTTAAGTATTTAGTTTAATTATTATTTTGTAATTTCGATTTTAGTAGTTAATTTCGACCGAAATTCGTTTTAATCGTTTTAATGCTCTAAATTCGTTTCGGTGACATTAATAATTATTAATAGGCCAATTAATAATTATTAATCACCTTTAGATTTATTTAAGAGCATCGGGTTTCGATTTAGAAGTCAAAAGTCATAAAAGGACGCAACCGTCATTTCCAATTTCTTAAAATATCTAAATTCACTATTCATTTATCTTTAAAAATCCAAAATTGACAAGATTACTTCATTTTTTCCTCTCCTTCTCTTTTCTTCCACCGTGACCTTCATTTCCTCCATTGATGAAGTTTTTATTTTCTTCGTTTCTCATTCGTTTCTCGATGGATCGGCTTGATTTCGGTTGTGTTGGATTGGTAGGGACGAGGGCTACCTATCCAACCTACCTTTCAAGTTTCCCGTTCTCTAAGGGAAGTCCCAAAAAGTAAGTTTTCAAAACTTTTTAGGTGGTTTTGTTCGTTTTTGATTATAAATGAGATTTGAAGTTGAAATCATGAATTTCTATCATGAAAAATGACGATTTTGAGCCCGGATTTTCGAAAAACACTATTCACCCGAAAACACTATTCACCCGAGACACTATTCATCCGAAATCACTATTCACCCGAAATTGCACATTTGTTCGCATATTAGTTATGAATTGTAATATGTTGTACAATCGGTGAATTGTAGGTGCAATTGCTCGGTGGTTGTTTCGTGGAAATTGGAGATTTGGAATTATTTGGCTAAGGTGAGAATGATTAGAATTTAAAGTAACTATAGAAAGCAAATAAGTACGTTGATTTGTAGAATCGGAACTAAGACTAGAATCCAACCTAAGGTTAGAGGATGTGAGATAGTGCCTTAGGATTTGAAGTTAATCCTTTAGGCGAGAAACTTAGGATTTCTTGTTGAAAACCTCGAATCTTAGAAGATTCTAAGTTAGATTAGTTTCGGAGTTTAGAATGGTTCACTTGGAAGTTTAGAATCCTTGAAAGTTTAGGTTAATCGTTATGTTTTGACCTTTACTTTTATTATTGTTAGCGGAGTTCGATCGATAAATCGTTCATCCGGGATTCTATCTATGTTACTTTATGCCCTTTACTTTATGTTCTTTACTTTATGCCGCTTTACTTTATGCTTGTTTCGGTTATTTAATAATCGTACTTTACTTTATTTATTATATTATAACATCTCGCATCATTGAAAAGAGAAAAGAAAAGAATGAAAGGAACGGTGGATGAGTGGATACCCACGTTACCTTCATGCATAAGGTTGAATGGTGGATGAGTGGATACCCACATTACCTTCATCATGCATAAGGTTGAATGGTGGATGAGTGGATTCCCACATTACCTTCATACATAAGGATAAGGGTGGATAGTTTGTAAAAATCCACATTACCTTCATTTCATGCATAAATGGCGAATGCGTAACCTACGGGATGTACTCATTACTTTTATGCATATGATAGACGAGAAAGAAAGTCGAGATGTTATATTTTATGCAAAGTCATTTACTTTTATTACTTTATGTTATAACAAGTTAATGGATGAACAATCTAAGTGTGCTAGTTTGTATCATCAATTGGAGAATATGGAATAAAATTACCTAGACTTTGGTGAATTCTAGGAAAGATTGTGTCGATTAATTGGACACAAATCGAAATGCGAGTTTGAGGTCTATTCTTACTTTTTATTCTTATTATTCTCACTGGGCTTAAGTTGTTAGCTCATGATATTACAAACATTTCAGGTAATGTTTGGGATCGTGGAAGAGGAGCAGTGCGCGCTTGATCGAGAGGATGATGATGATGATGGAGATGGACTATGTGTTATGTAAAATCTATGTACATGGTTTTGTGAACTTTATATCATTTTGATGATTTGTATTTTGTAATTAGCTCATAAGAGCTTATTGTCGTTGATTTATGATTTTAATCATTTTGAATTCCTGGATAGGAACTTAATGTTCCTTGTGTATTTTAGATTTTGAAATTAAGATGTAAACAGGTTTTGGCCAGCAAATTTTCAAACATAACCACGCCAAATTTTCTTAAAATAAAAGACTTCCGCTGTTTTCTCTGATTTAATTTATTTAAAAGTGACGGGTCGTCACAGCTTCACTTTTGTACCTTCCCTTGGCTGTCTATAAAACTCTATTTTGTATGACAAACGTCAACCCAAACATCTCCAAAGAAGGATACTACTCATTATCATCAAAAGAATATTTGAACCTAATTAAAATTACATTAGAAAACAGAATAAAATAAATTAAAAAACTAACCAATAATAAGAAAATGTTCCTTGTTTTTGTGATGTTCTCAATCATCATCATAGTTGAAGGAATCAAAATTAGGAGACTGAATTTGGACAAGTGAACTAAAAGAATCCCTTGTTTTTTTTTCTATAATTTTTTGAATCCTCTCATTCTTTGAATCATATAAGATCAAATACCGGGGTAGAACAAAAAATAAAATCTCTCCATTCTCATAGACTTTGATAAGATGAAGTGGCTCGTTACTCTCCCAACATATATGTTTTGGTATGTTTTTAACAACAAAATCTCTTCTCCAAGACACTTCCCCTTCATCACTTATCATTTTCCATACCTCAATCTCACAAGGATGATTCCATCTATAAAAATTTGCATAGAGATGGCCATTAAACTCTTGAATGTGTTTAGATTTAGAATAATTCGAGTCGACATCTGGAAGAGAAATTGCTTCAAATTTCTCGTTTTCAACGTCAAAACGCCATAAAATTATCATATTTTCTTTTTGTCTTCCAACCCAATAGATAGCTCCATTTAAATAAAAAGTATGAAACAAAATACTTATAAAAGTACGGCTGATATCAAAAGGTGTTAAGTCGACCGACCTCCACCTCCAATCCTCGTTGCGTCCCAATGTGCAAATATCGATGGCCTGGACCTTTAGAGAGCTCATAATGATCATAAGCTTAATCATTTTATATTGCTTCGTCTTAAGGCTGAAACCCAATCCGAAAAGATAAAAACAAGTACTTCCTACTATATTTGTAAGTATTGGAAGTTCTTTATACTCATTCGTCATTGGGTTCAATACAACACAACCGGCGGCTTTATATCCCGGCTGCGCCCACATAGTCCCGAAACATAGAAATCCATTGCATGAATTGACAAACGACTTATCCCATATATAATGATCTTTGAGTTCAAATCTTGCAATACGTTTCATCCCTTCATCATATTCTTTTGCATCAAAGTCGTCTATATAATTCATTTTGAGATTTTCACGAAGAATAAAAGAAACAAAGATGGGGTTTGGAAGTAATTTGAAAGAGGAAGAATAATGATCTAAAATCAAACCATTCCAAGATTTACAAACGAGTCTGCAAAAAGGAAGATTAACGATTGAGAATTTGGAGAAAATAACCTGAATAACATCAATTGAAAGCTTTGAATTTATATTAATAAAGGTTTCAAGACTTTTAGGCTTCTTTCTTTCTTTCTTTTTCTTCTTTGATCCTCTTTTTCCCATTGCTCCAATGAAGAAAACGGCTAGACCTATCTATGAGAAACCTAAAAGAAATTGAATGTTACTTTTTTTATAGTTTTTTCAATTAAGAATTTTAATTTCAATTCGAACACTTTAATCATTTATCTTCAACATTATCTTTTTTTTTTCTCTGAAGTAGTAAACATTAATTATCTCTTTATAGTTAAACTTATTAAATTAATAATAATTAAAAAAAATTAAAAATTCAAAGTCGTTACAAATTAATAAATCATACCATCAGTGACTGATTTAGAACTAGAATTTAGATCAAGGGACGTAATATGAATGATAGTGAAAAAATTAATCAATTCAAATATGAACATATTTATATTTATCAAAAGTAATATTTTTTTTTATTATGAATAACTTTTTGTACTAAAAAAATATAAAATTACATATTTTTTTTAAAATGAATCAATCTCTAGTTATATCAATTACTCAATTTTACTTTTTTAAAAAATCAATTATAAGAAAAATAGGTAGTGAGAATTATTGAAATCAATTGAAAATAATTATATTACATAAGAAAATTAAATCTAGTACCATAAAAATTGGTCAAAGAAATTAAAATTTGGTAATGTGTATTAATTTTTTATATTAATATTTTATTTTTGATAATTCTATATAGTAAAAAAAGTTATGAAAAAAAACCTTAAGATGGGGGGCACGTGCCCCCTGTCCTTAGTGGGATTCGTCCATGCATACCCTTGAGGTTTTAAATTATTACAATAAAACTCTTGCCCTTCAATGCCATAATTTTTTTTTAGTTATAACTTATTCGTTTGAACTCCGATTCGAATGATTCAATGTATTTTATTATCATCAAAATACTAAGTATGATTTACAACGTCATGGTCACTTCAAAATCGTTAATAAATAAAAGAGCTTGTTATCATCAAAATACTAAGTATGATGATTTAGAAGTTTTGAATCAATCTTAATGTAGAGCCTTTTAATGATGATTTCAAAACATGTTGATTCATCAGAATCAGAGTTGAAACAAAGTTACGGCTAAAAAAATTAATGGCGTTGAAGCGGATATGTCTCATTGAAATAATTTGGAACCAATTTATTTATAACACCACTTTTATAAATTTGTAATGATCAAACTCATAGTAAAATTATTGGAAAATTCTACAGTGCATGGACTAAAAATCACTCTATGTTACCGAGAGTCAGTTACAGTAGTTATTGTGTATTTATTTTAATTATTTAAATAAATTAAAAATTAAAAAATAGAGTTGTACTCAACAGAAATTTTTAAAAATTTCTTTGGGTTTCCCTCAATCAATGGACTCATTTTTTTCCTAACTATCAACTCTATCATCTCTCTTTCAAATTTTCATAGTCATTTGAAGATCCAGGTATGTCATGATTGATTTCTTTATTAGATTTTTAAATTTGGTGTTAGATCACATATACAATCACAAATATAATGTTTCCAGGTTTTGCGATCACACAAACAATATAGTTAATCACGAAATTATACTTATAAGGATATAGGATCACATGTATACACTACAAAAAAAACAGCGTATTTGCGACCAGGAAATTACGACCAGGAGAGTCGTAATTGACCAAAATACGACCCAAAATACGACCAGAATTACGGTAGCCAAAAAGTGGGTCGTAATGCAATATTTTGTGACTCGGGAGACATATAACTACGACTAAATTGCGACCAACAAGTTTTTGGTTGTAAAAAATTCAACCATACATATTAGGACCTCATGGTAGCAATATTTGCTACTCTGTGGTCGTATTTAAGTAGCCAAAAATTACGACCAAAGAGTAGCAATATTTGCTACAGTCTAGTCGTAATTTTGGGCCTATAATTACTACCATCTGGTCGTAAATGTCAAATTAAAAATTGTAAATATTTGCGACCCAGGGTAGTAAATATATATTTTTTATTTATTTAAAATAACATAATTTTTATTAATGCAATATTAATAATTATTTATTATAAAAAAAACAAAAATAATTCGTATACAACCGAAAATGAATTACTAAAATATATAATTATAAACCAAAATAATTTGTATACAACCAAAATTGGATTACTAAAATATATAATTAGAAAACCAGAATAATTCATATACAATCAAAAAGAAAAAGTAAATGAAAAAACTAAGGTGGTGGTGGGGGTGGGGGCGCTGAAGATGAAGGGTCGGGGTCATTCAGGCCACGAATAGCGAAGAATGCAGCTAAAGCAGCTGCAACCTGCTCCTGGACCTGCGCGCTGACCGAAGTACGGATATCCTGGACCGAATCACGCATCGCCTGGACCTCTTATTGGAGCTGCTGGACCTCCTCACGCAGCTCCCTCTCAACAGTATTGTTCCTCCGCTGTGAGCTGCTCTCAGGTCGAGGTACGTCTGCGTATAGACGTCTCCTGTAAGATCCAAGGCCAGGAACAAATCCATTTGGCCGAACAACACCTGCCGCTTCTAAGAATTCTTCATGCTGATCTTCCTGTGTCGGCTGGGAGTCTTCAGACGGCAAGTGCTGAGACAATGTGTCTCTAAAACGGTCCTGTTCAAATTATAAGTAAAACATAAATGTTTTAGTTAGAATATATGTTTTAGTAAATAGAAAAGTACAATATAAGGGTAGACAAAACATTACCTGAACCGCTTGCGCCTTGTCATCCACAATAGTCCCGTCCTTTTTTGTGTGAATAACTAAGTGTAACTCATCGGGTGGGACTGGACGTCCAAGCTTTTCTTCCTAAAAAAATATAAAACAAAGAAATATATATTATTGTAAACGATTTAAACTAAAATTAGTAATTATTTAGAAAAATAAAACAAAATGTACATATGCATACTTACCAATAGACGACGGTGGTCATCCTGAGGACGGGCCCCGCCAATGTGGAGAGTAGGGTTGTGTTAGGAATGGTGTCCTAGAACTTGTAATTATTTAATTATAATAATTTATTTTGAATAAATTAAATAAATAAACATAAGTTCTTTATATTATCTAGATTGATTCAATTGACGATATTAGGAATATATGGAAATATATAAATATCAAACATTCAAATAGTAAACCCTAAGTTACTCTTATGAAATCCGACTTAGTATGTGAGTCATACAAGAGGATTAAAGTCGAGATGAGTAACTTAAAAGTGTCTACAGTAAATGGATAACGTTTGGGAACCTTATCCTGGTAACACTGTTGATAGCTTCGCATTTTGTTTATAGACAAATGATCTAATCCTGATCATTCATGTGGGAGACATGAAATGGAAGTATCATATACAATGTTGATTGTATAAGACAGGACCATGATGTTCGATCAAATTTCTCCTTAGTACCGTTTACAAGAAATGATCGAATATCAAACTAAGTTTATCAACCGTGATAGATCTCAATTCTGAGTGAAATGCGGACTCCTATTTGTGGAGTTATGTTCTTTGATTCACATAGTTGAGAGCGATCTGTAAGAACGCTCAATACACTCCTGTTTTGGGAACATGACTAGATAAGTAGCTGGGAACTCATTTTCACGAGATGGAATTGAAGGATGATTTACTAAACTAGCGGAAATTTATTTAGTAAACTTATTAACATTTAATAACGGATCTATTAATATCATGCAATTTGTGAAAAAAACATGTAGATTCATGCTTTAAATTTCGAAAATTAAAATCAAAACTTACATTGACTGATTAATGGAGAATCGGTTGGAGGTTTCTTTACAGCATCAAATCCTCAGCAACACCGAATCTTCTACGCTATATCCCGATCGATCAAACGAAATCCGATTGTGGGATCGAACTTTAGAAGAAATTGGGAAGAAGAAAAAAATATTTTCTTCCCAATGATAGTGGGAAAATCGGCTAAGGAGGGAGGAGAAGAGGAAGAGAGAATTCCGAATTTCTAAGGAATTGAATTGTGTGATTTATGAATGACCCAACCCTCCTATTTATAGAAAAATAGGAATCCTAATCCCATTAGGATTAATCTATAAAGATAAATACAAAAAGAAAAAAGATTATCTCTTTCCTTTATCTTGCAATTTCGAAAATGCCATAGATAAATAGGAGATTATTTTCTTTTCTTTATTTTATTTATCTTGGGTAAATAAATCTATATAATTATTATAGGATATAATTCAAATAATTATCTCCTACAAATTATCTATGAAGGCCAAAATTAATAATAAATAATTAATAAATCAAATTTATTTAATTAATTATTTTGGGCCAATTTCAATTGGGTTCATTAATCCAATTGGGCTTGAAACTCTCTCTTAAATTAATAAGTCCAACTTAATTAATTTATTTATTAATTACCATTTAAATAAAATATTTTATTTAAACAATTAATAATATTAATATTTTCTCCCGACTAAATATTATCAAATTATATTTAATTATTAATTTCCATTTAAATAATTTTCATTATTTAAATAATTAATAATAAATATTTTAATTATTAATTTACATTAAATAAACTCATTATTTAATTAATAATTTTATTGATAACATTTTATTATTAATTATTAATTCCGTTCAAATAAAATTTATTATTTAAACAATTAATAATTGTTAATTAATTTCAAATTATTAATTACCATTTAAATATACTCAATATTTAAATAATTAATAATATCTAATTAATAATATGTCATTATTAATTTCATGTTTAAATAAACTCATTATTTAAACAATTAATAATGTTTATATTAATTACCGTTTAAATATACTCAATATTTAAACAATTAATATTGCCTATTTTAAGTAATTCACTTTACTTAAAAATTTCCATTTCTTCTACTTGATTTCGCGACTACGATATTTGGGCTAGCATAGGGACCCGATGGACCTATAGATCATGGGCTTAATAATTAGTCAATTAATTGATTAACTCATAATCGTTAATTACTTATTATCTAACTATGAATAATTCCACTATAGATTCATAGTTGAACTCCCCTCACTATAGATGAGTTATGTCCATTTAGTTTATCTTTATTTATATCTGTGATATTATCCTTCACGTGGAACCCTCATAATTACAGCGGATAAATTTACCGTTTTGCCCCTGTAATTACCGCTTTATCCTTGTGTTCCCGCTGATTCTCCAATGAACATTATCTTTAGTCGAACTAGAGATAATATACTTGTGATCAATAGAAGTCGTGGCGCCACTTGTTCATGTCTCGAATCGGGACATCAAGGGAGTTTCCTAAAGTTCCTAAAATGTTTAGGTATCGCACTGATACCGTTAATTTATAGGAAAGTTATGAATTCCATCTCGTGAAAATGAGTTCCCAGCTACTTATCTAGTCATGTTCCCAAAACAGGAGTGTATTGAGCGTTCTTACAGATCGCTCTCAACCATGTGAATCAAAGAACATAACTCCATAAATAGGAGTCCGCATTTCACTCAGGATTGAGATCTATCACGGTTGATAAACTTAGTTTGATATTCGATCATTTCTCGTAAACGGTACTAAGGAGAAATTTGATCGAACATCGTGGTCCAGTCTTATACAATCAACATTGCATATGATACTTCCATTTCATGTCTCCCACATGAATGATCAGGATTCGATCATTTGTCTATAAACAAAATGCGAAGCTATCAACAGTGTTACC
The DNA here is from genome assembly GCA_028015215.1 of Gynostemma pentaphyllum. Classification (NCBI taxonomy): domain Eukaryota; kingdom Viridiplantae; phylum Streptophyta; class Magnoliopsida; order Cucurbitales; family Cucurbitaceae; genus Gynostemma; species Gynostemma pentaphyllum. The sequence continues at coordinate 58,076,668 of CM051351.1, read as the reverse complement.
AGGATAAGGTTCCCAAGCGTTATCCGTTTGATGTAGACACGTTTAAGTTACTCATCTCGACTTTAATCCTCTCGTATGACTCACATACTAAGTCGTGATTTCATAAGAGTAACTTAGGGTTTACTATTTGAATGTTTGATATTTATATATTTCCATATATTCCTAATATCATTAATTGAATCAATTTAGATAATATAAAGAACTTATGTTTATTTATTTAATTTATTCTTAATAAATTATTATTATTAAATAATTACAAGTTCTAGGACACCATTCCTAACAGGAATTCATAACTTTCCTATAAATTAACGGTATCAGTGCGATACCTGAACATTTTAGGAACTTTAGGAAACTCCCTTGATGTACTGATTCGAGACATGAACAAGTGGCGCCACGACTTCTATTGATCACAGAAGTGACTTATCTCTAGTTCGACTAAAGATAAAGTTCATTGGAGAATCAGCGGGAACACAAGGATAAAGCGGTAATTACAGGGGCAAAACGGTAAATTTATCCGCCTGTAATTATGAGGGTTCCACGTGAAGGATAATATCACAGATATAAATAAAGATAAACTAAATGGACATAACTCATCTATAGTGAGGGGAGTTCAGCTATGAATCTATAGTGGAATTATTCATAGTTAGATAATAAGTAATTAACCGATTATGTGTTAATCACTTAATTGACTAATTATTAAGCCCATGATCTATAGGTCCATCGGGTCCCTATGCTAGCCCAAATATCGTAGTCGCGAAATCAAGTAGAAGAAATGGAAATTTTAAGTAAAGTGAATTACTTAAAATAGGCAATATTAATTGTTTAAATATTGAGTATATTTAAACGGTAACTAATATAAACATTATTAATTGTTTAAATAATGAGTTTATTTAAACATGAAATTAATAATGAAATATTATTAATTATACATTACTAATTATACATTATTAATTATTTAAATATTGAGTATATTTAAATGGTAATTAATAATTTGAAATTAATTAACAATTATTAAATGTTTAAATAATTAATTATATTTAAACGGAAATTAATAATTGAAATTAATTAAATTAATAATAAAATATTGTCAATAAAATTATTAATTTATGGAAATTAATAATTATAATATTTATTATTAATTATTTAAATAATGAAAACTATTTAAATGGAAATTAATAATTAAATATAAATTGGATAATATTTAGTCGGGAGAAAATATTAATATTTTTAATTGTTTAAATAAAATATTTTATTTAAATGGTAATTAATAAATAAATTAATTAAGTTGGACTTATTAATTTAAGAGAGAGTTTCAAGCCCAATTGGATTAATGAACCCAATTGAAATTGGCCCAAAATAATTAATTAAATAAATTTGATTTATTAATTATTTATTATTAATTTTGGCCTTCATAGATAATTTGTAGGAGATAATTATTTGAATTATATCCTATAATAATTATATAGATTTATTTACCCAAGATAAATAAAATAAAGAAAAGAAAATAATCTCCTATTTATCTATGGCATTTTCGAAATTGCAAGATAAAGGAAAGAGATAATCTTTATTCTTTTTATATTTATCTCTATAGATTAATCCTAATGTGATTAGGATTCCTATTTTCCTATAAATAGGAGGGTTGGGTCATTCATAAATCATACAATTAAATTCCTTAGAAATTCGGAATTCTCTCTTCCTCCTCTCCCCCTTGAGTGCCGATTTTCCCTATTCAAAATTGGGAAGAAAATATTTTTCTTCTTCCCAATTTCTTCTAAAGTTCGATCCCACAATCGGGTTTCGTTTGATCGATCGGGATATAGCGTAGAAGATCCGGTGTTGTTGAGGATTTGATGCTGTAAAGAAACCTCCAACCGATTGTCCATTTATTACTCAATGTAAGTTTTGATTTTAATTTTCGAAATTTAAAGCATGAAATCTACATGTTTTTTTCACAAATTGCATGATATTAATAGATCCATAATTAAATGTTAATTAGTTTACTAAATCAAATTCCGCTAGTTTAGTAAATCATCCCTTCAGGTTGACCAAACGGTTACGCTGGTTCTTTGCAGATAGTCTGACTGCAGCCTCATTCAGCATGCTCGCCAGAAGCCGGGCGTGTTCCTCCTCACTCATCCAGACGGGCCGATTTGCTGCGTTTTTCTTCCGCGCCTGATATAGAATGTCTTTATATCAGAGTTGCATATGTTTATCCCGGAGGGGAAATAACCTCTGATCCGTCACATCTAAACCGATAGTAAATTTACCCTGCAAATATATAAAATGAATACAATTTTACATTAGTAAATTTTTTAAGGAAAAAAAAGGCCAGATATAATATACAGAAAAGAAATTATTTTTACCGTCCAATTGTCGAACAACCTGCTCTTCTTAGGGTATGGAATCTTCGTCCAGTGAAACTCGCTAGGGAGAGGACCACTCTGAAGCACCTCTCGAAACCGTTTTGAAACAGTTTTATGCGGCTGCAATTTGATATTCATAGATTAAACATAATATTGATAAATTTAATTAGATTTCATGATATAAAAGAAATAAATAGAAATATAATTTTAAGAATACGAGTTACTTACTCATCTCCCTCGATCCGAAGTAATGATGGATCACGAGGACGAACGGGAGGTGGAACTGCTGGACCAGGCCCAGAAGCTGAGCCCGATGCTGATCCGGACGCACCTCGAGATGTCCCCTGTGTGTCATGTACTGCATGCGGAGTCTCGACCTGTGTCTCGGGTACTAGTGTAGTTGGAGCTGGGTCCTCGTACTCTATGAGCAGCTCGTCCAACTCTTCAATCGTGGGTGTGCCAGTACCAAACACATCATCATTGTCAGCATCGTGTGATCGAGGAGGATGTCATGCGCCCGTCATGTTTTTGTCTACGGTTGTAAAAAAGAATACTACATTATTTAAATTAATCAAATTTAAATTAATCTAAGTAAAACTAATTTCATATCATTTGAGTAAACTAATCTAACTAAATTCATTAACACTAATCTAATTTAAACTAATTTTATCAAATTAATTAATTAACTAAACTAATTATAAAAAATTAATTAACCTAACGTAATTAGGTAACCTAATTATATAAATTAATTAATTAACCTAAACTAATTAAGTAAACTATAATTATACAAACTAATTAAACTAAACTAAACTAATGACCTAAACTAATAAAAAATTAATTAACCTAACGTAATTAAATAACCTAATTATACAAATTAATTAATTAACCTAAACTAATTAAGTAAACTATAATTTATACAAATGAATTAACCTAAACTAATTAAACGAAACTAATGACCTAAACTAATTATACAAATTAATTACTTAACATAAACTAATTAACCTAAAGTAATTAAGTAAACTAATTAACCTACATTAATTAACTAAACTATAATTATACAAATGAATTTAACCTAAAACAATTAACTAAAATAATTAAACTAAACTAATTAAGTAAGTAATTATTCAAATTAATTAACCTAAACAAATAATGTAACCTAACCGAGCCTAATTCTCTGAATTTAAATTTCAACGAAGTTTTAAAAAGAAAATTTAGATAACTAACCGTTTATTTATGGACGAAAGGAAATCCCGGGATTTGAGAAAAATGAGTGTCGAGGGAATGGAGGTAATGAGTCGGTAGTCGATGGATAGAGATTATACGGGAACGAGGGAAGGGAAAAATAGAACAGAATATGAAAGAAAATAAAGGAAAAAAGAGAAAGGAAAGGAAAAGGAGAATGGGGAGGGGGAGAATCCATCTGCCCCTTTAAATTTTAATTTTTGCGACCAGATGGCCGCAAAACATCATGATGACGGAATGTGGGGAGTCGCGCGTGCAGAACATTATGACCATATGGTCGTATATTTGATTTTGTAATTATGACAAAATGCGATCATCTGGTCGTAAAAAATCAAAATCACCGCAATAAATTTGGTAAATGTTCAAAATTACTGTCACATTTGAGTATATATATGACCAGGTGGTCGTATTTTATTATAACAGTTGTTATTTATTTTTTATTTTGCCGGGGAAAATTACGACCATATGGTCGCAAATATCATTGGGAAAGGAAAAAAATCAACACCTGTCATGACAATTATGACCTAATGGTCGCATGTTGGCCTTGCCAATTACGACCAGCTGATCGCAAATATCATTGGAAAAGGAAAAAAAAATCAACACATGTCATGACAATTACGACTTCATGGTCGCATGTTGACCTTGCCAATTACAACCATATGGTCGTAATTATCATTTTTTTTTAATTTTTTTTTATTTTCTAAATGGAGCAATTAGAAAATTTTACCTTCTTGATTGGAAAGACGATCAACAACTACTACAAATCCTAAATCGAAACACGGTACGACGATCAACGGGCAACCAACGAGCGAAGAACCGGAAATCACCAATGAGGGGGAAGCGATGGCTGCGTGAGAGAGGAGAAGAGCGAAGACTTTTCTATTTCTTTTTTTTTTTTTATAAATGAGCAAACCCTACTCCCTTCATTTCATTCTTTTCAAAATTGATCCTTTATCCTTTCTTCCCAACAAATTTCTAAAGAGTCATTCCCTCGCAATTTGTCTGCCAACAAGCCTATGAATGCATTAAGAAAAATTTTAAATCAAAAATTCAAAACTCGGTATTATTAACTGAAAAATTAATTTTAATCGAAATTTTAAATTACCTTGTAACGGGACGTTACAATTTAACAGAGTTAAATAGTTGGATAAATACAATTTTAAAAAAAGACATGTACAAATAATTTAACAATATACAATACCAAACCATATTTAATATTATGAAACAACGGGAAAAAAAATTAAAAAATAAACTTGTTGCAAAAAAAGAAAAACCAACTATCACGAAAAAAAAATTGTAAATCAATGAATCAGTATGTTATATCGGACTAATGAATCGATGAAGAACAAAGAAACGTAGTTGTCCACATACAAAAACAAGCAAAGAGTAAAAAATGGGAACTTAGAGAAAAAATAAAGAATTACAAACATAGTCAATGAAATAAATTTAGAAAAATTTATAAAAAAGAATAATGGAACATGAAATCAGGGAGTAAGATCCTTAAAAAAAATTAAATAACAAAACAGTTAATTATATGAAATAGATTTGGTAAATTTGAAAAATAATAAATGAATAATGAAATATAAAAAAAAAAATATATATATAATTTAAAAAAGAACAGTTAATTAGAGAGAGAAAACAAAAAATTTAAAAAAAGGATAAAATAGAGATTTTGTAGGGGGATAAAAACCACCAAAAGTGGTCCAAAATAGATACTAATATAATTAATATGGAACACAAATAAATATAAGCTCTGATTTGATTTAATGAGAAAAAATTTCTATAGATAAATGCATTTTTATTTTGAAACTTTTTGGCTTCTCCCATATGAATAGGATGGGTTTTTTTAGGGGATAATCCAGTAGATAGCCTGTTTTGGCTAATCACTAAGTTTTTTTAGCCCATCACCCTTTTTAAGACTTTTTAGCCCATTTTTAGTATGATTTGTATTTATATACCTGATTTGCCCCCTATTTATTATTAATCTTTTTTCCTTTTTATATTTCACCTTCTCTCCCAATTTTTTTCCTTTTTTATATCCCACCTTCTCTCCCTCTCACGCTATCCTCTCTCTCCATCTCATTCATTCAGTTTTAATTTTGCTTTTGCCTTTTCTTTTTTTAAAAAAATCCCCCAATCTGTTGGGATATTATGTTACCCATTTATTTGTCTTTTTATTCCATCTATTCTTTTCTTATTATTTCGAAACCTGATTTCATTTTTTTATCCTCGTTTCGAGCTAGGGTTTTTGGTGTATTTTTTTGTTATTCACGTTTATTTTTTGTGTTTTTTTTAGGGTTTCTTGCTTTTTTTTTCTTCTTCATCTGCGTTTCCTTTTCTTGTTTCAATCATTTTTTCGTTTTCTTTCCAAAACTCATGGAATTTTGCTTTATCGATGATCGTTTGCTTTTCATTCTCCACCATCTAAGTTTTGAAATCGAGATTTGTTGGTAGATCTGGAATAGAAACGGAAGCGAAAAACAAAGTGTGGGCGTCATCAGATCTTGAACAAAGGTTATGATACAAAACTCAGATGGTTGGAGAAAACATAAGTCATTTATCCATCGAAGAAGACGAACTTTTTAGAACCCAGATTTGGTATATTACAATATCGAATCTTATACTGTACATTTTCATCTTTTTTTTTTCATCCAACCATGCCTTATCTCTTTTCGTGTACATTATATTATATTACTTCATTATATCTTTTTCGTACTGTACTTATTATGTACAGTATACTATATTACTTCATTATATTTTTTCGTATTGTATACAATATAATATTGGATATGTGTATTGTATCACTATATATAATATACATCGAAAGATTTTCTTGAAAATTCGCCGGAAAAAAAAGTGTTATCGTTTTTGAAAAGTTAAATTTTTTTTGTTTAAGTTTTTTTTTTTTAAATTTTTGATTTCCTCTCTTATTTTCTTTTATGGTTTTTTAATAATTAATGTTTCCTTGATTTAAGTCTTTTCAAATATTAATTCTCTTTCTTCTTTCCTCTTAATTAAATTTAGTAGGGGTGGTTTGGGTATAGTATTTTACATATCAAATAGGCTATTTTGCCTGAATGGGCCTTAAAGCTTTATTTCTTTAGTTGGTGGGCTATCTACCCATATATCCCTTTTTTTAGCCTAGTTTTGGCCCATAGGCCCATAGAGTAATTCTATTTTGTTAATCTTCGGTTTAGAAAGGCTTTAATGGCTTAAAATTTTATCTATTACTACTTAAAAAATGTGTTAATTGGAGATTTTTTTTTTAATATTAATACTCTCCCACTATTGATAATATATAAATTACCATTATTTCTAAATTTAAATATTAAATATCAACTTATGCTAAATAATAAAGGATTGAAATTATAATAAATACTATTCTAAATATTAAAACAAAAAAAAATAATTATCATACATATTAATAATATAAAATGATTAAATTATAATAAATATCATTCTAAATACTAGAAAAATTATCCGTATTTTTAAAGTATGCTAATTGGAGAAATATTTTTTGGCACTAACACTCTCCCATTATTAGTAAATATCTAAACTAACATTAATTATAACAGAATAAAATTATAACAAGTATCATTCTAAATGCCAAAAAAAAAATTATCATACATATTTAAAAAAAAAAATATTAACATTATAATAAATATCATTCTAAATACTAAAAAAATAGGGTAAAATTCAAATAAGACCCCTGCGGTTTTGTCCAAATGCACGAACACTCCTTGTGGTTTGAAAATGACAATTCATACCCCTGTAGTTCCATATTATTCCAATGAGACCCCTATCTTTCCAACGCCATTAATTTTCTTTTACCCATAACTTCTCCGTTTGAACTCTGATTTAGATGATTCAAGACATTTTGGAATCTTCATTTTGAGATATACGTTATGATCACTTCAAAACTTTGAAATCGTTAATAAATTAAAGCTTTTATTATCAATAAAATATGAGGTATGATTGATCATCAACCCTTTTTGCTACTGATGATTAAGAAGTTTCAAAATAACCATAACAGTAGTGCTCGAAATGAGGATTCCAAAATATTTTGAATAATCAAAATCGGAGTTTAAACAGAGAAGTTATGGCTAAAATAAAATTAATGGCATTGGAGGGAATGAGCCTCATTGGAATAATACGAAATCACGGGGGTATGATTTTCCATTTTCAAACCACAAGCGGTGTTCATGCATTTGAAAAAAACCACAGGAGTCTTATTTGCATTTTATCTAAAAATATATCATAAGTATTTTGAATTAATTATTATACATATTTTGTTATTAAAATTAATAAATAATATTTAAAAGGATTCTTTTAGATTATCATAAGTTTATTCTAATTAACTACAAAAATTAATGTGTGGGGTGATTCTCTCACAGTTGAGCACATGAAGACACATGCTGGATTTCGGTGACTCCGATTAATTGAGAAGAGAAAAGAATAGTCAACAAATTGGTGTGGTATGTGCCAAGTGTTAGGAATGGTGTCCTAGAACTTGTAATTATTTAATAATAATAATTTATTAAGAATAAATTAAATAAATAAACATAAGTTCTTTATATTATCTAGATTGATTCAATTAACGATATTAGGAATATATGGAAATATATAAATATCAAACATTCAAATAGTAAACCCTAAGTTACTCTTATGATATCACGACTTAGTATGTGAGTCATACAAGAGGATTAAAGTCAAGATGAGTAACTTAAACGTGTCTACAGTAAACGGATAACGTTTGGAAACCTTATCCTGGTAACACTGTTGATAACTTCACATTTTGTTTATAGACAAATGATCTAATCCTGATCATTCATGTGGGAGACATGAAATGGAAGTATCATATGCAATGTTGATTGTATAAGACAGGACCACGATGTTCGATCAAATTTCTCATTAGTACCGTTTACGAGAAATGATCGAATATCAAACTAAGTTTATCAACCGTGATAGATCTCAATCCTGAGTGAAATGCGGACTTCTATTTGTGGAGTTATGTTCTTTGATTCACATAGTTGAGAGCGATCTGTAAGAACGCTTAATACAATCCTGTTTTGGGAACATGACTAGATAAGTAGCTGGGAACTCATTTTCACGAGATGGAATTCATAACTTTCCTATAAATTAACGGTATCTGTGCGATACCTCAACATTTTAGGAACTTTAGGAAACTCCCTTGTTGTACTGATTCGAGACATGAACAAGTGACGTCACGACTTCTATTGATCACAGAAGTATCTTATCTCTAGTTCGACTAAAGATAAAGTTCATTGGAGAACTAGCGGGAACACAAGGATAAAGCAGTAATTACAGGGGCAAAACGGTAAATTTATCCGCCTGTAATTATGAGGGTTCCACGTGAAGGATAATATCACAGATATAAATAAAGATAAACTAAATGGACATAACTCATCTATAGTGAGGGGAGTTCAGCTATGAATCTATAGTGGAATTATTCATAGTTAGATAATAAGTAATTAACTGATTATGTGTTAATCACTTAATTGACTAATTATTAAGCCCATGATCTATAGGTCCATCGGGTCCCTATGCTAGCCCAAACATCGTAGTCGCGAAATCAAGTAGAAGAAATGGAAATTTTAAGTAAAGTGAATTACTTAAAATAGGCAATATTAATTGTTTAAATATTGAGTATATTTAAACGGTAATTAATATAAACATTATTAATTGTTTAAATAATGAGTTTATTTAAACATGAAATTAATAATGAAATATTATTAATTATACATTATTAATTATTTAAATATTGAGTATATTTAAATGGTAATTAATAATTTGAAATTAATTAAAAATTATTAATTGTTTAAATAATTATATTTAAACGGAAATTAATAATTAAAATTAATTAATTAATAATAAAATGTTATCAATAAAATTATTAATTAAATAATGAGTTTATTTAATGGAAATTAATAATTAAAATATTTATTATTAATTATTTAAATAATGAAAATTATTTAAATGGAAATTAATAATTAAATATAAATTTGATAATAGTTAGTCGGGAGAAAATATTAATATTATTAATTGTTTAAATAAAATATTTTATTTAAATGGTAATTAATAAATAAATTAATTAAGTTGGACTTATTAATTTAAGAGAGAATTTCAAGCCCAATTGGATTAATGAACCCAATTGGAATTGGCCCAAAATAATTAATTAAATTTATTTATTATTTTATGATGATAATTTCGGCCATGCCATGTATTTTGAGGAGATAATTGTTTGAATTATATCCTAAAATAATTACATAGATTTATTTACCCAAGATAAATAAAATAAAGAAAATAAAATAATCTCCTATTTATCTATGGCATTTTCGAAATTGCAAGATAAAGGAAAGAGATAATCTTTATTCCTTTTATATTTATCTCTATAGATTAATCCTAATGTGATTAGGATTCCTATTTTTCTATAAATAGGAGGGTTGGGTCATTCATAAATCACGCAATTCAATTCTTTGAAAATTGAAAAATCTCTCTTCCTCCTTTTCTCTCCCTTTGCCGATTTTGCTATTCAAAATTGGGAAGAAAATATTTTTCTTCTTCCCAATTTCTTCTTAAGTTCGATCCCACAATCGGATTTCATTTGATCGATCGGGATATAGCGTAGAAGATCCGATTTGCTGAGGATTTGGTGCTGTAAAGAAACCTCCAACCGATTCTCCATATTTTACTCAATGTAAGTAAAGGGTTTTAATTTTTCGAAAAACAAGCATGAATCTACATGTTTTTATCACAGCATCAAATGGAAAATTGTTTTTAGATAAATAAAAACACTTCAAAAATCGTCACAAACTCACTCAACATGAGTTTTCAACTTTACGTTCTATTTGGTTCCTATGCTTTTAAACTAGACAAAAATACCTCGAGTTTTAGTTAAGCGTTCTATTTGGTCCCTACCATTAAATTTCTGTTAAATAACTAACAAATTTCTGACATGGCATTCTTTATTAATTTTATATTCTTTACACCTACTTATGTGGCATTTTTTAAATGATGTGGTGTATATTTAGTATCTATATTATTATTTTCTCTTATGTAATATTTTATATTAATTCATTTTTGTAGGGTAAAATATCATTTCCCTACACTTTTACTCATGTTACACTTTCACTCATGTTTCATTTTCATCCCTAAATTTTTAAAAGTTACATTTTCGTCCCTAAACTTTATGATTCGTTTCGTTTTATTCCTTATGTATGTTTTTTTTTCTATCTAAGACACTACCGGAGAGTGTATGTGAAATGTAATTGATGATGCAACATTATATAAATAAACAATGAGGTTAAATCACATGGAAATATGAATATATAGTATGGTTTAAGACTGGAATTATGGAGAAAAATATGACATTAACCTATAAATTCGTTTTTCTATGGTATTCGTTTTATATTTCTATAATGTGACATCATCAAATAGATGTCTTATAACCCCTTCATTAGTGTCCTAGATGGAAAAAAAAAGAATGAAGGACAAAAACGAAACGAATAGTAAAATTCAAAGACGAAAAATAAAAATTTTGAAACTTTTGAGGCGAAAATGAACACTGAGTGAAAGTTCACGAAATAAAATGGTATTTTACCTTTTTTTAATCTCTCCTCATCACCTTATTTCTCTCTCCCCACCATCACCTTCTTATCTCACCTATCTCATGAGGAACAGTTCATGGTCATGGAAAAACCCTCACCAACACTTTGTTAATTTATTAAAGGGAAAAAGACACTTTTGGTCCTTGAGTTTTAAAAACCGACACTTTAATCCGTTAAATACTTAACTGAAAAGTGACTTTGCATTAATATATTTATTTTATTTATGATATGGCATATTTTTATTGACTTGGCATGATTAATGAGTTTTATATTATTATCTTTTTATATGTGAAATTTAAATAAATATTTTATTATTTCATTTAACTTATCTCCCCTCTTATCTCTCTTCTAAAAGCCTCAACCATTGTAAAAAAAAGCAAAACATTTCAATTCATACCCAGAAATTCCAAAACTCCATTAACGCCGCCACGAAGATCCATTTCCGGCGAATTCTAAAAATTTCAAAAATTTATCAAACACAAAACTTATCAAACATATTATAGATTTATTCTTTCTCTTTTATTCACGTATCTAAACTTTTTTATACCTTTTACAAAGGTATGAACACCATGATGTGGTTCGAAAATAACAAATCATACCTTTAATGACCGATCTAGAACTAAAGTTAAGGAGGGGCATAATATGAATGATAGTGAAAATAAATTAATCAATTCAAATATTAACATATTTATATTTATCAAAAAATATTACTTTTGATTCAAAAGTAATATTTTTTTTTAATATGAATAACCTTTTGCACTAAAAAAAAATATAAAATTACATATTTTTTAAAAATTAATCAATCTCTAGTTTATAACAATTACTCAATTTTACCTTTTAAAAAAATCAATTATAAAAAAAATAGGTAGTGAAAATTATAGAAATCAATTGAAAATAATTATAATACATAAATAAGAAAATTAAATTAAAATCTAGTACCATAAGGGATATCGTCGTCGTGTTCGTGTACTGCACCTTTTTGGGATTCATGAGCCAAAAAGCCGAGAGTGGTGACCACAATGAAACCTTTTATTTGATGTTCCCTGTTTTTGTCTCGTGGCCGCCGCGGCGACAACGGGAGATTTTATTTTCTCTCTTTATTTATCTTTATATAGCTTTTACCTTTAATTTAACTTAGATGCAATTTTATAAATATGGGGTATTAGCCAGAGTAAGAAATACTATTCTTCAAAATCTATATAAGTCGAATCCCAACTATATTAAGATTTCTATTCATATATGAATCATTGAATACAAATAAATTTTAAAAAAAGTATAGAATTTTCGCACCAAAATCAAGTTTTGTTGTCATTCGTCTTTCAATTCAAAGCTTCTTCATCAGATCTCAATGGCTTTTTGCATTCAAGAACATCTCAAACTTTTTTTCTTTTATAGATTTCTCCATCGCTTAAAAATGGTCATTTGGGAAAATGCAATCAAAGGCATGCTCTCGAAGATTTGGATTGAGAGGAACAATAGAATTTTCAACGATAAAATTAACGATCAATTAGCTATTTGGGATGTTCTTCATTACAAGGTTTACGTTTACCTTTGCAGCTCCTCTTCTAATCATTTATTCAAGTTTAACAATTTTTGCATCAATGGAAATTGGAGGAACTTTTGCTTGTGTTTTTACTAGTTCTCTTTTGCTTGTCTGAATTTGGAGAAAATAACCAGAATAACATCAATTGAAAGCTTTGAGTTTATGTTAATAAAGGTTTCAAGACTTTTAGGCTTCTTTCTTTCATTCTCTTTTCTCTTTGATCTTCTTTTTCCCATTGCACCGATGAAGAAAACGGCTAGACCTATGAGAAACCAAATATAAATTGAATGTTACTTTTTTTTTCATAGAGTTTTTCAATTAAAATTTTAATTCGAATACTTTTTTTTCCTAATTCGAATACTTTAATCATTATTTACAACGTAATCTCTTAATAGCTAAACTTATCATATTAATAATTTTTTTTTAAAAAAAAAAAAATCAAAGTTCTTAACTTTTTTTTATAATGGCAATTTTTAATATTTTTAATCAAACTCAAACTCAAAGTAAAATTATTAGTTTTATATTTTATTGGTAATTTAATTAATAAAATATCAAACTAAGAGACTTTTTTTTGTGTGTCCATGATGTTCTAATTATCTTTTATAATCACAATTTATCTCTTATTTTAGTAGGCTAAGTATTTATATTTTATGTCATTATTTTTAATTTTATTTTTGAATCAAATTGAAAATTTAGGTTAAATCTCTAACGTTTGTTATAAAATTTTCACCATAACTTAAAAAAGTCATAATTGATCATTAATTTTTATATTTATAGTCATAAAAACTAATAACATATGTAAACTGTATTTGCATAAATGATATCAAACAACAATATTTAAACCAAAAAACATCTCAAAAAAAAAAACCCAAAAAACATTGAAATCTTAACATAAAATATTTTCCTATTTAGTTTATATATTTTCCTTATATATCTTATTTCATAGGATACTTATCTTATTCCGTTAGATAATTATATTTTCCCATTTAAATTATATTTTCCTATTTAGATTATTTTATTTTTATTTATATAGGTTAGTTTTTCTATATAAACAATGTATAGGTTTGACATTTGAAAACGAAGAAAATTGAATACAATATAGTCTTCAACATCTTTTTTTTTTCTTTACTTTTATCAAATCTCTTAATTACCTTTATAATTCATATCTTAACGTTATGGCCTCTTGTACTCCTTCATTTTTGTACCTTCCCTTGGCTGTCTATAAAACTCTATTTTGCATGAAAACGTCAACCCAAACATCTCCAAAGAAACCAAATTTTTATTAAGAGAAGCTCGTTTAAATTTTTATTTATCTTATTTTTATTATATTATAAAAAAATAAGACATATAAGAAAGAAAAGAAAAATATTAGTGTGTTTAGTGATTTAAAATAGTTTTTTCATATTTGAGTGATTAAAATAAAAGAAAAATTAAAATGTATAAAAAAAAAAAAAAAAGAGGATTCCTTTTTAATACTAATCAATTACATTTTTAAAATGAAATGTATATTGGAAACAGAGACACAATTCGTCTCTAATGGAGATAGGATTCCATAACATTGAATGAATAGAGACACAATTCGTCTCTAATGGAGATATGATTCCATAACATTGAATGAACAAAGACACAATTCGTCTCTAATAGAGATAGGATTCCATAACATTGAATAAACAGAGACATAATTCGTCTTTAATGGAGATAGGATTCCAGAACATTCAATAAACAGAGACACAATTCGTCTCTAATGGGGAAATCATTAGTTCAATGGATATTTTCCATATAGAGACGCGTTTCGTCTCTATTTGGAAATCAAATACTTCACAAGATATTTTAAATAAGTAGAGACACATTTCGTCTCTAAATGAAATAGGAAGGCGCGTTAGTGAAAATTTTGGCGGTTTATTAAAATTTTAAGAATAATTAGAGACAAAGTTCGTCTCTAATTTATTAATGATGTATGACGTGGAAAGTGCTTTGAAATGCCCGCCTGCTTTCTTTTCCCATTAGAGACGAAATTGGTCTCTAAAAGCGAATTAAAAGGGGTCAACAGACCCCCTTCATTTCCCTGACCTTTCTTCTTCCTTCCCCTCTGTTTTTCTTTTTCTCCCTCACACAGCCACCACTTCCTCACCCAGCCACCACCACCACTCCATCACCCCCTCTCTGATTTCGTGGAGAAGAAGAAGCGTCGAGTCCACCATCCCGTCAATTTCTCTGATTTCTCCTCTCACAATTCCGTAAATCTTCGATTCTCTCTCAGTTTTTTACTTTTTTTTCATTCTTTGATTTCAACTTATTTATTTCTCTTTATTTTTGATTGGATTGCTTATGCTATTATTATTTTTTGTTTCCTTTGTAATCTGCTGAGAAATGAGTTTTTTTTTCTTCTAATTGGGTATTTAGAATGTGTTTTTAAATATTATAAATATTATTCATATTATCGAAGCTAAATCCAAGAACAAAATATGTTTAAGAAGCTATTAGAAATTGCTAATGTGTTTTTAGATTGGGTTCAATTTAGGGATTAAATTGCTATTTAGAATGTGTTTTTATATTAGGTTCAATTTAGGGATTAAATTGCTAATTGGGTATCTAAGTAACATGTATTCAATTGCTATTTAGAATGTGTTTTTAGATTAGGTTCAAATTTTGGGATTAAATTGCTAATGGTTATGTGATTAGGGATTAAATTGCTAAATATATGATTCTTTAATTTCATTAGTATATATGTTAATTGTTCAAATTTAATTATACTTAATTAGGTTCAATTTCAAATTCTAGTGTTAATTGAATCCATGTTTAGGGATTAAGGATTAGCTTAAGGAATTGCTAATTTGATTTAGTGTGTTTATTATTCAAATTTAGGGATTAAATTGCTAATGGTTATGTGTTTAGGGATTAAATTGCTAAATATATGATTCTTTAATTTCATTAGTATATATGTTAATTGTTCAAATTTAATTATACTTAATTAGGTTCAATTTCAAATTCTAGTGTTAATTGAATCCATGTTTAGGGATTAAGGATTAGCTTAAGAATTGCTAATTTAAATTGCTTTTGGATATTTTTTTTTTGGATGGAAACATTTAATTTGTTTTGGATATTTTATTTTGGATGAAAATATTTATTTCATTTTGTTTTAATTTAAAAAAATTAATATTTAAAAATTAATTTTAAATATTAAATATTTAAAATTAATTTTTAAATATTTTTTTTTTAAATTTACATGCGGCAATAGCGACACAATGCGTCTCTAAATATTTCAAATACATTTTATTAACTTCGTTTAGAGATAAAGTTCGTCTCTAAATCTACTTTATTAGAGACTCAATACGTCTCTGTTTTAGAGACGTAATGTGTCTCCAATATTAGAGACACATCCTCACCCTAATTATAGCGACACATTGGGTCTCTATTTTCAGAGATGTATTTCGTCTCTATTTCTAGAGATGTATTTCGTCTCTATTTTCAGCGATGTATTTCGTCTCTAAATGGTCAACATTTATTAGCGTCCCAATATTTGTTTTGTCTCTAATAGCGATAAATTTCGTCTCTAATATGAAGAAGCGACGCCATTTTTAGAGATGGAATGTTCCGTCTCTAATTTCGTCGCTATTGTTAATTAGAGACGAATTACGTCTCTATACCCGGGTCTCAAAATGCAGTTTTTCTTGTAGTGAAAAAATCATTTGTAAGAAAAATAGGTAGTGAGAATTATAGAAATCAATTGAAAATAATTATAATACATAAATAAGAAAATTGGTTATAAAAATTAAAATTGGGTAACGTATATTAATTTTTTATATTAATATTTTATTTTTAATAATTATATATATAATGAAAAAAATTATTAAAAAAAAAAACTTAAGATAGGGGGGCATGTGCCCCCTTGTTCCTTAGTGGGATTCGTCTCTGCATACCCTTGTGGTTTTAAATTATTACAATAAAACTCTTCCCCTTCAATGCCATAAATTTTCTTTTAGTTATAACTTATTCGTTTGAACTCTAATTTGGGTGATTGTTAACATGGTTTTATATCATAATATTACCCTTAATTTAATTGCTTTTTGATGAGTTTGATGCTACTTTAATTAATTTTTCTATTTTTATGTAGATTTGGAAATATATTTGTAAAATAAGAGAAAATGAGATATTTTGGCAAAAATCAGTCAAGTGAGCCATCGCTTGAGTTGTAGCAAGACACGTTTGACCAATTATGAGAAGTCAAGATTTTAGTCTAGCAACCCATCTCTTGAGAAGTAGTAAGGTGTAACTATCTGCCTAGCGAGCCATCGCTTAACACCTAGAGAGGCGTCGCTCATTCGTTTAAATGAAGGCTTGCGACATTCAAGCGAGCCATTGCTTAAAGTATAGCGAGGTGTCGCTCAAGCCCGAAATCTGCCATCGACTTTTAGAGCCTATATAAAAGGGCTAAAGCTTATTTTTAGGAAGATTCATTCATACTTTAATTCTTTGTGGGCAACAGCTTTGGAGTTGATAATTGGGCGTTTTTCAGCAATTTTCGAGGGAGTCGACACGAGTCTTCAGAGTTTCTTCGTATTTTTATTATTTGTATGTTTTCTAGTTTATTTATTTTGTTGAATTTAATTATGGATAGTTAAATTTCTAATTCTTAGGGGATTGATGTAGCTACTTTATTTTTATGGTTTGAGTATTTAAATTTAGTTTAGAAGACAATTTTAAGATTCTATATAGGGAAAAAGACACTTTTGGTCCCTGAGTTTTGAGTTCGTTTACCATTTAGTCCCTGAGTTTTCAAAATCGATATTTTTACCCCTGAGTTTTAATTTTGTTTTCTATTTGGTCTCTGGTGTCAAAACTCTGTTAAATGTTTAACAGAATATTGATGTGGCATTAAAATAATTATTTTATATTTATTTTATTACTTACTAGTATTATTAAATTAATTTAAATGATGACATGTCAATTTTTGTTTTTAATATAATTTTGGCCTTTCTCTCTCCTCTATTCATCCCATTTTTCTTCTTCCCCCTTTACATCTTTATTTCCATAACCACCACTACAAAACTCATCACCGACGGGGTACCAACACTACAAAAAAAAAAAGTCAAAATGCGACCATCCATTTGCGACCAAGAAAACGTGGTGGTTTTTTGGTGACTATTTGGTCACTTTTTTTTAAGATTGACTCGAAGTGACCATCTGGTTACTTTTTTTGCGACCAGATTGCGACCAACATTAGAAGTAGTCATAAAAAATGGCGCGAACTTATGACGCGAACGAAGCGACCATTTGATCGCCTACAAAAAACGATCAAGTGGTCGCATTTGTGTGACTAAAAATATACCTTGGTAGCAAACAAAAGGAGCGTAATTATGGCGGGAAGGAAGCTACCAACTAGTCGCCTTTTGAAGTGACCATCTGGTCGTAATTATTATGACCAAAGGTTGGTAGATAAAAGAGGCCCGTAATTTTGGCAGGAATAAAGCTACCATGTAGTCGCCAATTTGTGACTCCAAGTGACCACTGGTAGTAAAAAATGGCGGGAATAATACGACCAAATGGTAGTATTTTGGCTACTATGTGGTCACCAATTTGTGACTAGAAGTGACCACTTGGTAGTGAAAAAAGACGGGAAATTTTGGCGAGAGAAATACGACCAGATAGTAGTAATTTTACGACCATCGGGTCGCAATTAAGCAGAGGAGTGCATTATAAAATCTCCCCTCATTCCCATTGTTTGTAAAGATAAGAAAAAAGAAAAATGAGAGAGTAGATGTATATTCGTTTGATAGAAGGGTATTTGAATGATGAGTTCGTGACCGGGGTTAAACAGTTTATTGAGTTTTACAAGACAACTGTCTATTACGTGAATTATGGTGAAAAACTACGATGTCTGTGCAGAAAATGCAACAATAGGAGAATCATACCGGTTCTAGATTTGAAGGTTCATCTTTATAGTCGGGGATTTGTGGAGAATTATTATCATTGGGTGTATCATGGGGAGATGAGGGAAATATTCGACGCTGCAGTACAGGAAGCGAGACAGTACGAGGGTAGCAGCTCGAATGCGGACGTTGTCGGCGAAGAACCCAATGAAATATAGCGGTATAGTTAGATGCAGTAAATGATACTTGATGGTGCGGGATATGGGGGCGGCAATGAATTTTATCGTAAAAGTTTGAACGTAGATGACGAAAGAGAAGGGGTTGTTGAAAAAGAAATGAATCCAGAAGCACGTAAGATGCACGAGCTGCTGAAGACAGCGAGCCGACTGTTGTATGAAGGTTGTCAGGTTAGTCAACTTGTTGCTGCTACAGAACTTTTAAATATAAAAGCGCACTATAACTTACCTGCTAGAGGATTTGATTCGGTCGCATCGTGGTTTCGTCGATGCGCTCCACAAGAAAACCTGATGCCGCACAGTTTGTGCGACACGAAAAAGCTAGTGGAGGGACTCGGGTTACCCGTAGAGAAGATAGATTCATGTCGAAACGGATGCATGATCTACTGGATGTGGATGCGGATCTGCATCACTGCAAATTCTGTTTTCTTCCAAGATATAAACAGGGGAAACGTGGGATGATTCTATACGCCCGGCGTTAATCTGAACGATCAGTGACTTCCATGCGTATTCAATGTTGTCAGGTATGTTGCGTTCACAATCATTGTTTCTTGAGTATGAGTTTTGTTATTGTTTTGCTTAGTTCATTTGTTAATAATTGTGAATATAGATCATCATCCTCTATTAAAGGATAGAGTACGGCTGGTAACTACGCATGTCCACATTGCATGCTAGACACAGATGTGTTTTACCTAAGAAATGATTGGAAAACCTGTTGGTTTGATTGCCACCGTCGATTTTTACCGTTGAATCACACGTTCCGTTCAAACGGTACTGAATGGAAGAAGGGTTGGCGAGTGAGAAAGGAAAACCCCCTGACAATGTACAGTGGAAGACAGATTCTGCACGGTATAGATGTTATATGGATGCGGAAGATTACAGTGGAAGGTGCAGAGATTGAAAATAATGCGGTTGGAAAAAACACTGGTTGGAAGAAACGGAGTATTTTTTGGGATCTACCATATTGGGAAGATCTACTTATCGGACACAACCTAGATGTACTGCATATCGAGAAGAACTTCTTCGATAACATTTTCAATACGGTTTTGAATGTTCTTGGCAAAACAAAGGACAATATGAAGGCACGTTACGATATACGGGAGATATGTAACTGTCCTGAGTTAGAGATTGAAGCCAATGATAATTACGCAAAAACAAAGTACATGTTGACGACAGATGAAAAGAAAACACTATTTGAGTGGATCAAATCCATCAAATTCTCTGACAGATACGTTTCTAATCTGAGTCGGTGTATAGACAGTAAAAAATATGTCATGTTCGGGATGAAAAGCCACGACTGTCATGTATTCATGCAACAATTGATGTCCGTCGCGTTCAGACCGTTCCTAGAGAACAGACATTGGGAGCCGCTTTCCCAGTTGAGTGTTTTTTTCAAGGACTTGACTTGTGTAGAGCTGACTGAAGCTACTGTCGCTTCACTGAGTTCGGAGATTGCTGTTATTATCTGTAAGTTGGAGCGAATGTTCTCACCTAACTTTTTTTACTCAATGGAGAATCTTGCAGTGCATCTTCCATACGAGACATTCTTAGGGGGTTCGGTCCATTATCGTTGATGTACCCATTTGAAAGGTTAGCACACTTACTTTGTATATAGTTCAAGTTTTTTATTTTTAAACTTATCAGAGGATTACTTAATTGTTAGTATCCACAGGTACTTACGTCGGTTGAAAAAGACGGTCGAAAATAAAGCAAGAGTGGAAGGATCTATATGTAATGCGTATCTGACGCAAGAGACTACCACGTTTTATTCATACTACTTTGATCAACACATTGCAGAGGAATTTCGGCCAGTGAAACGAAACGTTGTCGAAAATTTACTTGAAAGTGTTGACATAAACGACCTGCCCATATTTACTGAACCTGGCATGACGGTTGGAAGATAAGTGCGTAGGTCGTTGACTGATTCTGAGTATCATGTAATGTAGAGCTACGTGTTATGCAACTTCCTAGAATTCGATCCTTACATCGAGTGAGTTCTCGTAACGTTACATTATTCCATTGACTTAACAATCACAACTGTTTAAAATATTTTCTTACTATTTTCGTAACATACAGACTATTTCTGAACGTATACGTTCGAATGACACGAGTCGGTCTTACAGCCGCGAAGGAGGGGTCAATAATCGACAAGGAGTTTCGTTCCTGGTTCAGTGCATACGTGAGTTATTTAAAATTGTCAAAAATATCATGTAAAGTTATTTGTTGAAAAATACTATATCCTTCTAGCTAATTATACTCTATGTGTGCTCAATGACAAGTGGACTCCTCTACGTTACCGGTAGATGATCCTCGCATTATTTATTTGGCAAAGGGACCTGCACAAATTGCAAGGTCATATACTGGATACATCAGTAAAGGATTCAGATTTCAAACGAAGGCGCATTCTGTTAACAGGGCAACAACACAACAGTGGTGTTTGCATAAAAGGTCAAGTGTTCGGCACCGAAGACGATTACTTTGGAGTAATCGATGAGATTCTTGAGATTCAATACGCAAGTCCGACGCTAAAACGCACTGTTCTGTTCAACTGCACTTGGTTCGAGAAAAATTACGACCATGTGGTCGTAATTTTGTGACTATCTGGTCGCTTTATTAAGTGGTAAACTTAATTTTTCATGAATTTTTTGGCGGTAAATTTGACAATTACGACCATTTGGTCGCTTTATTGAGTGCTAAACTTAAATTTTCATGAAATTTTTGGTGGTGAATTTGAAAATTACGACCATTTAGTCGCAATTGTTGATGGGAAGCGTGCTATGACAACTGTTGGTCATAATGACACACTTACGACCAGTTAGTCACATTTGTATGAAATACAACCACCTGGTCGTATTTGTGAAGTAAAATGCGACCAACTGGTCGTAAGTGTGATGGGAAGCGTGATGTGACAACTGTTGGTCATAATCATGACACGCTTACGATCAATTGGTCGCATTTGTATGAAATACGACCATGTAGTTGTATTTTAGAAACAAAATACGACCAACTAGTCGTAAGCGCACCACTCTTCGTTTTTCATCATGATTACAAAATTGCGACCATCTAGTCACAATTTTCGTTTTTAACCCCCCAGCCTATTCTTTTCCCCCCACTAATTCCCTCTTTTCTCTTTTCTTTCCTTTCCTCTCTTTTCCCCGTTCCCATTCCCCCGTTGTTTTTTACCTGTTCCCGTCACCCGTTCATTCTTATTTACTCCGTTCCCGTTCCCCGTTCTTTCACCCATTCCCGTTTAAAAAACCTCCAAAACCCGGTAGCGTATTCGAGGTTAGTTTTTGTTTTCGTTTTAGTTATTAGAAATTGTTTTAGTTTTGTTAAATTTAATTGAATAATTTAGTTTAGATTTAAATTAGTGTAATTAATTAATTAATTAATTATGTTTAGTTAATTAATTAGTTTTAATTTAGTTACTTTAATTTGTCTAGTTTTATTTAATTAGTTTAATTTAGTTAAGTAATTAGTTAATTAATTTAATTTAGTTAAATTAATTTTTATTTAATTACTTAATTAAATTTAGTATAATAAATCATTAATTTAATTTAGTCACATTATTAGTTTAGTTTACTTTTTTTTAATTAATTTAATTTAAGTAGTTTGATTAATTTAATTTAATTTAGTAAATTAATTAGATTACATTACTTTAATTAATTACTTAACTATTTTTGCTTTAATTTAATTAATTAATTTAGTTAATTTAGTTAAATAATTAGTGTAGTTTACTTAATTTTAATTAATTAATTAATTTAATTTACTTTAGTTTAATTAATTCATTAATTTAATTTACTTTAGTTTAATTAAATAATTCATTTAATTTAATTTAGTTTAATATACTTAATTAATTAATTTAATTTAGTTTAATTTAGTAAATTAATTAGATTAGAATACTTTAATTAATTACTTAACTATTTTTCTTTAATTTATTTAATTAATTTAGGTAAATAATTAGTGTAGTTTACTTACTTTAATTATTTAATTTACTTTAGTTTACTTAATTCATTAATTTAATTTACTTTAGTTGAATTGATGAGCTACACCTGGTCCTTCACACGAAGGACGGGACGATCGTCGACGAAAATGCGCAGCAAACTTAGGTATTTAAATATGTTTTATTAATTATTAATTAGAATTTGTTCATCATTTTCTAACTTTTACATATTTTCTGAATTTTACATATTTAGGACCATTTCAAGGAGTCTTTGAGTCAGAGGTTGCTCACACCCGACTCGCAACCGACTCAGGAAGACCGTCGACAAGCTTTCTTGGAGGCTGTTGGAGGCGTTAGTCCAGATGGATCTGTTGCTGGGCTCGGCTCGTATGGGAGACGCCTTTACGCGGATGTGCCTCAACCTCAGCGGAGCGGAGTGAGCACTAACTCTGGCCCTTCTCCGGTTGAGCAGCAGCTGCGTGAGGAGGTTCAGTAGCTTCACTCTGAGATGGATGATATGCGCAACGAGTTCGTTTCTCAAGTCGCTACGATTGAGGAAGATATGTAGGCACGAGTTGATGCTCAGATCGCAGCAGCTATGGCCACCTTCTTCAGATCCCGAGACGGCAGCCCTTCATCATCGACGCCGCCTCCGCCACCCCCCGCCCCTCAGCAGTAGTTCCAGGATGATTTCATTTGTATAGAACATTTTTTCAATTTTTGATTTATATATATTTTATTTTATTTTATTTCCAATTTTTTATTATTAAATTTTAATAAATAATTAAATAAATAAATAAATATTAATTAATTAATTATAAATAAATAATAATAATTTATTAAATAAATAATAATTAATTATTGTAATATAAATAAATTTTAAAAAAAAAATTATAAAATACGACCAGATGGTCGCATTTTACCCTGGAAGATAAACGACCAGCTGGTCGTATTTTACCGTGTAAGAACGACCACGTGGTCACCGTTATATGTGATCAACTAGTCACTTATCTTCAACTTAAATTACGACCAGATGGTCACGTTTTCAAGTGACCATCTGGTCGTTTTTCAAAATGTTGATTTTTTTACGACCAAACATGCCTGGTCGTATTTTTGTGACAATCCGGCCGCACAAAATTCCGGAACGACCAGCTTTTATGCCACCATCATGTTGGTCGCTTTTCTGGTCGCAAATTAACTTTTTTTTTTGTAGTGTAACACTATCTCCGGCGAGCTCATCTCTTCGTTTTTCTCTCCTAAGCCTTTTTTTTTTATTTTGAAAATCATTCAGAATTCGAAAAAACTATTGACACAATGGACTTGCTTCGACCCAATCTCTCTTGAGTTCAAATTCTAGAGCCTACTAATCACTTCTACAAGAAGGAATGAAGCAGATCTGGGTTTTTTTTTTCTTCGATGAGAGTTTGAGCTCAAGATTTTTTTTTTTCGTGAGAGTTCCAGATCTATTCTTTTCCCGATGAGAGTTTAAATTTTCCGGATGAGTTTGAGAGTTACAGATCTATTTTTTTTTCGTGAGAGTTTCAGATCTATTCTTTTCCCGAGGAAAGTTTAAATTTTCCACCATTTGGAGACCAATGAAATTGCAACCTTTCACAGATCTGCGAGCGAAGTGATTTGACAAACAAATTAAGCGTTCAATCTCCTGAAGCTATGATTCAAAACAAATTTTGTTCAGATGAAATATCAACCTTCTTACTCTCCATGTAATCCATCTTCACCATCAGATTTGAGAATCCCAAAATCACTATCCAAATTGAATTTGAATCAAAGTGATCCAATGAAACCAAGCCACAATCAACTTGAGGAAAAATAATAATCTTGGTGATTTTGGAAAGAGATGAGAGAATTTTTTTTCTTCCATATGAAGCTCCATACATCGCAGATCTAAGAAGCCATGTTGACCCACGTCTTTCATATATACATTTGTTGCAGATGCATGAAGGAATCCGTCACCTTGCTCTTCGATTTTGGTGAGTGGTGATCTTCAAATGTTATGAGAACTCAGAAAACTCCAAGTCTAATAATGGTGAAGATGATGAACATGGAAGGAGATGGAGGAGAAAGAGTCTATTGGAGGAGAGAGATTCACTTAAAAATAAAAATAAAATATATAATAAAACTCATTAATCATGCCACCTCATTAAAATATGCCATGTCATAACTAAAATTAATATTTTAATGCCACATCAGATTTCTGTCAAATACTTAACAGAGTTTTGACACCAGGGACTAAATAGAAAACAAAATTAAACCTCAGGGGTAAAAATATCGGTTTTGAAAACTCAGGGACCAAATAGTAAACAAACTCAAAACTCAGGGACCAAAAGTGTCTTTTTCCCTTCTATTTATGTTCTCATGTTCTTAATTCTTTTGATTTACTGATCATAGATTAATTTATTTTAATTCTGAAATCTAACACTCGGGAGATGTGGTTTTAGGATATATTTTGGGAACATAACTGAAGGTAGATTAAAATTGGGAAACTTAATCTTAATTTAGAAGTCTAAAAAGAACTTGTGATTCATACACTTTTAATTACTAAAATTAATAGGGATATTGGTTTCTTAATTAATTGTGATTCTTGATTTGACGCTCGGGAGAGGTAATTATGAATTTTAGTGTTCTTGACTTATAGAATATGAAATTGTTATTCTTGACTAAACGAATATTGTTTCCATAAATTAAAGTAGTGAAATCATTCATCTATGACTTTTTTCCATTGATTTAATTCAACCTGTTTTTATATTTAGTTTTGTCTTTGCTTATTTAGTTTATTATTATTAGCTTAGTTCACCAATGATTATTTTATGATTTCTAGATAAAATTGAGTTAATCATACATCAGTACTTAGGTAGACTTAATTCTTTTTCCCAGAGAACGACAACCCTTTGTTCTTATCACTATATTAAAACTTGACCTCGTACGCTTGCGGGTACTTGATAATTTACGTCAAAAATGATTCAATGTATTTTATTATCATCAAAATAATAAGTATGATTTACAACGTTATGATCACTTCAAAATTTCAAAATCATTAATAAATAATAGAGTTTATTATCATCAAAATACTAAGGATGATTTACAACGATAATGCTTTTGGTTACTGATGATTTAGAAGTTTTGAATCGATCATAATGTAGATCCCTTTCATGATGATTTCAAAACATGTTGATTCATCAGAATAGAGTTGAAACAAAGTTCCGGCTAAAAGAAAATTAATGGCGTTGAAGCGGAGATGTCTTATTGAAATAATTTGGAACCAATTTATTTATAACACCACTTTTATAAATTTGTAATGATTAAACTCATAGTAAAATTATTGGAATATTCTACAGTGCATGGAATAAAATCTCTCTATGGTACAAGGAGTCAGTTACAATAGTTACTGTGCATTTATTTTAATTATTTAAATAAATTAAAATTTTAAAAATACAATTGTACTCAACATAAATTTTTAAAAATTTCTTTGGGTTTCCCTCAATCAATGGACTCATTTTTTTTTTCCTAACTATCAACTCTATCATCTCTCTTTTAAGTTTTCATAGTGAAGATCCAGGTATGTCATGATTGATTTCTTTATTAGATTTTTAAATTTGGTGTTAGATCACAAAATTTAATATTTACAGGTTTTGCGATCACACAAACAATATAGTTGATCACGGAATTATACTTAAGGATATAGGATCATATGTATAAATGAGTTGATCACACACATGAATTTAGAATGAGTATGTGATCACATATATAGGATAGTGATCACAAAAGTTTCACCAAATAGACAATCTAACACACATATAATTTCATATTTCATTCAAATCGACCACAATTAATAACAATCAAATTCAAAATACAACGATCACATTTGTAATACGACTATTAGAGACCATCACATTTTACAAAAAAAATCAATTGAATTTAATATTATCAATTAGATAAATAATGAAAAATGATCACATTTAATCACATTAAAAAAAATTATCACAAACATATATTTTTTGACAACGAAGATGACACGATTTAAAAAGAACAATTACATTTATGGGCTATTTTCATTAATAATCAAAAGGAGGAGGTTAATTACAAAAATATTGGTGGTAGTACTTTTATTACGAATGTGGCCAAATACCGCCATCGGAAAACGTAAAAATACGAAAACTACCCTCGATTTAACTTTCCTTAAATGATGCAATATTTAAGGAATTTATTAATAAAGGTTCAAGACATTTAGACTTTTCTCTTTCTTCTTTGATCTTCTTCTTCTTCCCATTGTTCTGATGAAGAAAATGGCTACGCCTATGAGAAACCTAAAAGAAATTGAATGTTACTTTTTTTTTTTAGTTTTTCAATTAATTTTTTTTTTAAAATATCTTTTTCAATTAAGAATCTTAATTTCAATTCGAACACTTTAATTATTATCATCAAAGGTAAATAGAATCTATTTTGATTCGAATATGAAACTAAATTAAAATTAGATAATAATTATAAATGAAAAACTTGAAATAAATCCACTCTAAGCCCTTTTAGAGTAGTATAAAATATAAACAAAATGATAATGTAGCATAGGACCTATTTTAAGGGGTCTCAGTCATTTTTTGGCCTGCCTTTTTTTCTTCATTACAATTTAGCCTTTTTTTAAGTCAACAATTTAGCCTATTTACAAATTTGAATATTTTTTCACTCATGATTTGCCCTCATTCAATGTTTTTATTTATTATTTATTTGGAGTTAGTTTTTTTTTCATGATTTTTATATATTATTGATTTATTCCACGATTTTAGCTCTCATTATCTTCTCCAGATTTCCTTTTACGTTTTTTTTATGAATTTATGTTTATGAATTTTTTTTTCCTCATAATTTCAAATTTCAAATTCTTCATCATCGATCAATCGAAGAACATTGTTTGAAAGATGAAGAATGATGATGCTATATGCTACTTCTTGCATCTCTTTCTTTACCAACTCCTTCAGTTCATCAAGCATTTCTTTTGGATCTTAGAGAGCTGCAGAAACCTTCTGTTGGATCAACTCTACCTGATCTTTCTCTTCTATAGTAGGAAATCGCCTTTCCCATCGAACTTTTCAACTTCAAAATGAGTGAAACTCATCATGCACAGAACGTGTTTGATTTAATTCCTCGGCTTGCTTCTTGTAGGCTCTGAAACCAATTTGTTGATGCTAACCAAGAAGTACTCACATTCTTAGCAAGAATAATCAGTCACAGATTCAATCAACAAAACGAAGAACAATTAAGAAAAGAGAATACTCAGAATTAAAGCATGAACACAAAAGATTTATAGTGGTTCAGATAAGAGATCCTACATCCACTCTCTCAAAACTTGTTGCAACCTTTATTAATCAGAAATCAATCTCACAACTCTCTCCAAAGGAAAACACTCAAAGTCTTTTTATAATGGAAGACTAAGGTGGTGTTTGGTAGAGGTGAATCAACAATGGAAAGGAATCATTGTTATTAAGGAATCCTTCTCCCATGTTTGGTTGGGTTTTTTTTTTAATGGAATGGTCTCCCATTCCTTTGATTTGATGGAAACAACTTTCCAAAGTCAAAAGTAAGGAAACCCTTTCCTTTCCAGCCATTAAAACCCACCTACCCCCACTAATTTCATTTTTCCTATTTTACTCCACATCCTCTACGAATTTGGTTTATCTCTTTTTCAAGTTTGTTCTTTCTCTTCCATCTCTGGCTTCCGTTCTTCCTAATCACAGGTTAGATTTTTTTTTTCCTGAACTTTTAATTTTACACCATTTTCATTATGCATTTCACTTTATTATAATTTTGTTTGTGGGTGATGTTGTTCTCTGCCTTTTCAAATATAGTTTTGGGCCTCTTAAAAAATAAAAAAATGCAACTTTCATTTGTGAATGTTTTAGATGAAATGGAAAAAGACAACATTTTATTGAAAGATCATCCTTTATTTTTCTCCTAAAGTTGTATCTCTTGTACCAAATTGAAAATAAAAATATAGGTGAAAAAAAGATGTGATTTTGAGAAAAGGTCAAATGAAAATGGAGGTTAGAGAAGTAAAAAAATTTATTTTTTCAATGGAAGGAGTTAGACTTGAACTTCTTAAATTTGGATAATTATTTACTCCAGTTAAACTTTTTAATTATGATATATTAATATATAAATTTTATAATTTCATCTATTATATTAATTTCCATAATTATTATATGTAATTATTGGTTTTTTTATAACATATGTAATTATTGGTTTTTAGAATTATATATGTTGTGTTAAATATGGAACCATCTTATTAAATTAGATTATTTAGTTTTGACTTTAAAATTATATGTATATTTTCCTTTTCCTTCTTCTTCAATTTAGTTTCTTTATATTTCGTGCAGTAATGGCTCGCTTAAATGTGGTTAACAGAGAAATTTTGAAGAAGAGGAAATTGGTTGCTATATTTGTCCATTGGTTGCATATAGTACATGTAGCACGGTGGTTTTTTGAACTATTGCACTTTATTGTGATAAAAAGTAGTGAAAATAGTTCATTGAGAAACCAATCTTACGTAGTAGACTTTTTTAACAATAGAAAGATTGTCCATCACTTGTGCTATGAAAGTGATGTCACTAGTGTAGCTCAACTTAGGATGAATAGACGTGCTTTTACAACCTTATGCACAATGCTTAAAACTAGAGGTATGTTGAAAGCATCAAATCATTTATTAGTAGATGAGCAAGTAGCTATGTTTTTACATATTTTAGCACATCATGTCAAAAATAGAGTGATTCAATTTAGATTTTTGCGGTCTGGAGAGACAATTAGTAGATATTTTAACAATGTATTATATGCAATCATACGTTTGCATGGAGAGCTATTGAAAAAACCTGAGCCCATTCTTGAAAACTCCACTGATGAACGATGGAATTGTTTTAAGGTAAAATTATATATATATAAGTTGTTCATTGATCAATATTATAAATTAAATATTAAATATTAAATATTTTTTTTATTGTAATAGAATTGTTTAGGTGCATTAGATGGGACTTATGTTAGAGTAAGAGTACCCCAAGCCGATAAACCTAAGTACAGGAATAGAAAAGGTGATATTGCAACAAATGTCTTAGGAGTTTGCTCCTTTGATATGCAATTCATTTATGTATTACCTGGGTGGGAAGGATCAGCGGCTGATGGTAGAGTTCTTCGTGATGCCATTAGTAGAAGAAATGGATTGGTTGTTCCTAACGGTAAGCTACTTATTAATAACGAATGCATAAAAAAATCATTAATATTTACTAAAAAAATTGATATACTACTTTATAGGTTATTATTATCTAGTTGATGCTGGCTACACCAATTGCAATGGTTTTCTTGCTCCTTATCGTGGCTAGCGTTATCATTTAAACGATTAGAGAGAAGCACGACAACCCAATAACTCAAAAGAATTCTTTAATATGCAGCATTCTGCTGCCAGAAATGTGATTGAAAGATGTTTTGGGGTGATAAAAAATAGATGGGCAATACTTAGAAGTCCTTCCTTCTATTCTATCAAGACACAAAATCGAATCATACTTGCATGTTGTTTATTACATAACTTTATTAGGAGGGAGATGCCAACCGATTCATTTGAAGAACCAACAAATATTACAAATGATGGTGGACCACAATCTATGCAATCAATTACTTCAATAGAAACATCTGATGAATGGAGTGCATGGAGAGATAACCTTGCACAACAAATGTATGCTGAATGGATGTCTTCAAGACATGTTTCATGACTCAATTTTTTATTATGAGCATTTACTTATAAAATTTGTGGAAACTTGATTTGTTTTCTATGTTTATTTTGACTCGTTCAATTGGAGCTTGGATGTTCATTATATATATATATATATATATATAGTATTTGATTATATCTCATATTTGTAGATGTTTGAATGTGTTGTCTTTTTTTTTTTGGTTAGAATGGATTTATCTCAAAAGGGTCCAGGGTTGAATAAAAGATTTTGGACGTATGAGGAAGATGGCAAGCTTGTTGAAGCTTTATTACAAATACATAATGAAGGAAATTTTAGAGCTGAAAATGGCTTTAAAGCGGGTCATCTACGAGCATTAGAGGGTCTATTAGAAAAGAGCTTGCCTGGATGTGGACTACACGGAAAACCACATATTGAATCAAGATTAAAGACTATGAAAGCTAACTTTTCTATTGTTCATGAAATGTTAACATGCCCAAATTGTAGTGGTTTCGGTTGGGATCCAGATAAAAAGTGTGTGGTTGCAGAAAAGACTGTATGGGAAGCCTATTTACAAAGTCATAAAGATGCATCACCATTTCGCAATAAGACTTTTCCACATTATGATGACTTATGTATTGTATATGGTAAAGATCGTGCAACGGGAAGACATGCAAAAAGTGCTGCTGATGTTATGGAAGATATTGAGACAGGTCAAAATGTTGATGATCAAGGTATGGAGGAAAACATAGGAGAGGATTTTAATGATACTACATTTATGTCTTATTTCTCTCAAAGTCCTCAAACACCACAAAGTGGTTCAGAGAGTTCTTCAAAAAGAAAGAGAAAAAGTGTAGCAATGGGTGATATTGGTGATGCAATTCGAGATGCTGCTCACATCGTTGCAGGAGAAATAAGACACTCATCTACTTCATTGAGTGATGCTATCAAAGAAGAAATTCATGAAAAAAGAATGGGTGTTAATGAATTACTTATGAAAACCACCACTCTTTCCATGATAGCGCGGCATAAAGCTGCGTTGCTTATTACTCGTGATCCTGCAAATCTCGATGTCTTTTATAGCATTCCCGACGAAGAAAAGGATTCGTGGGTGAGATCACTTCTTACTGGAGCTATATAGAAGAAGTCTACTATTTAATTTCCTCTAATTTTGAAGGTCTGGTTACTTGAAATATGTTTACTTTAAATGTGTATTTTGTAATGAATAGGAGGAAATTATTTTGTACTGGTACATAGATAATATAATATGTCTATGACCTTGGAATGTTATCAAGCCACTATTTTGTATTTTACATATTAATATTATCAATATATTTTATGAATGCTTTTATGCAATCTTGTTAAAACATTCTAAACAATTAAGAAAATATTTTGATTTTGTATTAGATGTCCCGTTGCAAGTATAAAAAAAATTATAGAACTTTTAACTAATAAGCAATATTTTTGAAAATCAATATTCTTTTAGAAAAATATGATACAAATTTATTGAGATATAATTATTTAAAAAAAATCCAGGTAATTATACTTGAGGGTATTTTTGGAAGAAAAATTAATTTCATTCCATTCTATTTGATAACCAAACATTGTAAAGGAAACCTTTACTAATTAATCATATTGATTCCATAAACCTTACCAAACAAAGTAATTGATTCTGATTCCTTTCCTTTCCTGATTCCATTCCTTTGCTTTCAAATGAACCAAACACCACCTAAGCTTAACAGAGGAAGAAGAAAACTGTTGCAACTAACAAACAAGATTCAACTTGATAACGACTTCAATGATGAGACTTTACTCTTATACCCTTTGAGAGAACGACTTCAATATAGGCTCAAAGTTCACACAAGGGAAAAGAATAAAAACAAACTCAAACTCAAACTCAATATAGAATATTATGCTAATCCTCTTAGTCAGTTTATTAAATAACATTTTCTTTTCTCTTTGTTAATTACTTGGTTTTCTCTTAGTATGTTGATCCTCCAAAAGACTCGCACCCGATTCGGCCATGTTTTAGAGAGGAGAAGAAAAACAATGGATTCGATTGCAAAGAAGAAACTGTCGTGGTATCTTTCATCGTTTCAATCATTTTTCATTTTTCATTTTGAATTTGTTATTCTTGGATTCAGTATAATGGGTTTAATATCATAATAGTTTGCATTTTCATCTTTGTATGAAGATATTTAATAAATTATGAAATTTGTAATTTATAGAATACACATACATCAAACTGAAAAATAGAAAATATATATTATTTCACGTTCTTAGTTTTTGTGATGAGAAAAGAATAATAGATAAATTTACAATAGCAAATAAAATAAATTATTAAACCAACCAATAATAAGAAAGTTTTCCTGTTTTTGTGATGTTCTCAATCATTATAGTTGAAGAACAAAATCCTCAGTGAATATCTCCTGTCTCCATCTTCTTTAAAGAATCAAAAAATTCCTTCGCTTCATTTTTTATAATTTTTTGAATCCTCTCATTCTCTGGATCATACAAGATCAAATTCCGGGATTGAACAAAAAACAACATCTCTCCATCCTCATATACTTTGATTAGGCGAAGTAGCATGCTATACTCCCAACTTATATATTTTGGTATGTTTTTAACAACAAATTCTCTTCTCCAAGACACTTGCCCTTCATGACTTTTCATTATCCATACCTCAATGTCAAAGAGACTTTCAAATCTGCAAAGATTTGCATAGAGATGACCGTTAAACACGTAAATGTATACACATGTAGTAAATGTATAACTCAAGTCGAAATTTGGAAGATAAACCGCATCAAATTCCTCGGCTTCAACGTCGAAACGCCATAAAATTGCTCTGTGTTTTCCAATCCAATAGATCGCTCCATTAAAATAAACACTATCATGCCATTTATGTAATGAAACACGGTAGATATCAAAAGGTATAAAGTCGATGGACCTCCACCTCCAATCCTCGTTGCAACCCAATGTGCAAATATCGGCGGCCTCGACCCTAGGACTGCTAAAGGTGTTAATCATAAGCTTAATCATTTTATATTGTTGCGTCTTAAGGCTGAAACCCAATCCGAAAAGATAAAAATGAGTATACGATGGCCCTATAGGTGGAAGTTCTTTATACTCATTCGTCATTGGATTCAATACGCCACAACTGACGGTTTTACCCTTCTGTTCATTCTCCAAACATAAAAATCCGTTGCATGAATTAAAAAACTGAAAATGATCTTTGAGTTCAAATCTTGCAATATGTTTCGTCCCTTCATCAGAGTCTATATAATAGATTTTGAGATTTTCGCCATAAATAAAATCAACAAAGCTAGGGTTTGGAAGTAATTTGAAAGAGGAAGAATAATAATCTAAAATCAAACCATTCCAAGATTTACAAACGAGTCTGCAAAAAGGAATATTAAAGATTGAGAATTTTGAGAATATAACCTGGATAACATCAATTGAAAGCTTTGAATTTATGTTAATAAAGGTTTCAAGACTTTTTGGCTTCTTTCTTTCTTTCTCTTTCTTCTTTGCTCTTCCTTTTCCCATAGCTACGTTGAAGAAAACGGCTAGACCTATGAGAAACCAAATAGAAACTGAATATTACTTCTTCTTTTTTTATATAGTTTTTTTTTTTCAATTAAGAATTTTAATTTTAATTCGAATACTTTAATCATTATTTTCAACGTAATCTCTTAATAGCTTAACTTATCATATTTTTAAATTTTATTTATAATGGCACTTTTATATATTTTTAATCAAACTCAAAGTTAAATTATTAGTTTTACTTTTTATTTTTAATTTAATTAATTAATTGATTTTTTTTAATAAAATATCAAACTAAGAGACGTGGTTTTTTTTTTGTTCATGGTGTTCTAATTATCTTTTTTAATCACAAATTATCTCTAATTTTAGCTACTTATTTATATTTATCTCATTATTTTTAATTTTCTTTTAGAATCAAATAGTTGATCGAGGTTAATTTCTAATGTTAGTGTTGTGGGGGTTGAAATGTTAGTACATGTGGAATTTCTCAACTGGTTCAAAGAATGAACAATCGACATGTCTATGTCACCTGGAAGGATAAAGCTATGTCACCTAAGAGGCTATGTCTACGTCGCTTAGAAGGTTATGTCTACGTCGTCTAGAAGGTTACGTCTACGTCGTCTGGACGGTTACGTCTACGTCATCAAATAAGGCTATGTATCTAAGACCAAGGAAACTACATTATACTAGTATCCAATCAAAAGATGACACGTGACATATCCAACACGTGACACATCGTTGGGAAGCAACATATGGCCCAATCCTGACGCGACACGTGGCACGATGATGTCATCAACCTCCTCTCATATAAATAGGAGATGAAATTCATTCATTAGGTAACTAATTTCTACTACAATTCTCTCTGGCACACTAGCTCTGCTTCCTCTGACTTTAACATCGGAGGGTGTTAGGTCGGCACCACACCGGTGATCTTTTCCTTTCCTGTGCAGGTACCTACATAGCACGCCGTCGAAGCAGCGCACTACCTCCGACTCGTCCCATATATTAAGTTCGTTGTCTACGCGGAAACTCTCCATTTTTACGCAACAACATTTGGCGCCGTCTGTGGGAAGAGTATATAACTAAGTGCTCTACCATCAAGGATGAGTCGTAGAAGTCAGCAACAAAGTGATGATATAGATGACGGTGAAAACCGTAACCCTCGTAATACGAGATATCAAACTCGTAGCACTAGAGAATGACAACAACAACAAACTGATGAAAATCAAGAAGTAGTTAGAGTTGTGCAAATTCCAGACGAAAGGGTTAATGTTCTAAAAGAGCAAATTCGAGGTGTGAATCGAGATCCTGCTAAAGTACTCGAAATTCTTACATAGAAAACTGATCATCAAGTCCATGCTCACAACCAAGAAGTACAATCCAAGAAAGACAAAGATCCTATAGAGCGTATAGATGAATCACGAAATCATGAGAATGGTGGCCCGAAAAGGAAGTCGAGGCTAAATATCCAAGATAGTTCCTCTTCCTCTCATAACTCTTCTAGCAACAAGGCAACCTAGTCAGAAACGAAGGTTCGACCTCAGAGAAGTTCTCAATCAAAAGAGAAAAGAACATTCAGATGTTGTGAAGTCTACTGCAGAAGTGCCCAGCCTTGGGAGCCAGAGTTGAAAAAACTTCAAGATCAACTTGGTCATATGAAGAAAGAGTATAGAGGAAAGACACCTCTTGCACTAGAAGATCTACTTGAACAAACTTAGCCGTCATTCACCGATGATATAATGGAGGTGGAGCTTCCCACCAAATTCAAAATGTCAACTATGACCAAGTATAATGGTTCAAAGGATCCACTCGAGCATGTTGATACGTTTGGAACTTGGATGGAGCTCCAGGGAGTCCGAGATGCTATCAAGTGTAGGGCGTTCCCCCTTACATTAAGAGGCTCTGCGCGCAGGTGGTACAGATAGCTCAAACCGAGGTCCATCTCTTCATTCAAAGACCTCACTCAATCTTTTATAACTCAGTTACTTGGTGGAAGGGATCATAAGAAACCAGCCACACACTTTTTGACTGTGCATCAGAAGTTAGAGGAGAACCTCCGAGACTATGTAGTGAGATTTAACAGTGAGGTGCTAAAGGTGAAAGGTTACAGTGATGACATTGCTCTGACTGCTGTGATGGCTAGTTTGAAAGATGAAAAATTTTTGTGGTCACTAGGCAAGAAGACGCCTGCTACATACACCGAACTCCTCGCTAAAGCACAAAAATATATGAGCGCCACAGAGTTGCTTAGTGCAAGGAAGACTTTAGATGAAGGAGGTAGTAGTAAATGATCAAAGTACAAGAAAAGAGACCGAATAGAAGACTTTGTCTGGGGGACTGACCGTCATGAGGATGGCAAGAGACATAGGTCAGGAGACCAACTTGAGAAGCTGAGTCTTCCTTCTAGTAAGTTTAAAAAATACACTCCTACCACGGTCCCGATTGAACAACTACTCATGGAAATCAAAGACAAGAACTTGGTTAGGTGGCCGCCCAAAATGAAAGCAGGGTCAAATAAGAGAAACAAAGACAAGTATTGCCTTTTCCACAAAGATCACGGTCATACCACCTCTGATTGCTTCGATCTCAAGGAAGAAATTAAGACCCTTATTCAAAGAGGGTACTTAAAGAAATTTGTGAGAATTAAAGAAGATAAGGAAGATCAGGCCGTGACAATCAAGATTTTCCAGATCAAGAAATAATAACCATATTTGGGGGCCCCGCTAATGAAGAAGAGAAGCATGCCATGGCACTAACACAATAGGCCGATATATCAACACATTTATTAACCTCTACTGCACTTATGAAATGTCAAGCAACTCACATTTTATTTTAGCAATTTTACTTATTGTAATTTTATTCTTTCAATAAAGTTTCTATTGAGAGAGCTTTGTCATTAAATGAAATAAGAGTTTACTTTTTCTACTTTATTCCATCCATGTAAATAGTTTGAGTAAAATCATTCTGAGAACTCTTATACTCGAGCAAGACTTCAAGACAAAAAACTCTACTCAAGTGGGGGC
Organism: Gynostemma pentaphyllum; assembly: GCA_028015215.1. Taxonomy (NCBI): domain Eukaryota; kingdom Viridiplantae; phylum Streptophyta; class Magnoliopsida; order Cucurbitales; family Cucurbitaceae; genus Gynostemma; species Gynostemma pentaphyllum. The sequence continues at coordinate 58,039,556 of CM051351.1, read as the reverse complement.
CAACTATATGAACCTACTACAAAAAGTTCTAAGTCTGCCAAGGTGGAAGAGCTAAATAAAAATTCTGAGTCTACCAGGGAGTGCAGGGCTCGCACGAGTCGCACCTCGTAGAAGAATTTAAAACGATAAAAAATTCTAAACCCATTAAGGAGTGTAGAGCTCGCATGAGCCGCACCTAGTAGAAGAATTTAAAACGATAAAAATTCTAAGTCTACTAGAGAGTACAGGGCTCGCACGAGCCGCACCTAGTAGAAGAATTTAAAACGACAAAAAATTCTAAGTCTACTAGGGAGTGTAGGGCTCGCATGAGCTACACCTAGTAGGAGAATTAAAAACGACAAAAAGTTCTAAGTCTACTAGGGAGTGCAGGGCTAGCATGAGCCGCACCTTGTAGAAGAATTAAAAACGACAAAAAATTCTAAGTTTACTAGGGAGTATAGGGCTGGCACGAGCTGCATCTAGTAGAAGAATTTAAAATGACCAAAAAAATTCTAAGTCTACTAGGGAGTGCAGGGCTCGTACGAGCCACACCTAGTAGAAGAATTTAGAACGACAAAAAATTATAAGTCTACTAGGGAGTGTAGGGCTCACACGAGCCGCACCTAGTAGAAGAATTTAAAACAACACAAAAAATTCTAAGTCTACTAAGGAGTGCAGGGCTCGCACGAGCCGAACCTAGTAGAAGAATTTAAAACGACACAAAAAATTCTACGTCTACTAGGGAGTGCAGGGCTTGCACGAGCCGCACCTAGTAGAAGAATTTAGAACGACACAAAAAATTCTAAGTCTACTAGGGAGTGCAGGGCTCGCACGAGCCGCACCTAGTAGAAGAATTTAGAACGACACAAAAAATTCTAAGTCTACTAGGGAGTTCGCGGCTCGCACGAGCCGCATCTAGTAGAAGAATTTAAAACAACAAAAAATTCCATGTCGACTAGGGAGTGCAGGGGCTCGCACGAGCCGCACCTAGTAGAGGAATTTAAAACGACACAAAAAATTCTAAGTCTACTAGAGAGTGTAAGGCTCGCACGAGCCGCACCTAGTAGAAGAATTTAGAACAACACAAAAATTCTAAATCTATTAGGGAGTGCAGGGCTCTCACGAGCCGCACCTGGTAGAAGAATTTTTTGTAAAAAAAAAGTCAACTGTCAAAGGTAAAAAAGTCAATGGTCAACGGTCATCCGGTCAAAGTTCAACTGGTCATAGGACAGGGCCAGACAAGGCACTGATAGCAAAGAGCTATTGACATAGCCCTGATGACAGAGCCCTGATAACACAACCTTGATGACAAAGCCCTATTGACATATCCCTGTTGACACAGCCCTGATGACAAAGCCCTATTGACATAGCGTTGATGACAGAGCCCTATTGACACAGCCCTGATGACAGAGCCCTGATCACAAAACACTATTGACATAGCCCTGATGACACAACCCTGATGACAAAGCTCTATTGACATAGCCCTGTTGACACAACCCTGATGACAAAGCCCTATTGACATAGCACTGATGACATAGCCCTGATGACAACGCCGAAATGACGAAGTCTCATTACAAGCTATAAATCAACAAGGCAAGACAAAGTCCAAGTCATAAAAAAAAAATGTTGAGCGCCAGGAAAGAGAAAAAAAAACTTTATTTATTTTAATTTTCTCATTTCTCTACTTTCTAGTAAATTAAATTTTTTCTCTACAATGGACATTGGAGACTTACATTTATCTAAGCCCCATTACAACCAAAAAGACCCTTTAATTCTAGTGTTCAATTCATGCATTGGTGGCCTTGATTTGATAATTTAGCAAGCCTATGGTAAGATCTTCTATGTTTTTACTTGAGAGTTTATTGAATGATCCCTTAAACACTTGAGTGAATTGAGTGAATCCAAGTGAGGTTTCAAATCTTTGTAGCACTTTGATTTTAAAAGATCATTAGAATAATTACTCATGTGAATGTTTGATAGGAATTTATGCTATGACTACTTGTCTTTTGTTTGTGCTTCAATTTAATTCTCTAAAACTTGATAATTTTGGTTGTTGATGATTGAAAGTTAAAGTTGAAAGGAATGGTGAGCAATTGAATTTTATCAAGTTGCTCTATTTTATGCTTGAGGACAAGCATGGATTAAGTGTGGGGGAATTTGATAAGTCGTTATTTTAGCATATAAACTTGAGATTTTTGTTCATACTTTGATGATTAAATAGCCTAAAAACTAGGTAATTATCTTTGATTTGTGTTTATGTGCTAGATTGGAGAAGAGATGATGAAAAAGGACTAAAAAATTGCATTTTGGAGCTTTCTTGACACTTCGGTGTCATGGCAACAACTTTTAGTGGCCGCAGCCACAAGAAAAAGTCTGTAGAATCTGATTTTAAGCCAAAATTCCAGAGAGTTCGGTGCCCCAAGGCTGATTTTCTAGCACCATAGCACCGAAAGCGTGAAATTTTCAAATTTTAGTCTTTTTGCTCAGCGCCCAACGCCCAAAAATCAGTGCCGCGATGCCAGTTCGGATTTTTAGGATAGAATTTTTCCTCTTTTGTTTTAAACCTTAGTTTTCAAGGATATAAAAGGGAGACTTCTTTTCTAATAGGTTTATGAACGTTTTTCCTTAGTTTTTTCTTAGAGAATGATGAACTCCAAGTCTAGTAAACTCCCAATTTCCAACCAAGGTTAATCAAAGTTTGATTTTTATATTTGTGAGATTTGTTTTTCATCTTTCTTTCTAATTCTTCTCTATTTCTATATTTTCTATTTTATGCATTCAATATCACATTGTTTGATTGTTCAAATAGGGCCCTTTGATCATTCTTCAATTTGATAGATCGTCAATTAGAATGTTTAAATCCGTAATTGTTTATGCATTCTAATCCATGTGACGATTAGTATTTGTTGGCTAGAATTGGTCGTCCTTCTCATCTTATTGCTGTCATTGATTAAATTATATTGTCGTACTCTAGGGTTGTCATTGATTGGGGAAGTAATTGATGATCGTATCTTAATTACCAACAAACTAAGGAAGGATAGATTAATAAGACGTTCTTAATAATCATAACCAATTTAGAGAATGAGTTAGGATTTCATTAGAAAATCAATGATCAAATAATATAAATCAAACGATGATTACACCTTTGGTTGGAACTTTCTCCCATTGAATCTCTTCTTAACTTTTATTGTTTTCTTTCTCAATTTCTCAACAAACTAATAAAAAAACCCAATTTTAATTCACCAATCTCTGTGGATTCGACCCTACTTTCCACTACTACAAATCAATAAACCCGAAAGTAGAGACATAATTTATTTTTGGTGGATTCGACGCCCACCATGTTGTTCATCTCAGTTCCAATCCCGTACATCACTCTCTAACTAAGCATGTTGAAATAGATATATATTTTGTTAGAGACTTGGTTCAACAAAAGAAAATTTCAGTTAGACATCTTTCTGCTATTTCTCTGCTTGCTGATACACTTACCAAACCATTGTCTGCTGCTAATTTCCTCAAATGGCGTACTCAGCTACGGGTAATTTCAGTTCAGGACACTGGTTTAAGGGGGAGTATTAAGGAGGCTCATTAGTCACTTCTCTTGTTAAGACAAATTCACATTTAGTTAGTTTGTTAAATATATTGTTATGTATTCTTTTCTTTACAATATCTACGTATAAATAGGAGAATTGTAAGTGATCGCACTTAATAAGAAATTCATCTCTTTTGTGATCATTCTCTCTCTCCTTTTTACTCTCTTTCTCTAATATATAAATATATAGTAAGGTTAAATGACGTAGAAAAATAAATATATATTGAGGTTTAAGACTGCAGTTAAGGAGAAAATTATTAGATTAACCTCATTGTATATTCATTTTTCTATGCCATTTAAACTTACTGCATAATTCTATAATGTCATATCATCAATTTCATGTCACATAAGCTTTTTGTTAGTGTCCTAGACGGAAAAACACAGACAAAGGGACAAAAACAAAACGAATTGTAAAGTTCAGGGATAAAAAATGTAACTTTTGAAAGTTTAGGGACGAAAATGAAACGGGTGTGAAAGTTCAGGGACTAAAATTGTATTTTACCCAAACAATTTTATGCTAAAGTTTAACATTATAAGAGATTGAAAATTGTTTTTAGATAACTAAAAACACTTCAAAAATCGTCACAAACTCACTCAAAGTAAGTTTTCAACTTTACGTTCTATTTGGTTCATTAAACTAGACAAAAATACCCACGTGTTTTAGTTAAGCGTTCTATTTGGTCCCTACCATTAAATTTCTGTTAAATAGCTGTTAGAATTCTAACATGACATTTTTTATTAATTTTATATACTTTACACCTACTTATGCGGCATTTTTTAAATGATGTGGTATATAGTTAGTATTTATATTATTATTTTCTCTTATACAATATTTTATATTAATTAATTTTTTTAGAGTAAATATCATTTTAGTCCCTACACTTCCACTCATATTCCACTTTAACTCATGTTTCATTTTCATCCTTAAAATTTCAAAAGTTACATTTTTCGTCCCTAAACTTTAAGATTCGTTTCGTTTTAGTCCTTCTGTCTGTTTTTTCCATCTATGACATTGCCGGATGGCTTATGTGACATGTAATTGATGATGTGACATTATATAAATATACAATGAGGTTCAATTACGTGAAAAAATGAATATATAGTGCGGTTTGAGATTGGAATTTTGGAGAAAAATATGAGATTAACCTATATATATATTTGTTTTCCATGGTATTCGTTTTATATTTCTATAGTGTCACTTTATCAAATAGATGTCATATAACCTCCCTATTAGTGTCGTAGATAAAAAAAAAAAGACAGGAGGACCAAAACGAAACAAATCATAATTTCAATGACAAAAAATACAACTTTTGAAAGTTTAGAGACGAAAATGAAACCTGAATGAAAGTTCACGGACCAAAATAGTATTTGTACCTTTTTTTTTTATCTCTCCTCATCACCTTAATTCTCTCTCCCCACCATCACCTTCTTCTCTCACCTATCTCACGAGGAACAGTTCATGGCAATGGAAAAACCCTCACCAAAACTTTGTTAAAATCAAAGCTCTCTTAGGAAATTCACCTCTATTAAATATTAAATTAATTTTAACTAAACACAAATTTTTTAAATGATTTTTTATTTTGTTCTTGGTTTTTGTTGAGCATAATGAGAAGCCATTAAAAGATGAAGATCAATTAGAGAATGATTAATTTGTTAAGTGTTGTTTAGGCTTATGTCTAAGCCTTTTTTATGTGAAGATTCCTTCTTTCTTTTACTTTACTTTTATGTTATTTGATCTCCTATAAGAGCTTGCCACGTGTATGGAATTATTCTTTAAATGGAAATGCTCCTTGCCTTCTCTAGTATGCGAGAGCTGCATTATTGTCTCATTTTTCTTTTTTTGTTTTCTCTTTTCTTTCCTTCTGCACCTCTATTTTCATGGTATCAGAGAAGTAAAAGCTGTCAATGGCGTCAGGTTCAGAGGCAAATCTAGGCTCCCCAACAACATCCCACAAATCTAGGCTCTTCTTCTCTCACAGTGTAGCTAACAGATTCAAATTACCTTTTATGGAAAAATCAACTTCTTAATATTATTATTTCAAACATATTGGAAGGATTCATAGATGGTACTCTACCTCCTCCACCAAAATTTCTGGATGTTCATCAAACTCAGGTAAACATTGAACATTATTCCTGGGAAAGTCAAATCGTCTAGTGACGGGTTGGCTTTATTCTTCATTGTTTGAGGACAAGATGAGTCAAATTGTTGGCTGTTCTACAACATTCGAGATCTGGAAAACATTAAAAAGGGTGTATGAATCAGTTTCTACTGCTAGTATAATGAGTCTTCGTTCCCAACTTCAAAAGGCCAAGAAAGATGGTGTATTTGTCTCTAATTTTCTTGCTCACATTAAACAAATAGCTCATAAATTGTCTGCAATTGGCAAGCCTCTTTCTTATAGGGACCATGTAGCCTATATTCTGGATGGACTTGGGGCAGAATACAATCCATTTGTTACATCAATTCACAACAGAACAGATCGACCAACATTGGAGGATATACGTAGCCTTCTTCTGGGTTATGAAGTGAGGCTTGAGAGACAAAATACAGTTGATTCTTTGAATTTAGCTCAAGCCATTCTAGCCAATTTATCCTTCAACAACTCTCGTCGTCCACTTTGGTCATACTCTCCCAATTTTGTTCCATATCAACCCAGTCCTTCCTCTCTTCCTAACACATATATACACTATCATACACCCACATCCAATCCTTCCCCAAGACCTCCATCACCTGATACTTTTCCTAGAAACAATACTCAATCAAATTCCTTTCCTAGATGGGGCAAACAACGTCCACAATGTCAAATCTGCTCCAAGGTTGGTCACATTGCTTTGGTATGCTATAACAGGGATAACAAGGACACATATCATGCTACCTTGACTAGTCCCCCAAGCTCATTTTGCAGCTCAAACTTCTCCCATGCCTCATTACCAACCTCAAATAGCCTTCACTTACTCAGAACCCCTTCCTGTTATCCCTAACCCAAATCATTTCTCTCCAATACCTCCTTCCCAACCAAATTCACCATCTCTTAACTCTCATGCTTCCTTAACACAGTCTACCCATCCGGATCAGGAATGGTTTTTTGATACAGGTGCTACTCACCATATGTCACCCAGCCTCAATTCTCTTACCACTGCTACACCATACACTGGTCAGGAGCAGGTGATGCTTGGAAATGGTCAATACGTTCATATCTCACACACTGGTACATCCTTTCTATCCTCTCTTTCAAAACCACTGCTGCTTAATTCTGTCCTGTATATTCCCTCTTTATCCAACAAATTAATCAGTGTAGCTAAGTTATGCCATGATAAGAAGGATTGGGTTGAGTTTTATCCCACATTTTTTCTTGTAAAGGATCTACAAACCAGGGCCACACTTCTTCAAGGGCTACTTAAAAATGGTCTTTACACAGCAGCACCTTCCACACCAACAGCTCCTTCCAATTGTGTCTCCTTCTCTGCTACTTTGTTTCACCAACCTTGTGGCATTATAGATTGGGTCACCCATATTCAACCATTGTCACTCAAGTGTTAAATTCATGTCAAGAGTCATGTCCTAGTCTTTCTTAATTTGAATTTTGTAATTCCTGTCAAAACGCTAAAAGCCATCGTTTAAGCTTTCCTAAATCCTCTAGAGTTAGCAAGTCCCCTTTTGAACTTGTACACTCTGACTTATGGGGACCTTCTCCAGTTGTTTCAATCAATGGTGCACGTTACTTTCTACTCTTTATTGATGATTACTGATAAGGTAAACTCAAGATGCAATTCCAAAGACCCTAGGCTATTAGATTTAGCATGAACCTTTGAAGCAAGATCTCAAACCCTCCCTAACTAATCGGATTCAACCAAGAGATTAAGGTTAGATGTGATTACCTCTTAGATCAATGATCTAGAGACAAGAATGAGTTTTCTTGTTCTAGATTGAATCACTCCACAATTAAGTTGATCAATCCCTAATTGAATGACTCGACAGCAACCCTAAACACAAGAATTGCAAGGAATGAAAACTGTGAACAAGTTTTCAAAAGAACTCTCAAAGAGAATTGATTTTCATTCAACAATAATCTGCGTTTTACAAAGTGTTCCCATGGCTATATAAGCCTTCAAACAGCAAAATAAAAGCAAAAACATAAAAGGAAACAAACATTAAAGCATTCGGTTACAATTGGCAAAAACAGAAAAGGAAACTAGAGCTCTTAATGCACACGGTTACAAATAAGGAAAGTTTGACTAAAATGCAAATAAAAGTGAATCTGATTTGCTTAGTTGTTGCATTCTTCCATTCAAGGCATAGTTGACACTTGCACAAGGTTATCTTTGTAGACATCTTCCTTATGGATTTATAAGTTGCACGCATTGATCTTCAAAGAATGATATGTCAATTCTTCATCCGAAATGGGTTGCTCATTATAAAATATAGCTTGAACCGAGCCTAGCCATCCTTGCACATGTGAAATAAATGCTTGTTGAACCTTATTTGCTTAGGATCTTTTGGAGTGCCTCCATGATTCATATCATCTTCCCCTTCTTCAAAAAGATTCGTCCTCGAATCAAGATCATCATTTCCTACATCAAAATGGCTCAAATCAGTAACTTTAAAGATTGAATTCTCAAAATACTCACCTTGTAATGCAATGGTGTGAACTTTTGCATAGATTCTTCCAAGGACTTGATATGGTCCATCACCCCTCGGATGCAACTTGGTCCTTCTTTGAAATCTTTTCTTTCGAAAATGCATCCAAATACATGCTCTCGGATGAAACTTATGTCTTTTCCTTCTTTTGATCATTTTTAAGGTAAATATGAAAAATTGCTCCTCGATCATTTGCTCCACATCCATGTGCGTTAATTTGATGAATTCATACATAAAAGGGGCTGAATCACTCACAAAAACATTAGATCTCAAAGGCAGCAAGTCAAAGGGAGTAATAGCATAAAGACCATAAATAAGTTTATTTGAAAAACAAACTTTTTTATGATGTATTCTCCTATTACATGTATTATCCACAAAAGGAAAACAATTCTCCCAAGTTTCCACTTTAGATTTAGTTTCCCTAAACTTGGCTCTTAAGATCACATTTATCAATTCTTGAGTTTCCCATTCTAGCAAAACATTTTGGAATACATTGTAATTACTCAATGTAAAATCTACAACATAAGATGTATATGTATTCCTAAATGGTGCATGATTCGAGTTCAACTTTTCAACATGGTCAAAACTAGAAATTCGAAGATGCTTATTAACAAGAACTTTCACAAACTCAAAACTAGAAAGTATATTACTCACAATATTCTCTTTAGATTCGATATACTTTCTTGCTTGTCCTTCCAAATACTTCAAACTTTTATTTGGCCACAAGTAATGCTTCCAAACGTGAAAAAAATATTCAAACACACTAGAGAAATAATGGTTAAGGTTAGTTGCCAAAAAGTCTACTTTGCACATAAGCACAAAATTAGGCTTTTGACTAAGAAAAACTTTCCTCACCTCACTCATTCTTACATGAAAGCTCACTAATTTGTCTTTTCTCTCTATTTCCTCTAAGTGTTCACACATTTCTTTTTCACTCTTCTCTTTTCTCTCTTTCAGTTCTTTTTCTTGAAACTCTCTTGTCATAAATTCCTCTCTCTTCTCACTCAATTTTTCAATCAATTCCTTTTCTTTTAATTCTTTTTCTTTCAACTCTTTTTCTTTTAACTCAAACTCAAATCTCCTTTGCTCAAGCTTACATTGGTCAATGAAAACCTCTTTTGAAGACAAAGGTACCAAAGTGGTTTTCCTCCCATCCTTGGTAAAAGTGTACCTATTTAGGTAGCCATCATGGATTACTCTTCGATCAAATTGCCAAGGCCTTCCCAAAAGTATATCCCCGGCATGCATTGGGACTACATCACAAACTACCTCATCCTTATACTTTCCAAGGCTAAAAGAAATGATAGCTTGCTTATGCACCTTCACCTCCCCACTATCATTTAACCATTGTAACTTATAAGGTTTGGGATGTGGTCTAGTAGGCAAATTGAGTCTCTTGACCAGAATTGAGCTCACAACATTGGTACAACTTCCACCATCAATCACAACACTACATGGAGTCTCATTCACTAAACACCTAGTATGGAACAAGTTGTGTCTTTGGTCATCTTCAAAATTCTCCTTTATTTCAGAATTGAGAACTCTCCTACACAAGAGTGCTACTCTATTTCCTTCCTCCCGACTATCATCACTCGCCTCGGGTTCCTCAATATTTTCCTCCATAGAATCACCCTCTTCGGCTTCCTAAAAATATTCTTCCTCAAAGTCACTCTCTTCCCAATCAGTTACTACTTCTTCCTCAACATCACTTTCTAATTCTCCTTCAAATTTATCCCTATTTTGCTGATTACTAGCCTTCACTAATCTACCCATACACTCATTAAGCTCCTCGAAAGTTTGAGTAAGTCTAGCGAAAGCTCCCGCTTGTCTCTCCACCTAGCTTCACTAATCTCACCCCCATTGTTTCCCTCTTGTGTCATGATGTTCCTCACAAAGTAACAAGTATTAAGGACCTTACAACACTCCCTCACTATATGTCACTCAAGGAAACACTCGTGTTTAACACTCAAGGTAGGCCAATTTTAAAGTAGGTGCTCTCGGATATGAACTCACTTTTCAAGCAAGATTTGTGTTTAGAAAGCTACAAAAGTAATTCAATTAGTAAAATACAACTAAGTATGAAAATAAACAATAATAGAATAAGAAATCAGAAAAGGAAGCAAAAAGGTAGGAAAAACAGAATTTAAGACAAGGAAAAACTAGGAAAAAAGCCAAATATGGTAAGTCAAATTCGGAATTATTGGAAATGAATTTTATGATGACAACTCATATATAGCTCAATCAATCAGTTATTAAGAGTGTACAATTGGCAAAAATTCGAATTAATGATGAGAATTGAAGATGCCAATCTTAAAAGACATGATCCGGAATTTTAGGAGCTGCTTGCGCACTGTTTTGATTTTCAAAATTTGAGTTGTTTACAGATCGAATTTCCTTAAATGTCCTTCTTGACAATGAAATATAACTGATTAAATTAACTTTCCTATTCAGATTGTGAAAGCTAATTCGAAATATTTCACGCGTTTTAGACAGCAAGACAGAGCATTAAATGCGGCAGATTCAAATATGGAAAGTATGTGCAGGATTTGAATGTCAACAGATCTGAATTGAATTGATGCTTAAATTGTGGATCTAAACTGATAAAATAACATTCAAAACTCAGACTTTTTCATTTTCTATGGATCAAACTCAGAATTTTCAAAGCAAAGCATGAAGAACACAAGATGAACAATATAGTGCTCTCGGATGCAAAATTCTCTTTCTCACTTTTTTTTTTTTTTTGATTTCAAAGATCAGAACGTGATCTACAAGATGGAAGCAAGAACAGAACGAAAACAAAAGAAAAATGGTGGTTTGGACAGAAAATGAAAAGATAGGGCAGATTTGAAACAAACAAGCAAATTGCAAGGAAAGTAAAGGATAGAATCAAATCTAGAGTTTGGCCAAGGTTTCGACCAAAGCTCTGATACCAACTGATAAGGCAAACTCAAGATGCAAGTCCAAAGACCCTAGGCTATTAGATTTAGCATGAACCTTTGAAGCAAGATCTCAAACCCTCCCTAACTAATCGGATTCAACCAAGAGATTAAGGTTAGATGTGATTACCTCTTAGATCAATGATCTAGAGACAAGAATGAGTTTTCTTGTTCTAGATTGAATCACTCCACAATTAAGTTGATCAATCCCTAATTGAATGACTCGACAAACAACCCTAAACACAAGAATTGCAAGGAATGAAAACTATGAACAAGTTTTCAAAAGAACTCTCAAAGAGAATTGATTTTCATTCAACAATAATCGCGTTTTACAAAGTGTTCCCATGGCTATATAAGCCTTCAAACAGCAAAATAAAAGCAAAAACATAAAAGGAAACAAACATTAAAGCATTCGGTTACAATTGGCAAAAACAGAAAAGGAAACTAGAGCTCTTAATGCCCACGTTTACAAATAAGGAAAGTTTGACTAAAATGCAAATAAAAGTGAATCGATTTGCTTAGTTGTTGCATTCTTCCATTCAAGGCATAGTTGACACTTGCACAAGGTTATCTTTGTAGACATCTTCCTTATGGATTTATAAGTTGCACGCATTGATCTTCAAAGAATGATATGTCAATTCTTCATCCGAAATGGGCTGCTCATTATAAAATATAGCTTGAACCGAGCCTAGCCATCCTTGCACATGTGAAATAAATGCTTGTTGAACCTTATTTGCTTAGGATCTTTTGGAGTGCCTCCATGATTCATATCATCCTTGTTTTACATGGTTATATTTGCTCCAATCCAAAGATCAAACTCTTAATTACTTTAGGCATTTTCTGGCAATGATTGAGAATCAATTTGATTTTAAGCTAAAGAATTTACAAACTGATTGGGGGGTGAATATGGAACTTTGCCCTCTCTTCTTACCTCCAAAGGCATACATCATAGAATATCATGCCCTTTCACACCCCAACAAAATGGTAGAGTTGAACGAAAGAATAGACATGTGGTTGAAATGGGCTTTCTCTCATTGCATACTCTAATCTCCCAAAATCATTTTGGTCCTATGCCTTTCAAACAACAATTCACTTAATAAACAGACTCCCTTCTCCTGTTTTTTAAAATCAATCTCCCTATGCACTTCTTTTTGGGAAACTACCTGATTACAAGCTATTGAAAGCATTTGGGTGTGCTTGCTTCCCTTATCTCAGGCCATATAACCATGATAAGCAACAATTCATATATACTCAATGCCTCTTTCTCGGATACAGCTCCAACCACAAAGGTTATCTTTGTCTAAATCCCTCCACAGGTAGAATTTATCTATCAAGCCATGTCATCTTCAATGAATCTTGTTTTCCATATTCAAGTCTTAACCAACCTCTCCCTTCAATTCAATCATACCATTATGACATATCAACTTTTCCACACTCCTTTATTTATTCACCTAATCCTACTGTTTCCCCTGCCAATAATTCCAACCAATTTGCTTCACCTATACTACCTCATACTCCCATTTCATCTCTGTAACCAAACATTCTTTCAACTTTTCCTTCTCCTTCAATGCATTCACCTACAATCACACCTCTTCATGAAGATTTTGTGTCTGCTACTAGTCCCTCAAGCCCTACTCCAACTGCCCAACCTCTTCCTGTCATACTTCCCAAAACACATCATATGATTACAAGGGCCAAGGATGGTATATTTAAACCAAAGGTTTGGTTATCTCAAACTTTGAAACCCAATACAACTGAGCCATCTAGTTTCAAAACTGCTGTTCAACAGTCAGTCTGGCAGGATGCAATGTCAGCAAAATATAAAGCCCTTCTTTCAAATCAAACCTGGATTCTCATTCCTCCCCTACCAAACTGTAAAATCATTGGTTGTAAATGGGTTTACAAAACCAAACTCCAGCCAAATGGTGCGATTGAATGCCATAAGGCCCGGTTAGTAGCAAAAGGGTACAATCAATCTTATGGAGTGGATTTCTTTGAAACCTTTAGCCCAGTTGTTAAACCCACCACCATTCGTGTTCTCCCCAACCTTGCTATCTCTTCCAAATGGGTAATTAGGCAACTAGATGTACACAATGCATTTTTTAATGGAGATTTTCAAGAAGAAGTCTACATGACTCAGCCCGAAGGTTTCACTAATCCACAATACCCTACATATGTTTGCAAACTCCAAAAAGCACTTTATGGGTTGAAACAAAGTCCCCGTGCCTGGTTTAATAAGCTTAGCTCATGCCTTTCAAATTGGGGTTTCATTCCATCAATTTCTAATGCTTCTCTCTTTTATTACCGCAAACAAACCACATTCATAGCTGTTTTGATCTACATTTGATGATATAATCATCACAAGAACATATTCACTCCAAATCAGCCATTACATTACCTCTCTTACTTCTTTATCCAAATTAAAAGATCTTGGCCCCTATTTCTTGGGAATTCAAGTCTATTCATCAGGGGACACTCTTCACCTTTCTCAAACTAAATACATTTCGGATTTATTACATCGTACTTCTATGATTGAATGTAAACTCTCTCCAACTCCAATGGCCATAAACACAACTCTTTCCTTATTTGATGGTGAACTGTTGGAGGATCCTTTTCTTTATCCAAGCATAGTGGGTGTTTTACAAAATTGCACAATTACAAGGCCTGATTTGAGTTTTGTTGTCAACAAAGTCTGCCAATTTATGCATAAACCAACCTCTACACATTGGCTTGCAGTCAAACGCATTCTTCATTATCTTGAACATACAATTTCGCATGGTTTGTCTCTGCAATCATCTCCCAGTCAAGCTATTACATGCTACACTGATGCAGATTGGGCATTATGCCCGGATGACAGACGCAGCACCTCGGGTTTCTGCACATTCCTTGGAACTAATCTTGTGTCTTGGTCCTCGAATAAGCAAAAGGTTGTTTCCAGATCCAGTACTGAATGAGAGTACAAAGGACTTTCAAATGCTGCAGCTGAAATTGTTTGGCTACAATCTCTTTTACGAGAAATTGGCTTTCTCACTACTCATCCACCATTGCTACCTTGTGATAATATGAACGCAATCCATTTGGCTGCCAATCCTGTCCTCCATAATCGAAGTAAACATGTAGAACTTGACTTGCATTTTGTTAGAGAAAAGATCATACGAAATCAGCTTCTTCTACGTTTTGTTCCATCAGAAGACCAGCTAGCTGATATTTTCACAAAACCACTGTCCTCACATTGTTTCTCCAATCTGAGAACCAAGCTCACTATTCAAGTCTAGCCATTTCACTTGCGGGGGGATGTTGAGCATAATGAGAAGCCATTAAATGATGAAGATCATTAGAGAAGGATTAATTTGTTAAGTGTTGTTTAGGCTTATATCTAAGCCTTTTTTATGTAAAGATTCCTTCTTTCTTTTACTTTACTCTTCTGTTATTTGATCTCCTATAAGAGCTTGCCGCGTGTATGGAATTCTTCTTTAAATGTAAATGCTCCCTGCCTTATCTGGTATGTGAGAGCTTCATCATTGTCTCCTTTTTCCCTTTTTTGTTTTCTCTTTCTCTTTCCTTCTGCACCTCTATTTTCAGTTTTCATCTTCTTCATAGAGTAGGCGAGTGGGATGGGATTTTTGCTTTTGTGACCAAAAAGGTTCATGATGTAGTACTGATTAATTTTAAGGGAAGAGGACATTTTTGGTCCATGAGTTTTCAACTTAACATACTATGTTTTTAAACTCAACAAAAATACCTGTGTTTTAGTTAACCGTTCTATTTGGCCCCGATCGTTAAATTTCTATTAAATAGCTAACATATTTTAACATGACATTTTTTATTAATTTTATATACCTTACACCTACTAACATATTTCTACGTGGCAAACGTAGGCAATATCAAGTAGATCTGAGTCGATTTTTTTATGAAGGGAGAGGGGGATTACTAATTGGAATTTGAATCGAAGAAGAAGACGAAGAATATACACAAATTTCATTTCCATGACATAAGAAAAAGTTTAGTAATGAAAAATCAGGGAGAAAGAAACGAAAGAGAAATTATGTTTTTTTTTTTAATTCTGGTTAATGAAAAATATGAGTACAGGTCAAAAAATGATACATAAAAAATAAGAAATGGTTTAATAAATATGATATTTGTTTAATAACTTTTATTTTAAAAAAATATGTTTTTTTTAAATAGTTTTGGCATGTAAGCATAATAATTATAAAACCAATATATTAATACAATATCAGCTATAAGTGAATAAAATAATTCACAATCACTTTTAAATTTTATAAAATAATGTCATGTCATCTCTCTATTAAATAATTAACAAATTTTTAACGGTAATAATCAGATAGAACGCTTAACTAAAACACATGGGTATATTTGTCGATTTTGGACCAAATATAAGGTAAAGTAAAAACTCAAGAACCAAAAATGCCATAATTTTAACTTTGAAAGACATAAAAGATTAAGACGCACCTTAATATCAGGAATGCCACAAATTGAAAACGGGAACCAAATAGATACGACGTCTAAAACAGAGGGACCAAAAAGATATTTTAACCTAATTAAAATTACATTAGAAAATAAAACAAAATAAATTATAAAACTAACCCATAATAAGAAAATGTTCTATTTTTGTGATTCTCTCAATCATCATAGTTTCTCTCCTGTCTCCATCTTCTTTAAGGAATCAAAATTAGGAGTTTGAATTTGGTGAAGTGAATAAAAAAAACTCAATGTTTTATTTTCTATAATTTTCTGAATCCTCTTATTCTTTGAATCATATAAGATCAAATACCGAGGTTGAACAAAAAACAAAATCTCTCCATCCTCATAGACTTTGATAAGACAAAGTAGTTTATTATTCTTCCAACATATATGATTTGGTGTGTTTTTAACAATAAAATCTCTTCTCCAAGACACTTCCCCTTCATCACTTGTCATTATCCACACCTCAATCTCACAAGGATGATTCCATCTATAAAGATTTGCATAGAGATGGCCATTAAACACTTGAATGTGTACATATTTAGAATAACTCAAGTCGACATTTGGAAGAGAAATTGCTTCAAATTTCTCGACTTCAACGTCAAAACGCCATAAAACTATCATATCTTTTCTGTATTTTCCAACCCAATAGACCGCTCCATTTAAATAAAAACTATGAAAGCATCCATGTAATAAAATACGATAGATATCAAAAGGTGTAAAGTCGACGGACCTCCATCTCCAATCCTCGTTGCCCAATGTGCAAATATCGGTGGCCTTGACCCTATAACCGGTATAAGTAATCATGAGCCTAATCATTTTATATTGCTTCATCTTAAGGCTGAAACCCAAAGCGAGAAGACAAAAATGAGTATCTATTACTCTAGATATTGGAAGTTGTTTATTATCATTCGTCATTGGATTCAATACGCCACAACCGACGTTTTCACCCGACCGCTTACTCTCCAAACATAGAATTCCATTGCATGAATTGACAAAACTATTCCATTCAGAATGATCTTTGAGTTTATATCTTGCAACGAGTTTCATCCATTCATCATATTCTTTTGCATCGAAATCTATATGATACATTTTGAGATTTTTGCCAAAAATAAAAGTAACAAAGATAGGGTTTGGAAGTAATTTGAAAGAGGAAGAATAATAATCTAAAATCAAACCATTCCAAGATTTACAAACGAGCCTGCAAAAAGGAAGATTAGCGATTGGGAATTTGGAGAAAATAAGCTGAATAACATCAATTGAAAGCTTTGAATTTATGTTAATAAAGGTTTCAAGACTTTTAGGCTTCTTTCTTTCTCTCTTTCTTCTTTGATTTTCTTTTACCCATTGCTCCGATGAAGAAAACGGCTAGACCTATGAGAAACCAAATATAAAGTGAATGTTACTTCTTCTTTTTTTTATATAGGTTTTTTTTCAATTAAGAATTTTAATTTAATTCGAATGCTTTTTTTTTTCCTATTCGTAAATTTTAATCATTATTTACAACGTAATCTCTTAATAGCTAAACTTATCATATTAATAATTTTAAAAAAAAAAAATCAAAATTCTTACATTTTTTTAAAATTTTTTTTATTTATAATGGCACTTTTATATATTTTTAATCAAACTCAAAGTAAAATTATTAGTTTTTATTTGGGAAAAAACCATTTATTTCCCTGAACTTTGCATGGTATGTGAATTGAAACTTGATTTTTTTAATTTTATTTATAATGGAACTTTTATATATTTTTAATCAAACTCAAAGTAAAATTATTAGTTTTTATTTGGGAAAAAAATCCATTTATTCTCCTGAACTTTTCATGGTGTGCCAATTTAAACCTTAAAGTTTCAATGTAATCAATTTACACCATGAACTTTAATAGATGAATCAATTTATACCCTTTTATTAATAAAAATTACTATTATTTTTGGAAATTTTTAGTTAGACGCATGAGTTTTTAGATCTAAATAAATTTAACTTGAGGTTGGGTGTTTTTAGGATTAGGTCTTGAAGGTTTTGTAATTTTATATCTTTCGTGATTGAATTTTGAATAATTTTATAGTTTTATTATTACGTAGATTTTAATTGATTTTTGGGGGTGTAAATTGATTCAATTGCTCAGTTTTGTCCCTAAGGTTTTAGGGTCGGTTTAGGGAGGCGACTTCCTGGAGGATTGATTGGTTACGATGGAAGACGAATTAGCCAAGGTGTTAGAAAAATTTCAACTTAATGATGAAAAGAGTTTCCCTGTTCAGATTACGGAGGAAAGGAAGATGGTGGACTGGGCGGGTTACAAAATGGTGTTTGATAGGAGAGTTAAATCATTCTCAAGAAGTATAATAGGCATGCGTTTAAAAATTACTATTATTTTTGGATAATGTTTTTTTAATTGTGTTCAATAATGCATTTTGTTCAGAAGGCTTGAGAAGAAAGGAAAAGGAGCAATCTCAGAGATGGGAAATCTCAGGAACAGAAATCCGGTAATGAATGCAATGACTGATGTACAATGAAATTTGGTCTCTGAGTCTTGACTTTATGGTTTTCCCAAATAGCTCATGAATTCGGTACCGTATGATTTTAGTAAATTCTGAAGATGTGGACAAGCGGCAATTTTATTTTAAGTATGATCAATGTTGGGGTCGGGATAATGAGATGCTTATTAAAAATGTTTCAGATGAAAAGATTAAAAATGCTTTATTCCAGATGCATCCAAATAACGCCCTTGGCCCTGATGGTGTTGGTGATTGCCAGTTTTTTTCAAGATCACTGGGAGATTGTTCGAGAGGATGTGTTTACTGTGGTGAAGGATTTTTTTAGTAATCATAGATTGCTAAGAAAGCTTAATCATACTCATATTACCCTCATACCAAAGGTTAAATGTCCTACGAATATGACTCAACTGCGGCCTATCTCACTTTGTAATGTGGCGTATAAAATCATTTCAAAAGTGCTGAGCAATCGTCTGAAAGGTCTGTTACCTAGAATTGTTAGTGTGTCAGACAGCTTTTGTAGGAGGGAGATCTATCACGGATAATATTCTTATTGCACATGAGATTATGCATTCTATGAAGAATAAAAGGAAAGGGAAAAAGTTTGAATTGAGTCTAAAGCTGGATATAGCTAAAGCGTACGATCGTCTTGAATGTCACTTTGTGGAGGCAGTGTTGAGGAAGCTGGGTTTTTGTGATACTTGGGTTGGTTGGATTATTGAATGTATTTCCACCACTTCTTTTAGTCTTAACGTTAAGGGCAGTCCCTATGGGTTTTTCAAGCCGAGTAGAGGTCTAAGGCAGGGGGATCCTCTGTTCCTATATCTCTTTGTTCTATGTTCAGAAGGTTTAACTAATCTGCTTGATGAGGCTAATAGTGAGGGTCGTCTTCACGATTTCAAAGTCTCCAATTCAGGTCCTTGTGTTAACAATCTTTTAGTTGCTGACGATTCTCTTTTGTTTTGTAAAGCTCAGGCTGAGGAAGTGAAAGAATTATGCAAAATTCTTAAGTTGTATGGAGAGAATTCTGGGCAGGAAGTCAATATCAACAAGAGTTGCCTTATTTTTAGCAGAAACACGTCAATGGATAGGAGAGTGGCTATGTCTGATGCGTTGTGTATTAAGAGTGGTACTTCTCTAGGTCGATATTTGGATCTTGAGGTGGATTTTGGAGCTTCTAAAAAGAAGGTGTTTCAGGTAATTAGGGATAAAGAGGAGAGTCGGGCCCAAGGTTGGGCGGAGCAGTTTCTTTCCCCTGCGGGGAAGGAGGTTTTTTTAAAATCAATAGCTTTAGCCATGCTGATCTATGCGATGAATTGTTTCAAGATCCCTATTAGTCTTTGTAAAGAAATGAATGCTAATATGGCCAGGTTTTAGTGGCAGTCTCAGAAGGAGAAACGAGGTATGCATTGGGGAGCTTGGTCTAAACTTACGAAGCCAAAGAATTCAGAAGGCCTTAATCTGAAGGATCTCCAAAGTTTCAATCTTACTTTGCTAGCTAAAGAAGGATGGAATATTTTAGCTAAGCCTGATTCTCTGTTAGCTCGTGTCCTTAAAGTTAAATATTTTAAAAATGTTGATTTCCTTGCAGCAGGTATCGGTAGCAAAGCTTCTTGGGGTTGGCGTAGCATTATTGAAGGGAGGAAGGTGTTGTTGGAAGGGCTTCGTTGGGGAGTTGGGAATGGCAAATCTATTCGGGTTTGGGAGGACCCCTGCCTCCCTCGTCCCTTTACTTTCAGACCCTTTTCTTGTAGTTTGTCTACTGTTGTTTGGGTTGCTGATTTATCAACTAATGATGGCAAAGGGTGGGATGAGACTAAACTTCAAGTTTGTTTTAATATTGCTGATGCAAAGCTTATTTCGGCTATACCTGTCGGTGCCTGTAATTCAAATGATAAACTTATTTGGAACTTTTCTAATTCTGGTGGTTATACTGTCAAGTCTTGGTATAGAACGGCGTTGAAAGTGGTGAGAAGCAAACGTGGTTTTGAGGAGGGAGAAAGCAGTAATGTGCAAGTTGTTAAATCAAATTGGAAGGCCATTTGGAATTTGAATATCCTCCAAAAGTTGAAGCTTTTTTTTGTGGAAAGCTTGTAATGGTTTTCTAGCTACTAAAGCCAATCTAATGGGCAGAGGTCTGAATGTTGCTCCGGAGTGTTACATTTGTGCGAGTAAAGCAGAATCCGTTAATCATCTTTCGCTGACTTGTGATGTGGCCAAGAGGTTTTGGTTTGGCACTCCGTTACAATTAGATACCAGGCAATTCGAGGGTGGCTCTTTTTGGGATAGCTGGAAGACAATTCGCAGGCGGTTGGGTAAGATTGATAGTGATGGAAAAATGCTCTCTCTGTTTGGTTTTGGTGTGTGGAGATTGTGGAAGATGTGTAATTCTCGTCTTTTTCTTGAAGATGATTGGGAGTTGGGTAGGAATATTTCTCTTTTGATGGAGGATTTTGGGGAGTTTCATTCCATCTCTAGTTCGTGTGTTAGAAGGCCTTCTCCTACTTCCATTGAGGCTGTGGTGCAAAGGGATTATTTTTCAATTTTTTGTGATGCGGCCTGGTTGAAAGAGTCGTGTAGTTCGGGTTTTGGATGGACTATTAAGGATTCTGGTCGATCTCATCTCAAGACATTTTCTGGAAGAGGAAGTTCCTACTTGAATCCGCTTCAGGGAGAAGGTCTTTGCATCATTAATGGGTTTGAAGGTGCGCTGGACTTGAAACTCTCTAAATTGGTTGTTTTTTCTGACTCTAAAATTTTGGTTAATGCTATTAATAAGCGAGTTGGTTGTCCATGTCCTACAGAGTTTCTTATTTTTATTTTATTTTGGAGGCCATTGTTTTGAGGCTTTCGTTGTTTGAGAAGATCGTTTTTTGTTTTGTTAGGACTTAGGAAAGATGATAACTCTGAAGCCCACTCACTTGCTAAGAAGGGTCTTGATTTGTGTTGGTTGGTTTCATTTTTTTATGAATTTCTATCGTTTGACAAAAAAAATAAAAAATAAAAATTGATTCAATTGAAAGTTTAGGGTTTAAATTGACATATGATGTAAAGTTCATGAGTGTAAATTGATTTTTTCCCTTTTATGTGTTCATTTGGTAATTTTATTAATTAATTGAGTTTTTTAAAATAAAATATCAAGGGTTAATTTCATAAATATTCAAAATCACTATCATAATTACATCTATATAGGGATGGACTATTTAATTACAAATATAGACAACCTCCACCACATGTAGGTTGTGAAAAGACGTTTTTAATATCAATATAGGTAATCACTTCTTGAACAATGTTTATTTTTGTTCAACCCACCAATTTACTAATGTTTATTTTAACAAAAAAAATATATTTAATAGATTCCCAACCATATTTTAATCCATTCAGTCAACCAGATGTCCCAACAAATGATGTTCAAACAAATTACGAGAGATTACAGATGCAAATAACGAGCTTAAAGAGATTTTCATGAGAACATGTGACTTCTTTTTTTGTAAACTTTCTCTAAATTCTGTTTAACATGGTTTATGTTTATCAGTATTTGATTTTTATCAACATTTTTTTTGTTAAAAATGTATTTTGAAAATATTCATGTTATGTATTTAATGTTTAAACACTTATTGAACAATGCTTTTTTTTTTTCAACTTACTGATGTTTATTTTAACAAAAAATATATTTAGAGGTATCCGCAACCACATTTTAATCTCTTAATTTAATCGGAGGTCCTAAACAAATGACGTTCAAGAAATGAAATTAAGAGAGAACACAGATGCAAATAACAGGCTTAAAAACATTTTCATGAGAACACGTGACTTCTTTTGTTGTAGAATTTCTCTAAATTCTGTTTAACATAGTTTATGTTTATCAGTATTTGATTTTTATCAACATTTATTTTTGTTAAAAATGTATTCTAAAAATACTCATTTTATGTATTTAATGTTTAAACACTTCTTAAACAATGTTTATTTTTGTTCAACCCACCAATTTACTGATGTTTATTATAACAAAAAAAATATTTACGTTTATTTTTGTTAAACATTTAATTACATCCCGAAATGGATGGGTATGGTAATCAACATAAATTGAATTGTCATCCAAACGCTCACTGTGATAAAAAAAAGAGTTGCCACTGAACGAACCATCCTAAAAAAAGGAAGGACAATTAAGACTAAAAATGAAAGAAATGAACTCGTGTTAAACAAAAATGAAAGTGAGATGAAGAACAAACTTGAGAAAACGTGAACATTGGAAATGAAGATGATTAGGTTGGATAGTGTTGTGGGGAGAAATTGGATTACACGTGGAATTTTACAACTTGACAAAATTTGTCTACGCACCTCGTCTGACCGCAGTACCAGGGCACCTGGTCTACTGTGGTACTTAGGAACCTGGTCGAAAGCACCTGGTCTAAAGCACCTGGTCCAAATCACCTGGTCTGAAGCACCTTGCCTGAAGCACCTGGTCCGAAGCACCTGGTCTGACCGTGGTACCTAGGCATAAAGTCCATGCACCTGAAAAGACCTGGCTACACAGTCTCCAACACAGACCTACATATCTAAACCGTTTACAAGTGTCCAATCAGAAAATGACACGTGGCGTAACCCGAAAGCGACACGTAATTGAGAAGCAACATGTGGCCCAATCCTGACGTGACACGTGGCACGATGATGTCATCAATATATTCTCCTATAAATAGGAGAAAAAACTCATTCATTAGGTAACTAATCTCTACTACTACTCTCTGGCACACTAGCTCTGCTTGCTCTGACTTTAGCATCGGAGGGTGTTAGGCCGGCACCACACCGGTGCTCTTTTCCTTTCCTGTGCAGGTACCTACGTAGCACGCCGTCGAAGCAGCGCACTACCTCCGACTCGTCCCATAAATTAAGTTTGTTGCCTACGTGGAAGCTATCCATTTTTAGGTAACAACAGATAGAGAGAAACTGAAAACGAAAAATGAAAAATATTGCAAAAGATGAGAACTACGAGTTTGAAGTTTGGAAAAAAAAAAGGAAACAATCCCAAAAATTCGAACAACCAAATCTTCGATTAAAATGTGTGAATCAAAAAACAAATCTAAAATAATTATGTAAATGAAATCAGTAATTGCATGACTTTATTCTAAATTTTGTTATAAATTTTAATACTTTCAAATATAAATCTTATATATTATACATATTTTTATTTCATTCGATTCCTAATCTATATTTTCATTATAAAGTCTTAAGTAACAATTCAAACACAATTTTCGTAAACACACATTAATCAATTTTCATTTTATTCCAATATTATCAAATAAATCCAAATTCAAATTTGGTATTTCAAATGCACAGTAAACATAATTAATTGAAGTTCAAGCACAATGTATGTAATTAAAAAAAAAAAAACAAACTTGGCCCCCCCCCATTTAGTAAATGAGGAAATTTTTTCCCCTGTCCCTACCCCATTTACAAAGCGGGATCGGGGCGGGGAAGGAGGTCGTTGGCGTTGCTTTCCCCCCTAATTAATACAAGATTTATGGTATTCTTCAAATTTGTAACCTCCACTTATTATTATTATAAAAACACAACTCAATGCCATCATTTTATACCTTCTCATCATCCATTGGTAGATTATACTTTGAAGGTAGTTTCCTTATTCTCTAATATATTATATTCTATTATGTATTTTATATTTTTATCT
This sequence comes from Gynostemma pentaphyllum, assembly GCA_028015215.1. Lineage (NCBI taxonomy): Eukaryota > Viridiplantae > Streptophyta > Magnoliopsida > Cucurbitales > Cucurbitaceae > Gynostemma > Gynostemma pentaphyllum. The sequence continues at coordinate 58,015,761 of CM051351.1, read as the reverse complement.
TCTATATAATATAATATATAATTATATTATTATAATTTTTTTATCTTTAGATACGTTTCAGGAAAGGCACATATGATTCACCAACTATTACTTTTTCCAATGAGACAATAAACTTTAAACAACAAAAGACAGCATCCCAAATTTCTCTGATCTGGGTGCCAACGCCAAAACCACCGCATCAGCGTTAATTTATCAACCATCTTCAAGCATCTCCATTTTCCCAATCACTATTTGAACCCCATGATTTTCCACCACTTTGGATAAATTGTGAAAGGGTTTTTCATATTGCATTATATGAAAAGAAAAAAATGATAAACTTACCAGGAACGTAAAAATCAAGAAGAATGAGATCAAAATGTTTGGAATCGAAAATGGAGATGTTGGTTTAGTCAGAATATCTAAAAAAATCAAATAAATCTAACAATATATAAAAATAAGGGAAATCTAATAAAATATGAAAGAAGTGAATCATGAAAATATTTGAAAAAAAATCTATAGAATTTAAAAAATAGACGTCAAACATGACAGATTCTGAAAAAAAAAAATCTATATAATTTACAAAAGCACTAAATTAAAAATAAAAAGATAACAAATAGGCATATCTGGAAAAAGGAAAAAAAGTCCTAATCTCATATTGGCTAAAAATGACTGTTTACCCAATTAATTCTATATTATATTATATTTTTATTATAATTATCTTAATTTTTTTTTTTTTGAGATTACCTCAAAGTGGGGGAGGGAGACTCAAACCTTCAACCTCAAAGTGGGGGAGGGGGACTCAAACCTTCAACCTCAAAGGGAAGGGAGTATATGTCAAACCAATTGAGCTATGCTTATGTTTAAGTGAATTGAATATATATATATATATATATATATATATATATATATATATATATTATTTTATTTTATTCCTTTTACATATTTATTTATGGGAAATTTCATTAGGTAGCAGAATTTTTAGCAATATTTATAAATATAGCATTTCTAAAAAGTATTTGCAAATATAGCAGATTTTTAAAAACCCTCATTCTTGTGATCAGAGATATCAGTGATAACTTATAAAATAATCAGTGATTATCAGTGATTCCTGCAAAAAATATCAGGATATCAGTAAATCAGTAAATCAGTAAATCAGTAAATCAGTAATTACTAATCACTGATTACTAGTGGCAATTTTGTAATATTTTAGTTGCGAATTTAATTTTTATGCTATTTTTGCAAATATGTTTTTTTACTGCTATTTTTACAAATATTGGACATATTTTTGCTATTTTTACAAGAGCCCTTGTGACGACCCGTCACTTTTAAATAAATTTAATTTAGAAAACACAGCGGAAGTCTTTTATTTTAAGAAAATTTTGCGTGATTTTGTTTGAAAATTGGCTAGCCAAAAACCTGTTTACATCCTAATTTTTCAAATCTAATAAAATCACATGGACTTTAAGTCTCAATCAGGAGTTCAAATATTTCATATCATAAAAACCACATCAAAAGCTCTTATGAGCTAAATACAACATATACTGTCAAAGTCTTTGAAATTCACAAAAATAATTATATAAACTTTACAACAAAAGAGTCCATCTCGAGGTCAGCATCCCTCGATCACGCAACACCACCTCCTCTCCCTCGACCTCTTACAGGGCATTACCTGAAATTTTGTAATATCATGAGCTAACAAACTAAGCCCAGTGAGAATAATAAGCATAAAAAGTAAAGATAGACCTCAAAATCGTATTTCCGATTTGTGTCCAACTTACCTGACACAATCAATCCTAAAGTTCTCCAAACCTTAGGTAATTTCATTCTAAACTCTCCAAAGGATGATATTACTAACAATCGTAGTCAATCATCATCCATTAACTTATTATGACATAAGTAAGAAAAGTAAATATATTTTACATAAAATAAAACATCTCAATTCTCTCTTTCATCGATCATAAGCATGAATGCATGAGAGGATCTCGTAGGATACACATTCACCCTTTATGCATGATATGCATGAAGAAGAGGATGCGGACAACCCCCGAAGGGTCCAAACATTCTTCCCTTCTTTTCTTTTCTCTCTTTATTTCCTTTTTCTCTGAAGGCGATGTAGACAATCCACGAAGGGTCCAAACATTCTTACCTTCCTTTCTTTTTCTCTCTGAAGGTGATGTGGACAATCCCCGAAGGGTTCAAACATTCTTACCTTCCTTTCTTTTTCTCTCTGAAGGCGATGCGGACAATCCCTGAAGGGTCCAAACATTCTTACCTTCCTTTCTTTTTCTCTCTGAAGGCGATGCGGACAATCCCCGAAGGGTCCAAACATTCTTACCTTCTATGATGCGAGATGTTATGGTGCAATATGATATGCATATGCTTGCATATCCTTGTAAAAGTAAATAAATAAAGTGCGAAATTAAAGTAGTTGATGCAAGCATAAAGTAAATGGGCATAAAGTAAAAGATATAAAGTAAATGACATAAAGTAAAATAGATAAGCATCTCGGACGAACGACGCTATAATAATAAAAGTAGAATCATAACTTAAACGAGTAACCTAGCTTTCCAGGATTCTAAACTTCCAATAAAATTTAAAGTTCTATTAATCGTTCCAAATACAAATTTGGATCTTTTAACCTCCAATGATCCAACCTAAGCTTTGAAAACGAATCTAACTTAGAATTTTCTAAGATTCACTACTTTTCCTCGAGAACTCCTAAGTTCTCACTTAAAGGATTAACTTCTAATCCTAAGGGCACTAACTCACATCCCTCTAATCTTAGGTTCGGATTCTAGTCTTAGTTTCAAACTCTACAAACCTTCACACTCATTCGATTTCTATAATTACTTTAAATCCTAACTATTCTCACCTTAGCCAAATAACTCCAAATCTCCACTTTCCACGAAACAACAACCAAGCAATCACACCTACAATTCACCAATTGCACAACATATTACAACTCATAACTAATATGCGAACAACCGTGCATTTTCGGGTGAATAGTGATTTCAGATGAATAGTAATTTCGGATGAATAGTGTTTTTGGGTGAATTGTTTTTCGAAAATCCGGGTTCAAAATCGTCAAATTTCATGATAGAAATTCATGATTTCAACTTCAAAACTCATTTATAATAAAAAACGAACAAAACCATCTAAAAAGTTTTGAAAACTTACTTTTTGGGACTTCCCTTAGAGAACGGGAAACTCCGAAAAGGTAGGTTGGATAGGTAGCCCTCGTCCCTACCAATCCAACGCAACCGAAATCAAGCCGATCCATCGAAAAACGAATGAGAAACGAAGAAAAGAAATTTTACATCCATGGTAGATGAAGGCTACGGCCAAGGAAGGAAAGGAAAGAAGAAATGTTGATTTTTGGTCAATTTTGTGGTTTTTAAAGATAAATGAATAGTAAATTTAGATATTTTAAGAAATTGAAAATGACGGATACGTCCTTTTATGACTTTTGACTTATAAAACGAAACCCGATGCTCTTAAATAAATCTAAAGGTGATTAATAATTATTAATTGGCTTATTAGTAATTATTAATGTCACCGAAATGAATTTAAAAGTATTACAACGATTAAAACGAATTTCGGTCGAAATTAACTACTAAATTCTAAATTACAAAAATAATAATTAAACTAAATATGTAAATTGAAATAAATCAATAACTAAATAACATTAAATAAAATAAATAAATAATAAAATAAATAAAAAGAAAATTTCACTTCAAAATAACGGGACGTTACAGTCCCTTTATTTATAATATTTTTTTAATCATCTTAATTTTTATAATAGTTTTAGACAAGATGGGGTACATGACACATGAAACTAAGGAAAGAAAACATTGACATGTGCTAAAGCTCACTGTGTATGACAAAAAATTCAATTCCTTTCATAATTCAATTATATGATATTAAAATCTTTGACTAATTTTTTTTTTAGGGAGAAGAGATTCAAATCTACCGAGTAATTGTTTTTTTAGAAAAGAATTTGATATTCATTCCATTGTGTTCTTTTCCCTTATCTTTTTATTTGAACTCCATAAATTAGGTGACCGAGTGAGTTTTTAACCCTTTACCTTAATGATAAGCGTTATCAAATATTTGGCAAATAAATGGTCACCTCTTCCCCTAATGTGATAGCTTTGAATAAGGATTTTTGTGATGCATATAAAGGATTTTTGTGTAACCTAATATTCTTGAGTAAATCAAGTTCTTATTTCATTCTTATCATGGGTGTTTTTTTTAACATGAACATTATGACCAAAAAAAAAACAAAGTTGCCCGAACTCAACTGTCATCAATTTGATTTGCGATCCTTAGAGATGAAATTATGAAAATGTTTAATATCCATGATGGAAAATAAATTGTAAATTAAAAATACCGGAATATAACCTATTACCTTTCAACTTGGCATAAAATTTACAAAATATTATAAAACACAAATGGTTCATCTATATTAAACAAATAAGCATATAAAAAAAATAACAAAACATCTAATAAAAAATTGTGGAAACCATTAGAAACAAACCAAAAAAATAAAGAATATATATCACGCACAATTTAATCTTACATTATAAATAATAAAAATATTCACGTGCAACCCACGAGATAAAAGTCTGGCATACCAAACATATATAAAATTCAAAAACAGAAAATATATATTATTTCATTCTACAAGAAGTCGGATAATGCAGTTTTTAGTTTTTGTGATGAGCAAAGAATCAGAATTAAATTTACAATAGGAAATAAAAAAAAAATTATAAAACTAACCATTATTATCATCATAGTTGAAAAACAAAATCTTCAGTTAATATTATCACCTTCTTGTGAGTAACAAGAAGACTCTCTCCTGCCACCATCTTCTTTAAGGAATCAAAATTAGGAGACTGAATTTGGTGAAGTGAATAAAAAAATTCTATTTCTTTATTTTCTATAATTTTTTGAATCCTCTCATTCTTTGGATCATACAAGATCAAATACCAGGGTCGAACAAAAAACATGATCTCTCCGTTCTCATAGACTTTGATTAGGCGAAGTAGCTTGCTATTCTCCCAATGTATAAATTTTGGTATGTTTTTAACAACCAAGTCTCTTCTCCAAGACTCTTCCCCTTCTTGACTTTTCATTATCCATACCTCAATCTTACAAGGATGTTCCCATCTCCAAAAATTTGCATAGAGATGACCATTAAACAAGTAAATGCATACATATTTAGCATAACTCAAGTCGAAATTTGGAAGAGAAACTGCTCCAAATTCTTCGGCTTCAACGTCAAAACGCCATAAAATTGTCTTGTCTTCTTTGTGTTTTACAACCCAATAGATCGCTCCATTTAAATAAACACTATGAAAGCATTCATATAATGGAAAACGGTAGACATCAAAAGGTATAAAGTCGACGGACCTCCACCTCCGATCCTCGTTGCAACCCAGTGTACAAATATCGGCGGCCTCGACCCTATCATTGATATAGGTAATCATAAGCCTAAGCATTTTATATTGTTTCGTCTTAAGGCTGAATCCCAATCCGAAACGATAAAAATGAGTATATGATAACCTTATAGATCGCGGAAGTTCTTCATACTCATTTGTCATTGGATTTAATATGCCGACGGTTTCACCCGCCGGTTCATTCGCCAAACACATATATCCATTGCATGAATTAACATACTGAACCCATTTAGAATTATCTTTGAGATCAAACCTTGCAACAAGTTTCATCCCTTCATCATATTTTTTTGCATCAAAGTCTATATAATACATTTTGAGATTTTCGCCAGAATTAAAATCAATAAAGATAGGTTTTGGAAGTAATTTTAAAGAGGAAGAATAATGATCTAAAATCAAACCATTCCAAGACTTACAAACGAGTCTGCAAAAAGAAAGATTAATGATTGAGAATTTGGAGAATATAACCTGAATAACATCAATTGAAAGCTTTGAATTTATGTTATTAAAGGTTTGAAGACTTTTAGGCTTCTTTCTTTCTTTCTCTTTCTTCTTTGATCCTCTTCTTTCCATTGTTCCGATGAAGAAAACGGCTAGACCTATGAGAAACCAAATACCTTTTTTTTATATATAGTTTTTTTTCAATTAAGAATTTTAATTTAATTTGAATACTTTCTTGGCAATTACTGAAATGACATATTTTTCAGAACTTTTCAAAAATTACTCAAATAGCATAATTTTAGTTCAATAAATTATTGAACTAAAAAAAATAAAAAAATTTAACGAATTCATTGAAAATAATAATAAAAAATGATCAAATAGTTCAATAAATTATTGACCTTGAACTTAAAAAACCAAAAAACAAACAAATTCGTTAAAAATACCTATGAAAAATAGTTCAATAATTTATTGAACTATAATTATGCTATTTGAGTAATTTTTTAAAAGTTCAGACATGTTAGTAATTAGTATGCAGATTTATGCTATTTGAGACAAATTCTTTACTTTTTTTTCCCAATTTGAATACTTTAATCATTATTTACAACGTAATCTCTTAAAAGCTAAACTTATCATATTAATAATTAAAAAAAATCAAAGATCTTACAAATTTTTTAATTTTATTTATTATGGCACTTTTATATAATTTTAATCAAACTAAAAGTAAAATCAATTTACACCTTAAACTTTACATGGTGTGTCAATTTAAATAATTTTTGGTTAAAAATTTTGAAATATTATTGTGAACACTATTATGGAAACATTTATCAAGACTCTCAATATTCTCACTATCACAATAAATCATCAACAGTAAAATAAAATATTAATAATATAAATTGTTAAAAATTTAGTGTTGGCATATTTATTTTGACAAAAGCACTTTAATTATTTTATCATACTTTTTTATTATAAGTTTTAATTTGATTTAATATAATTGAAATTGTTTTATGAAAAGAAATCAAGTTTTTAATTAACATAAATTATTTGTTTTAAAAAATAATTGACAACTTGGCCAACTGAATTAAAATTACATTAGAAAAAAAAATTATAAAAATAACCAAATATATTAATAGCACATCAGCTATAAATGAATAAAATAATAAACAATCACTTTTAAAATTTATTAAAATAATGACATGTCATCTCTCTGATAAAAAATTAAGAGATTTTTAACAGGATCAGATAGAACATTTAACTAAAACACATGTATTTGCCGAGTTTGGAAACCTGAGAACAAAATAGAACGTAAAGTGAAAACTCAGGGACCAAAAATGTATTTGTCCCAAATTTTTACTTCGAAAGGCATAAAAGATTAAGGTAGTTTTTTTTTAAAGAATATCATGAATGCCACAAACTGAAAACAAGGTACCAAATAGCAGGGCCAGTCCTAGGAAAATAAAGGTTGAGTGCGAAAAATAATTTGGGACCCTAATATCATATTACTTTAATATGAAAAAATTTCTGTCAAAATTACAAAACAAAATATTATAAACTTTTGTCAAAATGTAATAACAATAAAATAATATAATTCTAAACTTCATTGAAAAAGTGACGCTCTCCTTCAATATTGAGATGCAAAATCATCTATTAAACTTTCGATATCGATGTCTTCAATAGTTTCATTCTCGATTGAGATGAAAGTCGATCTATTAAGTATCTCTTGATAGATATTTGATATTTAACATAAAATTATTTTAAAATTATGAATGTTTTGAAAAATCAAATGATAAATAATAAAAAAAAAATTAAAAATTGAGATGAGATTGAGTTATACTTACCAAATAATATGAAATTGTAATTTTCTTTACCAAGAGCAGTTACTGAAATAACATACTTTTACATACTAATTACTGAAATGTTTGAACTTTTCAAAAATTACTCAAATAGCATAATTATTATAGTTCAATAGTTTATTGAATTAAAAAAATTAAAATTTTTAACAAATTTATTGAAAAGAATAATAAAAAACGATCAAATAGTTCAATAAATTATTGACCTTAAACTTAAAAACTAAAAAACAAACAAATTCGTTAAAAATACCTATTAAAAATAGTTCAATAATTAATTGAATTATAGTTCAATAATTTATTGCACTATAATTGTGCTATTTGTGTAATTTTTAAAAAATTCTGATATTTTAATAATTAGTATGTTCGAGATAAATTCTTTATCATTTAAGCATAATAAATAAATATGATTTTAGTCTTCTTCTATCTTTTGTCCGCGGCACTTTATTTTTTTGTTTTTTGTTTTTAATTAATAGTAATCCAATCGGTGGAGTATATTTTATGGATTATCTATATTAATAGCCACCTTAAGACTACTATTAAAACTCTATGTCTACTATCCTAAATATAATGGTTTGTAGCCACAAGTGAGGAAATTTTAGAGATAAAAAGACAATAGTAGCCTTGCAACGGTTACACAAATCGTTTTGTCTGACACATCATAGCGCTAGAATCAAGGATTAACATGCAGTTAAAAATCTCCTTTCCTAATTATTAGATTTGAAAGTTGGAAAACGTGTGCCTCTTCATTTTCCTTTTCAATTTTGAGATTCATTTAACTATCCCTCCTTTTTCTCTCTATCATTTCACTATCCCTCTTTTTTTTCTCCATCATTTCACTATCCCCCTTTTTTCTCTCTTGCAATCTTCCATTCATTTTCAGTTACGAAGCAAAATCTTCAACCAAAATATTGTTTTGGCCCTAAATCAAACTCAAGATTTGAAAGAAAAACATATACGACAATGGCAAACGATAAATCGTTTGATGAAGATCGTGAAGATACAAATCAAGAATCTTTGACAACCATGGATATTGGAGAAAAAACACCGGAAAAACAGGTTTGAACACATGTCTTCCCTTTCTATCGTGATCTTTTGATGAAAAATAAAACAGATCTGGGAGATTTACGAAATATTGGGTACTTTCTAAAATTAGGGATTGAGGCAGAAAACCACTGCTGGAAAGGAAAATGCTAATAGAGAATCAAAACGGAAGAATGTCAGCAAAATTCATAAGGTTCTAACAACCATGCCATTATTACGGTTTATTATGTGCTTGTTGATCTCTATATAAACTATATACTGTTATTCATAGCCATATATATGCAAAATCATGTAAAGACCATTCCTTATCATTTCCATAAAATCAGAGAGAAAAATATATATGTTATGATATGCGTGCTATCATGTATATGATATTTTCCCTGTTATTTGTAAAAATATATGAACGATCGTGTGATGACAATTCATAAAAATGTCCATACAAAAATGAAAAATCTTTTGTCATGTAATGCTTGCTTCCATGTATATGATATGTATATTTTTATTCATAGTGTTTTATTTTAAAAAAACATGTTATTATATAATTTCTAAACATCCATGCTATTTTATATGCTCTGATATGATGTATATGAACTGTATACTATACTACATATATGATCTATGAACTAAATATATGTAAATTATACATGTAGGGTCCCAGTTTATGCAACCATAAACTTTATTATATTGAAGTATTGCATACTTTCATGTATAACATGTGATAAATATTCAGGATGATGAACAAGTAGATGACCAACCCGCACAATATGATGTAGAAGAGCCAATGACAAAGAAAAATAGACCAAGAAGGGCTACGAAGATTGGAAGGTCATGACAAGAACCATATGTGACCGATGTACCAAAAGGGTCGCAAAAAAAGAGTTTTAAAGGGGAAGAATCAAAAAAATGAAGGTGGCTCTGGTTTCAACTTTAAGATAACTGAGAAAATGAATAAATTGAAAAAGAAGAAATACATGATATCATTTTTTTGAATTTGTCATGGTACAATTATTGCTTGCTAACCATTTTGGTTTTTTTTGTTTGGATTATGTTGCTTTTGTGAACTGATTTATGATTTCCAAAAACAATGAAATGTTTTGTTTACTGAATGTGTTTATTTATAAATGTTTTGAAATTTTGAAAATGATTGAGTATTACTATAAGTTTTGTATATATTATATACGACAACAAACAATACAATATGAGTATAATATACGAAAATGAACATACACGTATGTATTCAAAATGATAAAAAATAACTATAATTAAAACAAATAACTATGATTTATGTATATTATGTATACGATTAAAATACAGTATATACTACATTATTATACTTATGAGGACATGAGATTGAAGACTATATTATTTATACATATAATATCTAAACATTATACCATAAGAACTATGATGTCACGTTGTTCGATAATTTAATAATTTAACACACGTATATGTGATATATAATAATATAATATACAGTATATAAGACATATTCATATAATTGAAGACATAAAATTGAAGAACAACTTAATAAACCAATCAATAAAAATGATAAAAAAAACCAACAAATAATCTCAATTATAAAAAAAACCACCATAATGTTGTTAAACACAAAAAAGACCAAAAACCATCAAAACAACAAATGAAAGTCAGTTTGAATGAGTACAGACAACAACAACAACATAACAAGCTTCAACTGAACTCCGGGGGAGTAAAAAACTTCATGGACACTTTTTTTTTTTTTACCGTATATGTGAAGTAACCCGTATATGAGAGTTATCATATACATGTTGTATAAGAACAAAGTAAATAGTGAATGAAAAGTGAGATGACAATATGAACAAAGTAAATTATGAGGTAAAAAAACGAAAAATCAGCCGAATATAAAGAAGCATGCAGTTGGATTGTAATCATTAAATGGAGAGAAAGAAAATGAGTCATAAATAAGCCATATATTAATCATTAAAATAACAAGGGTAAAAAAGGAAAAAATTAAATTGGGAAATAGTAAAAGTGGATGAAAATCTTTATTCTTTAAATGGTGTCTACAAACCTTAATGACACTAAGAAAAGTGGCTAAATATATCATTTTCCCTATATTTTATTGACTTAAGCCCCAATTGCCTTCGCCCGTTACTTCCATTGAATGCACGGTAACTTAAATCATATATATATTTTTTTAATTAAAAAAATTCATTTAACCATTCAAAATTGGGCTCCAATGTACGGCAAATAGACACGACATCCAAAACATAAGGACCAAAAAGATATTTTAATCTAATTAAAATTACATTAGAAAATAAAATAAATTAAATTATAAAACTAACAAATAAAAAGAAAATGTTCCTTGTTTTTGTGATGTTCTCAATCATCATAGTTGGTAGGGGTGTAAACGGGGTGGGGTGGGGCGGGGTCCCCCGTTTATCCCCCGCCTCATTTAAGGGAAAAAACCTCACCCCTGCCCCTGCCCCTGTTAACATTTCCCCCGCCCCTGTCCCCGCCCCGTTTATGGAACAGGGGCGGGGCGGGGGATAAACGGGGTGGGGCGGGGTGAGGCGGGGCAGGGGGAATATTTAAAAAAAATGCATGATTTTTTTTTTTAATTTTGTTATAAATTTTAATATTTTCAAATATAAATCTTATATAATATACACATTTTTATTTCTTTCCATTCCATGTACAATGTATTTAACAATAAACTAAAAAAAGTCTCAAACATAATATATATTTTCATTATAAAGTCTTAAGTAACAATTCAAAAACAATTTTCGTAAACATACATAATCAATTTTCATTTTATTCTAATATTATCAAATCAATCAAAATTCTAATTTGATATTTCAAAGTCTCAATAAATATAAGTAATCCAAATTCAAACATAATTAATGTATGTAATTTAAAAAAAAAAAAAAAAACTTAGTGCTAAACTGGGCGGGGTGGGGCCCTGCCGAGGACATTCCCATTACCCCGCCCCCGCCCCGTTTAGTAAAAGGGGGAATTTTTTTCCCCCTACCCCGCCCCTGCCCCTGTTACAAAGCGGGTTTAGCGGGGTAGGGGCGGGGAAGCGGGGCGGGGGAGTTTGCTTTCACCCCTAATAGTTGGAGAACAAAATCCTAAGTTACAATCATCATAATAGTTACTCTCTTGTGTCCATCTTCTTCTAGGAATCAAAATTAAGAGACTGGATCTGGTGAACTGAACTAAAAATATCCAATGTTTTATTTTCTATAATTTTTTGAATCCTCTCATTCTTTGAATCATATAAGATCAAATACCGGGGTCGAACAAAAAACAAGATCTCTCCATCCTCATAGACTTTGATAAGAGGAAGTGGCTTGCTATTCTCCCTACATATATCTTTTGGTATGTTTTTAACAACAAAATCTCTTCTCCAAGACAGTTCCCCTTCATCACTTATCATTATCCATACCTCAATCTCACAAGGATGATTCCATCTATAGAGATTTGCATAGAGATGGTCATTAAACACTTGAATGTGTACATATTTAGAATAACTCAGGTCGACATTTGGAAGAGAAATTGCTTCAAATTTCTCGGCTTCAACATCAAAACGCCATAAAACTATCATATCTTCTCTGTGTTTTCCAACCCAATAGATCGCGCCATTTAAATAAAAACTATGAAACGAACTACTTAAAAAAGCACGGTAGATATCTAAAGGTGTTAAGTCGACAGATCTCCACCTCCAATCCTCGTTGCAACCCAATGTACAAATATCGATGGCCTCGACCCTTAGAGAGTTGGTAATCATAAGCCTAATCATTTTATATTGCTTTGTCTTAAGGCTGAAACCCAATCCGAAAAGATGAAAACAAGTACTTCTTATTATAGGTGTAAGAATTGGAAGTTCTTTATACTCATTCATCATTGGGTTCAATACACCACAACCGGCGGTTTTACATCCCGGCGGCCCCCAATTACTCCCGAATCATAGAAATCCATAGCATGAATTGACAAACGTCTTATCCCATATAGAATGATCTTTGAGATCAAATTAGCTTGCAATAAGTTTCATCCCTTCATCATATTCTTTTGCATCAAAGTCGGCTATATAATACATTGTGAGATTTTCGCGACGAGTAAAGGAAACATAGATAGGGTTTGGAAGTAATTTTAAAAAAGAAGAACAATGACACGATCCGTCCCGATAACTCCTTAAACACACTCGAGATGACACGTGTCGATGGCAAGCGAAAGCTAATGCCAACGCATACCATCAAGCTGAATTTAATTAACTAATTAATCATAAATCTAAATTCTACTTATTTAAGGAAATTTTGGCAGAGTTTCATTTATGTTTTGAGTAAACCAGCCTGTAATTACATTTTATATAAATCTGCATATATTATAACTGGCTCTGCCCTCAGCAAATTAACTCGTAAACAGTTAAACACGCTAATTCTTACTTTATCAACATCAAGAGAAACCTTTACACAATTGTTCTACGATAAACATCTACCCGACTAGCCTAAAATGTCATAAAACCACCGACGCTTATAAACAGACATGTACAGTTACACACAAAATGTCATACATAGGCTAGATGAAGATGAAACCAGAACTGTGGTGCAAACGTCTCTCGTAAGGCTTGTCCTCGAAACTCAGGAGCTACCTGGAGAGGGAAAAACAAAACATGGAAAACCATGAGCAAAAACTCAGTGAGTGAGAGATATTTTATAAACTAACACATACTTTTGAGTTAAATATCGTAGAAAATATGACTTTTAGCAAATGAATATATTTCTGAACAAATCACCTTTCATACATAATAAAAACTCATTTCTAGCGTGTTCGCGTAATAATATCATATCATAAACATACAATAGAAAACCGACACCAAACGCATACCCACAACTGGTCATACTACACACAAGATAAATCAAGATATGTAGCAGAGCAACTGATTATACTGAAACTGGTCAGACGCGCGCAGAGATGCCCCCAAATGGCTAATCACCCTAACATACGGCCCAAAGCCTATGTGTATGCTAAAGTGGGTCCAAAAGACCTACTGAAAGCTGAACTAGTGGGTACGACAATTTAGCCGTTTGAAAATAGCTTACGAATATCATTATATAACCTTCAAACTATCATAAAACCATGGAAATCAATACTCTATACATAAATACATATGGTCGCGTTCTTTAAGAATATTTCATAGGTAATAGTAAAACACATAAACATGATTGGTAAACCCTAAAAACATGTGTATAATTAGCTATTTGTAATATATAAGCTAACTTGAAATTTATAAGCAAATAGTTTAGGGATAAATCGAAAATAACATTTTAGCCACTCACAAAAATTATCCCGTTTACGATCTCTGGTTATTAGCGGTTCCAATCTCCGTATCACCTGAAATATGTATATCGAATAAAAATACCCATCAATAATCTTTTAAAACTTTTATATATTCGAAAAGCATGTTGAAAACACATAAAATGACGATTAATATCCCAATAGCTAGAGTTTCACTTTTCCTTCAATTTCTACACTTCCAATGTACTTTTCAAACCAAATAACATCAACTTGAAACTTAGCCAAAATCCACCAAATAAAGAATTGAGTTGAAGAAATCACTTACCAACAAGCAATTACACCCAAAATTGACCACTTATTGTTGAAGTTCTAAAAAAAAATTCAAGAAAAATTCCAATTTAATTTTTCTTTTTCCTTTTCTTTTTCTCTTTCTCTCTTCGTTCCCTGCTCTCGGTCGGCTGCTGCAGCAAGAATTCAGTTTGTGTTTTAGTTTTTATTTTTTTTACAACCCACTAGGCCACATGTCATGCCAAAACCATGCATTTTGTTGTTTTTTTTTATTTTTAAAATAAGCGTTTACAAACAATAATCTAAAATCAAACTAGGGTTAATTTCAGTATTGGACAAATTAATGTTGTTTATTTCAAAAAAACACAATCTTTTATATATAAATCAAAACTACCCAAAACCACCAGCAAAAAAATTAAATTAAATTGTGAAATGACGAAACATACCCCAATAAATTTTCCTAAATTAAATGATATGTAATTAATGAGATATAGTTATTAGAATAGATAAAAGGGTAATAAGGTAAACAATGAAATCGGAATCCACCAGAATCACCACCATAAATGGTGTTTTATGGGTAAATCTGATATTAATATGAAACAACCATTAAAACTGAAATTGAGTGAATTAAATTGATTATTGGTGTAATTAATTCATCAAACTATTCCAAGATTTACAAACGAGTCTGATAAAAGGAAGATTAACGATCGAGAATTTGGAGAATATAACCTGAATCAGGGACGGATGCAGGGGTGGGCTAGGAGGGGCCATGGCCCCCCCCCCTAATTTTTTTTAATTTCTTTTATATATATATATATATATATATATATATATATATATATATATATAATTTTTATTTTTATATTTATAATTTTAAAAGAATGCTTGTGCCAAGATATATTTTTTGTAATCTTAATTTAGAATGATGATATTATTTAAAAAAAATGATATTAAATGATATAATTTATTAATAAAAAATATTTTAAATTATGCTAAATACCCCTCTACTATGGGGTTTGTTTCAATTTTGTCCCAAACATTTTAAAAATTTCAATTCTACCCCTAACTTTTTAATTAGTTTAAAAAATACCCTTTATTGGAAAAACCACTCTTTCAAAATATCATATCTAATATCTTCAGGAATTTTATTTTTATCAAAATAATTCTTTCTAAAATACCCTTAATCTCTTATTTTCATTAAATTTAACTGTAAGTGCACACGAATTATATTTTTTAAAGGCTGATTTTCTTAATAAAGGGTATTTTTGAAACAAAATAAAAGGTAGATAGTAGAATTGAAACTTTTAAAAGATTAGGGGTAAAATTGAAACCAACACTATATGTTAGTGGTATTTTGTATAATTTAAATTTCTTTTATTGGTTATGATTTTATATAATTTAATAAATAATTACAATTCCATAGTTTAGATGAATTAAAAATTTTGTATTTTTTTAAAAATTATGTCTATATTAATTATTATATATGAAAAAATAATTTTATATCTCAAATAAATTTTAATAGTTAATTAGTACACGTAAAAAAGAATATAATCCAAATATAATTTTTAAGTTAAGATGCCGAAAGCAAAAATTAATATATATTAGTTCGGCCCCCTCAAACATAACATCCTGGATCCGTCCCTGACCTGAATAACATCAATTGAAAGCTTTGAGTTTATGGTAATTAAGGTTTCAAAAAAAATTTTAGGCTTCTTTCTTTCTCTCTCTCTTTCTTCTTTGATCTTCTTTTTCCCATTGCTCCGATGAAGAAAACGGCTAGGCCTATGAGAAACGTAAAAGAAATTGAATGTTACGTTTTTTTTCTTTTTCTTTTTTATAGTGTTTTCAATTAAGAAATTTAATTTCAATTCCAACGCTTTAATCATTTATCTTCCACGTTATCTTTTTTTTTCCTCTGAGTCTGAAGTAGTCAACATTATCTCTTAATAGTTAAACTTATCAAATTAATAATAATAAAAAAATAATAATAAACAAAGTCGTTACAAATTTATCTCTAGCTCTCTTCGTTTAAACCTTTTTTTATTTATGGGTAAAATGTAAACAAGACCTTTGTTGTCTTTTACAAATGCTTGAACACAAGATGTTTTTATTTTTAGGTCATAATCACTTTAAAACTTCAAAATCGTTAATAAATAAAAGAGTTTATTATCATTAAAATACTAAATAAGATTTACAACGTTAATGCTTTTGGTTACTAATAATTTAGAAGTTTTGAACTGACCATAACGTAAAGCCCAAAATGAGGATTCCAAAACATATTAATTCATTCAAATCGGAGTTAAAACAAAGAAGCTACGGCTAAAAGAAAATTAATGATGTTGAAGCGGAGATGTCTCATTGAAATAATTTAGAACCAATTGATTTATAACGGCACTTTTATAAATTTGTAATGATCAAACTCATAGTAAAATTATTAGTTTTTATGGTGTTTATTGATTGAGACAGGGCTTCAAATTACCTACACAACTAGAACCGGTGAAAGCAGTTTTGATGGTCTTTACCTGAGGCAGGAATTCATTACCATAGGACAATTTTGGAGTAGTAAATTGTGTGTTGTTGTATACATGATTTTTGTAGTTTTTTTTTTTTTTTGTTTGAAGACAATTTTTGTAGAGTTATTAATGATAAACTACTGAACATTATTTAAAATATTTATTAATGATAAAAATATAACATAGATTTAAAAAAATTGTATCCTCTATTTGAATGAAACATTAAATACTACTGTTTTATTGTAGGAAAAAAATGTCATTGTAAAATAATTTTTTTTTTTTTTATAAACACCACACAACAAACGCAAAAAAAACAAAATTACATCAGAAAAACCCTCATCTGAGAAGGAAGGGAACCATCCCAACGACCTGAGAGATCATATTCCGCTGCGAGTTTTGCTAATGAATGAGCGTAGTGATTGCCACTACGGTTTGTATGAAGAAACTTCGAGATCTTTCTAATTCCAGGGAGCCTCCAAATTTCAGAGATTACAGTCCCTATTTCTGTAAGATCTTGATTCGAGTTGTTTAGGAGGTTAATAATCCCTAAACAATCAGATTCCACCATTACTTCTGCCTCCTGAATACCCATTTGCATCATTCCTTCTCTAATCGTCATTGCTTCGAGAAGCTTGGGAGACTCTGAAAAAGTGAGAGCTTTACAACCCGAAGAGATTACTTGACTGTCATGATTTCTTAGAATCCAACCCAGACCTCCTCTTTTGTTAATTTTGTTGAATGCTGCATCAACATTGAGCTTAAGAAAGTTCTGGTTTGGGGGGATCCACTATCTTGTTGAACACACTGATGTCCCAACAGATGTAGAATGTTGAGAGCTTCTAGAAGATGAACAAAACTCCTCCTCCCAACCTAGAATTTTATTAATGGAAACCTCCGAACAAAGCTTTGTAGTATTAAAAGCCCAATTATTCCTTCCATTCCAAATATGCCAAATTGTTATCAAAACTCTTTCCTTTCTTCCATTACAATTTTCAATGAACCACATTGTTAAATAATTGTGAAAATTTAAAACTAAAGATACATATTATTTTTTTTCATTTTTTAAAGAGGTAAAATACTATTGGCTTCATAAATTTGGGTACTTGTGTTCTACCTGTGAAATAATTTTAAATGGTAAACAAATCAGATATGAAACTGAAATTTTTAATATAATATGAAAGTAAAATAATTTTTAAAATTTCAACGTGAATGGCTTTTTTGTCAAAAAAAAAAAAATCAAATAAGAAAATAAATGAATTATGAAATTAAAATAATTTTAAATGGTAAATTTGAAATAACTTTAAAATGTAATATACTGTTGAATTAATTTTAAATGGTAAACTAATTAAAATAACTTAAAACGGTAATATACTTTTTAATAAATTTTCATATTATTTCTGTATTATCTTTCTTTTTATATGATTTATATCTATTTTGATTTAAATATATGAAAATGAAATAAATATAAATAATAATTTTAAATGACAAACTTCAAATAACATTTAAAAGTATGAATAATTATAAATGACAAATTTGACATAACATTTGAAAGTATGGATAAAAATAGAACCGAAAGATTATACACTCATGACTCATAAAATATAGATAAAGGGATAATATAGCATATGATCTATTTTAGAAGGTCTTAATCATTTTTTAGTCTGCCGTTTTTTTCTTCATTATTTAGTCCATTTACGAATCTGAATCTTTTTTCATTTACGATTTGCCTTCATTCAATGTTTTTTTTATTTTATTTACTGTTAGTTTTTTATGATTTTGGTGATTATTGATTTATTCCATGATCACCATCATCAATGGTCGAGCCGGTTCAGGCTCGGCTTAGGCTCGAGTCCAACGAGCCTATACTTTTGGTCGAGCTCTGCCCAATCTAAAATTTTAAGGCTCGTGGTTCGGCTCATGGGTTAGGCTCATCGAGCCGAGCTTGGGCATGGCTCGTTGGAGCGAGCCAAGCTCGACTTATCATTTGAGTTTATTTTTGTATTACATCATCTCAAAAACCAATGGTGCATAACTTTCAAATCACTTTAAAAAAAAAAAATCAAGTATTAACAAAATTTGCATATTAAACTTATTATTTTAAATAGCACAAAAGAGTGAAAAAATCAATATATTAAACTTATTATTTTGAACGACAAGAAAGCAAAAATTGTTCTATTTTATCCGTTAAATAATTTAGCTATTTTATTTTATCCTATTTATTAATTACACAAAAGTATCAACTTTAAAAAATAGATATTTTTATTAATTATTTCATACATGAATATTTGAGAATAAAGTGCAGCACTACAATATAAGTACATCCCAACTAAGTTAGCATCCACTCATTTGTCAATCATATGCATTTTTCTCAACTTATATTGTAGTGATTCGGGCATATAATATAAAAATAAAGGAGGTATATTACTATTTTTTATCCTCAATTTTTAAATTAGTAATAATATAAAATTCAATTTAAATAATAAATAAATATTGTGAGCTTTATTTGGGCCAAGTTCAAGTCGGCTCGTTGGATCGGCCTGGAGGCTCAAACGAGCCGGCCCACAAGCCGACTCGTTCAAAAAAAGGGAGGCTCATATCCAATTCAAACATTTAACGAGTCGAGCAGAGCTGGTCCGTCAAACGTTGACTTTCGGGCTGAGCTCGAGCCGGCCTTTAGGCCGCGAGCCGAATGATGATGGTGATTCCATGATTTTATCTCCTCATTATCTTCTCCAGATTTTCTTTTACGTTTTTTTATGATTTTTTGTTTATGAATGTTTTTTCCCATATCCATCTTTTTGCTCATTATTTCAAATTTTGGATTTTTATCTTTAAAAATTCTCATTTCCCTCTATTTCGTTTTGTCATTTATATTATTGTAGACACCCATTTTCGTCCGGCAATATTTAAAATTAACAAAATTTACATATTTCGAAAAAAAAAAAAAAATTGATTTTGGTTTGAAATGTGGTGTTTTCTTTGACATGATTTGTTTAATTTGGATTTGAAAATAAAATTTTTAATTTAAATTAGCATTTTTAAAATTGATTTGAATTGAAATTTAATTTTAAAAGATTTGGAAAAAAAAGAGTTTTAAATGAGAATCAATTTAAACATGGAAAAAATGAGTAGGAAAATTATTTTATGAGTTGTCAAATTAAATAAGATATTTTTTATAATTATGGGAAAAAATAAAAGATTTTATTTTATTTTGATTTTTATTAATTAAATTTTCCTTATTTATTTTTCCCTCTTGGCTATAAATAGAGCCCTCCTTCAACCCTAAAAAAAAAAAACCGAGCCTCCCTAATCTCTCCATACAGAAATCATTCAAAAGAGCCTCTCTCACTTTCATCTAAACCAACCATTCATAAGAGCCTCCCTCCCTCTCAATAGTAAACCTAAATCCCTACCACCAAACCTTTGAGTCTTTTCTTCATCTTCTTCATTCATCATCGGAATTCGGAGCTACACATTTGTAAGGTTCTATCAAACCAAGGTAGCATCCTTTTCCATTAAAAATGTAGTCATTCGTATGTTACTGTGTTATTTTATTTAATTTCGTGATTTTTGTACATTGATTTAGATTTTTTTGAAATTTTTATTTGAAAATAGACTTAAATATGAACCAATAGAAAAAAGAATCGACTCATTTGGATATGTGGTTATTAAGTTATGATTTTTTAAAGTTTAGTATTGAAACCGATTTACTGTTTCAGGATTTTTTACACACCTTGTCATTACATGATTTTTCGGTTCTGATTATTTGAAAATAATTATTTATCATTATTTTTCTATAAAACTAGACTCGTAAATAAAGATTTAGGAACAAGAATCACCCCGTTTTGATGAGTATAAAAAGAGATATGATTTTTCAAAGTTAGTGTAAAATCTGCAGAAATTTGTGTATAAAACCGAGAATGAAGAATGTTTTTGACATAAAATCTAATTTTATTTACAAGTGTACATACTTTTTTATTTTAGTAATCAATCATAGATGAAATATAGAATATTTAGAAGAAAGAATCAAGTTAAAATATATTTTAGTTAAGAAGTTATGAATTTCCAAAGTTGATGTGTTTTGTTTGGAACAATTATGCTAATTTTATTGGTTTGCCTTATTTATAAAATTTGATTGCCATATTTTGTGTTTACTACATTCCTTTTTATTGTCTTCATATTAAGGTCATAATTTAATGAATTTGTATAAATATTATATTGATCATTATTGGATTTCAAAAAAAGAAAGGAGTTTGAATTTATTAGGATACTAATTTTCCAACTTCCTAAAAGACATAATTTGATTAAATTACCAAATTTAAATATAGTAATTGGAATTAATTAGGTAATTTTTCAAAGCATAAAAATTAACAATTAAATTTAAATATAGTAATTGGAATTAATTAGGATACTAATTTTTCAAATCATAAAAATTAACAATTAAATTTAAATATAGTAATTGGAATTAATTAGGATACTAATTTTCCAAAGCATAAAACTTAACAATTTAAATAAAAATATAAGATTTGGAATTAATTAGGATACTAATTAGGTAATTTTCCAAATAATAAAAATTAACAATGAAATTTTAAACATTAATTGGAATTTATTAGGGTATAAATCTGCCAACTTTCCAAAACACAAAAGATTAATAATATAAGCCTTAAATAAAAATTGAAATGTATTAGGATAATAATTGTCCATATATACCATAAATAAAAGATTTGTCAAATAAATTTTCCTATTTAAAACCTAGGGGCTAAAAGTGAAACTTACCCTAAACCTAATATTTAGTTAAATAATTTTAATAAAAAAATAAAAATTTATATTTAATTCAAATATTCATATTTAAAACTTAAACACAAAAACAAACAAACAAATCGTTTTCGAAAACTCCGACGACGGAATATGGGGCGTTGGAATACCATGCTCCTAAACATTCTTGAGGTAAGGAATTTTTTCTCTGAATACTGAGTTGAAATTCCCGACAATATTTTTCTAATGGCTTTACGCCACTCATACTTATTTAATCATGCTTTATTACTAAAGTATTGATTAATAAAACATGAGACTTTTAAAAATAACCAAAAAAAAATAATTTTTGTTTTATAAATAAAGGCTTTCATTAATAATACACCAAATAAAATAAAAAAACAACAATTGTTTTAAAACGAACATAATAGGGTGCTAATACCTTCCCTATGTGTGAATGAACTCCCGAACCTATAGTCAAAAGTTAGTAGACCATCCTTATTTAATGAATAGGTGACTAATCACACCCAATAAAAAACCAATGATTAGTGGCGGCTCCCTTTTTATTTTTCCACATCGCGTTTACGTAGCGACTGCATGGCGACTCTGCTGGGGACACTTTGAGAGTCTTGTTGTTTTTAAGCTTATTTTGGTGTACTATTATTTGAGCCTTACTTGTTTTGTTTATAATTGATGTATTGCATGATTGCACACACTTTCACAGCTCTCTACCCGGGCTTCACCTTTTAGAAATAGTTTGGGATGGTAGTGTTGCCTTCGTCGAGTTTACTCCCGTGCAGGCCCACGAAACTTCCCACCCAAGTCAACCTGACCAGAATACTGGAAGGGCTACTTTGTTATGATTGGTTTAATTTTATCAGAATACTGAAAAATAAATAAAAAACCTATCATGACAAAGAAATCTTGGGGGCCTTTCAAACTTTTTAGATAAAGCTTAATGCCACACGTCATCCTCACATGTTATATGTTATTTTTCTTTGATTTTTCTTTGGTTTTGTTTGATTATTTTCTTATAATATCTTTAAAAAAAGAGTGTTCATTTTTTTTGAGTTCGATTTCTAAAAAAAAAAGCATCAGCCATTTGAATAATAAAATAAAAAAGAAAAATCATCTTGTTCCTCACATTCATCCTTTTTAAAATATGCCAAGAAAGCTAGAAAAAAATTTAGTCTTCCATGCATTTTGAACATGCAATGCACATCATTGTTTTCATTTACGCATCTTTCATTAGAGCATTTCTTTTTATTTTAAAAATAAAAAATTAAAAAGAGCATGAATCATTCTAGAGTAAGATTTATTAGATTTATTTCTCAACATTTATACTTTAAATTTTCATTATGCATTGTATATTCATAAAGCAAAATACATAGGATTTTAATCATTCCATGCATAATAAATTTGTACATATTTATCATCGTTAGGAAGTCATGCATATTAGATCTAAACACGTCACACATGTGCATTGCATTTAAGAAAAAGAAAAATAAAAGATTTCATTTCTCATGCATTTTTTTAATGAAAAAGAAAATCAATAAAAAAAAAAGTTTTGACATTTCATGCAAATCATGCATTCAATTTCTTAGATAATGAGTCTAACATTTGAATTTTTTTTTAAATGGTCCATTTGATTCAACTTCATCTTCTCTAATGAAACGTCGGGAAATTTAAAATTATAATGAAACAAAGAGGACTCATTTATGTGGGAATGAGTAAAAAAATAAAATAAAATAAAATAAAAAGAAAAAAAAAAGTGAAGAAAAAAAAAGTGAATGTCACCATGGACCCTCAAATAATTTTGGCTTATTATTTTCAACACTCGCTCATCATCAAGCTTTTGTATGCTTTGACAATAACTATCATTTCTCCTTAGCCTTCGTTGCAGTAAACATCTGTTTTATCCTACTGATTCATGACCCAACCATTTTGCTAGCCATACATGCCCGAGTTATAACATGAACGATCTCTCATCAATTCATCCTCGTCATTTTACTGGGACAGTTGATTATTTCTCTCCTTACCCATATAGTCCAGCTTCTTGCTACTAGCCATTCAAACTTGGACTACATTCGAACCAAACTCTTGCTTGACCCACCCTGCAATACTACACTGGGGCAATTGGCCATGTTTGTATCATCCATCTTGACCAATTTCATAAAAACACGAGTTATTAATCGAACCAATTTCATATCGATCCACCACGGTTAGCCCAACACTGGGGCAATTGACCATTTTTCTCTTCTTCTCCATACCCATATATGTCATGCCATGTGTTGTGACAACCCGTCACTTTTAAATAAATTAAATTCAGAGAAAACAGCGGAAGTCTTTTAATTTACGAAAAATTGGCGTGGTTTTGTTTGAAAATTGGCATGCCGAAAACCTGTTTACATCCTAATTTTCAAATCTAATAAAATCACATGGACTTTAAGTCCAAATCAGGAGTTCAAATATGTATATCATATAAACATCAACATTAGGCTCTCAGGAGCCAAATACAAAATACAATTCATTAAAGTTCTTAAAGTTCATCAAATAAGACATAAACTTTACAATTCCATTAGTCCATCTCGAGGTCAGCATCCCTCGATCACGCAGCACCATCTCCCCTTCCACGGCCTCTAGCCAGGGCATTACCTGAAATTGGTTGTAATATCATGAGCTAACAACTTAAGCCCAGTGAGAATAATAAGCATAAAAAGTAAAGATAGACCTCAAACTCGCATTTCGATTTGTGTCCAATTAAACTGACACATTCTACGCCTAAAGTTCTCCAAACTCTAGGTAATTCTATCCATATTCTTCCAAGTATGACATTACTACACTTGTAGTCGATCCTCATCCATTAACTTGTTATGACAAAGAAAGTAAAGTGAATAAACTTTGTTTAACATAGTACATCTCGATTCTCTATAACATCAATCATAATCACGATTGCATAAGCACATCCCGTAGGATTCCACAATTTCTTTTATGCATGAGGAAGTAATATGTACGTCCGCAACTTACGATTCAACTCCGCATAAGGAAGTAATGTGTGCGTTCACAACTTACAATTCAACTCCCTATGTATGAGAAGTAATATGTACGTCCGCAACTTACAATTCAACTCCACATAAGGAAGTAATATGTGCGTTCGCAACTTACGATTCAACTTCTATGCATGAGAAGTAATATGTACGTCCGCAACTTACAATTCAACTCCACATAAGGAAGTAATATGTGCGTTCGCAACTTACAATTCAACTTCTTTTCGATGATGCGAGATGTTATGTATATGTTTACATATGCTTGCAAAAGTAAATAAAGTAAATGTAAATGATAAAGCAACCGAAACAAGCATAAAGTAAAGGGGCATAAAGTAAAGAACATAAAGTAAAGAGCATAAAGTAAAATAGATAGAATCCCGGATGAACGATATATCGATCGAACTCCGCTAACAATAATAAAAGTAAAGGTCAAAACATAACGATTAACCTAAACTTTCAAGGATTATAAACTTCCAAAACTAATCTAACTTAGAATCTTCTAAGATTCGAGGCTTTCATCGAGAAATCCTAAGTTTCTCGCTTAAAGGATTAACTTCAAATCCTAAGGCACTATCTCACATCCTCTAACCTTAGATTGGATTATAATCTTAGCTTCTGATTCTACAAATCATCGTCTTTATTTGCTTTCTATAGTTACTTTAAATTCTAATCATTCTCACCTTAATTAAAAGTGAAGACTTCGCTCCTAAGCACCGGAAGAGCGATCAAACAAACGGTTCAAAAACACCTACAAAAGGATTAATATCCCGAAAATTAATAAATTACCAACCAACAATTAAACAACGATGAAACAAGCAAAAAGACGGAAAAATCCACCAAACCCCCATCAAAGAGGCTCACGTCCCTCCCTATAAAAAGGGTCTCGGGTTTGGTTTTTCGGCTTTTTGGCAATTTAAATACATTTTGAGTTGGTTTTAAGCAAATTCGTTAATCCCGATTTCAATGGGTATCGATAAATAGGGTTTTTGAACATTAATCCCTTTCCCGAAATGAATTCAAATATGCAATTATACATGAATCTATAACCCAAATTCAAACCCCAAAGAGGAATTTTCAAACGGGAAGGGTTTTTGATGAAACTCGGTTTTAGGGTTATGGGATAGTTTCCAAAAACACGTAAAACTACTCCCGAGTTTACAAACACCGAGTTCTGTAACACGAAATCGAAGAAAATCAATGAAAACTCCATTAAAACACTATTTGGAGCTTAGGGTTTCAAGAGAAACTTACCGAGAACTCCGTATAATACGAGCGGCAAGTACGAAGGCTAGGTGGAAAATGATCGTAGGATCGATACCTTTCCACTGGAACGAGAATCGAATCGATCCGGCAAGAAACGAACGAAATCGAAAATTTTCTTTTTCTTCTTTGAGACCCACAGCAAAGGAGGAGGAATTTTGGATGAGTTTGGTCAATTTTTGAAGTCAATGGTGAGTTTTTAAAGACAAATGAATAGTGTTTTTAGATATTTTGCAAATTGGGAAAATTACGATTTTGCCCTTTTATGACTTTTGGCTTAAAAACGATTCCCGAACATCTCAAACTATCCCAATGGTGATTAATAATTATTAATTGGCCCGTTAATAATTATTAATACCATTAAAACGTATTTAAATAAATAAAGCCATTAAAATGAATTAAAATGAAATAAATTACTAAATTCTAATTTAATAATAAATAAATGAATTTTAATTACTCAAATTAAAATAAAATAAATAAAAGTTTTTTTTTATCACAAAATAATGGGACGTTACATGTGTTCAACCCTTTAGAGCCTAAACTCATATGTGAAGAGGAGTTTTAAAATTAATGAATTAGTGTTAAGACATTGAGTTAAATATTTTTACATCTCGAATTTGTGATAGCATGCATGTCTCTTCCATTTCATTGCTACTTCTCTAAAATTTCTACATGGCCATTCTAACTTTTATTCTCATTGAAATCCTTTCTTTTGGCTCAACATTTTCTCTGACCTCAACCTTCGTGGATTAATTTCAAAAGACAACAATTGTAAGGATTGAATATATTGACAGCCCATGAGTATACTTTTTCTGCATTGCAAGAAGCAGCTGCCAAAAGTATGTGAGAAGATAATGAGGAATATCAACTTTTGATTGTCTTGAAAGCAGATAAATCAATACAAGGAGATTTATGAAGAGAAATATTAGCAAGTTTTATTAAAGGTCCATGTTGGTTGTTCGAAGTTGTCATCAAGGACTAGAGGATTTGACCTTCCTAGTACTTATTTTATCTGGTTGTGCCACATGATTTGTAAAATAATTGATAAGTTTTGATATTTCTTGGAAAGAAAAACATATCTACCTTAGATATTGTTACATATTTGTTGGATTCCTTAACAAAGTTAGCATTTTTCATATTGTGACTTTGACTTTGAGGTGTTAAATGTAGTCACTTGCAAGAAAAAAAAAGCAAAAAAAAGAAAAGAAGAATGTGAAAATAAAAGAAAAAAAAACAGAGAGAAAAAAGAAAGAAAGAAATCAGAAAATCATAGAAAAAAAGAAAAGAAAAAAAGAGATTGAGAAAGCAAGGACCGAGTCATATAGCTTATGTTCTTTCGATAATGTCAGATATAACCAACACTCAAGTTTTTTCAGGGCTTCAATTTGAAATAACTTGGACAATATGCTCAAAGGCTAAGAGAGCTCAGAATGATAAGCAACAACCCATGTGAGAATGAGTATCATATCAGTCACCGATTGTTAGACCCGAGGAGTCGATTGCAATGCTGGAAAAGAAGAATCATGGGAAGTCATGTGTTTTCGATCCTTACGAGAGTTGAATGAGGAATTATTCACTTTGACCATTTTTCATTAACACTTTTGTACCTTGAGATCTTTGAGATCCATTTCCCATGTTAATCATGTTTCTATTTGATTGAACATGAAATTTCAAAATATCATCCAAATCTCATACTCATATGACTTATCATCCTTCCTAAATCATTCCATTTCAAATTCATATTCACATACCTTTAATGCATTGAGTCATCTACTCATTTGCTTTCATCATCATCATTATGCTTGTTTGTTGCAAATTTGAGATAAAAAAAAATGTTTGACTAAATGAAATAACACTTTGAGTTACTTTTACAAGCTTTTTTCTAAACATATGAGTTATTTTTAAATGACCCACCAAATTACCTTCATGACTTGTTTCAGTTTCGATCAATTTTTTAGGCATTAAAATCAATTGTTGAATAAAAGAGTTATCCGTCATTATGGTGACATTCACTCAAAAAAAAAAAAAGATAGAAAAAAAAGAACAAAAAGAAAAAAAAATTGAAAAAATGAATTTTTTCCCTCAGACAATGAAGAAACTTTGTTTGTTATGCTTTCATATCACCTAACAGTTCATTGGTGATTTTTAAGGTTAAATCCAATTGGCTATTTTGGCTACAAAATTTTTGAAAAAATCATGCATATTTTTTCTTAGTTAATGCATCGACATTACTATTGATAAAAATCTTATGTTTGAGCACATGCTTTCCATAGCCAAAAGAATAGTACTTCATATTTAATATATGCAACATTTCACATGTTTGCATCATAAGCATAGAACCTCATTTCTAAGAGTGGTTCATAGCATCTGCATTTCATTTTATAAACATAGATGCTCACATTTCATATTTGATATAAACAACATTTTACATGTTTGCATCATGCATCATAGGACCTCATCTCTAAGAAGAGTTCATGCATCTACATTTCATTTATGAACATAATTAAATTGTGTAAATTTTTCTTGCATATTCTTAAAAAAAATGGAAAAATTGGTTGTAGGCATTCGCATGAAGCTCAGACAATAATTGCATCGTCATTATCTTATACATAACTCATGGCTTTTGTCCATCTATTACATTTTCACATGCAAGCTAGTGCATTACCATTCATCACATTTTTTACAAGCATAAAAATATCCACGCATGGTGCACGCATCGTATAAAAATTCATTCTCATCAAGCATATTTGGAAATATTCAAACATTTTCACATGGTTAACACATGTTCATGAGACTTGTAAATCTCTAGATGCGTTATTGCATTACATCTAGCATCTACTTGAGGTTTTCTATAGGATTTCTTTGTATCAATTCACTTGTCATGTCATCATCTGTAACGTCCCGTTATTTTGAAGTGATTTTTTTTTTATTTATTTATTTTATTTAATATTGTTTATTTATTTAATTATTTCAATTTAAGTATTAAGTTTAATTATTAATTTGTAATTTTGATTTTAGTAGTTAATTTCGCCCAAAATTCTTTTTAATCGTTTTAACACTTTAAATTTAGTTTTGGTGACATTAATAATTATTAATAGGCCAATTAATAATTATTAATCACCTTTAGATTTATTTAAGAGCATCGGGTTTCGATTCGTAAGTCAAAAGTCATAAAAGGACGTAACCGTCATTTCCAATTTCTTAAAATATCTAAATTCACTATTCATTTATCTTTAAAAATCCAAATTTTGACCAAATGACTTCATCTTTCTCTTCCTTTCCTTCTCCTAGCCGTAGCCTTCAATCCACCATTGATGTGGATTTTCTTTTCTTCGTTTCTCATTCGTTTCTCGATGGATCGACTTGATTTCGGTTGCGTTGGATTGGTAGGGACGAGGGCTACCTATCCAACCTACCTTTTCGGAGTTTCCCGTTCCCTAAGGGAAGTCCCAAAAAGTAATTTTTCAAAACTTTTTAGGTGGTTTTGTTCGTTTTTTATTATAAATGAGATTTGAAGTTGAAATCATAAATTTCTATCATGAAAAATGACGATTTTGAGCCCGGATTTTTGAAAAACACTATTCACCCGAGACACTATTCATCCGAAATCACTATTCACCCGAAATTGCACATTTGTTCGCATATTAGTTATGATTTGTAATATGTTGTACAATCGGTGAATTGTAGGTGTTTCGGATCGTTGTTTGATTGTGCTTTCGGAAACTTGGAGATTTGGAATTATTTGGCTAAGGTGAGAATAGTTAGTATTTAAAGTAACTATAGAAAGCGGACAAGTATGATGGTTTGAAGAGTTTGAAACTAAGATTAGAATCCGAACCTAAGATTAGAGGGTTGTGAGTTAGTGCCCTTAGGATTAAGAGTAATCCTTTAAGTGAGAACTTAGAAATTCTCAAGGAAAGTATTGAATCTTAGAAGATTCTAAGTTAGGTTCGATGTGAAACTAAGTTTGGATCATTGGAAGTTAAAGATCCAACTTGTAATTAAAACGGTTAATAGAACCTCGGATGATTTGGAAGTTTAGAATCCGGAGGGCATAGGTTAATCGTTTAAGTTATGTTTCTAATTTTATTATTTGATATCGGAGTTCGATCGTCATATCGTTCATCCAAGATTCTTATCTATTTTACTTTAAGTCAATTACTTACGTTCTTTACTTTATTCCATTTACTTTATGTTTGTGATGGTTATCTTAATTACGCACTTTATTTATTTATGCTATAAAACATCATATTGCATCATACCATATCGCATCATGGAAAATAAGTGTGAAAGTGAGAAAGAATGATTGGGGGAACGATGGGTCCTACGGGATATACCACGTTACCATCATTGAAAGAAAAGAGAAAGTGAGAAATAAATGATTGGGGGAACGATGGGTCCTACGGGATATACCACGTTACCATCATTGAAAGAAAAGAGAAAGAAAAGGAGGGAGAACGATGGATCCTACGGGATAGACCACGTTACCTCCTCATGCATAAGGGCATATGCGAATCCTACGGGATGCTCTCATGCATTCATATTTATGATTGATGAAAAAGAGAATTGAGATGTTAAATATGATGCAAAGTTTATTTACTTTTATTACCTTTGACATAAAGAGGTTGATGGATGAGTATTGACTATGATTATTAGTAATATCATCCTTAAAAAGTATAAATGAAATTACCTAGAGTTTGAATGACTTTAGGAGTTAATTGTGTTATAAAAGTTAAAGGATGAATAATTAGACTAAGTGTGCTAATTAGTATCATCAATTGGAAAGTATGAAATAGAATGACCTAGACTTTGGAGAATTCTAGGAAGGATTGTGTTGGATTAATTGGACACAAACCGAAATGCGAGTTTGAGGTCTATCTTTACTTTTTATGCTTATTATTCTCACTGGGCTTAAGTTGTTAGCTCATGATATTACAAACATTTCAGGTAATGTTTGGGATCGTGGAAGAGGAGCTGGTGCGCGCTTGATCGAGAGGATGACAACTTGAGATGGACTAGGTTGTTGTAAATCCATGTACATGGTTGTCTTGTGAAATTTATATTACATTGTGATTTGTACTTTGTAATTAGCTCATAAGAGCTTATTGTCGTTGTTTTATGATTATGATCATTTTAAACTCCTGGATGGAACTTAATGTTCCTTGTGTTTTTAGATGTTTGAATTTAAGATGTAAACAGGTTTTTGGCTAGCCTATTTTCAAACATAATCACGCCATTTTTTCTTAAAATAAAAGATTTCCGCTGTTTTCTCTGATTTTAATTTATTTAAAATGACGGGTCGTCACATCATCAAATATTTCCCATTAATATTTAAAACAAACACATTGGGGCGAAACCAAGTTTGTTTTCCCTTGGGCGATTTTTGGGCCTTTTTATTTTCACAATGTACAATACTGGGGCAAATTTTGAGGCAAATTTTGTTTTGATTTTGGACCATAAACCATCATCACTTATGATTTTAAATGGATACTGGGGCAAATTTTGGGTTCAATTTTTTTTTCTTTTTTCATTTTGAGTGATGAGACACCGTCACTTGAGAGAGTTTAATGATATTTGACCCTAGGTTAGTTTGAGAGGATCTTGACTATTTAAAGTGACAGATCGCTTGCTCATGGATTATTTATTAATTTCAATGATAAAGAAAATAATGTTGAGTTGGCTTAATATTATGCTCAGTTTTGTTATTAACTTTGTCAATATTTCATGAAAAGATGTCCACATATCACGATTCAGTCGTCATGGTTTTATAAAGATGCATATATTCATCCTTAAATGAGTAACAGAAAATCAAAGTTTTGGTCGAGAATTGGACCATCCCGTTTTTTTAGTTTGGTCGAGAACCGGACCATTTTATTTCCAGGTCATACCTAATGTGAAGTATTGATACACATCAAAGTTTTTAGTCAAGAACCGGACCACCCTGTATTTATTTTGGTCGAGAACCGGACCACCCTGATTTTATTTTGGTCGAGAACCAGACCACACTGCATTTATTTTGGTCGAGCCCTGCTTTTATTTTGGTCGAGAACCGGACCACCCTGCTTTTATTTTGGTCAAGAACCGGACCACCCTGCTTTTATTTTGGTCGAGAACCGGACCACCCTGTCTCTTAAATTTATCGAGAACCGGACCACCCTGTTTTGTAATTTGGTCAAGAACTGGACCACTTGCTTACTCATTTGTCTAATTTTAAATAATACCGAACGAAATAAGGTCTACGCGTTTGTCCACCTTCTACTTCTACAAGGATGAACAAACGGGGGCAAACTGTAGACACCCATTTTCGTCCGGTAATATTTAAAATTAACAAAATTTACATATTTCGAAAAAATAAAAAAAAAATTGATTTTGGTTTGAAATGTGGTGTTTTCTTTGACATGATTTGTTTAATTTGGATTTGAAAATAAAATTTTTAATTTAAATTAGCATTTTTAAAATTGACTTGAATTGAAATTTAATTTTAAAAGATTTGGAAAAAAAGAGTTTTAAATGAGAATCAATTTAAACATGAAAAAGATGAGTAGGAAAATTATTTTATGAGTTGTCAAATTAAATAAGATATTTTTTATAATTATGGGAAAAAATAAAAGATTTTATTTTATTTTGATTTTTATTAATTAAATTTTCCTTATTTATTTTTCCCTCTTGGCTATAAATAGAGCCCTCCTTCAACCCTAAAAAAAAAAAAACCGAGCCTCCCTAATCTCTCCATACAGAAATCATTCAGAAGAGCCTCTCTCACTTTCATCTAAACCAACCATTCATAAGAGCCTCCCTCCCTCTCAATAGTAAACCTAAATCCCTACCACCAAACCTTCGAGTCTTTTCTTCATCTTCTTCATTCATCGTCGGAATTCGGAGCTACACATTTGTAAGCTTCTATCAAACCAAGGTAGCATCCTTTTCCATTAAAAATGTAGTCATTCGTATGTTACTGTGTTATTTTATTTAATTTCGTGATTTTTGTACATTGATTTAGATTTTTTTGAAATTTTTATTTTAAAATAGACTTAAATATGAACCAATAGAAAAAAGAATCGACTCATTTGGATATGTGGTTATTAAGTTATGATTTTTTAAAGTTTAGTATTGAAACCGATTTAGTGTTTCGGGATTTTTTACACACCTTGTCATTACATGATTTTTCAATTCTGATTCTTTGAAAATAATTATTTATCATTATTTTTCTATAAAACTAGACTCGTAAATAAAGATTTAGGAACAAGAATCACCCCGTTTCGATGAGTATAAAAAAAGATATGATTTTTCAAAGTTAGTGTAAAATCTGCAGAAATTTGTGTATAAAACCGAGAATGAAGAATGTTTTTGACATAAAATCTAATTTTATTTACAAGTGTACATACTTTTTTATTTTAGTAATCAATCATAGATGAAATATAGAATATTTAGAAGAAAGAATCAAGTTAAAATATATTTTAGTTAAGAAGTTATGAATTTCCAAAGTTGATGTGTTTTGTTTGGAACAATTATGCTAATTTTATTGGTTTGCCTTATTTATAAAATTTGATTGCCATATTTTGTGTTTACTACATTCCTTTTTATTGTCTTCATATTAAGGTCATAATTTAATGAATTTGTATAAATATTATATTGATCATTATTGGATTTCAAAAAAAGAAAGGAGTTTGAATTTATTAGGATACTAATTTTCCAACTTCCTAAAAGACATAATTTGATTAAATTACCAAATTTAAATATAGTAATTGGAATTAATTAGGTAATTTTTCAAAGCATAAAAATTAACAATTAAATTTAAATATAGTAATTGGAATTAATTAGGATACTAATTTTTCAAATCATAAAAATTAACAATTAAATTTAAATATAGTAATTGGAATTAATTAGGATACTAATTTTCCAAAGCATAAAACTTAACAATTTAAATAAAAATATAAGATTTGGAATTAATTAGGATACTAATTAGGTAATTTTCCAAATAATAAAAATTAACAATGAAATTTTAAACATTAATTGGAATTTATTAGGGTATAAATCTGCCAACTTTCCAAAACACAAAAGATTAATAATATAAGCCTTAAATAAAAATTGAAATGTATTAGGATAATAATTGTCCATATATACCATAAATAAAAGATTTGTCAAATAAATTTTCCTATTTAAAACCTAGGGGCTAAAAGTGAAACTTACCCTAAACCTAATATTTAGTTAAATAATTTTAATAAAAAAATAAAAATTTATATTTAATTCAAATATTCATATTTAAAACTTAAACACAAAAACAAACAAACAAATCGTTTTCGAAAACTCCGACGACGGAATATGGGGCGTTCGAATACCATACTCCTAAACATTCTTGAGGTAAGGAATTTTTTCTCGGAATACTGAGTTGAAATTCCCGACAATATTTTTCTAATGGCTTTATGCCACTCATACTTATTTAATCATACTTTATTACTAAAGTATTGATTAATAAAACATGATACATTTAAAAATAACCAAAAAATAATAATTTTTGTTTTATAAATAAAGGCTTTCATTAATAATACACCAAATAAAATAAAAAAACAACAATCGTTTTAAAACGAACATAATAGGGTGCTAATACCTTCCCTATGTGTGAATGAACTCCCGAACCTATAGTCAAAAGTTAGTAGACCATCCTTATTTAATGAATAGGTGACTAATCACACCCAATAAAAAACCAATGATTAGTGGCGGCTCCCTTTTTATTTTTCCTCGTCGCGTTTACGTAGCGACAATTATGTTTAAACCTATTAGTATTATTTTTTTATTTTTCTATCTTTCTTCTTGGATTCATTTTATTTGGTTGGTATTTTGTTATTGTTTTCTCGTTTGATCTTTATTTTTGGTTTTTTCTTTTATAATTTTTCATTTTGTTTTTCTTTATCATTTGTGGATTTTTACTTTGTTGAAGTAAAGTTTTATGGCGTTAAAAAGAATATCGGTACAATGAATACTCTCTGAAAGTCAAGGGTTATATGAAAAATCAAAGTTGTAAAAAGTTTATGTACAATATGTGCAAAATTGATACAGAATGTGCAAGAAAAATTAATCAACCGACTATTTTGAGAATTCGGTACATTATTAACGATTGGTATGATATATACAGCTGAGGAGTTTGGGTTGTTTTTTTTACAGAAAGAATATACTATGTGTTGGGATTTGACAAGTATATGAAATGATTGATAAACCCCTAAACTTGCTCAACAAGTTTGCTTGGTGACCAAGACTTAATTATGGCCATAGGATTAGGTTGGCGGGCAAAGATGAATTATGATCATTGGATTTTACTTTTTGACCAAGGCTATTTGTATATAGATGTTGTCGTTTATTATGGAGGGATCTAGGAAGGCTTGGATACATATGTTGATTATAATATGGACGGTGTTTTAGTGGATGACACCTTTGGATTTTTTAGTTTTTGTGAATCTATTTTCTAGTTTTTGTCAATGTATTTTCATCTGTAACATTTTAACATGGAATTATGATTTCATCTTTTCTTTTTTTTGTTTTGTAGCTTTTTGGATATTTTGATTTTGAGTTCATTCATCTTTTTTTGTTTTCTTTCCTTTGATTTCGTTTGTTTTAGAGTTCCTGTTTTGTTTGAACTCAAGAAAAATGAAGTTATGTAGAAAATTTTTGTTACAATTTTGCTTTCCTTTTATCTGAACTTTTTTTATTTTTGGTAAACACTTTTTACGTTTTTACTTTTTTTTCTTCTTCTTCTTTAAACTCCCACTTTGTTTTTTATTTAAATAATATATTGAACTAAAATAATTTTTTGTTTTACCGTTTTTGTTGCTTTTCTTAGTCTAAATGCTTGTTTGTTGTTTTTTTAGTTTCCTTTTTACATACACTATATGTTTTCTTTCCTAATTAATCACACTGTTTTATTTTAATAATTAATTGAACTAAAACATTGTTTCGTTTTTAAACATGTTTTTGTTTTATCCTTTAAACTACCACTCTGTTTTAGTTCAATAATTAATTGAAGTAAAACAATATTTTGTTTTCACTTTTTTCCTTTAAACTCCCACTTCAATTTTTAGTTCAATAATTTATTGAACTAAAATAATTTTTTGTTTTTACTATTTTTTTTGTTACTTTTTTTTAGTTTAAATGCTTGTTTGTTATTTTTTTAGTTTGTTTTTTACATACACTGTTTGTTTTCTTTCCTAATTAGTCACACCGTTTTGGTTCAATAATTAATTGAGCTGAAACGGTGTTTCGTTTTTACTTGTTACTTTTGGCTCTTTAAACTCCCACTTTGATTTTTAGTTCAATAATATTTTGAACTAAAATAGTTTTTTGTTTTTACTGTTTTTTTTTTTTTTTGCTTTTTTAAGTCTTAATGTTTTTTTTTTGTTAAGAATTTGTCTCAAATAGTATAAATCTGCATAATAATTACTAAAATGTCATAACTTTTTAAAAATTACTCAAATAGCATAATTATAATTCAATAAACTATTGAACTATAGTTCAATTAATTATTGAACTATTTTTCATAGGTATTTTTAACGAATTTGTTTGTTTTTTGGTTTTTTAAGTTCAAGGTCAATAATTTATTGAACTATTTGATATTTTTTTATTATTATTTTCAATGATTTTGTTAATATTTTTAATTTTTTTAGTTTAATAATTTATTGAACTAAAATTATGCTACTTGAGTAATTTTTGAAAAGTTATGACATTTCAGTAATTAATATGCTATTGCAGTAATTGCCCTTTTTTTGTTTGTTTTTTACATACACTGTCTGTTTTCTTTCCTAATTAGTCACACCGTTTTATTTCAATAATTAATTGAACTATAGCACTGTTTCGTTTTAAAATATGTTTTTGTTTTATCCTTTTTATCCTTTAAACTACCACTTGTTATAGCTCAATAATTAATTGAACTAAAATAGTGTTTTTGTTTTTACTTTTTTTTACCTTTAAATATTCTCACTTCGATTTTTAGTTCAATAATATATTGAACAAAAATAGTTTTTGTTTCACTTTTTTTTTGTTACTTTTTTTTAGTCTAGATGCTTGTTTATTGTTTTTTTAGTTTGTTTTTTACATACACTGTCTGTTTTATTTCCTATTAGTCACATGGTTTTAGTTCAATAATTAATTGAACTAAATCGGTGTTTCTTTTTTACTTTTTTTTCCTTTAAACTCCCACTTTGATTTTTAGTTCAATAATATATTAAACTAAAATAGTTTTTTTTTCTTTTGCTGTTTTTTTAGTCTAAATGCTTGGTTTTTTAGTTTTTTCTTAATTTTTTTACATACACTGCCTGTTTTCTTTCCTAATTAGTCACACTATTTTATTTCAATAATTAATTGAACTAAAACAGTGTTTCGTTTTTTTACTGTTTATTTATCCTTTTTGTCTAAATACTTGTTTGTTTATTATTATTATTATTTTTACTTTCACTATCTTTTTTCTTTATTAATTAGACAAATTTGTTTGAACTAAAACAATATTAAAATAGACTCATTGTTTTAGTTCAATAAATTATTGATATGTTTTCTATTTCTTTATTGAACTTTATTTTATTCAGGTTCATACAGCTAGCAAAGACAAGTATCAAGTGTTTCATAATTCAATACAATATGTTGTCAATCTTGCATTAGAGACATGTACTTATAATTAAGATGTAATATATTAAAGCAATCTCTTGCTCTCACGTGTGTGCTTCTATTAAGAAAAGTTGTAAATATGTTCACAATTATACTTCTTGTTTCTATTCTTCTGAGATACCTATACTGAAATTGTTCATCCTCTTGAATCTTGTATTGATACTCAATTTATAAGAAATGAAGTCTTGCTCCTAATGTTAAGTGTGTTGTTGGTCGTCCAAAGAAGAAAAGAATACCATCTGCAAATGAGTCTAAGACACGGTTCATGTGTGGTCGGTGTGGTAGATTTGGCCATAACAAACACACATGTAGATATGGGATACCTTGATATCTTAGTCGATCATACTTTCTTTTTCTCCATTCTTGATGTTTGTAGATGTATTATACCTCATTTTTTTAATAAAGAAACGATATAATTTTTTTAATATGTTATTATATTTAGTTTACAATTATCAAGCCGGTTTAATTTTTTGTGTAGTAAAACGGTGTATTTTTAAATTATCCACTGTTTTATAATATAAAACAGTGTTTTGTTTCTTTACTTTTTTTTTACATAATTGTTTTTTTTCTTTGCAGTATGGTGAATACAGCTATTGTCGTTTCTTATGGATGTCTTTGGGAAGGCTTGGATACATAAGTCGATACTTTCTTTAATATTACAGGGTCTATTACACACGTTTCTCTTGATGTAGAATAATGATTCAATTTTTTTTGGGTAGAAAACTCATCCTCATATTTTATGAAAAAAAGAACTAAGATTAGTTCTCTCTTGATATTTTCATTCTCTGCATATATTCAAGGAAATCTTAAAAGTTTTATTTGAAGAAAAATTATTGCGTCGTATATTTGTATGTTGATGATTTTAATATGTGTTTCTCAATTACACCAGTTCATCAATTTAAGTCCACCTCAACAGAGACTCGCTACTTTGCTTCTTTGGTTCCAATTGCGAATTGCTTAAGGCTTCTTGTTCATGGTCACTCACTAGTTAAAGATGAAGGGCTTATAAAACCTTATATTGATTTTGGAGTTGGAAGAAATGATGTATTGCTTTCAATCGTTAATCTTGTTTTTGGGTGTCCAAAGAAGAAAGTAATATCATTTGTAAATTAGTCCAAGACTCGGTTCAAGTCAGTCTATGTGTAAGATTTGGCTATAACAAGCGTAAGGGATGGAATACCTTCTAAAAGACTTTCATAGTTTTTTTTCTTGATGTAATAGACTTCAAACTTGATATTGAATTGAAAGGTTCCAAATTCATTTCTTGAAATTAATTCAATAAATTATTGAACAAAAGCAGAGTACATATTTCATAGTTTTTAAGTTTATCTTCAGTTAAGTAGTTAAATAAATTATTGAAGTAAAACATAATGCATATTTCTTTAGTTTTGTATAATTTACCTTCAGTTATTGTAGTTTAATAAATTATTGAACTAAAACAGAATGCATATTACATAGTTTATAGGTTTACCTTCAATTATTTAGTTCAATAAATTATTGAACTAAAACATAATGCATATTTTTGAAATTTTGTAAGACTTACCTTCAATTATTATAATTCAATAAATTATTGAACTAAAATAGAGTGCATATTTCATAGTTTCTAGGTTTACCTTCAGTCACGTAGTTCAATAAACTATTAGACTAAACAGAATGCGTATTT
Organism: Gynostemma pentaphyllum; assembly: GCA_028015215.1. Classification (NCBI taxonomy): domain Eukaryota; kingdom Viridiplantae; phylum Streptophyta; class Magnoliopsida; order Cucurbitales; family Cucurbitaceae; genus Gynostemma; species Gynostemma pentaphyllum. Next base: position 57,976,548 of record CM051351.1, on the reverse strand, counting down.
CTTCACTTTTGTAGGATTTACCTTCAGTTATTGTAGTTCAATAAACTATTTAAACTAAAACAGAGTTTATATTTCTTTAGCTTTGTAGGATTTACCTTCAGTTATTATAATTCAATAAATTATTGAACTAAAACATAGTGCATATTTAATATAGTTTGTAGGTTTTCCCACAGTTATGTAGTTCAATAAATTATTGAACTAAAACACAACGCATTTTTCTTCAGCTTTGTAGGATTTATCTTCAGTTATTCTAATTCAATAAATTATTGAATTAAAACAGAGTGCATATTGAATATAGTTTCTAGGTTTACCATTAGCTATGTTGTTCATTAAATTATTGAACTAAAACAAAATGCATATTTCTTCAGCTTTGAAGGATTTGCCTTCAGTTTCATAGTTCAATAAATATTGAACTACAACAGAGTGCATATTTCATAGTTTCTAGTTTCTAAATTTATCTTTTTTGTTGAACTACAACAAAGAGCATATTTCATTATTGAACCCTTAAGTTTCTAGTTCAATAAAACATAATGCATATTTCTTCAATTTTTTAGAATTTTCCTTCAGTTATTATAATGCAATAAATTATTGAACTAAAAAAGAGTGTGTATTTCATAGTTTCTAGGTTTATCTTAAGTTTGTTTGTCAATAAATTATTGAACTAAAAAAGAGTTTATATTTCTTTAGTTTTATAGGATTTACCTTCAGTTATTATAATTGAATAAATTATTGAACTAAAAAGAGTGCATATTTCATAGTTTCTAGGTTTACCTTCAGTTATGTATTTTAATAAATTATTGAACTAAAACAGAATACATATTTCTTCAGTTATGTAGGATTTACCTTCAGTTATTATAATTCAATAAATTATTGAACTAAAACAGAGTGCATATTTCATAGTTTCTAGGTTTACCTTCAGTTATGTAGTTCAATAAATTATTGAACTAAAAGACAGGGCCGGCTCAAGCTATAGGTGAAATAGGCGATCGCCTAAGGCCTCGGATTTTATAAGGCCCCATTTTTTTAGATATATATAATACACATATATTAATATTTATGATAATTTTCAATTGTTATATAATTTCATAATATAAAATATTTAAATAATATTAAACTCCTTCTACTAACAATATTAAAGGCCTTTTGGCAAAGAAAAGAAAAACATTAAAAACGTATATAAATAGGCCTATTATTACTTGATAATTCGCAATTTACAAGACGAATTCCAATTTATGAATTTTCACCTTAACTACTCACATAAATGTAAACATTAATTAGCTACTCATTTGGAAAAGTGAAACCTTATTTATTAAAGCTTTTCATCTCCTCATTCATTTCTCTATTCATTTTGCAATTCACAAAACTAAACCACAATTACAAATTGAGAGTTCTATTAACAAAGAAAATTTTTTTGAACACTCAAAGAAACTCAAGACTTCTCGTTCTCTTCTCCTTTCTAAAGTAGCTATTAGTTTTGGTGATTTTAAAAGTTCAGGCTTTTGTGTAAATTTTTTAGCACATATTATTCAATACAATATTATTTATGACTCACTTCTTTTCATTTTGTCCTTTTAATATTGATGTTTAAGAATAACAAGAATATATCTAAATAAATGAAAACAACAAATCATTTTGATGGTGATTCTAATTTTTTGTTCTATGCACAATGCTTATAATATATATGATTCAAAAGATGGGAAAATATTGATTCTAAATTAAGATATTTATTAACATAAAAATGTCCAATTAGAGAAAGTGACATAAATCTTTCTAAAGATAACAATTCTAGACATGTTTCTACTACTAATTGTATAATTGATTTATAAAAAAATTAATTAAAAAATTGCACATAAAAAATAAGATTTATATAAGACAATATTTCATTTGAAATCTATTTAAAGGAAAAAAAATAAAATGCCTCATTTTAAATTTTGCCTAAGGCCTCGGAGAACCTTGAGCCGCCCCTGCTAAAAGATAATGCATATTTCTTCAGTTTGTTAGGATTTTCCTTCAGTTTGTTAGGATTTTCCTTCAGTTATTATAATTCAATAAATTTTTGAACTAAGAAAGAGTGCATATTTTATAGTTTATAGGTTTATCTTAAGTTTGTAGGTCAATAAATTATTGAACTAAAACATAATACATATTTCTTAAACTTTTAGGATTTTCATTCAATAAATTATTGAACTAAAACAGAGTGTATATTTCATAGTTTCTAGGGTTACCTTCAGTTATGTAGTTCAATAAGCTATTGGACTAAATAGAATGCATATTTCTTCACTTTTTTAGGATTTACCTTCAGGTATTGTGTTTCAATAAATTATTGAACTAAAACAGAGTTTATATTTCTTTAGTTTCTAGGTTTACCATCAGTTCTTATAATTCAATAAAACATACTTCAACATGAAGCAGTGGCATATATAAACATGCAAATTAATAATCAACTTTAATTCAATAATTTATTGAAAATAATCATTCAACCAATATATATCAATTTACACTAAATTTTTTATCATGAATAGTGAACTTATTGTTTAATTAATTTAATTATTGAAATAAACTATATAACAAAATTAAGCTAATAATATTAGCTAAATTTTGAATACACTTTAGTACAAATAAATATTGAAAAAAACATCTAGCTATATACACTAACTGTTTTATCGTGAGTGGACATATTGTTTTAGTTCAATTTATTATTTAAATGTAATATTTGAAAAAAAAATGCTTTTTGTTTTAGTTCAAGAATTTATTGAACAAAAAAAAAAGGTAAATCCTTCAAAACTGAACAAAAACACATTTTAATTTTAGTTCAATAAATTCTTGAACTATAATAATTTATGAAAAAACACAAGAAACTCAAAAATACGCGTTTTGTTTTAGTTCAATAATTTATTGAACTAAAATAACAAAAGGTAAATCCTTCAAAACTAAACAAAAACACATTCGTATTTTAGTTCAATAACTTATTTAACTATAATAACTCAATAAAAACACAAGAAACTCAAGAAATATGCCTTTTGTTTTAGTTCAATAATTTATTGAACAAAAATAACAAAAGGTATCCTTCAAAACTAAAGAAAAACACATTCGTATTTTAGTTCAATAAATTCTTGAACTATGATAACTCAAGAAGAACACAAGAAACTCAAGGAATATTATTGAACTAAATTAAATAAAAGGTAAATCATTCAAACTATATAAAAACACATTTTAATTTAAGTTCAATAAATTATTGAACAATAATAACTTATGAAAAAACAGAAGAAACTTCTTTTTGTTTTAGTTCAATAATTTATTGAACTAAAATAATAAAAGGTAAATCCTTCAAAACTACATAAAAACACATTCGTATCTTAGTTCAATAAATTATTGAGCTATAATAACTCAAGAAAAAACACGAGAAACTCAAGAAATATGTTTTTTTATTTGAATTCAATAATTTATTGAACTAAAATAATAAAAAGTAAATCATTCAAAACTAAATAAAAACATATTTTAATTTTAGTTCAATAAATTATTGAACTATAATAACTTATGAAAAAACACAAGAAACTCAAGAAATATTCTTTTTATTTTAGTTCAATAATTTATTGAACTAAAATAACGAAAGGTAAATCCTTCAAAACTAAACAAAAACACATTCGTTAACTATTGAAATAATTTAAGAAACTATTTAGTAAAAAAGTCAGTTGAAAATCAATAACCAACTTTAGTTCAATAATTTATCGAACTAAAACGCTATACATTTTAAAACATACTTCAACATGAAACAGTGGTGTCGCAAACCCCTTCGAACGACGCGGAGCGGCCGACCCTTCTTAAAAAACACACACAAGTTCTTTTCTAACCTGACAAAAGGGTAAAAGAAAAGAACAAGAAAGAAAACAACAGTCACCACCAATCATTGGTTTTAAAAAGGTTTGATTGGTCACCCGAGAAAGACGAAAATAAAAATGGTCTGCAATTTAAAAAAAATGGTTTCGGGAGTTTATTCATGTTTAGGGAAGGTATTAGCACCCTAAAACATTTGTTTTAAAAAATGATTACTGTTTTGGTTTATCTCAAATATATCATTAAATGCCCTTTACTAAAACAAAGTGATTTTATTATTATTTTGGAATGTCCCACATTTATTAGTCAATATCACTAATTGTTTTAATGATATTGTTAAATAATTGTGAGTGGCATAAAGCCATTAGGAAAATGTTTGTTTTGTGTGTTTATTTTGAAATGTCTCATGTTAATTTGATCATATCATTAATCATTATAATGATATCATTAAATTACTATGAGTGGCATTACACCATTAGAAAACATTTTTTGAAAATCAATGAGAAAATTATCAAACCATAAAACTTTTTCATTTTATGAAATTTGAGATCAAAGTATTCTTGTACTCCCAAATTTCAATTGTAGAAAGCTTTTTGGAATGAAAGTTTTGGAAAAATGTCCTTTAATTTGATTTATTTGTCAAGCCATGAAACTTCTTGATTCATGAAATTTGGGATCAAAGTATCCTTGTACTCCCAAATTTTATATTGTGGGATGTCTTTTGGGATGAAAAACTTTTTAAGAAATCATTTAAATTGGTTTTAAAATCATACCATTAAATTTCTTAATTCATGAAATTTGGGATCTTTTAGGATGAAAAAGGTTTTGAAAAAAAATTATTTCAAATTGGTTTTAAAATCATACCATAAAATTTCTTAATTCATGAAATTTGGGATCAAAGTATTCTTGTACTCCCAAATTTCAATTCATAGGAAACTTTTTAGGATGAAAAAGGTTTTGAAAAAATTATTTCAAATTGGTTTTAAAATCATACCATAAAATTTCTTAATTCATAAACTTTGGGATCAAAGTATTCTTGTACTCCCAAATTTTAATAGTAGAAATTTTTTGGTATGAGTTTTTGAAGGAAAAAGAAAAAAAATTATTTTAAAAAAAATAGTTTTTAACATTAAGTAAAAACAAAGCAATAAACTTAACAAATAATAAATGTTAATTAGTGTAAGATAAGGAAATAAATCATAAAACATAAATATGACATAAAAAATATGACAATCGAATAAAACTATCACCCCCAAAAATATTCATATCCTTAATTAAAAATAAACAAATTTTCATGAAAAAAAGTACCTCATTCTTGTTTTACAACAAAAAAAATTGTGCAGAATTTTATACTAACTTTCAAATATCATATCTTTTTTTATACTTAATGAAACGGAGTGATTCTTGTTTCTAAATTTTTATTTATGAGTCTTGTTTACAGAAAAAATAATCATAAATAATAAATCGCAAAAAAGAATCACTGAAAATTCACATAATGAAAGATGGTCAGAAATTCCCGTAGCCTATAAATTTATTTGAACATCAAACTTCAAAAAATCATAACTTTCAAACCACAAATCAGAATTAGTTGATTCTTTTTCCTATGTATTCATATTTGAACCTATTTTCATAAAACATTTATAACATAAATAAAATAATTAAATATAACTCACGGTTTCTATTGGAACATAAAAGACTCAACTAAAAAAAAACTGTTTTTGAAAAATGAAATTTATTTTGTTTGAAGAAAGGAAACTTCAACACTAATTATGCAAAAAAGAAAATTAGCATGCTTATATAAAGAAGAAGATCACCACGAATATTTCCATTACCTCTTGAATCCTATTTGTGTGTGATGAAAATGAGATGATAGAGTTATGAAAACTGGTTTCATGAGTAATAGGTAGAATGGGGTAGTAAATCAAGTGAAAGTTAAAGGTTTGATTTTAGGTGAGTAAAAAAATGGTGGAGGACTCAAATTGGTAGAGTGGTGGCTCAAAGATAATATGGGCTAGTGGCTAATGGTGGGTGAGAATGATGGTGGAATGGAGATAGTGGTTATGAGAGATTTGGTAAGTAATGGAAAATTGGGAGGTGGAGGATTTAGAGAATAGTGGCTACTTTTTTATGAGAATTGGGGGACTCCTCCCTCTCCTCTTGAAAATGGGAGAATAAGATGAATTTATAGGAGATTAGGGTTTAGGGTTCTTATTTTTATTTTTTTAACTTTTTTTTTTAATTTTACCTTTTTTAGTTAGAAATTTGAAAAAATCTTCCAACCTCATTCCTTCTCTTTTGACCTACCTCTTTAGTCAACAATTTGAAATACATCTCCCCCTCTTTTTGCCCAAAATAATATTTGAAATATTACTCATTTTTCATTTTTATTTTAATACATCTCTTGCCTAATGAATTCAAATTTTTCCACTATTTCTTTTCTTTTCCTTTAATCACTCACACATATCCACCATTTTCCTCTTTTGACAAAAAGTATTTTTTTGGATTTCCACTCTTTTTCTCTATTTCTTTTCTCATTCCTCTTTTATCTAAGCAATTAAAAATTCATTTTTTTAGGAAGATAGGAAGGAATCTAGAATATTCCTTCTCTTTAAATATGATGTGCTCATTTAAAATAACTATGATAAAAAGAAAATGGTCAATTTTATTTCATCTTTCAATTAAAATAATCTTTAATTTTTAAATAATGCCAGACAAAATTAGGGGTCTACAAGTGGCATATATAAACATGCAAATTAATAATCAACTTTAATTCAATAATTTATTGAAAATAAAACATTCAACCAATATATATCTATCTACACTAACTCTTTTATCATGAATAGTGAACTTATTGTTTAATTTAATTAATTATTGAACTAACACTGTATAACAAAATTAAGGTGATAAAATTAGCTAAATTTTGAACACACTTTGTTTTAGTTCAATTGAATATTAAAATAAAACATCTAGCTATCTACACTAACAGTTTTATCATGAATAGTAAATACAGTGTGTTAATCCATTCCACCAATAAATAGCTATCAACATTAATTGTTTTATCATAAGTGAACTTTTTGTTTTAGTTCATTAATTATTGAACTAAAATGGTATGAAAAATTGAGCTACTAATGTGTAAAGGCCCGAGAGTCTGTCGTAGGGTAATTAGAAATTTCTCCTTATATGGGTAAATTTTAATTAATAATTTTGAGTATGGAAAATTAATTGCTATGTTAAATTTTGGTTAAATAGTAGTTAACCATAGTTAATTTAACCATGGGTGGTGAAATAAATAAAAAGAAGATTTTTAATCATGGTTAGTTAAGGAAAAAAGGCTAGTTAGCAATTAAAACTTGAAGCAAGGACTAGTTAGCAAGGAAGTGATTGGGGAGTCCTTGATTGTTAGGTGAAGAGGTGGAGGGACCTTATTGCAAATATCCAATTCTATTTTCAGCCATTCAAAAGTAAAAATAGATATAAAAACAAAAACAAAACATTTCATCTTCTTCTTTTCTTCTTCATCAACCCGTCGCCCCCCCCATCTTGGGTGATTTTTTTTTATTTCTCCTTTAATTCTTCTTAAGAGCTAGTTGAATCAAAGTGTTCTTGGTTGATGTTGTAAGTTACTTTAGTAATGAGTTCTTCCACTTATAAATTCGGGAAATATACTTTCAAAATTCTATCTCAAATCCTAAGATTTTCTATTCAAAAGTTCTCTTGAGATTGAAAGCCATGGATGAACACTAAGCTCAAAATCTCCATTAATGGCAATTTTTCAAACTTCTAGCTTTTTTAATTTTTGAGTTTTCTTGACTTCTACTTAGAAACTCTTAATTCTGTAACTTATGTGTGCCTAAATGTATATATTTCGCATGAAAAACAACTTGGAAGAGTAAGGAAATGATTTTTTTGAAGATTCTCAAATTTGGCCAAACTACTAGTTTTAAACTTGGCTAGTTTAGGATTTTATTGATTAATTTTAAAAGGTTATCAATTCTGGAAATTTTGGGTGATTATATATATATATATATATATATATATATTATACATGAAAAACACATTAGAAGATCAACCCAATGATTTTTAATAATTTTCCTCATTGACCGAAAATTACATTTTGAAATTGACTAGTTTTGGGATTTTTCTCCATTAACCGAGTTTGAGTTGCATTGATTGTATTGGGCTGAGGTAAATGTATTATTATGTATCTAAATATGTTTGAAATGATTGATGTAGGATAAGGGCAAGCACAAGCAAATTGGGAGACTATTTGTGAAGGTGAGAACAAAAAGAATCAAAGTGGTGATGGTGATGTTAGTGAAGTGGTGTGAGATGAACTTCGAACTTGTCATGGCTGGAATTGAGGTTATTTTGGTATTTTAGTTTAGGAGGAAATGGAAGTTGTGAAAGGAATGGTAGTTATGAGCTAAACTTGACAAGTTGTCAAGAATTCGGGAAAATACGGAACTACCTTGAACCATTTTTGCATTCACTTATAACTTGAGCTATTCTTATGTGTTTTATATGCATTTACATATGTGTCAAGTTAAAGATTGAGTCATACACTGAATTGGGAGTTATATTCATTTATTCTCGATATGCTTTTGATTATTGTTTGATAGATCATGCATAGTCGAGACGGGAGACATAATGCTTAGAATATGCTGATTGGAGGATTATCCTACTTGAACCTGTTATGCTAAAGTTTTTATTCGATGAGAATTTACAAAGAAAACATGTTCATTTACATTTCATCTCATTCATGCATATCATTCATTTGTTGCATGGCCATGGGGTCGTAACTCATGTAATGGTGAGTGGTTGTTGGTCGTTACATGTGGTTACCGTGGCGGTTGTTGTGTAGCTCCGAGGCGCTGTGTGGTGGATGGCCTGGATGTTAGAGTGGCTATTACAATAGCCTGGAAGAATATATGAGCTACGGCTCGAGTGGTTATTGAGATAGTTTGTGAAAAATGTGTGATAAGACGCGAGGAATGTGAAACAGAAATTGTGAAATGGAAAGTTGGTATCGGATTGACTTGTTATTGAATTTGAAAAATTACTAGTTGCATAAACATACATGTTTGAGTTTGATCACTCTTATGCATTCATACTTGGTTAGTTCCTTTTGAAATATGCATAGTGAGACACAGGAAAGTGTACGGTAAATGATAGTGATTCAGAAAGTGAACGGAATGTGGTATTGGTTTGAACGAAAGCTTGATGTAAAATGGGAAAGTGTGATATATACATAAGGGAGCTACGGCTCGAGTGATTTATGTGATGAATTGTGATATGTGCGTAGTGAAACGCAAGAGATGTAAACGTAAGCAAGTGTTGGATTGGAGAGTATGTTGGAATGAGGCATCGGGTTGATTGTTGTTGATTTGACTTGGTTATGAGCTTGACATGCCCATGGTTTGATCAATTCTATATGTTTATACTTCCTTACACGTTTTATGCATTCAATAGTATTTGATTCCGTTTGAGCATAATATTTCGAACATTGCATATCATCATTTTAATTCTTTTTATTTTCACTGAGTGCCATGCTTAGAGGTGCTTTATATCACCTTTCAGGTACCCGTACAGATCGTGGGCGAGGTGCGGCAGGTGGTGCTCGTTGACGTTACGGGATGAGGACTTTTGGATAGGTCACCGGTCACGCGAGTCTTGTTTTTCTGGAAGTGGTGTTTGGTCATTTTGAGTTCCGGTTATGTCTGTGTCATTGAAATGTCTTGAATTTAGTTATGTACATTTTTTTAAAAGGGTTGTAAAGCTATTGTAACGTCCAGTTATTTTACATGGAATTTTTATTTATTTATTTATTATTTAATTTAATTATTATTATTTGATGTAAAGCACTTAATTTAATTTTAGAATTTATTAATTAAAATTTTTGATTTAATTTAGAACTTATAACTTAGAATTTATGAGTTTATTTGTTCATAAATTCTTTTAATCGCTTTATTAGCTTAAATTAGTTTTGGTCGTATTAATAATTATTAATGGGCCAATTAATAATTATTAATCACCATTTGGCTAGTTTAAAAACTTCGAGTTTCGTTTTATAAGCTAAAATCATTAAAAAGACGTAACCGTAATTTCCAATTTCTTAAAAATATCCAAAATCACTATTCATATCTTTAAAACCCAAAGTTGACCAAGGATTGACCAAGAGCTTCATTTTTTTCTTCTCCTCCTTCCATGGCCGTGAGCTCCTCATCCATGGAGAGTTCTTGGACTTTCGTCAATTCTCGACCGTTTTCGATGATGTCAGTTGCGTTGGATTCCTCGAGACGAGGGCTACCTATCCAACCTAACCTTATTCTATTTCTCATTCTCTAAGGGAAGCCCTAAAAAGTAAGTTTTCAAAACTTTTTACATGGTTTTGTTTGTTTTTTATTATAAATGAGTTTTGAAGTTGAAATCATGAATTTCTATCAAGGAATTTGATGATTTTGAGCTCGGATTTTTGAAAAACACTATTCATCTGAAATCACTATTCACCCGAAAATTCACACTTGTTCTCATCTTAGTTACGAGTTGTAATATGTTGTGCAATTGATGATTTGTAGGTGTGATTGCTCGTTTGTTGATTCGTGGGAACTTGGTTGTCGCGGGAGCATTCGAGGTGAGAATAAATAGAATTTAAAGTAGCTTTAGAAACTGAATAAGTTGAATGATTTGTAGGATCAGAAGTTGAGATTAAGGTTTGAATCGAAAGGATAAAAGAAAGTGAGGTAACATGCTTAGGCTTGAGTGAGAGAACTTATGGATTTTTCAAGCGAAACATTTAACTCTTGGAAGTTTTTAGTCTAGATTCGTTCAGGAGTTTAAGAATGATTATCGGAAGTTGAAGGTTTCAAGTTTAATGGGTGAATAAGGAAATTGATTATGGAACTTCGGATATTTACTGAAAGCAATAGAATCATTTTGGAGACTTTATGATAAAGTTAGTAATTCAAGTTTAACTGAAGGCCGTTTGGCTTGATTTATTTACTGTTTTCTTTTTAGAAGTTTCTAATTCTTATTTTATGCATAAGAGTATTACGTGATCCATTTACCTTTATGTTCTTTTGATTACTTTGAATGTTTATATTTATTTATTTGCACTTGAAAGCATATTCATATCATATTATATTGCATAATCGAAATTGGGAGGAATAATGAGACATGCTAATGGACTGCGGGACTTTGAATTGTCTGGTATTATTCGTTTTATGTTTATGTACATGTACATGAGGAATGCTAAAGGACTGCGGGACTTTGCATGATCAGAGGAGATGGATAATGAGATAATGATGGAACTATGCGAGTTCACATTATCTGGTATTATCCATAATTACTATGATATATATACGAGGATACAGTGTATTGTTAGCCTGCGGGAGCTTCATTACCTGTATTCGGTGAGTGAGTTAATGAGGTAAATGAAAAAGCCTGCAGAAGCCTCATCACCTGTCATTAATCACTAGAGGTGGGAAGATATTATTGAAAAGACTTCGTATATTTTATTTGGAAAGCGAGATAATGAAGTATAGTTAGCCTGCGGGAGCTTTCATACTATCATTATAAGCATTATTTTGGAAAGTGAGTAAATGAATTATATTGGTTGAATAGGTTAAGACCGAGTGAGCATAGCATTTTTTTATTAAAGAAAAAGGAAAGTAAACGTTCGATAGCCTAAGTTACTATAGAGAAAAGAATTGAAACATTATGTATATCATACATTTTCATAGAGAAAAAGAATAAAATATGATGTATAGCCGAGTGCTATAGGAAAGAGAAATGAGATTGAATTGTATAATGAGAGAATACAAGGGTGTATTGAACCTTGTATAATTATCATGATATATATATATGTAAGAGAACTAGATTCTCAATAAATTGGAAGATCTTGAAATTGGAGATTAAGACTTGCTGTAAACCTTATGGATAGTATAAGGTATTTAAGAGAATGAGATACAAATGTTATGTGTGTTATGAAACACATCCTCCAAAATTCTTGGAAGTTAGTTCCTCAATTATATGGGAGAATTGGTAAGTAAAAGTGAAATACTTGATACAAACCCTTCTTGGTGGTTGAAAGGTAAGGGGTATGTGAGTTTTACTTGGACACAAATCCGGATACGGGTTTGGAGTCTAATGTTACTTTACTTTCTATTTATTTTCACTGGGTTTGCTTTTAGCTCATGATATTACAAACATTTTCAGGTAATGCTCGGGGTCGTGGGAGAAGAGCTGGTGCAGTCTGATCTGGATGATGATGATGGCGGGATGGACTAGAGATACTTTTAAAGTCCATGGACACATTTATTTCATGTTTTATCTTTTGAGTTGTATATGTGTATATAAGCTCATAAGAGCTTTTGTTTTAACTTTTATTGCCTTTAACTCGTTTAATCTTTATACAGGAATTGCATTTTCTGTCGTTTAAATTCTCTGATTGTGAAAAGTGTAAACAGGTTGTGGATAGTCCAGGTTTTAAACATATCCACGCCAAATTTTTATTAAATATTAAGTCTTCTACTGCAATTCGATTTTAAATGATTTAAAAGGAGTCGGGTCGTCATAGCTATGATATCGGTGTACCACGTAATTTTTTTATATTTTGAACTTACTTGTTAATTTAAAATGGCCGACGAGCCAATTTGTGAATGTTAAGCAGGTTTTATAAGTTTTTACACAAAGTTCATGCCCAAATTTTGTTTTTTTGTCATATTACTTTAAACTAAACGTGAAAGTCTACACTTCCGCTTTGCGTACTTGCGTCCAAGGCTTGTTTAGCAGGTCGGGTCGTCACATAATATTGGCTAAATTTTGAACATATTGTTTTAGTTCAATTAATTATTGAAATAATATAGTTAACTTAAAAACTACGAAATATACATTTTTATTTAGTTCAATAATTAATTGAACTACATAAGTTAACTTAAAAACTATGAATTATGCATTCCATTATGATAAATTATTGAAATAAATCAAAGTGTGGAAGTTAAGGAAAAAAATGAAGGAAATTGTTCAATATTTAATTTGAGTAAAACAAAGAACAAAAGTTAGTACTTTTTATCTCCTCTCTCTCTAGTCCCTCTCTAACACACACCAACCAATCAAACAAGTTTGAAGTCAACAAAATAAGAATTCTTAGTTTGATAAAAACCAAATCTAAAAAACGGAGTTTTTTGCAGATTAGCCTCATTTTGCTAAGTATTAGAGTATATGTCCAAACGTTTAAAGTAATTAGGGGAATGTCCTTTTTTTTTGAAATCCGGGGTTCAAGACCCGTCTTCATCTCGCTGGCTTTTGAAATCCGGTGTTCAAGTCCCGTTTCTGACGTGTCTCTGACACGTGGCAATTTAGATGGAAAAAGTGAAGTCGGGTCTTGAAGTCCCGACTTCAGTAGTTTTAATTTCGAATTTTTTACCTGAAGACGGGTCTTCAAGACCCGTCTTCAGTTCTTCTATTTTTTTTTTTAAAATATTATATAATATATAAAAAAATTAGAAACATGTCTAATTTACCTGAAGACGGGTCTTGAAGACCCGTCTTCAATTCTTTGTTTTGATTTTTTTTTAATATATTATAAAAAAAAATTAGAAACATGTTTCGTTTTTTTTTTTTAACCCGTCTTCAATGTATTTTTTTTCTTAGACCCGTCTTCAGGTCTTCTAGTGATTTTTTTTTAATTAATATTATAAAAAAAAATTAGAAACATGTTTCGTTTGTTTTTTTTGTAACCCGTCTTCAATGTATTTTTTTTCTTTTAAAATTATAAAATGACTTTAAGATTGAAATTGTTAAACTCAAATGATGGTAGGTTTAAATGAAATATAGTGAGTACAAAACTCGTTTCAAGCAGTACATGAAATAATAATGACTAACGATGTCCCCCGGTCCCACATGGAGGTCTCTGTCGGTTACGCGCTGGACGTGGAGGCACATACTGTCCACGAGCTCCTCGCCCTCGAGTAGATGGTCGCTCACCAGTCTGTGACTCATCTGGCTCATCAACATGAGGTGCATCTGCCTCAATATGTGGTATATCTGTCTCATATCGAGCATGCTGCTGGAAGGATGTGAATGATGAACCAGGTGTAGGAATCATACAATACGATGGGGTAAATGGCGTACTAGAGGGACCGGCACCCGATGAATGTGATAATGTCGGGGTAAATGGTGTGCTAGAGGGACCTGCATCTAATGAATGTGTAAATGTAGACGGTCCTGCACCTGATGGGGTAGAAAGAGGGTGCGGGTGCATATCATCTGATGGTAAATCAAAATCTGTAGGATCCAAAGTATGATCCTGAGGTTGCGCAGGGGCAGGAGCATCATTTCTTCTTGCACGTGGACGACCTCTGTGAGGAGTAGGCGCGTGACCATGATCATGCCGTACCCGATTAGTCCTCAAATACCCTAATGACTCCATTGTATTTGCACGTAAAATGGGGTCCTCTAGAGTTTGTACAGCCTCGGTCTGAAAGCAACGATGATATAATAATTATAATATACCAATCAAATAAGATAATTTATTAAAATAATTTAAATTAATAACTTAAAAAACTTACCACTTGGGATAATGACGCCCCGTATCGAGTAATGAAGCGCCTTGTAATCGCAAAGTACCACAAGAAGTACCCATGCTCAACAGTGGTGTATGAATCGACAATTTGACCCTCAATAATATGATCCATGCGAGCATCCCAATAGGCCAATTGGTCACGCAATAAAATAATCCAATTGTCTTTGTGACGTCCGCGTAGATCATATCCGTGGAGCGTGGGATCGGTAAAGCAAGCAATAGGAGTCGACTGGATCATGCCAAACTGTCTCATGACTCGATCCGGAAAATGCCACTCCGCGACAAAAAAACAGATGAGGGGACTTCGAGTCCGCCAGACGCCATGCCCATTAAGACAATATGCAGGTAAAGATGACATGATGTCCCGATATGGCTCCCACTCAATCTAAAAAAAAAGAATAGATTTAATACATTGAAATGAAATAATTTTAAAATGAACTAAATACATATATGAATACAAATGTTAAATAGTCTAACCTGGTCTGGTTGTAATTGATCCAGCATGTAACGATATTCTACTAGTACATGTGTCGAAGAATCGTCGTATGAAAGTCATCCCGCCACCTATAATTGAAGGTATAATCAGCATATGTATACAAATTTAAATAATTTAGTAGTTGATAAGAGATTTCATGTAATATACCGAAAAGCCAAAGGACGATCCTCCAATGCCACCTGACTCAATCGACGGGGTGCAATACACGGGAATCTATCCCAAGCCCATACCTGAAGTAGTACTAAGGGGCCAGCTATCTCCATCGCATCGTGGCGGGTTGCCTTGCATAACTCTCTATACATCCATGCAAGACACGCTCCACCCCAACTGTATCTACCCGCCATCTCAAAATCCGCCAATAGAGGTAGATACATCATGTGCACAAGGTTGCAAGATTTGTCTGGCATAAGCACGCCCCCGATCAATGAAAGAATGTATGCGCGGGCATATCTCTGGATCGCTACATCATCCGCGTTAGGGGGAAGATGTGTGAACGAGTTAAACGCTCTAGCCAACCATGTCAAATTTAAGCGTTGCCCTCTCGTAGCTCCCTGGGTGAGTGTAACGCCTAATAAATCATTACATAACCGTCCCCAGTTCAACCCTAGTAGTCCAGTAACTGCTAAACCATCGACTGGTAAACCCCACTGAATAGCTACGTCCTGAAGCGTGACCGTAAGCTCTCCAAACGGCATGTGGAATGTGTGTGTCTCCGACCTCCAACGCTCCACAAGAGCAGTAATAAGATGCCAGTCAAGTGACATGAATCCGATACTTGCGATTCCATAAAAACCGGCCTGGCGTAAGTACGGGTCAATACGAGGGTCGTACAGGCGGTTATGTAAAGTTCTGGTAATCACTGCCTCACGTCGTACACATGTAAGTGGGTCTGTATACTCATCATCCCATACCAACTGAGATCGATGGGTAAGCTGTGAATGTAAAACAGTGGTATCTGATGGCCCAGGAGCAAGATGAGTCATTGTCTGTAATATATAGCATACATTAACAATAATGAATTACTTAACACTTAGTAGACGAAGTGCATAATAAAATATAAAGAGTTTAAACAAAATGAATTACATATTATAACTTAGAACAAACTAACATTCAAAACATAAATTAGTAACAAACTAAAATTGAAAACATAACTTAAAAACAAAATGTAACCCTAAACATAAGATAATCTAGGTTTGAGAACGAGATGGACAAGTGCGTCGATTATGACCATCCTGACCACAAAGACCACATCGTTGTTTCACAACAGGCTCTCTTAAGTCCATCTCGTTGTGAATACGAGAGCTACGAGGTCTACCAGGTGCTCGAACTACATTTGAAGGAGGATGTATAATCAGGAACTCCGGAACTGGCCATTCATCTTTGTGAGGTATCGGTTGAAAGTGAGGTGCATAACTTGACATGTACTTGTCCAATCGATAATATTCAGAAATAAACTGCATGTAATCCACTCGATTTGATTCACAAGCAGCAATGACATGCGAACATGGAATTCCAAAAGTCTGCCACTTGTTACATGTACATGTCCGCTCGTCTAGTCTAACCACACGTTTGTTCCCGCCTCTGGGACTATCTTCATGGATACCAGTGATGATATCAAAAATCCCGCTGATGCGACAAAATGTGGTTACATCATGGCCTTTGGCACGTTCTTGCCACCTTTCGATCTTATTTAATGCAAACCTAAAAGCATAATGAATAAAATAAAACTTAATTACCTTATAAGTAATGGACATATATAAAATATTTATATTTACCAGGTGAATTTTTCCCCTCTATTCAAAGCCTCTTGGGCCTCAAAGCGGCGGATATTGAAATATCGCACAGTTCGATAAAAGGTCATCTCGACCACTGCAGTGATCGGTAACGAACGACCGCTTTTCAAAACACCGTTGATGCATTCGGCAAAATTAGTCGTCATCCATCCATATCGATGAAACCCATCATGCGACAGGGTCCATTTTTCAGGTGGGAGAAGTCGAAAAAACTGCATGGTAGCCTCGTTCATCCGTTTTAGATCATCCATGGCTTTCTCAAATTTACGAACTTGAAATGCAAAGCACCAGACGATACACAATGTTTTTCATCAACTTATTCTTGAATCTCTCATTGAAATTACTCGCAACATGACGCAAGCAGAATCGATGATATGCCCTAGGCTGCTCCCAACCATTGATAGGATCGTTAACAGCAGATATAATACCTGGGTGTCTGCAGACATCAAACAAATACCATCTCTGTCTGTAACATTGTGACGTAAGTTATATAGAAACCAACCCCACGTGTCAGAACTCTCCTCAGAGACAATAGCAAATGCAAGAGGGAAAATATGGCCCTCTGAATCAAGAGCTGTGGCTATCAACAACTTTCCTTTGTGCTTGCCATATAGATGGGTCCCATCAATTTGGATTATGGGACGACAATGTTTGAATCCCTCTACAGCTGGTCCAAATGCCCAAAATATATTGCGAAAATATGCATTACCCTCGCATCCTGGCATAGGATGATATCTCCACGCAATCTGAGTCTGAGGGTTTCTTTGCTTCAAAATATTAATAAAAAATGGCAATACCGTAAATGAGTGATCATGATCACCAAAAACCCTTTTCAATGCTTTCTTTCTTCCATCCCACACCTTCCAATAACTGACCGTGTACTTAAACTTTTTTCTTATGATTTCCTGCAGTGTGACAATTTTTATATGTGGTTCATCCCTCACAAAACTTTCCACCTCCATAGAAATGAGGTTAGCGTCAAGTCCAATATGAGCTTGATGTACGATGTAGAGAACAAACATGTGTGTTCGTCATTATACCTGAGTAATCTCATATTTGCCAGGACCACTTTCCTTAAATGACCCACCGGAGTTTCCACTCGCATCCATTATTGTGTTCTTTACATCTAACAACCCAAGCAGTGGTGTTAGACTTGACTACTTCAAACAACTGATTCTTCTTTACACAATACGACTTGACAGCATATTGTAGCTTCGCCTTTGTCTCATACATTGATCCTTTCCTCATTTCAGTAGATCCATCATCATCAAACCCTACATAGTCAGTAGGAACTGTCTGGGATATGGTATTCATGATATCCATATCCAACTGAGAGAAAATAGACGAGGGAGGCTCATGCTCACGATCATCGACATCCATATCATAATCACCTTCATCATCAGTCAATGTGCGCACATCGATATATTCATTGGATGCTATAATATCATCAAATATACTAAAAGGGCCGGATTCAGAATGGAAATCTCCTAATACGGGATTCGTATTTTCCATATTTTTGGCAATAAGCTGGATAAAGTGGACAACCTAAATTAATCAAACATAGAATTTAAAAAAAGGACATTCCACTAAATATTTCAAAACTTTAGACATATACTTATTATACTTTAAAAAAAAACCTAACCTAAATCTTTTTTAACATTGATAAAATAACCATAAAAAACATATCAAAACAGCATAAACAGATTTATTCTAATTTTATGTTCATATTTACTCTTAATATATTAAAAAAATTATCACTAACAAAACATGGTTAACATTAAAATATTTTAAAGAAATAAAAACATAAACATATTTATTCTTAATATATTAATCATAAAAACCATATTCTTACGTAATGAAAAAAAAAAAAAACTAACCACAGTCGTCCAAACAGCCGCTGGAATCAGTGATTCACGTCGCAAAATCCGTTTAATATTATCGCCCTAATTTCATAAACATATTTATTCTTAATATATTAATCATAAAAACCCTATTCTTACATAATAAAAAAAAGAAAAAAAAACCTAACCACAAGTAAAAAGACCTTCTCTAAATAATTAAAAATAAATAGACATCTACTAAAGTCCTATTATTTATTCTAACCCTAACAAAAAAAACCTAAAAAAAAACATTATGTATATGATAATTTATGTAATCTGCCTAAGAAATATTAAAATATATAATTACTAATATGTATTATATACTATTTTTTTACCTTGTATCTTAAAATATATAATTATTTAATATTTTCACAAATCAGTTTAATTATATACTATTTCACAAATCAAAGTGAACTTATTAACTAAAAATAAGCTAAACAAAATTAATTTTGTAAGTTAATTACACATAACACCCATATCAATATTTATAACGACCATGTGAACTTTGCTTCATAAAAAAAAAAAAAATTACAGAACTTTATAAACACTGTTTATATTAAAACCCTAATCATGAACATGTTTAATTTTTAATATAGTAGCCAAAAAACATTCATACTCTTAATGAAATATTACAAACACAAGTAAAAACTAACCACCAATGTCGTTTAAACACCGCCTGAAATCGCCGCTCCTCGCCCGATATTACGTCCCAAATCGTGTCTAAAAGTGGTTAAAAATAAGTAAGGGTTAGAACAAAAACAAATTACATATCATGAACTAATTTAATGGAATTAGGTGGGATAATATATGCTAAGAAAGAATAAAAGAAAAAAACTGAAATATATACTCACCGGCCGTTAATGGCTGCCGCGCAGGGGAGGAAGAAGGATCGCAGGAGGAGGTGGCTGCTCGCTTGGAGAAGAAGAGGAACCGTAGGGCTTATTTAAAAATATAGAAGACGGGGGTTCAACCCCCGTTTTCATTTAACCCCGAAAAATTACCGCTCGGGTAATTTAATGGCGATTTGACAGAAGTCCGGTCTTCAAGACCGGACTTCAAAGAAAAAGTAGAAGACGGGGGTTGAACCCCCGTCTTCATTTAAATCTACCTACCCGTGCGGGTGAAAAAGTAGAAGACGGGGGTTCAACCCCCGTCTTCTATTCCCAGTCTTCTATTACCTGGCATGACACGTCAGACTCCGGGTTTGAAGACCGGATTTCAATTTGCCACATCGTCAAAGACGGGTCTTGAACCTCGGATTTCAAAAAAAAAGGACATTCCCCTAATTACTTTAAACGTTTGGACATATACTCTAATACTTAGCAAAATGAGGCTAATCTGCAAAAAAAACTCCCTAAAAAACTAAAGAAACATAAATATTGTTTTAGTTCAATAATTTATTGAATTATAATAACGGAAGAAAAACCAAGATAAATGAATAAATGTGCATATTATTTTAGTTCAATAATTTATTAAACTACAATAAATGAAGATAAACATATATACAAAAGAGAGTTGCATGTTATTTTAGTTCAATAAATTATTGACTATAAAAACTGAAGAAAATGTTAAGAAACTTAAGAAAATGCATGCTTTTTTAGTTCAATAAATTACTGAACTATAACAATTTAAAAAAAAAACATAAAAACTAAATAACAATGCATGCTTTTGTACTTCAATAATTTAATATTGAGTTCAATAATAAGAAAATGTATCATGTCTTTTATTCAAACTTAATATTCAACTAAAAGTGTTTTCAAGTATTACATATTAATATCACAATAGCTTCAATCTCTTCCTTTTGGTCTTTATATCATGATATCCCTTTCAGATGCAAAACCACCACCTCTTCAATTATATCTTTTCAATCTCTCCCTGTTTTGACAAATAAAATAACGTCAAAATTAATTCCAAGACTTTGTTTTAACAACAACCTCTTTAAATAAACTAATTTAATCAAACTCAACATAAAAAAACTTGCACAAGCAACAAAGACACATCAATATTTAGCTCTCTACTCCAACTTTTTTAAGAAAATATTGAACACATTGTAAAAAACTTGAAATTTTTGTTATTATCTCGTTACATATATAACACCATTTTACAACTTACGAGTCTTTATAAACTTAAGTTTTGATATCATTTGTTATTAAGTTAGAAAGTTTTACTTTATTTGTAATAAAGTAAATTGGTGCTCATGCATATATTAGAACACTACCAATATTTTTGTTATAATTAGCACTCATCAATTTTTTTTTTTGAAAAAATTATTCCTTAAGTTGTTGGTGTTCATGCATTTGCATATAGTTAAATCCATTTTCCAATAATAATTATTCCTTATTTTTTCATTACATTTTTTCATTATTAAAAGTTTTAATCTATCACGTAATAGACAACGATACTATTTATGTGTATGGAAACTTTGAAAAGATATGGCAGATGCTTTCAAGTAAAGAAACAAATAAGTAATGAACATAATGAATTTTTAATAGAAATACTTCTCAAGTCAAATATAAAAAAAACTTGATATTTCTTTATAGTTTGAATGTAATAAATTATTGAGCTATATATTATTCACACTTGTTATATGGGAATGATACTAGACCTTAAATAAACAAAAATTAAACTAAAAAAATATACAATATATTTTAGTTCAATAAATTATTGAACTATAATATCTAAAGAAAAACAAGAAATATGATTTTTGTTTAGTTCAATAATTTATTATACTACATAAGTAAACAATTAGATAACTTAACATTTTAGTTCAACTCATTTAATTGAAATCATTTTTACATCTATTGCATGTAACAATTACCTCTCTGTTTTAGTTTAATAATTAATTGAACTAAAACAGTGACATAATCCCTCTGGAAACAATCATTAATTTCTTTTCCGATTACATATAGCTTAAAATAATCAAAACAACGAAAGTTTTTAATTATAAGTATGCAAAACTAAAATAGAATGAAAAAGCATGAAGTATCGAAGGTTACTATTTTAATTCAATAAATTATTGAACTAAACATCACTTCAATATTTATTGATTTGAGATAAATCAATCAATCAACTATTTTTTATTTTATTTACAAGTAAAAGTAATTTTGATATACACATGTTTTCTCTTCTTCTATTCTCCTCCCATGAGCCACATCCTCATCTTTTTCTTTTATAATGTCAACATTTGGATTCACTTTGTCTTCTTGCTTTTTCATAAAGCACATTTGCTTTAGAGAGATCACCTTCATCTCGTTCTTCTTTTAATGATTTCATATAGGGTTAACAAGCCATATAGCCTCTTTTTTCAGGAAATAAGAGTGTATAGCCAGCCCTCTTATTTTTAGAGTACATGGCCCCAATTCAATAGCCACTTACTGTGAATTTACGCATATGCCCATGGAAGGGGGGTGCCACGTGTTTGAGGAGGTTATATGTTAAAAAGAGGAAGACAGCTAGAGTACATGTCCCATCATGTTAAAAAGAGGAAGACAGCTAGGTACATGTCCCATCACTTCAATATTGAAAATAGTTTTCCCCCATTTTTTTCTTGTCTAAAATTTGAAAATACATTCTTTCCAAAAACGTTTTTGGCCATCCCTGCTTCTCTCTCCCTCTCAGGTTTCATCTTCTTCCCAAAATCAGGTTAGTAAGTTAATCAGTTCATTTCATCATTTGATCTGTTTAAGAAGGTTAACTATTCTAACATGCATCATCCTGCCTTCCTTCAAAACAATATCAGTGCGGGTTATCAATGGTAAATTCAGCGGATAAATCAAACGAAACACCGGTTGAAAATTAAGATGCAACAGAGGTAGTGTTCAACTTTGTACTCAAATCGTTTACTTTTGTTTTACTTCTAACATTTTCATACTCTGAAGTAACCCCAATATATTTTCGTTCTTCTCTGAAAAGAAAACAAGAGGATACACTACTCCCCAAGAACGTCGTGTGAAGCATCTCGCTGTAAAGAGGAGAGGGAGAACAACAAGACTACACAAATATTGGAGTGGGGGCATCAAGTTCGGACAGTATTTTTCCTCTTCATTGGACACTAATTAATAATATATTGTCGTACCCTCCATGTGTTTGTAAAAATTATACGCAAATTGTACTCTACGTATATTTATGTACACAGTTTATACTCTTTAAGATATTGTATACTCTTCACTATAGGGGCCGGCTCTAATCCTTCCAAAGGAGGATTGGTTACGTGATCAACGCATAAACATCCACTGTAAAACCAAAATCCTAGAAACCCTTATGCAGCAAATGACATCTATACAAAATGAAATTTTTGAGGATACATTCGTAAATAATTTCATTCACCTACCTACAAATAATTTACCAGTCACATGAGAAAGGTGGCAAAGAAACGAGGCAGGGGCACAGGCGCAACATCCACAATGAAAAAGACAAAGAAAAAAGCTACATAAAACGATGATGAGTACTGGAAGTGTTTTATGTTTGTTGACACATTCTGTTAAATACTTTGTTCCCTTTTGTAACTGTAACGTCCCGTTATTTTGAAGTGAAATTTTTATTTATTTATTTATTTTTTATTTTATTTTATTTTATTTAATGTTATTTATTTATTTATTTATTCAATTTAAGTATTTAGTTTAATTATTATTTTGTAATTTCGATTTTAGTAGTTAATTTCGATTTTAGTAGTTAATTTCGACCAAAATTCGTTTTAATCGTTTTAATGCTCTAAATTCATTTCGGTGACATTAATAATTATTAATAGGCCAATTAATAATTATTAATCACCTTTAGATTTATTTAAGAGCATCGGGTTTCGATTTAGAAGTCAAAAGTCATAAAAGGACGTAACCGTCATTTCCAAATTTCTTAAAAATATCCAAATACTATTCATTTGTCTTTAAAAATCAAGAAATTGACCAAAGTTGACCATTTTTGCTCATTTCTTCTTCCCCTTTGTCGTGGCTTCAAAGAGAGAAAAGGGAGGATTTGGCTTTTGCTCGTTTCTCGGCGGATCGACTCGATCTTGGGTTCATCGGAAAGCCCTCGAGTCTACGATCCTTTTCCACCTAGCTATTGTCCGTTTCTCTCGAGATCCAAGGAGTTCTCGGTAAGTAAAGCTTGAAACCCTAAGCTCCAAATAGTGTTTTAATGGAGTTTTCTTTGTTTTCTTTCGATTTCTTGCCGTGAAACTCGGTGTTTGTCAATACGGGAGTAGTTTTAAGTGTTTTTTTGGAAACTTTCCCTTAACCCTAAAACCGAGTTTCAGTCGAAACCCTTACCATTTGAAATTTACCCTTTTGGGATTGATTATGGGTTAGAATTTAATGAAATAATGTTTATTTAAATTCAATTCGGGAAAGGGCTTAATGTTCAAAAACCCTAATTATCGATACCCATTGAAATTGAGAATATCGAATTTGCTTAAAACCAACTCGAAACACCTCTAAAGTACCTAAAAGCCAGAAAACCAAACCCGAGACCCACTTTTCATGGGGGGGCTGAGAGCCTCATAGTGGGGTTTATAGGGTTGTTCGTTGTTTTGAGCTTTTAGATGTTAATTGATCAATGTATGTTTATTTATTAATTGTTAGATGTAATTAATTGTAGGTGTTTCAGATCATTGTTTGATCGTGCTTTCGGAAACTTGGAGCGAAATCTTATTTGGCTAAGGTGAGAATAGTTAGGATTTAAAGTAACTATAGAAAGCGAATGAGTATGAAGGTTTGTAGCATTTGAAACTAAGATTAGAATCCGAATCTAAGATTAGAGGGTTGTGAGTTAGTGCCCTTAGGATTAGAAGTTAATCCTTTAAGTGAGAACTTAGGAGTACTCGAGGAAGTATTTGAATCTTAGAAGATTCTAAGTTAGTTTCGATTCGAAACTCAGATTGGATCATTGGAAGTTAAAAGATCCAACTTGTATTTTAGAATGGTTAATCAAACCTCGGATTATTGGAAGTTTAGAATCCTGGAAGGTATAGGTTAAGTTATGATTTTATTTTATTATTGGTAGCGGAGTTCGATTTACATATCGTTCGTCCGAGATACTTATCTATTTTACTTTATGTCATTTACTTTTTGTCTTTTACTTTATACCTTTACTTTATGCCTTTACTTTATTTGTGTATCGGCTACTTTAATTCCGCACTTTATTTATTTACACCAAAACATATCATATTGCATCATAACATTTCGCATCATGGAAAATAAGTGTGAAAGTGAGAAAGAATGAATGGGAGAACGATGGATCCTACGGGATAGACCACGTTACCTTCATTGAAAGAAAAGAGAAAGTGAGAAAGATATGAATGGGAGAATGATGGATCCTACGGGATAGACCACATTACCTTCATAGAAAGAAAAGAGAAAGTGAGAAAATATATGAAAGGGAGAACGATGGATCCTACGGGATAGACCACGTTACCTTCATAGAAAGAAAAGAGAAAGTGAGAAAGAAAAGGAGGGAGAACGATGGATCCTACGGGATAGACCACGTTACCTTCTTCATGCATAAGGGCATATGCGAAACCTACGGGATGCTCTCATGCATTCATATATATGTTCGATGAAAGAGAAAAGCGAGATGCTTAATTGATGCAAAGTTTATTTACTTTTATTACTTATGACATAACAAAGTAATGGATGAGGATTGACTACTAGTGTTAGTAATATCATCCCTTGGAAAGTTTAGAATAGAATTACCTAGATTTTGGAGAATTCTAGGAAGATTGTGTCAGATTACTTGGACACAAATCAAAATGCAAGTTTGAGGTCTATCTTTACTTTTTATGCTTATTATTCTCACTGGGCTTAGTTTGTTAGCTCATGATATTACAAACATTTCAGGTAATGTTTGGGATCGTGGAAGAGGAGCTGGTGCGCGCATGATCGAGAGGATGATGATTTCGAGATGGACTATGTGTTATGTAAAAATCTATGTACATGGTTTTGTGAACTTTATATCATTTTGATGATTTGTACCTTGTAATTAGCTCATAAGAGCTTATTGTCATTGATTTATGATTATAATCATTTTGAACTCCTGGATAGGAACTTAATGTTCCTTGTGTTTTTAGATATTTGAATTTAAGATGTAACCAGGTTTTGGCTAGCCTATTTTCAAACATAATCACGCCAATTTTCTTAAAATAAAAGACCTCCGCTGTTTTTCTCTGATTTAATTTATTTAAAAGTGACGTGTCGTCACAATAACATGAATTATGGTTAGACTTGTACTTATAAATGGTTTATGTTTGCTATGTGTGCATTTGGATATATGTGTTCATTTAAAAAATACTATCGTGTTATTTTAAATTCTTCTAAATTAAATGTTCAACCAATTACTAATATACAATTGTGGTACTCACTGTACCATATAGTTTCAGCTGCTAAATATATTATAGTTACACTGGAAACACTTCACACGGAAATACTTGTATTTTTTAAAATATTCATACTCAACTAAATGGTTCGTTTGTTGGTGCATGTGCAGAGGTACCAACTGTACTATCGTGATTTTGGCACATCATATATATCTGCAAATGATGGACATTTACTAATAAACTATTCGATACTCACTGTACCAACTAATTTAATGTACCTCATATATTTGGTGCAATGCGTAACACAAGACTCCTAACAATCTTAAACACATAACTACTCGTGTTTTCTTAAACAGTCATGCTCAAAATATTTTGGAAAAAGGTGCAAACACGAAACCATAAACACACGGAAATACTCGTATTTTCTAAAATATTCATACTTAACTAAATGGTTTGTTTGTTGGTGCATGTCCAGATATACCAACTGTACTATTGTGATTTTTGTACGTCGTATACATATGCAAATGATGAACATTTACTAATAAACTATTCGGTACTCACTGTACCAAATAATTTAATGTACTTCATATATTTGGTGCAATGCGTAACACAAGACTCCTAACAATCTTAAACACATAATTACTCGCGTTTTCTTAAACAGCCATGCTCAAAATATTTTGGAAAAAAGTGCATAACTTCAAACTCATATTTTAGAAACATTTTGGAAAAATGTGCATAACTTCCTAAGAAAGACTCACCAATAGTATTGGAATAAACAAAAAGTACAAACCAGTCCTAGATTCCCGTGTATCTCACCTACCAGCCACTGTAGCCTTGTCAAATCAAACTCAGACAAATCATTTCGTTTCTAGGAGTGTATATATGGTATGAAATCAAAGGAAAAAGCATTAAGGAGGCCATCTACTCTAAAATTCAGTATGATGGCTATACACTGAAATCAGGGACGCAAATGTGGCCATATACTTAATTAACTCTTTCATATATATCAGTAAATTATTGAACTATATATTATTCATACGTGTAATATGGGAAGGATAATAGACCTTAAATAAACAAAAATTAAACTAAAGAAATATACAATATATTTTAGTTCAATAAATTATTTGATGCGAAGAAAAACTTAAAAAAGTCAAGAAATATATATTTTGTTTTAGTTCAATAATTTATTGTATTATATAAGTAAACATGAAAACTACGAAATATGCATTCTTTTTTAGTTCAATAATTTATTGAACTACAATGACTGGAGTTAAATCTTACAAAACTAATGAAATATGCATTATGTTTTAGTTCAATAATTTATTGAACTACAATAAATGAAGTTAAACCTATAAACTTTGAAATATTTATTTTCAATAATTTATTGAACTAATAAATGAAGGTAAACCCTACCATTTTTTTTATAAAAAAAGTGAAGATTCATGCTCTCGATTATTGACTAAATTATCAAAGTATATGATAACTCTATAAAATAGAGTTATTTGGTCCTATTTTAATGCTTATGTGATGATTATTTGATTGAACTTTGCTCTTATTATGCATGCTTTGAACTCATTTTGCATAATTCTTTAATAAAGCTTATTTTTGGGAAAAACTCGGGTTCTTAGCACTTTAATGTATTATTTGGACTGTTCTTGGCCTTTGGTATGTAATAATGTGAATTTGAATGAGAGAAAGTCCTAAAATAATTGAAACTTTCATGCAGGAACATAGAAAAAAATTGCAAATTTTACAATAGTCTTTATGTGATCTTTGAAAGACACAGTTCAAGACACTAAAGCGAGAAAATGGACAAGCAGAGACACGGGCGTGACAATTAAAAAATCAATATTGTGGGCCTGTTTCAGCACATCTATGCTTGGTAAATTAAAACCACCACTTTGGGCCCAAGTTGGAAGAGAAGAAGTCAAAGCCCAATTGGAAAAAGAAAGAAAAAAAATTAACCTAAAGAAAGAAAAGAGGGAGGCTGACGAAAAGAAAGGAGGGCAGACAGAACGTGAGAGGGTGTGGAAAAGCAGAGAAGCAGCAGCGTGAGGGAGAAGGAGGCTGACATGAAGAATCCGTCTTCGCTATAGAGAAATTCGTTCTAATTCTTTCATTAATCATTCTTTATTTTTGTTAGTTTAGAATTTCATTATTGAATTCACATTATGTTGGGTTTAGTGTTTATTTTGTTAAATTCTTTTGTTAATCCAATTTTCATTATGAACTAAATTTCTTAGGTTGGAATTGATAGATGAACCCTAAGGGGGATTAGTATTCAAAGCTTTATTGAATTCAATTTTTATGCTCAATCAATGGCTTGATATTTTTATTCTTTTTGCTTATGCTTGATCAACCTAAGTGAATTGCTTAGTTTAATTTTAATTCTGAAAAGGTTAAAATTGAATGGACAAACATTGATTGATAGGGTTTAATGATTATTTGAATTGTTATTTAGTAATGCATAGACATATGTAATTACACCCTAAAGCTTAAACGGAACACTAAAACCATAATTTCTTAATCCAATTTTACCTAGACATAGGATTTAAATAGGATTAGGAATTAAAATCATGTTAGGCTTGACGAAGTCACTTGAACAAATGGGTTTACTTGCATAAAAAGTGAATTTAATATTGCAGAATCTTGCGAAGACAAACCACAAGCTCTGCCGCAAGATTTTGAATTCTAAGGCTTTTTAGGGGGGATTCTTGATATTCCAACCACTCATCTCTTCATAGTTTAATTACTTGATTATTCTTGCATATTTAGGAGTAATTTAAGCCACTTTAGACCATCGTATTTATTTTCCTTAATTAATTTAGAATTTATTTAGTTAGTTTTGCATAATTTTAGTTATTTAGTTTCATAAATCAAATCACCCCAATTTATCATTGTTTTTATTTTCTTTAAATTATTTGTTAAACACCATTTTAAATCACTAATCCTCGTGGGAACGATATCTTCTTATCACTTTATTACTTGTTAGACTGCGTGCACTTGCGTATCACGATTTCAAACAACAGTATAATAATAAAAAATATGCATTCTATTTCTCTTTACCTCATTGTGGAAGTTGTCATATTCTTTAAATTCTTCCTCTGTCTCATTTTAACTTCTGCTATATTCTCTGCTTTCTAATTCGCTTGTTGTCCCGTCAGTATCAATCACAATTGGTCCCTTTTGTTTCTTTATTGGTCCTGTTCTTGTAAAACAAACTATTCTATTGACACACCCATAGAATAAAGGAAAAGTAATTAATCAAAGAGAGAAGCAAAAATTTGACAAAAATCCAGATGGTTACCATTATTTTTTGTTCGAAAAGAATATTAATTGATCTAAAAGTGAAGAAGAAGGAGCATAAGATATATCACTCACCTTCTTTTTTTGCTATCATTTTCAATCTACACTTTTCCATTTTCTGATCTTTTGTAATCGAAACTTTTTTTTCCTTGTCTTCCATTTTCCCCTTTTCTTCATTTTTCTTTTTAGGTTTCTGATTCATAAAAGGTTTCAGGGGTAGAGAGAAGAATTTGTGAGGTAGAACAATTTGCCAGAAATATCATCTCGCAACAAGAATGAGAAGATTTCGAATGATTTGCAAGAAGAATTCTTGAGAAAAAAGAGAATCAAATGAATTTGAGAGACAAGAGTGTCGCAACGAGATTTTCGCGACTCAGAGTGACCACATCAGTTTATGAGGGTCTTTTAGAAATATGTTTGAGAGTCGTGAACAACCATGGTAAAGGTGTGATTGGTCACCTAAATTAATATATAATTTGGGTTCAGAGGTCGGTTGTGTGTAGGGAAAGTATTAGCACCCTACAACACCCGTAAAAACGGTTGACAAATTTACTTCATGTTATCTTAAATAATTTTAAAAATTGGCCCTTTAATTTATTTATTTTTAATGTTGATTTGATTGTTTTTTAAATAAATGTCTCATTCAACCTTTTCTTGACTCTAAAAATAGAGCAAGTTTAAAGAGTAAAATGAGTGGAGTTGTCCATTAATTGAACTAAAATGATGAAAATAACGATGATGAGAATAATAATAAAGACAATAAGGATAATAATAATAATAATAACGATAATAATAATAATAATAATAGTAAGAATAATAATAATAATAATGATTGTAAAGTCCCGTTACTTTTGAGGTATAAAAAAAATTTATTATTTATTTTAATTTAATTTAAGTAATTAAAGTTATTTTAGATTCAGTAATTTAGAATTTAGTAGTTTATTTCAGTTTAAACCTTTTTAATCGCTTTAATAGCTTAATTTAGATTTGGTCGTATTAATAATTATTAACGGGCCAATTAATAATTATTAATCACCATTTGTATAGTTTAAGAACTTCGGGTTTCGATTTAGAAGTCCAAAAGTCATTAAAAGGACGTAAATGTCATTTCTAAATTCTTAAATATCAAGGTACTATTCACCTCCTCTTTAAAATGCCCTTTGACCCAAAAGTTGACCAAACTTCCTTTTCTTCTCCTCTTCAAAGCCGTTGCTTCAAGGGGGATTGGGAGAATTTTCTGGTTTTGTTCGATTCTAGACGGATCGACTTGATTTCGGTTGCTTCGGAAAGCCCTCAGTTCTAGGATTCTTCTCCACCTAGAAATCGTGTTTTCCATCCGTGTTCTAAGGACCTTACGGTAAGTTAAACTTTCAAAACCTAAGCTCCAAATAGTGTTTTAATGGAGTTTTCATTTTGAATCTTCGATTTCTTGCCGTTAAACTCGATGACTTTAACTACGGGAGTTGTTTTAAGTGTTTTTGGAGACTTTCCCTTAACCTTAAAATCGAGTTTGAGCCGAAACCCATCCCGTTTGAAATTTATATTTGGAGAGTTGTTTTGGGATGTCTTTTTATTGATATATTGTTTATTGTAATTAAATTCGGGAAATTAATTATTGTCCAAAAACCCGAATCATCGATACCCATTGAAATCAGGAACTTCGAAACTACTTGAAACCAACTCGAAACACCTCTAAATTGCCTAAAAGCCGGAGAACACCACCCGAGGCCTATTTTTCCTCTAGGGCCGAGAGCACCTATGGTCTCTTTATTGGGTTTTTTGCCGTTTTATTCTTTTAGATGACAATCGATCAATGTTTGTTTAATTATTGATTGTTAGATGTAATTATTTGTAGGTGGTTGTTGAATCGTTGCTTGATCACTTTTCCAGTCAACGGAAGCAAGTCTACTTTTGTCAAGGTGAGAATAATTAGGATTTAACGTAGCTTTAGAAAACCACTACAAGAAACTGCCGTAATAGCGACGAACTGATAGCGACGAAAAGTAAATACATCCCACACTAACGACGGAATTCATCGCCCAGGTGAAAAGTTTGACTTTAGCGATCCATTCCGTCGCCTAGTTAATCAAATATATTTAATGGAAAAAATAATTTGGTATTAACGATGATTAGCGTCGGTAATAATGGCGCCAAAATTTCCCGCGTTAAAAAGCAACGATGCAGTGCGTCGTATACGATGGCGCGAAACATTCCAGCGCTAATGGACGACCGATTGCGTCGCCCAACGTTATGGAGGGAATGTTTCCCGCCATATCAACGACGGAATCGATCGTTATTTAGATAGTAGCGACGGATTTCTTCGGTATATCACACAGTATATATATGTGCATCAGGAATGGAAAGAACTCATCATCAGAAACATTTTTTTTTTCTTTTCGTTTTTTTTTTCTACTGCAAAAAAAAATGCGTGGATGGATGTATTTTCGTCTCTTAGAAGGCTATTTGAACGATGAGTTCGTAACAGGGGTAGAAGAATTCGTTGAGTTTTGTGAAAGTACAGAGGACTTTGATCGTAATGGAAAAATGATACGATGTCCGTGCAGAAAATGTAAAAATAAGAAGTTATATTCTTCATTTGATGTGAAGAAACACCTATATAGTCGTGGGTTTGTGGAGAATTATTTCAAGTGGGTTTATCAAGGGGAATCTGATGATCAATATAATGCGGCGTTGGAGCGAGCCGTGTTGTACCAAGGAAGCAGCTTAGATGCTATACCGAATTTGGAAGAAGATTGTGATGAAAGACAGCAAGAGTATGGACAAATGCATCATATGATATACGAAGGTACGTTTAATCATACTCAAGACGATAATCAAACTATTCTAGAGGAGGAGGAGGAAATGAATCCGGAAGCGCAACGAATGTACCATATGCTCGAATCAACAAGTATGCCGTTATCCCCGGGTTGTGATGTCAGTCAACTGGCTGCAGCGACGGAGCTTCTAAATATAAAATCGGCATATCATATTCCAGAGAGAGGTTTTAATTCGATTGCACAATGGTTTCATCGTTGCGCTCCTGCGAACAACACGTTGCCAGAAAGTTTATACGACACGAAAAAATTAGTGGAGGGTCTCGGGTTGCCTGTTGAGAAGATTGATTGTTGCCCGAACGGATGCATGATATTCTGGGGTGATGGAGATTCGAGTCTCCATAATTGTAAATTCTGTTTCCATCCGAGATATAAACAAGGTAAACACACTCTCATTCCACATACTCGTATGTTTTATTTACCGATCACTCCTCGACTTCAACGACTGTATGTATCGGAAGTCACGGCATTTCATATGAGATGGCATTACGAGCATTCGCAAGAGGATGATCATATGAAACATCCATCTGATGCTGACGAGTGGAAGCATTTGGATCGTTGTCATCCAGAATTTGCAAGTGAGATTAGAAATGTGAGATTGAGGTTATGTACTGACGGTTTTAACCCGTACGGCGCTTCTGGTGCACAATACTCTGTATGGCCTGTTATGTTGACACCTTATAATCTCCCTCCATCGATGTGTATGAAAGATTCTGTGATATTCTTAACGGTTATCGTACCGGGTCCAAAGAGTCCAAAACAAAGGTTAGATATCTACCTCCAACCTCTTATTGTTGAGCTGACTAATTTGTGGAATAATGGAGCGTTGACTTACGATGTATCGAGAAAACAAAATTTATGTATGAAAGCCGCAGTAATTTGGACGATAAGTGACTTCCCGGCATATTCAATGTTATCTGGTAAGCACGATAGCTTATTAATTATAAATTATTTTCATTGTATAATACTATGTATAATTAATTTAAACTTATCGTAGGTTGGAGCACATCCGGAAAGTTTTCTTGTCCTCATTGCATGATTGACACTGGAGCTTTCTCTTTGAAACATGGACGGAAAACGTGTTGGTTTGATTGTCATAGAAGATTTTTACCGAGCGACCATTTGTTTCGATCAAACAAGACAGATTGGTATAAGGGTCGTAATGCACGCAACCAAGGGCCGCCCCGAGTTTATAGCGGAATCGAAATATTACACGGATTAGATTCTATTGGCATGAAAAAAATTACTGAAATAGGTGTTGAGGTTGCAAACAAGGCCGCTGGTAAGAACAGTGGATGGAAGAAACGAAGTATATTTTGGGATTTACCGTATTGGGGAGATTTACTAATCAGGCACAACTTGGACGTAATGCACATCGAAAAGAACGTGTTCGACAATGTCTTCAATACAGTTTTAAATGTGCCAAATAAGACGAAAGACAACCTGAAGGCACGGTATGACATCCAAGAAATATGCCGTCTCCTCGAGTTAGAGCCGGATGAAGATGGGCACTACGCCAAGGCCAAATGCATGTTAAGTACAGAAGAGAAGAAATTACTGTTTGAATGGATGCGATCGATTAAGTTCCCCGATGGTTATGTTTCTAATCTCTCGAGATGCATTGACGTGCAGAGTCATACTGTTTTCGGAATGAAAAGTCACGATTGTCACGTTTTTATGCAACGATTGATGCCTGTTGCGTTGACCGTTCCTCGAGCGAAACATTGGGAACCGTTGGCGCGATTAAGTGTGTTCTTCTGGAGATTTGACATGCGCAGATTTAACAAGAGAGACAATCGAATCATTAAACCGAGAGATTCCGGTTATAATATGCAAACTGGAGCGAATGTTTCCACCCGGATTTTTCGATTCTATGGAGCATCTTCCGGTTCATCTACCGTATGAGGCACTACTTGGGGGCCCTGTTCAATACAGATGGATGTACCCGTTTGAAAGGTAAAATATTATTATGTTAATTGCCTTTTTTAGTATATTTAAATACACATGATGCTAAATTTTAGATTTATTTTACTGCACAAATTCTAGATATTTGCATAGATTGAAGAAAACTGTTGGAAATAAAGCACGAGTGGAAGGATCGATTTGTAATGCGTACCTGGTACACGAGACAACTACGTTTTGTTCGTATTACTTCGACCAGCATATCTCCGACCACTTTCGTCCAGTGAACCGTAACGTGGTTGACACTGTTCCAGAAGGTGTAGACTTGAACGACTTGGATATGTTTATCGTACCAGGCAAAGGTTTAGGCAAATCTATGCGGAGAAACTTAAGTGATGAGGAGTACCATGTCGTCCAGACTTACTTATTATGCAACTGTGCGGAAGTAGAGCCATATATTGAGTAAGTTTTTCTAATTCATGGAGTTTTGTTTTATTTAACATGAATAATTTTGTTTAAATTGTCATTAATTAATAAATTTTATGTAGATTATTTGTGAATTCACGTGTACAACCATCGCATCCCGGTGACATGAATCGAAGAAAGGAACATCATCGATAAACATTTTCGTTCCTGGTTTTACAATTACGTTGACAATCCCACAATTCTTATCGCGATCAACGTATAATATGGATCGCAAAAGGTCCATCCAGAATTGCAAGAGCTTACACCAGGTTATCGGTGCAAGGTTACGATTTCAAACAAAAGCTCATTCAGTGAACGGGCAACAAACAACGAGTGGCGTATGTATAAAGGGTCAAGTGTTCGGGAACAATGCGGAAGATTTCTATGGAATCATTGATGAGATTATTGAGCTTCAATTTGCAGGTCCGAGTCTTAAACGTACAATCGTTTTTAAGCGCAATGGTTTGAAACAGTAGCGACGAGGTGGAGTTCGCAATAATATCAATCTTAAAATTGTTGAGGTGAACCGGAGAAAACACATGCACACCCAAGATCGTTTTGTTTTGGCACAACAAGCAATTCTGGTTTACTACTTAAACTATCCCGCTCAGCGTCGAGATTTATCTGATTGGTTAATTGTCTGTAAAGTAAGACCGATGATAATAGATGATAGCCTCCCTGATAAAAATAGTGAGAACTACGTTGCATTCCAGGAGGATGAAGTGCAAAATCGTGAAATCGATGAAGGTATTAATTCTGACACTGCGCGTCCGTTGAATGACGCATCAGAGACACTTTTTGATGAAGGGAATGTCTATGTTCCACCTGAAAATGACAAAGATTCTTCTCCAGATGAAACAAACGAAGAAGACACTGAAGAAGACAACATTGATTCAAAAAACATGAATGATTCTGATTACGATGATTGAAGTATTTATGTGTAACAGGGGAAATAATTCAAAAAAAAAAAAAACATGCTACTAACGACGAAAGGCATCGTTATATTAAGATATACATTGAATATAACGATGCCATGGGTCGTTAATCTTCACAGAACACAATGATGGTATGATTTTTTCTAAGTGTGGGAATGCTACTAATGACGAAAGGCATCGTTATATTTAGATATACATTGAATATAATGATGCCATGGGTCGTTAATCTTCACAGAACACAATGATGGGATGATTTTTTCTAAGTGTGGGAATGCTACTAACGACGAAAGGCATCGTTATATTAAGATATATATTGAATATAACGATGCCATGGGTCGTTATATTAAGATATACATTGAATTAACGACGGAAGGCATCTTTACAAACTCAAACGGATAGTTTTTGGGAAACCGTTCAAATTCCAAGCCAACCGAATGCGTCGTTAAATGTAATAAATACAGCGCGAAGATCAAAAATTTCACGAAAATTGTGGCGCGAATGGGCGATGCATTTCGTCGCCCATGAATACGAACAGTCACATTAACTTTGTTTGAAAATTGGATTGAACGACGTAGTGCGTCGTGTACTATAACCTAGACGACGAACTGCATAGCTATCAGCGATGCATTTCGTCGTGTTGTTCATCGTCATAGAACATAGACGACGAACTGCATAGCTGGAACGAGGTATTCCGTCGTTATGAAAACACGCACGACGAGTTTTTAAGTGATTAACGACGGAAGACGTTGTTAAATCCCTTATAAAAAAGAGCCGTTTCTTCCATTTTCACCATCTTCCTCTCGTTTTTCTTCTTTTCCTCTCAACCAAATTTCTTCCTCCTTCGATTCCCTCAGCCAATTGCTTCCCATTTCTCTAAAAATCCTTTCCCTTTCTTAAAAACCTCAATCCTCTGAACGAATCCGAGTAAGTTTCTTCAACTTTAATATTTGTTTTCATATAATTAGTTTAAATTTGTAATTAGCATGTTATTTGTTAATTTAGTTTAGAATTAGTTAACTTTAATTTAATTTTGTGTAATTTAGATAATGTATGTAATGTGTATTTAGTTTTCCCTAATTAATTTTTGTTTTAATTAATTATATGTTAATTAGTTACTTTAGTTTGAAATAAGTATGTATGTTTTCATTTAATTATATGTTAATTAGTAATTTTAGTTTGAAATTAGTATGTTTCCTTTTAATTATATGTTAAATTAGTTAATTTAGTTTGAAATTATTATGTACGTTTTCATTTAATTATATGCATTTAGTTAGTTTTACTTAAGTATATGTGTTAATTAGTTAATTTAGTTTGAAATACGTATGTATGTTTTCATTTAATTATATGTTAATTTAGTTTTGAAATTAATATATTTTATAGGTTAGAATTTTAATTACTTCATTATTGTATTGTAGGTCATGCCTTCCCGTAGACGCCTCAAGACCTTCCAGGCACACCTGGTGCCCAGCCATTGAGTCGGCCCCAAGTGAGGAGGAGGATGTCCGTCTTGGGGATACCCCGACACGATCGTTCATGACGAGGCTATCGACCCGCGCAGAGCCCGTCCGGATGTCTATTTCCGGGAGGGTTCGTTGTCGTTGGAGGCGGCTGATAAGTTTTGTTTAGTTTATTGTATTCTTATTTCATTTATTGTTTACAAATTCTAACTTTTCAATGTTTCCTTTTCATTTCAATAGGTTACATCCATCCCGTGAGGTTTCGAGGAGATTTACGGAGGTATTGAATATGCTTCCTGTACGGGGACACCTTCGTTGGCAGAGCGTCTCTGCTGCGCACAAGGTGCGGATGTTTGAGGCATGGAAGGTAAACACATATTCAAAATATTATATTTAAATATATATATATATTTCAGCAATATTTTGATATTCCAGAGGAGTTGACCGACGAGGTCATATACGCTCCCTGGCATCATCAGGGCGGCATTCAATACAGGGACACTGGCTACAATATTCGCCGCGCCCCTGCCGATAAACGGCCGGCCCACATTTCTACAGAGGACTTGGCAGATATCTTGGCACGTACTCAGACGCCGGATGCCCAGCGCATTTCGGCGATCAATAGCGCCAACCGTAATGCCAACCCGTCGAAGCACACTGGAGCGTCATGCTCCACATACGAGCACAAGAAACAACTCGTAAGTTATTTTCTGTATTAATTAACTTTTACTTTATTTTCGTAAGTTATTCATTATTCGTTAATTATTTTTAACATTCACAGGAGCAAAAATTGGGTCGTCCGGTTCATGCTGCTGAGCTGTTTGTCCGTCTCCACACCAAAGGTGGAGATACACAGACTTTTGTAGACGATAGGGCGAGAGAGAAAGCGGTAAGTGTTAATTATTGTTTATTCTTTTTCAAATTTATTCATTATTAGTATATTAGTTAATGAAATGATTTGTTTTTTTTTCAGGCTCGTTACGAAGCGATTCTCGCTGATCGCTTATCGAGCTCCGACACCCTGCCGACACAGGAGGATATCGAGTCGGCTTTTTCTCGACGCAGCAGGAGGGAGACATCCAGACGGTACTGTTCCTGGACTCGGCAACCTTGGC
This sequence comes from Gynostemma pentaphyllum, assembly GCA_028015215.1. NCBI lineage: Eukaryota > Viridiplantae > Streptophyta > Magnoliopsida > Cucurbitales > Cucurbitaceae > Gynostemma > Gynostemma pentaphyllum. The sequence goes on along the minus strand of CM051351.1, from coordinate 57,938,643 downwards.
CCTGTCATTTACGCCGATCAGCCTCGATCTTCCCAGGCAGCTCGTTCGACCGAGGCTGCCGAGCTTCGCGCGAGCAACACTACTTTGAGGGCTGAGACTGCAGAGCTTCGAGAGAGCAACGAACGGGTCCAGGCGGAGGTGGCAGGGATTACGACTCGTCTCGATGAGGCCGAGCGGTCCAGGCAAGAGTCCGAGCGTTCCAGGCAAGAGTTCGGGAGGTCGATAAAGGCAACGATGGACATCTTCATGGCGCAGATGCGCGGCGAGGGTTCTTCGACTTCCGGTTTTGGTTTCCCTCCTCCCGATCCTCCATCTGATCCTCGTGTCGATTAGGGATTAGGCTTTAGGAAAAAAACATTATTTTGTATTATTTTGGGATTTTTAATATTATTTATCTAATATTATTTTTTCTTAAATTTACTTTCATTTCTTTTTTGTAATTAAATTTAATTTTCAAATCACAATAATTTGTAATTAAAACCCTAAACCCTAATTAAATTTTAAAAAAAATTAAAAAAAAATAACGACGTGTTCCGTCGTTAATAGTCAAAGACACCTGTTGACTATTAACGACGTGTTCTATCATTCTAGTGAAACATGACTTTGATTACAGAACGACTAAATGAGTCGTTATAGTCAAACAAGACTTTGCCCTAGGCAACGACATATTTCATCGTTATTGTCAACATTCTAGTCAACGAACTATAACGACGGAAACCATCGCTCTATTCTAGTCAACGAATCACAACGATGGAATACTTTTGCCTCGTTATATAACGAGGAAGTTCGTCGTTAGTTTTGTCTAACGATGACAAAAATAACGTCAAGCCATTCCGTCGTTAATTCCTTGTAACGACGAACTACTGCCTCACTTCGTCGCTAATACGGATTTTTCTTGTAGTGAACGAATCAGTATAATGAATTGTAGGATTGGAAGTTGAGATTAAGATTCGAATCAAAGATTAAAGGAAAGTGAGCTAGTGTTCTTAGGTTAGGAGCTAATTCTTTTGAGTGAGAACTTTCGGATTTTCTCGAGAGGAACGTTTAACTTTGGAAGTTCTAAGTTAGAATTGATCCGGAGTTTAGGTTGGATTATTGGAAGTTGAAGGATCCACGAATAATGGAATGACTAAGGAACATGATTATGGAATTTTGGATATTTATTGAAAATTATAGAATCTTTGGAAGTGGAGACTTATTTGTTAAGTTAAGATCTTACTTTTATTAAAGTATCATTGGTTCGATTTACTTATTATTTTTTTCAAAATTCCTATTTATTTACTTTATGCACAAGGACATCTATGATTCATTTACTTTATGCTCTTCGGTTACTTAAACATTCATATTTACGTTTATTTACTTTTGAAAGCATATGCATAACATCTTACATCATTGAATTGAGAGGAAAGTGAGACAAAAGGTGAATGCGAAACCTACGGGTGTTTTCATTACCTTCATGCATATTATCGGTGGAATTATATCATTGAAAAGGAATTGTATATTTCATTATGGAAAGTAAGACAACAAGGTGAATTGAGATGTTATGCTTATGTAAAGTTTATTATACTTGTTTTAATGAGTTATTGGATGAGGATTAGTTTACATAAACTAGTAATTTCATCTTGAAGAGATTATGGATTATGGAAGTACTTTTCCAAATGGTTGAAAGTTAGTTTTCTAGAGTTTAGAGAACTTTGGGAAAGAATATGTAATCTTATTGGACACAATTTCATAATACGGGTTTGAGGTCTATTGTTACTTTTTATTCTTTTATTTTCACTGGGCTTGTTGTTAGCTCATGATATTACAAACAAATTTCAGGTAATCCTTATGCCCGTGGTGGTGGGAGAGGAGCTGGTGCGGCATGATCGAGGGATGATGGATCAGAGATGGACTAGATACTTTTAAAAGTCCATGGACTCCTTTTGTTTAAATTGTATCTTTTGTTATGTAAATTTGTATGTAGCTCTTAAGAGCTTTTGCTTTTACTTTTATGGTTGTTAATTCTTTTAAACTCCTGAAATAGGAATTTGAAATTCCTTGTGTTTAAACTTTCTGATGTGAAAATGTAAACAGGTTTTGGCTAGCCTAAGTTTCAAACATAACCACGCCTTTTTTTTTTAAAATTATAAAGACTTCCGCTGTGTTTTAGTTTAAATGTTTTAAAAAGAGTCGGGTTGTCACAATGATGATGATAATTATAATAATAACAATAATAATAATAAGATGACTATAATAATGATAATAATGATAATAATAATAATAACGATAATAATTAAAATGATAATAATAATAATGGTAATAATATTGATAATGATAATAATAATGGTAATAATATTGATAATGATAATGATAATGATAATGATAATGATGATGATGATGATGATGATGATAATAATAATAATAATAATAATAATAATAATAATAATAATAATAATAATAATAAAGAAACAATAGATAATAATAATAATAATAAGATTTTTATTTAAAAAAAAAAATCTTATTCCTCAAAAAATTGAAAAGTTTGATGTTCTCAAATCCGTCATAGGATTGTTATTTAAAACGTATTATTTTATAAAAAGAATAGAGTTTATAATAAGGAAGAGATTATGGTGGCTGATGAGGGAACTAAGTTCCACACATGCACCTTAAACCATGTTTTTTTTGTTTAACAAATTATTGTTTTTTTGAAATGTTATTTATGGTTTAATGTGAAAGGAAAAAAAATACTGTTAGTTTTTAAATAAATTATGAAAAGTATTTTATTCCCTTATTTATTGAATAAGTTTAGTAATAATAAGGAATATTGTAACAATATTAATAGAAAGAATAATAATGATGAAACGTGCTTTAGTCCAAATTAATGATAATTTTTATGAGAAGAGAATGTTATTAAATTAAAAAAAGATATAGTGGAATAATATAAATAATAAATAATAATAACGAACATTTGTATAAGGAGATTTGATCATAAAACCAGAATATAGATATATAGACTACAAAAACTATTGAACCAATTTAAAATAATTCACAAACAAAAATATTTCTTTTTAAACAGGCCCAGAAAAGAATTTTTAAAAAATATAGATGATATCTACTCTAGGAATTGATCCTTCGATGTAGAGGATAAAAAAAACAGGAACCTGAACCAAACAGTTTGTGTAATTTAATGATATACCAAAGATTAAGACCAAATATTGCACATGGTTTTATTGAAAGCCGTGGACGGTTTTAGCCCTTTTTTAATATAATTTGTTCGTGAATATTAAAGCTTTAACTATTTAATTATTGTTATTATTTTCTTAATTTAAAAAAAAAAAAAAATTGGTTTTCCTTTCATATCTTCATTCTGATATATCACTTATCTGTCTACAATTATCCCTTCTCTCTCTCAACTTTATTATCACAAATTCGTAAAAATGTTTAACAAAAAACGTTTTTAAAGCTTAGATATGCTTCAGCTTCAATTTGTTTTCTAATAAAAATTATTTCAGATTTGTTTCTCTCATTTACATGCAATCTGTTTGGGTTTAAAAGAGTTCTTGTAAAATTTTGAAATTCAAAATTAAAGATAAGCTTTTTATTTATATACATGCATCTTTAGTTTTTTTTTTAAAATTTATTTACATACTGATTTGGGTAAATGAAAGTTGTTTGAATATATAGGATGAGATTTATTTCTTACCTGATGATTATTGAGAAAGGGATTTGAAATTTTTGTCTCTTCATTCTCTGCTCTCCTCCTCTCTTTTTTTTTGGGAAGATATTTCTCTCTTCTTCTTGTTTTTTTTTTCTTGCTCTCGTTTTCTCTATTTTTTTTATGGCTGTCCCCTTTTGTGAAGATCCTTTTCTCTTATTATTGAATATGTTAAATCACCAATTGAACCAAAAGCTTAAGTCAATGGTTCAAGGTAAAATTTATTTATAGGCAAATTATATTAATTACTTTTTTGGATCAAATCTAGCCTAGATTTACTATTCTCTTATCTTATCTCTTAATTAGCTTTGTTTAAAACTAATTTCATATCCATGGAGATGAAGATTCTAGACAAAAGCAAGAAAGTGGAGGTGTTTTTTTTACACACAAGCAACCAACTTATCCCTTAATTCTATAGAATTCTTGTAAAGGGATTTTATTGCCCCTTTGAATTTCGTACGGTTAATATTTTTTATTTTTTTTTATGTATATGATGGCCTTTCAAGGTAATGAAGTAATATTATTGTATTTTTAGAAATTTTGAGAGAGAAGTAAAATTATGATCATTGAATTTTTATTGATTAACTATCAAATTATTATTTTAAAATTATTGGGTTGATAAAGTATAAATTTAGGATTTTATTTATAGTCTAAATATGTAAGTTAAATTGATGGAAATTGGGAAAAATTAAAATTGAATTATAAATAATTATTGTTTGTTTTTGCTTAAATTGAGAAATAAAATATTATAATTATTTTTAATCGATTTATCATTTTTATTATTATTGTTTCAACAAAATAAATAATAGGTTAATAGTAAGGTATAAATTAGACTTTAATTTGGACTTAACCATAAATTTTAACATTTGAGTTTTTTATTATGATTAATTAAAAAATGATAATCATTTTAAACTAAAGAAAAATATCAAATTAATTTTTAGGGTAAAGTACCCTCTTATTATTAATTATTATGCATTAAAGAAAAATATCAAATTTATTAAGGTTTTTTTGAAAACCACAATTAATTTAGGGGTGGCTTTTTATACACCACAATTCTATGGGTTTTAATTGTAGTCAATTGTAACAATTCATTTTAACTTAGTGATGGGGAGCATAATAGGTTAATTAGTATAGGGTTATTTATTAGGGAATTAGTTTACTTTTAATGTAATTAATTAGTATTAGTTTTAATTATTTTAGTTAAATTTAGGGTTTTCATTGTAAGGCTATATATAGCCATTTTAGGTTCATTTGTGAACATCTTATCTTTTATCCAATTTGAATATCAATCAAATAGATATAGTATTTCTCCTCTTTAGGGTTTTATCCCTTGTTCTTGGGATGGATTTCCCATTCAAGCATGGATTTTCTTGTTGAGGCCTTGGACTCAGCCTCGCCCTACATCAGTTGGTATCAGAGTCTTGCCGTTTCGGGGGTTCGACTCATTGAGTCGGTCAGATTTGAAGAGTCGGAATCGAAAGTGGATTAACCACCACATTCATACTCTCCTAATCAGTAAGCTCACCATTTGTTTTCATTCCATTTTTTCTATTTCATCTCAACACAAACTCACAGAAACACGTCATTTTTTCTTCTCTGTTCGATTCCATTTATAAAAAAAAAATCAATATGTCAACACAAACCTTGTCTTTTCTCCATTCATAACCAAATTTCTTTCCACTACCCTTCATCCAAACAGCCCCCTCATCTTCATCGTTTAAAAAAAACAGAAATCGCAATCTGTCAACTCTCCTTCCCTTTGTTCTATTTCAGTAAAAAAAAAAAAAAATATCTCGAAAATCACAGCAACACAGCCATTTTCAACAGATCCATTAACCCCATCTAGCCATTTCTTTTAATTCATTCCCAATGGGTAGTAATTTTCACAAGATTAGGATTCCATCTTTTAGTGGATTTTCTGAGATTGACAGATTTTGGGGTTGGATAGAAATGGTTGATAAATTTTTTGAATGGTATGAAGTTAAATGGGACCAACAAGCCTTTTAGTAGCTAGAAAGTTCAAAGGATGTATGGCATATTGATGGGGATGGCTCCAAAATCAAAGAATATACCATGGGAAGAAGAAAATTCGAAGCTGGCCAAAAATGAGAATGAAATTGGTGGAGGAGTTCTGTCAATTTCATGAGGAAGAAGGATGAAGATAAAGAAATCTGGACAGTAGAGGAATACTTAGGAGATTATGACATTTTTCTTCAATCGGCGGCGCACGATATTGACAACGAGGATAAAAAAATTGAAATAGTAGTCGACGACTCAGTTGATGAATGCGCCATTGAAGCACTGAAAAATATGAAGCAGGAGTTGTGGTGGTGCCGTTGCAAACTAAAAGAAAAAAATTGTTGAACACGTCGTGGAAGTAACAGTTCGAAATGAAAGAGAAGATGATGAAATCGCGGGTGGCGATGATAGAGAAAAGGAATTGACTACTCCAAACCCTGATGGTCTGCAGATCAGTCGATGAAGCAGCTGAAGAAAAAAATATACAAAAAAAGGGAAATTTCATTAGGTAGCAGAAATTTTAGCAATATTTATAAATATAGCACTTATAAAAAGTATTTGCAAATATAGCAGATTTTTAAAAACCCTCATTCATGTGATCAGAGATATCAGTGATAACTTATAAAATAATCAGTGATTACTATTAGGTAATCACAGATTCCTGTACAAAATATTAGGATATCAGTAAATCAGTGATTAGTAATCACTAATTACTAGTGGCAATTTTGTAATATTTTAGGTGCGAATTTAATTTTTCTGCTATTTTTGCAAATATGTTATTTTACTGCTATTTTTAATTTTTGATATTTTCACAAGAGTCCCCAAAAAAAATTGAAAGTGACGGCAATGTTATCTCCTTTTCTCCAACGACTCCTAACCCTAAAAAAATTAAAACTTCTCTTGAAATCCCAATGGGCCAATTACCCGTAGTTGAAATCAAGCCCACTCCATTTCTAATTCCAAATCCCCTTTTAAATGGACAACAGATTCTTGGCCCTTCAAACCCAAATCCACCAAAGCCCAATTTAATTTTTATTTTATTAGATCCATTTCTCACCCACCCAATTAAGTCCAAACAAAATTTTTCAATTTACTTTTCACCATCTAATTTGAAGCCCAAATATCATAATTTTAATTTCACGAAGCGGGCTTGTTGGACGTCAATACCATGGATTTTATTGTTGGCAACATTTTCGTGGCCCATTACTTTGGTGCCACTTTGGATTTGGGAAGAAGTGAGTCGAGTGTTCTCAATTGAAGTCTTCTTCTCTTCGCCGGGACCGAACTCGAGGTCAAGTTCATTTTTTTAGTGTGGTAGATTGATGGGGAGCATAATAGGTTAATTAGTATAGGGTTATTTATTAGGGAATTAGTTTACTTTTAATGTAATTAATTAGTATTAGTTTTAATTATTTTAGTTAAATTTAGGGTTTTCATTGTAAGGCTATATATAGCCATTTTAGGTTCATTTGTGAACATCTTATCTTTTATCCAATTTGAATATCAATAAAAAAAGAGAGAGTATTTCTCCTCTTTAGGGTTTTATCCCTTGTTCTTGGGATGGATTTCCCATTCAAGCATGGATTTGCTTGTTGAGGTCGTGGACTCGGCCTCGCCCTACATCACTTAGTTTACTATATAAGTTTTTAGATTTTATTATGATTATAAATAAAATTAAACTATTTGGTAAAATAAATAATTTGATTTAATAGGCCGGACCAAATACGGTGTTTACAAAGAGGAATGAAAATTGAAGGATTCGAGTGAAAATTGTATCGCACCAGAAGATCTTATTTTAGGGATATTTTGGACATTTCAAATTTTTGTTTTGATTTGGGCTGAGCTTATTATTATGCTATTTGGGTAATTAATTAAAAGTTTTGACATTAAAGTAATTATTGCCATAAAATATGTCATTTAAGTAATTGCCCCATAAAATTATGGTTATTACATAAAAACTTACTATTTCCATTCTATAAACTTATTTTTGCATCGAAATTTCATTCTATAAATAATAATCAAGTGTTTTCTCTAAAAAAAACACTTGTTTTATTGTTTCCCAATGTTTTTAGAAATTTCAAAAACATTTTTACCATATGATCAAACATCATAAAAAACTTGAAAAATGTTATTAGATAATTAAAAATATTTCAAAAATCATCACAAACTCACCCGAAGTCAGTGGATGAAATTATTGGTATTGTTGATCAAAAGCTTGATGTAGTACTTGACTTTAAGTTGAGAAGGCATCAAAACATTAAGTTTGTTTTTAAGCTAACAATAAATAACTTTTCAAAGGCGGATGATAAATAATCATAACAAAAAATTATAGAATACACATACATCGAACTCAAAAACAGAAAAGATATATAATTTCATACTATAAGAAGTTGATATGATGCAGTTCATAGTTTTTGTGATAAGCTAAAAATAATAATTAAATTTAGAATAGCAAATAAAATAAAGGGGGAAAAATCATAATAGCCACTTTTGGCATCAAAAATATTAAAATAGCCACATTTTTTAAAAAATATCCATACTAGCCACTTTTACTATTTGATTTTTCAAAATACCTATTTTGCCCTTTTCGTATGGCAGGTACGGCCCGACAGTTCTGACATTTTTCTTTCCCAATGCATTATTTCTTTCCCAGATTTTGGTATAGTTCGTATAACGTCCATATTGTTTCATGTATTTAGTATTTGTTTTATATTTTTATTATTTTTGCATTTTGATTTCATATTACATTTTCGATTTTTAATTCAATTTTATAGATTCATTTTAGTATAGATTCATTTTAGTATATTATTTTGGTATAGTTCGTATAGCGTCCATAGTGTTCGTATAGCGTCCGTAGTGTTTCATTTGTACGTGCTATATGTAATATACATGTCATATAACCTGCAAATGAAAAACAAAAAGAGTGTTAATTCAATAATACTAAATGTACAAAAAAGATACTTAATATGGAAACAAAACAAAAATAAATATATATTATATTACGTATATTATAGATCGAACATAAAAGAAAGTGGGTGTGCATTAAGAAAAACCCATAGGTGTGTATAGTACGAATATTTCGTATATTGCGTGTAGTACAGACCGTATATCAAGAAAAACACATAGTTATGTCTAGCACGTATATTACAAAAAAATATATACTTAAACAGACCAGAAAAAAAGTATATTACGTACTGTATAGCAAACATATTACGTATATTACAAAAAGAAAGTGGGTGTACGTCAAGAAAAACTCATAGGTGTGTATATTACATATATATCGTATATTACGTGTAGTACAGTTGTGTACATCAAGAAGAACTCATGTGTGTGTATAGTACGTATATATCATATATTACGTGTGATATAGACTGTACATCAAGAAAGACGCATAGTTGTGTATAGTATGTATATTTCGTATATTGCGTGTATTACAAATTGTATATCAAGAAAAACACATAGTTATATATAACGCGTATATTACAACAGATATATGTTTAAACAGACCAGAAAAAAGTATATTGCGTATATTACATATTGTATAGCAAAACAACAACAGAACGAGAGACCACAAAATATATATGTAAACAGACCACAGAAAAATGTATATTATGTATAGTACGTATAGTACAGACGTTACATTACGCAAAACAGAAACAGACGAGAGACAAAATATGTATATTACATATATTGCAAAAAAAAAAACTATATTGCATGCATTACATGTATAGCAGAAAACAAAATATAAGAAAAAAAATACCTTTCGTCAAATCCATGGTACTTTTAGTTTAGATCTTCGAGATTCATAACAAAATCAGTGAAAAATATTTATTAAAAAAAAACAAAAATGAGAAGAAATTATGAAGAGATGGGGAATTAAAAATGTGTAAAAGTTGTGAGATGAACATTTGTAAAAATGGTGGATTTGTAAAAAAGAAAGAGAAAGAATGAAAGAATCAATAAAAGTTTGAAAAAAAATAATAGAGATTTGATAAAGAAATAAATGAGAGAGGGAAGAAGAAATGAAAAAAAATGAGAGGAAAAAGAAATGAGGGAGAGATTGAAGAAAAAATGAGAGAGAAAATGAAAAAAATGAGAGAGGGAGAGAAGAAATCTAATATATAGAAGAAAAATGGGGGAAAAAATAGGAGGGAAAATTTTTTAAAATAAAAGAGTAATGTTGATATTTAAAAAAAAAAAAAAAAAAAAAAGGAAAGGGGAGGGAAAGTCACGGCAAAAGAGGGAGGAGAGAGAGGTGAGAGAAGGATTGATTTGATGGCAAGGGTATTTTGGTACTTTAACATACACATGTGGCTATTAAGGTAAGAAATTGAGAGAGTGGCTATTAGGAAAAAGAGAGATGGAAAAGTGGCTATTTATATATTTTACTCTAAAATAAATTGTAAGACTTACCAAAAATCTTCCCGTTTTTGTGATGTTCTCAATCATTATCATAGCTGCTCTTCTGTCTCCATCTTTTTTAAGGAATCAAAATTAGGAGACTGAATTTGGTGAAGTGAATCAAAAAATACCATTTCTTTATTTTCCATAATTTTTTTAATCATCTCATTCTTTGGATCATACGAGAACAAATACCGTGGTCGAACAAAAAACAAGATCTCTCCATCCTCATAAACTTTGATTATGCGAAGTAGCTTGCTATCCTCCGGATATATATATTTTGGTATGTTTTTAACAACAAAATCTCTTCTCCAAGACTCTTCCCCTTCTTGACTTTTCATTATCCATACCTCAATCTTACCCGGCTGTTCCCATCTCCAAAGATTTGCATAGAGATGACCATTGAACACGTAAATGTATACAAATTTAGTAAATCTCGAGTCGAAATTTGGAAGAGAAACTGCTTCAAATTCTTCGGCTTCAATGTCAAAACGCCATAAAACTTTCTTGTCCTCCTTGTCTTTTCCAACCCAATAGATTGCTCCATTTAAATAAACACCATGAAACAATCTATTAAATGAAACACAAACGATATCAAAAGGTGTAAAGTCGACGGACCTCCACCTCCAGTCCTCGTTGCAACCCAATGTGCAAATATCGGTGGCCTCGACCCTATAACCGATAAAAGTAATCATAAACCTAATAATTTTATATTGCTCTCTCTTAAGGCTGAAACTCAATCCGAAAAGATAAAAATGAGCATTTATTACTATAGATATTGGAAGTTCTTTATACTCATTCGTCATTGGGTTCAATACGCAACAACCGGCGATTTTACGTCTCGCCGACTCCCACACACTCCCGAAACATAGAAATCCATTGCATGAATTGTGAAACACCTTATCCCGTTTAGAATGATCTTTGAGATCAAACCTTGCAACAAGTTTCATCCCTTCATCATATTCTTTTGCATCAAAGTCTATATAATACATTTTGAGATTTTGGCCAGAATTAAAATCAATAAAGATAGGGTTTTGAAGTAATTTGAAAGAGGAAGAATAATGATCTAAAATCAAACCATTCCAAGATTTACAAACGAGTCTGCAAAAAGGAAGATTAATGATTGAGAATTTGGAGAAAATAAGCTGAATAACATCAATTGAAAGCTTTGAATTTATGTTAATAAAGGTTTCAAGACTTTTAGGCTTCTTTCTTTCTTTCTCTTTCTTCTTTGATCTTCTTCTTCCCATTGCTCCGATGAAGAAAACGGCTAGACCTATGAGAAACCAAATACTTTTTTTTTTATATATAGTTTTTTTTCAATTAAGAATTTTAATTTAATTCGAATACTTTTTTTTCCCAGTTCGAATACTTCAATCGTTATTTACAACGTAATCTCTTAATAGCTAAACTTATCATATTAATAATTTTAAAAAAAAAATCAAAGTTCTTACAATTTTTTTTTAATTTTATTTATAATGGCACTTTTATATATTTTTAATCAAACTCAAAGTAAAATTATTAGTCTTTATTTGGGGAAAAATTCATTTATTCCGTTGAACTTTACATGGTGTGTTAATTTAAAACCTAAAGTTTCAATGTAATCAATTTTCACCATGAACTTTAATAAATAATCAATTTATATCCTTTTGTTAGTAAAAATTACTCTTATTTTTGAAAATTTTTAGTTAGACATATGATATTTTAGATCTAAATAAAGTTAATTTTTTGAAAATTAATTTTATGTTTACGTTAAATATTTTTTATGGCTAAAGTTGACCATTTTGGTGTCGGGTTTGAATATTTTGTACAGTTTAAATTGGTAACTATGATTTGAGTTTTTTTTTTTTTAACTGGGAGATTGGGTGTTTTTATGATTAGGTCTTCAATATTTTGTAATTTTGTATTTTTCCGTGATTTAGTAATTGAATTTGATTAATTTTATAATTTTAATGTTACGTTGTCTTCAACGTTTTCTAAAATAGCTATGATGGGATCGCGGTGCTGGGGGAGAAAGACAGAACAGATTGGGCAGAATCGGAAATGAGAAGGAAGAGTTTTGTTTTTTTAAAAGGGTATTACCAGCGATACGTGTTTTTTTCGCCGCCATAAGTCCCACATGGATATTTTTTAATTGATCTTTAGCGACGAAGCGATTAACTTTTTGTGCGCCAAATATTATATATATTTTTTTAATTTTCTTGACGATTTATAGCGGCGAAATGTTATATTTTGCCGCTAAAGGTTTGAGCATTACCAGCGAAACGTATTATTTCGCCGGTAATATTTATGGCAGGACTTGGCGCCAATGAAAAGCAAGAGAAATTTAATATTTCGCCTGCAAAACCAAATTTACCAGTAAAATAGTATTTCATCGGCAATATTTCGCGGCTAATACCCATCTTTTTTGTAGTGGGAGGGCTTATGTGACATGTAATTGATTATGTGATATTATATAAATATACACTGAGGTTAAATGACGTAGAAAAATAAATGTATAGTGAGGTTTAAGACTGCAGTTAAGGAGAAAATTGTTAGATTAATCTCACTGTATATTCATTTTTCTATGTCATTTAACCTCACTGCATATTTCTATAATGTCACATCATCAATTACATGTCACATAAACTCTTTGTTAGTGTCCTAGACGGAGACAAAAGGACAAAAATAAAACGAATTGTAAAGTTCAGGGATAAAAAATGTAAGTTTTGAAAGTTTAAGGACGAAAATGGAACGGGTGTGATAGTTCAGGGACTAAAATTGTATTTTACCCAAATAATTTTATGATAAAGTTTAACATCGTAAGTTGAAAAGTGTTTTTAGATAACTAAAAACACTTCAAAAATCGTCACAAACTCACTCAACGTGTGAGTTTTCCACTTTACAATGTATTTGGTTCCTAAGTTTTTAAACTAGACAAAAATACCCCGTGTTTTAGTTAAGCGTTCTATTTGGTCCCTACCATTAAATTTCTGTTAAATAGCTAACAGATTTCTGACATGACATTTTTTATTAATTTTATATACTTTACACCTATTTTATATTAATTAATTTTTTTTAGGGCGTAAATATCGTTTTAGTCCCTACACTTTCACTCATGTTATACTTTCACTCATGTTTCATTTTCATCCCTAAACTTTCAAAAGTTACATTTTTCGTCCTTAAACTTTTATGATTCATTTCGTTTTAGTCCTTATACTACCGGAGAGCTTATGTGACATGTAATTGATGATGTGACGTTATATAAACATACAATGAGGTTAAATTACGTGGAAAAATGAATATATTTAATGTGGTTTGAGACTGGAATTATGGAGAAAATATGAGATTGACCTATATATTCATTTTATATTTCTATAATGTCACATTATCGAATAGATGTCATATAAGTCTTTCATTAGTATCCTAAATGGAAAAAAAAAAAAAAAAAAGGACCAAAACGAACGAATCGTAAAATTCAAAGACGAAAAAATACACGTTTTGAAAGTTTAGAGACGAAAATGAAATCTGAGTGAAAGTTCACGAACTAAAAATGGTACTTTACCCTTTTTTTTAATCTCTCCTCAATCCTCATCACCTTATTTCTCTCTCCCCACCATCACCTTCTTCTCTCATCTATCTCACGAGGAACAGTTCATGGCCATGGAAAAACCCTCACCAAAACTTTGTTAAAATCAAAGCTCTCTTATGCAATTCACCTCTATTAAATATTAAATTAATTTTACTTAACACAAATTTTTTAAATGATTTTTTATTTCGTGTTGGTTTTCATCTTTTTCATAGAGTAGGTGAGTGGGATGGGATTTTTTATTTTGTTACCAAAAGCTTCATGATGTAGTACTTAATTTTAAGGGAAAAATACATTTTTAGTCTCTAAGTTTTCAATTAACGTATTATGTTTTCAAACTCAACAAAAATACCCCGTGTTTTAGTTAAACGTTCTATTTAGTTCCGATCGTTAATTTTTTGTTAAATAGCTAACATATTTCTAACATGACATGTTTTATTAATTCTATATACCTTACACCTACTTATGGAGTAATATTCATAAAATCAGTGGCAAACGTAGGCAATATCAAATAGATCTGAGTCGATTTTGACATATTAAAAATGAGAGGTCGTTAATTTTTTTTGTGATTTGAGTTGTTTCTTTACAGATCTGAGATGAGATAGAGTTGATTTTTTCTTTACAAATTTGATTGAGAGTATTCTTTTATAGATCTGATTAAAATAAAACTTTTTTTTTTTTTTGAGTTGAGATAGGTAGTTTAGGGTTTTGGATTTAGGGATTTGAGCAAACTAATAGGAGTTCGAATCGAAGAAGAAGACGAAGAATATACACAAATTCCATATCCGTGACAAAAGAAAAAGTTTAGTAATGAAAAATCTGGGAGAAAGAAACGAAGAGTAATGATGTTTTTTTTTTTAATTCTGGTTAATGAAAAATATGAGTACTGGTCAAAAAATAATACATAAAAATAATAATTGTTGATTAAATATGATATTTGTTTAATAACTTTTATTTTAAAAAAAAATATGTATTATTTAAATAGTTTTGCCATGTAAGCATAATAATTAAAAAAAACAAATATTAATACCACATCAGATATAAATGAATAAAATAATTCACAATCACTTATAAAATTAATTAAATAATGACATGTCATATATCTATTAAATAATTAACCGCTTTTAATGGTATATTTGTCTTGTTTGAAAACATAGGGATAGGGACCAAATATAAGGTAAAGAGAAAACTCAATGACCAAAAATGCCCTAATTTTAACTTCGAAAGGCATAAAAGATTAAGATACACCTTAATATCATGAATGTCACAAATTGAAAACGGGAACCAAATAGACACGACATCTAAAAGACAAGAGACCAAAAAGATATTTGAACCTAATTAAAATTACATTAGAAAATAAAATAAAATAAATTATAAAACTAACCAATAATAAGAAAATGTTCCTTGTTTTTCTGATGTTCTCAATCATCATAGTTGCAGAACAAAATCCTCAGTTAAAATCATCATAATAGTTGCTCTCCTGTCTCCATCTTCTTCAAAGAATCAAAATTAGGAGACCGAATTTGGTGAAGTGAACTAAAAAAATTCAATCTTTTATTTTGTATAATTTTTTGAATCCTCTCATTCTTTGAATCATATAAGATCAAATACCGGGGTCGAACAAAAAACAAGATCTCTCCATTGTCATAGACTTTGATAAGACGAAGTAGCTTGCTATTCCACCTACATATGTCTTTTGGTATGTTTTTAACAACAAAATCTCTTCTCCAAGACACTTCCCCTTCATCACTTATCATTATCCATACCTCAATCTCACATT
The DNA here is from genome assembly GCA_028015215.1 of Gynostemma pentaphyllum. Taxonomy (NCBI): domain Eukaryota; kingdom Viridiplantae; phylum Streptophyta; class Magnoliopsida; order Cucurbitales; family Cucurbitaceae; genus Gynostemma; species Gynostemma pentaphyllum. The sequence continues at coordinate 57,923,178 of CM051351.1, read as the reverse complement.
GATGATTCCATCTATAAAGATTTGCATAGAGATGGCCGTTAAACACTTGAATGTGTACAGGTTTAGTATAACTCAAGTCGACATTTGGAAGAGAAATTGCTTCAAATTTCTCAACTTCAACGTCAAAACGCCATAAAACTATCATATTTTCTCTGTGTTTCCCAACCCAATAGATCGCTCCATTTAAATAAAAATTTTGAAACAAACTGCTTAAAAAAGAATGTGTAAAGTCGACAGACCTCCACCTCCAATCCTCGTTGCAACCCAATGTGCAAATATCGGTGGCCACGACCCTTGGAGAGCTGTTAATCATAAGCCTAATCATTTTATATTGCTTCGTCTTAAGGCTGAAACCCAATCCGAAAAGAAAAAAACAAATACTACTTATAGGTGTAAGAATTGGAAGTTCTTTATACTCATTTGTCATTGGGTTCAATACGCCACAACCGGCGGTTTTACATCCCGGCGACGCCCGCATACTCCCGAAACATAGAAATCCATTGCATGAATTGAAAAACGTCTTATCCCATTTAGAATGATCTTTGAGTTTAATTCTTGCAACAGGTTTCATCCCTTCATCATATTCTTTTTCATCAAAGTCGTCTATATAATACATTGAGCGATTTTCGTCAGATTTAAAAGCAACAAAGATAGGGTTTGGAAGTAATTTTAAAGAGGAAGAATAATTATCTAAAATCAAACCATTCCAAGATTTACAAACGAGTCTGCAAAAAGGAAGATTAATGAATGAGAATTTGGAGAATATAACCTGAATAACATCAATTGAAAGCTTTGAATTTATGTTATTAAAGGTTTCAAGACTTTTAGGCTTCTTTCTTTCTTTCTCTTTCTTCTTTGATTTTCTTTTTCCCATTGCTCCGATGAAGAAAACGGCTAGACCTATGAGAAACCTAAAAGAAATTGAATGTTACTTTTTTCTTCTTTTTTTTTTATAGTTTTTTCAATTAAGAATTTTAATTTCAATTCGAACACTTTAATCATTTATCTTCAACATTATTATTTTTTTTTTTTGAAGTATTCAACATTGTCTCTTAATAGTTAAACTTATCAAATTAATAATAAATAAAATCAAAGTCGCTGCAAATTAATCTCCGCGTCTTTGTTTAAACCTTTTTTATTTACTAGTTATTGTACGTGTGTTGCATTTGTAATGTAATGTTTAGATTTAATCATAATTGACTGCTTTTAATAATTAATATATATATATTTTGATTATAAAATTATTCAATCTTAATAGGCTTTGAATGGTTAATATAGTGTATTAACGTGATATATTAACCTATAATATATAAATAACTTGTTTCATTGTATCTAACTAAAAAATGACTTTTAACCATGGACTTCATGACTTTATATATATATATATAACCAACCACTTGAAAAAAAAAATTCGAAATATTTTTTAAAATAAAAAAAGAATAAATAAAATTTTTAAATAACTTTAAAAAAAGGGTAAAAACTACTCATTAAATATTTACTAACCGGATCTTTATTATAAATTTTTATATATAATTTGATTTTTTGAATTCAAATGCATACTCACCAAATCTTTATTATAAGTTTTTATAAATAATTCAGAATATTTTTTTAAATCGAAAAGAAAAAATGATTTTTAATTTTTTTATATAAATAATTCTAATTGTTTTTTTTAATTGATAAAGAAAAAACAATTTTTTAAAATAACTTGAAAAAAATGGTAAAAACTACTCATTCAAATGTATACTTACTCACCAAATATTTATTATAAAATATTTAGATTTATCAAAAACAATTTTTTTTTATAAATAATTCAAAATATTTTTTTTGTATGAGAGAGAAAAAATTAATTTTTAAAATAACTTGAAAAAAATGGTTATAAACAATTATTGAAAGTTACTCATTCATACTATTTTTTTAAACAGAATTTTAAATAATAATATATATTTAATCAATTTTCATACTATTTTTATATTATATGTTTTAACAATTATTGAAAAATACTCATTCATACTATTTTTATAAATAATTTTAAAAAATAATTTACTATTTAATCAATTTTCATACTATTTTATATTATATGTTTTTTTTATAAATAATCCGAAATATTTTTTAAATGAGATTTTAAAAAATAATAATAATATATTATTTAATCAATTTTCTTACTATTTTTATATTATATGTTTTTTTATAAATAATTCAAAAAAAAAATTTAAATGAGAAAGAAAAAACGAAATGAGAAAGAAAAAACGAAATTTTATATCCTATTTATCTATTTTTATTCAAATATGAAAGTGAAATAAAATAAACTAAAATAATAATTATAAATAGAAAAATTGAAATAAGAGTTAAAGATAGGGGTAATTGTAAATGGAAAATTTGAAAATTATTAAAAATATGCTCATTCAGACTATTTTTATAAAGAATTTGCTATTGAATCAATTTTCATACTATTTTTATATTATATGTTTTTTTTATAAATAATTCAAAATATTTTTTAATTGAGATTTAAAAAAAAATATTATTTAATCAATTTTCATACTATTTCTATATTATATGTTTTTTTTTTATAAATAATTCGAAATATTTTTTTTAAATGAGAAAGGAAAAATGAAATTTTATATCATATTTATCTATTTTGATTCAAATATGAAAGTAAAATAAAATAAAATAATAATTATAAATAGAAAAATTGAAATAACATTTAAAGATATGGATTGTAAATGGCAAATTTGAAATAACATTTATAAATATGGAAGTGAAAAAATTTCCACTCTAAACACTTTTTAGAGTAGTATAGATGGTATCCTTCAACTCATCGGTCTCTTGTATAAAAAAAACTCATCAGTCTCGAATATATAAATCATATTTTTAAAATATTAGTTTTTACCACGTACGATGCACGTATATTTTTTTTACCATCTTTTTTATTTTTTTTATAATATGATGATATCTATCTTTGGTTTTTTCTCAGCTTTTTTATTTTTATAACCAATCTTATTATTATTATTTTTATATATTTTTATCTTTTTTTTAATTGATAATGATTTGGTTTTTAATTTTCACTTTTTAAAAATTAAACTTATTTTATTAATAAATTCATTATTCATATTTTATTTTTTGAAATTTAAAAAATAAGTTTTTAAAATTTTTATTTCTATTCTACTTTAAAAAAATTAATTAAAATTTAAAATGTAAACATCAAAAGGGGATATTTGTATAACAAAATCTTATTCTTTTTATATTTTTTTATCTTTTGTTTTCTCAATTCGGATTGATAATGCTTTGATTTTTATTTTTTCAATTTTAAAAAGGAAGTTTGATTTTTATTTTTTCAATTTTAAAAAGGAAGTTTATTTACAAATAAATTCAATTCGTATAGTATCTTTCCATTATTTATTTTTTTAAGTGTGAAATGCAAAATATACATATGCACTCTCAAATTGTTTCAAAACATAACCCACACTAAATTAATAGCAAAATATAATTTTTGATTTTTAAATACCGTTAATTAACTATGGGATTAAAACTAACTTAGGTTTGAATTCTATAATAGAAAGGGGAAAAGATGGTGAGGATTTTTTTCATGGCTTTTTCTCGGCTTACAAATTTTTCATACTTAGTTAATGATAACGAAACATTGAATTTCTCTTATAATTCACTCATACAGAAGGTAAGAGTCGTAAAAATGAAAAATCCAAGTATGCATTTTTAAACTAGTCTCTAGGTTGCGAAAATTGACTTTTATTGTTTTTCAATTCTCTTATTTCAAACCATATGCTTCCTTGAACTTACGAATATATATTATTCAGTAGATTGAGAATTTTAGGAATATGGGTTTCCCAATACTAAACAATTATTGATATTCCTTTTTGTTCTCACCAAACTTCATATTTCCATTTTCATATGTGACGACTCGTGTTCCCGGTAAGTGTTAATTTCAATATATATTATTTATTATTAAAATATTTATTTGATATTTGGTTAAGTAGTGGTGATTAATATTTAAATTTCTTTTCAGGAATTTAATATTAATATTTACCATTTATTGGGAAAAAGAAAAAAAAATAAAATTAAAAAAGGGGAAAGAGGTGTGAAAAAGGAAAAAGAAAAGAAAAGGGAGAACGTGGAAATTTCTTTTCTTCTCTTCACATGAAAAAGCTACAGAGACATCAAGGTAGGGTTTTCTTCCTTTTCTTCTTCCTCTTTGCCGCCAACCTATAGGGGTTTCCGGTTGATCGTTTCATCTGTTCTTTGTGAAATAGGTGTGGTTCATCGTAGGCTTTCCTTTCGGTGAAAGTTTGGTGGAGATTGGAAGAGTTCTTATCAAGAATCGAGTTCAAGATAATGAAAATTCTTCCTTTGAATTTCTGGAATTTTGTTTTAAATATGTTTAAAACCCATCAAAATTGTTAGAACATCCTTTTTCTTCTTCAATTTTCTTATTTCCTTTCAATTCCCTTCAAACCCTAGAAACCCTAAATTCATTCTTTCTAGAAAACCCATCACCCTTTCGAATTAAAACAAAAAGGAATGCCAGAAAAACCCATCGCATCGATCCACCGCCGCCGCCACGACGAGGGGGGGTAGCAGCCTTGCCCCTAAGGCAGCTGCTACCCGATGCCATACCAAGGGGGGCTGTTTTGGCTCTCCCTTTCCGTTTCGTTTCATAGCGTGTTGTTCTTAGTTTGTCTCTCTAATTTGTGTTGTATTTTAGAATAGAATTTAAGAAGTTTAGGTGATTGTAAAGACCCGACTCTTTAAAATAAAATTAAATAGATAAACGCAAGTGGAAGACTTGTCCCACATGGACCCACAAAGTCAACGACTTTCTCATAACAACCTCACAACTTGATAAGCTTCTTATCAAAATAGAACTCACCACGCTACTACTAAAGCATAAGTAAGTAGCTAAATTCTAAAGTTAAAGGTCTAGGAATACCTGGTGCAACTGATTCAAATGATGACTAGATGATGGACTTAAAGCAAAACATGAAAAACAAAACAAAACATGTGATGCACGAAGTCTACAGAACCGTTAGGCTCTGATACCAACTGTAAAGACCCGACTCTTTAAAATAAAATTAAATAGATAAACGCAAGCGGAAGACTTAAAATAATAATGGAAAACCTGTAAATCGATAAAACATCCTTTCATTTCAAAATGAAATCCAAAATCCTTAACGTTCAAATATGGGAAGCGTTTCCCTTTTTATAAAGTTTCAAACCCACAATATAAATAAGTTCATAAACAAGAAATCCATAGAATAGAACCAAATAAATATGAGTAGAAATGCTCAAAAGAGCTCAACAATCCATAAGAAACAAAACGAATAAAAGAAAGTGTCATGACACGGGTAGTCTATGGACTACACAAAGAAAGTCCATCCATCGTCATCATCGGTTCGGAATCATGTCGCATCAGCTCCACGACCACGACCGCGACCAAGTCTCGTACCTGAAAGTGTAATATAATGAGCAAGAAACCCAGTGAAGATAAATTGAAAATAAAGTAACTTTAGATCCCAAATCCAAATCTGGATTTGTGTCCAACGAAACTTAATAACTCTTGACTACCCAAACAGACTTCCGAATGCCAAATCATGCAATTCTTCCAAGAACAAAGAGCAAAGAACAATAAATAAAGATCATGCAGTTCTCCCAAGAACAAAGAGCAAAGAATAATATATAAAGATCATGCAATTCTCCCAAGAACAAAGAGCAAAGTGATAGGATGATTTACTAAATTAGCGGAAATTTATTTAGTTAACTTATTAACATTTAATAACGGATCTATTAACATCATGCAATTTGTGATAAAAACATGTAGATTCATGCTTAATTTCGAAAATTAAAGGCCTTTTACTTACATTGAGTAATAAATGGAGAATCGGTTGGAGGTTTCTTTACAGCATCAAATCCTCAGCAACACCGGATCTTCTATGCTATATCCCGATCGAAAGCAAAACCGACTTGTGGAAATCGAACCGGAAGAACAAAAGAAGAATAAATTTCTTCTAAATTTTTCCCTAAGGAAAATTGGCAATTGGGCAAAAACTTGAGAGAGAATTTTCACTTTTCTAATTAAAGTGAGAAGTGTATAAAATATGAATCCCAATGGTCATATTTATAGGAAAATATGATATCTAATCTTTATAGATATGTTTATCTCCTAATTATAAAAATAATAGAAAAAGATAAATAAAATAATAAATAAAACAAAATATATAAAAATCTTTGTTTTTGACTTTGTACAATGCCACTGCCTAAGGAAAAATATGATTTTTATTTTATTTTATTTATTTATTTACTTTTCTATATTTAATAATTTTATATTTATGTATTTAAAATAAGAAAAAATTCAAATAATAATTTCTAATTTAAATAAATTTAGCCAAAAATTAATATATTAATTACCATTGAATCTTATTCAATTAATTAATTATTTTGGGCCAATACTAATCAGTTTCATAAAACCAATTGGGTTTAATTCTCTCTAGTATTTATTATTAAATTAAATAAACTCATTATTTAATTAATAATACTAATTATTAATTTCCATTTAAATAAATTCATTATTTAAATAATTAATAATATTAATATTAATTCTTGTTTAAATAATTTATTTATTTAAACAATTAATTTTGCCTTAAAATATTATAATCGATAATGTCATATTAATTTCCATTTAAATAAACTCTTTATTTAAAAAATTAATATTGTATCAATATTAATAATATTGATATTAATTTTCATTTAAATAATCTCATTATTCAAATAATTAATATTGCCTAATTTTAAGTAAAATCAATTACTTAAATTGTTTGTTCTTCCTAAGTTAAATTAATAACTTAGTTTTGCTACAACGATATTTGGGCTAGCATAGGGACCCGATGGACCTATAGATCATGGGCTTAATAATTAGCCAATTAAGTGATTAACTCATAATCAGTTAATTACTTATTATTTAACTATGAATAATTCCACTATAGATTCACTACAAGATACTTTATTACTACCGACGCTGATCTATGTCGGAAATAAGCCCACTGACGTCGGCAATGTGCAATGCCGACGGTAGATCAACGTCGGTTGTCATGTCGGCAATGCGACGTCGGCTTTACTAGTTTTTGGTATCACCGACGTGGCGTCGGTGATACACTTTTTATCACCGACAATAACATATAGCGTCGGTGATAACATCACCGACATGACATCGGCATTTTGATAAGGGTATTGCCGACGCCACGTCGGCAATGGCCTTACCAAAATGTCTATTTTATGAGGCCATTGCCGATGTAACGTCGGCAATGGTCTTACCAAATGGCTATTTTATAAGCCCATTGCCGATGTGGCGTCGGCAATGCCCTTACCAAAAGTGCCAAAAAAGGCACATTGCCGACGCCAAGCGTCGGCAATTTCCCCTTTTTTTTTAAATTTTTTTCTTATTTATACTCTCCTACTAGCAACCTGTTGTAACATTTATAAATTATAACTAAATTCCACAGCAAACATAACAAAATTTAAATTATCTAAAATATAACAAACATAAACAAACAAACAACAATTTTTATAAGTGTTAGAACAATTTTTTGCAATTTAAAACACGAATTGTTTAACAAAGTTTGAAAAAGTAATGCACTAAGCATAACCTCCACCCCCACGACCTTGAGTTGCTGTCCAATTGCGCATGAATTCTTCAAATTGTCTCGTTTGAATGGCCATGTCTTCCGAAGCTTTCTTGTTTCCTCGTCACGACGTTGGTCTTGAAGTGCCATCTCTTCTCGAAGTTTCTTTGTCTCCTTTTCTAGTTGATAAAGTTATGCTACTAAATATGTGAACCTTAAAATAAAATTTACAAACAAATACATACCATCTCGTAATGCTTTTTGACGTTCGATTTGGAACCTCCCTTATGCAATATGGGAGTTGCGCTCGAGACTTAGAATTTTGTTCTGATAATTTCTACATATAACACAAATTTAGAAATGTTAGGTAACTAAAGAGATAAAAAATTAAACATATGTGAGATGTATATAATACGATCAAATTGATATAATATAAACATATTATTTTACAAATACTTACCGCAATACGATGTCTGATCGAGTCTAGAATCTCTTCCATTCAAAACTTTACTCGCAACCTCTAAAAAACACACAACTCCATCTATATACTCTTTACAAAATCTATCTCTTAATTTCATCCAATTTCTATCAACATTCGACCTATTTCAAATAAAAAAATTACTCAATTGAGAAATAAATACTAACCAATAGAAATAACTTTAAAAAACATATACAAACCTAAATAAAATCTTATAAAACATATATTTGACGGCTAACTTTACTGCAGGTTAGCCATCTCCCAACAAACAAAATTATAAGGCCAAACATGCAACTTATAAAATAAATTCGTACAATGAAAAAATGAATAGTAAACTAACCTTGATCCTGACATTTATATAACTACGATCAATGGAGATGCACTGTAAATACAACAAAAATTGTTTTAAATTTAAAATAATAAACTATTTCAATCTTATAAGAAATAATCATAATTTCTAAAATAAAAATCTTCGAAAAATAACAAAAATGTAAATCATAATTCAGTTATAAATCAATAACAATACAAACCAACAATAAAAACATCAATGAAATCAAAAATTCACAAAAAAATAAAACTATGAAAAAAGACCCTAAACTCATAAATCAATAAAATCCCCAACTTGAAAAAATTGAAAAAATCAATACAAAATATACAATTACTTATCAATTGTTTCAAGTTTTCACAAAAACAATACAAAGTAAGAATATTAACATCCATAAAATAAGAAAATCATGAAAAAAATACAAAAATGAAAAAAAGCCCTAAATTCATAAATCGCTCAAATTTCAAACGATTTTGATGAAACAAAGCTTGGAAACATACCTAATATAGTTGATGATGAAAACCTTAGACTTGGAACGGAGAAAAACGGCCGAAAAATGAAGAAATTTGAAAAAAAAAAGATGGGTTTTAGCGTTTTTTTGGTGCTGCAGCCGAGAGGGGGTAGAGTTTTTTGGAGAAGAAAGGGAAAAATGAGGGGGAAGTTGATGCAAAGGAGATTTATGTTGGGGGGGTATTGCCGACGAAACACGGGCGTCGGTAATACTATGCCAACTTACCAAAACTTGCGTTTTGATAAGTGGCCCCATTGCCGACATAGCGTCGGCAATGGGAAAGGAACAATTTTAATAAGTGACCCCATTGCCGACGTCACGTCGGCAATGGGAGGGGAACAATTATGGGTTCTACCGACGCCACGTCGGTAGAACCAACGTTGTAATCCTATGTGTCCCCATTACCGACACTACGTCGGTAATGGGAGAAGAATAAGATGGGTTCTACCGACGCCACGTCGGTAGAACCAAGGCTAAAACGATGACTTATTCCTATTACCGACATGTTGTCGGTAATAGTAGTTGGTGATGTCATTACAGACATCACGTCGGCGATAAGGATGGCATTACCGACATTAATGAAAGCGTGGGTAATACTAGCGTCGGTAGAACTACGTCTTCTTGTAGTGATTCATAGTTGAACTCCCCTCACTATAGATGAGTTATGTCCATTTAGTTTATCTTTATTTATATTTGTGATATATCCTTCATGTGGAACCCTCATAATTACAGGTGGATAAATTTACCGTTTTGCCCCTGTAATTACAGCTTTATCCTTGTGTTCCCGCTGATTCTCCAATGAACATTATCTTTAGTCGAACTAGAGATAATATACTTCTGTGATCAATAGAAGTCGTGGCGCCACTTGTTCATGTCTCGAATCAGTACATCAAAGGAGTTTCCTAAAGTTCCTAAAATGTTTAGGTATCGCACTGATACCGTTAATTTATAGGAAAGTTATGAATTCCATATCGTGAAAATGAGTTCTCAGCTACTTATCTAGCCATATTCCCAAAACAGGAGTGTATTGAGCGTTCTTACAGATCGCTCTCAACCATGTGAATCAAAGAACATAACTCCATAAATAGGAGTCCGCATTTCACTCAGGATTGAGATCTATCACGGTTGATAAACTTAGTTTGATATTCGATCATTTCTCGTAAACGGTACTAATGAGAAATTTGATCGAACATCGTGGTCCTGTCTTATACAATCAACATTGCATATGATACTTCCATTTCATGTCTCCCACATGAATGATCAGGATTAGATCATTTGTCTATAAACAAAATGCGAAGCTATCAACAGTGTTACCAGGATAAGGTTCCCAAACGTTATCCGTTTACTGTAGACACGTTTAAGTTACTCATCTCAACTTTAATCCTCTCGTATGACTCACATACTAAGTCGTGATTTCATAAGAGTAATTTAGGGTTTACTATTTGAATGTTTGATATTAATATATTTTCATATATTCCTAATATCGTCAATTGAATCAATATAGATAATATAAAGAACTTATGTTTATTTATTTAATTTATTCTAAATAAATTATTATTATTAAATAATTACAAGTTCTAGGACACCATTCCTAATAATCTCCCACTTGTCCTAGATCTTTGGAGATTTTGACTTGTAATTTCAGTCCAACTGGATGACTATCAACTATTTAGCCATGGTAGTCATTTTAATACTTTATCAGTAACGTTTTCATCTATTTAGTATGTATTACTTTTGTGTGATGTTAGTTTCATTAAGTGTAATAGATTCCATATTTTATCAGCATAAAATAAACTCTATTAACTATTGATTTGAAACCATCATGTTCAACCACCTTTCATTTACTAACGACTTAGTAATTATGCGAATCTAGAGTTTAGTAAGTAAAAACTCATTTTACTTATACTTAACTCATTTGATGTTTAATTCGCAAAGGTCTTTTTTCGAATTCTTACATGGAAGTAAATTCATGTTTGAATTTGAGCCCGTGCAACTCATAAAATCTCCCATTTTATCTATGTGCACTAACATACTATTTGTAAATTTTATTTTAGTCACATTGGTTCTAGGATTCTCGAAATTCTTAAGCTCCCACTACAAAGTAATTCTCCATTACTTTCATTTGTTTAATGATTATAATTATATACTTCTTATTATTTCCAAAAATAATGTATAAGTATAAGTGACTCTTTTCAACTCAACTATTGAAAATTATGTCATTTTTATTTCACTTATTTTGAACTTTATTCATTGATTTTGAAGTCAATGAGTTTCACTTGGACTTCTAAAAGTCCGTTTGGTTCGTTCTATGACGCTCCCACTTAAATAAAGTTCTACAAGTAGTTTAACCATTTAAACTTTCAAATGACTACTTGTTTTATTGTGAAATAAAATTATTGTAATTGTTTTCTATCTTAAATAAGGTTTAAACCTTTCAGTATCACTGATTTACTGAACTTTTCTTTAATAATTTGTGGATTCAATCATCCACTAATTATTTTTTTTCAATTTCTGTTTTGTTTATTCCATATCAGTTATTACCTTTAAAACATCCTTTTAAATAACTGAATGTTTGGAATATAAGAAATCGATTTAATGTTTGCTTATCACTTAAGTTCTAACATCTAAATGTCCAACTTTAGTGATATTTAAGTCTAGTTATCTTTGATAAATCAAATATGTTTGATTTTACTTATCCCATAAGTTCGTAGATTAATATGGTTATCATCTCAAATTCCTTGAGAACCATCTTTAAGAGATTAATCCCTCTAACTTATTTAAGTAATGTTAGACTTAAGTATTTAAACATTTTTTAAACCTTTATAACTTGTTTAGATATTTCGGAGTTTAGAATTTGGTTTTGGAATTTATTTGTTTTATGCTAAGTATTTTGAATAACCATCCAATCACACTTTGGAACTTTGTAATATAATTGTAAAGGAATATCTACCTAAATAACTCTTATTTAAAATCTACCCAAATACCTCCACCAGAAAACGTGAAAAGACGAAAACTACCCTCGATTTAACTTTCCTTAAATCATGCAATATTTAAAGAATTTATTAATAAAAGTTTCAAGACTTTTAGGCTTTTCTCTTTCTTTCTCTCTCTTCTTTGATCTTCTTCTTCTTCTCATTGCTCCGATGAAGAAAACGGCTAGGCTTATGAGAAACCTAAATGAAATTGAATGTTACTTTTTCTATATTTTTTCTTTTTTTTTTCTTATAATTTTTTCAATTAAGAATTTTTTTTTAAATATCTTTTTCAATTAAGAATTTATTTTCAATTCAAACACTTTAATCATTTATCTTAAAAGGTAAATACAGTCTAATTTGATTAGAATATGAAAGTAAAATAAAATTAGACAATAATTATAAATGAAAAACTTGAAATAAATCCACTCTAAGCACTTTTAGAGTAGTATAAAATATAAACAAAAGGATAATATAGCATATGACATATTTTACGAGGTCTCACTCATTTTTTGGCCTGCCGTTATTTTCTTCATTATAATTTAGCCTATTTACAAATCTGAATATTTTTTCATTCATGATTTTCCCTCATTCAATGTTTTTATTTTTTATTTATTTGCTATTAGATTTTTTCATGATTTTTTATTATTATTGATTTATTCCACGATTTTAGCTCCTCATTATCTTCTCCAGATTTCCTTTTACGTTTAGTGATGATTTTATGTTTATGAATGTTTTTTTTTTCCATATCCATCTTTTTTCTCATAATTTCAAATTTTGAATTTTAATTTATTTGCTATTAGTTTTTTTCATGATTTTTTATTATTATTGATTTATTCCGCGATTTTAGCTCCTCATTATCTTCTCCAGATTTCCTTTTACGTTTAGTGATGATTTTATGTTTATGAATGTTTTTTTTTCCATATCCATCTTTTTTCTCATAATTTCAAATTTTGAATTTTAATTTTCATAATCTTCATTTCCCTCTCTCTCGTTTTGTCATTTATATTACGTGTTGAACTTAATTCCAGAAAACCTAAACTAAAGCTCCAAGAAACAATCACTTTAACAACAGCAACCTGCAAATCAAAGAAACAAACAGAAAACAGAGCATAGAGAAGAAGACACAAGTGATTTACGTGGTTCGACAATTTGCCTAGTCCACGGGAGAATCAGAGGATTCTTAGAGGTTTTCATTCAATTCTATGATCATCAAGCTATTACAATGGAGAAACAAGATTATATATAGAGAGATAGATATTCTGGAATCTTCTTCTTTCACAGTAAAGTCGTGAAGCAGCTGAAGCCAACGACTCTCTCTCTTTCTGTTATTCTCTAATCATCACTGCCTTATTGCACCCTACTACTCTTTGTTTTTCTGGTTTTTCAACAAGATGCCATGTTTTGTTCCTTTTTAGAGATGAAAGCTCTTGCTTCATAGCCTCCAACCAGAGATTACCTTTTTTAGATTTCATTGCCTCTTGATAACTTGTCGGTTCAGTGTCAACAACTTCTAAGGCTACTGTAAGAGCAAATGAGACTAATTCATAGTCTTCAAACCTGGCTGGGGCTCTTACCTGTCTTCTATCTCTGTCTCTAGTCAATTGGTAGTCATCAAATGTCTGATTTATGCCACTGGATTCACCTATTTCTGATGAAATCACTCCCTCAGGTGCAATCATCTTTTGTGTTTCTGATTCAATAGTTTGTTCATGTGCCCCTGAAATTCCAGTCATTATAGGCTCAGAATTATGATTATTGATCAATCCAGTAGGTGATTCCAGTTTTGCATCTATACTACCAGATTTATCTTCATCTCTTTGGACTTCTTTTTCCTTGTAGGGCATCTTGTATTCATTAAACTTGACATCTCTACTGATAATACATCTTGAATGCCCCTCTTCCAAACACCAAAGTTTTACCCTTTTACACCCTTTGGATAGCCTATAAAAATACATTTCAAGGCCCTGGCTTCAAGTTTTCCTGGCTGCACAGCTAAACACTTTCAGATTGTCAAGTCTAGGAGGAACACCTGTCCAAACCTCCTGAGGGGTTTTGAAATTCAAAGCAGTAGATGGTGTCCTATTAATCAGATAATTAACAAGCAGTCATGACAGCTTCACTCCAAAAACTTTTAGGCAGCCCAGCACATAGCATCATGCATCTAACCCTTTCAAGTAGAGTTCTATTCATTCTCTCAGCCAAACCATTTTGCTGAGGAGTGTATGTGACTGTCAAGTGTCTTTCAATTCCATGTTCTTCGCATAGTTTCTTAAATTCGGTATTGAGGAACTCCAAGCCATTGTCAGTTCTTAGCTTCTTGACCATTCTACCAGTCTGATTGTGCACAAGGTTCAACCACTCTCTAAACTTGTTGAAGACTTCTAATTTCGGCTTCAAAACAAACACCCACACTTTTCTTGAGTGGTCATCAATGATAGAGAGAAAGTACCTAGCTCCACCATAAGATGGTGCTGATGTTGGTTCCCACAAGTCAGAATGTATGTAGTCAAGTTTGTTCTTTGTACAATGGACAGCCTTGCTGAATTTAACTCTTGTGGATTTACCACATATGTAGAATTCACATGAATCTATAAGACAAAACTTCTCCTTGCCTAATAGTCCTTGTTTGTGAAGCTCATGGAGGCCCTTTTCTGATAGATGACCAAGCCTCTTATGCCAAACTTCTAGCATATTTCTGTCTGCTTTCACTATCACAAGTGCACTGCCTATCACAACCCTTCCCTGAAGATAATACAAACTTCCCTTTAATGTGCCTTTCATCTTAACCAACTGACTCTTACTGATTTTCAATACATCATTCTTTGCATGATAAGCATATCCTTGTCTATCAAGCACACTGAGGGAGATGAAGTTTCTTTTTAGCTGTGGAACATATCTGACTTCAGTGAGTATCCTTTCCATATTGTCATGAAGTAACAGCTAACCTTCAACCTTGCATTGATTGTCATTTTCAAGAATAACTCCTCTACCTCCTAATGGTGTAAAATCAAACAGAAAATCCTTGCAAGGAGTCATATGAAAAGATTCTCCTGAAATCAAGCACCCATTCCACAGCTCTGTCAGAAGTTTGATGCAGCAGATCTTCGGGCAACTGTGTTTCAGATACTAACAGTACCTCAGCATGTTAGGAATGGTGTCCTAAAACTTGTAATTATTTAATAATAATAATTTATTAAGAATAAATTAAATAAATAAACATAAATTCTTTATATTATCTAGATTGATTCAATTAATGATATTAGGAATACATAGAAATATATTAATATCAAACATTCAAATAGTAAACCCTAAATTACTCTTATGAAATCACGACTTAGTATGTGAGTCATACGAGAGGATTAAAGTCGAGATGAGTAACTTAAACGTGTCTACAGTAAACGGATAACGTTTGGGAACCTTATCCTGGTAACACTGTTGATAGCTTCGCATTTTGTTTATAGACAAATGATCTAATCCTGATCATTCATGTGGGAGACATGAAATGGAAGTATCATATGCAATGTTGATTGTATAAGACAGGACCACGATGTTCGATCAAATTTCTCATTAGTACCGTTTACGAGAAATAATCGAATATCAAACTAAGTTTATATCAAAGTGATAGATCTTAATCCTGAGTGAAATGCGGACTCCTATTTGTGGAGTTATGTTCTTTGATTCACATAGTTGAGAGCGATCTGTAAGAACGCTCAATACACTCTGTTTAGGGAACATGACTAGATAAGTAGCTGGGAACTCATTTTCACGAGATGGAATTCATAACTTTCCTATAAATTAACCGGTATCGGTGCGATACCTAAACATTTTAGGAACTTTAGGAAACTCCTTGATGTACCGATTCGAGACATGAACAAGTGACGTCACGACTTCTATTGATCACGAAGTATCTTATCTCTAGTTCGACTAAAGATAAAGTTCATTGGAGAATCAGCGGGAACACAAGGATAAAGCGGTAATTACAGGGGCAAAACGGTAAGTTTATCCTCCTGTAATTATGAGGGTTCCACGTGAAGGATATATCACAGATATAAATAATGATAAACTAAATGGACATAACTCATCTATAGTGAGGGGAGTTCAGCTATGAATCTATAGTGGAATTATTCATAGTTAGATAATAAGTAATTAACTGATTATGTGTGTCGCAACTAGATTTTCGCGACGCGGAGTGACCACATCAGTTTACGAGGGTCTTTTAGAAATAAGTTTGAGAGTCGCCACCAACCATAGTAAAGGTGTGATTGGTCACCTAAATTAATAATTAAAATGGTTTGCGAAAATATATAATTTGGGTTCGGAGGTCGGTTGTGTGTAGGGAAGGTATTAGCACCCTACAACACCCGTAAAAACGGTGGCCAAATTTACTTCATGTTATCTTATATATTTTTGAAAAATTGGTCCTTTAATTAATTTATTTTTAAATTGATTTAATTTATTTTTAAATAAATGTCTCATTCAACCTTTTCTTGACTCTAAAAATAGAGCAAGTTTAAAGAGTAAAATGAGTGGAGCTATTATCAATTAATTGAATTAATAACGGTAAAAAATAATAATAATGATGATGATGATAATAATAATAATAATAATAATAATAATAATAATAAAAATGATAATAATTATAAATAATAATAATAATAATAATAATAATAATAATAATAATAATAATAATAGTAATAGAAATATAATAATAATAATAATGATGATAACGATGATAATAATAATATTTTATTTAAAAAAAATTCTTATTCCTCAAGAAATTGAGAAGTTTGACGTTCTCAAATCCGTCATAGGATTGTTATTTAAAATTTATTTAAAAATATATATTATAATAAGGAAGAGATTTTATTGGCGAATGAGGGAACCAAGTTCCACAAATACGCCTTAAGTGATCCTTAAACCATTTTTAGTTTGATAAATTATTTTGTAAATCATATAATTTTTATAAAAGACTTATTTTTATTTATATTAAAAAGAAAATAATATTTTTTTAAATATATTATTGAGAAATAGTTATTTTATTATTGATAATTAGAGTTAAAAATAATATTTTGATGATAATTATGAAAGTAAAATAATAATAATAATGATGATAATAATAATAAATATTAAAATAACAAATAAATCACATGTCCTTGGTGGGAGTTGATCTATGAACATCAAAGAAGAGGAGAGGGAAGCATTCCACTAATCCAACTTCATATAATTTGATACATGTATTTTAATTATTATTAACATATCACTAGATATGATTTTTGTAAATTTAATATAATTATTCCATTATTGATTAGGTGAAGTTAGTAATTAATAATGATAAAAATATTAAGAGTAATGGTAATAATATAAAATAAATAGTAATGGTAATAATACAAGAAAAGAATATAAGTTAGCAAAAGTATAATTTTTTATTTTAACAATTTTTCATAATATGTTTTGTATTCAAATGATAATAATAATTGTTTAAATTTTTAATTAAAATAAAAGAAAGGAGGGGAAAATTTATTATGATGAGTTTTGAACTCAAAATATGGAAGAGAATAAAATAAGATCTAACCATTATTGTTGTTGTTGCTTCTTTTCTTCATGAAAATTCTTTTCTTCCCCTCACTCTTTCTTTATCACTCAAGCTCTCACTTGGTGAATTTTTGGATGAATTTCCATGAAGGGGAGAGCCCCTATTTATAGTAAAAGTTACTTGGTCATCAAGTTCAAATCAAGGGTCTAGATTTGAACTTGTTAACCAAGTGAAATCAACGGTAAATTTTAGATCCAAATGTAAGATGATGGATAAGGTTGAGAAGAGTGGTGGAGATGTAAACACACAAGCACCACTTAAAATTCTAGAGTGTTCTTAAGTATATTTAGTTGGCTCTTTGAATTTTGAAGGATTAATTCTTTCATTTTTAATGTATATAATGACCCTTCATGAGAGGAGAAAGTATTATTGTTGTAATTTTAGAAATTTAGAAGAGAAGTAAGATTATGATTCTTGTATTTTTATTGATTAATTATAAAATTATTGGGTTAATAAAGTACAAAATTTAATTTTTATTTATTTATTTATGGTCTAAATATGTAAGTTAGAATAATTATGGCAATAAAGTAATCACTCATTTTGATTAATTTTGATAAAAATTGAGAAACATTGAAATTGAATTATAAATAATTTTTTGTAATTATGGTTTGTTTTTATTTAAATTGGGAGATAAAATATTATAACTATTAATCATGAATCAATTTATCATTTTTATTATTATTATTTAACAAAATAATAGGTTAAATATAAGGTATAAAATTAGGCTTTAATTTTATTTAATCATAAATTTTAATATTTGAGTTTTTATTTTGATTAATTAAAAATGATGATTAATATAAACTAAAGTAAAATATCAAATTAATTTTTAGGATAAAAATACCCTTTTATTATTATTTATTATGATATCAAATTAATTAGGGTGGTTTTGAAAACCACAATTAATTTAGGGGACCACAAATCTATGGGTTTTAAACTGAAGTGAATTGTAATAATTCATTTCAGTTTAGTTTATGCTATAAACTTTTACATTTTATTATGATTTTAAATGAAATTAAATAATTTGTTAAAATAAATATTTTAATTAAATAGGCCGGACCAAATACGGTGTCTACAATGTGTTAATCACTTAATTGACTAATTATTAAGCCCATGATCTATAGGTCCATCGGGTCCCTATGCTAGCCCAAATATCGTAGTCGCGAAATCAAGTAGAAGAAATGGAAATTTTAAGTAAAGTGAATTACTTAAAATAGGCAATATTAATTGTTTAAATATTGAGTATATTTAAATGGTAATTAATATAAACATTATTAATTGTTTAAATAATGAGTTTATTTAAACATGAAATTAATAATGAAATATTATTAATTATACATTATTAATTATTTAAATATTGAGTATATTTAAATGGTAATTAATAATTTGAAATTAATTAACAATTATTAATTGTTTAAATAATTATATTTAAACTGAAATTAATAATTAAAATTAATTAAATTAATAATAAAATATTGTCGATAAAATTATTAATTAAATAATGAATTTATGGAAATTAATAATTATTATATTTATTATTAATTATTTAAATAATGAAAATTATTTAAATGGAAATTAATAATTAAATATAAATTGGATAATATTTAGTCGGGAGAAAATATTAATATTATTTAAATAAAATATTTTATGTGACGACCCGTTTCCGGTAAGTTTTAAATTTTCGATAATTATTAAATTTATTTAATAATTATTAGGTTTTCTTTTAAGTAAATAGATATTTAATGATTTTCTTTTAAAGATGAATTAATTAATATCTATTCTTAAAAAAAAAAAAAAAAAAAAAAAAAGGAAAATAGGTGAAGTGGCGTTGGGAGGGGGAAGAAAAAAAAAAGAGGAGTCTTGGCAGAGAACAGAACGTACAGAGACAGAAGAAAAGGTAGGGTTTTCAATTTTTTTCTTCCCTTCTTCCTCCTATTGCCGCCGCCTCTTAGAGTGATTTAGGGACGGTTTTGATCGTCTCTTTTCTTGTTTTCCTTGTAGTGTTGATTTGATTGAAGTTTTGTTCAACTGGAAGAAGGTTTGGATTCGTTGGGGACGTTTTCCTTCGTTCTAAGACAAGGTAATGAAATCAAATTCTCTTTTAATATCAAAATTTAATCTTCCAACGAATTCAAATTTCTTCTTTATATCCATTTGAAAGACCCTTTTCTTGATTTTCTATCAAACCCTTGAACCCTAGAATCCTAAAATTTGAAAAAGGCCTTTACCGATCAAACCAATCACCAATTTAGCCTTCGAAAACACCGTTGGGACCGCCGCCGTCGACAAAAGAAACAGCCACAGCAGCAGCCCCTTTGGACTGCTGCTGGCCGACACTAGAAGGCAGCCCTTCGGGGTTGCCTTCGCGTTTTTCCGTCCCGTTGATCGATCCGAGTTGGCCTATAATTATAGATATTTGATTTTAGATATTTTGTGTAGGTTTTAAGAACCTTAGACCTTGATTTCAGGTTGTGGAATTGAGGAAAGAAGCACTTATTGAATTGTTTGCTTTTGCATTAATTGGAATTAAGGTGAGAATTTAGTTAAGCTTTGATCAGGGTCAAGTTTAATTTTCTTTTTCTTTATAAGCATGTTTTATTCTGATTTGTGTGTTTGGAGTAACTTGGGTGTTGAATTTAAGCATGAAATAAATACTTGTATGTTATGGTGAATTGGAGTTAAGGATATGAGTTTTATCGGCATGCATGCTTTTGGATAATATAAGTGATGTTACTAATGTGTTCACTAAATGTTTTGGTTTTAAAGTGATGATTACAATATTTTTAGTCACTTTTGGGTGTTTTAAGACTTAGAAAAAGCTGCTGGAATTTGACAGGGTGTAGCAGGATCAATGGAGTCTTAGGTAGAGATTAGTTCAGTCGAAGGTCTTTTCTTGAGATTTTAGGTGGGGGATTATTTTTAGATGATTCTTGGGTGTGTCTAGGTGATTTTGGGACTGATTAGAGGCCTAAAAAGCTGCTGGATATTTTTATAAAATTCCCTCACCGGTTGTCGCCGAAAAAGAAGCAAAACCGCACTAGTTTAGCTAGTTTAGCTTTTTAGGGTGGGTTTTCTTCGGGGGATCACCTTGTGAGTTAGAGATCTGTTTTTAAGCATTTTTAGACTCTTTAAATGCTGTAAATACAATGTTTTTCCAGAATTTGGAATTTTTTAGAATTAGCCATATTAAGGTCAGTTTTAGGAGGAAACGGGTTTTCTGAGCTAGAAACTGGACCTAGGCTTTGTCATGCATTCTGGTAGTGATGCATTTGTTTAAATCACATTATTCGATGCCTTAGATAATGTGGTTGTAGGTTCGCATTAAGTAGGGCCATACTTAATGAAGAATAAACCGTTAAGGGGTGAATTAGAGTTGTGCACAACTTAATTACACTTAACGGGGTAGGTTCATTCCATTTGATCAATGGGAGAGAATAAACTTGTAGGTTCGCTTGTGAGTCTTGCAAACTCACAAGAAGAATAACTCAAAGGTCGAATCGTGGTGACACGGGTTCAATACCTTGAGTGTGCGGCTCACTTTAATTGTGAATAAAGTGGAGCTAAGGCATTGGATGATAAAACTTAAAAGGATGGGATTTTCTCTAGAGTTGAGATTATGCCTTGGAAGTTGAGAGTCATTGGGAGTTGTGAGGTCGAATATGGACTCAAGGAATTTAGAAAGTTTCTCATGGCGTTGCTCTTAATTTAACTTTATTCTCACTGGGCGTAGCCTCATGATGCTACATTGTTTTTTTTTCAGGTAATAAAAAGAAGAAATCTGGCAAATGATGGGGTCGTGGGCGGTGATCGGTTGGGCTTGGATTTACAAGCCGGCTATTTTTTTATTTTATTTTTTATCTTGTTCGTGTTAGTCGAATATTGGGATTACATTTTTATTTGTTATGTTGATTTTTATGTTTAGATATTCCAAAACTTTGAATATTTGATTTGAACTGTTTTGTTTTAAACTGAGCTCAAATAAACCATTTTGATGGATTTGGATTTATGGAAATTTTTCTGAGAATATAATAAAGTTATGTTAGTTTTAACTCTAAATGAAAAGTATTAAATTTTGAGATGATGTAAATTAAGTTTCCGCTGCGTTTAGTTTATTTCCATGTTTTGGGAAATTTTGGGTTGTGACATTTTATTTAAATGGTAATTAATAAATAAATTAATTAAGTTGGACTTATTAATTTAAGAGAGAATTTCAAGCCCAATTGGATTAATGAACCCAATTGGAATTGGCCCAAAATAATTAATTAAATAAATTGTATTTATTTATTATTTTATGATGATAAAATCGGCCATGACATGTAATTTGAGGAGATAATTGTTTGAATTATATCCTAAAATAATTACATAGATTTATTTACCCAAGATAAATAAAAATAAAGAAAATAAAATAATCTCCTATTTATCCAAGGCATTTTCGAAATTGCTAGGTAAAGGAAAGAGATAATCTTTTTTCTTTTTGTATTTATCTCTATAGATTAATCCTAATGTGATTAGGATTCCTATTTTTCTATAAATAGGAGGGTTGGGTTATTCATAAATCATACAATTTAATTCCATAGAAAGTTGGAATTCTCTCTTCTTCCCTTCTCCCCCCCTTGGCCGAAATTCCCTAGTCATTATTGGGAAGAAAATATTTTTCTTCTTCCCAATTTCTTCTTAAGTTCGATCCCACAATCGGATTTCGTTTGATCGATCGGGATATAACATAGAAGATCCAGTGTTGCTGAGGATTTGATGCTGTAAAGAAACCTCCAACCGATTCTCCATTAATCAATCAATGTAAGTTCTGGTTTTAATTTTCAAAAATAAAGCATGAATCTACATGTTCTTCGTGTTTTTTATCACAAATTGCATGATATTAATAGATCCTAAATTAAGTGTTAATTTGTGTTACTAAATAAATTCCGCTAATTTAGTAAATCATCATTTCAATTGGTATCAGAGCTAATTTTAATTATCATGCAAAATTGTGAGTTTTCGAAAATTTTGGTGGGTTGCATAAAAATTGTTTTATGTATGTTTATATAAATTGTGTTATATAAATTGTGGAGGTTTGCTTATTGACTGTTTAGGTATTCTTGAGGCACTTAGGATTTTAAATTTTAGTAGAAAATTTGTAAACCCTAAATTTTAGGGTATAGGAAAAATTTGTAATTTTCCCATACCCAATGATGGCAAAATCGGCTACACCAAGGGAGGAAGAGAAGAAAACTGTTCTCCATCATTCATGATGCCCACGCCCAAGGAGAGAGATAATTCAAGATAATGGTAAGATATTTTAAGATAATTATCTTGTTATATCAAATTGAAGAAATTAAATATTTAAGATAAGGATAAAATCTTTTTAAGATTATCTCCATATTTTAAATTATGAATTTAGATTTGATATAAGATTATATGGAAATTTTTTTATTTTTCTTTCCATATAATTAAAAGATAATTATTTTAAAACAAGTAATTATGGAAATATTATGGGAGATAATATTGCCTCCATAATTACCCATGCCCACGCCTACACCATGGAGGAGAGAGAAAGTTGAAGCCTCAAGTTCTACAATGGAAGATTTAATTAAGTTGTAATTTTAATTTTCCGTTTTAGAAATAGTGCCAAGAATACCGGTCAATTTAGCTATTTATTATTTAAATTGTTTATATGTATGATATAATTGTTTTAAATAATGTTCATGCATAAAAGTATGTCATGTAGAAAATCCCACCATAGGTTGTATGATTTTATTAATTGTACATACATGCATCATGATATAATATGTGTTATTATATGCTAATGTATGTGAAGCATGCTATAATTTTATTTTATAAATGTTATTATCGAAAATTATATTCTAATTGTTTTAGAATTAAAAGGATGCTTATTTAGTTAAAATTCAAAAGTTAAATCTAGTTTAAAAGTTGAATAGAAACTAAATGAATTATTTGTAATATGGAATTATAGTTTAAACAATTGGGCCAAAATCCATATAAGATAAACAAATAGATACTTTTAATTAAGGGTTAATTAAAAATTAATAATTGAGATTAATTGAATTGAATGGATCTCTGGCGAGAAAGCTCTACCCAAGCGATGAGGTTTCATAAAGTTCCCCCAACACGGAGCGCCTCTAACTGGGAGCGATCTGGGAGAAAAGTTCAAATTAATAAATCAAAATTATTAAGACGACGCATAATGTGATTAGTTTAAATTAGGAATACTTGAACAATCACAATTATAAAATTAATCTAACCAATTTAAGAGTTAAAGTTGATTAGGTTAATTAAAACTTGGATTAATAAATTAGCCTGAATTAGTCTAAGTTATGAAACCCTAAACTCAAAATATTAAGTGGGAGAAGGAAACATGTCAATGTATCCTATGGTCTCCACTAATGGGCTCGAAACGTGAGATTTATACATGGCCTCTGTAACACTGCTACAGGTGTTCATTCCCATAGGAAGGTTTATTGTATAAATCAATATCAAGTTGGGTCTCCCGAAAGGGATAAAGAATTTTAAATGAGATTGATTGAAGACTGAATCTACACTTCGTAAACACTCTTCAATTTTATTTAAAAGACTAAATTAGTGGGTCACACTTAAAAGAAATTTGATAAATTTTGTTATCAAAACTCTGGACCAAATACACGGTAAACAATGACATAGGAATATGAGTTATTCTGGAGTTGTCAATTGTTCGAGTGGCATCTCGTTTTAATGATGGTAACTTACCTATCATTCGACGGCACTACACTGGTATCATTAAAATATCGTGACATAGTAACATGTTTTAGGGCTTTTCTGTTCATTAATATGTTCGCATTCATGCATCATATTTAATTATATGTCAAAACTTTGAGTATTTGAATGTTGAATGCATGTTGGATTACTAAGATAAGGTTTATTTAAATTTCAGTAATATAGCATCTGCTTTAGTCACTATATTTGGAAATAACAAACCGAACGATGAGAACTATGTTTCCTAGAAAAGGAAATGAATAATTTAAGTAAAATAGTTTACTTAAATAAACTGAAAATATTAATTATTTAAATGATGAGTTTATTTAAATGGAAATTAATATCATTGTTATTAATTATTTAAATAATGTGTTTATTTAAATGGTAATTAATAATAAAATATTATTGATAAATAATTATTAATTATTTAGGTAATGTGTTTACCTGAATGGAAATTAATAATTAACATTTATTATTAATTTTAAATAATAGTGATTATTTAAAAGGATAGTAGTAAATAACATATTTATTATTAATTTAAATAATGTCGATTATTTAACTAGAAAATAATAAATATTTATTAATAATATAAAAAATTGGAATATGATATTTTATTTGAATAATTGATTTATTGAAATAAATATCAAGAGTTAATAAATAAGATTTATTAATAAGGAAGAATCTATAATTGAATTAATGAATTCAATGGATTTTGGTTCAAATTATTTGAATAATTTATATACCAAAATCGACACATATATGATATTTTAGGAAATAATTGTTGAATTATTTTGTCTAAAATAAATATATAAAAGAATGTTTAACCAATGACAAAGTAAACAAAGAAAAAAATTAGTTTTTTCTTATTGATTTTATGCACATAAAATCGGCACGTAAGATAAATAAAGAATAAAATTTGGCATTTATCTTGTATTTATTTTGATAGTATTTCCTAATTCGATTGGAAAACTGTTTTGCGTATAAATACAAACGTCTTGGTTGTTCATTCAAAAACTTCTAATTTCAATTCTCGAAATTGAAAACTCTTATTCTTCCTATTTTTCCTCATTTTCGATTTACTATAGTCTAAATGGAAGAAAAATATTTTTCTTCCCAAACCATAGTTTTCTAATTTAGTTTAGTTATCAATTTGTTTTTTTATTTTGAAATATGTAATAACTATTGGTTCTCATTTCGTATGAACCAAGTATGGGAATATTTTAAATAAGAGTTATTTAGGTAGATATTCCTTTACAATTATATTACAAAGTTCCAAAGTGTGATTGGATGGTTATTCAAAATACTTAGTATAAAACAAATAAATTCCAAATCCAAATTCTAAACTCCGGTATATCTAAATGAGTTATAAGGTTTAAAAATGTTTAAATACTTAAGTCTAAAATTACTTAAATAAGGTAGAGAGATTAATCTCTTAAAGATGGTTCTCAAGGAGTTTGAGATGATAACCATATTAATCCACGAACTTATGGGATAAGTAAAATCGAATATCTTTTGATTTATCAAAGATAACTAGACTTAAACATCACTAAAGTTGGACATTTAGAAGTTAGAACTTAAGTGATAAGTAAACATTAAATCGATTTCTTATATTCCAAACATTCAGTTATTTAAAAAGGATGTTTTAAAGGTAATAACTGATATGAAATAAACAAAACAGAAATCAGAAAGTAATAATTAGTGAATAATTGAACTCACAAATTATTAAAGAAAAGCTCAGTAAATCAGTGATACTGAAGGCTTTAAACCTTACTTAAGATATAAAAGAATTACAATGATTTTATTTCACAATAAAAACAAGTAGTTATTTAAAAGTTTAAATTGTTAAACTACTTGTAGAACTTTATTTGAGTGGGAGCGTCATAACACGAACCAAACGGATTTTAGAAGTCCAAGTGAAACTCATTGACTTCAAAATCAATGAATAAAGTTCAAAATAAGTGAAATAAAAATGACATGAATTTTCAATAGTTGAGTTGAAAAGGGTCACTTATACTTATACATTATTTTTGGAAATAATAAGAAGTATAGAATTGTAATCATTAAACGAATGAAAGTAATGGAGAATTACTTTGTAGTGGGAGCTTAAGAATTTCGAGAATCCTAGAACCAATGTGACTAAAATAAAATTTACAAATAGTATGTTAGTGCACATAGATAAAATGAGAGATTTTATGAGTTGCACGGGATCAAATTTGAACATGGATTTACTTCCATATAAGAATTTGACAAAAGACCTTTGCGAATTAAACATCAGATGAGTTAAGTATAAGTAAAATGAGTTTTTACTAACTAAACTCTAGATTCGCATAATTACTAAGTCGTTAGTAAATGAAAGGTGGTTAAACATGATGGTTTCAAATCAATAATAGAGTTTATTTTATGGCGATAAAATATGGAATCTATTACACTTAATGAAACTAACATCAGACAAAAGAAATACATACTAAACAGATGAAAACGTTACTGATAAAGTATTAAAATAACTACCATGGCTAAATAGTTGATAGTCATCCAGTTTGACTGGAATTACAAGTCAAATCTCCAAAGATCTAGGACAAGTGGGAGATTGTTAGGAATGGTGTCCTAGAACTTGTAATTATTAAATAATAATAATTTATTAAGAATAAATTAAATAAATAAACATAAGTTCTTTATATTATCTAGATTGATTCAATTAATGATATTAGGAATACATGGAAATATATTAATATCAAACATTCAAATAGTAAAACCTAAATTACTCTTATGAAATCACGACTTAGTATGTGAGTCATACGAGAGGATTAAAGTCGAGATGAGTAACTTAAACGTGTCTACAGTAAACTGATAACGTTTGGGAACCTTATCCTGGTAACACTGTTGATAGCGAATTTTGTTTATAGACAAATGATCTAATCCTGATCATTCATGTGGGAGACATGAAATGGAAGTATCATATGCAATGTTGATTGTATAAGACAGGACCACGATGTTCGATCAAATTTCTCATTAGTACCGATTTACAGAAATAATCGAATATCAAACTAAGTTTATCAACCGGTGATAGATCTTAATCCTGAGTGAAATGCGGACTCCTATTTGTGGAGTTATGTTCTTTGATTCACATAGTTGAGAGCGATCTGTAAGAACGCTCAATACACTCTGTTTTGGGAACATGACTAGATAAGTAGCTGGGAACTCATTTTCACGAGATGGAATTCATAACTTTCCTATAAATTAACGGTATCGGTTCGATACCTAAACATTTTAGGAACTTTAGGAAACTCCCTTGATGTATCGATTCGAGACATGAACAAGTGACGTCACGACTTCTATTGATCACGAAGTATCTTATCTCTAGTTCGACTAAAGATAAAGTTCATTGTAGAATCAGCGGGAACACAAGGATAAAGCGGTAATTACAGGGGCAAAACGGTAAATTTATCCTCCTGTAATTATGAGGGTTCCACGTGAAGATATATCACAGATATAAATAATGATAAACTAAATGGACATAACTCATCTATAGTGAGGGGAGTTCAGCTATGAATCTATAGTGGAATTATTCATAGTTAGATAATAAGTAATTAACTGATTATGTGTTAATCACTTAATTGACTAATTATTAAGCCCATGATCTATAGGTCCATCGGGTCCCTATACTAGCCCAAATATTGTAGTCGCGAAATCAAGTAGAAGAAATGGAAATTTTAAGTAAAGTGAATTACTTAAAATAGGCAATATTAATTGTTTAAATATTGAGTATATTTAAATGGTAATTAATATAAACATTATTAATTGTTTAAATAATGAGTTTATTTAAACATGAAATTAATAATGAAATATTATTAATTATACATTATTAATTATTTAAATATTGAGTATATTTAAATGGTAATTGATAATTTGAAATTAATTAACAATTATTAATTGTTTAAATAATTATATTTAAACGGAAATTAATTAAATTAATAATAAAATATTGTCGATAAAATTATTAATTAAATAATGAATTTATGGAAATTAATAATTATTATATTTATTATTAATTATTTAAATAATGAAAATCATTTAAATGGAAATTAATAATTAAATATAAATTGGATAATATTTAGTCGGGAGAAAATATTAATATTATTTAAATAAAATATTTTATTTAAATGGTAATTAATAAATAAATTAATTAAGTTGGACTTATTAATTTAAGAGAGAATTTCAAGCCCAATTGGATTAATGAACCCAATTGGAATTGGCCCAAAATAATTAATTAAATAAATTGTATTTATTTATTATTTTATGATGATAAAATCGGCCATGACATGTAATTTGAGGAGATAATTGTTTGAATTATATCCTAAAATAATTACATAGATTTATATTTACCCAAGATAAATAAAAATAAAGAAAATAAAATAATCTCCTATTTATCCAAGGCATTTTCGAAATTGCTAGGTAAAGGAAAGAGATAATCTTTTTTCTTTTTGTATTTATCTCTATAGATTAATCCTAATGTGATTAGGATTCCTATTTTTCTATAAATAGGAGGGTTGGGTTATTCATAAATCATACAATTTAATTCCATAGAAAGTTGGAATTCTCTCTTCTTCCCTTCTCCCCCCTTGGCCGAAATTCCCTAGTCATTATTGGGAAGAAAATATTTTTCTTCTTCCCAATTTCTTCTTAAGTTCGATCCCACAATCGGATTTCGTTTGATCGATCGGGATATAGCATAGAAGATCCGGTGTTGCTGAGGATTTGATGCTGTAAAGAAACCTCCAACCGATTCTCCATTAATCAATCAATGTAAGATCCGGTGTTGCTGAGGATTTTATCACAAATTGCATGATATTAATAGGTCCTAAATTAAGTGTTAATTTGTGTTACTAAATAAATTCCGCTAATTTAGTAAATCATCCTTTCACAGCAGACTCATATCCTTGTGACAAATTTACAGAATCATCATATTCTTGCTTGTCTTCCAGTTTTCCCTTTCCTTTTCTCAACTCAGGGCAATTTCTCTTTATGTGTCCTTCTTTGTTGTAGCCATAACATTTTCTTGTTTCCTTTCTATTTCTGGATTTTGATCTTGATTTCCCCCTATTGTTCTTCCATTGTTTCTTATCTTCCCTTCCTCTAGAGAAGAGTGCTTCATCAGTTTTTCTGTCCACCTTAAGTTCTAATTCCTTGGATCTTAGATCATCAATCACCAACTCCAGATCTAAGCTATCTCTGCCATACTTGATGGCTGCTTTTACATAATTATACAAGTTTGGTAATGCATTTAGAAGAATGATTGCCTGATTCTCCGAATCAACTTTCTCACCAATATTTGACAAATCAAGAGTTATCTTTACAAAGTCATCAAGATTCTCCTCCATTGATTTGCTAGTGTTGATTTCAAATCCAAACAATCTTTTTTTCAGCAAT
This sequence comes from Gynostemma pentaphyllum, assembly GCA_028015215.1. Taxonomy (NCBI): domain Eukaryota; kingdom Viridiplantae; phylum Streptophyta; class Magnoliopsida; order Cucurbitales; family Cucurbitaceae; genus Gynostemma; species Gynostemma pentaphyllum. The sequence continues at coordinate 57,893,500 of CM051351.1, read as the reverse complement.
ATTTTGTTAGGCAAGGATTTCACTATATACAACTTATCTAGTTTCTGCCATAAACCTAGAGCAGTATCTTCCTCACTTACAAGCCTAAGTACATTATCAGATAAGTGTAGAGTGATTAAGCTATGAGCAATTTCGTTCCACTCACCTTTTTGCTCAACTGAAATATTTCCAGGAATGTTTAGTGGATCTCCAATAGCTTTAGCAACCTTTTGATGAATCAGCATAGCTTTCATCTTCCTCTTCCATATACTAAAGTCTCTGTGGCCATCAAATCGATCTACCTCGACTTTCGCAGACATTTCTGGATTCCTTGAAGCTTCACTTCATATTTCAGTTCTTCACAGACAGCAGCAGCTACGGAGTTTATCAAGATTTGCTCAATTCCAAGCTCTGATACCAATTGTGAACTTAATTCCAGAAAACCTAAACTAAAGCTCCAAGAAACAATCACTTTAACAACAGCAACCTGCAAATCAAAGAAATAAATAGAAAACAGAGCATAGAGAAGAAGACATAAGTGATTTACGTGGTTCGGCAATTTGCCTAGTCCACGGGAGAATCAGAGGATTCTTAGAGGTTCTCATTCAATTCTATGATCATCAAGCTATTACAATGGAGAAACAAGATTATATATAGAGAGATAGATATTCTGGAATCTTCTTCTTTCACAGTAAAGTCGTGAAGCAGCTGAAGCCAACGGCTCTCTCTCTTTCTGTTATTCTCTAATCATCACTGCCTTATTATACCCAATCATATGAGGACAGCTGGCATTAGAAGAATCTACAATCTCAACATTACGTAAATCTATTATTATTCATTTTCATTTTTCTATCCTTCTTCTTGGATTCATTTTATTCGGTTGGTATTTTGTTTTTTCTTCTGATCTTCGTTTTTGGTTTTTTCTTTTATAAATTTTCATTTTGTTTTTCTTTCCCATGTGTGGATTTTGATTTGTTGAAGTCAAGTTCGGTGGCATAAAAAAGAATAAAGTCTGAAAGTCATTATGTTCTTAAAGGGTTATAAGAAAAATCAAAAGATTATGTATAATAATATGTGCAAGATTGATACAGTATGTACACATCAAATGTGCAAAAAGATTGTCTGGGTCTCGTTCATACAACCATTTTGAGAATTCGGTACATTATTAACGATTGGTACGATATCTATAGTTTGAGGAGTTTTGGTTGATGTTTTATTTTTATTTTGTATAGTATAGTATATAAATAAACAGTATATATTAATATGTACTTTTCATTACTTGCTTTTTCACTTGTATTTTTGGTACCGATTTAAGAATCGTTTTCTAGAAAAGTTTGTTCATTTTTAATCATTGATGATCTTTGTTTAAAATGTTTTTACTTTTCCAAATTTTCAAACATTTAAATTTTTAAAACATTATATACGTAAAAAAAAAAAATCTAAAGTTTGTACCTTTTTGAAATGTTGTTTTCCCCGTACTTGATTTCCTTTCGAGCCGTTCTCCTTCTACATTTTTTGCATTCGATCCGAATCTAATGTATATTTATTGAGGAATGCATATTAATTTTCCAAATGTTTGGTTCTTACCACGATTCTTTTCTCAAACATGTGCTTCGTATATGTTTTAATGGGGCTCTCGTTTTTGTGATACCTCCATTTGTAATGGGTATTAAATGTCTTCGACATTGTCGATATGTCTCTAAAATGGAGGTTCGACTTTTTAAATGGGGATAAACAATATCTTCGATATTTTCATCCGAAGTACTACTAACCTATCGTTGATCACTCTCTTTCTTTTATTCTTTTTTACTTTTTATTTTAATCATTCTTTCTATTTAATTTATTACTAAGTTCATTCTCTCTTTAATTTTTCTAAAACGTTTAATTTATTCTTTATATCTCTCTTTAATCTATTGATTTTTATTATTTTATCGATGTTAAATATCATTTATGAGTGCATAATTTACTTATATGATTAATTATGACTTATTTAAACAGTAGTTCAATTTTCATTGATTAATTTTAAGTATTCATTTAAGTTTTATTCGTTTTCATTATTTTATACCAATATCCATCGACATCGATATATCCATCGACATATCCGTAAATTTGAAGCTCGATATTTCTATCGACATCGACTTTTAATAGCTTCTAATGATATCTCTCTCATCAATCAGGATCACTTTGATTCTCGTGTTTTCCTTTTCTGTTTCATTTAATGTTTTCTTTTTTCTGCTACCGAATTCAGAACTATTAAGAGTATATAGGTAATACATCATAAGAATTTGTCTCAAATAGCATAAATCTGCATACTAATTACTAAAATGTCAGAACTTTTTAAAAATTACTCAAATAGCATAACTATAATTCAATAAATTATTGAACTATAATTCAATTAATTATTGAACTATTTTTCATAGGTATTTTTTAATGAATTTGTTTGTTTTTTGGTTTTTTAGGTTCAAGTTCAATAATTTATTGAACTATTTGATCATTTTTTATTATTATTTTCAATGAATTTGTTAATATTTTTAATTTTTTAGTTCAATAAATTATTGTACTAAAATTATGTTATTTGAGTAATTTCTGTAGTTCAATAAATTATTGAACTAAAATTATGCTATTTGAATAATTTTTGAAAAGTTCTCACATTTCAGTAATTAGTATGTAAAAATATGTTATTTTAATAATTGTCTCATAAATCATTGCCTCTCCCCTCCCTAGAAGCACGCGTAGACCAGATTCTGTAAGTGATTTTATGATGGGCCAAATTATATTGTTTTTTTCAAAATTGGGGCTACATACGTAGTGAGCCATATAGATAAATGCATTTTTATTTCAAAACTTTTTGGGTTCTACCATATGATGACGACACCAGGTATGAACAAGATGGGCTTTTTTGAGCCTAGTTGTGGCCCATAGGCAAAACCGAGTTTTTTTTTAATCTGTTTTGACGAATAGGCTATTCGGTTTCAGATGGTAAAATTTTCATCCTTTTTTAATCGGTTCAGTATCGGTTTTGTCTAAAGTGACCTAAATCGAGTAGACAATACCCGTTTTTAGAAGAGATTCCAGATTAATTATTATCAATGCTCTAAAAAATTTGTCTTCATTCACTTGAACAGCCTATGCGTCAAAACCGCAATCAAATGGAAACCGACTTAGGGTCCGTTTGGTATAATTTTCCCTAAAAACGTTTTGAGATAAATATTTTAAAAGAAATACTAATTAACTGTTCCATCTAAAACACGTGAAATAATTGTTTATAAACATTTTTGGAATAATCAAAAATCAAGTATTTTCTTCAAAAACAATTTTTAATATACTCAAGTGTTTTTAGATGAAACACTAATTAATATTTATTCTAAAAAGTTTCACTCAAAATATTTTTAAGAAAAGTTATACCAAACGGACTCTTAGTGTCGGTTTGTTTTTTAACGTATAGGCTATTCAGTTTCAAATAGTAAAATTTCCATCTTTTTTTTAATCGATTCAGTGTCACTTTTATCTGAAGTGACATAAATCGAGTCTGACAATACCCATTTTTAAAAGAGTATCCAAATTAATTATTATCAGTGCTCTAAAAAGTTTGTCTTCATTTACACTTGGTGTTTGGATAATCTATTGATGAATTATTGAACTTCCTGTCCTTGTCTAGATGAAGTTATTTATATGAGAGTGATATGTAGACATGATGGGATTAGTATTGTTTTGTAGGTAATATGAAGTTTTTGAATCTTCTGGGTCTGAAAACACCATAACTTGATTTTGATTGTGATAAAAATCTTAAAGATATTTCTATACGGCGGTTGGTTTTTCGTTTTTTTGAGTTTCTAAAGATTGAGATTAGATAAAGAGATTTCAATCTACACTCTTTTGAAGGATAGTCTTGATTTGTGGTTTTTATATCATTAGACCACTTTTTTCATAATTAAAATTTTTAAAGATGATTTTTTTTTAATTATTCTGTTAAAAAATATCTATTGTTGAGTAGGGATAGTAAGGTGGCGAGGTCAGGGATGTCATTCTCATCCGTTAGCCTGTGGGGATTTTAAATCCACATACCCTACCATATCTTCTAATCAAAGAATCGGAACGGGTTCGGGGATAGGGTTTCTGGCGAGAAAAATTCTCTTTTTTTTATATTTTAATTCTTATTTAAAAAGAAATATAAAAAAAAATATTTTTTTTTCTTTGAGATTATAATTTTTAAAAATGGGATGTGCTGCTCCACGACGGAGGATACACTCATCATGGAAAGATGGAAAAAAAAACTCCTATGAAATACATTAGCTACTACTCTTTGTGTTAATTTTATAATTTAAAAAAAAAAGTTCATAAGTTTATATTTTAATAAAATCATGTTTTTTTTTAATATGATTTGGAATAAAATATTAAAGAGGCCAAGTTTTTAACTTTATGAAAATTATAACCAAGTTTCATGGATCAAAAGTGTTTAACTTTTTCTTAAAGTTAAAGATATCACTTCCATGATTATTTTTTAATTTTAAGAACTAAATTGAATTGTTGTAAACTTTGGTAATATATATAGTTCAAAAAAATACGATATAAAATAAAGTATAGATTTAAATAATTCTATACCAAGTAAAATACGATATGTTTTTTATTTAACGAGTTCAAATTAACTCACTTCAATCCAAAATAATTATGAAAGAAACCACAAACGCATCAGCCAAATGTTCTTTTTAATATTGAAAATCCCAATTGATTAAGCAATTAAAAAAATGTTCAAAATAATTGAGCACAAACTAATCCAAAAAACTTATTAATTCTAACACTTTGGTAATAATATCATGTCATTTAAATTACCATTGATAATGAATTAACATATTTAGATTCTACTCAGGATTTTGTTGATCTCGATTTTCTTTCTATATAAATATATATTTGAGGGAAATAATTGAAATTCTATTTTGATAGAGGAAATACAACTACATCTTATCAATGATAACTCCACAACATTCTTAATTCTATTCTATCTTTCGATTTTTTTTAAAGGACTAATTGAATCCACATAATCTTTTAATCTAATGACTATATACTAGACTAACATGTCATTCTTTTCAAGCAAATTTCAATGGTTAGTAAAATTTAATGCACTATTCATAAATATAATATTTATAAATATATCAATGTTTTTTTAAAACTATATGTGAATATAGTAAATTTTATGTGTATCAATTAATGATTAATATTTATTACTGCTAAGATTGATTGACACGCTAAATATAAATCAATTATTCTAACGTTAAATAATTATTATATGTCAGTGCTGTGAATTAGTGATTAACTTATTTAAAAATATGTAAATCAATATTAATAACTGAATGATACCTTAAAAGTTAAAATTTACCATAATTGTAAATTAAAAAAAAAATACTATGATTGTAATCAATGTTTTAAAATATAATTTTACTAAAATTGCAATTATTTTTTTTTCTTTATATAATTTTTTATAGATATTATAGAAAGGGAGTTCTAAATAATGCCATTATATAAAGATTGATATTTCCAAAATAAATTAAAAATTTTAAAAATGACATTTTTAAGTCCACCCATCTTAATAAAAAAATATCATTTTAAAAATATTTTAAAATATTTGATATTTTAAAAATTCCTCATAAAAATATGTCATTTATTGAAAAATTTCTTATATAAAATTGGGGTGACTCCTTGATTTTTTTAAAATATTACTTTACGAAAAATCAAATTAAATAATCTCCGTCTTGAGCCATCATTGTTATGAGGACTATTAAAGAAAATTAGAAAACGAAATGTTAAATTGATAAATTGTTGATAATAACATCTAATGGCGGCTTTCTTGAACTATTAAATCAGAATTCAAAGAAAAAGCTATTTATAATGGCACAAGTTGTAATTTCATTTAACTTTGAGCCTTTGACTGTTCTTTTCCACAATCGGATAAAATCAGAGGGCGATGCTCTAATTCCACGTCGAAAAAGCAAAAATATTAAAAATAAAATAAAACTCCGTCACGTGAGTTGGCAGATTCTAACAGTGTGTCTTACTACTGTTGTTTAATGCCACCTGTTCTGTAACGCCGTCCCATTCTCCAGGAGGGGTCCGTTATCTTCCTCTCTGCCCATACTCGTTTCACGAGAGAGAGAATAATATTTTTTTTAAACTATTTTAATTTTTGTTTTTGTTAAATTAATATTATATTTGATGTTTTTTAAATTATGTCAAATTTTAAATTTTTATACTTTAATTAAACCTCAATAAGTCCGTATATTCTTATCTTTACCATTCTCAAGTTTATTAACCTCTTATAAATGTTAATTCTCAATTGAAATAAATATTATTTAGGGTAAAATATAAATCACACTCCTATATGGGGTGTTTGGTGCATGAGAATGGGAATAAGATGCATGAGAATGAGATGTCTGGGAATAGAAAGTCTGTATTTGATATATAGAAATGGGAATAGAAAAAATGGTTTGATTTTTTTATTTAATTAACTTTTTATATTTTTAAAAATTAAATAATGATGTAAACATAAATTAAAATTTACAATAATATTTTACTTAAAAAATAACTTTATAATAAATTTAAAAATAATTTTTTTAATTAAAAAATAAATAACTTAAATAAACTAAATTTAATATTTAATATTTATTGATGGTGGGTTTAGGATGTCAATGCAAATAGTAATTTTTAGATTGAGAAGCCTGTGAATGTGATTCACAAACCCACAACTAAACACCCTTTGGACTTAGAGGGCGTCTGATATACCCACATCAGAATCAAATGCCTGAGAATTAGATGTCTGAGAATAAATAGTATGTGAATATGATGTCTGTGTTTGGAGGGTGCTGAAATGGGATTCAAATATCTGTGAATATTATGATTGTGTTTGAAGAGTGCCGGAATAGATTTGGATTCATGGGAATATGATTTGTTTAATAGAATTTGTTTTTTTTTATTTAATTATTGTCTAAAATTTAATAAAAAATTGAAAAATTAATTAATGATATTATATATAACTAAATTAAGATTATCAACTATATTTTATTTATAAGTTTGGATTTTTTTTAATTTCCTTTTTAAGTATTATTTCATTAAATCAAATAAAATAAAATTGATGAATTATATAGGAACTGATTTCTTAAAATATTTTTTTTATTAAAAAAAAGATTTTTTTTTAATTTTTAAAAATGTATATCTTTTAATTTAAATTACGGAGGAAAGAGCCACAAAATTGGAGGGGATTTAAGGCAGGATTGGATAAGAATTGGATGGGAATAAATGTCTTTCAAATATTATTCCTAGGTTGAACCAAACCATGGATAGAGTTTTAAAAATCAATTCTCATGGTCAATGCCTGCATACCAAACACCCCTTATAATTTCAAAATCATGCAATTTAAGCCAACCCCACTAACGCTACCAAGTTCTTTTAATCATAATTTCTTCGTTTGAAATCTGATTTGAATGTTTCAAGATTTATTGAAATCCTCATTTCAATCTCTACGTTATAGTCACTTCAAAACTTATAAATCAATAATAAATAAAAAAGTTATTATTATCAAGATATTAGGTATGATTGAAGTCATAAATCCTTTTATTTACCAATAATTTAGAAATTTTAAAACAAACATTACATAGATATTGAAACAAGAATTTTAAAACATCTTAAATCATCTAAATCGGAGTTCAAACGAAAAAATTATGACTAACAGAAATTGACAATATTAGTAGGGAGTCGTCAAATTGTATAATTTTAAAACAATGAGGATATAATTATCATTTTTAAACTACAGAAAGTGTATTTATATTTAATCAAAATCATCGAGATATTATTTACATTTTTCCGGATTATTTACTAATGGTTATGAGATTAACGGAAGGTCTTCAAAAAAAAACGGTAAGGTCTAATTAAATTATTGAAGCTAAGAGGTCGTTCATTTGATGGGTACGTTCGTGTGGCCATCATCTCATGTTCTTTTGTAGCTTTTTAGGATAGTCGGACATATGTAAAAGTTGCCCATCAAATGGGTATTTATTATTTAAGATGTTTTTTATTCCCATCAAAATTAATGGAATTTTAAACATTCTGTTAGATTTTAGAGGAATATTTACTTATTTATCCCCAATCTAATATTTAATCTATAAACTAATTATTATATCAAATATTTTAGTATGGATTTTATTTATATTTCTTAAAAAAATACTACTTGGATATTTTTTTTAATTTAATTTTCAATTATGTTTTCTTAAAAATTATTAAAATTTTCTACTAAAAATTGATAAGTTAAATAAGTACTAAAATATTTTAATTTAATTCATTTTACCTTAATGACAATGTACAATTTTTTTATTATACTCCAAAGATTTATATAAACATATCTCATAAAAGAAATTATATAATCTATATATTTAGATGTCAGTCATCTTGATTCTTAGTGGCCGTTCATTTTCGGTTATCTCAGAAATGTAAGATTACAATGTTCATTTTACAATAATTAGAAATGAGAATCGCATGGGTATGAAAGATTACAGTGTTTGTTATGTTGTATTTAACGTTAGGAATGTAATGAAATTAACAATTCTTCCAATAATACACTTTTTATGTTTATTATTAATAAATTCTATGTATTAATTTAATTAACATTTATTTTGATACATTAATGTACACAACCTATTTTAATAATTCAATTAGTTTATAACTTATTTATTTAAATATTTAATTAACATTTAAATTCATATATTTAATTCTATAGGAATGAATTTATTAAAATATCAATAATTAGTGTAACGAAAAAAGTATTTATGTTTATAAATTTAGTTCATTATGAGAAAATAATTTTTCTTATGTTATTAATTCTTTGTAAAAATGGAAATAACTTTTTATAATATTAAAGGGTAAAAAGGTAAAAAACACAATACAATCGTAATGTAATCTCAAAAACTCATTCTAATGTAATAATTTAAAGAAATAATTTATCAAATTATCTTTTTAGAAATGATCCAAAATATAGTATATTATAAAGATATATTATGATGTTATTAATTATAACAACTTTCATATTTTAAGAGGTTTAAAATTTAAATGAGTTGGTTGTCTTTAAATTTGAACTTTCAATTTAAAATCAGTTATTTAAATATATTAAATAAGAAGCTATCTAAGTAATTTTTAGGGTTCTTACGCATACATTTGAAAAAAAAGTCTAATATTTATAAAAATAACAATAAAAAAATTATTTGTAAAAATAGCTAAAATTCAAATTCGAGCCTAAAATATTATAAAATTACCATCACATGTTTAGGTAATCACTGATTTACTATATCAGTATATTTCGTGCATGTAATAACTAATTATCTGATAAGTTATCGGCTAATTACCATTTCAAGGTTAGTTTTCTATATATTAAACAAATTTCCAATCACGTGCGATGACGTCACAGGGTCCCACAAGCATGACTTTTCCCGTCACGCGAGGGTCCCACGTTAAATCATAATCGATCTTATCCAGAACACGTGCCCTTGAATCTACAGACCACGTCTCCAATCTGAATCCAACGGTCCAGATCACTTAATCTTGTATCAGACTCTCTCTCTCTCTTTTCCTTCCTTAAATTCCCGCCGTCACCGCTTCCTTTTATCGGAACGAGGATTTTGCTCTGAAGAAGAAGAAGTAAACCCGGTCGGATCGGTTTTTTTTTACATATGGACCTACTGGACCAGCTGTGGGACGATACCTTGGCCGGACCTAAACCGGATAACGGCTTGAGTAAGCTTCGGAAACATGCCACGTTTAGCTCTCGATCGAGTTCTGGCAAGGGTAACGATCTTCTTACACGCCGGACCATTTTTTATATAACTTCATCCACCACTCCTCATTCATATATATATATATATATATTAAATAAATAACGTTCTCGTTTCTCGTTTCTTGTTTTATTTTTATTCTTAATTATTATTATTAAGATTTTATAAGTCATTGAATTACTTTTTGGGTCTATAGTATCTTAACGAGAGGTTCTGAGTTTAAACTATTTAATTGGTAAATCGATAAATGATAATAAATTATAAGTTAAAGTTATGTTGAGAAATAAAAAAATAATAATAAAAAATTATAAATTACTATGAAATTGAGGGGAAAAAAACTCGAACTTTTCACTTACCAGAAGTGAGTAGATGTCTAATCACTTAATTAGGCTCGATTTTTGAACGCTTAAAATTAATTGATAACTTTGATAATCCGTATGTTTTTCTTAAAATTATTGACTGCGGATCTTGATTTTCTTCAAGATTATTCTGATCTATTTATTGCTTTATTTGTAAATTCCTTCAATTCGTTTCAAATCCTAACGTTAAAATTGATTGATGGGAGCAGAATCGAACGCTAAAAGTTACGAGGCGACGGGGATATCGGAGGAGACGGTGAAAGTTTCAAGGAGAATCATGATCGTGAAACCGCCGGGTTATCAATTCGGTTCACCGCCGGTTTCTCCGGCCGGCTCTTCCACGCCGCCGGTCTCTCCATTTTCTGGTACTTCACTCTTGACTCTACTACTCTTATTTTTTTATGAATTTACAATAATGCCACTGGTGTTTTTTTTTTTTTGGGGGGATGAACTTTCCCGAAAAGGTGGAGGCTGAGGCTAGTTGTTGTTTTTTTTTTTTTTGTTGTTTTTGTGGATTTGTCAATTTACTAATGGATGGATAACTTCATCGTAAGCGGTGTTTTAATATTATAATTTCTCTTGTTTTTTTTATGTCTATTTGAAATGACCATCTTACCCTCATGAACGTAATAGTAAAATGCATGAGTCTATCTTTCAAAGATTACTCTCTATTGATCATAATTTAGGTTTTTTTTTTAATAGTTTCATTTTATTTCCAAACTTTTTTATCTAACATTCTGTTTCAGTTTCTTTACGTGTTAATTTATGATACTAAAGGTCTGTATAAGATAGTTTTTAAAAGTTATTTTTAGTGGTTATTAAAAACATTTGGTTCTTATATCGGACTCATCGAAACCATGTAGTTTATTAAAAAAAAAATATCATGCCAAAGCGGATCTACTTGTCCCTCCTAATGTTTTTAAAATTTTATCTTTCATATATATATGTGAAGTTAAAACTCTCATGTAAAATATATATATTTTTTAATACAGTTCATTTATTTTAGCCCCTAATTTCTCAAAATTAGTTTTATAATTTTTTTCCCCCTAAAAAATATTCTGGCTAGGCACCTGTTCCTTTTAAGTAAGATCGAATGTTCATTGATGGTTGATGTGTATAATGATTTGTCCTTGGATTTTTTTTTCCAGATCTAAGTCTATATGCATTTATTGTTTATTCATTATAATTTTTTAATGGTACAATACTTATAATTATCTTGTGAATCGTTTGTGGGAGAGATTATTTAATCTTTTGTTTTTCTCTCTTAGTAAAACTATAGATATAATAGTTATAAAATAGGAGTCACTTTCAATATTTCTCCTTTTGTGGGGGTGGAATATTAACACTGTTTGCATGATTGTTTTGGAGGTAGAGAGTCATTCCGATTCCGACGAAGATCAACATCGGATGCTTACGAGAAAACAAGCGAAGCTGGACCCCGGACTCCTGCTTCTCCTTATGACATGTGAGATGTGATCAAAACTTTCAGCTTAGAATAATGCTCTGCTTCATCCTTGATGATAAATATGATATGGAAGAAGTATTGAGTTTTGAGTTTGTGTTGTAGTGTTTGTTTTTATAATGACTCTTTTAATTTGGCTGCGTATGAAATGTAAAATCTGTGGCCTTTGGTTATGGCCATGGATTTGTGTTTTTATCATGAATGTAGTATTTCGTTAAATGTTCTAATGTAATTATTTATGATGGTTTCTGTAATTTTGTATATAAAGGCATGGCTTTTTGTGCTTCTTCTAGTTTGTTTTCTTTTTCTATTTGTTTTAAGTTTTTGAAATGATGTATACATCATATATTATTTTGTTTAGATGTATAATCCTAATTAAAGGGAGTAAAAATTATGTCACGGTATTTAAAATCTAACGGTTATAGAGGGTCAATCGTAATATTAAGGTCATATAATAAGTACATGTAACTAAAATAATTGTTGGAATCAATTCATACCAAGGTTTATGTTGGAACAATAGCGGAATTTGAACAGTAATCGAACTTGTATTGAATCGGAACTGATTACAACAAAAACAGATTAGTAATAACAAGCAAATTAAGAACAGAAACGTAAGGACAATGGTTACTGTAAAATACTCCAAAGCACGGACAGGTCGTTGTCCTGAAGTCGATATTGCCCCGCTCAGGTTGTTTGTGGTTCGTTGGCAATTTGGCTCGGCAGGATTCGATGGAGTATTTCTTGAATACAACAACCAGTGTTTCAAAAACTCGGCAGAACTCCTCTAGAACAGCTCAATTCGTTTCCTATTTATAGTGAAACAAATTCGTAACTCCAAAAAACGAAATCAATTCTGGATTAAATTCCATAATTAATTCTGCCAATGTTGCCTGAAAGTCCGCCGACGATCGGTAACGGCTCATTGTTGCCGGTAACGGCAAAGGCCATTAAGATCAGCTGTTACACTTTCTGAATTTAAAAAAGAAATTAAATAAATATTCTTTAAACAAAAGAATATTACTTAAGCCCATTGAGTGCGTGCTCGGCCCTCGTAAAATCTGTGGAACCCCAAAGGGCCCAACCCAAAGTGCAAGTGTAGTATATATAAAGTGAAGTAAGTTTTGTGATCTTTCCAATGTGGGACAAGTGAATTTATCACTTTCCCACAAATCACAAATCACAAATCACAACTTCAACTTTTCTCTTTACACCTCCTCTTACTTTCACTCTTAAATTTTATACTTTAAAATGTATAAAATCCAACAGTTTATTCAAAGAGTGCATCAGATCAAATTACCTCAAGGCAGAAGAAAAAAAAAACTTTGATTTTATTAGGGTAAAATGCAAAAAGCACCTTTGTGGTTTTCGTCAATTGCTGGTTGAAAACTATTTTCAAGATGTTATGGAATCCTCGATTCGAACTCTATGTTGTAGTCACTTAAGAACTTAGAAATCATTAATGTATAAAATAGTTATCATTTTCAAAATATTCGAACGGGTTGAAGTCGTAAAAGTGCTGATGATTTAGAAATTTTTAATAACTACAACGTAGAACTCGAAACGAGGATTCCATAACATCTTGAATCATTCAAATCGAGTTCAAATGAAAAAGTTATGAATAAAAAAAAATCAACAGCGTAGAGGGAAGGGTCAATTTGCACAATTTTAAAACTATAGGGGTATAAATATTCATTTTCAAACTACATGAGGTGTGTTTGTCTTTGACGAAAACCATAAAGTGTTTTTACATTTTACCCTTTTTATTAATAAGTTAAGAGCAACATTTAAACGAGTTAAATTGTTCAGTGAATATCAAGTTTTTCTCATATAGTTAATCAGGGGTATATATTTAAACTTTTAGTAGTTCAACTCTCTCTCTATATAAAAAAAAAACTCATATTATATTAAATCATCAATAGAATAACTTAAGTATTTAATATTTAAATTCTTAATTAACAGTTCAACTCTATCTATATAAATAAAATTATATATAATTTTCTCATCTCATATTATATTCAATCATCAATAAGCAAAAAATTATTAAGTAGAAATTAATTTAAGGTCAAAGATTATATTTTTTTGGTTTATAGATTTCATCAATTATATTAGTTTAGTCCTTATATTTTTTTAAATTTTATATCAAACCATTAAAACTAACCAACTTTCGTGACGTCCGTAGATTTCATCAATTATATTAGTTTAGCCGTCAAATTTGTAAATTTTTTTATCAAATCATTAAAACTAACCAACTTAAAAAAATTATTGAATTTTAAATTAGAACATCTCTATCAGATTTATGAAAATGAATTCATTAATTGAATTAAAAATATTCATTATACTTTTGAAATTAAAATTTAAAAAAAAATACTATTTTAAAATATATTTTTTTAATTATTTTGGAATGTAAGATAAAAAAAATTATTAGTGACTGTAGTTTTTCTAAATTAAATTAGTATAATTAATAAAGTAGAAGGTCAAATATATAAATGAAATAAATTTTAATCACTTTGAATATCTATTCTCGATCTTATCCATATTGTTGGATTGTTGGAAAGAAAGCATACTTGATGGGGTTATAGAGATTGTCTCACTCAGACTAAGACAAAGGAACGAGTGTTGGCTGCGGGGAATTAGAGTGTTTTGTTGGTTTCTTTCAATTATTGAGCAAAATTTAATTTTAAATTTTAAAAATTAGATATTTATTTCTTTTTTCTCCACTTCATCACAAAAGAACAAATGTGATGGGTGTGGAAAGTAATGCATATAAAACCATCCATTCATTGAACTTCTTGATCATTTATATAATTTTGTTATGGAAAAAAAATTATTAAATTATTATGTGTATTTAAAATCAGATTATCGTTGATGAGTAATTTAAATTCTATTAAAAAAAATCTGAGTTTTGTATTATTTTCTATATATATCTAATCCAAGTTATCTTCCACCTGATTTAGATGGTTTTAACTTTAATCAAGTCTACATCGCCAAACTTTCAATCAACTGTCAATACTTATAACAGCTAAACCTCATTCCAGTATGTCAGTAGAAATTATAAATTGATTGAAACCTCTATTTATTAACTATTTGAAATTACTTTTTCACTTTGTTTTATTTTAGTTTTAGTTAGAGGATGCTTTTAGTTTTGGCGACAGGACGATTTACGTATTAGCGAGGAAGAAATGATTTTAGTTTAGGGAACAAAAACTAATGATAAACATTTTTAAAGACCAAAAATTTATTTAAAAACATCCCAAAAACAATTGAAAGAAATACATAATTAGCATTATTTCGAAATATTTCACTTAAAAACTTTTACCCCATAACCATCTTTTAAGTACCTTCTTCCTGAAATAAAATAATCACCTCATTATTAACCTAAAAATATCATTAAAGACTAGACATCGACAACTAGATTTTACATAATCTTTGTACTCATAACTCTACTAGAAAATAAGAAGCGGCTCTGAAATATAGAACACTAGAAAGTCTACGAAAGAGCCAAATACAAAGCTAGCAACAAAATGGGATAAAAAAAAGTGGAAACAAATAATCTAAACCTTCAGCATTTAACCTTATGAACACCTGTAATGTAGAATGAACAAAAAGCACAAACCGATTTTGATGTGAGTTTTTCGATATCAACAGGGATAAAACCATACTTTTTAATCTTCATTTCTCAACTTCCTCACTAATGGTCTGGAAATTCAACTTGATGCAAATAATTGCAATCCGTCAGTATTCAAACATTTCTCCTCCATTCCCAATCTGTCTGGGTTCAAGCGATGAAAATCGAAACATCACAGTTGATGTGAATCCACAATGTCCATTACCGATTTCTATCATTATTCCCCGCATAGGGACTAGCTGAATTGCACAGCGTTTGGTCGTTTATTCGCCTCATTAATATCAGAATTGTTAATTGTTAGTTGCACTGCAGTTGTATATTAGCTTCTAAAAACTGCTTCCACACCTTTAATGGGCTAATTGTGTCGACAAATTCAGAGCCTCCCTCTATTTTATAATTCCTAAACAACCCTCGGGCTGCAAAACTCATGAACTCAGTAGGATCAATGTAACCACGCATCCTCGATATGAATCCACCCTCTCGAGACAAACGCATTCTGACATACCAATCTGAAACGGATTGCTGCGCTGTTAATGACCCATCCGTCTCTGGTTGGATTTGAGTTTCTTGCTTCATGGGATAATTGTAATCAATAGATGTAAAGCTCTCCATGCCGAATGACTCCCAATCAATTTGCTGCAAGATCATAGCTGCTCGTTCTATGCTATTCATAGAATGATTTTGCATATTTAACGCATGATCATGAGCTAGTTTGTCCACTTTAACCTTCATTTCAAGTAACTGATTACCAACTCTTGAAGCTACCGCATCATATAACTTCCCTCTAGAGACGTTTTGAGCACTTTCAGAGTTGAGTAAATCGTCAAATTCAATAGGATCACCAATAAGAATTGTCACCTACAGATCCCAAGATGACAATCAGTCATTAAATCCAACCATGGGCATAATAAAAAAAAAAGATAAAATACATAACTCTAGAGAGCTGTTTGATATAAATTAACAGAAGTTCAACAAATAACTCACGGTATCAAAAAAAAATTATATAGATATATATATATATATATATATAAACAGAAGTTCAATGAAAAGAGTAAGTGGGAGGAGAGAGAAAGAAAGATTGCAAACTTAAAAGCTTGGCATTCATAAACCTAACATGATACTTAATAAGGATTGATGCATCATACTAAAAAAATCTGAATTGCTGAGTGACCAATAATAATAAAAGCACCACTGCTAAACAACCTACCGTCTTCCCAATCTTTGGAAACTTGGATCCAATAGGCATGATCTCCTGCATCCCTGAATGAACAAATGGGATAACCATAGGAGCAATGTCTGCATCCAAAACCAGCCTGCCAGGATATTGATAAACAATAGTAAGCAGGCAGTGTATCAAACAGAACTAAAGGTAGGAAGCTACACTGTGATAGCTAACATATAGTTGATACCAAACAAATCTATTACGAAAAGGATATAGCCACTTGCGATTGTGACGATAAAAATACATTAAGGATGAGTCTGAAAAGTTCCAACCCCATATTTATAAACAAAAAAATTGTCTCAGATTCTTACCTTCCAATTCCTCTTTTTGAAGAACCCATTGTTTTTCCACCATCTCGAGAACGACTCCCCTCCGGAAAGATGTGAACCCACCCTCCATGATTCAATTTTGAGATAGCCATATCCATACCCTGCAGCAGTCAAGATAGTAAGGTGGAAAAATTAACATGCGGATGAAATACCTTTCCATGCAAGTGCAAAAAGAATGCATTCAAGGCACAACCACAAACATATGACTACTTTTCTGATGATGAAGACCAGGTATCCCAACAATAGCCACTTGTACATAAATCTTTCAGATCCAGTGTAAAACAAGTTGAAAAGGTGGCAATACCTTCTGATAGATGCCATCACCACGGGCGACTGGAAGTACTTTCACGGTACTAAAAAATGCAGAAGTGACAGGATTGCTAAAACATCGATCCGTTGCACACAGAGTCCATCTCAAGTTATGTGCATCAAAAAGTACACGTGGAGGAAGAAGTGACGCAATGATCAAAGGGTCATCTATAGAAGCCACATGATTGCTAACCTAAAAAGAATGAGGAGAAAAATATAGCTCTAGCATTACCACATTTGTTTAAGTAACAAGACTGCTTATATAGTGTGATACATAAAAAAATTAATTCTTGAAGTTCAGCGTGGCATGCCAGCTTAACCAGGTTGGCATTGACTAAAATGACTGGAATCCTCACCGTGACAAGAGGCTTGTCCTTGGGTCTGTGCAGCACTGCTTCGTGTAGTTTCTCCAGACCATATACCTACAAGAGAAACAAGATAATCAAAATGGAACAGATAAAAAATAAATGAATAAATAAAAACCAAAGATTTAACTATTTTTCAGCACCTGGACACGATTCAGACCATGCATAAATACATGACAAACATTTCCAAGAACAGGGACGGCGACAGCCTGAAGCATACGATGAATCACTGATTCTTCTCCATCTTTGAAATCCTTACCAACTGTCTCCACAAAAATTGAACAGTTCAAAAATTAAATGATACAGCTTTCGTTCGCAAAAGCCACTAATCACAAACATTAAATAAAATACATAGAGAGACAAATGAACAAATAATCGTCACGCCAACACAACTAATAACAGTCAAAGACAAATTATTGTCGAAGCCTCAAGTTCCAGGGCAATGATTAACTTCATCCGATTGTAAATCGCTATAACAAGTTATCAATTACTTAATAATCGTTCCTAACTCAGAACATATGTCAGAAAGCTAATTCAAACAAATTTCTGGTAGCAAAATTGACATTGAAATTTCAAGGAACAATAAAAAAAAGTAAGAAATCAATCACTCAGTGATCTTTCCTACCTCAAAACACAAGTTAGAAAGGTAATTCAATAAAACTTATCCAAGCAAAATCGAAGAGGAAATTTCAATGAACAATAAGTAATCTTTCCTAACTAAGAACATATATCAGAAACCTAATTTAAACAAACTTCTAGAAAAAAGAAACATTGAAATATCAAGAAAACAAGTAAAATCAATCGAAAAGAAATGTAAACAAACCTCGCTTGCGATAAAAAGTAGAAGAAGACGGCAAATCGCGACGAAAATCACGAAAACGTTGAAGCCAAAGATGAAGCGTGAAGGAGAAGTAAGTATCAGAGAAAATAGTTTGCCTCTGGCGATGATTATCAACCGCTACACGGAAACGGTCACGGAGACGAAGCTGTAAGCAACGAGCTTTATTCTTCCATAGATCAGTTCGATCAAAGAAATTCATAGCCATAACATTTCACGGAGAAATCAAAATCAAAATCAAAATCAAAATCAAAGAGAGAGAAAAGGAAATGGAATTTCGAAAAGAAAGCGAAAATTTTAGTGTAGAGAGAGAGAGAGCGCGAGAGCAGAAAAGATGGAGCAAGGGTTTCGCGGTGATGGGTTTTAATTCTATGTGTCGGTTTTACCATACGCCTGTTTTCTTATCCCAATCTCCGATTCACTTTATTAGATTTTTTTTGGGAGGAATAATTAAAAAAATCTTATTGACTTTAAAGTTTTTTTTTTTTTCCTGAGAGAATATTTATAGTTTAAAGTTAAAATGTACAACATTTAAAAATTTAATATTAAAAATTGATAATACTATTTTTTTCCCAAAAAAAAGAAAATATATATAACGTAAATTGAAAAAGATAACATATATGTCCATTTTATTTTGGTCATAATTTTTTTCCTTTCGTTTGACTTCCATTTTGAGAAATTAAAAATATGTTGGAATCGTATTTTCGAGTTATACACTCATAGAACTTTAAAACACTACAAAAATATTTTAAAACGTGACTTTGATACGTTATATGCTATTTTTTTACTATAACAACTAATATTACTTTTTTCAATATTTTAAACTTAGACAAGTGTAGAACGCGAAAAGAAGATTTCAACGCATTTTTGAATCACTCAAAATAGAGGCCAAACAAAAAGGTTATGACTGAAACAAGATCAACGAAGATGTGATCCGATGAAAAATGACGGCGAAAATTGTCGAGTTTTGACATCTAATGCCTTCGATTTTCGATTTTCGTCGGGTCACATGTATGTTCATCTTATTTTGGTCATAACTTTTTTGTTTGACTTTCCTTTTGAGCACAAATACGTCAGTTTTTTTGACTTCTACAAGCAAATCACTTTTAAACAATTAAAAAAAAATTAATATGATTTTGATACATGTGAAGCTTATGTTTTCTCTGTTTTTTTTAAACTATAAATGGCTCAATTATTATTATTATTATTTTGTGTTTTAAACTTTGAAAAGTGTATATAGTGAAAAGATGATTTCATCACATTTTTTGAATAGCTAAAAAAGGAAGCCAAACATAAAAATTATGACCGAAACAAGTTATCAGTCGCTTGTCGAAATTCTACATCGCTACTCAATATTCGATTTTCGACATTGCTGAAATGTTGAGAACCGTCAATTATAATGTTCCACCCCTCTCTAGTGAGACATAACTTGTTTTAATCATAACCTTTTCGTTTGAGCTCTATTTTGAGTGATTTAAAATGTGTTGGAATCTTCTTTTCAAGTTCAACACTCAAAATACTTTAAAACGCTACAAAATATTTTAAAACATGACTTTGATATGAAAGAAGAATGTAAAACTAATAATCACCCATTTTTTATAATGACAGTTCAATATTTTAATGTTAACTTGAGTGATTGGAAATGATCAACATGATGGTCAAAATTTAGAACTAAAAACGATTCAAACGCATTTTGAATCATTCGAAGAAAAAAAAAAACAACGAAAAACGTCTTTAAGATTAGTGACAAAGAGGAAAGAGAGAAGAAAAAGAGGAAAGCGGGGTATTCAAGTATTTTCACGTCAATGGGTTTATAAAAAAATGTCCCACTAATTAGAAGTGATTTCAATTCCATCACATCCATACAAATAACCCAAAATAATTCAGGTATAGGCTTTCGATTTTGATGGTACGTATATCTAAACATGTTTCTCAAACATATACTTCAATTTTCTTGGGTTAAAACTTTGGTTATTTTCTACCATTAACATTCTGGTAGGGTTTTATTTTTATTTTTCCTTTTTTCTTTTCAAAATCCATATTCTTACTGATTTAATTTTCCTTTCACTTTCTTCCATTAAATTAGTTGATCATTTGCATTTAGTTTTTGTTTTAACCCTTATTTTCTGCCCCTTTTAGACGATTTGAGACGGAACATCCGGCGAGGAGCGGCGATTTTAGGCGGCGTTTAGACAACCTTGGTGGTTAGTTTGCTCATACCTATATGTTTTTCATTATGTATATAATTATTTTTGGGTTAAAACTTTGGCTGGTAAACACAAAAGTTCTATACAAACCATTTTTAAAATATTAAATTCTGAGTTGTTGGAAGTATTCTATAGCTAGGGCTTTTTTCACTCTCTCTTCTATTTCTTGTTTTAGATTATCATCTCCTGTAATTGAGTTTTTTTATTTGATATATAAATCCGTCTATGTTAGTGTGAGTCAATTTGAACACACATAGAGCCTTTGATCACGTCTAGACGAAAATCCGGATATAAGTTTGAGAAACATGTTTAGATATATGCGACAACTCGGAATTACGAGTACAATAAATTTTGACTATGAAGAAAAAGAAAATCACAATGACAAACATCTTAAGATTTGTGAAAAGGAGGAAATAGATTATAAAAGAAGAAAACGGAGTATTCAAGTATTCTTCACATCCTAAAAAGTAGCTCAAATTGGGTTTATAAAAAAAAAAAAAAAAACCCCCACAGATTAGAAGTGATCTCAATTCCATTTCCATCACATCCATACAAACACCCCAAAATAATTAAGGTATAGGCTTTCAATTTTGATCGCGAGTATAACTAAACATCTTTATCAAACATATATTTCAACTTTCTTGTGTTAAAACTTTGGCTGGTAAACACAAAAGTTCAACACACCCTTTTTTAAAAGATTAAATTCCTAGTTAATGGAAGAATTCTTTAGAGCAAGTTATTTCTTTAATCTTCCTAGAGCCTTTTTCACTTTCTATTCTATTTCTTATTTTAGATTGTTATCTCCTGTAACTGATTTTTATTTTATTTTTACAAATTTAAGAAACTTTAGTTGACATGTAAAAAGGTCTGTGTTAGTGTAGCCTTTTGATTACGCCTAGACGAAAAATCCGATTGTTGTGAATACCTAATCAAAGCAACTTCATCTGCTTGACAGTCTTTCAAATAAAAAGGAAAAAAAAGGAAAAAAAAAAAGTTTCATGAACTAACACTATTCCACCATGGTAAATTAGAATCATGTTATTATAATTGCAGTGTTTTTTTTTCCTCAACATCTTAAAAAACAAGCCATCTATCTCTGCTTTGGAAGGAACATTAACAGATGAAAATTTGATAATTTGGAATTGCATTGCCAATATCCAAGTAATTGACATCTACCACAATGTCCCCAAAATCATCTGGAAAGAATCAACAGTGTAATTAAGTTTCTCAAAAATAATTTTAAGCAAACTAAATACCAAGGGCTGTGGAGAAAGTCAGAAAACCAAACCTTCATAAATAGTTCTTGCCATTTGTACATAATCAGGTATGATATCCCTGTATATGATTCCATCTGGATGAGCATCCAACAACACTAGAACCCCTACCAAATCAACATTTTTTCACAAAATCAACATACACCACTGGAAGAAAAGAAAAAAAAAATTGCACAAATCTCTTTAAAAATATTGAAGAAAATACTCCAAGATTGTTCTATTTTTATTTTCTTCTTTCTTTTTATAAAAATCTTAGGGTGAGAGGAGACTCGAACCTACAACTAAAGGGAGGGAGTATTAACACCAACTATTTGAGCTATGCTCATGTCGGCAAATAATTTTAGATTATGCTTCAATGAAGTTGCCAACATCTTAATCAGAAAAGCACCAACGTTTTATACTACTATTTCACAATGATTAGCAGTTAAATATTTCATACCTAAACAACATCACCATTGTACATTTCCTTGGAAATTAAAATAAGTTTTCAAGTATGGAAAGAATACCTGGTGCCTCCCAGCCCTTAGTAGAATTGCTGGGCATTGGCGCCAGCCAGAGAATGTTTCTCAAGTTTATTGAATCATCGTAGAGTACATTAGAACCTGCAATGAATTTTTTTTATAATGTGCAAATGAGAAAGCAAAAGTTCAAAGTATTAGAAACATCAAATCTTTCTTCTCTCACTATTATAAGATTTCATTCCATTATATGTTATTAACACCAACTGGAATGATCAATAAATTCTAGCAATTTGATTTTAGCTCAAAATTAATCGCCTAATGTACTACATTTACTTCAAAGTTAAAATCATTGCGACCACTTCCATAAGATATATCCTACAAGTCAGTCTAAACTTGTGAAGTCAATCAATAGTCATCGAGATGCGGTAAACTCGCATAAAGACTCAAGAGACATAAAATATATATACGTTCGCATTTATGTTAAAACATTTCAATACGATGGATTAGGTGAAAAAATTAGCACATGTGTGTTTCTCAATTCGTTATACCTCTTTGACAATAGCCCATGTTGTATGGGAATGCATTTTTATCATAAGCTGGGTATTCTTTGGCATGAAACCTGTCAGATGTACAAATTTGGTTGCTTAAAAAATAACACGAAATCTCCAAATATTAAACAGCAGATTTCAGAAAGAAAACAACTCACAGAATACCAAGCCTTTTACTGTCATAAGCAAGAAAAAGATGGCCATGGAATAAATCAAAACGGTCCAATTTAATGTTTAACCCAATTGCGGCGCATCGAGCAACAATAAGCTCAAATAAAAACTCAAGATATGAGTTTAATTCCTGCAATTTTAATATTAAGTGCCATCAGCAAGACAAAATTAAATAAATCAAAACTGTCCAATGTAATGTTTAAGCCTTTTGGAATATAACTATGGACCTCACTAATGAAGCGTCTCCCATATGATGTCCTAGTGAGCTCACATCGCTGTTTCTTTGACCCATGAACGTCAGGTACCTGTTACATTACTAAAGCGGGCAGGGATTACTGAACTTGGTTTCAAATCCTACTTGAACTTTTTTTTTGTTCCGGTACTTAACTAGGTGAGTTAATCTTAATTTTCAAGATTTAATTTGAATAAGAGAGGTGACTGATATCCTCCTCAAACAAAAATTATAAAATAACTCATTACTAAAAAACAAAAACACTTCCATTTTAATTACAAAATCAAACGAAGTTTGTTAGGAATGTTATTAAGCGGGTATAATTGTAAATAGTAATGAGTTAGTTTTACGCAAGCAAGGAGACATCCAAATTCCTCAAATTACTTAGAATTATCTTACAAATTTTCTTGTTTATTTTTTTAGTGTTAAATACTTTTTCAGATTGGAATTGCTACTAAGTTCATACATAGTTCAAACCCGATATTGATATACCAGAATCTAGCAATAAAAGATGTTCAACACGAACAAACACATAAACAACAATATCCACAATAATGACTTCATCCTGTCACAAAAACTCAGACCTAACCTAACTATAAATCTTCAAAAATAATAATAATTTAACTAACATATGATATTAACTACACCATTAGTTCTAAGTGCGTATACTCAAAAACCGAGCTCAGCCCGTAGTGGTTCGATCCACACCCCCACATAGCATCAAGCACCATAGTTCAATTTGATAAAATTAAAAATTTAATTAAAACAAACTGCAATTTTTTTATTTATTATTTCTAATTGAACGCGAACCTAACCAAATCAATCAAAACAATAAAACCAAACAAATTTAGTTTTTTTTTTTTTTTTTTTTTTGGTGTAAGCAAACAAATAACACTCACATGAATCATAGTGGGATCAAGAATACGATGAATAGCCCCAGGATCTCGACCAGAATCAACACCAATTCGAGCAACTTCTAGAACCGATTCAGGCGGCCACCATACGAGTTCATCATCAACATTTTTCTCTCGCCAATTACCTAATATTCTCGATCTCAATCTCCTTCTACTCGATCCATCCTCAATTGTAGAAATGGATCGATTAGGAGTAAAAGGCACAAGGAATTTGAAACAAGATTTGAGTTCTTGAGCTACGTTAGGGTTTACAGATGAAGCTTGAGATTTAGAACCAAGAAGATTGAGCAAATCAGAAGGGGAAGCTTTGATGGTTTGCGAAGAAGAAGGTTTCTTGTAAAGAGGAGAGAAAGCGAAAGGGGTAACTGAAAGAGAGAGGGAAAGAAAAATGGTGAATCTGAGAGGGATTGAAGGATTACCCATTTGAAATCTCTCTGTGAATTTGTTGATTATGGAAATGGAAAAGCATTGACATTTTTTATAAAGAGAGAGATTGAAGGAAGAAGGAATGAGACCATGATTCTTGAGTTAGATTTGCAATATTTTATTTTCTAATGAATTAAAGAATCTCCATGATTGTGGAGTAAATGCTGGAGTAGTTGAAATCCTGCAAAATTGTTGATTAAAAAGAGAGAGGATAGATAATTCTAATCTTTTGTTGATATAATAATATCATCATCATAGGGATTAGAGAGGGGTTTTTAACTCCCAACAATAAAATAAAAAATAAAAAATAAAAAATAAAAATTATGTTGAATTACATATTTAGTTCATACATTTTAATAAACCTGTTAGCTAACCTGATTATTGGTTAAGTGATCAGTCACACTACTTTATCTGCTCTTTACTTATAAGATTGAAGTTTTGAGTCTTCTCCCTCAATTTAATATAATATCTTAGTAAAAAAATAACAAATAACTTTTTTTTTAAAGTTAACAATTTAGGTCACATTTTATTCCATAAATAAATGATTATACAACAACTAAACCATCAAATTTGAAACAATTTTAATAATGAATTTATTAATCTCTTTATTATTATAGAAATTGACTTAAATTAGAGATTTTTAATATATTAAAGAAGGTATGTTTGAGAAACATTTTTGGATTATTATACCCCTTTTAAACTCTTAAAATTACTATACACATCATTATATATACCTTTTAAAATTTTCAAATTACTAAACCTGCCATTAATATTTATACTTCACTTTATATTAAATATCACTAGACTATCATGTTGATATTTGATCTTTATGCTTTCAAAAGTTCAATTATAGTCTCTATTTTAATATACATACGAGTGAGGACAAACATGTTAAAAAAACTCATGTCCATCTGTGACCTTGCGAGGATAGTCTTCAATCTTCAAAGTATTTGAGGTGTTATAAATTGTATCATAGTCGAGTATTTTTTTAAGTACGATATAGTTTCGGGACGAACTAAGTGGAAACTAGTAAGCATGTGACATTCAAGTCCAATGAGTGCGGGGAAGTCTACACTAATGCAAGAGCATGATCAAGGATCGGATTCTAATAGGCTTTGGATAAAGGGACACATAAATGAACTAACACCACATCTGAAAAGAATAGAGATACTGATATTGATATTGTATAGGTATAGAACTATAGAGACTAATTTGAATGATATTACCTATATTAACAATGTGCACCTTTATTTTCGGTGGCCAAGCATTAGAAATTAAGGTGTTTAACTCACATGTTCGAGGGCTTTCTTAAGTTAGAATTAATAAAAAAGTGTTTGAATTGTGAAAAGGAATAAATTTATCGAGAGTGAGAATTCAGGTAACTCATCATTCAAGAATGCAAAATTGAAAAATATAGTTTAGATTTATATAAGCCGAAACTACTTATCCACTATCCAAAATCGAGCTAAATGACTGCACATTTGCTAGACATGATAATTAATGGTGAGATCACCTAATAATAATATTGACAGTTGATCCTTTATGAATGTAGGTTATGTGGCAACTGCAGCATGGATGTGGTTTTTTGACGTTGCTACTTGGACTGACTTTAGCTATCTATGGATATTTTTTAAACTTTACTAAAAAAAACTTTGAGATTATATAATGTGACTTTCCAAATCATAAAAACTAAATCCACAAAACCTATTATGTGTAATAATCATTTTACAAAACTATACATGTACCTCTATTTCCAGAGATGTTCAAAATTATTAGGGGACTACCGGGCCACCACAACTCTACATTGGTATGATATTGTCCACTTTGGGCCTAAACCCGCATGGTTTTGCTTTTGGTTTCACCCAAAATGCCTCATACCAATGGAGATGTGCTCTTCCCCTTATATTCCCATGATTATCCCCTTCTGTAATCGATATGGGATTTTGTTCGCCCTCAACAATCAAATTCCACCTTGAAGACAACATCAAACACCATGTCTTCACTGCAGCAGTAACGACTCCTTCAATTCCACCTTGGCAAGATAGAATAAACCATAGCATCTGCTATATTTATTGTCTTCACCGACAATCATAGTTCTCAAACTAGAGAGCTATTCTACCCCACCATATAAGTAGACCACTTGAAATATCACCTTTCAAGATTTCCCTTTTTCCGGCACATGTCGATAAACCTTGCTGAAATTATGGTGCAACTTCCACCTACTTGGCTTCCCCGGAAGTTCTTCAGCCATCAACATCATTCCACCACACGCCTTGCATAACTGCCAAGTCAATGCTCGTGTGCATCCGCTAACAACACATCCTCTATCATGGTAAAACGGTCATACCATGAGGATGAATTTCCTCTTTCTTCAAATAAAGTCGTCGTCTCCCTTTACAAGAGAGACAATGTTAGCTTCTAACCCAGAGCCCTTTGCCGAACCTGCTCTGTTTTGACAATCTCTTTTCAGGTGACCAGATAATCCACAATCCCAGCAGCTTTTCTTTTGTACGAAATTCTTCTTCTTTCCATTGTTAACTACCAACATAGAGTTGTTATGTGAATCACGCCCTTCACTCTTCAACCTCCCCTCCTCCGATAAGAGTTTACTTGTAGTTTATGCAAAATCCAAATAATCCTTTCCATACATTAGAACCGTCTTCATGTGCTCATAAGAAGTTGGAAGAGACAAGATAAGCCTAAGTGTCTTATCCTCTTCATCTACATCCACTTCGATTGCTTCCAATTCTGAAACGATACCATTGAGAACACTCAAGTGATCTGAGATTTTTTGTACCTTCATCCATTCGCAGTGTATGAAACCGCTCCTTCAGGTACAACCGATTTGAGATACCCTTAGCTTGATACAAAGCTTCAAGCTTCTCCCAAAGTTCTTTAGCTGTCAAAATTCCATGCACATTTGCAAGAACATTTTTAGCCAAACATAGTCTTATCGCGCTCGCCGCCCTCAAATCCATCTCCTCCCAATCTTCATCATTTGAACTAGACTTCTTAGCACTTCCACTAGAACCACTGCCATCTGATTTCGTTGAATCACCATCACCGCTTGACTGATTGAGAGCAACACCGCTTGGTCTTCCTTTTAAAGCCTTGTGTAACCCAGACTGTATCAATACATCCTTGACTTGCACTTGCCACAAGCCAAAATTGATCATTCCATCAAATTTCTCCACATCAAACTTCACCGGACTCATAAAGTTTGACATACCTGCTTTTCACTCCTAACTTGAATCTGTGGACAATTATAACCTAAAGCTTTGATACCAGTTGTTGGGAAAAATCACCTTCCCACATTCACCGTTAGGAATAAAAAAATAATCGAGAAATTAAAGAAACAAACACAATAAAAAGGACACAAGAATTTATACTGGTTCACCCAAATTGGCTACGTCCAGTTGCTATCACTGCGGAATTCACTATGATGATTCAGAGTTACAATAGAGAAATATCCAATACACTAAACCGTGTATTAACCGCCAAAAGCCCTCAAGAAAGAAAACCCTTTCTTTTACAATATCTCTCTCAAACTCACACCACAAAAGGTCACTCACAAACCCTCATCGTTGCCGCACACCACGAAAGAAAAAAAATCCTTTTCTTTCTTTTTGGACTCTCGGCACACACTAATCAACCAAAGCTACAACATTCAAATATATATATATATACCAAATAAAGGTTGCTGCCCTAGTCTTGATTTCACGCTTTACGAAGCAAGATAAAACAAAACTCATTATTGGACAATTTGTATAAACCCACGGTGGAAGGCTCTTTTGAAGACAAAAGTGAATTGGACTAAAAATCAAATGGGCTTTGACTTTTTAATAACTTTGATTTATCTTCACAAATACCCAACAAAAATAATTTGATTTAAAGTAGAAATTTTGCTTTTGCAGATTTTTATGCAATATTTATAAAAATATCAATTTAAAAAATATTTATAAATATAGTAATTTTTATCATGTTTATCAGTGATTAACAATGATTTATGTGTTTATTTGTGATAAACATAGTGCAAAAATATGTAATTCAATATTTATCACTGATAAACTCGATCAAAATTTGCTATATTTACAAATATATTTTTGAGTTTTTATTTTTATAAAAATTACTAAAAAATTTACTAAATTTGCAAATGCCCCTAATTGAATTAGAATAAAAATTTACATTTTTCTCAAATTCAAGATGAGCATATTTGTGCCAACATGAGCATAGCTCAACTGGTTAGGTATATACTCCCTTCCCCTTGAGGTCGAAGGTTCGAGTCCCCCCTCCCCACTAAGATGTAAACTCAAAAAAAAAAAAAAGATGAGCATATTTGTAATGTGTTATAGAATGATTAGCATAAGTAAGGTAAGTTTACAAAAAGATGGATAGAAAGATTAAAGGTATTTTCCTTAAAAATTTACATTTCCATAAAAACTCACATTGCTATTTTTACAATTTTAAGCCTCTCTCGTCTCACAAATTCATCTCTTTCCTAATTTCTGTGTTATTTTACCTAACAGTAAAAGCTTTGTAAATCATATTTAAAAACCAAAAACAAAAAACTTTAATACAAATTACAATTTTCCTTAAAAATTCACATTTCCATAAAAACTCACATTGCTATTTTTACAATTTTAAGCCTCTCTCTCGTCTCACAAATTCCTCTATTTCCTAATTTCTGTATTATTTTACCTAACAGTAAAAGCTTTGTAAATAAGATTTAAAAACAAAAAACAAAAAACTTTCATACAAATTACAATTTTCCTTAAAAATTCACATTTCCATAAAAACTAACATTGATATTTTTACAATTTTAAGTCTCTCTCTCGTCTCACAAATTCCTCTCTTTCCTAATTTCTGTATTATTTAACCTAACAGTAAAAGGTTTGTAAATCAGATTTAAAAACAAAAAACAAAAAACTTTCATACAAATTACATTTTTCCTTAAAAATTCACATTTCCATAAAAACTCACATTGCTATTTTTACAATTTTAAGCCTCTCTCTCGTCTCACAAATTCCTCTCTTCCTAATTTCTATATTATTTTACCTAACAGTAAAAGCTTTGTAAATCTGATTTAAAAACAAAAAATAAAACTTTCATACAAATTACAGTTTTCCTTAAAAATTCACATTTCCATAAAAACTCACATTGCTATTTTTACAATTTTAAGCCTCTCTCTCGTCTCACAAATTCCTCTCTTTCCTAATTTCTATATTATTTAACCTAATAGTAAAAGCTTTGTAAATCAAATTTAAAAACAAAAAACAAAAAACTTTCATACAAATTACAATTTTCCTTAAAAATTCACATTTCCATAAAAACTCACATTGCTATTTTTACAATTTTAAGCCTCTCTCTCGTCTCACAAATTCCTCTCTTTCCTAATTTCTGTATTATTTTACCTAACAGTAAAAGATTTGTAAATCATATTTAAAAACAAAAAACAAAAAACTTTCATACAAATTACAGTTTTCCTTAAAAATTCACATTTCCATAAAAACTCACATTGCTATTTTTACAATTTTAAGCCTCTCTCTCGTCTCACAAATTCTTCTCTTTCCTAATTTCTGTATTATTTAACCTAACAGTAAAAGCTTTGAAAATCATATTTAAAAACAAAAAACAAAAAACTTTCATACAAATTACAATTTTCCTTAAAAATTCAAATTTCCATAAAAACTCACGTTGCTATTTTTACAATTTTAAGCCTCTCTCTCGTCCCACAAATTCCTCTCTTTCCTAATTTCTGTATTATTTTACCTAACAGTAAAAGATTTGTAAATCAGATTTAAAAACAAAAAACAAAAAACTTTCATACAAATTACAATTTTCCTTAAAAATTTACATTTCCATAAAAACTCACATTGCTCATTTCTGCAATTAAAAATTCTTTATTAAGATAATCATAAAAACTCACATTGATTCTTCCTCAGAAGATGAGCTTGGGTCAGAATTAATTAAATTAAGAAGTTTATTCTTAATATCATCATCAATTTTGAGGTTATTGATCTTTTTCTTCATAGGACATTTATTTGCATAATGTCCCTTGGATTTACATTTATAGCATTGAACATCTTTAATATTTCTTGAATATTTTCTGGAATGTCTTTTTGGTTTGGAGTAATATTTTTGTTGATAAGAGCTTTTTGATTGAGAATATCTAGAGGACTTTCTTGAGTTATTATTAGATGATTTCCTTTGGGATCTCTGAAATCGTTTTCTTTTTATGGCAGAAGAGGGAGCTTGGATTTTCCCATAACCATATTGATCACAAAAGGCACCTAATTCTCTTAGTTGTTGTCCTTCATTATTTTTGAGTTTGTTATGAAGCTTGTAGTCAGTACAAAGTCTCAATCCCTCATTAATGATATAAGAGATTAATTCTCCATAAGTTAATGTATCGTAATGAATATCTCCTTGAAATATATCTCTTAATCTTTGGCAAATTTTATCCGCAAATAATTTTGGTAAACCGGCTACAAATCGTTCTTTCCAATAAGAACTATTGCAATCAACTCTAATGAATAATTTTGAAAGGAATATATCTTTATACCATCGAAAATCTTGCATGGTATTACATCTCAAATTGAGAAGAATTTCGGAAGATCTATCTTGAAATTGACTTGGATCTCCTACAAAATGTTTTGTAATTGCGAACAATAATTACAAATGTGTACATTAGAAAGTTTAGTCAAAACATCTTTTTTTTTTATAATTGAGTACAAGTGTCATGAGTACAATTTGTAGTTATCTTTAAAAATATGGATCATTGAGAAAGTCATCATCATCTTTATCAGATATGATGCTTGTAGTAGACTTTGTTGCAGAAATGAGTAATGTTTGAAGATTAGTTTCTGAAGTGGCTTGTGCCAATCCTGCTAAAAGTTTTGATTTATGATTGAGAAATTTGAATTTTTCTCTTAAGAAAAGTTTTGTAAATAAGGATGTTCAGAAAACCATTTTTTAATGTTAAGTATTGAAACATGTTGGTGGTTAAAACGTTCCCACCATTTAATTTTGAAAACTCTATAAAGTTGATGAATTCCTTGACTTTTTTGAATTTCAAAATTCCAACAAAAAATCCATGGTATTTGAAAAGAAGTTGAAAATTGCATAGTTTGAGAAAATGCATTTGTGAAAACATTTTGAGAATAATAAAAATAAGATTCTTGACAATATTTGTTATGATCCTCGTTTGACATTTTGGTCCAAAGAGGATTCCCGAAGAAGAGTTTCCTCCATTTGGATCTTTAGGATGAACCAAATCATGAGGACAACTTTGACGTTCGACATTTTTGTGCAAAGAGGATTCCCAAAGAAGAGTTTCCTCGATTTGGAACTTTAGGATGGACCAAATCATAAAGACAACTTTTACAAGATTGGTTCCGATCATCGTTTGACATTGGAACTTTAGGATGAACCAAATCATGACGACAACTTTGACAAGTTTGCTTTCGATCCTCGTCCGACATTTGGTCCAAAAAGGATTGGTGAAGAAGGGTTTCCTCCATTTGGAACTTTAGGATGGACCAAATGATTTGGACAAGTTTGAAATGATTCGTTCCGATCATCGTTTAACATTTTAGTCCAAAGAGGATTTCCAAAAGAAGAGTTTCCTCCATTTGGAACTTTAGGATAGACCAAATCATGAGGACAAGTTTGATAAGATTGGTTCCGATCCTTGTTTGACATTTTGGTCCAAGGATTCTCAAAGAAGAGTTTCCTCCATTTGGAACTTTAGGATGGACCAAATCATGAGGACAACTTTGAAAAGATTGGTTTTTGAAAAATGATTTTCAATTACAAACAAGTTTTTGGATTGGTTCGATCCTTGTTCGACATTTTTGTCCAAAGAGGATTCCCAAAGAAGAGTTTCCTCCATTTGGATCTTTAGGATGGACCAAATCATGATGACAACTTTTATCTTCGACATTTTGGTCGAAAGAGGATTTTCAAAGAAGAGTTTCCTCCATTTGAAACATTAAGATGGACCAAATTATGAGGACAAGTTTGAAAAGATTGGTTCCGATCCTCGTTTGACATTTTGGTCCAATCAGGAAAAGAATAAAGATACTGATATTGTATAGGTATAGAACTATAGAGACTTAGAGAACTAAAATTTGAATGATATTACCTATATCAACAATGTGCACCTTTATTTTTCAGTGGCCAATCATTAGAAATTAAGGTGTTTAACTGGCATGTTTGAGGGCTTTCTTAAGTTAGAATTAATAAAAAAGTGTTTGAATTGTGAAAAGGAACAAATTTATCGAGAGTGAGAATTCAGTAACTCATCATTCAAGAATGCAAAATTGAAAAATATAGTTTAGATTTGTATAAGCCGAAACTACTTATCCACTATCCAAAATCGAGCTAAATGACTGCACATTTTGCTAGACATGATAATTAATGGTGAGATGACCTAATAATAATATTGACAGTTGATCCTTTATGAATGTAGGTTATGTGGCAACTGCAGCATAGATATGGTTTTTTGACGTTGCTACTTGGACTGACTTTAGCTATCTATGGATATTTTTTAAACTTTACTAAAAAAAAACATCGAGATTATATAATGTGACTTTCCAAATCATAAAAACTAAATCCACAAAACCTATTAGGTGTAATAATCATTTTACAAAACTATACATGTACCTTTATTTTCAGTGAGATTTTCAAAATAATTTGATTTAAAGTAGAAATTTTGGTTTTGCAGATTTTTATGCAATATTTATAAAAATATCAATTTAAAAAAATATTTATAAATATAGTAATTTTTATCATGTTTATCAGTGATTAACAATGATTTATGTATTTATTTGTGATAAACATAGTGTAAAAATATGTAATTCAATATTTATCACTGATAAACTCGATCAAAATTTGCTATATTTACAAATATTTTTTTGAGTTTTTATTTTTATAAATATTACTAAAAAATTTACTAAATTTGCAAATGCCCCAAATTGAATTAGAATAAAAATTTACATTTTCCTCAAATTCAAGATGAGCATATTTGTGCCAACATGAGCATAGCTCAACTGGTTAGGTATATACTCCCTTCCCCTTGAGGTCGAAGGTTCGAGTCCCCCCTCCCCACTAAGATGTAAACTCAAAAAAAAAAAAAAAAGATGAGCATATTTGTAATGTGTTATAGAATGATTAGCATAAGTAAGGTAAGTTTACAAAAAGAAAAAAATCTTCCTTGAAATAGAGATCCAAATATCCTCCACGTCCATACAACAGGTGAAAACACAAACAAAACAGAGACATATTATCATAGCAAAATTAAAAGCAACACAAAACAGTATTATAAGCCCCATCAATGGGCAGCTACTTCATTGCTGGGAACCACCAATGGCTCCATCTCAATCCTGTTCTTACTAAACACTTGGGCAATTCTCTCAGTTGGAACCAATGGTAGAAAAGATGACACCTTGTACCCCTTTTCGGCTGTGGTTCGCACAGTTTCATTGTATTTCTCGGTGCAGAATGCCGCAGTTGGCAAAATGGCTTGAGCCACTTGAGGGAAAACAGGAAGCTGATTCAGTTTGTGCCAAGCTGAAGCTGCACATTGCTCTGCTTTAGGTTCGTATTTGGAGTAAAGTTGCTTAGCAGTTGGCTCGTATTTGGCATAGACAGATTTCACAATTCCTGAGACTGAGTCTTTTATGCCTGCGCGTTGAACCTCAGAAGCTACATTTCGAGCAACTTCTGGGGCTCTCTGAGCGGCTGATACAGCCTGTGAAGAGGCTTGCTTGACGGTTGGAGGAACATGGCTATCAATCTTTGTCACTGATTCATCTACCTATACATTGCAATTAAACAAAACAATTTTCCTCAGTTTCACATCAAGCATGATTGCATAATTGTTTATAAACAAGTTTCCCTTATTTTCTATTAGTTTGGTTTTACTGAAGGTTGACAATTAAAGTTGTTTTTCTTTCCGAAATTATAAAATTGTAAATAATAACTTCGAATAGACGATAAAATTTAAACCATTTCGTAAGTTTTTTCTTAACAAACCAAAAGAAAGAGCTGCTAAACAACCCCCAACTTGATACAACCTTTGCTCATCTTGAGAACTATGGCCGAGAATGCTATGGTTTAGAATTTCAAACCTTTGCTTCTTTTGGAACCCCAGGATTTTAAAAACTTGAAACAGATGAAAAGTTTAAATACCAACAACTTCCAATTTTTTTTGACAGAGTAATAGAAACCCGTGAATATTAATATAGTATCAAAATCCAACAAACTCAAATAATCATCTAATAAAAAATTTAAAAAAAAAACCATATTGAATAGATTAATAGCCCTATCTAATGTTATAAAATTATGAATTACATCTCTCATTAACAATTAGTTTTATAAGATAAAATGCAGTAGCTAGCTTTATCAAGCGTAGAAACAAACCTTGCGATCGACAAACTTCAGGACCTCGATTGGAACATGATGAAACTTATTGTACAAAGGTCCAACAACAGATTTCACGGCACCCTCGACAGTCTGAACGCCAGGCTTCAAAGGACCTGACTTGTCCTTTGCATAACCATAAACGTTGAAGAAACACTCTCCGGCACGAAACGCCGCCGTTTGAACGAATTCCAAGTACTTCAACCTTTCTATTTCCTCAGCCCCACCCTAAACAAACACCACAAATCAACAACAATTTAAAAAAAAAAAAAAAAAATCACAACCCTAAACGTTAATCAACCTTTACAATTACATAAAACTGAGGCCTATTTGGAAATTCATTGGGATAACTCTCATAAAATTGTATTATGATCTATTTTTCAAGAAGAAAAAAAAAGTTCTTCCCAAAATCAAAGATTTATGAATACTGATTCTAAAAATTGTTTATGTTTCATAACTAAAAGAAGAAAACAGCTTCTAAGAGAATTCCTGCAAATTTTTCCCGAAATACAAATCAATCTTTTCATAAATTCAGTTATCTGATGAGCAAGATTTCGTAAATTGGAGAACACGAATTAATCTCAGAAAAAGAAAACAAAAAGATTTTTTTCTTCCATTGGAATCCAATTAAAAACATTACACCATTCCAAATAAGAAGACGATTCGAAGAAATTCATACCATTTCTTGGCGTTGATCAGATCCAGCCATACCTAAAAATCGAAGAGAAGGTTTTTTTCGAAATGGAAAACGAAGATTTCTTTTTTCTGTGTGTAATTAATTCAATGGTAATTGTTTAACGTTAAAGTTGACGGAGAATAAATGGGAAAAGTTAGGGAATTTATAGGAGAGAATGGAGAAAACGAAACAAAAACAAAGAACGCGGTAAAGCCGTGAGGGTCGGTTAAAACGGACGGATACGGTGGGAACTTAGGAAGGGTGTAGAATTACAAGTCAAAAACAGGTTTCGTTGATTTTCTTAGGTCTTAAGTTTTCTCGAAACATCCGCTGTGGAATGTGGATGCTTCTAGAATCCGCGCTACATATTATTATGATATCAAAAATCATTCTTCAATTTTTATTTTCATTTTTGGTAAATAATTTGGTCGGTCAAAGTGTATGGATTTCTTTTTTTAAAATCATTTTATTCTCTTAAATTTTATAAAGTAATAAATTTAGTCCTTCAAATCTAAAGTAAGGTTAGCAATTTTTTTTAAAACATTTATAAAATATCGACTCTTAAAAATATTTATAAATATAGCAAATTTTAAGTGGTAAACATTGAATTACATATTTTTACAATAAGTTAATTACTGATTCACACATTAATAAATGTTAATCACTGATAATCGTAATAAAAAATGTTATATTTACAAATAGTTTTTAACAATGATATGTGTGAGGGGTAAATTTAAAAATAAAAAATTAATTATGTTCATGGGCCTCAGCCTGTTTAGCCTAATTCCAGTATGCTTGGTTCACCCATCGAGTTCAGTAAGTCTATGTGAGCCCACCAGTGCATTGTGGCCACAACAGTCAGTTTACCCTCACCAAGTTTTGAGTCTACTCAGTTCGGGAAGCTCAATGAGTTCATGACTTCAAGCTTCAACTCAGTGAAGCGTACACTATACGCTAACTCCATCATTATCATCTAGCAGGAAGATAGGTTGAGGCGCTCACAGGGTAGGCTGACAATGTGAGGTGCTTGATGTGTAGCAGGTCAACTTGGCATAAGCGGGAAACTACCCTATAACCCTCTATAAATCGAGCCACTCCGAATGGTTGAGGTACATTGTTCGACCTTACTAAAATTCAGTCAAAATTTCTACCGGCTTGATCATCGGAGTGCAGGTGGTCGACACCACACATGTGTTATTTCCTTTACAGACTCGTGATTTCAGGTGATATGTTCTCCGTTTAAATCCTGTTGGAGCACACGTAAAGTTAACGTGTTAATTCAGTCAGCTTGACTAAAAATATATAACAACAATATATTTATAAATATAAAATCTACTACCATAATTTTTTCCTTTAATAAAATGAATAACATGATTTGTTATGGATTAACCTACATATAAGTATCTGTTGTGGGTTGAAATTAGATAACATGTGGAATTTTATAACTTGATAAACATGTCTACTCACATCATCTGAGCAAGGTACCTAGGCACGCCGTCTGAGCACAATACTTGGGCACGCTGTCTGAGCATAGAACCTAGGCACGCCGTCTACGCACAGTGTCTGGTCATAAAGTCTACGCACCTAACAAGACATGACTACACAGTCTCCAACACAGACCTACATACTTGAGATTGAATACAAGTATCCAATTGGGAAATGCCACATGGCGTAACCTGCAAGCGACACGTAATTGAGAAGTAACACATGCAAGCGACACGTAATTAAGAAGCAACACATAACCCAATCTCGACGTGAAATGTGGCACGATGATGCATCGTATTCTTCTCCTATAAATAGGAGAAGAAATTCATTCATTAGGTAACTAATTCTACTATAATTCTCTTTGTCACATTGGCTCTGACTTAAGTATCAGTGGGTGTTAGGCCGGCACCACACCGGTGCTTTGTTCATTTTCTGCGCAGGTACGCTTTTCAACTATGCAGCTTACTGCCTAAGCAGCACCTTCAGTGCAGCGCACGACCTCCGACTCATCTCATCTTCGAAGTTCGTTGCTTACGTGGAAACTCTCCATTTTTAGACAATAATAGTATCCATGATTTAACAAGTTTTTAAAGCTACTCCAATGCATCCAAACTCAAGAAGTTAATTTAATCATTATGATTCGAGCTCCTAAAACTAGCTCACATGATAAAGAGTTTTAACAAGCTCTAATTTATCATATTCAAATATTTGTGAACTCGGCTTGTGAGAATGGTTGCAAGAGAATCATGCATCCTTCCTTATGAAGGGTTGTAAATACATCAAGGCATTAAAGCTATGAAATTCACAAATAAATTCAAGAAAGTTTTTAGTGAAAAGTGGTAAGGATTGGTTTCTTTTGGCGAAAGGTTACAAATACTTACTGGATTTGGCCGTATACATGTCCCAAGGCTATTCATAAATTTCAAGTGTGAAGAGTGAAAACCAAATCAAGTAAGTATTTGTAACCTTTATTGAAGAGTATTGTTGTATTTAGCTTTTAGTTTAGATGACTGTACCACATTCAAATCATAATCCATAGGCTCAGTATCAAAAGCAGCATACTTAATAAATTCAGCAGAAATAAAAGAATGCGTAGTACCAGAATCAAATAATACATAAACAGAATGGCCAAGAATCAATAAAGTACCTGTGACCACATTCTGTGCTACCTCAGCCTCGCCCCTAGTAGTAGCAAACAACTTCCCTTGCTGAAGAGCCTGTTTCTGTTGACCCTGATTAGTAGTCCTATTCTGTCTACCATCCACATGTGCTTTCATGTTCTTCCTATAGTTAGCTGAGATGTGTCCCTCCCAATGACAAATAAAGAAAATCCTAGGCTTATTACAAACCCTAGTGTGCCTTCTACCACAGTTCTTGCACTCAGGAATATTGATCTGCTACCTACCCTGATTATGCCTGTTCTGATTGAACTGCCTACTCTGTGATGACTGATGTCCCATGTTACCTCCCTGATTCTGTTTCTACTGAGGCTCAGTCTCAACTTTCCTCTTCTGCCCAACTGCAGTCTCAGTCGGTTCTTTTTCCACAACATTGCCTCTACTCTTTTGGTCAAGAGAGATGACAATCTTCAAAGCAGAAGCATAGTCTGTAGGCCCAATAGCCTCAATCTGTCCCAGCAAATCATCATCTAATCCCATCATGAACCTGTGCATTCTCAACTCAGGTGTAGGAACTAGATAAGCAGTAAACGTCGAAAGACGATCAAATTCTTTCTCATACTCAAGCACAGATTTGTCCCCTTTTTTCAAGGCTAAGAACTCGCACTCCTTATGGCTTCTATACTTCTTAGTATAGTATTTCTCATAGAACTTCTCTTGGAATTCGCTCCAAGTCAACAGAGTAGTAGAATCTCGGGTATTCAGTGTGGTCTCCCACCAATACAAAGCATCCCTCACCAACGAAAAAGTTCCACAGTGAACTTTCAAATGCTCGAGACAATTAACAAATTCCAGAGCTCTCTGAACTCTAGCAAACCAATCCTCAGCTTCTTCAGGATCAACTGACTTTCCATTGAATTTAGCTTCTTGTATTCTCTCAGCATTTTGGCCTCCTCGGTTACCCCCACCAACTCTAGCCAATGCTCTACGCATCTCATCTAACTCAGCTTGGGGACAAACTCGCCCTGAAAAACTGGTGGTACCGTGTAACGTCCCGTATTTTGAGGTGATTTTACTTATTTTATTCTAATGTTTTATTTTATTTTATTTCATTAAGTTATGGAGTTGGGGTTAGTATAATTTAAATAGTTCCATTGCTAGAGCATTTTAGAAATGGTATTAACGAACACGGGACAAATTTCTTTAGGAGGAAGTTTGGAGGGCACTTTAGTCATTTCATTTTTTTTCTCATTTAAATCCCTTCTCTTTCATTTAACAAAGCAAAAAGCAAAAAAAAAAAAAAAAAAGGGAGAGAGACCCGTAGCAGCCCCCCCACCTGCGGACAAGAGAAAGAGAAAGAGAAAGAGATCCGACGATTCCGACTTCGTTTCTAGATCATTTCAGTTGATTCTGGTCCCGTTGGAAAGAGCTCGACAAGAAATTTCTACCCATTCCAACAATCGATCCAAACCGTGTGGATTCCGTGAGTTACGAGGTGAGAAAGAATTTCATAAAAATGGGTTTTAGTGTTTTTCTTTCCTTCCAATCTTTGATTCAAGTTTCAAATCCTTCTTCCCATGTGTTAGTTGCGAATTCTAGCTAAGATAAACCCATTAAACCAAGCTTATTTCCTTTAGTCTTGACCTCAAGTGGAACGAAAACTGGAGCCCTCGTCTTTGCTTCGAATTGGGACTGTTGTGGGTGTTATTTCCTTATTTAATTTCTGTTTTGTCTTGAGTTTTTGGTGAGGGATCTTTGCATGGGAGTTTCCAAAGTGTTACCATTAGAATTGCCAATCTTAGATTACTTTAAATCAACCCGGATTGATTGTAAAACGTCCAAAAAGCCGGTAAAATTTTATACTAAAACAGGGGCTGTTTTGGTAGGATTTGTTATGAGATATTTAGCGGGCTGTTTGACGTTTTAATTGATTAATATTAGTTCGTTCGTTGTGTGGTACATTAATACTTTTAGATGTACATTTTAAATGTAGGTTTTGGCCCACGAACAATCGGTAACCCAACTGGCGGGTGGTGGAATTCTACGTACTCAAAAGGTGAGATTAGAACGAATTGTAAATCATATTTTGCTCTCATGTCGCAACCGTTAGTGCTAGCTCGAAGTTGAGCGTTATACTCTTCTCTAAATGGATTTGAAATCGGAGAGGCTTGAGAGATTAGGTTCTTAGTGATTCTTATGAAAGGTTCGTTAGTTATAAGGTTTAGCTAGCGGGTTTGCTCACGTGAAATTAGTTAGTTTGAGAAGAGTTGGTCATTGATTCCTTATGTTGAGTTAGCATTGAGAGAGATTGGTTTGGGACTTTGCTCAAGGTACTTTGAGTTACGCATATTCAATAAGCGATGGGATTCGCCACGTTGTGCTATCCAAGAGGAATAGTACGTTTAATCGAGAAAGCATGTGATTTGCTTTGTAGTTGAATAAGCATGTGATTTGCTTAGTAATTGAGAAAACATGTGATTTGCTTTGTATTTGAGAAAGCATGTGATTTGCTTTGTATTTGAGAAAGCATGTGATTTTCTTTGTATTTGAGAAGCTTGTGATTTGCTTAGCATCCGTTAAAGTATGTGATTTACTTTATATCCGAGAAAGTGTGTGAAGTGCTTAAAATCCGTGAAAACATGCGTTCTCCTATCTATCGAATCTTAGCTTAGATACTTAGTGCTTTGTTGCTTAATCGAATGTGTAGTTATCAAGTTTTCATTGAATCCTATCGAAAGTGTCGTTTGCTCCTAGAACTAAATAAAAGAAAACGCATGTTATGCACATGTTATTGGACGCATTTCCGATTGGGACATGAATACTTAATGTTATTTACTATTCGTTGTTTTCTCACTAGCGTTTCACTAATGTTGCTACATTACAAACTTTTCAGGTATACCTCGTGGAAACGAGCGAGCTAGAGGGCGTGGTGCAACTTGACTCACTGGGATGATACGAGGAAATGGATTAGGCGCCTACTAGTCTTTTAGAGTCTTTTGATTTGTACATAATGTGGATGTGTTTGGTGCTCGAAAGAGCTAGTCCTTTTGGTGTCTAACTCTGTTTTGGGTGGTTGCGAATTGTGAAAATACTTATGTTTACGTGTTTTATCGTTTTCTCTGTTATGGGACTTGTAAACAGGTTTTGGTTTGTTCTAAATACAAATGGATCCACGCGAATTTTCCGTAAAATTATTGATTTTCCGTTGCAAATTGTTTTAAGCATTTTAAATGGAGTCGGGTCGTCACATACCGAGGCCAAAGGAACATCCTCCTGCTCCTCTAATCCAGCTGAATCCACATATCCATCATCATTCCCCACAGCAGGGGTAACATAAGAGTTAACCTCGTTCGACGACTCGGCATCACTTTGGTATTCAGGGTTAGCACCATGGCCTCCAAAGCGTCCTCCCCTGCCTCGGCCTCTACCACAACCTCGTCCTCTTCCTCTTCCAGGCATTACCACAGGAAGCATCCTGGAATAAACAAACACTATAAATAACGAGATTGAGCAGTTTAAGCTTAATCGTTTATTAACATGCTACTTGGACAAGGAATGAATTTAGAGACTAATACTTGAGATACCTGGCGCCGATGAGTGTGAAGATGAGGTTCATGTCAAAAGAAAAAATTTATGTTTAACATACGGTCTTCAGAACCAAGAGGCTCTGATACCAACTGTAAAGACCCGAACTTTCAGAGCAATAAATATACTTATTTAAAACAGTGGAAGACTCAATAAATGTTTTTTATTGAAAACATGCAAACTTTCTAATCAATAAATACTTAAACATAATGATATGAATTATGTAGCCATGCATTTAAGGAATTCAAGCTTAAAGAGTACATGCATTGATGACAACTCAAGTTGCATTTATGACAACCCAAGCTTCATTCAAGGCAACTTAAAGCTTCATTCAAGATAACTTCAATACACTTCAAGACAAGCATTAATGGCATTTAAAAGCTACTTTTAAGCATCATGTATCAGTTTCAATTGTTTTAGATGCATTGTAAGTTACAAAGTAATAGTGGCAGATTGTAACTCATGTTTTAGCTTTAATTTCGGGGGTTACAAGCTAGGGACATCATGGGGCTGTTATGGGAGCATTATGAACGAAATTTACATGTATTTTACGCCTATAAATAGGCTTTGTTTTAGCTATTGTAAATCAGATTTGAATGATGAAGGAAATGTAGCATTTTTATGCACATGGAGAGCCTTGAGCCTCAACCCTTTGTAATCTTGTTTTAGATTACATGTTTAGAATCATTCAAGAGGGGAGTGATCAACCAACTTGTGGAGTGTTTCGAGTCATGAGATGATGGAACGTAATTGTTTGGGTCCATTTCATGATTTTTAGATCACACAAGGCAATCTGTTTTCTAGCCTTTCCTTGAGGTTGTTTCAAATGGCATATGTGGGTTCTTTGGTTGTGATCTTTTTGGGTCCTTAGTTAAGTTTAAGGGTTCTTAAAGCATTTTCGAAAGGGTTTTCGAATGACATAAACTCCGGAGTTCAATCTTTTAAAACAAAACAATAATCCATAAATATATTCTCAAATTTCACAACTCAAAACATAGAAATAAAGTTTCTATAATCAAATAAAAACTCAAACAAAATCTGTAATTTATTCAATAAATAATAATGAATAAATAAATTGGCGCCAACTCAATATGAACCCTCATCTCTTCCACTTTATCAACCGCCACCTCTCGGTTCATTGTTACCTGAAAAAACAACAGATAGCACTGTGAGGCTAAAGTCAGTGAGAAAACGACTTAATCAAAGATGAAGTCCTAAATAGTCTCTAACAATTCAAACCGAGTCCCAAGCACTCATCACTCTTCCAAGATTTCTTACACTCTAACCGTCACTTAAAACTCAATCTCAATCTTTTACATGAATAGGCAATTACTTGGATTCCATATTCAAGGCTATACAATAAATTCTCACTTTACATGGATAGAAACTTTCGCTAGTTTCTTACCCAAGACATCTCAATCATACACTCTCACAATGTTTACTAATATCCCAAACAACCAATATTCCTTAACTTAACAAACAATATAAATTCACAAACCACTAAGAAGGCAGTCCCTCGGAACTACTATCACTTCTTAGTACTTAGTTATAGCCTCAACTATAACTGATAATCCCCTAATGATTCATTCATATGAGCAATGAACATTAGTACTCGGTTATGGACCTTTCCATAACTAAAATGACTAAGTGTTGAGCTCGTAGCCTCAAAACACTAGTAAACACAATCAAACCGGTCATCATT
Source organism: Gynostemma pentaphyllum (assembly GCA_028015215.1). Classification (NCBI taxonomy): domain Eukaryota; kingdom Viridiplantae; phylum Streptophyta; class Magnoliopsida; order Cucurbitales; family Cucurbitaceae; genus Gynostemma; species Gynostemma pentaphyllum. The sequence continues at coordinate 57,849,982 of CM051351.1, read as the reverse complement.
ATAATCACAAACAATATTATACACATGATAATGTTCATTAAAATTTAATTAGAAACATGAAAATACAACAACCCCAACTTATAACATAAATTTCCTAAAACTGTCGAAATATTGAAAATGCGCTTTTATGCTCCCTAACTCAAAACTCAAGGAAATTAACACTAAATATCTCCAAATAATTCCAGATTTAAACCCATAATCAATCAGTAGCAATTCAAAACTAAAAATGTCAATTTTCGTCGAAAAATGCCTAAACTAGTTCTAACCGAAAATTATTTTCTTCCAATTGATTTTCGGTGTTTTCAAAAGTCCATTCTCATCCTAAAATTTCAGAATATTATATTTAAATATATTGAATCAATTAAGCTACGGTAAGAGCCTTAGATTTCTCTAAAACCCCACCGTTGATCAAACCGTTAACTCACCTTGTCTTTGCAAAAATTCTAATTCTCAAGCTACTTTCCACCACCAATCAGACCTGAAACGAAGGTCCTAAACAATTAATTTACATACTAAAACAGTACCAAAAGATGCTAAAAGGATTGGGGTTCAACGGCTCGAAGAACGGGTAAAAGGCAAACGATGAACGGATCATCGTTTGAAGAAGACAGCAGCTACGACGCTGCTGTCTTTGCCATGGCTGAACCGTGGCCTTCGAGTCACGATTTGGTCTCGGTTTCGGGTTTCGGGTGATCGGTCTTGATGGGTTTTGATTTTAGGCAAAGGAAATCAACACCGATTAAGGTTTAGGCTAAAGATTAAGTAACTAGAGGTATTATGGAATGAGTTTTTAGGCATGGTTCAAGAACATCATAATTTGATAATTAACACCAAATTCCAGATTTAATAATGTAAGTAAATAAATCTAAAATAGTCACCCAATGATAGGAAATCAAGGATCCGGACCACAATCCTTGACTAATGAATTCCTATGATCAAAACGAACACCTATTATCAAGAATTGACGAAAATCATCACCTATGAACCCTAGAGAGGGGCGGCGGCAAATGGGATCCAAAAAGAAGAGAATTTTTACCTTCTTGATCGGAAAGACGATTCCCAAACTCCATAATCCACAAATCGGAAAGCAATCGACGATCAACCGGCAAGCAAACGAACGAAAATTCGGAGAGCTCCAATGGGGGGAGGGGGTGGCGGCAATGAGAAATGAGAGGAGAGAAATTTGTTCTATTTTCTTGTTTTTGATAAATGAAGACTCCCTTCATTCATTCTTTCCAAAAATTGACCCTTCATCCTTTTTTCCAAACAAATTGCTAAAGAGCCATTCCTTCGCAATTTGTCTTCCATCAAGCCTATAGATGCAAATAAGAAATTTTTAAATGGAAAATTCAAAACTTGGTATTAATAAATGAAAAATTAATTTTAACTGAAATTTTAAATTACCTTGTAACGGGGCGTTACAATCCCGTTTACACTCCACTTCGTTTAAGCAAAATTTCCCCATTCCGCCCCGTTTATGGGGTGGGGTGAAATTCTATAAGAAAAATGCATGATTTTTTCCTCCAAATTTTGTTTTAAAGTATAATATTTTCAAATCTAAATCTCACAATATGCATATTTTCATTTCATTCCAAAGTTATAAGTAACAACTCAAACTCAACACAGAAACACAAACATAATCAATATTCCATATTTCCAATATTATCAATCCAAATTCAAATTTGGAATTTCAAAATCACAACAAACATAATCAATAAACTCAAACATAATCTAATCTAAAGTTTTAAGTAACAACTCAAACACAAACATAGTCAATCCAAATTCAAACTTACAATTACAACAAACAAAATGACTCAACTCAATTGGGGCGGGCCTCGCAGGGCCCTTAACCCGCGGAGAATTTTACCATCCCTATTTCAGATCTTACTCCTTCCAAATAAAATTGAGAATTTAAAACCAATTCCATGATTTTAAATCACATTATTTAAAACCATTTCTTACACTTTCTTGAATCTAAAAGAAATGGTAGTTAAAAAACTATAACATTTTATTCTAACCGGAATATTATTACCAGTCTAACATAATCTGAATAATTGACTCAAATTTAAAATTTTAGATAGTTTTTTATTTTAACGAAGTTTATCTTCCCTCTCTTACTAAGTATTTCTTTATTGTTATTTTCACTAAATGATATAAAATAGTAGTTGCTTTCAATTGTGCCCTTAACGTCTCAAAAGTTTCAAATGTACCTTTGATAATGCTAACAAAGGTATTTTGAAATAAAATAAAAGATTGAGTATAGAATTAAAATTTTAAAAATATTTAGAATAAAATTGAAACCAATCTCATATATCATAGATATTTGGTATGATTTAGCCTGAAAATCATTGATATAACATTTTTTGTTTTTTACCTTTGCTCTTAAAGATTAATGGTGTTGATTAATAATTAATTTGATTTTGAAACACTTTTTAAATGTTTTTGCTAAGTGTTTAAATTGGATGTAAAATTTTAATTTGATAAATTGTCCTATTAAATTGTTAAATTAGACCCTTGAAAATCACACTAGAGACGAGTAATACATCCCTAATGTAAATAAAATTGGAAGGAATGAGATTGGAGAAAAAATCCCTCGTCTATGTTAGCACAAAAGTTTTTGGTTCGAGGTCAAGAACGTGATAGGTGTGAGGGTTCCTTGAAGACCCGCTCCCATAGAAATTTCATAAAAATAATTAATATATTAATAATTTAAAGAGGTAAACTTTCAAATTTAACTTTCTCATAAAATATTATCAAACAAGACCTAACCTTGTTACTAATATATTAATAATTACTTTATTACCGTGTAATAAAATTTTCATATTCAAATGAGTCATATACCTTTTTTTCTATTTATTTTCATATTGTTGATAGTAGGTCAAGTTGGGGTTTTGAAATTAAATATTGTGGTTTTAATAAATATTCCTAAAAATATTGTAACTTTGAAAATATTAATAAAAATATTGTAAATCGCATACCCAGTATGCGATTTTAGAAAGAAAAAGTTGAAATCGCATACTGAGTATGCGATTTTAGAAGCAAAAGGTAAAATCGCATACTCAGTATGCGATTTTAAAAGCAAAAGCTAAAATCGCATACAGAGTATGCGATTTTAATACTGGTAGAAATCGCATACTCTGTATGCGATTTCAAACCAATGCATTTTTTTTTAAAACTCTCTGCTTAGAAATCGCATACCAAATTTTTTTTTAAAACTCTCTGGATAGAAATCGCATACTCTGTATGCGATTTCAAACCAGAGAGTGCAAATTTTTTTTATGGCCATTTTTTTTAGAGTATGCAAATTTTATGGCCATTTTTTTTTAAAAAACTGTATGCAAATTTTTGAGTGGCTCGTTAAAAATGTGAAATATTGATCAACAAAATATGAAATATTCTCTCACATTCATAATAACAATCGAAGTCTGAAATTGACATTTGATTTGAAATAATTATTCAAGTCTTAACAAGTTTTGAACAAATACATCATCATCGATGACCTCCTGTCCCACACGGAGGTCGTCTCCTATTACGAGGAGGGCGAACACGTCCTATCGGGGTTATATATGAATCATCAATAATATGTGAAGGACCGGCACCATCGACCACCTGAGATGGTCCGGTATCATCCATATGATGTGATGGACCGGCACCATCACCACCAATACGACGCCTCCTTCCCCGCCCCCGTCCTCGACCGCGAGTACGTACTGGAACTCGCGGTACATCAACATCACTATCAGGTTTAGGAATGACGACCTGTGAAAATATTTCCTGTGATCTCGGGGTTGGTACCATGACAAAATGAGGGGATGACGGGTTACTAGGATAGTTGTGTGTGGTCTCTGGTACATCACCCATCTTCTCGGTATGCATCTCCTCAAGAACGACATCATCAATTCCCGCCTCCTCAGGAGCAGGATGTGCACGTGGACGACGACCTCTTCTAAAGCGAGGATCTGGACGCTCTATACTGAACATAGTATTGAATTCCTCCATATGAGGAACACATTCTCCGATATAGTCTCGAGTCAGCTGATCGGGACAATCTAGAGAGACATTTTACGGTCGACCAAGCTGATTAACAAAGAAAGTTGTTAATTTACGATGTTAACAATAATAAAAAAAAACAATTTTAATGACTCACCACAAAGTCAAAAGCAGCAGCGTGTCGAGTAATGAACAAACGCGTGATAGACGTATACCACTATACATAATCAGCCTCACAGTCACCAGGAAATTGAACAGGATCTCCATCAATAATATGAGATCGTCGATTTGACCACCGTGCTATGAGAGGTGCATGTTCTATCCGCCAATCAGCATCTCTGCGACCTCTGAGATCGAATGTGTGTAAACGGAGATCTGTATCACATGGTGATGGAATATCTTGTCTGAGACCAAATTGACGCATGACTCGATCTGCACGATGCCACTCAACTATATGAAAGCAAATGAGTGGGCAAACACTCGGCCATACGTCACGACTATCTATACAGAAATCCGGCAATGATATCATGTGATGTAGATACGGTTCCCACACGATCTATAACATTGAAAAATATTAGTTAATTAATAGAGTAATTCACAACCCAATAACCAAGAATACATAAACTGAAAGACATACATCATTTTCTCCCAATTGATCCAGCATGTATCTATACTGAAGTAAAACATGAGTCGAAACTTCAGTGACGGAAAAGTCATCTCTCCACCTGCAAATGCAAATTATAAACAATATGTTAAAATATATTAGTATGTTAATGAAGTAAACGTATTTAAAAAACTAAAATATATGTAATGTACCGTGCACCCAGGGGTAGATCAACATCACGATGGCGCTGTATAAGTAATCGCTGAGGAGCAATAGTAGGAAATCGATCCCATGCCCACAACTGAAGTAATATCAGTGCGCCGGCAATCTCGTGGGCGTCTTTGGAAGAAGCCTTACACATTTCCCGATATAGCCATGATAAACACGCAGATCCCCAACTAAAGCCACCGGCTATCTGGAAATCCTCAAGTAAAGGCAAAAACATTAAATGGACTAAATTGCTCGATTTGTCAGCGAACAGACACCCACCAATTAGTTGCATAATGTACGCCCGGGCGTGTCGTTGTACTGTAATCTCATCTGCATCAGCAGATAGTACTGTGAACTGTTGTTCCAACCATGTTAAAGATAGGCGTGATCCATGTAAATGAGGTCTGACTGGAGTGACACCTAATAGACGCTCACATAAACCTACCCATCCAAGTGAGACCGATCCAGTGACTACATCTCCATCTATAGGTAAACCAAATAAAACTGAGATATCCTGTAGAGTAATAGTACACTCCTCCATAGACATGTGAAAAGTATGGGTCTCAGGTCTCCATCGCTCGATCAATGCGGTAATCAAATGTCAATCTAAAGCTATAAACCCTATCCGAGAAATCCCATAAAATCCTGCCTGTCGTAAGTATACATCTATACGAGGATCATGTGGAATGCTATGCACAGTAGTCTCTCTGCGCCTACAAGTAAGAACAGGTGTCATTCGATTGGTCCACACCAAACTGGATCTATGGTCATCCTGTCTATGTAAAACCTCGGTGTCTCTAGGTCCTGGATCCATCACTGAAAGAATGCATAATATATATAAATAATCAAAATTAAAATCATAATACAAATTCTATAAAGTCAAATTGTCTACAATGAATGATCAAAATTAAAGTAAAATAATAATAATAAAAAAATAAAGATCAAAATACAAATTCTATATATAAATGATCCAAAAAAAAAATAAAGATAAAAAAAATTGTCTACAATGATGTGTTCCTCGAATATGACGTGCTTCCCTCATGTGTTGGGTTCCCCTCTTTATTAGGACATTTTCTGCGATTATGCCCATCCTGCTTACAAATTCCACATCTTAACTTTCTACCTGTTTCTCTCAAATCCATCTCATTGCGAATTCTACTACTTCGTGGTCCGCCACCGCCCTTAATAGCGATCGATTAGGATGTATCACGTCAAAGTTAGGGTAAGGCCATTCCGCTTATGAGGGATTGGATGAAATTGTGGCTCATAACAAGAGTTGTATGTAGACATTTTGTAATAATCTTCTACATATTTCATGTAATCTACATGACAATGTAAGCAAGCCGCAATTACATGCGAACATGGGATTGGTATACTTGCCATTTCTTGCAAGTACATGTTTTTAACTCCAAGTGCACAACATGACGGTTACCTCCTTGTGATGCCATATTACGATAGGCAGTTGTTACTTCAAACTCGCCATGCAATCTATTAAATACGTTTACTCGATGCTTACTTGCTTTTGCAGCCCATCGAGACATTTTATTCAATGCAAACCTACCACAAAATAATAAGTAATATATAGATTATACGAAACTTAAGATTATAATATTATGTCAACAATGAAACATACCTTGTATACTCATCACCTTGTCCAAGTGCATCTCTAATCTCTGCTCTTCGTGCCTCAAAGTATGTTACACACCGGTAGAATGTGGCCTCTACTAATGGTGTGATAGGCAATGAGCGTGCTCCTTTTAATACACCATTGATGCATTCAGATAGATTTGTCGTCATCCAACCATATCTATATCCCTCATCAAATGCTTGAGTCCACTTTGACGGGTCAATGTTATCAAAATATCGAATGGAATTCTGATTCAGTTCAGATAGTTCATCCATACATTTCTGAAACTTAGATACTGTAAATTGAGAACCGGCTCTAAAAACCAATTGTTTCATCAACTTGCTTTTGAATTTTTCATTAAAATTGCTTGCCACATGTCTTAAACAAAAGCGATGATGAGCCATTGGTGATGCCCATCCATTTCTAGGATTATTTACTGCAGAGATTATACCAGGTTGTCTATCTAATATCAAGCAAATACCAGAGCGTTGCGTCACTCTCAATCTCAATAGAGCCAAGAACCAACCCCAAGTGTCAGAACTTTCAACATCTACTATTGCAAAAGCTAGTGGAAATGAATGGCCATTGGAATCCAAAGATGTGGCAATCAATAATTTGCCATTATATTTTCCATATAAATGGGTTCCGTCAATCTGTATAATAGGCCTACAATATTTGAATCCTTCTATGGATGGCCCGAACGACCAAAATACGGACCGCAATATATAATTCCCTGCCTCTTCCATAGAATCAAGTCTCCAATCAACTTGTGTTCCCGGATTTCTTTGTTTAATAATATTAAACCACTGTGGTAATTTTTTATACGATTCTTCCCAATTACCATATACCATTTCAATGGCTTTGTTCTTACCTTCCCAAATTCTTCCATAATTGACAATATATCCAAATTTGTCCAATATGTGTTGCATCAACAAAACAATTTTAACAGTATTATCGGCTTTCACCATAGTTCGAATCTCTCTAGCAATAAACACAGAATCTAATTGAGGATGATCTTGAGACACACACGAGTATGTACAAGTGTGAGGACCAGTAAGTTGTGTGATCTCAAACATATTATGCACTTTTCGAATTGATGCTCTAAGTCTCCATATGCATCCATTATTATACTTTACACATTTCATCGCCCATATCGCGGTGTTGATTCGATGACATCAAAATCATATTGATTTTTTATTGACCACCGTTTCACATCATGCTTCAAATCAATTTTTGTTTTGTACCTAAGTCCCGTACGCAATTCCTCATCTCCACCTCTTAATACAACACGTGGAAACGATGGGACTTCATTCATATGATTCAAAGAATCAATGTTCAACTCCGTGAAAGAAGGACAAGTGACATCATGCATCCTACTATCACTATTCAAATCAAGCATTTCTTCTTCATCGTCAGTTAGTGTACGTATATCAATAAACTCATTCGTCGGTGGAATAGTCTCATATGGATGATAGGGAAGAAACCCAATATCATTAGATTGATCACCAACAACGTTACCCTCCGTATTTTCAAAACATACGTCACTATCCACATATAAATCTACCATATTTGGTGGAGGCAAACTGACGGTGATCATAAATGTCAAATCTACATCATTCTTGATACTTATTGGGACATATCTAATGACACTAGATGACATTTGTGTCAGATGGCGATAGTATATATCTACCCTATTTGGTCTAAGTTCTCCAAATAATGTGCCCATTAATAACGCCTTAAAATTCTCAAAAGTTATTCCATTCCATATAGTCAATGTCTTGAAAGGTGGTTTGTCATACTCAATTCCATCAGGGCCATCAATAATCCGTCCATTAACGTAACATTGTAATGTAATACACTTATCTCCCATTGGCAATAACTACAGATCAAAATTTTCAAATGCAAATTTAGATTTCAAACTAACTAATTCAATCACTAACAATTCTAATGTATAAATTTTTTTATCAATATAGACAACATTGTCAATCTAATTTACACACTTTTTAAACCAATTTAAGTATCACTTACAAAAATTGAACTATCATAAAAATCAATTTCAAACAGTAAATCAATTTGAATCTAACGAATCCTAAATCAATTTAAATCTAACTAAGTATCATGAAACCCTAAATCATATTATATAAAATTCTCACATTGAATCATATATATATAAAATCAAACAAACATTTTTAATATACAAAATAAAAGCCTGAGATATTTATAGGTGAATGATGAACGGAAACGGCGTAGAAGAAGTGAAAAGAGTAACGGCAGGGGCGGTGGTCTCAACCCGGTGGTAGATCCGATCGGAAACGGCGAGAGGCGGCAGATCCGATCCAAAGGCGGGCGGCAACAAAGATAGAGAGGAAAACGGAAACGGCGAGGAAAGAAGATAGAAAAGTGAAGAAGAGAAGAAGAGAAAGCGTGTAAAAGGGACTGTCTTGAAATCGCATACGGTGTATGCGATTTCACTTAAAGGGTTGAAATCGCATACACGGTATGCGATTTTACCTAAAAGTATGTGATTGCAGTAAAATCGCATACCGTGGATACGATTTTAGCTTTAAATTTTTAAAATCGTATCCCTTGTCTGCGATTTACCTTACTTTTCCTAATATTTTTCTTTTTACAATATTTTTCTAAATATTATTAAAATATATAATATTAAAAAAAAAAACTCCAGTCAAGTTGGGTCAACTATTGGAAAATTCTAAACAAAGCTAAACATATAAATAACATAGAATTGCATGTAGGAACTGTTAAATAAATAAAGAAATAAACGAAGGAAATTTAGAACAAAGTGAGGCATGCAGATATGCAAATTTCCTTAAGACAATATTCGCTCACTGCTAAGGTGCTACAGATTATGAACGATAGTCTCCCAAGATACAACACTTTAACCGAAAATTAATACAGTACTGTACTAACCTTGACGGGCGAACCAGATACTTGAACGAAAGAACTTCTTGACTCCGAAAGCAAAACGAACAGAGGAACAGCAAAATTAAAGCAAGAAAACAGAGAGAAAAAGGAATATGAATTCTGATTTTCGAGTATCTTTTTTCCTGATGTGAGACTGCCTATTTATAGACAGTATAGTGACTGTTTGAAGTAGCTGTTCGTACGGTTTAATCTGAACCGTACGATCGCACTACTTCGGAATGGATGATCCAATCGCGTCCCTTGACTGATCAGGTGCATCCGTTCACAGTGTGGCTATTCACATCGTAGCTGTTTGTCTGTACAACCGCTGACGTGTCAACGGTCGCGTCTCGCCGCCGGTAAGTCGCAACTCCTCCCTCCCCAACTGCCGCCTGATGACTGTTCGGAGTTAACCGTACAAGGGCCCTTCGATGGTCAACCGTCACCCCGGTGTCGTTTGGTAAAATTAAAGGCTCCCCAGCTCCTCGCGACGATGCGTACGTGCGAAGTGCAAAGTGCGCCCTAAAGAGCCCAATGAGACCTTTGCGACGTGCGTCGTGCGTCGTGCGCGTGCCCGCGTCCGCGAGGGTGGTGCTTCGCACCACCTTGTGATAGCCATTGGTCAAACAACCATTGAGTTGCCACATTAGTAAGGAAGTTAGGAGGCTCCTTACTTATATATAGGAGGAGTCTTTTGGTTTTTATCAATGTGGGACAACTTTAGAAACTACATAGATGACATTTCAATGAAGGTACTTTGGAGTCTTATTCCAATCAATACAAACATATTTAAGGCCTAATAAAAGTTCATATTTAATAACCTTGCATTAAATATTAATTCCCAATTCATTAATTACATTAATATAGATGGGACCCACAAATTATTATGCCTCAAAGTAAGCCATTTAATATGTTATTTCCAACAATCCCCCACATGGAAGAAGACGACTTAAAATAGAAAATTATTTCTGTTGAAAGATAACTTGTCCAATAGGTAGCTTTCGCCTTGAACCTTCCTTAGTAAAAATCCATCGAACTCACTAGGTAAATCAGTGAACTAACGTTTTGAACTGTTTACCGTTTAATGTAAGTTTAGACAATGAATTTAACACATTAACTTTCATATTCAAATTTGGTTCTCTATTGTGTTCATTATTTCGGCCATGAACTTCTTGGGTTCTGCAAGCGCTTTAGAGAATTTGCCTATTATAATTCTCATAGAATCGGCCATGTTCTCGCTCACATAGGTGATTAATATCAAGAGTATTCTACTACACTCCACTTGTTTAACAAGATATATTATCATTAAAAGCAAAGCTTATCCTTAACTCTTAGTAGACAGACTTCGGTGCATCAAAAAATGGGAAGGAGTTTTTTACTCCTAAGTGCTTCTTGTGAATCATTCATAACTAATTTTCCTATTGAACCAAGTCCATGGGATCTCCAATCGCTTGGTTAGGTTTCCATTAAGATGATTCGTTGGGTTTAGGTTTTAATCCCATTTCTCTCGATGCGCAGTCGATACGCTCTCTAGATAATCCCTTTGTAAATGGATCCGCGAGATTATCTTTTGACTTAACAAAATCTATGGATATCACTCCATTCGAGAGTAACTGCCTAACGGTATTATGTCGACGACGTATATGTCGTGACTTCCCGTTGTATACGAAATTCTGTGCATGAGCTATTGCAGCCTGATTATCACAGTGTATGCAAATAGTGGTCACAGGTTTCGGCCATATTGGAACATCTTCTAAAAAGTGTCGAAGCCATTCAGCTTCTTCTCCAGCTTTATCCAATGCAATAAATTCTGATTCCATTGTGGAACGGGCTATACACGTTTGTTTAGAGGATTTCCAAGATACAGCTCCGCCACCCAGTTTAAAAACATAGCCACTTGTTGATTTTGATTCATCTGAATCAGATATCCAATTGGCGTCACTATAGCCTTCTAGAGCAACTGGATATTTTCCATAGTGCAATGCATACTCTTTAGTTCGTTTTAGGTATCCTAAAACTCTTAGTATTGCATTCCAATGTTCAACTCCTGGGTTACTTGTATATCTACTTAATTTACTAACTGCATATGCAATATCAGGCCTAGTGCAGTTCATGATATACATCAAACTTCCAATTATCTGGGAGTATTCTAATTGGAGTTTTCCATTTCCTGTATTCTTATGTAGTACTACATGCGGCAGGAATGGATTGTTTGTTTCCTTGATTCCATGTCCCTTAAACTTTTCTACAACTTTCTCAATGTAGTGGGTTTGTGTCAAGGATATACCTTCAGATGATTTAGATATTTTTATACCTAATATTACATCTGCTACTCCCATATCTTTCATATCAAAATTGCTTGTAAGCATTTTCTTGGTTTTATTTATGACATCAATATTAGCACCCATAATAAGCATGTCATCCACATACAAGCATACAATGACATATTCGTATCCAAATTTCTTTGAATATACGCATTTTTCACACTCATTAATGGTGAAGCCATTTCTTAGCATAACATTATCAAACTTTTCATGCCATTGTTTAGGAGCCTGTTTTAAGCCATATAATGACCTAATGAGTTTACACACTTTGTGTTTCTCACTCTCTTTCCTGAATCCCTCAGGTTGCTCCATATATATTTCTTCATTTAATTCACCATTTAAGAATGCATTCTTTACGTCCATTTGATGTATCTCTAGTTTATAGAGTGCAGCTATAGCAATTAACATCCTGATGGAGGTAATTCTTATTACTGGTGAATAGGTGTCGAAAAAGCCAAGACCTTCCTTTTGGCTGTAACCTTTGGCAACAAGTCTAGCCTTGTACCTTTCTATAGAGCCATCAGGTCTTCTTTTAAAAATCCATTTACAACCTATTGGTTTGGATCCGGGTGGTAGATCCACAATTTGCCAAGTATTGTTGCTCAAAATGGATTCTATTTCGCTATTTATAGCTTCTTTCCAAAAATTTGATTCTGAACTAGACATAGCCGCCTTGTAGGTTTGAGGCTCATCTTCTACCATGTAGGTCAAGAAATCTGGACCAAATGATTTTTCGGTTCTAGATCTTTTACTTCGTCTAGGTTCAGTTTCTAAATGTGTTGGATCGTGTTCATAAAGAACATCCTGAGTTCTTTTAAGAGTTAACTCTCTATTTTCCTTTCTAGAAGGAAATATATGTTCAAAGAACTCAGCATCTCTTGATTCGAGTATAGTATTAACATGTATATCACTTATATCAGATTTGTGTACCAAAAATCTATAGGCACTACTATTGGTGGCATACCCAATGAAAATACAGTCAATAGTTTTAGGTCCTAACTTTACCCTTTTAGGTAGTGGTACAGCCACTTTAGCCAGACACCCCCACACTTTCATGTATTTATACGAGGGCATCCTTTCAAACCATGACTCATAAGGTACTAAACCACTCTTTTTGTGAGGAATTCTATTTAAGATAAAGTTAGCAGTTAAAATTGCTTCCCCCCACAAGTTATGAGGTAAACCAGAACTTATTAGCATAGCGTTAACCATGTCTTTTAAAGTTCTGTTTTTCCTTTCTGCCACTCCGTTTTGTTGTGGAGTATATGGTGCAGTAGTTTGATGTATAATACCAAACTTAGAACAAAATTCATCAAAATTTGATGATTCATATTCTCCACCTCGATCGGATCTTAGTACCTTTATAGTTTTATTAAGTTGATTTTCAACTTCATTCTTAAAAGTGATAAATGTAGTTAAAGCTTCATCTTTACTACTCAAGAGATAAACATAGCAATATCTAGTGTAATCATCAATAAAAGTAATAAAATACTTTTTCCCACCCCGAGTTTGAATAAATTTAAGATCACAAATATCGCTATGTATTAAAGATAATGGTTCACTACTTCTTTCTATAGATTTAAACGGTTTCTTAACAAACTTAGCTTCAACACAAATTTCGCATTTATGTTTATTGTTAATTTCAAATCTAGGAATTAAGCCTAAGTGTGTTAACCATTTTAGAGATGCATAATTAACACGTCCAAGTCTACTATGCCATAAAGAAGAAGACTCAATCAAGTAAGCAGAAGAAGTAGCATTATTATTAATAGCAAAAGCCTGTGGATACATAAACTTAGAGTTCTTAGATATTACGGCCACATTGGCCTTAAACAAACCATCTAACATATACCCTTTCCCAACATACATGCCCCCCTTAGTCAGAACAAATTTGTCCGACTCTATAACCATCTTGAAACCTTTCTTGCTCAGAATGGATCCGGAGATCAGGTTCTTGCGAATGTCTGGAACATGCAGCACATCATTGAGGGTCACTTCCTTGCCAGAGGTGAATTTCAGAATCACCTTTCCAACGCCATTGACAACGGATTCAGCAGAGTTACCCATGTAGAGCTTCTCATCATGGTTGATCTCTTTGTACCTCGTGACAGGATGCTTGTCAAAGACAAATATGGCGAGTGGCTCCAGTATCCAGCCACCAGTCTTTGTTGTTGATCACAAGATTGACCTTTGAGACGACAGCAAATAAACTCAACTCAGCAACACCTGTATTGACTTGTTCAACCTCAGCGATGTTGGCTTGGGCAGCTTTCTTTTTGGCATCATTCTTCTTAGATCTGCAATCTTTTGCACGATGCCCAGGTTTGTTGCAATTGTAGCAATTTCCCTTGAATCTCTTCGCATTATTTCTTGCACCTTTTGAGGAAGACGCTTCAGTATGCTTCCTTTTCTTGTTCTTCGGCCCACTATGTTCAGCGATATGTGCCTTAGCCTCTATTGCAGGTTTGGAGGTCTTTCGGCGATTTAACCGATTGTCTTCCTCAATGCGAAGACGAACAATCAGTTCTTCAAGTCGCATCTCTCTGCGTTTATGCTTAAGATTATCTTTGAAATTATCCCAACTAGGAGGTAATTTCTCGATAGCATGACCCACACAAAAAGACTCGCCTATGACCATACCCTCCGCTTCGATGTCATGCGAATGATTTGAAATTCTTGAATTTGACTGACAACAGATTTGTTATCAGTCATCTTAAAGTCCAGGAATTTCGCAACAAAGTATTTATTTGTGCCTGCATCTTCTGTTTTGTACTTTTTGTCTAAGGAACTCCACAATTCCTTTGCAGAAACTATAGTGCTATAGACATTGTACAATGAATTCTCCAACCCATTCAGAATGTAGTTCCTGCATAGATAGTCGGCATGTTTCCATGCCTCTATGGCCAGGAGAGTGGGTTGATCGAAGCATTTGCTTGTCAATTTTGGAGAATCCTCGAGCGAAACTTGACCAAATTGAGTGGTCAAATAAAACAACATCTTCTTCGCCAACGTTTGAAATCGGCTGGTTGAATTTTTCCTGGCTTTTCAAACCGAGAAGGAGGAGGCATTACCGGCGTTGGCACAATAGGCACAACAGTACAGTGGGCACAACAGTGCAATTGGTGCTAATGGTACGAGAACCATTGACCATTTGTGATGATTGATATTGGAATCCATAATATTCTGTAATAGAATATTAATTTTAATGAATATATAAACTCTAAATTTGCAAAATATATACTAACAATATATATAACAAAATAAGAATTTCGAGATTGACTTATTTAATTTAACAGGCATGCAAAATTACGAACTGAAATTTAGCAACAGTTTAATTTAATAGGCATGCAAAATTACGAACTGAATTTAGCAACAGTTTAGAAAATATAAACGAAACAGATATTGTCTTAAGAATGTTGGAAAATTCTAAACAAAGCTAAACATATAAATAACATAGAATTGCATGTAGGAACTGTTAAATAAATAAAGAAATAAACGAAGGAAATTTAGAACAAAGTGAGGCATGCAGATATGCAAATTTCCTTAAGACAATATTCGCTCACTGCTAAGGTGCTACAGATTATGAACGATAGTCTCCCAAGATACAACACTTTAACCGAAAATTAATATAGCACTGTACTAACCTCGACGGACGAACCGGATACTTGAACGAAAGAACTTCTTGACTCCGAAAGCAAAACGAACAGAGCAATAGCAAAATTAAAGCAAGAAAACAGAGAGAAAAAGGAATATGAATTCTGATTTTCGAGTATCTTTTTTCCTGATGTGAGACTGCCTATTTATAGACAGTATAGTGACTGTTTGAAGTAGCTGTTCGTACGGTTTAATCTGAACCGTACGATCGCACTACTTCGGAATGGATGATCCAGATCGCGTCCCTTGACTGATCAGGTGCATCCGTTCACAGTGTGGCTATTCACATCGTAGCTGTTTGTCTGTACAACCGCTGACGTGTCAACGGTCGCGTTTCGCCGCCGGTAAGTCGCAACTCCTCCCTCCCCAACTGCCGCCTGATGACTGTTCGGAGTTAACCGTACAAGGGCCCTTCGATGGTCAACCGTCACCCCGGTGTCGTTTGGTAAAATTAGCGTACGTGCGAAGTGCAAAGTGTGCCCTAAAGCGCCCAATGCGACCTTTGCGTCGTGCGTCGTGCGTCGTGCGTCGTGCGTCGTGCGCGTGCCCGCGCCCACGTCCGCGAGGGTGGTGCTTCGCACCACCTTGTGATAGCCATTGGTCAAACAACCATTGACTTGCCACATTAGTAAGGAAGTTAGGAGGCTCCTTACTTATATATAGGAGGAGTCTTTTGGTTTTTATCAATGTGGGACAACTTTAGAAACTACATAGATGACATTTCAATGAAGGTACTTTGGAGTCTTATTCCAATCAATACAAACATATTTAAGGCCTAATAAAAGTTCATATTTAATAACCTTGCATTAAATATTAATTCCCAATTCATTAATTACATTAATATAGATGAGACCCACAAATTACTATTCCTCAAAGTAAGCCATTTAATATGTTATTTCCAACATCAACAAGATATTGAAAAATGAAAATATCTTTGTACTACTTTTTATTTTCTTTTGACAATATGCTTAAAGAAATTTAATCTTTAAAGTAAATTATTTGAGACCCACCAATTACTAAAATATAGTCCTAATGTAGAAAGAATAGGCTAGCACAAAATCAAAGATCCATGGCAAAGAGTAAAAATGATTGCCTTATCTTAATTTTAACTTTTAGATAATTGTTAAGTAATGTCACAAACTCTCCTGATTTTATTTTTATTTTTTTTAATAACACAAGAGAAAAGCTAAAAGGAAGAAAAAATCACAAAGGATTTTCCCTAAGCCGTGGAGGGAGATTTCCCATCTTATCGACTCGAAAAGCTCCAATCTGCTGCAAACTTTACCAAGGAGTGAGCTAATCGATTACAGCTTTGATTAACATGTTGAAATTTTGAGATCTTTCAAACTTCCACATGCATCAAATTATTTTCCTTTTTAATCCACTTTCATATTTTATTTATTTAATATAATTATAATTTTAAAAGAAAGTGAAACCACAAGTAATATAATAGATTATAAAATAGAAAAAGTTTAGTTACTAAGATGGAGGGGGGAAAAGGAAGAATGGGGAAGAATTCCCATTCACTTTGCTCACCCGTATTTTATTACATAAATAAACGTGTCAATGAAATGATGAAACGAATATGATATTTTAGATTAAGTAGATGCCATCTGAAACAATTTTTAATTAATTTTCAGATTAAATATATTATGATGAAACGAATATGATATTTTAGATTAAGTAGATGCCATTTGAAACAATTTTTAATTAATTTTCAGATTAAATATATTATTATACGTATGACTAAAACCATATATTTAATCAATTTCTAAATATATGATTTGATACTCAATATATTTACCAAGTCCCTAATGTGTTTTAAGTTTCAATTTATGATCCCTAATATATTAATATTAAATAAGTCCTTACCATCAACAAGGGCTATTTTCAATAATGGCCAAAACTAGAAAAATAATTACAAAAATGTTTGCACCGCCACATTTATTATATGTATGACTAAAATCACCAGCGGCCAATTTAAATACATTGTGAAAAGACGAAAAATACCTTTAATTTATTTTTTCTTAAATTATATATTTAAGAGAAATTATGAATTCTCTTAAATTGTGCAAGATTTAAGTAAAGTATCTTGGTCTTCCTTCCTTCTTCATTATCAAGAAAGAAAAGCACTGAGTTAAGCTATATTAAAGATAGAGAGGGAAGAGTTATAAGGGTAGAAAGGGGAGTTTTTCTCTAAAGGAGGAAAGGAAATCCTTATAAAAGCGGTAGCCCAAGCCATTCCTACTTATGCAATGAGTTGTTTCAAATTCCCAGTGAATTTTTGTTGTGATATTATGTGGATGTTTGCAAACTTCTGGTGGGGCTGATCGGATGAGAAGAAAAAGATTCATTGGAAAAAGTGGGAAGTCTTTTGTTCTCCAAAAGATCAGGGTGGTTTGGGTTTTCGGGATTTAGAAGGTTTCAATCAATACCTCCTAGCCAAACAAGCTTGGAGATTGATACAATTCCCAAACTCCATTGTGGCAAAGTTACTAAAGAGTAATATTTTAGAGACAAGGACTTTGTGGAGGCGGAGTTGAGTTCAACACCTTCATATACTTGGAGAAGCATAATTTGGGGAAGAGATTTGATACTTAAAGGCGAGGCCGTTTCTAAAAAAATAAGAGCCCAGTGCGATATATAAATTTGGGCCCTCAATCATATAATTTCTAACATGAAAAATCACAAAAATGTATATATAAAAAAAGTATTTTTTTTATCAAAACACAATATCAATAAAAGAATATAATAAAAGAATAGCATAAAATTATCAAAGTAATATATAAAAATTGAATTTTGAACTTATGTTGGGATCGAACTCAATTCATAATGTTGGAGAACATATGGATATTGTAGGGAGAAGGTCAGTCAACGCGACTTATAATAAATTCTCATTTACATATTATTAATACTAAATTTTTAATTTAAGATTTGGGCCCACAAAGTTCGGGGGCCATGTTCCGTCGCACCAGTTGCACCATGCCAACGACGGCCCTGCTTAAAGGTCTGAGGAAAAGAGTGGGAAATGGTGAGACTATCAAAATTTTCCATGATAAATGGCTTCCTAGAGAACAAACTTTTAAAGTTTTCTCTCTTTGTTTTGGGAATTTCTTTGCTTTGGTTTCTGCCCTTATATCTGAGAATGGTTCGTGGAATGAGAAGGCTCTTGAATACTACTTGATGGCAGATGACAGGGAGATTATAAGGCAGATTCCCCTCAATCCGAGCTACAATGTAGATTGTTGGATGTGGCATTATGATAAAAGAGGAATGTACGCAGTCCGCAGTGGGTATAAACTGTATGCTTCTCTAAACTTCCCACCAATATCTTCTAATTCTAATCATATTGCAGGTTAGTGGAGGAAGTTACGGGGCTTAAAGATTCCAAATAAAAAAAAAATTACCTGGCAGGCTTTTCATAATCTTCTCCCTGCATATGCCATTCTTTGTAAGAGAGGATGTTTGTTGCTCCTTGGTGTCCTCGGTGTGGAAAAGCTGAAGAATCAATCGATCATGCTTTAGCTGGATGAAAATTGATCAAATCAATTTGGACTCACGTTCTCCCTTTTGATGTTGTAGGGATCAATTTTAACCAAAGCTTTGGGGATATAATCTATTCTCTTAGTGTGGATAAAAAAAAGGGAAGGACTGGATATTTTTTGTTTCACTTCATGGAGTTTATGGAATGATAGAAATGCCTTAATTCATAAAAAGCCTTTCCTTGTTGGGTCTAAAAGAGGGGATTGGATTCTTAATTTATGGAAGGATTATGATAGAGCAAATAGAATTGGGATAATTACCCTGAACCCTCAAATTTTCCTCCTCAGCAAAATGGTGCATCGATGCCTCCTCTAGATGGTTTTGTGAAAGTTAATATGGGTGGAACAATTGGTGGAAGGAATTATCCAGGATGTGGTTATGGTGTAGTAATTCGGAACTCTACAGGGATGTTGATGCCTGCTGCTTCATTTTTCAACCTAGTAAAGATCTTCCCTATTGCAGCTGAGCTTCAAGCAATCAAGAATGGTATTCAACTTGTTATTGAAAAAGGTTGGCGAGATCTGGTGGTAGAAACAGATTCCATGTGTGCAATCATGAGTCTTATCATATCACCTTAAGGAAATTTGTCTGAGTTAAGAGTCCTGATTGACGATATCAAATCCAAAATTTGTGCTTTGTAATCGCTTCAAAATTATGTTTGTTCGTCATTTGGGAAATTGTCTAGCTGATTCCTTACAAAACTTACAATTTCTGAGGCTTCCTCCGACCTATGGAGATCCTCTTTTCCCCTTTGGCTTATTGACAAAGCCATGGTGAAAGTTTTATGAAGTGTAGCCCCTTCGTGCTAAAAAAATTAAAATTTAAAACTAATATATTTAAAAAGTAAAATCTAACTAATTTCAACTAATAACTTTCTTTTTAGATATAAAATTAATCGTCTTGTAAACCCCTTCATCTCCACGTGTCCTAAATGGCCATTGATGCTTCCTCAAGCTACGAAATTTATAAAATAAAAAATAATGGTTAGTTTAACAGGTTTATATTTGTTAAACTAATAACATGTTTAAAAGTTGTAAAATTAAAACTAACAAAATCCAGAAATGAACATTTTAAAGCTGATCTAGAGCGAGGCTGAATCCACTGCCTTAACCAAGAAAATTCATGCTTGAAGGGAAATTCATTCAAAGAACTAGGGGAAAACCACCCTAAAGAGGATAAAACTCTCTCTATTTGATATTTGATAAATTGGATAAAAATGAAACCCTGAGATGGCTATTTATAGCCGTACAGTAAAAACCCTAAATTTAACTAAAATAACTAGAAACTAATACTAAATAATTATACTAATTAAATACATCAAAGTAAACTAATACCATAATAATAACTCATAAATAAACATAAACTATATAACCTATTATGATTCCCATCATACACCCACACTAAAAAAATGAACTCGTACTCGAGTTCGGTCCAGGCGAAGAGAAGAAGACACCAATGGAAAACGCTCTCCGAATTTCATCCCATATCCAAGGTGTCAATAAAGAAATGGGCCATAAAGAAGATACGAACGATAAAATCCAAGGTCTTTGATTCCGCTAGCCTGCTTCGTGAAATTAAATTTGTAGTCAATGGGCTCCAGTGATGGATGAAAAATTAAATTGCAAAGAATGGGTTTATGCTTAGGTGGGTCAATAAGAAATGGGTCTACAAAAATAAATGATAAATTAGGCTTTGGAGGAATTGGAATTAAAGGGCCAAAGTATTGTATTGAATATGGAGTGGGCTTTGCAACCCATTAAAAATTGAATCTGAAAGCCTTATTGGGAAATAAAGTGAAAGATGATTGGCAATTATTTTTTGAAGCAAAGATGAAGTATGAATGGGCTTGAATTTAATAAAATTAGAATTGAGAGCTTGGCCCAGTGGGATTTGGTCTAATGATGTTTCCATTAGGTTGAAATTTATGAAATGAAAAATAATAGTCAGTTTAACAGATTTATATTGGTTAATCCAATAATATGTTTAAATTGCAAAATTAAAAAAAAAAACTAGAAAATAAACAAATATAAAAAAAAGGACAAGTTTAACAAAACTATTATTGTAATAAACTAATAAAATGCATAAAATGATCAACTTAAAATGAATATTATGGTTAGTTCAAGGTTTATATTGGTTAAACTAATAAAATCAAGCAAATGAACAATAGCATGGTTAGTTTAAGGGTTATCCATACAAATAGTCACAATTTAAAGGAAATAACAATAAATAGTCAGTCATTCTATAATTAAGGTAGATAGCCATCTTTAATGCATCAGGAGAGAAAAACCGAAGCAAAATTATGAAACTAACCCTTTTTAGTTTGAAGCGCGTTGTACAATGAATTTAAGTCAGAATCATCATTATGGTTATTGAAACTATCAAATATTTCTCTCTTTATATTTTCTTCTTTTGTTTCTCTCTCATCAATCCTTCTCAATTTTTTTTTGAAAATCTTTCATTCTCTCTCTATTTTCTTGATCCGCTGGATTTGAAACTTCCAATCTCTCAAGATTTTGGTCTTTTCTTTGTGCATTATCATTATTGAAGGTGAATATTTTAAAGATCTTGTTTTTTTTTTATATTTTTTCAAATATGGAGATCTCCTGATCTTTCTTTTTCTTCTTATTTTAAAAAATGGGGGGTTAATGGCTGCTGGTAACAAACAATTTACAGAGTATTTTGTACAGTTTGTGAGAAAAGATAAATAGAAGACTCAAAACAAGACACCATTTGTTTGTTCTTTTTTTGTCTTTTGTATAATTTCATTCATTATTTTAAATGTAACTTTTGTTTATTATAAATTTGATTATCTAACAACTCTCTCTTTCGTGTTTTTTGTTTTCAAATATATTTTTTTAATGTTTTTTCTAAGGTTTTATTTTTGTTGTTGTTATAACATTGTTTGTATTGATTTGTTGAACTTCAATGTTATAACATATGACAGATGCTAAGGAACAGGGGATGCTATTTAGTACGCATTATATGAAATTAGAAATCACCTTAAGCTGGGGATGTTTGACCAATATTGCTTACTCTTAAATTTCGTAGACATTGCATACTTACCTTAGTTTAGTTCGTACAATATGTACCAAATTTTATACAATTGTGAATGGCTGCCATTAATTAGCAAAGATCGTATAACTGTCAACTTGTATAGTACGTACTTTATGTACGCAACTTTATACGTAGATTCTATAACTGGAAACGCAAACTGCTAAGTCATGAATTTGAAGACTATAAAATGTATGACAAAATTAGTATAATGCGTATAGTAAGTACCATAATTTGTACGTGTTGTATATACTGCCATTTTTAGAAAACTATAGTACGAATAAGTTTTAAAATGTACATTCGGTTGGTATAGTGGGTATTACTTATACGTTATTTTATCCGTAGAGTTTAAAACTATAATTCAAATAGATCGAGGGTTCGGAACCCTCAACTTCATTGTCTTTATCTTCAATCCATGTAAGTAATCTCATTAAAAGGATAATAACATTACTTTGTTACAATGAAAAAATACCACGTATTACATTTCAATATTTATGTCTGGTATCTGTTACAAAAAGAAGTATATAGACCACATATTTTACGATTATTACGAAATGTACAAATCATATTGTCTGAATATTGTTTTCATAGAAATTTTATTTATAAGCATTAATAAATGAATATTGCAAATATTTTATAACAATAAGAAACAACAATTAACATAAAATGGGAATCATAGGACATTCATTAAAAATATAAAGTGTACACAAATGGGAGGGAAAAACTAAACTTTACAAAAAAAAAAAAAAAAAAAAAATATGTGGAGGAACATGGTGTAATGTGAGAAAGATAAAATCCTTCATGAAAAATTGGATTTTGACGGAATGCTGAAAAGTAAGTGCCTAGGTGATGATTGTCTATAGGGGTAAAAGGGGTATGAAAATCTGGAAAAAGCATCTATGTGGCTATATTTTGAAATATAGTAGTACATGGCTATATATTAAAACAGAAGACAAAAATGTGGCTATATGGAGCATTGTCTCTTAGTTTAACTTCTTTATATTTGTTAGACACCAATAAAAACCCAAAATTTAACATTATTAAATAAGTATTACGGTAGTTTAATATGTTTATATTTATTACACCAAAGTGAGTAAAGAAAATAAGAACGAAAAAAAAAGCATATCAAGTAACAGAAAAAATGCAATAAATTCAAAATTCATACGTAATTGAATAAGGAATTACAAAAACCCTAATCTATTCTATGAAGCTTCAAAATCAATTTTATTTCTTAAAATGAGGTAATGGTAGTCTCTTCTTTCTTTGGGTTCAAAAACCCTAATCTATTTTTCCTATTTTTCAGATCTAAAATTCAACTTTTGTTAAATGTACATTTTCTTTATATTTTCTCTCAAACCCTCCATCACATGTTCTTAATTTTTTTTACCCTCCTTCAATGACTTTCAATTTTGGTAATATTTACCCTGTTTTCTCTTCAACGTCAAAAAAAAAAAAATCAGATTTAGATCTAGATCTCAAGCATCTTCCTCCATCCCAACACTTTCTTTTTAGGATATGCATAATGTTTATGATTAGGGATTAATCTCATTTGTTTATGATTTTTTTCCTTAGATTTGAAATGATGGATATTTTCTACACTCGAATCTTCTCTGTTTTTCTTTTATTTTTCATGTACCTTGCCTATTTTTATCAAGTTCTATAAATTATCAGATAAAGTTGAGCTCTTCATTTTTTTTTGCCCTTTCTTAAAATTACTCATGTTGAAGGTTCTTCATACTTTTGTTCCCTTTTCTTTTATGACATTGTTGGTTTGATTAATTCGACCATATCACATCCATTTCTTTTTTATCCTACTCTTTCCTTAGCTTATGGTTTCATTTCTCAACCTTATCATATTTATCTCTTTTAGTTTAGAATATGAGATCCAACCACCGTATAAACACCAAATTTGGTGGAGTTGGCCATTAATGTAATAAAATTGGATGGGTTTATATTTATGAACTTAGATATAGAAAATTGCCCATTCTTGTAATTATTTCTAAAAAGAAATTAACGGGGTTTTTTTTGTCCAAAAATTAACGGTTTGTTGATTTGCTATAAAATATTATTAAACGGTGGGGATGTTGTTGAAAAATATTAATGGATAACAAATAAAATTGAAACTTAACAAACCAATATGAACAAATTGAAAAATAATATTCACGTTGAGGACTAAGAGATAGATTTAAGAATTAGTTACACTCTAAACCAAATTGGAGCTCATATTTACGAGGAATAATTAGATGCTTTAGTTAATTACAAAAATATTCATTAAAGGCCACAAACGGTAACGATTTGCTATTTTTTTTGGTCGATTATGTCTTTTTTTTCATTGATTTGTTTTTTTCTACGATTTCATTTTTTGTTTGAATTCATTGTCCTTTTTTTTTTCATTTCAAATTGCTTACAATCCGTTTTTTCCAAATCTTTTCCTATCAATCAGTGTGGGTGATATTTCAATTAAAACTTCTATTTTTTTTCATCTTAACCTTCATTTTTCTCTGATTCATTCTCACGATACAGTCATACTTTCTATCATTTTTTCCCTGTTTCCTTATCATTTTTTTTTGGTTTTTTTTCAATTTAAAGGTTTGCATCTTGTTTTTCATTTCATTAATTTTTCTTATCATTTTTTTGTTTTTTTTAATAATTTTATGTTTTTCATTTGTTTTTTTCATGTTTTTTTATGATATGTTCCCCATTTTTTAGTTGTTTTCATAATTGTTTTTTGTTAAACAGGGTTAAATGCACGAATGACCCCTGCACTTTGAGGCTTTTTCAATTTATACCCCCGCACTTCTAATTTGAACATTTTCACCCCTACACTTTTATAAGCCATCAAAAGTTATATTTTCCATCCAAACTAACAGCAAACTCATTTTTTTAATATTTTATTTCTATTTTTCTAACCAAGGGTTAGAATTAACCCAATGAAAAAAAATTGCATATGGTTAGTTTTGACTCCTCAACATCGAGCAATTTATTTGATGAACACTTGATTAATGACGGTGATGAAGGAGATATTTGCAAAAGACTGAAAAGTGGGCGTTGGAGACACAGAACCATGTTGATTAGTTTGGACTCTCAACATCGAGCATTTTTCCTCTTCCTTGTATATGTACATAGAAAAAAAAAAGGAGTTCCATCTTTTCATGAGCAAAAACAACGACTAAACTCCATCTTTATTCATGCGAAAGTCCAAAAAAAATTCTTCAACATTGAATTCGAATCCAGGCTATTGAAGAGTTGATTTGATTTATAAACGTCATCTCTGATTCAAGGTATTCCTTCTTCTTTAATTTGAAAAAAACCCTAGATTTTAAAAATCTTTAATCCATGATCTTTACTTCAAAAATTTGAAAAATTCCCTCTTCTTTGTTTTGGAAAAAACCCTTAAATTTTACTAAGGGTTTAGATTCAATCAGATATGTTAAAAATTTCCTTTGAGAAAATGTAATTTCCCCCCTCCCCCCGGTATGTGCATTTTTTTACAAAAATTTGCAATTCTTCTTGGTAGTTTGTTGTTGAATAAATGAAAATGATTGCGTATATATATAGTTTTCGAATTTTGAAAATTGTGAATTTTACAGTGGCGGTCCATGTGTTTTTTTTTTTGTCTTGTCATTGTTTTAGCAAGTTGTAAGTTGTGGGTTGTGGTTCCGAACACCAATTAACTTTATAATATTGTATCAGCTTCAGTAACATTTGAGGTTTTCATTTTTTAAGTTAATATGTTTGATATATTACGAAAGAAGTTGATTTTTTAGATTTCATTTCAGGTATGAGTGCACTTGGAAGCGGAGAAAGAGATGCATTTTAGGATGACTGAAACATTTTTTATGTTTTGTTAGTTTTGAATTAGTATTTAGAATTGAATTGTAATAGGGATGAATTTTGAATTATAATAGGGATCAATTGAATGGTTATGGATGAATTTTGAATTCTAATAGGGATGAATTGAATGGTTAGTATTATTTTGAATGAGTATTTTTTTGATTGAGTTGGTACTTTGGATGATTATTAAAGTTGAATCTTCTATGTAAAGAACTGATGGTGGAAGCTGGGGTGATAATTCTATGTAAATTTGGGGAAGTATGGATGATCAAATATCTGTTATGCCAGGACTTGTTAATGTGTTAGCAACAATATTAGACAGTGGAGATGCATATCATTAGAGATGAAACATTGACATCTAGCTTTCTGATTGCTTATATTGTGTTGATATAGCTAATATGTGGAATTATATTGTATTGTTTTCTAATTATGTGGAATTATAGCATCATTGAAATTGATGTGTGAGACACCGAGAAAACACGAGGTGAAGCATCCGTGAAGAAGAATGTAAGACTGCTCTCACCATACCTCTGGAAGAAAGCATACAATAAATGTCAATAAAATATGACACTAAATAGGTTTAAATCAACACACCAAATATCAATAAAATAATCTTCATATGCCTTTCAATACATATAAGCGGGAGTTTGAACCTACGAACGAGTGTGAGGTACTGATGCTCATGAGTTCAAATATTAAAACAGTCTTAAACTAGTTGGCAAACGATCTTAAAACAGTCTTAAACTACTCATAACAATCTCAAAACATTCTGGGATAACTCTCCTTTTATGGTGTCATGAATCGTGCACCAAAGAAGCGTTCAAAGACATCACTATCAAGAGAAAGTGAAATTCGATCCATTCCCTTCAGTGGTCGAGCAAATCTTTCCGGGGTTTCATCAGCTGCCTAAGCTTTCCCTTTGGTGTTACCCATTACAAGAAGATCAAACTTCGTATTTCACTATAAGAAGAAAATTAGAGAATAACCAAATTTTGTATGAACTAAAACTTCATAAGTCTTTCAATTCATTACAACCAGTCAAATTTTTAAAATATAATCAATTTAAGCAGAAGTGAAGGACAAATTAATTTATGAAGAAATCGTGGAAGAAATCCAATTTATATAACATAATCAATTTGAGATAACAAAAGAGTTCTTTGAGAACATAGGACAATTAAGATTACAAAGGTTTCTTGCTTCATTAAACTAAATATTTCACACAGTTACAAAACACTACATTAAATAATGGTGTTTCCTCGTTCTTCCAATTTACTTTTGATGGTTATGAGTTAATTATCACAATGGCAGGCAAAATGATGAAGAAAATTTGGCAACTCCTGAATTCATAAACTTCAACTTAACACCTTGTCTAGAACTAACAAAAAATTAATCAAATTCACTTTAGTTCAACTCCTTCATGATCTACAAATTAGCAAGTAGCACCAAGCATAGAGTATTCTTCAACATTGTACTGTATTGGCATTTGTGAGTTGAAGAAAACTTATCTGACGTTAATTTCTTTTTATGATTTGCTCAAATTTTTGTTGGTTTCCAAATGAGTTGTCAATCTAACTTTTCTTCACAAAAAAAATCATGGACTCAATTGAACCAGCAAGAAATCATAGAGAAGAAGAGGAAAAATCACAAAAAAAAAAAAAAAACAAAAACAAAAATCACAAATTTGGTTGATTGCCTAAAAAAAAACACATTCATATGAAATAGTTATAATTTGTTAAACATATTGTTTGAAAACTAAAATAACACATTCATGTACAACCATCAGATAGATGTTTCCAAAACCAAAATAACACTTACATACGCAGTCTAAACTTAAAAGTTACATAACCATGTCATTTTTTCTTTTCTTCTTGAGTTAAAAGGTGAAAATTTGGTGAGTTGTCTTTCAATTCTTGAGTCATGCTTTTTTTTTTCCAGCTTCTCCCCTGATCCAAACGCCTCTGTTAAGTTCATACCTTTGTTTCATTTTCTTCAGGCTCATGGCTTTTTCCTCCATTGTTCTCTGCCCTTTCATCTTCTTTTCCTTCCTTCTCTTGTCTATTCGTTAGAGGTTTTGAATATGTATGAAGATATTGTTTATTTTCTTTCAATGAAGATGTGAAAATAATTTTGAAAGACCCACAAACATTTTCTTCCCATGAATTTCTCTTTTTGATTTTGCACCATTGTTTTTCAAAAAAATTCAATTAATGCACGTCAATCATGGTAGTTACACGGTTTCCATAGTTTGTTGAGGCAGCTTTTCACGTGCTAGGGGCATTACAGTCAGTTTTTTTATTCTCACATATATGTTGTTTGAAAAGTTGGGGTTTTCAACAATCTTTTTTTGTATATAAATTTTCGGAGTTTGAATACCTAATTTTGAGAACTATTTTATATTAATTCAACAAACTATCAGTTTTTTATTCTCACAAATATGTTTCTTAAAAACTTTATAAAGTTAGGGGCTTTCAATAATTTTCAGATGAATCTCGATTAAAATGTCTATTTTCTATTAAAATCAAAGTTTTCAAATTTTTATATGAATTCACTAACTTGATATTAGTCTTTTTGCTTGAGCTTCAGAAAACAGCAACAATGGTGATTTTTCATCTGAAAGAGAGTGGGTCTTTTTTGTGGGTGATTTGATTTTCTTTTAAAAATAAGATAAAACTGATTTTTTTTTTCTCAAATCAGATATTTTGAGATTTTAAAAAGCTTGATTTTCGGTGGGAGTTATTTTCTTTTACTTTTTTTTTAAAATTACGTGTTTAGGGTAGTTTAGACTCTTTCTTTTGATTTTTAAGTATGGCCCACACTAATTTGGCTATTTTGCTAGGCTTCTTGTTAGGTGGCTATTTTTGTTTATTTACCTTATTTTTTTTGCTATTATTGTAGTTAGCCCTAAAAAAATCATGAGAGAAAAATGTGCAATAAATGCTCCAGCAAATATAAAAGAGGGGTAAAAAGGGTAAATTGAGGGGAAAATTGCAAGATCTCTTAGGAATGTGTAAAAGTGGCTAAATAATTTTATTTTCAAATAGATGACTAATTTTTAGAGTAAAAATATATAAATGGCACTTTTTTGTTCCATCTTTTAACAAACAGCTACACTTTTTATTTTGAAAGTTTTTAGCCACATACGTGTGTTAGCTTTCTGAATATACCAGAAATAGCCTTAAGGTCAGGTAATCATTTTTTTAGCTAGATACATTTTTGTCGCCTATGTCATCTCACGAATTCCAATGGTGTAGATATAATCATCACCTTGTGGCTGTGAACGGAAACTTCCACTACAAGATCCCTGATCTCCATTGATTTTTTTTTATATAATCATTACTTCTTAGGTAGCTTTTTTTGTCAGCTTTTTTTTTTCTTTTTACTTCTCCCTTTCTTTTTTTTTCATAAAAAATTAGTGTTTGGTTATACAGTAACAATTTTTCTCATTCCACTTTTTTGTTCATTTTGGTTTCCTTTCCATCTCATTCTTCCATTTTCTATTCATTTTTTTTCATTAAATTTTTGGTATTCAACTGGGTTCATCTTTTTCGTCCATTTTCTTTTACTCTCTTCCCTTTCGCTTAGTTGTAATGGAGATCATGAACATTTAGACTAAGAAAGATGAAAAGTGGGATATGACAAATAACTATGTACATTCTCATCTTGTATCATTCCCGTGATGCACGTATTTACTGATTTCAAGACTTCCATCAATAGGTCACTGGGTCTTCCCAGCGATTTCAAGATGTTTATTGAGCTAGTCACAAAAGGAAATGTTTATAAATACATTCCATCCGGCTGTAGTTGATAATTGCATGCTCATGTATAATTTCATGAACATTGCGTGAATTGCTCAGTAGTCATTGCGTTTGTTGATATGACGGTGGAGTATGATAATGACGACATCGTTTTTCATAGTCCTGAAGAAGATGATGGTTTGCACGTACAAGACAACACCTCCACATTAAATTGGAGAAGTCGATGCAATATACTAGATGACTCTAATATACAGAGTATACCAGAGACCCCATCAGACGCTCCTGTTTATCCAACACTACAAGATATGTGTAAGAATATACGTGATATGAGGGACATACATGATACTTGCTTAATGTTGTCGTTTGAATGCGTTTCACCCCCTGTTGTTGCGTCTGAAGATATACAGGAAGACAACAATATACAGAAGGAAAGGCACACAAATAACCCAATATACATACAACCATGGAATACGCTTACAATGCAACAATCTCTACTATGCTACAACTATACACACTATACTTAACATCATAATTCATACTTTTTTACATACATGGTACACAATATTGTGTAATAAAGACACATTTTCATTCAACAATCAATCAATACCAGATATACACTCTAGGACTCTAATTAGTCAACTGAATGCTAATATACCACACATATATATGATATATAAACATAGTATCACATATTTTTTTTGTACACATGATATATAAAAGTGTGTAATGTAGACAAATTTTTAATTAACAAATATGTAATATACCGTATATACATGTTCGAACCCAAATTAACTTACGGACTGCTAATATGTCACAAATATACACGATATACATGACATACTATTCACGCATTCTTCATACACCTGATATACAATACTGTGCAATATATCGTTGGTGCTACAAACATGCACAATCTGTTGATATACTATATATAGTGATATAAATTGTTACAAATCAATTTACTAACATATCCAATACAGCAGCATTGACTAATGTGATCTACATTAACATATCACAATGCTCATTTCCCATTACACATGATGTACAACAGGGTGTAATGTAGACAAAATTTCAATTAACAAATATAAAGTATACTAGATATACACCATCGAACTCTGATTAATTAATAGACTGTCAATCTATGAGTAACATACATGATATACATGAGAACATATTCTCATATTTTTCGTACACATGTTATACAAAAGTCTGTAACAATTATAAATATATACATTCTTTGTGATATACATAATATACACAATATCCCTGAGTTGTTCTGTTTACTATAATAGACTAATATTTTATGTCCAGATTAACAGATCATGAATAGCCATTTCTCATCATATTTCTACGTATAATACGTTGTCTAACAGAGTGTGATTAACAAATAACTTTATATTATACTTCTCTTTGACTTCATGAGCAACCTCATTTTATTTACTCCTTCGCTTCTGTTCAAACTCAACTATGTAGTTATACTTTCAAACTTCTGCCAGAATCTGAAGTTCTGTGACAATCATCTACAAGTGAAACAACATACATAATCATGTTTATAATCAATATACAAAATATCCGCGATATACAATTAATCCTTACATATTTGTTCACTATACATAGTATACACTTGCATAAACATGTACTCTCTCCAATGTTCGTTGGTGTGTATATATTTGTTCCAGATACACGGTATATCGATAGCGAAGTGTATAACACACATATATTATTTTGAGAACATATTATGTATGTTATCAGGACTCAAACATGCGTAAAATAAAAGAGGTAAGTATATTGAAAAAATTGATACAAAATAGTAAGGTTACGTTTCCATGTCATAGTAAGTCTGGAAAGTAAGTTTGTAAAAATCAAATAATTATAAACACATAAACAAACCAAGTTTTTCTAAAACTACTCATCTTCCGTCCCCCCCTCTACAAATTCTGCAATAATTAGAGTAAGGCTTATGTTAAATGATGGTT
This sequence comes from Gynostemma pentaphyllum, assembly GCA_028015215.1. Classification (NCBI taxonomy): domain Eukaryota; kingdom Viridiplantae; phylum Streptophyta; class Magnoliopsida; order Cucurbitales; family Cucurbitaceae; genus Gynostemma; species Gynostemma pentaphyllum. The sequence continues at coordinate 57,818,492 of CM051351.1, read as the reverse complement.
CGTCAGAAGAGGTTAATACTATTGAGCCTGATGTTTGGTGAACGCTTTCTGGAACAGGCTGACTTGGATCTTCTTGAGATGTCTTTCTTCCACCAATGTCAGTAATTGTACCCTTTTTTTAGGGTCGATTGGTCTTCGAATAGTATGTATTTTTTCTTTCGTGACACTTTCTTCCACTTAGAATTTGCTTAACCAAAATCATTGGTTTATGGCTCTCTATTCAATTATTGATTCAATTTTTTTTATCTGCCTCTCATGCATTTTTTGATGAAAGATTGTTAGGACCTTCATTTTATAGAAGACGTTAACCTTATGATCCTTTTTCCACGCATCCTTCAGTTGTATTAGAGCTGGGTCATGTTATATTTTTTAGCATCTTTCTGAATAGACTATGCAGAATATACATAATATACATCACATATAAATAATGCACAGTAGACTTTTTACGTCACATAGTTTCAAGAAATTTCCACAACATACGTTCTAAATATGCATTGTGTAATATATGTATCACACGCCACCTAGACCATCAATCCAACATTCAGACACGTTTCATACAATAAACTATACATAGATTACGTAATATACGGGATATATGATATATTCATCAGAAAGACTACAATCTTACAACAATGAATATTATGAAACTCATGTATCACAATATACACTATATACATCAAACATAGATCATGTTAGAACAATTAGCTTCGTCTTCTTAGAACAATTTTCCCTAATATATGAATTGTATATGTATTATGTAATATACGTATCATATATTACCCAAACCATCAATACAACTTCCAGTCATGTTTGATCCGGACAGTATTGTAATATACAGGATATGCACTTCATGTATCACAATATAAAAAATATACATCAAACATAGATCATGTTAGAATAATTAGCTTCGTCTTGTTAGAACAATTTTTCCTAATATACGAATTGCTTATGCATTATGTAATATACGTATCATACGCCACCCAAACTATGAATACAACTTCGAGTTATGCTTCATTCAACAATACATATAACAATATTGTATTATACAGGATATACATTTCATTCATCAACAACACTACAATCAAACAACAATTTTATATATTACGCATATCTTGTATATTATTACTTACAGTAGATGTCATAGCTGTTTCAGTCATTTTCTCCTCCTCTAACAATAAAATGATAACTTACTTTACATTCTCACATGAAAAGAGACATACCTTCCCTTATAACAAACTAGCAGAGATTTTTTTTGACATGGCAGTTCCTTGGAGATGAACGAACAAAAATGGTAGAGGGATTTGATTTCGTATCAAAGAAGTCGGATGAAATATGGTTTTGTGGTTGCTTTTTTATTATTATTCTTTTTCTTTCTTTCTAAAATCGCAATGATGTTTTAGATTAATGAGGAAATGATGTTTCGTATTGCGTGCATATAACAAGGGTACTATCTTAATTATTATAATATAGCCAGACTATATTTTGAGGGGCTTTTCATCTTTTTCTCCCTTTTTCCTTTCCACGTGGGTGTCAAATGGCTATTTCTTGCACTTCTCATTTTACTGGTCATTTTGTGAAAAAGGAGATGAAAAGTGGCTATTACGAATTTTCACTGGAGGTATAAAAAGTGGTTATCCACTTAATATTCCAAAAAAAATAGACAACTTAAAATACGTGAGTAAATCAAAGGACTAAAATTCTAAAAATTAATAGTTTTGAAAATGTAATAGCCGCTATAATTTCTCAAAATTACCATTAGAAAATAAGTAAAATTGGGCTTTAAAAACTACCATAAATTGATTTAATTTATACAAAATCATATCAACAAATTTAAGGCATTCCATAAGAAGAGAGGTTAAATAAATGGATTTGTATTAAAGGAATATTTAGTCAAAAATAATATCTCTAAAAATAAAATAAAAATTGTATATGAAAAATATTCTAACACATTTTTCAAACTTCCTTTTCTTGTGTGTTAATTTACAAAACTTCATAAATCAAATTGAAAAATAATACAGACAAAAGAGTTCCAAGACCTATTGTGAAGGAGAAATTATTTCTTGAGGGTGGAAAGATGAGACCGTCACTTCCATAACCTCATTTTTATTTTTATTTTGAATAAACTTCCATAACCTCATTAACTTCTATAGCCCTAGGATATAATATAAAGAAATTAATTATAAGATAAATATTGAAGAATCTTTTTTAATCTTTTATTAATATATTACTAATATTATAGTGACATTAATAATATAAAAATATTACTTAATGATTAAATAAAATTGAGAATAAAAATAATAGCAACATTTTTATTTTCCAATCAAAATTTAGTAACCATTTATTTTATATAAATTTTTGGCAACTTTCAACTCTAAAAAAAATCTCATTTTCACCTTCAAAAGAAGTCTGACGCCATGAACAAAACCGACAGTCTGTCTGACATGAACAGTGTCGACATTCTGTCTGATACGTACAAGTAACACTGTTCATGATTTTTACCTTTCCTATACAATACATTTTTACCCAATGAATATTGCAATTACATTTTAGATTTATAGACATACTCACAAGTTTCTATGCTAAATCTAGGGGTGAAAGCAAATCCCCCCGCCCCGCTTCATAAATGAGGCAGGGTATGGGGCGGCGGGGGGGGGATCCCTCATTTATTATTTGGGGTGGGGTTGGGGTCTTGTGAATGACCTCAACGGGGACCCGCTCCGCCCCGTTTAGTAGTTAATAACTTAATTTTTTATTTATTTATATTGACCACCAAGCCCAACCCAAACTTCCACACCTAGCCACCATGCCCAAGCTTTTCTTTTTCCTTTTCTTTTCTTTTTATTTTGTTTCACCTTCAGACTTTCTTAACTCTCTGCCTCTACTGCTCTCTCGCTCACCAGTCGCCTTCCACGAGTCCACACGATCGCCTCCAATTCCATCAGATCACCTCGCCATAGCCAAAGTCATGCATTTTTCAAAAAAAAAAAAAAGCCCCGCCCTGGCCCGATCCGGCCCATAACCAGGGCGAGGATAGGGGCGGGGAAATGGATAAGTGGGGCGGGGGAGGAGTGAAGAATTTTCCCTTAAACGGGAGACCCCGCCCCCACCCCATGTAAACCCCTAGCTAAATTTATTTTATGTATCGTTTATATCTATGTACATAATGTATATAATATACGATTTTTTTTTTGTACATTTGTATCATGTTATTTTTCTAGACAACATATTTGATACAATGAATATTGTAATTATATTTTAGATTTCTAAACATACTCACTAGTTTCCATGCTAAATCTGATTTATGTATGTACTATACATGTACATAATATACGTAATATTATGGTACCTTTTGTTGTACATTTGTATTATGTTATATACGTATAATATCACGTTAATTGCTTCTATAATCAGATTTTTAGTACATCATCTAATTTTAATAAAATTTTGTACTTTGGTACATTTTCGTTTCTACATAATTTTTTTGTACATTTGGTAGATCCATCCTCCACGTCGTAATTGCATTTGAGTAAAAAGAAAATGTGCGTAATATACGTAGTATTTGTGTTATTCAATCTGCATTTGAAAAATAAAGTGTTAACAAATATACAAAAACACACAATGTACAAAATATACCTAATATGCATACTTGTACACTGTGTATAGTTTAGCAAAAACAGAACATAATAAAGATTTAGTTTATCTTTTACAATAAAATCTAAAAAAAAGAAACTCATAAAAATAGAGGAGAACATAATGTAGATCTAGTATATCTTACAACAAATTCCAGAAAATTAAAAAAAAAAACTTATAAAAGTGGGGGAAAACGATATTAAAAAAAAATCAAACCTTTTGTCAGAGGATACAACCCATAAGGGTTTGCCTGTTCTTTGTACATAAACCCTTGTGATGGTTTCGCGCAGCTTCAGTAGTTCTTCCGCTTCCAGGATAAATTCTCCCGTTTGTGCCTCATAAAAAGAACTAGCGGGTTGATGGATCATTACCCTGATGATTTAATAAAAGGTTTTCTCTATCTCGCACGATGAGTCAAAGATAATAAAAAAAAGATAGGATTAACAACCGTACAATGCGCTATAAAGAATTAATTAATCAATTGGATATTCGAGAGTCAAAAACTCCTTAATTTTAAAAGTTATTTAAATTTATTTGATTTATTAAATCTTAAATTTTTATGAACTTTTTTCAGTTTCAGCAATTCATGGAAAAAAGAATCGGGGAAAAACTTATGAATGGACCAACTACAAGAAAAGACCTCATGATAGTCAATATGGGACCTCACCACCCATCAATGCGTGGTGTTCTTCGACTCATCCTTACTTTGGATGGTGAAAATGTTATTGACTGTGAACCAATATTGGGTTATTTACACAGAGGGATGGAAAAAATTGCGGAAAACCAACAATATAAGATCTTCAAGATCCGTGTGAGATCCAGGATTTTATGAAGAACAAGATGAGGTAAAAGAATAAATGAGTTTGGAATAAGAAAAAATATAACTTGTTGGTAAGATCTCTCAGATCTATATGTCTACGACCCCAGATCTTCAATATTTGACATTTTTTCTAACTTTTTTGTATGTATAAATGGGGGAAAGGAAGGTTTTAGAAGAAGAGAAAAGAGAGAGTTTATTTCTGTAAATTTTAGAAAGAGAAAAAAAAAGAAAAAAAAGGAGAGAAAAAGGGACGTTGGGAAGGGAAAAAGGAGGAGAGATGAGTGATGTAATAGGTGAGAGAGAAATGAAAATAAAAAGGAGAAAAGTAAAAATAAAAAATCTGATAGGATTGAATTGGAGGTTTTTTTTAGCATTTCCACTAAATTTCTCTCTTAAAGTGGACTATATCTCTCTCTCTGTTTTTTTTTTTTTCTTTTTTTTTTTGAAATGTTGCTATAAACCCTTATTTTAGGTACTTTGTGGCTAATAATATTGTTTATCCTAAATAAAATTTTATAATTATCGATATTAATTTAAAAACTATTAAAATTAATTCTTATTGTCAATTAAAGGAAAAATAATTTATACCAGTATTTTATTATTAAATAATATAAATATAATGAGATAGTTTTAATTAAAAAATATTTAAAATTGTGCATGTCTTAAAAGTAATTTTAATATATAGAATTAAAATTACTATTTCTAATTAATAAAATACACTAAATTATATAAATTATGATTTCACATCTTAATGTTAAAAACTATAATTAATAATTATCCTTATTAATATTGATAACTATAATTAATAATTAATAATGATTTAATTATTATGATATTTATATTAAATATACATATTAATAATAAATAGAATATTATTTACTTATGTTTATAATAAATATTGTGACATTATGATAATTAAAAAAATATTCATATTATTTTGATAAATAACACATCATCATCTTAGTATAACTCAAGTGGTTAAGCATCAATACTCATTTCAATGAAGTCGAAAGTTTGAATCCCCTTTGATGTAATATCTGGAGGAAAAAAAAAACTATTTCAAATATTTTTTTTCAAAAAATAACACCCGTATGATATTTAAAAATAAAAAACACATCCTTTTACCGGTTAGTTTTAATAAAATTGGGACATATAGTTATTTTACGTTAGTCACTTGCTCCAATTCCATAAAAATAGAAGAAATATAACATATTGATGTAACTTTTAAAATACTCCGCGTCATTAATAAGGTGTAAAATCAACATTTCACATTCATCTATTATTTTTTTATTAGTTTTAATAGAATTTAAACACGGTCACAAACATAGAATAAACACAAGTCATAGTATCACTTAATCTAATTGGTTGAAAATTTCGTCTTGTAATTATACAAATTAGAAAAATGTTGAAAATATAATTTATAAAATATAAAGATGAAATTTATAAATTAAAGTAAACTATATAGGTGTGATTTATGGTTATTAGAAACATACTCCCTCGGAATGAGTCATAATAACTAGATAAATAAGTCATTCTTATCACTACTCCCCAAGTTGTCTTTTTTAAAAGAGAACTTTCACACAAACATATGCATTAAGGAGTGAGAGAGTGATCTCTATTGGGGAGGGACAAAGAGACACAAAACCTAAGCCTGTCATTAAAAGCTAAAGCTTATGACTTCAATTATTACCATAAAAAAAGTGATAAATAATAAGCCAAAGCAAAAGGGAAAATCAAAATATTGCCCATTCAAAAAGGAAAACTTTGGAGCTAAGTCTTGACCTAAATTTCAATGTGAAGTCATTTCCTTAATAGAGGATGAAATTGTGGAACATAGTAGAGAGGGAAAAAAATACTCATAATAAATAAATAAATAATATGAGGAGTTTACATGTAGCACAAATAATTTTTTCCAAATTATATATTTTTGAAGCAAATAATAATATGTATTATATTTGTATTTTTGTGGAAATTTGATCTTACAAAGTTAAATCAATATTTTGAATGATAATCATACAAGTTTCAATTTGATATATTCGTGGAAATGGTTCAAATTTGAATCCATGCATGCTAGCTCAATAGGCTTAATGAAATAGTATTTTCAAAACAAAAAATATTTCATATAATTCAATTATAAGAAATATATTATTAAATTAATAGTCATTCATTATGATAACAAGTTTATCTTTCTATTCTGGTTAAAGTTCTCGTGAATTTACTTACACAATAAGTAGAATAAGCTAACAAATATTAATTTAGTTGGCTCTAAAAAACTATTGTTATTTAAAAAAAAAACTTTATTTTAATGATCATAAATAAAAGAAAAATAATTCTTCATAAAACACAATATTTTAAAAACATAAGAAATTCTTTTATAACACAATAATCACTAATTAAAATATAAAATTGATGATGATCAAAGAACATCCATGAAAACTTTTAAGGAAAAAAAAGATAAATTTTGAAGGCTTAAATTGATGTCACAATTAACTAAAACACCATCTAATCATCTATTTTAAAAATGAACTTTACACATAAGATTGAGAGAAGCAAATAAAGTCTTAATAGAACAACAACTAAGCATTACAAGACAAGTTACTTTTTTTAAACTAAAAACTTTAAAATTTAAATTAAAAAACAAAAGTACACTAAATAAAGCTATAAGCACAAAAACCCACAAAGTTGAATCCTAGCTATCACTTCCTACCCTCTCTCAAACCTTCCCCTACTTTTTCTTTTAACCCATTTACTTAATTCCTCCATATACATGTATATTACAATTTTACCCCCATATACTTATACAAGTAGTATAAGTTTACCTATCACATTCGTATCCAATACGGTCAATTTCACATCACATGATCAAGCAACCGCTAGGATTTTCGTCGCTGAAATAGTCGAACGGATCGGATGGTGGCGAGTTTGAACGATCGGGTGATAGCGGTGGCAAAGTCGACATCGACGGCGGCGTATCCGTTGGTAGAGATGAATGTATATAAGCATATGAATACGGTGACTGTGAGGCGTAGTATGAGGGACCGTAGCTACTACTACTTGGTTGAGTTGTGCTATAACTGGTTGCATACACTGGTTGAGATACATATGTATGTACCGGATTATCGTATACCTGGCTAAGTGGAGGGCTGTGATTGGCTGAAATTGGATCATGGTCATGATGAACAAGAGTTTCTGATCCAGTACAGACAGGTGCAGGACAAGATTCTGTACTCACCCCAACCCCTTCCTTATTCTCTTTCTTTTGCCCTTTCTTTTTCTTCTTTTTACCATCACTGCCACTGCCGCTGCCGCCGTTTGTTTCATTAATCTTTTCATCGCCGTCTGTTAACGGTGGCGGCAACGGTGCAGTCTGCTTCACCTCAGGCTGAGACTCATTGACTTGAACGGCGCCGTCACCGCCGTTATTATCCGCCGCTGCATCGCCGCCGTCTCCGCCGCCGTTTGTTTTTGGAAATTCTGCCTCTTTAGAGGGGTCTTGGAGTTTTAAGGGTGGTTCTTTAATTTCAATGGTTTCGATTTTCTTGTCGCCACCATCCACGGCGGCGGTGGTTGTACCTGAGGTGTTTGCCGGTGGGGTTGGTTTGTTAATGATGTTTTTAGATTTGGGTTTGATTTTGGAATCAGGTTTTTGAGGCCATAATTCAGCATGTTTTCCTGACTTAACCAATTTCTTTATCAATATCTCTGAATCTGTGTTTGCTGTTACTGTTACTTTTTGCTGTTTCATATCAAAATCTATGTTGAAAACTCCTGAAATTTAAGAAGGCAAAAAAAAAAAAAAGAGGGTTTTTATATGGAAATGTGAGAAGAAAAAGAACCCAGATTGAGAAATGGAAGAAATTTTTAGGAAATGGATTTCTTGTGGGGGAAAATAAAACCCAGATGAGAAAATTTTGGTTTTGAAGAAAATAAACCCAAAACATGGTGTTTTTTTTTTTTTTTTATGTAAAATTGATCAAACCCGAGTGAGAAATGAAGTAAAATATAAAGAAACAAAAAAAAGCCAATAAAATAATATAGTCAAGTGGGAAATGAAGCAAGATTTAAAATAAACAAACAATAATCAGTACAAAGATAAAGAATTTAAAGGGAAAAAACTAGTGAAATTAATTAGAAAAATGGAAGAAAGAAAAATTTAAAAAAAAATCCAAAATGAAGCAAAAATTAAAAGAAACCAAGAGCCAAAGATAAGAATTCGAAAGGAGAAGGGAAAAGTTTTCAAAGGACAAGGAGGAAAAAAAAACAGTAATAAAAGGAAGTTTTTGTAATATTTTACATACCCTTAATATTCTGCAGAATCTTTTTGACTTTCCTCTTGCAACCTTCACAGTGAAGGGAAACTCTCAACACCCATATCTGAAAAAAAAATTAGCAACCAAAGAAAAATTTCCATGAAAAAAAATTGAGTTAAGAACCGTTAACGATCCCATATCGGAAAGATGAAAAACCCCGAGAGTTGTTTTAAAAAACTATTTCTTTACCTTGTAGTTTAAGGGTTCTGAGGTTTGTTCTGTTTCCTTGGGCTCTGCTTTTGGTTCTGTTGTTGCCATTAGCTCAGAGAATGCAACAGAAAGAGAATGAGAGAGAGAGAACTAGTGTGACTAATGGTTCTGAACTTGTGAGTTATATTTTTTATTTTTCCCCCTTTTCTTTTGGGCTATTATCACATATACCCAATATTGATATTCAGTTTTCAAAAAAACCTCAAAGATTGAAAAATATCAAAATTACCCAACATATAATTAACCCACAATTTTTTTATGAAAATTTGATTATAATAGATATATTATTATTGTAAATTTACATTACTGATATAAATTTAATACTAGAATTTACACATTGTTGATGTAAATTTAATATTATTGTTGTAAATTTATATTACTGATAAATTATTGTTGTAAATTTACATTAGTGATATATCATTAAATTAATAGAATATCTAGAAATGGGTAAATATGATATAAACATGAAAATGTGGCATATATGAAAACAAGACTCAAAAGTTGGCTGCCACGCATAATTTTCCTTTTCTTTTTGGGGACAATTTTACAAACCACTTTTTAATTATATAGATCATGATAATTGCATCTTTAAATTTCCTAATGTTTTAAACTTTGTAAAGTATTAAAAATGAACCGGTAAAGAATTTAATTCGATAAATTATTTTCTTAAATTAAACTATCGAAAATCACAACAGAAACAAAGAATATTGTACATCTCTATTACTAATGGGATAAAGAAGGATGAGATCGAAAAAAAGTTTCTCTTCCCAATCTCATGAGAGTTTTGAGCTTGGGATCAAAGATCAGAGGCATTCAGAGAGTCGATCTCATAGAGATTTTATTATAATAATTAATAATTTTAAAAGAATAATTCATTAAATTAAAAGTTTATGGCTCTAATTTTAATACTTCATTAAATTTAGAGGGTTAATTATTCAAATTGAAAGTTAGAGGGTATAATTATTATAACTTGTATGGTTCAAGACGGTTTAAGAAATTGTCTTTTTTTCATTTTTTTTTTTTAATACTTCTTTGGTGCTGAAAAGGGTGCTTTAGGGCTGGCAATACCTTACAAAATGTATTAATTTTGAATTTATAAACAGGATTTCCTTTACATGGAATTTTGATGCTTTTAGTTTTCCCTTTCAATTCTTTATGTTTTTCTTTTTAATTATAAAACTTTATTGCTATAATAAATAATTTTCTTTGTTTGGTGCCATCTGAAAAAAGGCCACCCTATCTCCATCTTGCTTTTATGGTACAATGAAGGTCTGTACCTTTTCAGCCTTAATTAAGAATAATTATTGGTGGGAAATACTCATATCTACCAATATATTCCATTTTTTTGACATTATAAAATTGAATATTTCCATTATGTCAAAAATAAATATTTTTTTAATAACTTTAGTATTTAATATGATTTTTTTTTTGGGTGAAATGTAAAATTGACCCTGCACTTTCAACCAAATTCAAGAATGACCCCTGCACTTTTATTTTAGCAAAATACACACCCATGCACTATCAAGAAGTCATTACCCGTTACTTTTTCCATCCACTTTAACAGATGTCTATTATCTTAATATTTTTTTTACTTCTCAATATTTTATTTATATTTTCTTAACCATGCTAACTAACCATGGGTAAACAAAAAAGGACTCATCATCTTCCCTGCTAAATTTAATCTCTTCTCCATGAATTTGAACGGCTCTTCAAACGAACAAAATCTTCAAATTGACTTCCATCAACAAATCGAATTGAGTTCAAGCAACCAAAAAATGGAGACATTGACGGTGTAGCAGATTCGGTTGTGGAAACCGGTGATGAATTGAAATACATCTATTCGATTAAACCAATACAATACTAACGAAATTAGGGAAAGAGAAGACAAAGATAGACATAAGGTTGCTCTTCCATGTCTCTTTGCTTTAGGCCATTGATTTCCTTTCTCTTCTATGAAACTTTGAAGTTAAAACAGAATTATAAATCTAAACCGAATTAGATTTTTGAGATATTGAGATAGAATTCAATTCAACCCATTCATTCAATCCCAAATATCTATTACAATTTAAATGACTATGGTGGCTTCAAATTCTTCATTTTTTAAAATAGATTTACACTAATTCTGGCTTATGTGTCTCTTTCTCTTTCTCCTTCCCATTTTACCATTATTAAGTTTTCTTCTTCATTGTTTCTTTTTACCCATCATTGATTTGATTCTATTTCAAACAAAAAACGAAAATCTATTGTATTTTAATTCGTAGAGAGCCTTTTGCTCCGGCGGTTTTTTTTCTTCATTTAATAAAGGAAAACCATCCTTCGTTTTGTTTTGTGGTTATATAAATAGATCAATAGGGAGGAAAATGAATCCATAATATGAGGAAAAAGATAAGAAGATGAAGGGAAGAATTTCGATGATTGGAAGCTATGTCAATGCTTCTTCAATTAGAGATTAGCATAATTCATTTTCTGGTAGCTTCAAGTAATCATTCGGGTTACTCGAAGAGTTGTTCGTTGGTTCAAAGAGCAATCCAATTTAATTAAGAAAGTAGTTTTTGTTTTAAACCATGGTTACCTAGTAATGTTAAGAAAATATAAATAAAATATTGAGAAGTAAAAAAAAATATTAAAATAATAGACATATGTTAAAATGGATGGAAAAAGTAACGGATAATAACTTCTTGATAGTGCAGGGGTGTATTTTGTCAAAATAAAAGTGCAAGGGTCATTCTTGAATTTGGTTGAAAGTGCAGGGGTCAATTTTGCATTTTACCCTTTTTTTTTTTTTTTTTGAAATACTACATCAAATTGGGGAAGAGGAGATACGAATCTTCGACTTTTAAGAAATGAAGCAGATATCTAACCACTTAAGTTATATTCTATATGACATTTCAATTTTTAGTTTATAAAATGACAAATTAACTAATGAAAGAAGAGAGGCGAGTACAAATCGTATATAAAAAGAGAGGATAAAATAAAATAATTAAAAAAAATACCAATCTTAAAGCTTTGCTATCTTTAAAGAAATATCAATATATTTTCCTAAATTACAAGAATTATGAATTTTTTTTAATAAGACTAGGGAAACAACATATATAGGTATACCCAACTTAGGGAATTACTTATATTACAATTTTAAAAAATATAATTTTAAAAAAAAAACTATATTTAATTTTTTAAAAATTCTCCTTGTGGAAATCAAATTTTGTGGTTGTTTTCCTAGAAAAGTCTTGTGCCAACCTCCTTAGCTCTCCAACAAGTCCTTGTGCTCCACAGTAAAACACTCCTGCATTCACACCATTGATTTTAATTTTTCACTAATTCTAAATCTTACAACAATATTCTTTCATACAATATTAAAAAATAAAAATAAAAATTCAGTGATTAGTATTATTAATATTAAAGCTTCAAGTTTCATTACAACATTTTCTTCTGATTAAGGGTTCATTTTTGTTTTAATCCTTATATTCCGTTTTCAAAAAGTAAACGTATTTGATAATTTTTAAATTACCAACATATCCAAAAGATTAAACGGTTAAGTTAAGAAAAATGTAATCTTTTAAGATTTGCAGCACTCTTATTTTGTTACCATGTTAAACTATTAATAAACCTAATAAAACGAATTTAATTGTTCAAGATATTCCTAGTCATACCAATCTAATTCACATTTTAAAACCGTCTTTTAAATTTTAATTAAGACATTATCGCAAAAATCATCATGTTTTGAAAGGAAATGAAAGCTATCAAAAAGGGTTGTCCTAAATCAATGGAGAGGATATGTTTAATGAAGCAATTACTTACCAACTCGTTGATTAGGGTGATTAACAGCAACATGCTTCATGACATTACGCCAATTTGGTCTAGCAAAGTGAGTCTTCACCCTTGTCCCTGACACAATATCCACACCATTCTTGGCATGGTTCAAATCTTGAAGCATCGTAATCAAAGCCGATCGAGCGTCTCCTTCTTCGTAAACACTCGTGCAATAGTTATGCAGCTCGATCACTTTGTCTCGATCATTCTCGGCTACTTCGTCCATCACACCTCGGAACCATTCAAATGATCCTTGCTCTCTTGTCACCCAATAAAAGTAAGCACGTTTTGTAAGGAAGGACTTGGAATGTCTCTCAGTGATGCCCTCTTCAACATCTTCCTGCTCCTTGATGCTGTTTAGTACATCTTTAACTATGCTTATCAGCGGGGTAGCGCCGATTCCGAGCCCGACCAAAAGAAGAACGTCGTATTGTTTGTAGTCTTGTGCTGGAGCTCCATACGGTCCATCGATCAACAGCCTTGGAAACCTGCATTTCATTTTATATCAGTTTGTTGATTTTTGTATTCGATCGCGTAGGTGTCACGAAACACTTGCATTAGATTAATCTTTCTCGTCAATCACGATCAATTGAAAAAAATATGAAGGTGTAGTTGAAAAGAATACCTGATTTTGTTGCCTTGGCCAATATCAGCCCTTAGAAGACCACTTTGATTGATGGAAGGAGGCTGACATACCTGATATCAATCATTTTCATTCTTGGTTAACATTGAAAATGAAGAAAATTGAAATTCTTTCGATTTATTTTGATCAATTAAAACTGTTTCTTCAACATAGTTCATATTATATATACCTTTGAGAAAATGGACTTGAGCCGTGATGTCCAGTCGCCCACCGTGCGGATGTGAATGCTCAAATAATCGTCTCCCGGGGCAGAGGTAATAGAAAACGGATGCCTGCAATAAAATTTGATAATATATCTTGTTAGTGAATAGTCAATTGTATTCAAGAGTCGTAATTTGTACGTAGTCCTAGATATGTAAGGAAAGTAATTAAGCCGAGGTAATATTCCCGTAATCCCGAGATGTTATTACCATTGGAAGGGGGAGATAGCAGAACAGTTAACAAATATGTACTGCCCACTGGTGTACTTAAATCCATGAGGCTTGGACATATGCAATGCCAGAACATTTCCAGGGTACACAGCAACCTGTAATTTGCTTTCTAATATCAGGAAAGTTCAAGTATTTTCTCGAGAAAAGTCGTGTTTTTTTTTTCTAAGACAACAAATAAAGAATGTACCTTCAAAATCCTCACTGATTTGTATCCGGACCTAAACGCACGAATCAATCGTTCACAAGCATATAGCAGAATCGGAACTGCTAGATACATCCATGTCTGTGGCAAGACAGAGGAAACAATTATAAAACGTTGATCGATCTCATTAGATTATGTTCTTATTTTTCATTTGATTCATAGTAAAGCCGATTATAAATACGACAATGGCTTACCGTCTTTTTGTACCATTTCTTGAGGAGGAAGAGGTAGTATCCATGAATGATGAACAATACATAGACAATAACAAACAGATGGTGAGAATACCAAAAGGCATTGAACCCTGTAAGCCTCTTTATGAATTTGGGGAGGTTCAACCTATTGCGGCGGAACCACGGTTGAGCCAAGATGAACGCTATAGCCATCAGCACCACCATCACCACTCCGGTCCACCCTTCCGTCCCCTTGACAAACCACCAGTAGTTGTTCGGCCGAACTTCACCGAAAAACGGCTTCATTGGTTCATATTCAGCATCCGTCGCATGGAGTAGCCTTGGGAAGTCACATATAAGATGTGCACCAGCATGTAAAGCAACTCCAATGGCAATGCCAACAGCAATTATCTGAAGAAAGAAAAAAAAAACTTTACATATAATTTGTATAGTACTCTTTGAGTTAGGGAAATGCCTTTCAGAATCTACATATTGATATGATATTGTCTAGTTTATGCTTAAACCTGTATAGATTTAGTTTTATTCTATCCAAGGGCCTCATTACATCATAAACCCGTGACCATTCTCAATTCTTAATCGACGCGTGATTTTGGTCACAACCCCAACAAACCATGAAACCAAAGTCACACGATGATCATTAGTGTATAATAAAAAGGAAAACATCTCCAATAGTATTAGAGACCATGTAGGTAAAACTAAAATTAAATCTGTAGGCTCAAGACCCAGAGTGAACAATATCATACACGAGATGAAACACGCCAAAAACATACCTTGTGGAAATTAATGTTGTCATCAAAAGGAACAACACCACCAAGCTTGGTCTTGCTCCTAAGCCAAGTAATAGTATTTCTACAAACAGGAAGAAGAATGATAGCCATATTGAACTTCAAAGTTTCAGCAGCTCCTTTAGCTGTGGTAACACAATAACCCATGACTTGAAAAACAGCTCTATCTTTATATTGAATGAATTTCCAAGCAAATAAACCAGCACAAATTCCAAGCCATAAGGCAATAACCCAAAGCCTTTTCCAATTGTCTTCAATGAAGTAATGGAGGCAACTGTAGGTTCGTTTAATGGGGTTGTATTCTTTGGTTGGGACTAGCTTTTGGCTTAGGAGTTGGCTCAGGACTCGGCTGTCTGTCACACGGTTGGCTGATACTTGGTTTGGTGCTTGAAGAAGCAACGTTTCTAAGTTGTATAGCTGTACATCAAATAATAACACGTGATTATAAATCTAGTACATTTTTTTAGGAAAATACTCGACTCCTGACCGTTTGAGAGGAGCTTTAAGTGACTTTCCTACGTGTCTCGTTCTTATTCATTGAAATATATAAGTGAGTGAGTTTCATATATTTATTAAAAAAATCATATATTTATTAAAATTTTAAATATATTCATAAATATAATATTTTTTTTATAAAAGGATTATAAATTTAGCCCTTTTTTTATAATAATATTTATAAAAAAAAACACTTTTATTAAATACTTCAAACACTGATTTATCATTATTTATCATTAAATAATATAAAAATTAATGGATATATCTTATTTATCAAATTTAATAATTGATTAACTTGTTTTTATAGGTGAACATATTTATAAAATACTTTTTTAAAGACGATATATTTATTAGTTTTATAGATTTTTTTTTTCTACAAATGAAATATTTCTTTTAGGAAATAACAAGGCTATTTAGTTTTGGGCCTAAGATTGAGCCCAATGGGAATGGCTGTCCCAAAGAATGGTTGGGACTAAACCCAACATAAGAAATTGTTGTAGATTTTTTTTTCTTTCTTTTTTTTCCTTTTTACTTTTAAAATTAAGAGAAGATAAAAGGAAAGAAAAATATAAAAACCTCAATAAATCCAAGGTTGTCGGGGTCCAGCTCTTCCATGATAAGAGCAGCATATTCTTCGGCATGATCTTGGATTTTTAACAGCTTATTAGCTGAAGCACTCAATGCAATAATCTGCCAAAAGAAAAATAAATAAATAAAATTAAACAAAAATAAATAACTCCATCTTATGCCATTTGATAATTATTTTAATTTTTAAAGATTAAACTTGTTTATTAACCTTTTCATTGTTTTACAATTTATAACACTTTTTAATCTCTTAGACACATTTTTATACTTAATTCATACCACGTGCATTTTCAGTTTATCAAAATTTAAACGAATGTATGAAGTTTTAATTTTCATTTCCCCAATATTTATAAAATTATTTAGAATATATTTAATTTCCTGAAAAAAATTATCATATTTTTAACTTTATTTTAATTTAAATAAAAAAATATAATTAGTGAAATATATTATAAAAATTATTTTAATCTAATAAATTTTTTAAAGGATTACCCTCATTAAGCTTTAGAGTTTCAATTTTGTTTTTCTTCTTCTTTTACTTGTTTTTAGTTTCGCTCTTTGTTTGTTTTGTTATAAAAAAAACATCAAATTTAAAGGCAAAGTATCCATGTTTCTTAATTAAAAATTAATTAAAAAAATAAAAATTCTTAATTGAAGTAAAAGAACAAACAAATAGTAACATATGGATTTTTTAACATGTTGAATGATTAACGGAAAAAATTAAAATATTTATAAAATTTTGGTAAATAACAATATTCAAATATAGTTTTTAAGATTTGTAAAGTTTGAACATATTTTTAATTTCTTCATCTTTAATATACATAAAAATTCAAATTAATATCAGCAATGTATATATATTGAATATAATATTTTGTTTAAATGATAGTATTAATGAAATATTGATAAATTGATCATTAATTTAAAAAAGACTTCAAATCTACATAATTAATACATAAGTAGTAATTAAATGGTAATGACATATATTTTGTAAATTAAATGTTTAATGAAGGGTAAATGTTATATAAATAATGACATATTTTGTAATATTTAAAATCAAATGGGGATAAAATTGTCCAAAAATATTTCTTACACATCCCACCTTTTATATATTAATTAAGGATAAGATTAAACAAATTAGTTTTGAGTAAATGATTTTTTTTTAACAAACCTAAATTTTCAAAAGTATTTTTAAAAGTAAAAGGGAATTTAGTTATGAAGTCCAGTCTTTGAAAAATGAAAATAAAAACCGAAAAATTAATATATCAATCAACTATTTATAATATCTACATTTATCATCAATATTAAATATTGATGATAAAAAATAATTATAAACATAGTATTTTCTCAACAAAAAAATATTAATCATTAATGATTTTAATAAATAGTAATCAGTTCATGGGATGATAATTTATTGGGAAATTTACATGAATATTATAATTGAGTGAAATATTTACAAATTTGTTAGGAAAAAAAAAATTTACACAAATGTTAGAATTTCAAAAGTTGAGTATATCAATCAATCTATTAGTATATCAATTAATAATTAATAGTATATCAGTGATGTATAATACTATATCAGTGATAGACTATTAATGATCAACTGATAAACTATCATTGATATACTAATAGTTCACTGATATACTAATAATGATTGGCTAATATACTTAGAATTTTTAAAATTCTAACATTTTTGTAAATATTTTTTTTCCCAACAAATTTGTAAATATTATAAAAATTTCTAACATATTTGAAAATGCCCCAAATTTATTTACATAATTAATGATTAATTAATAATAATATAAAACCACCATTAACGTGCTCTATAATCTATTTATTTTTATTATATTTTATCTCAATTTCATAAACTCCCACTTATTTATTAAATGTTTGTCTTTCTATTATAATTATAATAAATAAAAAATAATACCTTTCCATGATATATTTGTTTTGGATAATTAAATTACCTCTTTGACTTCTTCCCCAGTTATACGACCATCAGCATTCTTATCAACCCTGCAAAATTTATCCCTTTAGCATTGCTATTTATAGAAAAAAGAGCAAGGACAAAAAAAAAAAAAAAAACTATTCACTCATTCTTACATATCAAAGAAAATTTGAAGCCTAGCATCAAAACTTTCATCAATAATTTGTTCCCAAAATTCACGCAATTCCATTTTCGTAATTGAAGATGAACTTATTCCTCTTCTCCTCGCCAAAGCATCGAACAATTCTCCGATAAATTCTCCCGATTCATTCATTCCTGTTCAAGATGTTCTCCACATTAGGAAAAAAAAAATATTTGCATACTCACCGGTCAGTATGAACTCATACTTATACTTACTAACATCTATATATAGGACACTACGAGCTTATACGGAACGATGAGTATGCAAGTATTTTATTCAGTAAGAAAATCACACTAATTATTAGCTCATACATACCTATACATTTTCCAAATAACTTCTTAGGGAGCTCTCCATTAATAGCCAATTCATCAAATCGCTTCTCAATTTCATTCCATTCTTCACTTCCAACGCTTTTCGTCACGAATCGGAGTCCTCTCAGGGCACGATTCGCGCCCGATTTCGTTCTATCGATACGATTGAAACTTTTCGTCGAAGTCATCCGTTTCAACTCCTGTGAAACTTGTTTGAACTTGAATGATAATTGAGAACCTAACGTAGGTCTTTTCGATTCGAGACGGCTTGCGAGAATTGCGGTCTCGGAATCGCCACCTTTGATGTTCTGGACAGAAACCAAATCGTCACGAACGTCGAGCGTGATTTCGACGTATTGATTATCGTCGTCTTTGATCCTCATTGTGCTTCTAGTACTCGTGCTGTAGCTGTTGGTTCGTTTGTAAGCTAAGGAAGGTCCTCCAGTTAATGGACCACTGAAGGCTACTCTTTTGGAGCTTCCTGTACTTTCTGCATCTGACCATGATGTTGATGATTCTTGATGTGCAGCTTTGTTTTCTTGAATCTCCATTGCTTGAATTTTTTCAATTTTTTTTTTTTTTGCGTTCTTTTCTTGATAATTATTGTGATGTAGCTTGTGTTCTTATTTCTGTGATAGAGAAAAAAAAAGTCACAAAAAGTTAGTCTTTTTCAAATTCACAAAAAAACAAATGGAGTAGGTTTTGAATTTTTTTCTCACAAAATGACAATAATTTGACTTTTTGAGATATTTTAGTTAATAAGTGTTTAGAAATATAATAGTTTTTATTTCCACATATTTTTTTTTTTTTGACAAGTTTAAGTATTTAAATGATTACTATAAATCAAATGATTATCATGTAAAATAATTAAGAGTCAAATACTGAAATAACATATTTTATATATTAATAATTAAAATATTTAAAAAAATTATTCAAATAGTTGTGCGACAATTTATTGAATTAAAAAAAGGTAAAAAAAAAAACTAATAATTCACTGAATATTAAAATACTTCAATAAATTATTAAATTATTATTGAGATAATTTTTAAAGTTTTATGATATTTTAGTAACTAATAGAAATCATTTGTAAATAATTAATATATTGATTATAGTGTTTCAAAAAATATTGATTATAGTCAATCACTTCACGATCTAAATCAGCTAAATTTAAAAGTGCTTTTCATTAGGTGTTAAACATTTAACTTTTCCTAAAACAATAATACTCAAAAAGGTAATTTAGACTTTCATACAAAATGACAATAATGTGATGTTTTTCTTTTTCGCAAGAAAAATAATAGAAAATTAAATGAAAAACATAACAAAACTATCATATTCTATTCTATATATTAGAAACTGGAAAAATGGATGATTGCTCGTGAAAAATCAACACACAAAACGATGACTTTGCCTAGAGCTAAGTGCAAGCATAAAAAGAAAATAATGATATTACATCAAATTACTAGAGAATGACTCGAACATTCGACCTTGTGTGAAAGAAGTACCGATGCCATATTATTTGAATTATGTTCGTGCTGGGATAGAAGGAAAGAAAGTTAGAATCTGAGATTTAATATAAATTACCTGCAAAATCCTTGGAACTTTCCTGAAAGAGCAATCGAAGAACAAAACAAGGTGAAAAAGGTTTGGGAAAAACTTGTGGAAATGAAATTAGGCTGACGAAGGAAAGAAGAGGAAAAGAGTGTGTTTTTATATTGAGGAATTGAAAAAGAGAGAGTTTATATTTTTTTTTTTTTTTAAAAAAAAAAAACAGAAGACGACTTTTTCAAAAAATGAAAGGGTGAATAAGGAATCAGAGGGCGCATCTGGATTTGTCTTAGGGTAAAACAGGAGTGGGTGTTGGGTTGTTAGCCATCAAAGGCAAAGCTGTTTTCTTATTATGAAAAGAAAATTCACTTATGGTATTCAAAGATATTGCCTTATTAGGTCAATTTTGTCAAACAATAATTAAGGAAAGGAAAAAAAAAAGGGCTTAACTTTACTTGTGCTTTCCATGAAATTACCAATTTTAAAATAAATCATGGTATAACTAAGCCTTGTTACCAAGTGGTTACAGGTTTTTTTTAAGTGAATACTTATTCAATATATCATCTTATGAGTTTCCTGACGTCAAATGTTGTAAGGTTTTGTGTGATTGTTCTATGAAACTAATCGAGGTGAATACCAAATCGACTCGAACATGTTGAGAATCCCACATCGAAAAGATGATGGGAACTCAAAAGGTTTATAAGATACATGTGTTACTTCATTTTATTATTAATTGGTTGTGAGATGGAACCTCATGATATCTAAGATGATATCAGAGTCAAACAAGCTCAAATGGATATTCGATCTAAAAATGAGATTCGACTCAAGAAATGGTGAGCCCAAAAGAGGCACCATCTTGAGGGGTATGTTGAAAATCTCACATCAAAAAGATGATGGAAACTCACAAGGGTTTATAAGATATATGGACTAAAATAATGGTTTCAACAATCTTTCTCTAGTTTGATTATTTAGTTAGTTCTCTTATTTTAAGAATATTTAGCTTCTCTTCTTTTAAGAATATTTAACTTCATCTATCTTATTCTTGACTGAGGCTTCATTTTCTTAACTTTTGGACAGACACATTCTATAAGGCATACAATATATTAATCTATATAATTATGTATATGCTATGCTTATGTGTAAGGTTAAGATACCTAGTTAATTAAAGTTAATTTTGTTTAATATATGAAAATTATATTAGGGAAATAAAAAACACAAAAATTTAGATTTAGATATGTATTTTAACTTATGTCACTACTTTTAATTATTTAACTAAAAAGCAGTTCATTAATTTATAAAATTAGTTCAATAATTCATTAAACTAGGGAAAATATGTCATTTTGATGACATTGTGTATAATCAATTTTAATAGATGAGAGTTTTCGTTCCTTAAAAACTCATTTAGATGACAACTATTCAACAACAAAAAAAAAGAGTCAATTTTAAAAATAAACTGTTCACTAATTTAGTAAACTATAAACAATATTTTATTTTAGTCAATTTCAAAAGTTGTGCTATATGAGTAATTATATTTATTTTATTTTTTGCTTTTTGAGTAATGCCCCTTAAAATGTCATTTTTAGATTCATTAATGATTAAATTAATGAAATTATCAAAATAGAAAAAAATTAATAAAATTATTGATTTCTAATTCAAACATCTCAATAACTATCTTAAAATAAGAATAATTAATGAGATTCATGCTATAATAGAAGAGAAAAACATAATTATTAATTTAAGAAATCAAGTTTTTACTATATCTAAAATTAAATTTAAAAAACTATTATTTGAGGTAATTTATCATTCATAACTTAATCAAAAAATCTAGATAATCTTAAGAATATATAAT
The DNA here is from genome assembly GCA_028015215.1 of Gynostemma pentaphyllum. Lineage (NCBI taxonomy): Eukaryota > Viridiplantae > Streptophyta > Magnoliopsida > Cucurbitales > Cucurbitaceae > Gynostemma > Gynostemma pentaphyllum. Next base: position 57,796,552 of record CM051351.1, on the reverse strand, counting down.
ATGAAAGGATTAATTAGATTAGATCAAAGGAGGAAGATTTTACATCAAAAGATGCTAAAATTGATGATGTGATGATTTACGTGCCAACTTGCCTACCTTACCTACTACTACAAAAATAACTAAAATCCCATAATCATCATGTCAATTTCACTATCAAATGTTATTTTCTTATGTAAAAAAAAAAAAAAAATTGAATATAAATATTCGAGTGGTTTGACGATTTAGTCCTATCAATCCCATCCCCCCTAAAATTTTGGCTTTTTGCCCACCCCAATACCAACTAATAAAATAATGTGTTTTATTGAGAAATTTGATGATCTATTTGAAAATGTATCATTATCCAAATAAACATAAAAAATTACAATTTAATTATTGGGTTTAAGGGTCAAATATGGTCCTGAACTTAATATTTCTTTCTGGAAAAATTAGCAGAGAGTATTAAGTCCATAACATATGTTATTATTTATTAATGTTTGTCCATATTATATAAATATTTTCAATAGTCTCTCTCAAATGTGGGATTAAATATTGTTTTTATTCACAAGCACTTACACAAACCATTTATATGGTATTGTAACGAAAGTAACCATGTATGTATTAATTTCAAGACATCTCTCAAGAAAACTAAAAAAAAAATTAAAAAAAATTCTAAAGCCCATAACCATTTTGTATTTTGTTTATTTATTTTTTATTTTATTTTTTAAAATAGACTTGTTTGATAGTTAATTGGTTTTTCCGTTTTTATATTTAAAAAATAAAGAAAACAAAGAAAATGTTTTTCAAATTAAAAAAGGGGAAAAACTAATTAATGTTAGAACAGTTTTGTTATTAAAAAAACCGAAAACAGGAGATGGGAGACCTGTTTGATAATCATTTTAGTTTTTTCTTTATGTTTAATTTTTAGAAAATAGAAGTGTTTGATAATTAATGGATTTTTGGTTTAAAAACTAATAAATAAATAAAACCAACATAATTAAAAAAACGTTTTATAAAATTTAAAAACTGAAAAAACTAATATTTTTTTTGGATAATTCTATTTTTAAAATTAAAAAATAATCATCAAATAATTGTGAATTGGGGCCAATATTTTATTTTAAAAATAATCATTTTCTTTTTTTTAATTAGGATGATGGCGGCCAAAATTAAGTAAAAAGTTTAAAAAGCTACTTCAACATATTCTAGAGATTTTTATACAGTCTCAAGGCTTAACAATATTTAATTATATGTTTGAATGATAAAAGATAAATCTAACTATGATTACTTGAACCATTAATTAAAAGATGTGGAAATTGAAAAATCAGAAAGATACACATTAAATTAGATTTGATTTTGGAAAACCCATTTTATGAATATTACATGGTTTTTTAAGGAGTCAACTTAGCAGCCTCCTGGTTTCAATTTGGATGAATAAAAAAAACAAAGACAAATTCCAATTAGAAAGCTGCCACCCTCTTTGACCTTAAACCATATGAAACATCAGAGAAACCTCAAAAACCGACAACAGTAAATTATGGTCAAACCTCAATGTATACAAGGGAAATAATTACATAGACATAGTGGAAGAATTATATATCTAAAAGTTTATGGGTTTATGATAATTTAATATGGTAATATAACGGGAGTTATTGAGTTCAAATCCCGTAATAATATTTTCTACTTATTTATTGATGTTCGATGTTATTAGATCTAATTATTTAAATATCTAAACCTGCATGTGAAACTGGAGTATTTAGAATATATATATATATATATATATATATATATATATATATATGAATTAATTACAGCAGTAACCACTTTAATTCACCCAATTACAATAATGTTGGTGGTTATGATTTTATTTCATTTTTACAAAAAAAAAACACCATTTATGGTAGTGATCGAATGGTTTCTGATTTCTTTTTTTACCATCTTACCCTTTTATCTCTCTTCATAATCATATCTTATTAATTGCAAATCATTTAAATTTTCATAATCATATCTTATTAATTGCAAATCATTTAAATTTATAATTTATTTAATTATTTATTTTGAATTTAAATCAATTGAATTCTTATTTAATGAAAAAGATCTTTAACCTAAATATCTCCCATCATCTTCTTCCTCCTCCTTATTCGACCACAACCATTAATGGAGATTTTTTTTCACCGTCTCTATACTTCATATCCTCGTTTATAAAAAAAAATGGTGAGATTATGGTCGTCACAATCAAATAAAGTTTCAATTGTGATATCCTTCTTGAGTATAGGAAGATCCTCTTGATCTCCTCCTTATTCGTCGTCACAATCAAAGAAATATACTCGAAATCAATGGAATTGTGATTGTGATTTGCTGGATTCTTCACAATTATTACATTTATATTTAGTTAGTTAGTTACAAGTTTGTTTTAAGTTAGTTAGTTACAAGTTATTACTTTTCTTCTTGTATAAATACGTTGGCTGCTGCTATCTTAATTACATTTTTCTCTTTTCATTCTCTCTCTTGATTAATATGGTATCAGAAGAATCTTTCAGTGGGAAATGAGTCGCCTCCAATCTTCTACGTGGAGCATGCTCATCGATCTTCTCCACTCACCGCTTCTACTCTCTCACAAACTAAATTCTGAATTTCTTTCCTAATCAGATTTCCTTTTCGTTCTTGCGATTTTTTTTCCTTTCGATTTTTGTCGATTTCTTTCCTGAATCTTTGTTTTCGCAAACTTCAATCATTTCCTTTCTATCGATGACGACAGTTGCTTCAGCAACACAATTATCTTCTCCAACTTACTCTACTTCGAATTCTGCCATGGCTGTGGATTCGCAAGGTCTTGAGAATACCTCAAATCCTTATCACCTTCATCATGCGGAATCTCCTAATTCTGCTCTTGTCACTCAACTTTTGAATGGTGACAATTACAATTCTTGGAGTAGATCGATGCTAATTGCATTATCAGCCAACGTATTTATACAAGAAGAAAAGTAATAACTTGTAACTAACTAACTTAAAACAAACTTGTAACTAACTAACTAACTAAATATAAATGTAATAACAATCTCCTTCTCTGTTCAGATCCTCGTTTTTCCTTCTTCGATTTTGTCGATTCCAAAATGAAATCGGCCTTATCTGTATCCGAGAAATCAACGAAGGCGATCGTTGTTGTGGCTCGTGTTGCTGTTCAGTCGATGAAGAAAGCAGCAGCAGAAGGTACTTTTAAGTAAACGTTTATTTTTGTTTAACATTTATTTTCGATCTTGCTAGTGATTTTTCTTGCGGATGAGTCGGATCTAGGGTTTTGGTGATAAATCTATCGTTTATTCGCTTATATATTTTATTATTTTTTTGATTTTTTTTATCTAAATTTGAAAGATTTTATTAAAATGTTTATTTTTGTTCAATAATTATTTTAATTTTCTATTTTCATATCTTTAAAAATTGTTACCTCTTTTTTCATCTTCAATTTTGTGCCTTCTATCAATTTTGTGTACAAATCAATAAATGTTTACTTTTAGTAAATAATTTATAAAAATCTGTACCTTTCAATTCTCCGGCGAACTTGCTTTCTCTGTATTTTTATAGAATAAGTTACTTTTAATTAAATGTTTACTTTTTATCTCTGTATTTTGTAGGAGGACGACAGGAAAGACATTCGAATTTTCCTCAAAGAAGAAGTCAGAAGTTTGAAGATTTTTCTTTTAATTTTTGTTATAGTTTAATTTTTGTTTAGATTTGATTTTTCCATTAATTTTGTAAAATTTAAGGGATTTTTATAATTTTCCTTAAATTTTGCACAAATTAAGGAGAAATTAAATCGGGGTATGTTTGTCCTTTCACAATGTAATTTAATTTGACCGGTGGCAGGTTTGGATACTATTGATATTTAATAAAAACATCCGGTATATTTGATATATCCATATTTTTTTTATTATTAGTGAAATTAACTCTATATATAAAAACAAATTACTTTAGATTTATGGGCATATGTATATTAAATAATTTATTTGGTTTTTTTAATGAACACTATTTAGCTATATTAATGCCTAAACTCTAGTTATCATTGGCTATTTTGAAAAAGATATATAGATAGTGGAAGTAACGCGTAATATGCAAATATATTAAATAACCTAATGGTTATTTTATCATTGGCTAGTTTTTTTTTTCTTTAATTGTATCATTGGCTATTTAATATACCTATATGAGTGTGTGGTATATAATATTACGTTCAAACGGGAGTTATTTTTTAGAAAAATATTATTTTATGAATTAATATCTTTAAAAAATAACATGTCGCAATATTAGTTGTTACTTCATATGACTATATGTATGTATGTATATATGTATGTATGTATGTATATATGTATGTATATATATATATACATACGTATGTATGTATGTATATATATATATATGTATGTATGTATGTATGTATGTATATATATATATGTATGTATGTATATATATGTATGTATATGTATGTATATATATATGTATGTATGTATATATATATGTATGTATATATATATGTATATGAGATATGTACGTGATGAGTTAAGAGATACGTATATGATGAGATTATGAGATAAGTTAGAAATGAGAATGCGACTTGTGTGTGAGTGTGATCAAACCAGGATTTAACTCGAGGGTACACGTAGTTAAGATGCAACTTAAAATTCTCAAACCGATAAAAATTGATCTCGAACTTGACTAAAACCTATTGAAATTCAATAACTTAAATAAGTTATGTGTCAAAATTGATCTAAATGTAAATTTCAATTTTGAAACATAAATAATATGTTGACGATTTATATTTTTTTTTTTATTTTGAATTGGTTTAGTGTCGATTTCAATAAAAACTGAAATAAACCGATAAAATATTAATAATTATGAAAATAAAATCTATATGTTCGTTAGTGTATTTAATTTTTTATCAATTAAATCGATTAAATATTAATAAATTTTAATCTAATTTATTTTTTATATTCAAAATTATTTTATTTCTATCAATAAATTATACAGATAGATGGATAATAAAAAATAATAAAAAATTTATTAGAAATAATATTTATAAAATAACCAAATAAAAATTATACTTAATTATATTATGATTTCAAAATCTTGATATTAGGTATATTAAAGTAGTTTTATTTATATCAAATAAAAATATAAAAAATTAAAGCGTTTTTATATTATCTAATCTATAAAGTAGACAAATATATATATATATATATATATATATATATATATATATATATATATATATATATATATATATATATATATATATATAGGTTGTGAAACAAATGTAGACCTGCTAGGATTTGAACAAGGGCATTCGAATTTAGTTGTAAGAGCTTTTGTCCACGTAGGGTTATATTGTAACAAATATAACTCATTTATATATTTATTTACGAATTAAAGGCTCAATTAATTTTAATTTTATATATATTTATAATTAATCTATAAATTGAGGGGGGCATGTGCCCCCTATGTAGCTCCGCCCTTGATGGTGATGAGAGTATGAGATTTAGTATGTTTTAGATTGAGTTGGGTCTTGGACTCAAATAAAGTTATTGGAAAGTATTTAAAGAGTTATCTAATTTCTTGTGACGACCCGTTCCCGGTAAGTAATATTTAAATAAATAATTTATTTATTTAAATAGGTGGGATTGTTTTATTATGTTTGAAGAGGAGGTGGTGATTAAAATTTTAATTCTTTTTACAGGAATTAAATTTATGAATTATCTTTATTTTGGTTTTATTTATAAAAAAGAAAAGAAAAAGGGAGGTGAAGTGGCGTGGGAGAGGGAAAGAAAAGAAAAAAAAAATGAAGGCTTGACAGAGAACAGAATGTACAGAGACAGAAAAGAAAGGTAGGGTTCATCATTTTTTCTTCTTCTTCTTCCCATTGCCCCCGCCCAAGGAAGGGTTAGGCCGGATTTTCTCCATTAATTCTTCCTTCTCTTCTTTATAGTTTTTGGTGATCATTCGTTGGGTTCAATTTAGAGTTGTTTGGAGGAATTGGGAAAACTTCAAAATTCAATCAAGAAAGGTAAATTGGTTCTTCTTTCAACAATTTCTTTTAAATTGTAGATTGTTGATCTTGGATTGGTTGTTTTATTAAAATCAATTTCTCAAACCCTTGTTGATTAAATTTTGATTCAAACCTTAGAAACCCTAGAATCCTAAATTTTGAAAAAGGCCTTTACCGATCAAACCAATCACCAAATTAGCCTTCGAAAACACCGTTGGGACCTCCGCCGTCGACAAAAGAACAGCCACTGCAGCAGCCCCTTTGGGCTGCTGCTGGCCGACGCAAGAAGGCACCCCTTTGGGGTTGCCTTCGCGTTTTTCAGTCCCGTTGATCGATCCGTGTTGGCCCTATAATTTTAGATATTTGTTTTTAGATATTTTGTGTAGGTTTTAAGAACCTTAGACCTTGATTTCAGGTTGTGGAATTGAGGAAGGAAGCACTTTTTGAATTGTTTTGCTTTTGCATTAATTGGGATTAAGGTGAGAATTTAGTTAATCTTTGATCATTGGCATGTTTAATTTTCTGTTTCTTTATAAGTATGACTGTTTCTGGGTTGTGTGATTGGAGTAAAGTATTTGGTGTGATGTATTAAGTATGCTTTAAATGATCGTATGAATCTTTGAATTGGAGTTAAGTAAATTAATAATTAATGGCATGCATGCTTTTTGGATGTTTAGATTGATGTTACCATTGGATTCTCTAATTGATTGGTTTTAAAGTGATGATTATAAGATTTCTAGATACTTTTTGGATGCTTTAAGACTTAGAAAAGCTGCTGGAATTTGACTTATTGTAGTAGGATCAATAGAGTCTTAGATGGAGATTGGTCCAGTCGAAGACCTTTTCTTGGGAGTTTAGGTGGGAAATTATTTTTGGATGATTCTTGAGTGTGTCTAGGTGATTTTGGGGCTTATTAGAGGCCTTAAAAGCTGCTGGAAAATTTTATAAAATTGTCTTACCGGTTAGCGCCGAAAAAGAAGTAAAACCACGCTAGTCTAGCTAGTTTAGCTTTTTAGAGTGGGTTTTCTTCGGGGGACCATCTTGTGAGTTAGAGATCTAATTTTAGGCATTTTTAGACCCTTTAAATGCTGTATTTACATTGATTTTCCAGAAATTAGAATTTTTGAGATTTAGCCTATTTAAGGTCAGTTTTAGGAGGAAACGGGTTTTCTGAGCTAGAAACTGGGCCTAGGCTTTGTCATGCATTTTGGTAGTGATGCATTTATATAAATCACATTATTTCGATGCCTTAGATAATGTGGTTGGAGGTTCGCATTAAGTAGGGCCATACTTAATGAAGAATAAACCGTTAAGGGGTGAATTAGAGTTGTGCACAACTTAATTACATTTAGCGGGGTAGGTTCATTCCATTTGATCAATGGGAGAGAATAAACTTGTAGGTTCGCTTGTGAGTCTTGCAAACTCATAAGAAGAATAACTCAAAAGTCGAACGAGGTGACACAGGTTCATTACTTTGAGTGTTCGGCTCACTTTAATTGTGAATAAAAAGTGGAGCTAAGGCATTGGGTAAAAAGGAATATAAAAATGGGATATTCTCTAGAGTTGAGATTATGCCTCGGAAGTTGAGAGTATTTGGAAGTTGTGAGGCCGAATATGGACTTAAGGAATTTAGAAAGTTTCTCATGGCGTTGATCTTAAATTAACTTTATTCTCACTGGGCGTAGCCTCATAATGCTACAATGTTTTTTTTTTCAGGTAATAAAAAGAAGAAAAATGGAAAATGACGGGGTCGTGGATGGTGACTGGTTGGGCTTGGATTTACAAGCCGACAATAATGTTTCTTTCTTATTTAGTTGAATATTGGGATTTTAATGATCTTTAATTCTTATGTTTCATGTTTTACTTGCATTTGGATTTTTCTTTGATTTGGTTCAAGTTGTTACAATAAGTTTTCGTTTTAAAACGAGCTCACTCAAACTGTGTTGAAATGTTTTGTTTATTTTGAGAATTTTAAGTTTGAATAGAAGTGAAGAACTGTTTCATTTTGTTTAAATAAGAAAGATTTGTTTTTGAATTGATGTTTATATATATTTCCGCTGCGTAATTGTTATTTCCATGTTTTGGAAAGTTGGATTGTTACATTTCTATTTTATTTATTCATTGGATTTATACTCACGGTACTATATCGATGTTGTTTTTCAAATAACAAAGGTAGGAGAGTTGCTCGATGACCTCTCTTAGCGACGATGACTATAGACTAGGGGTTAGTCTAGTAGTTCTTGTTTAAGAATTTACATTAGTGTTTTGTTAAACTTGTGGTCATTTGCTATTATTTGATTTGCGAAAACTTTACAGATTTGAAATGAGATATTCAGGTTATTTACCATGTTTTTATTCTTCCGGCTCTTAGCTTATGTTTTTAAAATGATAAAATTGGTCCGGTCTATATATATATATATATTCCAACGATAAATTATACTATAATATCTTTAAAGGTAAAATATCATTTTAGTACCAGAATTTTCACTCATGTTTCATTTTCGCCCCTAAACTTTCAAAAAGCGTCTCTAAACTTTACGATTTATTCCGTTTTAGTCCTTTCGTCTGTGTTTCTCCGTCTGGGACACTAATGGAGAGCTTATGTGACATGTAATTGATAATGTTTTATTATATAAATATACAGTGAGATTTGAGACTGCAAATAAGAAAAAAAATGATGAGATTAACCTTACTGTATATTAATTTTTCCATGTCATTTATCATCTCTGTATATTTATATAATGACATATTATCAATTACATGCCACATAAGCCCTCCGTTAGCGTATCAAACAGAAAAACACACACGAGAGATTAAAATGGAACTGTAATGACCCGACCCAAAATAACCAAATAAATAAGTAAATACATAACTCATTTGAAAAATATAATTAAATCAGAGTAAAACTAAATAATTGCGGAAGCGTTTATTTAATAACGAAAGAAATATTCAAAATAAAACATTTATTTTGGCGCCAATTTAAATAATTAAAAACAACTAAAATAAATTAAAATGAAAATCCATAAAACAAATGATAAAATTTTCAATAAAATAAAATAAAATAAAAATAAATAGAAATGACAAGTCTTAAGGGTCTCTCAGGGTAGCGCCATCCTCGTCAATCGCCATGGTTTCCGTTATTAACAATATTACCTGCAAAATAAAAGTTTACAGGGCATTCGAATACCGTGAGTTTTTAACTCAATAGATTAAAACCAAACTCAAATAAGTAAATTAAATACATTTTATCTCATAATTATAATAACGTATGGATACTGGTCCATTTCCACCATTCATCAACAACTAATAGGTACTTAACCTACAAAGATCATAACCACAGTGTTCAGCTCTATAGAATAGTATTATAGTGGCCACTATGATATGTGCCACACTATCCATCGCGGTAATCACTTATCAAACTCATCTCAACTACTTAGATACATCATAATCACAGTGTTCAGCTCTATAAAATAGTAATATAATGGCCATTATGATACGTGCCACACTATTCAACGTGATAATCATGTATCTAAGTAAAATCATTCACATAAATATCAAACAACAATCAATCTTAAATTAACTCCCTGATCGTAACTCACGAATAACAAAATAACAACAAATAATGAATATTTAAAAACAACACACATTCTCATTACAAATAGTTAAAAGAAAATAAAACAACACAATCAAGTCACAACAAGGAAACCATTGAGTCAGTATTTAATTTTATAAATTAACTATGTTATCATGTCATAATCAGCTCTAAAAATCATCCTAAGCATTAGTGAATCGTTTAAAACTAATTATCAGACGGTTATTAATTATTAATTTTAATTAATTAAAATATTAAATTTAATATGAGTTTATTTAACTTAAATACTTTATAGGCTCTAATTATAATTAAAATCAATTAACGATCATAATTCGAATATAAACATTAACCACGAGTCAAACGGGCATATGATACTTTTAAAATAAATAATTATATCACCCATAACTATTCTAATAATCACACAATAAAAACACAATCACATGGAATTTAATTTAACTTCTAAGTAGGAATAAACCTACCTTAATCACAAATTGAACTAGCAACTGAGCTCGAAATAAATCCAAATAAACTCCTAACGATGCCCAAGACCTGAAATAACATTAATTTAAAGTTAATTTGGCGAGAACCAAGCTAACGGGACAAAAACCGGCTTGAATTGACCAAAAATTGGCCCTGAACCGATTGGACCAACTGAACCGGTCCAAATGGACCACGCTCAGCTGGTCCATGCATACCGGTTGTTCTTCATTTAGCATGCACGGGAGGAAGAGAGAACGCACAACATTTTCTTTTGTTTTTTTTAAAACTTAAAACTAAAGGTAGCAACTTACTCAAACTCAAGGAATCGTCCACCCCCGATTTGGATCACACGTAGCGTTGAACTCGACGAAAAGATACAACTCCAAACTCGAGCAATTCGAAAGGAAATCAAACCCAGATTCCGGTGAGGGTTATGGCAGATTCCTGCGAGGCTAAAATTGAAAGAAAACCAACTAAAATCTCAATCATTTGGCACGAAAATGACTCAAGAACAATAAACAACCAAAGAGAAGACATAATCAACTTAAAATACCAAGAAAAATGGAGGTTATTAACGTCAATTCTTTGATTTTTCCGGCGACCTCAAGAGGTCCTTAAGAGCTCGTTTCTGACATCACAAAGACAGCCAAGAGATTGGAATCAATTTGAAATTTAACGGTAAAACACGATGAATAAGGATTACTCAATTACCTTACGAGAACTCAAATTGAACGAGCATGAAAAATCAAAGAGCGACGCTGACGTGAGGGATAAGAGAAGAAAATAAATTATAAATGATTTGACTTAGGTTTTGGGTCAACTAATTTGCTGGACAATTACAAAAACACCCTTGAAATACATGATAGAAGTCAAGTACATAAACGGTATTCAGGTCATAACTTTTTACTCGGAGCTCGGAATTGAGCGTAGTCAATTGCATTGGTCTCGTAACGACGTGAAGGTTTGGGAAAACTAAAGATAATGTTATTTGGATCAAAATTGGTGAAAAGTCTAAAATGCCCTTGAGCGAAAATCCGGGTTGTTACAGGAATAAATTGCAAAGTTTATGGATGAAAAATGTCACTGTTAAAAATTTAGGGATGAAAATGAAATCGAAATGAAAGTTTAGGGATCAAAATGATATTTTACACCATCTTTAAAGAAACAAAAAACCCTTTCAATTGAGAAATTCTTCAGTGATCCAGTCTCAATGAGGCTCTTACCATATTTGATATTTTACCATTTTAATTTTACTTTTCTCTGACCATAGACAAAATGGGCACCTGAAATCTCCAAATGGAAAGTTGGTTTTAATTTTTTTTTTGGGAAAAAGACACTTTTGGTCCCTGAGTTTTGAGTTTGTTTTCTATTTGATCCTTGAGTTTTCAAAACCGACAATCTTACCCCTGAGTTTTCATTTTCTTTACCATCTCATCCCTGCCGTCTGAGAGGTGTTAACTTACTAACGGAGCTGGCACCACTTGGAGCGCTAACATGGCAAACTAAGAAATCTCATTAAATGACGTGGCCTTTTATCACTTTTTATAATTTATTTTTAATTTCTCTCTCTCCTCTTCATCTTCTTCCTCTCCCCTTCTTCTCCATCGAATCCTTATGTGTGAAAAATAAAAAAAAAAACAAACTAAAAGGACGAAAAAACAACCAGAGTTGGGGGGATCGTAAACTTATATCCTGGTTCTCAACTAAGGTTCCAAATCTCAAGTTTTTTTTTTCTTTTAATCTCATCTAAATTTATGACCAGCCCACAAGTTTACCAACGAAGAAATATTTCATATGAAGAAAATTGTGTTTCAAATCTAAGCAAAATTTCAAACAAATACATATAGTTTCACATTTAAACATAGGAGGAGAGGGAAAGTGTTATGAATGGTGTCCTAGAACTTGTAATTATTTAATAAATTTAATTTATTTCGAATAAATTAAATAAATAAACATAAGCTCTTTATATTATCTAAATTGATTCAATTGACGATATTAGGAATATATGGAAATATATAAATATCAAACATTCAAATAGGAAAACCCTAAGTCATTCTTATGAAACCACGACTCAGTATGTGAGTCATACGATAGGATTAAAGTCGAGATGAGTAACTTAAAAGTGTCTACAGTAAATGGATAACGTTTGGGAACCTTATCCTGGTAACACTGTTGATAGCTTCGCATTTTGTTTACAGACAAATGATCTAATCATGATCATTCATGTGGGAAACATTAAATAGAAGTATCATATACAATGTTGATTGTATAAGACAAGACCATGATATTCGATCATTTCTCTGTTTATTTAAACAGGAAATTAATAATGAAATATTATTAATTATTTAAATATTGAGTATATTTACATGGTAATTAATAATTTGAAATTAATTGACAATTATTAATTGTTTAAATAATTAATTTTATTTGAACGGAAATTAATAATTAAAATTAATTAATTAATAATAAAATATTATCAATAAAATTGTTAATTAAATAATTAGTTTATTTAATGGAAATTAATAATTAAAAAATTTATTATTAATTATTTAAATAAGAAAATTATTTAAATGGAAATTAATAATTAAATATAATTTGATAATATTTAGTCGGAGAAAATATTAATATTATTAATTATTTAAATAAATTATTTTATTTAAATGGTAATTAATAAATAAATTAATTAAGTTGGACTTATTAATTTAAGAGAGAGTTTCAAGCCCAATTGGATTAATGAACCCAATTGGAATTGGCCCAAAATAATTAATTAAATAAATTTTATTTATTAATTATTTTACTATCATAATTTCGGCCATATGAGATAATTTGTAGGAGATAATTGTTTGAATTATATTCTATAATAATTATATAGATTTATTTACCCAAGATAAATAAAATAAAGAAAAGAAAATATTCTCTTATTTATCTATGGCATTTTACAAATACCAAGATAAAGGAAAGAGATAATTCTTTTTTCTTTTTGTATTTATCTCCATGGATTAATCCTAATGTGATTAGGATTCCTATTTTCTTATAAATAGGAGGCTTGGGTCATTCATAAATCTCACAATTAAATTCCTTAGAAATTTGGAATTCTCTTTTCCTTCTCCCTCTCCCCTTGGCCGATTTTCCTTAGTGATTGGGAAGAAAATATTTTTCTTCTTCCCAATTTCTTCTTAAATTCGATCCCACAATCGGGTTTCGTTTGATCGATCGGGATATAGCGTAGAAGATCCGGTGTTGCTGAGGATTTGATGCTGCAAAGAAACCTCCAACCGATTCTCCATATATTACTCAATGTAAGTTTTAAAGTTTTAATTTTCGAAAATTTAATGCACATGAATCTACATGTTTTTATCATAAATTGCATGATGTTAATAGATCCGTAATTAAATGTTAATTAGTTTACTAAACAAAATTCCGCTATTTTAGTAAATCATCCCTTCAGAAAGAACCCACAAATTCATGAAAGAACAACGCACAGATGAACTCACGAAATAATTTGATCTTTCGATTAACAAACCCACGTTTATAGATCTACTCATTAGAGAGATTACTCATAGAATTGATGAAGGGGGAACAATCAAATGATAGAGGAATAATTGAGGTAGACGGACCACAAATATAGATCTACGTTATCTCTCTTGGATCTGAACAAAAAAGAAAGAAGTAGCTGAAGAAGAAAGAAAATCTGATATATTATGGGGAAAATATTAAGAAGAATTTACTGTGTTTGATTAATGGGTTTTTTTAGTTTATGTGAAAATATAAATGTTCTTAGATTTGTCAAACTCCAGTATTCAAAACTTATGATTCTAAATTAAATTAGTTAGTGTTAGAGTGAATAGAATTTAGAGAATAATAGTTTATTTTAGCACTTTTGATTTTGCTTTTATGTTGGTTATTTCCCTACGAATCATGGAATGACACGTGTATTTACTTTTTCTATATAATGAAACTTTGGCCTCAACAATATTCATGTTGAGCCTTCCACTTTCATTTTCTCTTTTTTGTTTTTCCTCTCAAATTATCACATGGTATCAGAGCTTTAGGTTCTTCATTTTTTCAATGACTTTCAATTTTGATCCTGGTATCTATCCATCTTTCCTCTTTAGATCGCACTAAAAAAAAAAAAATGAATCTAAAATAATTCTGGGAATGAGTCATATCTTCAAATCTCCCTTCTCCTTCACATTTTTTACCTTACTGGCTCTTCTTCCTAAAATGGCTCAACATCAAAAAAAAAAAAAAAAAAATCCTCTCCTTCACGTTGGTTCTTCCCAAAAAAAAGTCTCAGCATTTTTTTCCCCTCTATCATTCTTTCCCTTTGAACTCTCTCTTCCCCAATCTCTCTCTGTTTGCTACAATGAATAACACATTCACAGCCCTTTAGATCTGTGAATGAGTCATATCTTCAAATCTTCCTTCTCCTTCACATTTTTTACCTTACTGGCTCTTCTTCCTAAAATGGCTCAACATCAAAAAAAAAAATAAAAAAAAATCCTCTCCTTCACGTTGGTTCTTCCCAAAAAAAAAGTCTCAGCATTTTTTTCCCCTCTATCTTTCTTTCCCTTTGAACTCTCTCTTCCCCAATCTCTCTCTGTTTGCTACAATGAATAACACATTCACAGCCCTTTAGATCTGTGACGATGGCTTCTTCTTCTCCTTCTTCACTTTTCTCCTTGGTGATCTTCTTAAATTCGTCATGGTTTCTCTCAATGCAGATATGAAATACTCATTTTTTTTAGAACTGTATTCGTTAAAAAAAAAAAAAATCTCATTCTCTCTTATTTATCTTCTTTCATTCTCTATTTCATATTTTCAGAGTTCTAGGTCCAAATCCATGGAAATCATCTCAAATCCATGAACCATACCTCTCTCTCTTTGCTAAATCCATGGATATGTTCCCCTTCTCATTTACTCTGTTCTTCATTCAAAAAAAAAAGAAGAAAGATCTGATCAAATCAAATCCCTCTTCTCCTTTTCTATTTTTCAGATCCCCTTTTGTTTTCCCTTTCAAATCCCTTTTTATTCTTCAACAAAACCTCAAAATTTCTTTCAATCCATGGAAACAGTGGAACAACCCACAAGGTAGATCTCACGATCCCTCTTGCCACCGCCAGAAGAGCAAAAATCCGTTAAAGGAGGCATGATGTCTGTGAAGGTTCAGATCTGAGTTAATATCAATTGTCCCTTTATTTTCTCTCAAACCCTCAATCAATGGCTTTCAATTTTAGTAATTTTTTATCTTGTTTCCTCTTTAGCTCAACGTAGTAAAAAAAAAAAAAATCTAGATCTAGATCTAAACCGTATTCATCCATCCCTAACCTTTTCTTTTTATGATTTTAGAGATATTCATTTATCTCATTTGGTTATGATCTCTCTCTCTCTCTCTCTCTCTCTCTCTCTCTTCTCTGTTTTGAAACCATGAATATTTTCTATCTCAAATCTTCTCTGTTGTTCTTTGATTTTTCATCCCACCTTAAAATTCTGGCAATGTCAAATCCAGATTCACAATTCAAATTTTGTATCTCTGCAATTTTCAATGAGCAAACTGCCATATGAAGTCTTTTTTTCATTGAAGACATGCTTATACTCTACCCATTAGTTGTCTTTTTCCTTCATATTTTTGTCCCCTTTTTCAAACATTGATCCTTCCCTTAATTGGACCATATCACATTCCTTTTCTTTATCCAACTCTCTTCTCAGACTATGCTTTCTTCCTTTCAAATTTTTTTATGCTTATGTGATTTTTTATCTCCTTCCATTTAGACTTTCTTTTATCTATTTCCTCCCTTGTTCTCAATTTTTTCATGTTATGGTTAGGACATCCATAATTTGTCTGCCACCGTGCAAAAGGAATTTTGGCTCAAAGTGCGATTAATCTATTAGCCTCATGAATGACAGACTTTTGATGACTCATCTTCCATCTCCAAGCTCATCGATCTTCATAGACAGTTTCGCTTGCGGGGGGATGTTAGAGTGAATAAAATTTAGAGAATAATAGTTTATTTTAGCACTTTTGATTTTGCTTTTATGTTGGTTATTTCCCTACGAATCATGGAATGACACGTGTATTTACTTTTTCTATATAATGAAACTTTGACCTCAACAATATTCATGTTGAGCCTTCCACTTTCATTTTCTCTTTTTTGTTTTTCCTCTCAAATTATCACAGTTAGAATTCACACCCAATCCCAACTTTCCCAAGGATGAAGACAAGCCATAAAGTTTTAATTTATCTTCAACTTGCACTGAAACTCAACCAAACTAAAACATAATATAGAAAATTAAATTAATTGGAAAATATTTTCTTTTGTTTTCAATTTAACTGGCTGGAATAGAGATTATAGGATTTGAGAGGTGGGGAAAAAGGTGGGAGAAATGTTGGAAGATGGGTTTCAAATTTATGTGGAATGAATTTTAAGTTTTGTGTTAGTTTAGAGAAAGAAATTGAGGAAGTCTTAGGAAAAGGAAGAAGGTACATATGAAAATGGAGGAGAAGGAGAGAGAGATAAAATATGCCACATCATTTAATGAGATTTCTTAATTTGGAATGTCAGCGTTCCAAGTGGCTCCACATCATCACTCCGTTAATAAGTTAACACCTCTCAGACGGTAGGGACGAGATGGTAAAGAAAATGAAAACTCAGGGGTAAAATTGTCGGTTTTGAAAACTCATGTACCAAATGGTAAACAAACTCAAAACTCAGGGACAAAAAGTGTCGTTTTTTCCCTTTTTTTTCTATTCTTTTCTCAAATATGGTTATTCTTTGGTTTTAAAACCAATCGATAAACAAATTTTATTTCGGAATCATCCCATATCAATTTTAATTACAGCATGAACTATGTAGATAGAGATTTATTCTATGCAAGTCAGGTATACAATACATTTTTTAATAATTAAAATTTTATCACTTTATTTGATATTTTACATATAAAGTTTTCTTATAAAACTTTACAAGAAGTAAATTTTGGCAATTTGTATAATCTTCAAGGGGAAGGCAATGATCGACCAGAAGAGAATCCGTGATTCTACGCCATATTTTGGATATTATATATGTCAAATTGTCTTGAATTATTTTATTTTAGCTTTTATAGAGTTATATGTAAGCATATGAATCTTACAATTTTTTTAATTGACAAATTTTTTGGATTATTTACCATTGAATTATATGTAATTTTTTATTAAGTTTAGATAAGTTTTAAATTAAGACTTTTTTTAAAAGCATCATTCTATCGATTTTTTAAAATATGTTCCCATAAATTAACAACATATCTTATATATATATATATTTAAATGTACAAAATAAAATAAAACTTATGTAAATAAAAATAATATAAATTAATGATTAATAACGCTACTATGTAAATATTTAAAATTTATAACTATATATCTAATAAAATAATTACAAATTATATAAAATAAATAAAATAAAAATTCTCTTTCGATCACGTAAAAATTGCCGCCGTCAGAAAGAAAAATCGTTGAATAAAAAAAAATCTCAGGGTAATAAAATTTTAGACACCATGTTTACTTTTAAAAGAAAAAAAATATATATAATATATTCTAGGATTGGTTTTAAAACCAAAAAATAACCATATTTAAGAAAGGAATAAAAGAAACTAAATCAAACTTTCTATTTGGAGATTCAGGCTGCCCGTTTGATCTATACTTAGAGAAAAGTAAAATTAAAATTGTAAAACATCAAATATGGTAAGAGCCTCATTGAGGCTGGATCATTAAAGAATTTCTCCTTTCAATTACCTAGACAATCTAGAAAACAGATTAGGTTTTCAAAATTCAATACAAAAACTGTAACGCCTCGGGTTTTCGGTAAGTTTTTGATAAAAAAAAATATTTTCTCTATTTAATTCCATAAACGATTTAAGGATAAAGTGTTAAATTTAATTCTTATTATTAAGAGTTATTTTTAATTAACTTTAGGACTTAAATTTAGGGAGTTATTTAATTAATTAATAAATGAATTTTTGTTTTATTAAAAAAAAATTAGGGTGGGAGGCGTTTAAGGGAAGGAAAAAAAAAAAAGGACATCTCATCTTTCAGTTTTCACGTGAAAACCTAGGCAGAAGAAAAAGGTAGGTTTTCTTCTCCTCCTTCATCTCTTCCTTTGATCGATTGATGGTGAAATCAATCGACTCCGGCTAATCAATTCGCAATCTTTTGGTTTTTAGGTGTGGTTTTCTTCCTAGGGTTTTCTTGGTGAGGTGGTGGAGAAGTTTGGGAGGATTTTCCTTCAAGTTTGGTTTAAGGTAAGGTTTCCTATTCTAAATTTTTCTTTAAATTTCATTCTTTGAAAAACCCTAACCCTTATTTAAGAGCGACACGAATCGACACAGGAGACGGAAAAAAAAAAAAAAAAAAAAAAAAAAAGAGGCGGCCTCGCCGCCGCCGCTCGGCCGCCGAGGATCCGGCGGTGCCGCCATGGATCTGGCGATGCCGCCGCTGCCCCACCATAAGGCGGCGCAAGTATGCTGGCGCCGCACTTTGTGGGCACATCGCCCCATCGCCTTGTGGGCGGCGAATGGCTGCTTCTTGCCGCCGCCCAGCAGGCGGCCCTCAGGGGCTGCCTTTGCTTCTATTTTGTGATTTTTCCCGCCGTGGGTCCCCGCGTTTTCGTCCCGTTTTGTTCGGGAATTTTTTAGGATGTGTTTTAAGTTGTTGAATGGTATTTTTTTCAGGTGCTCGGGATCGTTATTAAAGCTTAAGGTTTTAGGATTTATTTTGCAAACTAAGGTGAGTAGAAACTGTTAAGGGTTGAAGTTTATCATGTTTGGTTTACCTTTTTCTTTAATAGTTTAACCTCCAAACTTTGGAATTTATTTTGGATGTTTAAAGTGAATAAAGAGGTTGTTTGAGTTGATGTTTAAATTTGGAAGAATTTAAATCTAAAGCATGCTTTAAAGACTTTAGTTTAGGAAGGAGATTAATTGTACCGTTTGGGGTTGTTTGGTTGACCCATAAATTGTATCTCTTGTCTTTGCTGGCTGATTGTGATTAATTTTAAAGTTGATGTGGTTAGTTTCATTGTTTGGTGTTATATCAATGCCGATTCATGTTAGTGCCAAATAGGAAAGTTTAGGCTTAGGCGGTTAGATAGTTACTGCTGCTGGATTTAATTCTGGAAGTGTGATATTTTATTTAGATGTGCAGGTTGTATTTTTCTTTTGGGAGTTAAGAAAATATAGCCGTTATGCCGCCGAATTTTCCCTAGAATTTTTATTAGATCCTAAGATTTGTTTAAGGGGTGATTTAGTATAAGCTTAGGTTAGTCTCACCTCTAGATTTGTTAAGCTTTTGGAAGTGACGGAGTTTGATCCAAAGGGTTAGTTGGATCTTTTGGCTTGTAAAGCGTTGTGATTGGTTTGTGGGAAATCATACTACCTTAAAATACCTTGGGTAATATGGTTGTAGGTTCACATTAGGCAAGGCCTTGTCTAATGAAGAATAGCTGTTAGGGAAGTTTATTTAGTGTGCACAACTTAAATAACACCTAACGGGGCAGGTTCATTCCATCCGTACAATGGAAAAGAATATTTCCCAAAGGATTTAAATTGTAGAAAAATTATGTTTAAATTCCTTATGGGCGTAGTCTCTCTTTGTTTTTGAATAAAGAGGAGATTAAAGGTATTAACGAGAAAGGTTTTCGATTAGTTTTAAATTGTAGAAAAATTATGTTTAAAACTAAATCGATTAGAGGTGACTTATAGGTGTTAGAGGTAAGCTTTAAGACTCTTTGGAGTGAGTGATTTATCGGATGTCGGTGAGGACGTATATGGACTTAAAGTCTTAGGAAAACCTCTCTATGACATAATTCTTTCTTTAACAATTTTCTATTCACTGGGCGTAGCCTCATGATGCTACATTATTTTTTTTTTCAGGTAAAGGAAAGAAGAAAGCTGGCAAGTGATGGATTCGTGGCGGGAAGTGGTTGATTGATTTTACACGCCGGCGATGTTTGTTCTTGTCTTTATTGTTGGGTCAAAACAAATAATGTTTATTTCGAAAACTGTTGCGGAAATGTTTAGTTGTTTTGGACTTGTTTTGGGATGATGTTGACTTTTCAATCATTTGTTTTGTTTCAATTGATTCTAAAGATTTTTTTTTTGAAATGACCGGTCTAAATTAAATGTTTGATTTGATTTCTTTGAAATAAATGACTTATTGAATTTAAATAGCTTCCGCTGTTGTTTTTTTGTGTTTTACATGTTTTGGAAATATTTCGGGTTGTTACAAAAACCTTACATATATACATCAAAACAACGTTCTTTTTCTTTTTTTTCTTTTTTTTCCTCTCTCTCAATAGTGATAATTTTCTGATTTTGGAAGTACATACTTTTCTGCCATTTAAGATGCAGGAATCTTCTTTTCCCCCTTCAATTTTCTTCTTTACGTAAAAAGGACTCTGACCCTCTTCTTTATACAACAAACGTTTTACTTCCTTATATTTTTTTCCCAAAGAATTATTATTATTATTATTATTTTAATTATAGTTAAAGGCTAAAAGAGTCAGTAGTTAATAAATTGAATTTCAACAAATTGTACGTTAATATAGCTTGATTAAAATGGACGCATTTTAAATTAGTTAAATAGATAAAATTACTTGAACCTATAACTATGTTAAGGTGGAAACAATGACACATAATCAATCGAGTCAAGTTGAACAAAGTGGTATTTATTATGGAAACTGTCTAAAAGAGCAGAGTTTAATTATATTTTTTCATTTATGTTATAAATTTTATTTTATTTTTACTTAGATAACAAATTTGTTTTCATATGATTTATTAAAATTAAAACAATTAATTTTTAAAAACTAAAAAGATTAATAAAATTTAATTATAATAAAACTGGAGTTTTAGTTCCTAAAAACTTATTTAGATAACGATTAATCAAACCAAACTATAATAAAAACATATTTTCAAAGTCTATTTATTCAATAATTTATTGAAATAGAGGCAATATGTTATTTAATCAATTTATTAAAATTGTGTTATATATATAATTACATAGTTTTTTCCTACTACTTTTAGTAATTCCCTCAATTTATTATTGTGTTAGATGCAAAGATATTATTTATGGTTTATTATTATTTTTTAAATGTGTCTTATTGAGTTTTTTAGTTATAATTAATGGAAAGTTTACCAATTTTTATCTAAAGAAAAAAATAGTATCACAAAGATCTAAAAATAAAATCTATGTTACAAATTGAAGAGAAAAGGTCAATATAGATGTTAGGTTGACATATATTTAAATAATTTTATTCTATGTAAAATATAGTCTTAATTGATTGTTTAACACATCATTAAATCATTTTTAAAAAATCATTCACAATTTTCTGTTTGAGATAACTTTTAAATATTTTTAATAAAGAATATATTTTTATAACCAATAAAAAAAAACTTAAAAACCCTTTAAAAACCTACCCCAAACGAGGCATTAATCTAAACGAGTTCAATAATTAGTACAAAAGCCCAATTGTTGTGGGTGAAATTTGCTAACACATAGAATTTTACAACTTGACAAAATGTCTACGCACATTGCCTAAACACAGTGCTTAGGCACATTGCCTATGCACATGGTGAAAATGCCTACACACCTGGCAAAACATGTCTACACAGTCTCCAGCACATACATAAATACTTAAGACCGAATACAAGTATCCAATTGGGAGATGACACGTGGCATAACCTGCAAGTGATACGTAATTGAGAAGCAATAATAGCCCAATCCTGAAGCGACATGCAGCACAATGATGTCATTAATTTACCATTAGGTAACTAATTCTACTATAATTCTAAGCTTTGTTTGCTGTGGCTTAAGCATCAGAGGGTGTTAGGTCAGCACCACACAGATGCTCTGTCCTTTTCTTGTGCAGTTATATAGTGTTCGTCAACTATTCAGCACACTGCTTACATAGCACCACTAGTGCAGTGCACTACCTCCAACTTGTCATATATTCGAAGTTCGTTGCATACGTGGAACCTTTTCATTTTTACACAACAACATTTGACGTCGTCTGTGAGAAGAGTATATAACCAAGTGCTCACCATAAAGGATGAGTCTGAAAATCGTAACCTTCGTAACAAAAGACATCAAACTCGTAGCACTAGAGAGCAACAATAAATTGACGAAAACCAGGACATGATAAGGGTTTCACCCATGTCAAAAAGAAGGGTAGACGCTCTAGAAGATCAAATGTAAGGTGTGAATCAAGATCTTGCTAAAGTACTTCAAATTCTCACACAGAAGACTGTCCAATAATCTTTCGCTGACAACCAGGAATTTTGGTCTAAGAAAGACAAATACAAAGAGCCTATAGAAGGTATAGAGGATTCACGAAATCATGAGAATGGTGGTTTGAAAGGGAAGTCGAGGCTAAAAACTCAGGACACTTCTTCTTCTTCCCATAAGTCTTCATGCAACAGGGATCTTAGTATGAAAGGAAAGCCTGACCTTTGAGAAGTGTTGGATAAAAAAAGAAACGTACATGCAGATGTTGTGAAGTCTACTGCTGAAAGTGCCCAGCCTTGGGCGTTAAAGTTGAAAAAGCTTCAAGATCAACTTGGTCATATGAATAAAGAGTATTGAGGAAAGACTTCTCTTACACTAGAAGATCTTCTTGAGAAAACTAAGTCGTCATTCATCGATGATATAATAGAGGTGAAGCTTCTCACCAAGTGTAAAATTCTAATTGTGACAACGTATAATAGTTTAATGGACCCAATCGAGATGTTGATATGTTTTGGACCTGGATGGAGCTCCAGGGAGTCCGAGACGCTATCAAGTGTAGGGCGTTCCCCCTTACAATAGGATGCCTGCACGCGGGTGGTACAACAACACAAGCTAAGGTCTATATATTCTTTTAAAAACCTCACTCGATCCTTTGTAACTCAGTTTCTTGGTGGAATGGATCACAAGAAACCAACTACGTATCTGTTGATTGTGCGTTAGAAGTCAGTGGAGAGCCTTCAAGATTATGTAGTGAGATTCAACAGCGAGACATTGAATGTAGAAGGTTACAGTGACGACATAGCACTAATTAATATGATGGTTGGCTTGGAAGATGAAAAATTCTTATGGTTACTTGGCAAAAAGACACCTGCTACATACACTGAGTTTCTTAGTAGGGCGTAAAAGTACATGAGCGTCGGAGAGTTTCTTAGTGTAAGAAAGATTTCAAATGAAGGAGATAGTAGTAATCAAAGCACTAAAAGAGGGACCGAACAGAAGACTTTATTTGGAGGACTGATCGTCATGAGAATGACAAGAAAAAGAGGTCGGGAGACCAACTTGATAAACTACGTGTTCCTCCTAGTAAGTTTAAAAAATACACTCCCACCACGGTCTCGATTGAATAACTACTCATAGAGATCAGAGACAAAAACTTGGTAAGGTGCGCCTAGGATGAAGGCAGGGTCAAATAAGAGGAACAAAGACAAACATTGTCTCTTCCACAAAGATCATGATCATACCACTTCTGATTGTTTCGATCTCAAAGAAGAAATTGAGACCATTATTCAAAGAGGGTATTTCAAGGAATTCGTAAAAAGTAAAGGATCTCAACATGATGCTAAGTCTGATAAGGAAGGCCAGAACTATGACAATAAAAAAATTTCAGATGCGAAAATAATGACTATCTTTGGATGCACATCTATTGTAGAGAGGCGCACCTCAAAACCGACCCAAGAATGATCATTCTAGATCACTGAAATAGTAGGATGAGACCAACACATTGATCAATTCCTGTAACGTCCCGTTATTTTACAGGGTAATTTTTTTTCATTATTTGTTTATTATCTATTTTATTTAAAGCACTTAATTTAATTTTAAAGTTAATTATTTTAGATTTAAGAATTTATATTTTTTTATTTGACGTTTATTACTTTAATAGCTTAAATTAGTATTGGATGTATTAATAATTATTAATGGTCCAATTAATAATTATTAATCACCTTTTGACAAGTTTAAGTGCTCCGGGTTTCGTTTTAAAAGCTAAAAGCAAATGAGGGACGATTTCATAAATCTGGAATTCTTAAAATATCTAATACTATTTACCTCATCTTCTTTAAAAGCACGAAAGTCAAGAAAATTTGGAAAATTTCTTCTCCTCTTCCTCTCATGGCCGTGAGCCTCCTTTCATGGAAAAAAGTTTTGGATTTTCTTTATTTCTTGACAGATCATCTCGATTTCTTTTGCGTTGGATTGTTCGGGACAAGGGCTACCTATCCATCCTAGGTATATGGCATTTCTCGTTCTCTAAGAGAAGCCCTAAAAAGTGAGTTTTCAAAAATTTTCATTTGGTTTTCTTTGTTTTTGTTTCTAAATGAGTTTTTAAGTTGAAATAATGTATTTCCATCCAGAAATTTGACGATTTCGAGCTCGAATTTTTGAAAAACACTTTTCACCAGAGAATCACACTTTTTCTCATTTTGGTTATGGTTTGTAAATTGTATTCGATTGATATATTATAGGTGTGATTGCTCGTTTGACAGTTCCTTGGAACTTTATTTTCACGCGAACATTCGAAGTGAGGATAAATAGAATTTAAATGTAAAGTTAGAAACCAAACAAGTTGAACGACTTGTAGGATCAGAAGTTAAGATTGATATTTGAATGAAAGGATTAAAGTAAGTGAGCTAACTTGTTTAGGCTTGGAAATTAGTTCTAATTTGAGTTGAGAGAACTCATGGATTTTTTTGAAAGAAACGACTAACCCTTGAAGATTCTAAGTTATGTTCGTTTTGGTATTTCTTAATGATTATCAGAAGTTGAAGGTTCCAAACATAATAGGGTGAATAAAAAATTTGGATATGGAACTTCGCTTGACTATTAAAATAAGGAAATGAGACTTTTATGTTAAGTTAATAACTTGATATTATCTAAAGGCCGATTGGCTTGACTTTTATATTGTCATGTGATTATCTGAAGGCCAATGGGCTTGTCTTTAATATTATCATGTGACTATCTGAAGACCGATGGGCTTGACTTTATTTCTTACTATGAGACCTTATGGATTTGCAGGTTATGGGATTTTATGGAAATTCTGAATTGTGACACTATGGTTACTTTCTTGTTTTATGCAAAGAAAGGTAACTAATGATATAAGAATCAATGATAGTTTATGATTCCTTAGATTATTTGAATGGTTAAATTTATGTTTACTCCCACTTGAGACCTTGTTTATATTTATTTTTCATAATCGTATTTAGGAAGAATAATAAGACAATGCATAGACTGAGTGTGCTTGTATTGTCTGGCATTATTTGTTTTATATTTATATATATGTATCATGGGGAATGCTAAAGGCTGCGTGGACTTTGCATGATTGGGGGGATGGATAATGAGATAATGTTGGGACTGCACATGCTCACATCATCTAGTATTATCCACAATTACTATGATACATATATGAGAGAATGCAAGGGATGAGTGTACCTTTCATTTGGTGAGTGAGATAATGAGGTAATGGTTAGACTGAGCGAGCTTTTATTACCTGTCATTATTCACTAGAGGTGGGAAGATATTATTGAAAAGACTCCGTGTACTTTGTTCTGGAAAGTGAGATAATGAGGTATTGTTAGATTGCGTGAGCTTTCATTACTATCATTATAAGCATTTTAATGGTTATATTGATGTAAAGGCTGCATGTACTTTACATGTATTGAGCGAGTGTTGACATGGTTTTATATTATAATATTACCTTTGATTTAATTGGTTTTTTATGTTACTTTAATTAGTTTCTCTCTTTTTATGTAGGGTTGGAAACATATTTGGGCAAAATCAGTTCAAGCGAGCCATCACTTGAGTTGTAGCGAGGCATCGCTTGACTATTAAGAAAAGTGCCAGTTTGTGCAAGCGACTCATCGCTTGAGAAGTAGCGAGACGTCTCTAAATGCCTAGAGAGCCATCGCTCATCATTCAGCGAGGCGTCGCTCCAGCCCAAATTCTGCCACCGACTTCAGAGGTCTATATAAAGGTGGTTGAGGCTATTTTTGATTCATTCTTGAATTCTTGGTAGACAACCACTTTGGAGAGCACATTTAGGAGATTTTCATCGATTTTTGAGGGAGTCGACACGAGTCTTTAGGGTTTTTCGTAGTTTTATTATTTTTATGTTTTCTAGATTATTTATTTTGATGAATTCTATTTTTATGGATAGCTAAATTTCTTATTCTTAGGGGATTGATGTAGCTACTTTATTTTTATGCTTTGAGTATTTAGTTTTAGTTTTGAAGACAATTTTATGATTCTATTTATGTTCTTAATGCTTTTAATTTACTGGCCATAGATTAATTGATTTTAATTCTGAAATCTGACACTCGAGAGAGGTGGTTTTAGGATAGATCTTGGGAACATAACTGAAGGTAGATTAGAGTTGGGAAACTTAAACTTAATTTTGAAGTCTTAAAAAGAACTTATGATTCATACACTTTTAATTACTGAAATTGAATAGGGATATTAGTTTCTTAATTAATTGTGATTCTTGATTTGACGCTCGGGAGAGGTAATTAAGAGTTTTAGTGTTCTTTACTTATAGAATATGAAATTGTTGTTCTTAAATAAATGAATATTAATTCTATAAATTAAAGTAGTGAAATCATTTCTCTAGGACATTTTCCATTGATTTAATTCAACCTGTTTTTATTTAGCTTTGTCTTATCTTTTTAATTTATGATTATTAGTTTAGTTCAACACTCACTAGTTTACGATATCTAAATAAAATTGAGTTAGTAATACATTAGTACTTAAGTAGACTTAATTCTTTTTCCTAGAGGACGACAACCTTTTGTTCTTATCACTATATTAAAACTTAACCTCATACGCTTGCGAGTAATTTATAATTTCGTCAACAACGAGTTAATGAATAATGTTGAGACTGCGTATGCTAACATTATCAACATTAATCGTGAGTTATCTTGTTTGAATATGTTATGACTGTTGGGATTGAGGCCACTAAAAGAGTTCTCAAACGGAAGTCTCATGGATCTTTCCTTGCAGTATAATATAATCAAAATCTAAATGCATAAAAGAAATACTAACCCTTGTAGAGAAGTGTCTGGCTCTTCCTCGTTCTTGGCTGGTTACGATCCAGGGACCACCAAAAAGATCTTTCTCAATAAGCACAACAGAGAATCGGTGTGTGGGCACTATCTCCTTTGGAAAAAGGAAAAAGGGAAGAAAAATTTCTTTCCTTTGACGACACTCTGGCCGACGACTAAGAGAGAGGGAGGAGAGGAATTTTTCCTGAGCCTTTTACTTTTACTTTAACTTTCTTAATTGTGTGTTTTGGGGTCACCCCGAGGTTCCTATTTATAGGAAAACTAAGGTCTCAGAAAATCTTTTGAATATATATTTGAATAATAAAGATATTATATTTTATTCCATAATAAAATATCTCATATCTTTTATTTAAATTAATAAATATTAATTTAAATATATTATTCCATATCTTCCATTAAAATTAATCACATTAATTTAAAATAAGATATTCATATATTTTAAATAAAATAAAATGCAAAACTTAGTCAATTCTTTGACCAAGGTGGCGTGTGACCCCACCATGGGTCACACGCCCCTATTATCATCACATGACAATATTGGGCAATTTATTTTCCTTTTTATTTAATGGAAAAATTTCGTTAAATAATTAAATAAATAAAACTCCTTTTATTTATTTCCTCTTTAATTTGACAATCTCAAATTAAATATTTAAATAGACTCCTCTATTTAAATCCCCATTAATTTTGGACAACTCAAAATTAATTTAATTAAATTGACTCTTCTATTTAATTTCTCATAATTAATTAAATAGACTTTTCTATTTAATAATTAAATAGACTCATCTATTTAATTCCACTATTAATTAAATAATTAAATAGACTCCTCTATTTAATTTATTTTAATTAATCAAATAGACTCCTCTATTTAATTCCATTTTTCCAAAGAAATTAATCATATTAATTTATGTTCTCAATTACATGCGTTAGCTCGGAGGACTTAATGGACCTATAAGACTAAGCTCCAATGATCCATAATTACCTTTGATTAAAACTCTTTTTAATCAATTAATTCTCATTCATTAACTCCTAGATAACTCCACTAAATATCTAGAGTTGCACTCTTAGTACTATAGACCTAGTTATGTCCATTGGCTATAATCATTAACTACACTTTGATCCTTCATAAGTTAGTTCGTATCCATGGCTAGGTATTTGCATTGTAATAACCTCCATGATACATCTTGTTTCTTAAGCCCAACTGATTCTCCAATGAACAACCTTACATAATCTCCATTATGCGTATTTAACCTTTTCCTTGATCAGAGGAATATGGGGTCCCGCTGTTCAAGACCGAATCAGTCCATAAGAGAACTACTTATCTATTTTCCTATATGGAAAAGAGTGAATTCCAATTCTTGTGTAATTACGTTCCCAGCTATAAGCAAGATGCAATCCCCAAAGTGGGAGGTGGGAGGCATATTGAGCGAACTGTATCGAGTCACTCTCACCTATGCAAATCAAAGGCTTGTCTCTTGCGAACAGGAGTTCGTAATCCACTCAGGATTAAGATCAATTGTACATGATCAACCGGTTGATAAACGAAGTGTCTTTCTGTAACGGCTTTCCCAGAAGACAGTAAGTTTATCTTAGTCCAGTCTACTACAATCTCTATTGCAGCACCACCCCACTCACATGTTCTCTACATGAGCGATCCAGATGAGATCACATGTGCCAATTCACAAGTGGGCCGTGTTAGTGGTGTTACCAGAAATAGGGCACCCAACCTTTATTCATGTACCACAGACTTTTTGAGTTACACTTAAGTGAATCTTCCCGCATCATATGCTCACTTTAAGTTATCATAAGTAACTTTTGATCTTATGATGGATTACATTTATTAAACTAATAATAAATGACAATGTAAATATTACTAATTAATAATTCCTTTATTTATTTATAGTTTACCGGATTACAAAAGATTTAAGGGCAGAACCCCCAACAAAGACTAAGTGAGCTTAGCATGATTTTGGTTATATTAATGTAAAGGCTGAGTGTACTTTAGATGTATTACCATGTGGGTGGGACTTTCCGTATTTATAGAAGTTTTAATTTTCATGTTTATCCTAATTATCAGTTTGTGACTGCTTATTTTGATAGATTGGAGGATTCGAAACATGTCCGTTAGACCGTCAATTTATCGTAACAAAAAATCAACTTGTATCAATCAATCGAGTTTGTTGAATAAGTAATATTAATCAGATAATTATGATATTAATCTCATTTCAAGGAGAAAAATATCAAATATCTAGAGGTTTTCTATATATTATGTGGATGATCAGATCAACTCTTCTTCCTTAAATGTTACATAATTATTCAAATTTAAAATTTGATGGTGCAATAATAACAATTATCAAATTCCAGAAGAAAAAAAAAAGTGGTCCATGCAATTTTCTTGATAAATTATCGATAAAATCAATGAATATATAGAAATTTATTAAATAATATAATAATAGCTGTTCGGAATTATAGTTATAATTTTAACCAATAAAGTCAGATGTTGGTAAATCTAGATTTAAAAAGGAAATAAAAATTAATCTATAATTCTAAAAGAAATTGTCGAATCATGCAAACATATGACACAATTATGCTAAAACACAACAAAAATTCCTCCTAATTATTATTATGCTGTTCCCATTGATGTATTCACGTGACTTCGCTCAATAATATTTCTAAATGATTTATTTTGAATTTAAGTCTTTCATAGACTTTGAATAATGAAAGTAGATAAAATCAATCATTTAGTACAATTTTATTGGGTGGTATCGCAACATTGGATACTCTTTTAGATCACTAGCTAATTAATTTAAAGACTAGCTTTACATGACTTTAATTAAATGTGCATTTATTATTTCTTTCTTTATGTCTATGAACTTAGAAATCTTTCTTTTTATTTCTTGCCAATTACAAAGTTGGTTCAAAGTAGTTGATGACATTATCATTGGACATAAATTAAGATTAATGGTCCAGTATTACATTAAATTATTTAAATTTAAATTTATTTTACTGTAATTAGCGTGATTTTGATGTTCAATTTAATTTGTCTTTTTTATTATTTGAGATATTAAAAATAATTTAAGATTGATTTGGATGTATAATTGATTTTTTTCATGCATATTTCATTTTACTCTAAGCTCCCTTTTGTTTATGTTATATTATGATTTGCATAGCCTGATGAAGAGTTTGGATTTGGCCCATTTTAGTTTTTCTCTAGCCTAGTTAAATTAGTCTTTACTTTCTACATTACCAAACAAAATTTGTTAGAGCTTGCAACAAATTTCCTGAAGAAGAAACTCCATTTTCTTTCGCTTTTCTTATTTCGGTTTAGTTTTTTGGATTTCTGGAAAAGTTCCAAAGGAACAATGGACGTTTGTTTTTGTTTAGTTAAAGAGAGATATAAAGCTAGACTAGTAGTTAAGGGATTTACTCAAAGAAAAACGGTTGATTACAATCAGATCTATTCATCTGTTGTGAGACATGTTTCAATTAGATTACTTTGTCAGCAATTATAACTGAATTCAACTTTAAAATTAGAACAATTAAGATGTCAAGACTGCTTTTCTACATGGTGATCTAATTGAAATAATTTATATATCTCAACCTAAGGGCTTTAGTCCCAAAGATCGTGAAAACGAAGTTTGTCTCTTACCCTCTGTTTGGCCGTAAGATTTCGTAGGAAATGATTTCAAATCCTATATTTTTAAAAGATGGAATTGATTTCAAATCAGTTATGTTGTTTGGAACAAAATAGAATTGAAATGAATTCTAATTTAATTTTCTGTCTGGATACTATCTAGAAATGAAATGAACTAAATATTTTACTATTATACTGTTATGATTATTATTTTAAATTACACGATATATTGTTAATAAAAAACATTTCTTTATAAAAACGACATA
Organism: Gynostemma pentaphyllum; assembly: GCA_028015215.1. NCBI lineage: Eukaryota > Viridiplantae > Streptophyta > Magnoliopsida > Cucurbitales > Cucurbitaceae > Gynostemma > Gynostemma pentaphyllum. Next base: position 57,765,494 of record CM051351.1, on the reverse strand, counting down.
AAATATTTTGAAAATATAAAATATAAAATACAATTTAGAAAAATCTTAAACCATTGAAAATTACAAGAATCTCTTGTAGTCATGAATAATTCAATTTGCTATAAGAATTTAATTATAAACAAACTTCCATAAAGAATTTTATGCATCGTAATAAAATGAAATGATAATAACAAATACTAGTTGTGGCTGCTATTTAAAAAACGAACAAAATAAAAATCTGGAAGTCTCTCAAGAAGATTCAACCACAAATCTAATAACCGACCATCCCACTTTTTTTATTTTGTTCCCAAATAAGTTAGTCGTTGTCAAATTCATCATTGATTCCAAAGCATTCCTATAATATTTAGTAAGGTCAAACTATGAACTGCAGTAATATTAGGATTTCAAAGTTTCATGAAATTTCTCAAGACCCAGGCATACATCATAGTCAGTAAAAATTGTGATTTGGGTGTTTCTTCTTGCATTGTTTTGTCAATAATAATTTCTTCTTTTGAGGTTAAATATGAAAAATTAGTTTATTTTAACTAAAATCCCACCAAATCCGACCAATATGGGTCAGAAAGTTTTTTTAAGCAAATTGGGGATTTGAAATCAGATTGGATTTGAAATCCCATTTTTTTAAATTAAAACAAACACAAGAATTCAAATGAATTCTATCTAAATTTGAAATCCTGCAAAATCCAGAGGAAACAAACACACACTCTTAAAGAAATCCTTGTATGGCTCAAAATAGTCTCCTAGATAGTGGTATTTGAAATTTGATAAGTTTGTGATTTACAACAAATTTACTAAAAGTAACTTTGATAATTGTGTTTATGTAACTTCGATTAACAGTGACTGCCCCATGTACTTGCTTTTATATGTATATGGTATGTTAGTTGACTGCTCCAAAATGAATGAATTTGATAACCTAAAGTCTATGTTAAAAAGGGAATTTGAAATGAAAAACGTAGGAAAGGCACAAACTGGTGGGCGTCGAATCCACCAAAAATAAAAGTCTCTACTTTCGGTTTATGGATTTGTAGTAGTGGAAAGTAGGGTCGAATCCACAGAGATTGGTGAATTAAAATTGGGGGGTTTTTGAGTTTGTTGAGAAATTGAGAAAGAAAACAATAAAAGTTAAGAAGAGATTCAATGGGAGAAAGTTCCAACCAAAGGTGTAATCATCGTTTGATTTATATTATTTGATCATTGATTTTCTAATGAAATCCTAACTCATTCTCTAAATTGGTTATGATTATTAAAAACGTCTTATTAATCTATCCTTCATTAGTTTGTCGGTAATTAAGATACGATCATTAATTATTTCCCTAATCAATGACAACCCTAGAGTACGACAATAGAATTTAATCAATGACAGCAATAAGATGAGAAAGACGACCAATTTTAGCCAACGAATGCGAAACATTCGATCTATTTAGACTAGATCCTATATTTTCATAGCATGAGATGAAACGACTTATTAATCTTTCATACTAATTGTCACATGGATTAGAATGCATAAACAATTACGGATTTAAACACTCTAATTGACGATCTATCAAATTGAAGAATGATCAAAGGGCCCTATTTGAACAATCAAACAATGTGATATTGAATGCATAAAATAGAACATATAGAAATAGAGAAGAATTAGAAAGAAAGATGAAGAACAAATCTCACAAATATAAAAATCAAACTTTGATTAACCTTGGTTGGAAATTGGGAGTTTAGCTAGACATGGAGTTCATCATTCTCTAAGAAAAACTAAGGAAAAACGTTCATCCACCTATCAGAAAAGAAGTCTCCCTTTTATATCCTTGAAAACTAGGGTTTAAAACAAAAGATAAAAAATCTATCCTAAAAATACGAACTGGCGTCGCGGCACTGATTTTTGGGCGCTGGGCAAAAAGACTAAAATCTGGAAATTTCACGCTTTCGATGCTATAGCACTAGAAAAAAAAACGCTGGGGAATTTTGGCTTGGAATCAGACTTTTCTTTGTGGCCGCGGCCACTGAAAGTTGTTGCCATGACACCAAATGTCAAGAAAGCTCCGAAATACAATTTTTTGGTCCTTTTTCATCATCTCTTCTCCAACCTAGCACATAAACACAAATCAAAGATAATTACCTAGTTTTTAAGCTATTTAATCATCAAAGTATGAAAAATAATCCCAAGTTTATGCGCAAAAATAATAACTCATCACAAACTATCTTAGGCATACATATAAATAGAGATAGAGAGAAAAACACACTGTTTCTCAGTCAGCATAGATACATACAGAAGATTTTGAAAAATTCAACATGATTCAATCTAAAATTGTCACTACACCGATAGAACAATACTTTAAACTATCTGTTCAAATGTGCCCTAGTTCAATAGAAAAAGAACAATAAATAGGCACCATTCGTTATGCTAGTGTTGTTTATAGTGTAATGGATTCTATGGTGTCTATACTAGAACTTCAAATTCGTAATAATTTGTATGTTCTAATCTGAGTAGTTTTAACATAATTGGTTAAGTAGAACTTTTCAATTTATGTTATGAGAATATATGATCTATCTTAAATGAATATAGAACGTTCCATATTTGTTGGTTAAAATTGGGTTCTTCTCTTTTTAATGTCGTTGATGGATTAAATCTTATTATTGTTTTCTAACGTTGTCTATTGATTAGGGAAATAGTCAATGATCGTATCTTAGCTATTGAATATATAAGGAAGAATTTGTTATTAGGGCTTGTTTGATAATCAGAACCAATCTAGAGAAGAATTTAGAATTTATGCATGTATCGATGATCAAATTGATGAACCATAACCAAGATTAAGCCTTTAGTTGGAAGCTTTTCTCATCTTGATTTCTCACCTTTTAATTTGTTTTCTTTTTTATTTTCAAACAATAAGCTCAAAACCCCCTTTGTTATTTACCTAATTTATGTACCCATTTCTTGAGGATTCGATCTTACTCACCGCAGCTATAAATTTCCATAAAGATCAAGAGTAAGATTTATTTTTAGAGGTTTCGACACCCATATTGATTATAATCTATCTTTATTTTATCTTTTGTGAGATTTCAATTGTAGAGATTTCTTTGTGAGCTTATATTATTCATATATCCTTTTGTAAATTCATGATTCTTGAGGAAGCATAGCCAATATACATCAAAGGGAGTGTGAGGGATTTTGCAGAAACTTGAACAAAATTAAGAACAAAGAATCAAGAATAAACAAAGAAGAAAAGAAATGAATCAATTTCTTTATTGCTTGAAGAACATATACATCAATCTTGACTCAAAGGATTATGCTAAAACTAACTCATACAACTTTTCTTCTAAGCTTTTATATTAACTAACCACAGCCTTATCTTCGTACCAGCTTTAACAGAATCAACTGACATATTCCAGCTTCCAATCATCATATGACAGTTGGCATTAGTGAGTTCTTCAAGTTGTATCAAGTCACAATTCACAATTCTCCACCTTTGATCAATCTTGAAGCTTTAGTCTTCTTCTCCAAGTTAAACACTAAAATTCAACAATTCCAGCTCCTTTCAAACAGTAATCAAACTTTGTTGAGGACACTGGTTTTCTTAACATATCAGACAGATTCTTATTGGTGTGAACCTTAATCACCTTCACCTTTCCTTTCTTAGTCATTTCCCTTATTAAATGTAATTTTACATCTACATGTTTTGTTCTATTATGAAACTGTTGGTTTTTGGAAAGATGTATTGCACTTTGGTTGTCACATTGTATCTCCACTGCTTTCTGCTTGAAACCAAGTTCATTCAAGATTTTCTTGAACCAGATTCCTTCCTTGACTGCTTCTGTCAGTGAACAAAATTTTCTATTGAAAACAATATGACAATTGACTGCAAGGTTGCCTTCCAGCTGATGATGTTTCACCCAAAAGAAAACAAGTATCCTGTTATTGATCTTCTCTTGTCCAAATCACCAACAAAATCAGAGTCCACATACCCACTGATCTTTTGTTCTATAATTTTTGTCTGTTGATAACATAGGCCTGTCTTCACTGATCCTTTTAGATACCTTAGGATCAATTTTACTGCCTCCCAATGCCTCTTGCCAGGATTAGCCATGAATCTACTCACCAAGCTTGCTCCATAGGCTAGATCAGGCCTTGTGCAAACCATTAGATACATTAAACTCCCAACTACATTTGAATAAGGTATTCTGTTCATATACCTTATCTGTTCTTTGTCTTCCTCCTTTGTTAAGTCTTGTGCTGACAATTTGAACTGTTGAGCCAAGGGTGTCTTCACTGCCTTTGCTTCTGTCATTCCAAACTTTTTTAGTAATTTCTAAATATAAGATGTTTGGGTGACAAACAGTCTTCCTTTTTCTCTTTCCCTAGATATCTCCATGCTAAGAATTCTCTCAGCCTCTCCTAGGTCATTCATCTCAAATTCAAAGTTCAGTATTACTTTTATTTCATGTAATTCTGATTTCTTCTTTCCTGCCAGCAACATGTCATCTACATAAAAGAGTAGATAGATAATGTCTAACCCACTGATTGTCTTAAAATAGACACAATTATCAAATTTGCTCTTGTTAAACTCAGCTGTTGTGATAAAATCATCAAACTTGTGATACCAACGTCTTAGAGACTGTTTAAGCTCATAAAGTGATATCTTTAATAGGCATACATGGTTTTCCTTTCCTTGTTCTTCATATTCGAGAGGGTGCTCCATGTAAATTACTTCATTTAATGTTCCATGTAGGAATGTTGTCTTGTCATCTAGCTGATCTAATTTCAGATTTTGATGTGCAACAATGGACAACAGCAATCTGATTGATGTGTGGTTCACAACTGGTGAGAATACTTCTGTGTAGTCTATCCCTTCTTTCAAAGAAAAGCCCTTTGCCACTAACCTGGCCGTATACCTTGCCTTCTTTGGATCTAATACATCTTCCTCTTCTTGTATACCATTTGGAGGCAATTGATTATCTGTCAGAGGGTCTAGGAACTATAGTCCAAGTGAGAGCCTCTTGTGCCATAAGTCTCCATATGTCATGCTTATGCTTTCCACTATCAAAGCTTCTATGGGTGGATTACATTCATTTATAAAATACAGCCCATTTTTCCTCTTTGCATTTATGCTTCCCTTTCTGATTCTTGGACCAATTCTTGTTGTTCTTCCAATTGTTCTTCTAATATTTGTGTTTCACAAATAACCCATCTGTTTCTCCTCCTTCTTGCTTTCCCTTATGCAGCAATAATTTCTTAGTCTTTATTGCTGATAACACCAATGACATGGGAATTGACTCTCTCCCATACGTCAAAGATGATTTCACATCACTATAGGCGTCTGACAAGGCATTCAACAAGATAATGGCTTCATTTTCTTCTCCCAATTTATCTCTCAGACTATCATACTCCAACGTCAGAGTATTGAATTCATTCAAATTCTTAGCCATTGTCTTCCCTGAACTCATCTTATAGGTAAAAAGCTTTTCTTTAAGGTAGATCTTGTTTGACAGATCCTTCTTCCCAAAGAGTTCTCAAGCTTTACCCAAATCTAATATGCAGTAGTCTATGCATCCACAAGCCTCAACATGTTGTCTGTGAGATTTAGAATCAAGGTGTTATATGCAGTATTCTTAAAAACTTCTATCTTTTCCTGCTTCATGGTTTCAGGTAAGGTCTTGGGATCATCCAAAGCTTCCACTGCTTTCTGTTGGGTTATCACAGCCCTAATCTTCTTATTCCATAGTTTGAAATCTCCAGCATCATCAAACCTTTCAATGTCGTATCTTGCCAGAGCCATCTTGGAGATGAATTGTTGCTTCACGAATCGTCTAGAACAAAGCTCTGATACCAATTTTGTGAGGGATTTTGCAGAAACTTGAACAAAATTAAGAACAAAGAATCAAGAATGAACAAAGAAGAAAAGAAAGGAATCAATTTCTTTATTGCTGGAAGAACATATACATCAATCTTGACTCAAAGGATTATGCTAAAACTAACTCGCACAACTTTTCTTCTAAGCTTTTATATTGACCAACCACAGCCTTATATTCGTACCAGCTTTAACAGACTCAACTGACATATTCCAGCTTCCAATCATCATATGAGAACTGGCATTAGTGAGTTCTTCAAGTTGTATCAAGTCACAATTCATAGGGTGTTTGATTGACATTCTAACTTCAACAAGGAGATCTTGTTGTATTAGCATTCAAGAGAGGGGTCTTTTTAAATCCGCCTTCATAAGGGGAGCTTGTGATCAAATCCACTGAATAAGCCATCCTTGCAAGGAGCAGTTGAAGACAACGAAAAATGGGAGTTTTTTGTTTGTGCTTTTACTTTGTTTTAATTCTTGTATTGAACAACTAATAGGTTTAATGGATTTTTACTGGGTTAAGCCTCGAGAGTTTTTACCAGTTCAAGATTTTTCACGTTAATCACTTCATTGTGTCTCTCTATTTTACATTCTATCTCTAATTGTGCCATTACATTCACTGTTATGATAGTGCAATCTGTGAGCCAAATTAGTGTTGTAAATTGAAATTGTATGATCGTATTAAGTTGCCTCATTAAATGAATTGAATCAATACAAGAATTAGGTTTAAGGAACTTAAGTCTTGGTCTAAAGTTTCTTCTAAGTACTTGATCCCCATCTGTGTCGATCGTCAATTGCCAGTCCACTTTCAACATGAAGTATTTGGTGTCTTATAAAGTCTAAACATCACTACTCTCATTACTAATTAGTTTTGAGACGAAAGCCTATGAAGATAAAGCAATTAAACAAGGTCATAGGGAGAAAATTACTCTTTCTTTTTTAAAAATAATGTCATTATTAGTTAAAATACATTTTTAGATTATGTGCTTTAGTCCGGTAACATTTTAGTCCCAATATTTTCTTAGGTAACGATTTATGATACTGTGGAAATATAATTTTTATTTTTATTTTATATTCGTGAGTATCCGGACCAGCTTATGTGCAGCTCAATTAATCTCACGCAACAACCATACAATCTTATAATATTTAGTACTGAAAAATTCGAAGAATAATATATTAAGTAGATGATCACATATGGTTTGAATTCATAACCTCAAGGTTTAAAAGAAAAACTCTTTAACTAAAAAGATGATTATCAGAAATATAATGATTCAAGTCTTTAAAAATATCATTAGAATTGGATTATATGATCTACTTTATTATTGGACCATGATTGAATATTACTCGAAGAAGGTCGGCCCGTTTCATTCACTTAACACTATTTAATGCATAACTTATTTTTTATGAGTTTTTAGTGGTTGCAGCTGTTACTTTAAAGTTAACGACTTTTTTTTTCTTCTTCTTCTTTTAATGAATATACGAACTAAATTGTTAAATAAAAAACAGAGATAAAAAATAAAATGTAAATAAGACCAAGTGGTTTTTATCAAATGACGTGCTGTAGTTTAAAAATGAAAAATCATATTTTGCAGTTCCAAATTATTCTAATGAGAATCCATTTCAATGCCATTAATATCCTATTAGTCATAACTTTCTCATTTGAACTTTGATTTGGATGATTCAACATGTTTTAGAATCCTCATTTCGAGTTCTACGTTATGGTCACTTAAAAAATAAAAAAATAAAAAACGTTAATTAATAAAAAAAAGTTTATTATCATTAATATACTATATGATTTACACCATTAACGCTTCTTGGAATAATTTGAAACTATAGAGGTATGATTTATTAATTTCAAACCACATGGGGTGTCTATGCATTTGGAAAAAACTATATGGATATTATTTGTATTTTACTTTGGAAATAAAGAGCGTTTGGCTTGTTTTATTAAGTTTAAAATTGTTAAAATTGTGTTTGATTATGTTGAACCATGAGTTTATTACATTTAAATTAATAGAAAATATGTTAAAATTACAAAGAAAAATAAACTTTCTTAATAAGAATGAGTTTAGATAACACACCATCGTAAATTAAGAAGACGAGAGACAGATAAATTAAGAAAACGAGAGACAAATAAAGTTTAAATTTATGTTGTTCAAACTCATGGAAACCCCGAGAGTCAAACACATCAAATATATTTTAACAATTAAAAAAGAAGTGTCATTTCTAAGTAAAAGCTATTATATTCTGTATTTTGTGCAGGATTCAATGCATTATTTAATGGCATACAAATCTCGATAAATAATATAATATATAATTATATTTTTTAAAATTAAAATATAAACTAATATCAGTACTTTTAATCTCATTTTTGTTTTTGCTTTGGTTGTCGGTTTCAATTTCACTTTCTGAAAGGATTTAAGAGAGAGATTGAATTTACTGTCCCACAAGATGTGAACAATAAAACACAACACCACACTTAAGAATTTGGGGCCATTAATATTAAGTGCAAGAAAGTGAGTCTTAGTCTCTCTGTTTCACATTATTCATTCATCAAAATCTCTCAACCCTTTTCCCCTTCATAGTTTTCTTTCAATTCTCTCCCTACTCACATGAGAGAGGATAGACTATTTGTCCCCGAAAAAACTTGTCTCCCGACTAATTAGTAGGAACTTCTACTTACTTTATCATATGGTATATTAATATTAGATTATAAAAAATGGTGGGATTCACATATTTCTTAAATATATTATAAGAAAAATGACACACATCGAAACTAAACTATATGAGTTGTAATAATTATGCCCTCAAACTTTCAATTTGAGAAATTGGCCCCTAAATTTATTTTTAAAAAATTGCCTACATAAAGTGTTAATTAGACCATCCAAAATCACTATATAGTCGAGAAATATGTCCATAATGTAAATGAAACGGGGAGGGATGAGATTGGAGAATAACTCCTCATCCTAGCCCTTGTGAGAGTTTTAAGGTCGGGGCTTTTGCTAATCCAAGCCTATAGAGATTTTATAATAGTATTTAGTAAATTAAAAATTTAACAGAGGTAATTTATCAAATTAAAGTTTTATATATCCAATTTTAACACTTTATAAAGTTTAGGCAATAAATTGTTTAAATTAAAGTTTAAAGATATAATTATTATAACTTGTATAGTATATAGGTGGTTTATGCAATTTCTCAACAATATAATATACTATAAAGGGTAAAGTATCATTTTGGTTCTTGAATTTTGAGTCTTGTGTCTACTTGATCCCTACGTTTTGATTTTTTCTATGTGTGGTCCTTGAGTTTTAAGAAATGTGTGTATTTGATCCATACGTTTTGATTTTGTGTCTATGTGGTTCATGAGTTTTAGGAAATGTGTCTACTCGGTCCCTATGTTTTGATTTTGTGTCTATGTTCACCCTAGTTTTTTGAAAATGTGTCTAAATAGTCCATGGGTAACATATCCGTTAAATTGTCTAACGGAGATCTTACGTGGCAATTGACACAACCTGATCACAAGGTGATGTGGACTCTCATTTACAAATTTTGAAGCTTGAAGTGAAGATAACTAAATTGTTGAGTAAAACTAAATAGAAAAGGAAAAAAAAAAGGCAAAAGGGCCAAAACAGTGCATGTATATATTGTGGGAACAACTAGAATCATCTATTAAAGTAATATTTTAGCTTATACACAGAAGATTCACAAAAATGTTAATTAGTTTATGTTCATTTCAATGTCAAATTTGTAAATGAGAGTCCACGTCAGCGTGTGATTGAGTTGTGTCAATTGCCACAGAAGACCTCCATTAGACAATTTAACAAATTTGTTACCTCGAGGATTATTTAGATACATTTCCCAAAACTCAAAGATCACATAGATACGAAATCGAAATGTAAGGACCAAGTAGACATGTGACTTTGAAACTTAAGGACAAAAAAGGTACTTTACTCTAATGTAAATAGACTAATAAGAATGTGGAGACAAGTTTTATCTATGGTCCCTATCCCAACCCTCCTCTCTCTCCTTTTCCTCTTCATAGTTTGCTTTCATTTCTCCCCTTCACAGGAGAAAACTCACATGAGAAAGAGATGGACCATTTGTCCCCACCCCTCAACCTCTCTCTCTCTCTCTTAATTATGCAGCTGGTGAAAACTTATGGCTCCAGTTTTCCTGACAGAGTTAGGCAAGTCCATTACAAAGTAGGTCCCACTTGATACTTTTCTTCTATTGTTTTGATTCTGTCAACTCTTTTTTAAATCTGCTTAAACCTCTGTTCAACTGCAAAATCCTAGATTTTAAAGTATCGTACTAAAAAAATAAGTGTAGAGTATCTTTTGGTCCATGAGTTTTCAGGCTTGTTTCTATTTGTTTACTGAATTTTCAATATGTGTCTATTTTATCCTTGAATATTAAGAAATAGATCAATTTAGTCTATAGTATTAATTTTTTTCATATCATTTACTGATGGTTGAAAATTTGGGATACCTTTTGAAAATGTTTAAAAATGTTTTTTAATGGTTATTAAAAACATTTTTAAATATTTCAAAAAAGATCCCAAACGGGAACTAAATATACTTTATTTCTAAAAACTTAGAGACGAAGTAGACATTAATTTAAAATTCAAGGACCGTATTGATATATTTCTCAAAACCTTAGACGAAATAGACACAAGTCTCAAAACTCAGGGGCCAAAAAAATACTTTACAGAAGAAGAAAAAATTGTTTAAAAAAGTTGGAGAAAAGCTTTTGATTTCCCATCACATATGAAGATTAGAAAAAAGAGAGCTTAACTTTTTCTCTAACACTAAAGCATAAGAAACAAAAACAAGAAAACAGAAAGGGGTTTTAGTGGTGATTTTTTTAAAAAAAAACAGATTTTCAGAAACTGCATCAGTTTTTTAGTACATTAATAGTGTTATGCAGATGAGGTTTATGAGAAAAAAACCCAAAAGAGTAAATCAAAAGAAAAGTGAAAAACCAAAATACTGAGTTTCCTTGGAGTAGCATTTAAGACTTTCTTTCTTCTGCAAATCTGATTTTCTTTCCATATTTCCTTCACTACCAGACATTAGGTTCAAGAATGTGAAAAAAGAAAGGAAAAAAAAAACAGATTTTTGAAGAGATTCATAATGGGGTTTTGATGAATCTTGATTGAAGAAAAGATGGGTTGTGTCTGGAATCTTATCTTTATGATTTTTATCATAATGTCTATGCTGCCTTTGTCATCACAAAACACAGACATTTTGATTGATGATTCCCCATTGAATACAGCAGAAGATTTCAATAATGGCATTGATATTAAAAATGAGCTTAAGAAAGTGTCAGGGGAAGATGAGAATGAAGGGAAAGAAGTTTTCATTTTGGAAAAGGTCAGAGTTCTATTAGGCCTCAAGAGTTTGGAAAATCGAATTTCGTCGGATTTTTCGCCGTCTCCGTCGCCTTCTTCGTTACCCGCTGAGGCTCCTTCTCCTGTTGCAGCTCCTGCAATTCATATTCATGAGCATTCTCACCCTCACCGGCTTCACTTGCACAAAAGCCGAGCAGCTTACAAACCTCGACGAAAAGACGTGAGAGAAAGCAGAGTTAGAAGAATTCTTATTGCAGTTCTTGTATCTGTGGGAGCTACCATTTTGATATGTGCTCTTGCTGCTTTTTGGTTTTGTAAGAAATTCAAAAGTCAAAAAGAGAAGCCCACAAAGACAATTTCTGTAAAGTGTAAAACTGAAGGGAAGGCTGCAAGATCAAAATTTGTTACTTCTCAAAATCAAGAAAGGAAGAGGTGCTCGAAATCCGGTCTTGATCTCTTTGATCTCAATTTGCTTGGAATGGGTGTTGAAGAACAATCTTCTGGTGTGAAGAAAACTTCTTCAAGTGTAAAAGAATTTTCAATTCATAAAGAGCGGGAATTGGACCGAGAAATGTCGGATTCGGATAATGATAATGATAATGATAATGTAAGTGTTTCTTCAACCAAGAAAGAAGTTGACAGAAAATCAATACAATGTGAATCTAGTGGAGCTGATTCTTTCTCTAGGAAAAGAGTTATTATTCCTGTTAAATCTTATTCATCTGATGATGAATCTTTTCATTCTTGTGGAGATTCGAATTTGTCGAATGTTCGCCTTTCCAATGCTTCAGAATCTTCTGCTAATGTGATAACAAATTCTACTCATTCAATTCCAACTGTGAACTTATCAAACCATTTGGAAACCAAATGTGATGAACCTAACACATCTTTAACATCTCAGATGCAAGTTACCCATTCTTCGAGTAATTCGGAACCGAAAATGCCGATGTTTTCAAAATCTGCAGGTTTCCAAAAGAATGTCTCATCAATACCTCCTCCTCCTCCACCACCGCCACCTCCTCGACCAACCGCTAATGTATTTCGTAGCACATTTTCCTTATCTTCACCTTTTTCAACTAGAGAAGAAACTGGATCTACTTCCTCTTCTGCTTGGTTAAAATCATCATCACCTGCAATGTCAGATTTTTCTTCAGGATTATCACCATGGAATGATCTTCCATCTCCTCAAAATGCTGCTAAACCTTCACAAACACCTTCTGTTATTCCTGCACCCCCATGCCCACCACCATCTTTGAAAGCAAACAGTTACTCATTTAAAACTCCACCTCCTCCACCTTCCAAAATGCCTCAATTTATGGCGTTTGGAAAAGACGGGAATTCACGGCCGAAACTGAAGCCTCTCCATTGGGACAAAGTTAGAGCTGCACCGGATCAATCGATGGTATGGGACAAGCTAAGATGGAGCTCATTTGAGTAAGTTTCTGGTCACTGTTATTCATGTTACTTCCTTTTTCCCTGTTTGAACCAGAAGATTTCATGACAAAACAGGCTAAACGAAGAAATGATCGAGTCACTTTTCGGCTACAATCAACAAGATTCAATGAAGAATGGTGATACTAGCAACAAAAGCCCTTCTCCAAGCAAGCATATACTCGAGCCAAAAAGACTTCAGAACCTTACCATACTCTTGAAATCCCTGAATGTATCTACAGAACAAGTCTGTGAAGCAATTGAACAAGGTATACCTCTAACTAAACAAATACTTTGGGAAGAACAAATACACGAAAATGACAGTTTCTCGAGGATTAGCTCATAGTCTTATAAACATTGATAGGTCCTTTCATCTTTCCGATGTGGGATCCTTAACAAATATAGACCAAATACACCACTGAGCGAACAAACTGCGAGCTACATATTTTTTTTCATGATTTTCATATACAACTCCTACAAATGATTTACCATAAGAGATTATCACTTTCAGGTATGCACAATGAAGTTATTAATGTCAAAGCTGAATTGTGTTTATGTGACAAGCAGGGAACGGACTGCGTTTACGACAACTTGAAGCACTCATGCAGATGGTACCAACCCCGCAAGAAGAGGCCAAATTATTAAACTATGAAGGGGACATCAGTGAATTAGGTTCTACAGAGAAGTTTGTCATGGCAATTCTCAGAATACCATATTCTTTCCAACGAGTTGAAGCCATGCTTTATAAAGAAACTTTTGAAGATGAAGTGAATCATCTTCGAAATTCGTTTTCGATGCTAGAGGTAACAATTGCAACCACGTACTATGTTGTTAATAATGATTAAAAAATTAAATTTACCTGAATCAAACAATCTCAACGTTTGGGTCTAGTAATGATTTAACATAGTATTAAACCAATGACTCTATTTTATACAAATAGTCCACACATTGGGAGTGTAATTACAAAAAGGTTAAGAAAAGGAACAACAACACTTCGCTAATTCGAAGGTCTCTCATAGGAAAATAGTAAAGGTGTATTCATAACCTCTTGAATGTTTAGTAACCTTTTGTAACTCTCTCAGTTCGGATCATATCAGTCTTCTCCCTAGCATTCCCAACAATTTGCCGCATCGTGAAAAATTCTTTGAGAATAGATTAAAACAACTAATAATTTTTGAGTATATATATACATATTGACATAAACAAGGAAAATGATCTCTTCATTCTTTCACTTTTCATTTCTTGTTCTATAGGAAGCATGCAAGGAACTGAAATCAAGCAGACTCTTCTTGAAACTACTCGAAGCAGTGCTAAAAACCGGAAACAGGATGAATGTCGGAACAAGCAGAGGAGGTGCAAGAGCATTCAAACTAGATGCCCTCTTAAAGCTTTCTGATGTCAAAGGAACTGATGGGAAAACTTCATTACTCCATTTTGTTGTCCAAGAAATGATAAGATCAGAAGGAATAAGAGTTTCAGGAAGCATAATGGGAAAGATAAGCCAAAAAAACAAAGCAAGAACTAATGAAGAAAGGGAAAATGATTACAAAAGAATGGGATTGGATCTTGTTTCTGGTTTGAGCACTGAGCTTTATAATGTGAAAAGATCATCAACTATTGATTTGAATGTTCTTGAAAGCTCGACGAAGAATCTAACGGAGGGAATCATGAAGCTTCAAAGATTGGTATGTAATGATTTGAGTAAGAATGAAAAGAGTGAGAATTTCATTATGTCTTTGACATCTTTCTTGAGTTATGTGAAGAAAACAATGGAGGAGTTGAAGAAGGATGAAGAAAAGGTGCTGTCATGTGTGAAAGAAATCACAGAGTATTTTCATGGAAATGTAAGCAAAGAAGAAACAAACCCACTTAGGATTTTTGTGATAGTGAGAGATTTTCTTGGAATGTTGGATAATGTTTGTAAGAGCTTTAAGATAGGAAGTTGAATTTTTTTTAATTTTTTGTCTTGGATTGTGAAATTTAAATATTTACACATTTTTTTATGTATATTTTTCTAGTGTTTTATTATGGATTTTTTCTCATATATATATAAGAAACAAATTGGTAATATAAAGTTACTCTTTTTTTTCTTTTACCATTGATAATCAAAAGGTTTAAAAATAGAGTGAACTAGAAAAAAAATGTTGAAGAAGAGGAAGAGTGTTGGCTAATAAGAATTCAAAAGAGATAATATGGATGGAGGATGAAAGAAAGTCTTAACATCATGGGGTTTCATCTTACAACTGAATGTCCGTTTGGGCTCATCATTCCTGGGTCAGATCTCATTTTTGGACCAAATGCCTGTTTGGGCTTGTTAGACTCACCATTCTTGATATCATGGGGTCCATTTCACAACTAAGTGGTAATGAAAGGAGTAACTCACGTATCTTATAAACCTTGTGAGTCATCTTCATATTTTTGAAGTGGATTATCAACAGAGAGCAACACCAAAGATAATGATAATGTCACACGGCCATTCGTGAAGCGCTTAATGACTAGAGCGCCCAAATTATCCATGCTAATCCCCAGATTAGCTCAGTCCCCCAACCTAACCTGACCTTATTCGACTCTTATCTATATAAGAGAGGCCCCCTAATCTCAAGTATGATGTAAGGCTCCACATCATTACTCTTTCTAAACCTCATTTAAAACCTCTCTAATTTAACCGTCAGAGTTCCATTTGGTCAACACCACACCGATACTCTTCCAACACGTCAATTGCAAGTTCTTTACCTGATGACCACATCGCACATGTCGACACAATATTCGACACTAGATTTTTCCATCTATAGAGTTGTTCTTCAATCTTCAAATTTATTTTATTTTTAATAATCATCATTTAATATATATATATATATATATATATAGAATTTAATTGGGAAAATTGCATATATGACCTCGAAATTTGCGTTATAATGAAACAAATCCTGATTTGCTATTTCTTATATTTAAGACCTTATGCTGATGTCATGTGAGTGTGAATAGACCAGAAAGCCCTTAAAAATTGAATGTTTGCATAGGAAAACGAAACGTCCGATCGAAAACTAAAACTCTCTAACTTCAGATCGTTAACGAAACGTCAGACCCACGATCACCCACGATCTAAACGAAACCCACGATCCTTTCTCTTCCAAACGCACGATATTTTCTCTTCCAAACGCACGATTTCATATCTTCGAAACCCACGATCAGATCTATTTTCATTTTAAAGTAAGTTTAAGTTCCGTTTTTGATTTCGTACAAATCGCTCAAACGTAAGAGAAGGAGAAGGATTTCTGCAAATCAACGACAAAAGGTATGCCTTTTCGATATTCTGAAGTTAGGTTTAATGATCGGTCCGATCACTGAAGAAGATCTGGCCGATCATTAACTCTAGAAAATACAATGGTTACTGATCGGTGGGATTTATGATCGGTCAGATCATAGTAAAAGATCGTTCATATTTGAACGAGCTCTAACTATGATCTGACCGATCATAAATCCCACCGATCAGTAACCATTGTATTTTCTAGAGTTAATGATCGGCCAGGATCTTCTTCTTGATCGGACCGATCATACACTACGATCAGACCGATCATACACTACGATCGGACCGATCATACACTACGACGGTCCGATCATAGACTATGATCGAACCGATCATAGGCACATGTTTCGTCGTTTAGATTTGTAACTCTTTTAATGGTGTCTTTCAGGTCAAATGGTCGCTTTGAAATATAGTACTCTTGATCATTTTCATGCCATTGTCACTTGTGTCTCACACTTGTCTAATCTGTGAAGAACATCAAGGTGGGGCTTACTCCAACACGACTTGCAATGTTGAGAGAAACATTCATCCAGGCGTTTAATTGATGTAGAGTTTAAGTTCTTCGCCCTCTCATTCATCTAGTTCTACTAAGAGAGGTTGAACAAGAGAATGAGCAAGAGATGAGCTTTTTGCTTGGAGGACGGGTAAGGACATTTACAAAGGATGATTTCGCACGCATCACCTGGATTGCCAGCAGGGAAACCATTTATACGTAGGGACCATTCGATTAGACTGCGAGGATTCTTTGTTCCGAGGCCGGTATGGTGTAAACAAGTTTGATTTAGACGAGAAGATCCTTGATCATGAATTGACAGACGATAAGGACGTAGTGAGGATGGCCTTGGTGTACTTTGTGGAGCTAGTATTCATTGGTGGATTGAGAAGAAAACAAATCGATACCAGTTTTTATTCATTGGTAGAAGAAGAAGAAATGTGGGAAAGCTTTGATTGGGTTGACACAATTTATGGTATCACGCTTGTTTATTCGAAAGAAGCAATTGAAGGCAAATTAAAACCGACTGGAGGAAAATAAAGAGGAAGAAGTAATTGAGGATGCAATGGTCGAGGATGAGAAAGCGAAAAAGCCCTGATGCAAAAGCGGGGGTGCAACCTACTCGCTTCTTTGGATTTCCACACGCATTCCAGGTAATGTAACTATTGTAGGCATGGATTCTTTGTATTACCTTGATGTGAAAGTGTACAATTATATGATAATATAACTATTGTAGGCATGGATTTTTGAACAAATACCCGAGCTGGTTGCTGAAAAATATATATCAAAGGTGGAGACAGATCTACCACCAGTATGCTCGTGGCGGATTGGAAAGACAATGACACAGGCCGCCCTTAAGAAGAATATATTTGCTCAATTGGACAAGGTACTTTTAAAAAATTTCTAAAGTTCATTGTTATATATTATATCTGTCGAAATGATCTGTCAGATCATAGTGTATGATCGGACCGATCATACACCATGATCGGACCGAACATACACTATGATCTTACCGATCATACACTATGATCTGACCGATCAGTTAGACAGAGTTATGTATTCTGCTGTCTAAATGATCGGTCAGATCATGATCGGACCGATCATACACTATGATCTGACCGATCATACACTATGATCTGACCGATCATTTAGAGCTTATGTATTATCTTTGTCGAAATGACGGCCATATCATAGTCCGGGCCGATCATACACTATGATCGGGCCGATCATACACTATGATCGGACCGATCATAGTGTATGATCGGACCGATCATAGTGTATGATCGGACCGATCATAGTGTATGATCGGATCGATCATAGTGTATGATCGGTCATTTGAAATTATGTAGGGTTCTTAATTTGGTTTCATGTTTTTCATGTTAAAGGCAAAACCAGAAAAAAAGAAGAAGAATGTTAATGGGAAGGGGGTAAAAGCAGAGGAGGTGAAGAAGGGTGTTGACAGGAAGGGGGTAAAAGCAGATGAGGTGAAGAAGAAAAAAGGAAAAAAGGAAGATGAAGTGGAAGAGAAGAGGCGAAGGGATGACAAACCAAGGAAAAGATCGGGTTTGTCATCTAAGTACAAACGAGCAATTTTGAACTGTGAGGCTCGTATTGGATGTGTTGAGAATGATGTTCGGGACATCAAATCCATGTTAATGAACATCCAATCGTTATTGTTGAATGTAAGTAGACATATATATATATATATATATATATATATATATATATATATATATTTGTATTTGTTACTTATTTTGGTAGTTTTGAGTGTTAATATGAAATTGTTATTGCAGAAACTACCTATAGAAGACGACAGGATGGAGGAGGATGATACTGATGGAGTTAGTGATGATAAAGAGGAGGAGGGTAGGGATGAAGAAAATAAAGAGGAGGAGGAGGGGAAGGGAGAAGATGGTAAGGATGAAGAAAATAAAGAGGAGGAGGAGGGGAAGGAGGAGGAGGGGAAGGGAGAAGATGGTAAGGATGAAGAAAATAAGAGAGGAGGAGGAGGGGAAGGAGGAGGAGGGGAAGGGAGAAGATGGTAAGGATGAAGAAAATAAAGAGGAGGGTAGGGATAAGGGGGGGGAAGAGATGGAAGAAGGGAATAAGGGAGTGGAAGAAGATAAGGGAGGGGAAGAGGATAAGGGGGGGGGAAGGGATGGAAGAAGGGAAAGAGGGAGTGGAAGAAGATAAGGGAGGGGAAGAGGATAAGGGGGGGAAGGGATGGAAGAAGGGAAAGAGAAGTCCACTTGGACATCGTTATGATGTCTGAAAATTTGGAGTTTAAGACGCGGCCGCGGGGCATTAGAAAGAGAAAGGCCATAGGTCCAGTTCAACAAGCTCCAGTCATGTCGGGGAAGAGATTGAAGTCAGAAGAAGCAGCAGGCATACAATTATATGACCCCCTGTACATGGTCCCAGACGAAATCCTCAATAAATATAAGACCTTCATTACTGGCAAGAAGAATGGTAAGGCCCTGGTGCCGTGTCGTTACTATTGTTCAAAACCAAAACAATTCTTCCTCGATTGGCTCGCGATGAAAAAGGCAGATGCAAATCTAGGCTGTGAGGTGAGTGTATATCTATTATACAGGTCTATACATTCACATTGTTGTGTTACTAACTAATGTTTGCTTTGAATATATAGCACGTTGATACATCCATGCTGTTTATTGAAGCAAAGCTGAGGATGCGGCCTGAATTTATTAAGCATCCATTCACAGTGGTTGACTCATATTTTGCGGTATGTATTTGATTTTTCTGTAATTGTGAATTGCTGTTGAAATGATCGGTCAGGTCATTGTGTATGATCGGACCGATCATACACATGATCGGACCGATCATACACATGATCGGACCGATCATACATACACATGATCGGACCGATCATACACCATGATCGGACCGATCATACACCATGATCGGACCGATCATACACCATGATCGAACATATATTTTTTTTACTAATAACCTTGTGTACTTGCCACAGCAATATTGCTGTAGGAGTTGGGAAAAATATGAGAAAGCTGTGAAGAATAATAAAGTCTATGATTGGCAGAAATGCTTTGAACTCATAGATTATGTCCTAGGCCAGCATGGAGATTTCACAGTCCCTTGGGGTGACTGCGATTACGTAAGTTTATAATATATTATATTCATTTTTGTTAAATTATTTAATTTCTGGTAAATTAGTTTTAATATTGTTTTCTTCAATTACTTCCATTAGGTATACGCTCCAGTGAATATAAAAAAATCTCATTGGATATTAGTGGTCATTGATCCGAAAGCGACGCGCGTTTGTATACTATGATTCTCTTCCAACTTACTCAATCGAGAAGGAGATTGCGGCAATCATAGGGCCATTGGATTGCGTGTCACATCTATTGTACAATGTCGGCCTATCTCGAGAGCGTGGATCAATGGCCGATGAAGGCGTATACGTAACACCCCGATACAAGACAACGATAAAGATTGTGGTGTTTACACTTTAAAGTTTTTTGAATGTCTTGTAACAGGAAATAATGTAGATATATTAATCCCTTCCCTATTTAAACAATTTAGATTAATGTTATCTGCCGAGGTGTGGTCCAACACACCCGTTTTTTAAGTAATGCAATTGTTCTTCTATGCTTTCACTTATCAATTTAACTTAATTTCATTTATTTTTAACCAATTTGCAGTCCATTTATTTGTAGTAGGCTCTGACCGATCATAGGCTGTGATCGGATCGATCATAGGCTGTGATCGGTCCGATCATAGGCTGTGATCGGTCCGATCATAGGCTGTGATCGGTCCGATCATAGCCTATGATCGGTCCGATCACAGCCTATGATCGGTCCGATCCGCGGCCTATGACGGCTCGATCACGGCCTATGACGGCCCGATCGCAAACTATGATCGGACCGTCGCGGCTTATGATCGGTCCGATCGCAAACTATGATCGGATCGATCATTGCTTATGATCGGTCATATAGTGATCGATCATAAGCAATGATCGATCCGATCATATTCCTGGACGATTATTCATTAAATACCCATGCGACCGCCTGAATGATCGGTCCGATCATGATCGGACCGATCATTGTTTATGATCGATCACTATATGACCGATCATAAGCAATGATCGGTCCGATCATGATATTTATCCTGTACTATGATTAAAAAATATAAACTTCATTTGCTTATAAACTAATGTACCAACCAATTACAAGTGATACGAAAGTGGATTACGACATGTTTTTCTATTATGGCCGACTGAACCACACCTCCCACAATGTCGTGTTTTAACAGGAACCCTCTCCATTGAGAAGATCCTAAGTTTTTTCCGACGTCCGATCGTGCCACCATTTTAGGCGGTACCACATTTACCCTGAAATCCAGCAGAAGATTTATATTCGACTTGTGTGGCGCCGGATTGATTGGCCCGCGTATGCATTCCATGAAGTACCGGCCGTAAAATAATCCGAGCATAATGTATATGGGCCGACGTTCCTCTCTCTGGCAACCGCGAGTGCATGTTTGCAGGGCAACCGGTCTAGATCAAATAACCGACAACTACACTCCATGGTGTTAAGATCAACGGTCGCAACATAATTATTATCTATTACTTTGAAACCGGTAAATCTCGATGGTAGCGGCGGAAAGTGTGATCGACTTCATATGAGATATTCGGAGTTGCTCCTCCGCATGCTTCGTTAGAATTCCCTGTGTCTTCGATGCTTCAACTCGACGCTCAAAGAACCATTGTTGCAATTTCGCACGAATACCTTCAACTAGTGCGAATTGGTAATTCCCTATCATCAACGAATACGCTATTGATAGATTCCGCAATATTCGTGGTCATTATACTATACCGCTTTTCGGGGCAAATGCCCTTGCCCATTTATGTAAACCAACTTCATTTTCTAAGTACTCACAAACACCAGGTGAACAACGAGAGGGCTTCCCAAAAACGTTGGAAGGTGGACTCTCGATAAGCCTTTGCAGAAGAAAGAATATCTTATTGATGTTTTCATTTTTAAACTTATGTGTCAAATTCATACTAAGATGGTGAATGCATATCCCATGACTTGCGATCGGAAAGACAATCTCAATGGCTTTCTCAATGCTTTTATGTCCGTCCGATACGAACACCAGGATCCGCGACATCTCCAATTGCGGACTTGTTTTTCCAAAAACCAAGTCCATGATTTCACGCTCTCTGTCAACGATCCCGAATCCTCCTGGATAAATTTGATTGTTCCCATCTAAACATGTGCTAACAAGCAATGTGCCCCGATATTTTCCCTTCAAAAAGGACCCGTCCAAGGCAATTACCGGTCGTATACATCTTTGAAATCCCCTAATACAAGGACCAAATGCTATGAAGAGAAATTTGAAGTGTTGGTCATCTTCTAATTCTATATGATATATTGTTCCTGGATTTTCACACTTCACCGCTTCACAATACGGCCACAAGAGATTGTAAGACTCTTCATGTGAACCTCTCACAATCTTATATGCATCCTCTCTTGCTCGCCACGCTTTATCATAAGAGATGTTAACGCCATATTCTTTCTGCATGTCATCCATTATATCTCTCGGTCTATATCTACGACTACAATTTTCAAGTTTCATCTTAATAATGTCTCCAACCACTTTGCTACTCGCTTGCCTATGATCATGGTTCAATCCGAAGCGAACATGAATGAACGTCAACAAACTTTGTAACACTAAATATGTTGGTACCCTTTAAACACACCGCTGGAACCTCCACTCACAATTTGGATCAACACATCCAATCGAATATAGGGTCTTAGTCGATTTTTTCACTTTCCACTCAAAACTTCTTCCAATCGCCAACCTAGACAATCTACTTATTAAATCTTGCTTGGAAAGGAATATGTGGCCTACTTCAAACTCCCCCGGAACCTCCGTTTGCGTAACATTCATCAATGAACTATTTAACTCAATAGGTTCAAGTTTATTTTTTCCCTTAGTATCACATACATCCACACGATTACTCGGTTCACATTCATTTCTATCAAGTTTCACTCTCATAGTATCCCTTCGGACATTTCGGAGGTCAAATGGGTCATCCAATCCTGATAAACTGGTTTCACCTTCATTGACAACATCCCTCTCATTTTTCACTGTCACAGTGTCCCTCTGAACATCTCGGTTGTCAAATGAGTCATCCAATCCTTGAAAAAAATCATTATCATGTTTATCATTATGAAAATCCCCATTCAGCTTATCCCAATCCATCCTCACATTATCATCATTCGCTAAATCATATGGAGTTATACTATCATCTAACGAAGTCATAGATGCAATATTCCCCAATCCATTACACTGATTTAAGTAAACATTCCCCCTACTACTACCACTCATTTTCTCTCTAGGTTCACAATATACACATATAGGATCGAGAGGTTCTGAACCCATCATATAAAACTGTAGCTCCATATCATTTCTAATCTCAAAGGGGGGACAAACTGTTGCAAACTTGTATATGCACTTGATTTTTATTGTAGTCAATGAAGGGTCAGATCCTACAATTACATATAGCCGCTCTACTAAATTTTCATAGCTTATACCCTTATCGACAATTATTCCTCCCAATGTGCCACCAATATAATTGTAACCTTCAGCATCCCAGTGTCCACCATAACGAACAAATATTCTTACAAGTTGCATCTACACAAATAGTCAAAATAATTATATCAGCCAAATATACTAAATGATCGGTCTGATCATAAAATGACGGCCGGTCCGTAGTAAGCAATGATGATCGGTGCGATCGTAATCAATGATCGGTCCGATCATGGGCAATGATCGGACCGATCATTGCTTACGATCTCACCGATCATTGCTTACGATCTCACCGATCTTTTCTTACTACAGGCAAAACGAGGTTATGATTTTTCTGTTTTCTAACACACAAATATCATAACATGAATGAAACTTACCTTCCTTCTTCCTCCTTAAGCAAGTTGAGAGAGAAACTTTAGAGTGAGAGTGAGAGTGAGAGTGAGAGTGAGAGTGAGAGACTTTAGTTAGAGAGAGACTTTAGAGTGAGAGTGAGAGACTTTAGAGAGAGTACCATGAAGTGGGTAGGTAATGACCAATAAAGTTAAAGAGATATTAGGTTTTTTAGTCCTTTCACACTATGATGACATCAGCATAAGGTCTTATTTAAAAGAAATCAAGAGTTTGGATTTAGTTCATTAATGATGGGAAATGGAGGTCATATATGCAATTTTCCCAATTTAATTAATGAGAAGGTTATTTAGAAGTAGTATATTAATTACATACCTAAAACGACAGCGTTCCCCAGAGAAATTCTAGACGGTTGCATTACTTCCTAGCGAATCTAAGAACAATCAGGAAGTTGCCAGGCGATTCAAACACTTTAGACGTGGAAGATTTCTATTGGCTAAATTACATCATGGGATGACTACAGAAACTGACGTGGCAACATTCCATTGGTTGGCACACACAAGACCATATAAACAGGCAAGTAAAATGTCCTCTATATATATATATATATATATAGTCTCTTCATTTGGCTCCCCATTTTACTTCAAGAAAAAGATAAATCAATTCCAAATAGAGTGATATATATTTATACACAATGAGAGGAAAGATGAAGGCATTGGCATTTGTTCTTCTGTTTGTTTCAGGTACGTATTTAAGTTTGATCTTTTTTACTTAATTTTAAAAAAAAAGTCATATTAATTTAAAAGTCTTTATACTTATATACAATATTTGAAAATATATCATTAAAAAAAACACACTCAACTAAATATGATTACATGCGCAAAATAAAATCAATTATATAGTTCTTATTTAAGACCTGGTGATAATTTTGTAATATTAAATCTAAATAACTTTTTAGACTGTTGTTTTTATAAATATTAGACTTGATTCTGCTATATATGTAAGGGTCTCGATTTTCTTTCTATTCTATTCTTGATGTCAATTTAAACTTTCTACATTTAATAAATTGTATTTTAATATGTACATTCTCTGTACTTTAGTCTCGTTTTATCTCTAGTTTAGTCATTTAATTTTCACAACAAATTGACTTTGATAAACAAATTAATAAGTTTAGACAATTTTATGAATGATGATGTAAGGATGTCTAAAAGAAATTATTAAGTTATAAAACAATACAATTATTATGATGGTTATATTAATAAAATTTAATTAAAATAAAACTTATTTTAAAAATATGAAGACTAAATTGAAACAATTGTTTAGAAGTAAAGAAATATAAACATGTAAATTTATAATTTATTTTTTGTAAGATTTAGAAATTTGAACAATGCAAAGATATGAAATCTGGAATAATATTCCTTTTTCGATTTTGCAATAACTATGTTAATTTATCTATATAATTTTTGTTTGAGAGTATTTCTATTAATGAATGATTTTTTTTTTCTTTTAATTTTTTTTCAGAATTCTTGTTTGGTTTAGAAGCAGCAGCTGATGATTCAGTTAAGCTAGGAACTGTGATTGGAATAGATCTTGGTACTACTTATTCATGTGTTGGTGTTTACAAGAATGGACATGTTGAAATAATAGCAAACGATCAAGGTAATAGAATCACCCCTTCATGGGTTGCTTTCACTGATACCGAGCGTCTGATCGGAGAGGCCGCAAAGAATCAAGCACCTCTTAACGCCGAAAGGACCATATTCGACTTTAAACGCCTCATCGGGAGAAAGTAAGTGTTCGCTTAGTAACGTTCCCGTTTTCTGTTCTTTGTTTCTTCTTTTATTTTATGTAAATTGAATCATTTTTCTTTATTCTACGTGAAAGCGTGTTTAGTAACATTTCTTGTTATGTTTTTTTAATTTAATTTTTTTTAAAGTCTAAGTGAACTTTTTTATGTTAACCATGTATTTTATATAAAAAAAAGAACAAAAAAGAAAAAGATTTATTAATGTTTTGTAAAATTAGAAATATGAATAAGAAATCCAAAACCAAAAATAAGAAACAATTTTTAAATTTTTTTTTTTCCTAATAGTTTCTATATAAATTTTAGGAATATTTCTAAAATGTAAGATCGATAAATTGGAAACAAGAAACAGACACATCAATAAATGACGTTTTAGATTATATTCCTCAATTTTTTTTTAAGGATATTGGAGATTGGATTTTTGTATGGTCTTTTTGTAGGTTTAATGATCCTGAAGTACAGAGAGATGTCAAATTTTTACCATATAAAGTTGTGAACAAGGATGGGAAACCCTACATTCAAGTGAAAGTTAAAGGTGAAACCAAGGTGTTTAGCCCTGAAGAAATCAGTGCTATGATACTAACAAAGATGAAGGAGACAGCTGAATCTTACTTGGGCCAGAAAATAAAGGATGCCGTTGTGACGGTTCCAGGTATTAGTCATAGCTCGTTTTATTTTCGTCAATATTTTTTATGAAAAATGTTTGTCGCATGATCGTATAAAGGAGCTCCTTCTTACTTTTATATGTATCTGCTCTATGAATCATAGTTATTTATAAAAGTTTAAAAGAACGCTTTATAGTCATAAAACAAACTCATATTATAGGGTATTTGTGTGTGTGAATTCAATGCTCTAATTGGTTCTATAATTGCTTTTTCTCCAGCTTACTTCAATGATGCACAGAGGCAGGCCACTAAGGATGCAGGTATCATCGCCGGGCTCAATGTGGCTCGGATAATCAACGAGCCCACGGCAGCTGCGATCGCGTATGGTTTGGACAAGAAAGGAGAGAAGAACATTTTGGTATATGATCTTGGTGGTGGCACATTTGATGTCAGCATCTTGACCATTGATAATGGTGTGTTTGAGGTTCTTGCTACAAGTGGGGATACACATTTGGGAGGAGAGGATTTTGATCATAGAGTAATGGACTATTTCATCAAGTTGATTAAAAAGAAGTACAATAAGGACATTAGCAAGGACAATAAAGCGCTCGGCAAGCTTCGGAGGGAGTGCGAGAGGGCTAAAAGAGCTTTGAGTAGCCAGCACCAAATACGAGTTGAGATTGAGTCACTTTTTGACGGTGTCGATTTTTCCGAGCCATTGACGAGGGCGCGGTTCGAGGAATTGAATATGGACTTGTTTAAGAAGACTATGGGGCCAGTGGAGAAGGCAATGGCAGATGCAGGACTTAAGAAAAGTGAAGTCCATGAGATTGTACTAGTTGGAGGAAGCACTAGAATCCCCAAGGTGCAGCAGCTGTTGAAAGAGTTCTTTGATGGAAAAGAGCCAAACAAGGGCGTCAATCCTGACGAGGCTGTTGCCTATGGTGCGGCAGTTCAGGGTGGTATTCTTAGCGGCGAAGGCGGCAAGGAGACGAAAAGTAATCATTCATTTGACTATGGATTCCATATTTTACAAAACATAATGAATCTAATGAAATCCATTCTCTTTTGCAGGCATTCTTTTGTTGGATGTTGCCCCTTTGAGTTTGGGTATTGAAACAGTTGGGGGTGTAATGACTAAATTGATCCCAAGGAACACTGTCATTCCTACCAAAAAGTCCCAAATTTTCACCACCTACCAAGATCAGCAATCCACAGTCTCTATCAAGGTATGTCCTATAATAGTACTAACTTACTAGTGGTGGACGGAAAGTATAATTTGTGTCATGTCGAGAAATTATTGGATGTGGTCATCACAATATGGAACCCCACTCATATATTGTCAGATCAATATAATGTCTCTCTCTCCTATTAGTAATATAGATCCAACGATTTATGACTGAGCCACATTGTGCTAGCCTCATTCTATAAATTGTCTCATTATTAGTCTAACTGCTATGAAAATTCTCAGGTATATGAGGGTGAAAGAAGTTTGACAAAGGATTGTCATGAGCTTGGGAGATTTGACCTCTCTGGTATTCCACCTGCACCAAGGTGAGCTTAGTCTAAAATTAAAAATAACAATTTTGCCTTTTGATTAGTAAGGGCTCGTTTGAGATAGTTTTTAAAATTGTTTTTTAATGGTTATAAAAAACACTCTGTTTATTCAAAAGCACTTTTAAACACTTTCAAAAGTTAAACCAAGCACGTTGAAAGATTACATGAGTGGTCAAAGAATAAGAATGTTTTATAATTGACATAAAAATGGTATGTGTATAAATTCTAAGGCATGTTTTTGTTCTTGCAGGGGAGTACCTCAAATTGAAGTTACGTTCGAGGTCGACGCCAATGGCATCCTCCACGTAACGGCTGAGGACAAGGCTGCAAAGAAGTCGCAATCGATCACCATTACTAACGATAAAGGGAGGCTCAGCCAAGAAGAGATTGACAAAATGGTGAAGGAGGCAGAGGAATTTGCAGAGGAAGATAAAAGGGTGAGGGAGAAAATCAATTCCCGGAACAAGTTAGAGACCTATATTTACAGCATGAGGAGCACGATTGACGACAAGGACAAACTCGAGGACAAGATCGATACCGAGGACAAGGAAAAGATTGAAAGTAGTTTGAAGGAGGCTCTTGAATGGTTGGAAGATAATGTGGAAGGAGAGAAGGAAGATTTTGATGAGAAGCTAAAAGAAGTTGAGGCAGTTTGTAATCCAATCATCAAGCAAGTATATGAGAAGAGGGGAGCAAGTCCGTCTGATTCAGAAGATGAAGAACCAATTGATGAATTATAGAAAAAAAAATAAAATAAGGATTCTCCCCTTCTTTTTTTTTTTTTTAATTTGTAGTTGAATAAATTTTTGATTGATTTTGATAGAAATATTATAGTTGCCCGGTGTATTTAGTATCCCGATTACCTTGCTAATTTCCTAAAATTGAAATTAATTAGGGACAATTACTGAAATAGCATATTTTTACATGCTAATTATTGAAAGGAATAATTATCTAAATAACCATTTTTTACCTCCCAATTTCCCAAATAGCTACTTTTTTAAAACTTTCTCTAAATAGCCACTAAAATAAATGAAAATACAATTTTACCTTTAAGTCAAATCAAATATATTTTTTTTAAAAATTATCTCTCCTCTCTTTTCAGCACATCCCTTCCTC
Organism: Gynostemma pentaphyllum; assembly: GCA_028015215.1. Taxonomy (NCBI): domain Eukaryota; kingdom Viridiplantae; phylum Streptophyta; class Magnoliopsida; order Cucurbitales; family Cucurbitaceae; genus Gynostemma; species Gynostemma pentaphyllum. The sequence goes on along the minus strand of CM051351.1, from coordinate 57,737,073 downwards.
TCTCTTTTTTTCTTCTTTTTTTCCTTTATATCTCCCTCTCTCCTCTCTCCTCTCTCCTCTTCTCTCTCCTTCTTCCCTTCCGTTCAACCTCTTTCTTTCTTTCTTTTTTCTTTTTTTTTTAAATTAAATAACTTTCTACTTTTTCAAAAATATTTCAAATAAAATTCCCCCCCCCCCAATTTTCTTCTATATATTAGATTTTCCCCATCACTCCCTCATTTTTTTCTTTCATTTTTCATTTTTCATTTTTCTCTCATCTCTTATTCCTTCTCTCCCTCATTTCCTTATCTATTCCCTATCATTTTCTCCCAAACCTCCATTGATTCTCTTATGCTTTCTCTTTCCTTTTCAAAAATCTACCATTTTTATCTTCTACAAATGTTTATTTTACAAACTTACTACACTTTTTTAATTTACTCTCTCTCGCCTTAATTTCTTCCCATTCTCGTTTTTTCATAAATATTTTTTACGTTTTTGTTCCGAATCTCGAAGATCTAAACCAAAAATAGCATGAATTTGACGAAAGGTATTTTTTTTAAGTGTTTTAGTTTGATTTACGTCTTTTGTTGTTTTATGTAGTATACATAAGTTCTTAATACTGTTTTCTGCTATATATGTAATATATGTGATATACGTTTTTTTACAATACACGTAATATATATCTTGTCTATCGTTTGTTTCTATTTTACTTAATGTAAAGTCTATAATATACATAATATAATATTTGTAATGTATTATCTGCAATATATGTAATATACGTAATATAATATTCGTAATGTATTATCTGCAGTATACGTAATATATGTAATATACGTAATATAATATTTGTTTTCTAAATATATATTCTATAATATATGTAATGTACATAAGTGTTGTAATATACGTGATATATAAACTGAGGAAATGGCCAACGCATTCCCATCATTTGTTCTGTTTTTTCTTCTTCTTTTATATTTTTTTACTATCTGTACACTATGTAATATACGTAATATACATTGGTTGTTTATTTTGCACATATTCGTAATGTATTATCTGCAATATATGTAATATACGACTGTTTGTTTTCTAAATATATATTCTATAATATTCGTAATGTACATAAGTGTTGTAATATACGTGATATATAAACTGAGGAAATGGTCAACGCATTCCCATCATTTGTTCTGTTTTTTCTTCTTCTTTTATATTTTTTTACTATCCATACACTATGTAATATACGTAATATACATTGGTTGTTTATTTTGCACATTAAGTATTATGTATTAACACTCTTTTGTTTTCATTTGCAGGTTAACTGATATGTATATACAAATATTTATATACCCGTGTTATTTTTCAAATGCACTTACAAAATCGGAAGACCATATACTCAACATACTAGAAGACAAACACATTTTACCTGAGAGAACGATATACCCAATATACTAAAAACAATATACATTTTACCTGAGAGAATGAATTAAAATGAAAATATGTACAAAACATACAAAATACAATAATTCAAAATCGAAATAAAGCATTTACTTAAAAATATTGAAAATACACAAAAAACATCAAATGCAAAAAAACTATACACGATATACTGAATATACGGAAATTAGAGAAAAATGCATTGGGAAAGAAAAAATGTCAGAAATGTCAGATATACGTCATATACGAAAGGGTCAGACGTGTCAGACTACACTTGATATATGGAAAAGGGTATTTTTGGTATATTTAAAATTTGAATAATAAAAAGTGGCTAATTTAATAACTTTTAAAAAATGTGGCTATTTTGTTAAATATGCTCTCAAAAGTGGCTAGTTTGATTTTTCCCCCTTATTGAAATGTCAGCACTTTCCAAAAATCACTCAAATAACATAATTATAATTACTTAAAAGCCAATGAAAAAGCAACTAGAGAAAAACATTATAAAAAAAAAAAAATTCTGGACACTTGCCTACTTTTCATTGGCTTTAAGTAGCATTGGCTACTCATTTTTAAGCAGCCAAGTATGGTTCGTATAAAAATAGATAAAGTTTTAAATTTTAGTCCAATTAAGTACCTAAATACTGAGAGCATAAAATATTTTAACACTAATTTTGACATAATGAGAAAATTCAAAATTCATATACAAACTAAGGACAATTTGTACATAAAAATTAAAAAGAATTTGACTAAACGCTTCTTCACCTTTTGACTCAAGATAGTATAATTTCATGATTATTCTATCCATTGGATACATGTTGCTCTTAAGCTTTTGAATCATCTATGTTTGTCATGTCTAGAAGAAGATTCATCCATAAATATGGATACAAAATAAGGATGAAGATCAACTGATTCTATTTTTCCCCGAAATATTTATTTGGAATAGATCGAGTATCATTATACTAGAGATCACTATTTAATTATTACAATTAATTCATCTTAGCATCTCAGGGGTGTTTGGTAGGAGGGTTAAGGTGAGGTGGGATTAGGTAGCCTGGGGTTGTAAAGTGTAATATGTGTTTGGATGTGTGGTGGGGTGGGTTTCAATAGTCTGGGTTTATGTAGCCCTTGTTTGTATGTGCAATGTGGTGGTTTTTAAATAATAAAATTAAGGATAAAATACAAATAAGACTCCTATGGTTTCTGCCAAATGCATGAACACCCTTGTGGTTTGAAATGGCAAATCACACCCTTGTGGTTTCAAATTATCTCAATGTGACCCCTCCCCTTCAACACCAATAATTTTCTTTTAGCCATAACTTCTACCATTGAACTCTGATTTGGATGATTCAAGATGTTTTGGAATCCTCATTTCAGGCTCTAAGTCATGATCAGTTCAAAGCTTCAAATTCATCAGTAATCAAAAGCGTTAATGGTGTAAATGATACCTAGTATTTTGATGATAATAAACCCTTCTAATTATTAATGATTTTGATGTTTTGAATAGAATATAACTTAAAGCTCGAAATGAAGATTCCAAATCATCTTGAATCATCCAAATCGGAGTTCAAACGAAGAAGTTATGGCTAAAAGAAAATAAATGGCATTGAAGGGGAGGGGTCTCATTGGAATAATTTGGAACCACAGGGGTATGATTTGCCATTTTCAAATTACAGGGTGTGTTCATACATTTGACAAAAACCACAGGGGGCTTATTTGTATTTTACCCTAAAATTAATTGATCATTTACACACAAAAATTGGTGAAAAATTGATAATTTTTCTAGTGTTAAATTTTTAATTGACAATTATAATATCACAACGGTTAATTATTATTTTATAATAAATAAATAAAATGAACTAACTTAATAAATAAATAATTTTCGTCTCATGAATTAAAAAAATATGATTTTCCTTTTTAAAATATAAATTATTTAATGAACATAATCATTTATGAATCACTCTATAATTAAATTATTTATATACTTATTTAGATCCCAAAAATTTAATAGAATTATTTTTTTAGTCAAATATCATAATAATTATCAATTTGGTTTGCAAACTCTCCATTTTTACCTTTTTTTTTAAACTCATTTTTATTATGTACCCCATATACCTATGAATTTTACTATTTGAAATCAAGGGGTAGATAAACCTGTTAGGATCTAAGGCAACCCTAGGGCGGTTGAATCGGGATTTAAAATAATATTTATAAAACTTTTTAACCAATTCAAAATTAACAAATCAATTTAACAATTTAAAGTGCAAATTAAATAAAGAGGTTTAAGGATAGAAATGACTCCCGTATTTTATAGTGGTTCGGCCAAAACTCGGGCTTTAGGTCCACTTCCCGAGCGCTTTGGGAATTCAAATCCACTAATTTAAATGATCCTTTCCACGGTTGAGGATCTAACAGTCACAACGACCTTTTCCACGAAGCAAGAACAACTGTTTACAATTACTCTTTTTAGCTAAGGTTCAAGAGTAAACCTTTACAATTTGTAAATCCTCTCTAAGAATAAATATTACAAAATTTAGCTCACAACAAGAGATAGCACTCTCAAGAAAAAGCCCTTAACAATGGCTAGCAAATACATAAGTTTTTCTCACAAAGTAGCTCAAAGTAAGATGAAAAATGGAGAACTCAAGAGCACAATATTCATAAATTTTAGCCTCTGTTTTCTTGGTTATTATTCTGCCATTTTCGAGCTATATAAATAGGTAATAAAAATATTACCGTTATTTTTAATCATAAGCATCTATAAGCATGGCTTCATCTTCTTCTTCTTCTTCAATAAAAAGCTTCAACACTTTGCATGGAGGAGAGATAGTCTTCAAATAATTATTGATACATGCATGAAGGAGAGAGGAATTGAATTTTCAGATTTAAATAAATCCATAAATAAATTGTGATGGTAAAAGTCCAATATAACCTTGAAATAGTCAAATAAGTCCAAAGAAGTGAAGGGTAATAAAGTAAGCCACCATTAGTCATTATTGCTTCAGAAAAGTACATGCTGATGTGTCGCAAGGAGAATGGATGAGCAAAAAGGTGCTGGGACCCACTTGTCATAAAAAGCAAATTTGACTTTATGAAGTTTAGACAAAACCCACTTGCGCGACTAAAAAAATCATCTTACTCTCCTTAATAACCATAGGATGCCTTTGATCTTGTGGATGAGAAGAATTAAAGATGTAGAAGTGTTAGGAACGTCGAATTGATAAGATCGAACCGCTGAGATGGAGGGTGACGTCATCGGCGCGTTCAACTGTAGGAAATTTTAATTTCCCTTTTCTTTTTGAATTAATTTCAGCTCAAAATTCAAGGATCGTTGGATGTAGAGCTTTGGAGATCGAACGGCTAGAAGAATTACTTCTATTTCTCTCTTTCTTTTAATTCATAAATCCAATTTAATCTGGGCCACTGATTTGAAAAACAATCTGATCTGACGGGTTATATTACGATCGCATGAAGAATTAAATAAACTCGACATATACAATACGAACGAATTAATTAAATTAATTTCAATCTTCTAAATTCAATATCTTGCTCGTTTGAAGTCCGATTGAGTCGATTCCAATTGCGTTGGACTCGTTATAATTTTCTCCATAACATGGACTATAAAATACAAAAAATTGATTAAAAACAAAAACACGTTTGTTATCATCAAAATAAGAAATAAGATTAATTGACTTTGAATGTCAACAGTCTCCCCCTTTTTTATGATGACAAACCATAATGGAAAATAAAAGAGTAAGAGTATAAATATTCAATATGAAATACTCCCCCTTAATAAGTTCTTCCCCTTAAAAACATTATCAATTTAAGCACAAAAGAAATAACATTTTCCATACAATTTTCTCCCCCTTTTGGAATCAATCAAAAAGAATAATATTCAATAAACATATTTAATTCCAAAAGTTTGAATTTGAATAAACATCAAAATAATATTTGAATATGAATTTCAAAACTCCCCCTCAATAATTGAATAAAATTCAAATTATTTAGAAGCATCATACCTTAATATTCTAAGAGCAAGCCTATTTTTGCAAAAGCTTTCTTCATTCAAAGGCTTGGTGAAAATATCCGCAAGTTGATCACAAGAGTTAACAAAATCAAGAATAATAGAACCATTTTGCACATGTTCTCTTATGAAATGATGTCTAATATCAATATGTTTTGTTATAGAATGATGTATTGGATTTTTAGTTAAATTAATAGCACTTGAGTTGTCACAAAGAATAGGAACTTTTTCACATGACAAACCATAATCACATAAAGTTTGTTTCATCCAAAGAATTTGTACACAACAACGAGCAACGGCTATATATTCGGCTTCGATAGTAGATAAAGCAACCGAATTTTGCTTTTTACTAAACCATGAAACCAAAGAACTACCAAGAAATTGACAAGTACCACTAGTACTTTTTCTATCAAGTAAACTTCCCGCATAATCGGCATCGGAATATCCAACTAAATTAAATTCAACATTTCTAGGATACCATAAGCCTAAACCATATGTTCCAAGCAAATGTTTAAATATTCTTTTCACCGCATGCAAGTGTGATTCTTTAGGACAAGATTGAAATCTAGCACATAAACATACGTTAAACATAATATCAGGTCTACTTGCCGTTAAATAAAGTAAAGAACCAATCATACCTTGATAAGATTTGACATCAACACTTTTACCTTTTTCATCTTTGTCAAGCTTGGTTGTAGTACTCATTGGAGTTTTTGCAATCTTTCCCTCATTAAGCTTGAATCTTTTCAATAATTTCTTTGTATATTTTTCTTGATTTATGAAAATTCCATCTTTGAGTTGTTTGATTTGAAGTCCAAGAAAGAAACTAAGTTCTCCCATCATGCTCATTTCAAACTCATTATGCATAACTTTGGAAAATTCTTCACACAAAGAAGGATTAGTATAATTAAAAATAATATCATCAACATAAATTTGAACTACTAACATATCATCATTTTTGATTTTAATAAAAAAAGTAGTATCAATTTTACCCATTTTAAAATCATTATCAATCAAGAATTTACTTAACCTTTCATACCAAGCTCTTGGAGCTTGTTTCAAACCATAAAGTGTCTTTTTCAATTTAAATACATGATTAGGAAATTCAAAATTTTCAAAACCGGGAGGTTGATCAACATAAACTTCTTCCATAATATAACCATTTAGAAAAACACTTTTTACATCCATTTGATATAAAATAATTTTTTTATGAGAAGCAAAAGCAAGTAACATTCTAATAGCTTCTAATCTAGCAACCGGTGCAAAAGTCTCATCATAATCAATTCTTCTTCTTGACAATAACCTTTTGCAACTAATCTAGCTTTATTTCTTATAATATTTCCATTTTCATCAAGTTTATTTCGAAATACCCATTTAGTACCAATAATATAAATATTTTGAGGTTTAGGGACTAATTCCCAAACTTTATTTCTTTCAAATTGATTCAGTTCTTCTTGCATAGCAAATAACCAAGATTCATCAAATTGAGCATCTTCAAAACTTTTTGGTTCAATTTGAGAAACAAAAGCAAGATTATTAAACATATTAAGAGAGGAACGAGTTCTTACACCTTGAGTTGGATCACCAATAATCAAATCCATTGGGTGGTTTGTAGCATATCTCCATTCCTTAGGCAAAGATTGTGAAGCACTTACATCCAATCTTTCATTTGAATTTTCAACTTGCTCACTTGAAGTAGCTTCAATGCCTTTATCACTAATTTGCAAATCATCAAGACTCTTTTCTAAAGCATTAGTATCAAGAGAATCATTAATAATATTAATATCACCATGAAGAGATTCATCAAATACTATATGCATGGATTCCTCAATAACCAAAGTTCTTTTATTGAAAACTCTATAAGCTTTACTAGAAGACGAATAACCAAGGAAAATACCAACATCGATTTTAGAATCAAATTTACTAAGATTTTCCTTATTATTTAAAATAAAACATTTGCAACCAAAAAATTTAAAATAACTCACAATAGGACTTTTTCCATTCCATAATTCATAAGGAGTTTTGTCTAAAAAATTTCTTATTAAAACTCTATTTAAAACATAACAAACGGTGTTAATGGCCTCCGCCCAAAAATATTTAGGAATTTCATATTCATGAACATAGATCTTGCTAATTCTTGCAAAGAATGATTTTTCCGTTCAACTACACCATTTTGTTGAGGAGTTTTAGGAGAGGAGAAATTATGAGTAAAACCATTTTCATCACAAAAGTTTTCAAAAGCAATATTTTCAAATTCTCCACCTTGATCACTTCTAATTTGAGAAATTAAAAATCCTTTTTCATTTTGAACACTTTTTGTAAAATTAATAAACTTTTTCAAAGCTTCATCTTTATGCTTTAAAAACAAAACCCATGTAAAACGTGAGTAATCATCAACAATTACAAAAGCATAATAATTTCCTCCAAAACTAAAAGTTCTAGAAGGACCAAATAAATCCATATGTAAAAGTTGTAAAGGTCTAGAAGTAGAAATGTCATTTTTTGATTTAAAAGAAGACTTTGTTTGTTTACTCATTTGACAAGCATCACAAATTTTATCTTTTTCAAATTTTAGTTTTGGCAAACCTCTTACCAAACACTTTTTAGAAATATTTAAAATCAATTTCATGCTTTTGTGACCTAGTCCTCTATGCCATAACCAAGAATCATCATTTAAAACGGATAAGCATTTTTCATTCATGGAACATGCATTTATATCTATAGTGTAAACATTTGCATCTCTATTTCCAACAAATAAAACTTTGTTATCACAAACATCTTTTATAAAACAATGCTTTTTGTTAAAAGATACTTCATAACCTTTATCACACAATTGGCTAATACTTAATAAATCATGTTTAAGACCATCAACCAATAAAATATTTTTTATAAGAGAAGAGGAATTGTTACTGACACTTCCTTTACCAATGATTTTTCCTTTCTTGTTATCACCGAAGGTCACTAATCCACCTTCTTTCTTGGTAAGTGTGGAAAACTTGGAATGATCACCCGTCATACTTTGGAATCCAAGTTCTTTTTCTTTTCAAAGCATTTGATCTTGAAACATTTGAACCATTAGATTTATGAAAATGACATGAATATGCTTTATGTTCATAATTTCCACAAGAAAAGCAAACAACATTATGTAATGATGGATCTTTTACAAAGAATCTATGCACATGCTTTTTCTTATAATAATCTTTTCTAGAATTTTGGAACTTTGATCTATGATGAGTAGTATGACTATTTTTCAATTTAAAGCATTTAGGTCTAATGATAAGTGTATGAAAATGCACTTAATTTGTGCTTAATTGTAAAATAAATTAATTTATAATTTAATATTTTCATGGAATTAATTGAATATTTTGAAATATGAGAATATTAGGTTTTAATTTGATTTATTAATTTTTGTAGGTAAAATATTGCTTTTGGTGAAAGTTAGAATTTAATTGGTGAAGAAATTACAAAGAAAAAGCAAGTAAAAAGGCAATAAATCACACTTTCCAGCCCTGAGACACGTGGCAAACTCTCATTGGTCATTAAAATAAGCTTCAGTGGAGCCGCGCCGCACTGGATCTTCACCGCTCCAGCCAGCCGTTCGCTGACACGTGTCGAAGAGAAAGAAAAATAAAAAGAAACGCAGCTTCATTTGCGTCAGCTGTCCCCAGCCCTTGCGCCAGCTGTCCCAGCTTGTCCATCCGTGCGTCAGCAGCTTGCCCAGTCCGAGACCGCCACGTGTCACCTGCTTTTAATTTCTGACGCGTGGGGCCAGCTGTTTTCCATCAGATTTTCAATCACTATAATTCCTCCATTCTCTCTCCCCAATTTACTCATATTTACATTTAATTTTAATTTATTTTCTTTTTAATTTTCAGATTTTGTATTTAATTTTTGGATACATTTTTGGGCCCTCAACTCCTATAAATAGGACCCTTAGCCCACTCCGAAAAAGACACCCTTCTTCCTCCTAATTTTCTTTGCAATTTTTGTTTTCTATTTCAATTTTCTCTTTAGTTTTTGCTAGCATTTTCATACTTTCTTTTTAGAATTTGTGAAAATGTTTTGCAACTTAGGCTAGTTTTATTTGGTAAAGTGTAGGAAGATTTTTATGTAATGCAATTTTATTTATAGTTTTGATTCAATTTTGTTCAAGTAATTCTTAATTTTAAGTAAATTTCAATTTCTCCATCTTTTTCTTAATTTCTTTGTTAATACTATTGTAGTGTTAATTTTCATATAAATCTAGTCATGCTCTTTTTATGTGCGATTTTAACAATATAATTTTATTGACAATTTGTTTATTTTATAAAAATCCTTTACTACATTATGACTTGTTATTTTGTCGATTTTGGATTTTTATATAATAAACAACATGTTCTTAATTTGAGAAATTGATTTATTTAAATACATTTGAAAATAGTTTTTGTTCTTTATTTCTAAATTTTCCGATTGATTATTTGGGATGTGAAATTTTCAATTGAGTTATATGAATCAAAATTATATCTAATTTTGTAAAACATAAAAGGATTCCTACACTTAACCAATTCCATTATTAATTTCTTTTAAAATCAATTTTTATCATTTTTTTTTACACAATTTCCAAACCAAAATTCTCAACCCATCTCTCTTTTTCTAAACTTCTTCTCCTTAAATTCTTATTTGATCATCATCTCTCCGTGGAATCGACCGCCCATCTAAACTACAATCGACCGCTTTGCATCGACATTTTTGGGCGTAATCATCTAATATGACCTTTCATACCACAATAATGACAAATGGGTACAAACTTTGATTTAGGAAAATCAACCTTAGCATTTTTAACATTTTGTACTAAAGATGTAATATTAGCCTTTTTATCATTATGCATAAAAGATGTAGCATTTTCAAGTTTAGGCATAATTCGTAATTTATCATTTTTCATATAAGGGGATTCTTTAACAAAATTAGATTTTGAAGATTAGGGAGTTGAAATTTCATCCATATATCCAATACCCTTTTTCTCTTTATGAGGTTTACCCATATTAATCATTTTATTAAGAGTTTGAGCTCCAATGGTAAACTTTTTAATATTGTCATTAGCTTCATCAAGTTCTTTCAAAATTTCAGACTCTTTTTCTCTTAGAACAATAATTAGCTCATTCTTTTCAAAAACATCATGTTCAAGAAATTTAATTTTATCAAGTAAAGCATTCTTTTGTTCACATGAAACATGAATTTGATCACTAGATGCATTATTCAAAGAATCAACTTTTTCAATCAATGATTTATTTTCATTTAATAAATTTCCATGTTTCTTTGAAAGCACACTATACTTTTTAGTTATTTTCTCAAAATTTTGTTGTATGCATTCAAATTCATTCAATAATTCAATATAAGAAGAAGAGTTTAGATGTACCTCATTTTCATCTTCTTCATCAATATCACTATGTGCCATAAAACACATATTTGCAACTTCTTTCTCTTTTTCACTTTCACTTTCATCACTATCATCTCATGTAGCCTTCATAGCTTTCTTTAATTTCTTGGATGATTTTAGAAGAGGACAATCGATCCTAATATGACCGGGTTTCTTGCATTCATAACAAATAATTTCATCTTTCTTGCTCTTTTCACCATTTGAGTCTCTTTGATTGGTGAAATTTTTCTTGAAATGCTTCTTCTTCTTTAAGAAGCTTTTGAATCTTCTAAAAAGATAAGCCATATATTCATCATCAAGATGTAGATTTAAGAACAATGCTTCTTTCTTTCTTCTTTTCATCATCTTCCATGTTCTTCTTGATTTTTATCTCATGAGTCATAAGAGATCCAATTAATTCATCCATGGAAAGAATTTTCAAGTCTTTAGCTTCTTGGATGGCGGTGACTTTAGGTTCCCATTGCTTTGGCAAAGCCCAAAGTATTTTCTTCACCTTCTCAATATTTGGATAAGATTTTCCAAGACCTTCCAAATAATTCACAATGTTAGTAAATCTAATGAACATATCCGAAATTGATTCATTATCATCAATTTTAAATAATTCATAACTATGTACTAACATGTCAATTTTAGTTTTTTGACTTGATCGGTTCCTTCATGAGTAATTTTAAGTTTTTGCCAAATTTCCTTAGCGGTTTTACAAATTGAAACTCTATTATACTCAATTTCATTCAAAGCACAAAATAAACAATTTATAGTTTTAGCATTCAAACCATATGCTTTCTTTTCTTCCTTAGACCATTTGGCCATAGGCTTAGGGGAACTAACATTTTCAACATTTTTAAGAGGATGATTAAAACCTTGTTCTATTATATCCCATAATTCAACATCAATAGAAATCAAGAAAAATTGCATTCTATTTTTCCAATAACTATAATTAGAACCATTAAAATAAGGAGGCTTATTAATTGATTGACTATCACCAAAAGGATTAAAATTATGTGTTGCCATAGCTCAAGCAATTAATCTTTAAAAAACAAATTTTAAAATAATTTTGAGCACCTTGCTCTGATACCAATTGTTAGGATCTAAGGCAACCCTAGAAAGGGGGGGGTTGAATAGGGATTTAAAATAATTTTTATAAAACTTTTTAACCAATTCAAAATTATAAACACAATCAATTTAACAATTTAAAGTGCAAATTAAATGAAGAGGTTTAAGGATAGAAATGACTCCCGTATTTTATAGTGGTTCAACCACAACTCGGGCTTTAAGTCCACTCCCTGAGCGCTTCGGGAATTCTTGAATCCACTAATTCAAATGATCCTTTCCACGGTTGAGGATCTAACCGTCACAACGACCTTTTCCACGGAGCAAGAGAAACCGTTTACAATTACTCTTTTTAACTAAGGTTCAAGAGTCAACCTTTACAATTTGTAAATCCTCTCTAAGGATAAATATTACAAAATTTAGCTCACAACAAGAGATAACACTCTCAAGAAAAAGCCCTTAACAATGGCTAGCAAATACACAAGTTTTTCTCACAAAGTAGCTCAAAGTAAGATGAAAAATGGAAAACTCAAGAGCACAATATTCTGAAATTTTAGCCTCTGTTTTCTTGGTTATTATTCTACCATTTTCAAGCTCTATAAATAGGTAATAAAAATATTACCGTTATTTTTAATCATAAGCATCTATAAGCATGACTTCATCTTCTTCTTCTTCAATAAAAAGCTTCAACACTTTGCTTGGAGGAGAGATAGTCTTCAAATAATTATTGATACATGCATGAACAAGAGAGGAATTGAATTTTCAGATTTAAATAAATCCATAAATAAATTGTGATGGTAAAAGTCCAATATAACCTTGAAATAGTCAAATAAGTCCAAAGAAGTGAAGGGTAATAAAGTAAGCCACCATTAGTCATTATTGCTTCAGAAAAGTACATGCTGATGTGTCGCAAGGAGAATGGATGAGCAAAAAGGTGTTGGGACCCACTTGTCATAAAAAGCAAATTTGACTTTATGAAGTTTAGACAAAACCCACTTGCGCGACTAAAAAAATCATCTTACTCTCCTTAATAACCATCGGATGCCTTTGATCTTGTGGATGAGAAGAATTAAAGATGTAGAAGTGTTAGGAACGTCGGATTGATGAGATCGAACCGCTGAGATGGAGGGTGACGTCATCGACGCTTTCAACTGTAGGAAATTTTAATTTCCCTTTTCTTTTTGAATTAATTTCAGCTCAAAATTCAAGGATCGTTGGATGTAGAGCTTTGGAGATCGAACGGCTAGAAGAATTACTTCTATTTCTCTCTTTCTTTTAATTCATAAATCCAATTTAATCTGGGCCACTGATTTGAAAAACAATCTAATCTGACGGGTTATATTACGAGCGGATGAAGAATAAAATAAACTCACCGTATACGATCCGAACAAATTAATTAAATTAATTCCAATCTTCAAAATTCAATATCTTGCACGTTTGAAGTCCGATTGAGTCGATTCCAATTGCATTGGACTCGTTATAATTTTCTCTATAACATGGACTATAAAAATACAAAAAATTGATTAAAAATAAAATTACGTTTGTTATCATCAAAATAAGAAATAAGATTAATTGACTTTGAATGTCAACAAAACCCAAACTCTAGCGTTGATAATCCTTCAACCAAGCAAGGGTTAGGCTATCTAAGCCCACCCCACCCAACCCAATCCTAACTCACCCTCATCATTCGGTTCACGGCCTAAAGGTCGGCCCAAGCTCGACTCGAGTTCGGCTCGAGCTAGGCCTGAAAGTCAACATTTGACGGGTCAGCTCGGCTCGGCTCGTTAAATATTTGGATTGGATATGAGCCTCCCTTTTTTTGAAAAGCCGGCTCGTTTGAGCCTCCATAGGGCCGATCCAACGAGCTGGCTCAAGTTCGGCCCAAATAAAGCTTGCAATATTTATTTATTATTTAAATTGAATTTTATATTATTACCAATTTAAAAATTAAAGATAAAAAATAATAATATACCTCCTTTCTTTTTATATTATATGCCCGAATCACTACAATATAAGTTGAGAAAAATGCATATGATTGACAAATGAGTGGGTGTCAACCTTATTGGGATGTACTTATAATGTGCACTTTATTCTCAAATATTAATGTATGAAATAATTAATAAAAATATCTATTTTTAAAGTTGATACTTTTGTGTAATTACTAAATAGGATAAAATAAAATTGTTAAATTATTTAACGGATAAAATGGAACAATTTTTGCTTTCTTGCCATTAAAAATAATAAGTTTAATTGATTTTTTCACTCTTTTTTGTTATTTAAAATAATAAGTTTAATATGTTAATTTTGTTAACACTTGATTTTTTTTTAAAGAGATTCGAAAGTTATGTACCATTGGTTTTTTAGATAATGTAATACAAAAATGAACTCATATGATAAGCCGAGCTTGGCTCGCTCCAACGAGCCAGGCCCAAGCTCGACTAGATGAGTCTAGCCCATGAGCCGAGCCGCGAGCCTTAAAATTTTAGATTGAACCAGCTCAACCAAAAGTATAGGCTCATTGGGCTCAAGCCCGAGCCGAGCCTGAGCCTTCTAATGTTTGGACCAAGCCGGCTCCTCTCGACCCATTGATGATAGTGAACCCTAACCCTCCTACCAAACACCCCTCAATTCTTAAAGATTCATTGGTACATCCCATTTGATTTACTCTATTAAGTTAATTTATGGACTTTCCTTATTTGATGGATAAAATTAAACATATGAATACAAATTTAAAGGAATGGTCCTTGAAAAAGGTAGGAATTCAAAGTATGGCTTAATATGAGAATACCATTGGTCTACATTGGTAGGAAATGAGTTTCAAGATTTGTGGTAGATGTATTGTATGTGTAGACTCTAAAGAAGGCTAATCAAATGATCAAGATTAATGAGGGGAATAAAATAAAAAATAGGGTAGAATTGGAAGGTGAAAATTCTCTCCTTATTGACACTTTTAATATATTAAGATTAATTAAAAAATCAAATAAAAAGTAGAAAAGTAAATTTAAAAATGATAGAATTGGAATATTATAAAAAAAATAATAATTAAGGATAAAATAGAAATACAATCTTTCTTCTTATATCTCCATATTTATGGATGTTATAAATAAAATAAATTATAGATATAGATAAAATAATTTAATATTTACCGTATGAAGTGATGAATAAGTTAATTACTGTATTCAAAACATCATTCATAATATTCAATTAGAGTTATGTTGCCAAAAACAGTTTGCGTCCAAATAATTAATAACAACATGGTATCCATAATCAGAGAGCGTATCTAGTGTAGTGGTATCATAGTACCCTCCCACGGTACTGACCGGGGTTCGATTCCCCGGATACGCATAATTTTTACATCTATTTTTTTCAGCTTAGCGCTCCCAGTTTTTTGTTTTTGTATTTATATATCTATGTATCTTTAATATAAATGTTCTTTTTTTTTTTTCAATTTTAACAAAATTAAGTAACAGTGTAGAATTCCAACTTAGAATGGATGGTGTATTACAAACTTACCTCTTCTTATAATGTATGTGGTGTAGAATAATTTTGAAAAATATTTGATTTTTTATTTTATTTTATTTTATTCAATTCTTTGAGGTGAGAGAGTTGAATTTTAAATGGATAATTTTTATTTTTAGTTTTTATATCAATTTGAGGGAGGAGAGACTCAAACCTCTTATGTGAAAGGAGCAGCTGTCTAATCACTTGAGCTATGCTTATGTTGGTAATTTTTGGATGGATAATTTATTATAAATGTCACCGGATGAAAATATCATTTTATTTATATTTAATTAAATTATATGTTTATAGTTTAAAAAAAAAAAAAAACTTACGTGTTTCATCTTTGCAATATGCTACTTTTATCCAGTCCTTATATACCCGTAAAAGTTTTATTTAAATATTTGTATTTTGGATAAATTTAAGGATAAAAGGTAAATAAGGTCTAGGTGGTTTAAGGTCAAATGCAAACACACCTATATATTTTTTTTTTTAAATGAAATTTTATATCTTTATGGTTTAAAATTATGTAATTTGACCATTCCCCACTTATGTTGTTAACTTCTTTTAGTCATAACTTTTTCATTTGAACTCCGATTTAGACAATTTAATATATTTTGGAATCTTGGTTTCAAAATCTACGTTATGGTCATTTAAAAACTTCGAAATCATCAATAAATAAAAAAAACTTATTTACTGATTATTTTAGTTTTTATGCTATCATAATGAAAGGTTGAAAAAGAATTCTGGAATCATCGAAATTAGAATTCAAATGAAGAATTAATAATTAAAAAAAGTAAAATTCAATTCAGAAAACAAGATTGAATCTTAATGATTCAACTAATAGGTTATAAATTAAATGGCAACTTGAGGATGTAATATTGAGATCCATTTTTTTATTTTAAAATAAAATAGTATAAATTATAGGGGCAATTACTGAAATAGCATATTTTTGCATACTAATTACTGAAATGTCAGAACTTTTCAAAAATTACTCAAATAGCATAATTTTAGTTCAATAAATTATTGAACTGTAGTTCAATAAATTATTGAACTAAAAAAATAAAAAAAAATTACAAATCCATTGAAAATAATAATAAAAAATGATCAAATAGTTCAATAAATTATTGACCTTGAACTTAAAAAGCCAAAAAACAATCAAATTCGTTAAAAATACCTATGAAAAATAGTTCAATAGTTAATTAAATTATAGTTCAATAATTTATTGAACTATAATTATGCTATTTGAGTAATTTTTAAAAAATTCAGACATTTTAGTAATTAGTATGCAGATTTATGCTATTTGAGACAAATTTTTTAAATGTATATGAAAAACAACAATGTGTCAAAAAAAAAGATATAAACAATACAAATTTGAATCTTATAGAATATAATATATATATATATATATATATATATATATATATATATATATATATATATATATTATTAGATATAAATCAAATTGGGAGAAGAAAACTCTCGAATCTTCAATCTCAAAGGAAGTGAATAAGAATCTAAGTAAAGTACTTGTTTATGAACATTTTTGAAAAAAATTATAAATCAAGTATTTTCTTTAAAAACACTTTTTAATGTACTCAAGTGATTTAAAAAAATTGTACCAAACAGATCGTAAATATCTAATTAGTTAAATTATACTCATGGGCTAATATAATACTTATGAATTATGGGCTTTGTAATCCCTCTACTATATATATTAAAAAAAAAATCTCCTTCCATATATTGTATAAAAAATATTACACTTTAAAATGGACTAATATCCAATTTCAAAGTGGAAAAAAAAAAAATCAATAATATGATTTAAAAAATATTAATTATACATAAATATCCTTCTCTCTTTTCCTTTCTCATAAAATTCATTAGAAACCACCATCACCAAACCCAGCATCATAACCAGCATCATAAGCCGCCATATCTCCGGCATCGGAAATCATATCTCCGACCAACAACCCACCAAGCAAACCTGCTCCAATTCCCAACGCCATCCCGCCGCCTCTCTTCTTCTGCTTCTGCCCCGGCGGATACCCATATCCAGCCGGCCCCGGTGCCGGGTATCCACCGTACCCATATCCCGGTTGTGGCGGTGGCGCGTACTGATACGCGCCCTGTGGTGGTGGCGCGTACCCACCATGCTGTGGAGGTGGCGCGTATTGGTACGCGCCGTGTTGTGGCGGCGCGTACGGGTATGCAGAGCTAGACCCACCAAACTGCGGTGGATAAGCCATCACCGGCGACGCGTCCGCCATCTTCATACCAAACGACGGTGACGTGGGCGGTGGCGGTTCAAATTTAAACGTTTCCCCGAATTTATAACTGAAATCCAAAGTCCCTTTCGTTTTCCCATTCGGCATGCTAACACCATAAGTACCAGATTTTTCATGTTTCTCGTCATGGGTATCGAATAATT
The DNA here is from genome assembly GCA_028015215.1 of Gynostemma pentaphyllum. Classification (NCBI taxonomy): domain Eukaryota; kingdom Viridiplantae; phylum Streptophyta; class Magnoliopsida; order Cucurbitales; family Cucurbitaceae; genus Gynostemma; species Gynostemma pentaphyllum. Next base: position 57,719,250 of record CM051351.1, on the reverse strand, counting down.
CTTTGATTTGAACCGAAACAATGCCGATTTCTTTATCTCCGAGGCTCCGATCAGAGACGATTTTGATTCTGAGAGTGAGACGGTTTTCGTTGACGGCGGTTTCGTTGACAGTGAATTTGACAGAGTGATTCCATTCGGGGTTAGTGCCGCAGTCTTTATCCACCGGAGTTTTTTGGTGGAGGTTGTTAAGTTGGTCACCGGAGATTGAAACGACGGCGAAAACGTCCATTTTGGAAATGAAATTGACGTCTTTTAAGTCATTGGCTTTGATGATTTTGATTTCTAATGGCCGACAATCCATTTTTTCTCAGAGAGAAGGATAAAAAAAAATTGCAAAATTGGAGAGGAAATCAGAAGAAAAGATTGGGAATTGGATAAGATGGAAGAAATTTGATTAAAGCCCAAAATAGAAAAAAAAAAGAATAAAAAAGAAAGGATGTGAGAAAAGTGAGGAATTAATTAATTTTTTTTTTTTTAACAATCAGTGTTTGAATGGATACCGTTGTTTTTACACCGTGGTAACACAAGGTAAATAAGGTGAACTATTTTCAGCAGTGAACATCGAACGGAATGGGGTTGGTACCACGTTATGGGAAAAAAGAACACCCTGACCCGCCCCATTTAAATTCTACCCTGACCTAACCAGGGACGGATCTACGTAAGGGCCAGGGGGCACGTGCCCCCTCTCGATTTGTAGATATTAGATAATTATATGTAAGTTATAATTTAAAAAAAAAAAATCGTTCCCTTGTAATGAAAATATGTAAGTGATAATTGAAGGAACTATTTACTAAATTAACGAAATTTCTTTAGTAAATTAATTAACATTTAATTACGGATCAGTTAATGCAATTGTGATCAAACCTTAAACTAGAATTATAAGGCTTTCGAAAATTTACATTGTAGATTTAATGGAGAATTGGTTGGGGTTTTCTTTACAACATCAATCCACTTCACCAAGTCTTCTACGCTATATCCCGATCACAAACCAACCAGACTTGTGGGAATCGAACCGGAAGAACAAACTAAGAAGAAAAGTTCTTATTTTAAGAAGCCAAAAATCGGCAATATGAAGAATAAAAGCGAGAGCTTTTTGATAAATATCAAGTGTCAAAAATGAGTACCCAATGGTCATATTTATAAGAATTTGTTTCCGAATCCAATTAGGTTTCTTATTTCTTTAATTTAAATAATCAAAATTTAAATAAAAAAAAGTGTCGTCAGCTTGTTGCAAATTAGGAAAAATAATTTTCCTTACTTTATTTGACAAGCGGCGTTAGATAATCACCATTATCTTATCTCTGTTTTTTTTTTAAATATTTATCTTTTGTTATATATGTATCTAAAATTTGAAAAATTCAAATAATCTTTCAATTTAAATACATATTGCCTAAAATTCTCTTAATGAATTAATATTGAATCAAATTCATTTAATTAATTATTTTGGACAAAATACTAATTTGTTTCATAAAACAAATATATTTAATTCTCTCCTTTTATTATTAAATTAATTAAACTCATTATTTAAACAATTAATAATATTAATATTAATTTCTATTTAAATAAACTCTTTATTTAAACAATTAACATCTCCCTTTATTTAAGTAATTTAATTACTTAAATATAATTCTTTCTTCCTAGTTAAATTAATAACTTTGTTAGTTACAATGTTATATGGGCTAGCATAGGGACCTGATGAACCTATAGATCATGAGCTCCAATAATTATAGATTTATTAATTAAACTCATTAATTAATTAATCATAATTATTAACTTAGAGTAATTCCACTATAAACTCTAAGTTGAACTCCCCTCACTATAGATGGGTTAAGTCCATTTTGACATATCCTTCACGTGGTAATCTCATAATTACAACTGGGTCAAAATTACCGTTTTACCCTTGTAATTATCTCTTTTATCCTTATATACCCGATGATTCCCTAATAAACATTTTTCTATAGTTTTCAAGTATAGAACGATCCTTTTCAGGCCAGTGAGAAGGTGAGGCCTCATGTTCAAGTATCGAATCATTACAACAAGGGAGACACCTAAAGTTCCTAAGTTAGAATAGTGTCGCACTAACATTTTCATTTGTTTTAGGAAAGTTATGAATGTCATCTTGTATAGAAATGTACTCAAGCACCAACTTAATCATTTCCCCAAAACAAGAGTTTATCGAGTGTATTAACAGATCACTCTCAACCATGTGAATCAAAGGAAAAGACTTTATTAAGGTGAGTTCACAACATACTCAGAATTGAGATGTATCAATCTTAATAACGTAATTTGATATTATAATTCATTTCCTATCAACGGTGTTATTTAGGAATCGATTTATTATCCTGGTCTAGTCTTATATAAACTCATTATATATGATGTTTCCACTTGCATCTACATCATGCTAATGATTTGGATCAAATCAGTGAAAAACATCAATAGTGACCTGAATAAGGTTTCATAACTGTATTCATTTACTGTAGACTATTTGAGTTACTATCTTGGACTAGATCCACTTTATATCTCATAGTAGTCAAGATCACAGAATTAGTAACTCTGGAATTTTCTATTAATGTTTGAATATTTAGCGAATATCAACATATAATAAATTGCACAAAATTCATTAGAATAATACTTATGTCTCGTAATCCTAGTCCTTCTAGGTGACCCTCAAACATATTAGCCATGAGAGTCTTTGTAAACGGATCAGCTCTGTTGTCCTTCGTGTCTATCTTCGTGACCAGCACGTCTCCACGATGCACTATCTCCCTTATAAGATGATACTTCATCTCTATATGTTTTGATCTTTTATGTGATCTTGGTTCCCTCGAATTTGCCACAACACCACTATTGTCGCAATAGAGAGTTATGAGCAATTCTATATTTGGAACGACTTCCAAATCTTTTAAGAACTTACTGAGCCAAACAACTTCCTTTGTAGCTTCAGAAGCAGCAACATATTCTGTTCCATAGTGAAGTCAGCAATACAACCTTGCTTAATACTTCTCCAAACTATGGCGGCTCCACCAAGTGTAAACATTGCACCCGATGTTGATTTCTTAGAATCTTTATCACCTTGGAAATCCGAATCCGTGTATCCTGTAAGGATCAAATCCTTATCTCCATACACTAACATATAATTTTTTGTTCTCCTAAGATACTTGAGAATTACTTTAACTGCAACCCAATGTTCCTTTCCAGGATTGGATTGGAACCTGCTGACTACTCCCACTGCAGCAAATATTCGATCTAGTGCATAACATTGCATACATTAGACTTCCTACTGTTGAAGCATATGGTATATGTCTCATTTCCTCAACTTCTTAAGGTGTCTTAGGTGATTGTTCCTTAGACAGACTAATTCATGCCTAAAAGGTAAAATACCTTTTTCTTGGAATTTTGCATAGCAAAGCGTTTGATAATTTTATCAATATACGATGCTTGAGACAGTGCTAGTGATTTTTTTCTTCGATCACGAATGATCTGAATCCGAAGAACATAACTAGCCTTTCCCAAATTTTCCATTTGGAATTGATTTGCCAGCCATTCTTTAACTTTTGTTAACGTTCCTTTGTTATTTCCTATTAACAAAATATCGTCAACGTAAAGAATTATGAATACGACTTTGTCTTTTATGATACGCTTGTATACACAAGGTTCATCTACATTTTGTTCAAAGCCATAAGTTTTGACTTCATCGTCAAACCTAATGTTCCAAGACCTTAAGGCTTGCTTAAGTCCATAAAGGGATCTTTGCAACTTGCAAACCTTTTCTTCTTGTCCTAGAGTAATGAATCCCTCTGGCTGCATCATATATATACTTTTGTCTAGATTGCCATTAAGGAAGGAAGTCTTGACGTCCATTTGCCAAATCTTATAATCATAATAAGCACAATGGATAAGATGGTGCGAATAGATTTAACCATGGCAACCGGGGAAAAAGTTTCCTCATAGTCAATACCCTCCTTCTAAGTATATTCTTTTGCCAGTAATCTAGCTTTGAAAGTCTCAACGTTCCCGTCTGCACCTCCTTTTCTCTTATAGATCCATTTGCATCCAATCATTTTTTCACCATTTTGAAGATCTATGAAAATCCAGACAGAGTTGGAATACATTGATTCCATCTCAAGATCCAGGCTTTGAGCCATTTTTCTTTATCAATATCCTGCATTGCACTCTTATAAGTCAATGGGCCTTCCGGATTGTCATCAGCTATGGCAATGTGGATTTCTCCAAATCCTATAATGCATTCTGAGTTTCTAATAACCCTCCCACTTCTCCGAGGTTCTGATAAAGTTTGCACCTAGATTTCAGGTGTTTTATCAACAGTTCTTGTTGATTGATGAATTGTATTATTATCACTTATTTCATTTAACACCATTGCACTTCTGGATTTTGTGTCTTTAATAAAATCCTCTTCGAGAAAAGTTGCATTTGTTGACACAAATACTTTGTTTTCTACAGGACAATAAAAGTACTCACCCTTTGTTTCTTTTGGGTAGCCTACAAAAAGGCATATTTTACTTTCGGGTTCTGATTTATTTAGGTTTGCAATCAACACATGAGCGGGCGACCCCCAAATCCTAAAGTGTCATAAACTTCCTTTACATCCATTCCATAACTCTTGTGGAGTTTTAGAAACACTTTTGGATGGAACCACATTGAGTATGTATAAAACTGCGTAACCCCAAAAAGATAGTGACAATGTTGCAAAACTCATCATTGATCTAGTCATGTCTAATAACGTTTGGTTTCTTCTTTAAGCTACACCATTTTGCTGAGGCATTCCTGCTGCTGAAAGTTGGGATGTTATCCCATATTCTATCAAATAATCTCTTAAGTCTAAGTCCAGATATTCGCCACCACGATCAGATCGAAGTGTTTTGATAGTTTTACCTAATTGGTTTTCCACTTCAGCTTTATACTCTTTGAACTTATGAAGATCTTCTGATTTGTGGATCATTAGGTAAATGTATCCATAGCGTGAATAATCATCCGTGAAAGAGATGTAATATTTAAATCCACTACGAGCTTTTACATTAAATGGTCCACAAAGGTCCGTATGCACAAGTTCGAGTGGTTCTGAGGCTCTATTACCTTTTCTAGTAAAAGGTCTTTTGGTCATTTTGCCTTCCAAACAGCGTTCACAGACTGGCATGGTTTCGATTTTTAACTGAGTTAGGGAACCAGCTTTCACAAGTCTTTCAAGCCTGTCTAAGCTAATATGACTTAGCCTTAGATGCCATAAGTACGTTTCTTCTTTTGAAACCTTTTGTCTTTTAGTTCTTGTTTTTGCAGTCTTGAATATTTCAATATTATGTGTTGTTATTCCTATTGACGGACTTAATATGAACAAGTTTTTTCTATTGACTGCTAAGGTTATATATGAATTTCCTTTGTATATCTTGATCTCATCAATCCCCGAGTCGATTGAATAACCATTTCTCATGCAACGTGAAACTGACACTAAATTTTTAGCAAATCCAGATACCAGTAAAATGTTATATAACTGTATATACCGAGAATTGAATTGCAGACAAATGTCTGCACATGCAACTGCTGTAAGAAAATGCCCCGTTCCTACTTGCATTGTATATGTACCATGTTCTATTTTAGTCCAAGAATCGGACATTACAGCGGATGAACAAATGTGGTTTGTGGCACCAGAATCAAATATCCATTCAGATAAGTTATCTTCCATTAACCACGATTCTGCTACAAGTAAATCTGAATTACTATCTAAGTCGTTCCTACGTTTGTCGGTCATATTTACGCGACTGATTGCATCTTATTGTAAATTAAGATCTTTAACAATTAGACTAGAATCCAGATTTAAAAGTTTCATTTAACAATTCATTCCATTTGACAAAGTTATCAATTTTATCGGTTACAATATTAGAGGATGACATTGTAGCTGTAATGAATAAAATTAAGTGAATTTTAATTAACAATTATATATTCAAACAATGTGTTTGGCATAAAATTAAACATGATGCATGAAAGCTATTATGTTCAACAAATAGAAATACCCTAAACAGATTATTATGCCATAGTAGTTTAACCTTCCCAGGTAGAGTGTCGTTGAATGATAAGTCAGTCACCCTGTACGTTAAATCGAGACCCTTCTCGAACAACTTCCAATCCAGAATAACTCATATTCCTATGGAATTGTTTTACCGTGTGTTTGATCAAGAAATTTGACAACAAACTTTATCAATTTCTTATGAGTGTAACCCATTATTTTAGTCCTTTAAATGAAAAAAATGAGTGTCTACGAAGTCTAGATTCAGTCTTCAATTCGCATTTAAAATCCTTTATCCCATTCGGGAGACCCACCTTGATATTGATTCACACTATAAAACCTTCCTATGGGAATGAACGCTTATATGGGTGCTACAGAGGCCAAGTGTGAATCTCACGTTGCGAGCCTAATAATGGAGACCATAGGATACTTTGTCAAGTTTCCTTCTCCCACTCAAAATTTTAAAATTGGGTTTTCATACTCAGACAAATTTAGGCTGATCAATTTATCTAAGTTTAACCTAACTCGATCTTAACTCTTAAATTGGTTAGATCAAATTTAATGTGAATTGCCAAGTTTCCTAGATTAAAAATAATCACATTATGGGACCTTCTTAATGAAATCGATTAATTATTTTGAACTTTTCTTCTAGATCGCTCCCAGTTAGAGGCTCTCCGTGTTAAGAGAACTTTAAAAAACCTCATCGTCAGGGCAGAGCTTTCTCGTCAGAGATTCGGTCAATTTATTAATCATTTTCATTAATTTTTAACTAACCCTTAATTAAATATCTATTCGATAGTGCTTATGTGAATTTAGGTCCAATTGTTTAAACAAATAAATCCACATTCGAATATAAATTTTAGTTTATATTCAATTTTAAACATTTTAATAAATGAATATTATCTAAAATTAGCATGCATTTATCCTAATCTCATTCGACATATATATTTTATAACAAGATAAAATCAACATACTTTATCACATACATAAAATATAATAACAACTTTATCACATAATTATGTATGCATGTACAATTAAATCTATCTTAATCATACATCTATGGTGGGATTTCCTACATGGCATACATATATGCATGAACAATTATTTAAAATTTATATCTCATACAAAAGCTAAATAATTAAACAACTAGATTGATCGGTATTCTTGGCACTAATTCTACAACAAAATTAAAATTACAGTAATTAAAACTTGTTGTAGACCTTGAAACTTGAAATTTTCTTCTCCTCTTCTTGATGTAGGCGTGGGAGGCCTTTTATGAAAATGAATATTTTCTCCAATATTTTTCATAAAAGGTTTATTTTTCAAAATATTATCTTTTATCTGTTTATGGAAAAATGTAAAATAAAAGATTTTCCATGAATAGTAATATATATTTAAAATATATTATAAAGATATAAGATAGTTATAAATTACTTTTTATCTTTATCTTATATATTTTAAAATATATATCTTTTAAAAGATAATCTTGGAAAAATATCTTACCATATATTGTCCAATGAAACCCTAGCCGCCGCCCCCTAGGTCTTCTTCTCCCTTCATTGTGCCGATTTTTGTACATCTTTTTCTTCCGTTATTCTCGACGGTTACAAAAATAATCCTATACCCAAAATTGGGTTTACAAATTTTCTAATAAAATTTAAAACCTAAGTGCCCAGAAATACCTAAACAGTCAACTAGCAAATCCATAATTTATATAACAATTTATATACATACATAAAACGCTTTTTATGCAACCCACCGATTTTCGAAAATCACAATTCATGATAATTAACGTAGGCTCTGATACCAATTGAAGGAACTATTTACTAAATTAGCAGAATTTTGTTAGTAAATTAATTAATATTTAATTACGGATCCGTTAATAGCATGCAATTGTAATCAAACCTTAAACTATAATTAGAAGGCTTTCGAAAACTTACATTGTAGATTTAATGGAGAATTGGTTGGGTTTTCTTTACAGCATCAATCCACTTCACCAAGTCTTCTACGCTATATCCCGATCACAAACAAACCTGACTTGTGGGAATCGAATCAGAAGAACAAACTATGAAGAAAAGTTCTTCTTATTTTAAGAAGCCAAAAATCGGCAATATGGAGAATAAAAGAGAGAGCTTTTTGATAAATATCAAGTGTCAAATATGAGCACCCAATGGTCATATTTATAAGAAAATAAGAATTTGTTTCCTAATCCAATTAGGTTTCTTATTTCTTTAATTTAAATAATCAAAATTTAAATTTTAAAAAAAAAAGTGGCCTCAGGTTGTTGCAAATTAGGAAAACTAATTTTCCTTACTTTATTTGACAAGTGGCGTTAGATAATCACCATTATCTTATTTTATTTTTTTTAATATTTATCTTTTGTTATATTTGTATTTAAAATTTGAAAAATTCAAATAATCTTTCAATTTAAATACATACTGCCAAAAATTCTCTTAATTAATTAATATTGAATCAAATTCATTTTAATTAATTAATTTGGGAAAATACTAATTTCTTTCATATAACAAATATATTTAATTCTCTCCTTTCATTATTAAATTAAATACACTCATTATTTAATTAATAATATTAATTATTAATTTCCATTTAAATAAACTCATTATTTAAACAATTAATAATATTAATATTAATTTCTATTTAAATAAACTCTTTATTTAAACAATTAACATCTCCCTTTATTTAAGTAATTTAATTACTTAAATATAATTCTTTCTTCCTAGTTAAATTAATAACTTGGATAGTTACAATGATATATGGGCTAGCATAGGGACTTGATGGACCTATAGATCATGTGTAACGTCCCGTTACTTTTGGAGGTAAATTTTTTTTTATTTTAAATAAAGTATTTTATTTAGTTTAAACTTAGTAATTTTGATTTTAGTAGTTATTTTCGTTCGAAAACCTTTTTAAACCTTTTACCACTTTAAATTAGTTTTGGTGACATTAATAATTATTAACAGGCCAATTAATAATTATTAATCACCTTTAGAATATTTTAAGATCATCGGGTTTCGTATTTTAATCGAATCTTTTAAAAGGGACGTATACGTCATTTTCCAATTTCTTAAAAAAATCACTATTCATGATCTTCATCCTTAAATAGTCAACCTTTGGTCAAAAAAAAAATTCATTTCTCTCTTTCCTTCTTCTCCTCTTGGGCCGAGACCACCCTTCCCCTCTCCTCCTCTCTTTGGCTTTTCTCCGTTACTCGATGGATCGCCATAATCTTATGTCCGTTGAAAAGCTCTCATCCCGAGGATCGATTCTAACCTAGCAATCGAGGTTTTCGCTCATTTTCTCGAGGCCTTAAGGTATGACAAAGTTTCTAAAATTTGATGTGAATAGTGTTTTAATGGAGGTTTTGAGTTGAAATCTTTAAATTCACACACCGAAGCTTGAAGATTTTAATCGAGGAAGTCGTTTTATGTGATTTTAGAAACTTCCCTAAACCCTAAAGTCAAGTTTGAGTTGAAAACCCGTCCCGTGTTAATTTCTCTCACTTGACCAAGATTAGGGTGTTTAGTTTGTTATGAATTTACGTTTTACTTAATTTTTCGAAAATCGATTATTATGTAAAACCCTAAAATATGATGACCCATTGATGTCTCGACTTTCAAAGTATCTTAAATCAACCCAAATCATCTCTAAAAGTGCATAAAAGACGGAAAACCAAACCCGAGCACTCTCTCCCTTGTTTGGCCGTGGGTCCCTTAGGGTTTAAATCCGGGGTTTTCATCGTTTTATGCGTTTAGATGTCGTTTGCTCGATTTTCAGATAATTAATGGTTGTTAGGTGTATTTGATATGTAGGTTTGTGATCGATTGCGCGACTTTGACTCCGACACCTTGGAAGCTTGGATTTCACATCTAAGGTGAGTTTAAAATGGACGTTAGTAATTTTATAAATTATGTTTCATGACGTTATTGTTTATCGAGGTTAGGGAGCTTGATGGATTCCATACGGTACTATGTGATACGGCACATGATAGTATGTGATACGCTCCATACGGTATCATGGTGCGAGGATATGTGATATGGCACATGATAGTATGTGATACGCTCCATACGGTATCATGGTGCGAGGATATGTGATATGGCACATGATAGTATGTGATACGCTCCATACGGTATCATGGTGCGAGGATATGTGATAAGGCACATGATAGTATGTGATACGCTCCATATGGTATCATGGTGCGAGGATATGTGATACGGCACATGATAGTATGTGATACGTTCCATACGGTATCATGGTGCTATGATTTGTGATATGGCACGTGATATGTCGACTTCGGTCCATACGGTATTATGATACGATGAAAGATAATTAGTAATGCAATTACATAATAATTAGTTTTGTATAGTAAAACTTAGTAATAACGGATACTTTTACTTTAAGTCTTGATATCGTTACTTTTAGAAAGTATATTATGTATGTTGACTATATGCAGAATTTGGAATGTGGAATGGGTAGTAAAAGTGAAATCTAGGCCTTTGGACACGATTTCTGACATGAAATGTTGTTCATAGGATTACTTGCTTTCATTTTACTCTCACTAGCATTTTTATGCTAATGTTGCTACAATTACAATTTTTCAGGTAAGACTCGTGGTAGAGGACGGGGTAGAGGAGGTGGCGCCGCGTGACCGATCAAGATAATGAATGGACAGGAACACAACCGATTTTGGGTGTAGCATTCTTGAATGCTCATGACCATTGCATCACTTTTATTATGTTTCATTTTGAGCTCGATGGAGCATTTGTATATATATATATATTGGACTTTAAAACTTTCTTTAGAATTTTTATCATATTATGGAATGCGAATTCCAGGTTTACTGCTTTTTCTGAACAATTGGGATGTATAACATGTTTTGGTTTATCCAAATTTTAAACGAACCCATGCCGTTTTTCTGTAAAATCAAGTTTTCCGCTGCGCATTTATTTTAAAGGATTTTGCGAAAAATCGGGTCGTCACATCATGGGCTCCAATAATTATAGATTTATTAATTAAACTCATTAATTAATTAATCATAATTATTAACTTAGAGTAATTCCACTATAAACTCTAAGTTGAACTCCCCTCACTATAGATGGGTTATGTCCATTTGTTATTAAGTTCGTTTTGACATATCCTGCACGTGGTAATCTCATAATTATAATTGGGTCAAAATTATCGTTTTACCCTTGTAATTATCTCTTTTATCCTTGTGTACCCTATGATTCTCTAATGAACATTTTTCTATAGTTTTCAAGTATAGAACGATCCTTCTCGAGCCAGTGAGAAGGTGAGGCCTCATGTTCAAGTACCGAAACATTACAAAAAGGGATACACCTAAAGTTCCTAAGTTAGAATAGTGTCGCACTAACACTTTCATTTGTTTTAGGAAAGTTATGAATGTCATCTTGTATAAAAATGTTCCCAAGCACCAACTTAGTCATTTCCCCAAAACAGGAGTTTATCGAGTGTATCAACAGATCACTCTCAACCATGTGAATCAAAGGAAAAGACTTTATTAATATGAGTGCACAACATACTCAGGATTGAGATGTATCAATCTTAATAACGTAATTTGATATTATAAATAATTTCCTATCAACAGTATTATTTAGAAATTGATTTATTATACTGGTCCAGTCTTATATAAACTCATTATATATGATGTTTCCACTTGCATCTACATCATGTTAATGATTTGGATAAAATTAGTGAACAACATCAACTGTGTTACCAGAATAAGGTTTCCTAACCGTATTTATTTACTGTAGACTATTTGAGTTACTATCTTGGAATAGATTCACTTTACATCTCATAGTAGTCAAGATTATAGAATTAGTAACTCTGGAATTTTCTATTAATGTTTGAATATTTAGCGAATATCAACATATAATAAATTGCACAAAATTCACTAAAATAATACTTTTATTTATTCATAAAATATTATATTACAAATTATGAATTCTAGGGCATTGATCCCAACAATAATTAATGTAAAAGTTGTTGCTAGCGCGTTGGTCCAAGCTTCTCTCCTTTAATTTCAAGGTCAGGAGATCGACTCACATTCGCCCCTATATGGAGAAATTTAAATCTTTATTTTACCATTTTATAAAAATAATTTATTTCTTATTTATTAAGTTTTTTTTTATAATACTTATAATTAAAAAATATCATTATTTATTATCTATCCATCTATATTATTATAATATGAATCTAATAATCTTTTAATATAAAACACCAAATATATTAATATTGACCGATTTAATTTCTAACCAATTAAATATTAATGAAAAACATATAATTTTTTTATTACTATAATTAATAATCATATCAATAAAAAAAAATTATTAATATATGATTGCCTGTATTGCTTATTAGAGGTGTTTTTCAATGTGTTTTTTGTTAGTTTTGGATAAAATAGACACCAAACTGAATAAAATGAGGAATATTTTAAAACTAAAACTGAATCGAATATGCGTTAAAATTAAAACTTGACATGTGTTGAATCGGTTTTGATACATTGGTGGTTAAAAGATCAATTTCTTTAAGTTTTGGTTGGTTCTCGATTCAATTTTTATCCGTTGACGATTTTCAGTTGCAGTCCTACGTGCCCCCTTGAACATAAATCTTGGATCCGTCACTGGACCTAACCACACCTTATTTTGTTATCCTGTTCAGATACGGGGTGGGGCGAGGTTGTGGTGTAAATGAGTTTTGAAAAAAAACTACATGGTTTTAATTTAAAAATTGACTTATCTAAGACGTTTGTTTGTATATAATAAAAAATTCAACCAATTTATTCAACAATTCATACAAAGAAACAAAAAAAGAAAAGAAATAAATGAGAAAAGAAATGGAAAAGAAAAACAAGAAAAGAAAAGAAAAGTGTAATCAGGGTTAGGGCTCCGATATATATATAATTAAAGATATGGAGGGAGAGGAGAGAGAATGTGAGATATTAAAAGGAAAAAAGGAAAATGAGGGATAAATAAGAAATATTAAAAAAAAAATATCAGAAATGGGCTAAAAAGCTTTAAAAAAAATGGAGGGGCTAAAAAAACAAAGTAAATAGTCAGAATAGACTATATACTGGATTTCCCAACAAATAATGATGGTCAATTCGACTTTCTAATTTTGGGCTTTGACATCAATTTGGCCAATAACTTTGGATCATTTGCTTAAATTTAATTGGGATAATCCAGTATATAGCCTAAAATGACTATACACTATGCTATTTTGACCTTTTCATTTTCTTAGGTTTTTTTTGCCTTTTCTGTGTATGATTTTATTAAATATACATGATTTTTTCTTTTGTCATTTAAATTTTCTTATTTTTTTTAAAAAATAAAGATTTTATTGTGTGTATCTTTGATTACCTTATCTCTCTCATTTTCACGTTATCTCTCTCAAATTTCCCTTATTTTGTCTCACTAATTGTTCTATTTTTCTTTTTTTAAAATTCATCCTCAAATCAAGGGATTCTCCTTCTCCTTCTTCTTCTCCTTCATCTTCTTCTTCTTTTATTGGTTTTTTTTTTTTTAATTTTCTGGTTCTTGGGATTTTTCTTCATTGTTGAGCTAGGGTTTGTGGTGATTTTTTTTAATCACGATTCCTTAGATCTGCATTTTTCCGATGATGGTCAAGATCAAAGGTTTTCTTCTTCTTCTCATATTCTTTTTCTTCTTTTTCTGCGTTCACTGTACAATACATGTTTTTTTTATTATACTGTACATTAATATGGTTCTTCTTCTTCTTTTTTGTTTTTTTTTTCAGCGTTTGCAGTACAGTACAAGTTTTTTTTTTTTATAATGTACATGAATATGGTCCTACGTTATAGTTATTTACTACTATTTTGTACTGTTTTTATTTTATATTTATAATGTACAACGTTTATAATTATTACTTATTTTTTAAACGGAATATTTACTATATTGTAATATTTTATTTTATGTTTATAAAATACAGTATAATGTTTATTATTAGTACTTATTTTTTAAAGGGAAGATTTACTTCATTGTACTGTTTTATTCTATGTTTATAAAATTTACTGCATTGTATTATTTTATTCTATGTTTACTTACATAAATATATTATATTATATTACTAAACAATATAATATTGGATCTGCGTACACTATCACTATATATAATATAATGTACATCAAAAGAACTTTCTGTAGATTCACCGGAAAAAATGGTTATCGATTTTAAAAAGTTTAGATTTTTGTTTTGTTTTAGTTTAGATTTTTTTTTAAAAAATTTATGATATTCTCTCTTGTTTTATTTTTATATTTTTTTATTTTAATTTTTTAATGTTTCCTTGATGCATCTTCAAATCTTATTCTCTTTTTTCTTTAATTTTAATAAGCGTGTTTTGGGTATCTTACCTTTTCAATAGGCTATTTTGATTTATTTTTTTCAAACGAGCATTTTTACTTTAAAATCGTCCTCTTGGGGCTACATATCAATATAACCCAATTTAATTTATCTTCAAAACCTAACGGTCCTAACCTTTACTATATTCAAAAGTACATTCTTATACAATATCTAAGCTCAAAACATGTTGATAATCCACTAATTAAAGCATTTCTTAAGTTTAATTTACATTTTTTTTTCAAAACAATTTCATAATGAAACCATTTTAAAGTTTAAAAATTGAATTGAAAAAATAACGAAAGGTTACATACGAGAAGAAGTATATTTAAAGAAATTATTAGAATAAAACATTTCAATAAATTATAATTTTTTTTAGAATAATTATCATCTAAATGAGTTTTTATGAATTTAAATGATCATTTTGTCACAATTTAATTAATAAATTAATTTTGATATTCTATTTCGCAAGTTTAATAAATTATTATTTTGATTTCAATAAATTATTGAACAATAAATCTGTTATTTAATTAAAAAAAAAACAAAGAGTCTTAACATAAATTAAAATACATATCTAAAATGTGCTATTAAAATAATTTCTTTTAAGTTTTTATCGAGTTGTTAAAGGTGCTTTACATAATCCATTTGTTAGTTACAAAACAATAACTCATTCAACAAATAAAAAAGAGCTACTCAACTTGTAACTTTGAGATGTTAAATGATTCATGTTTTCATGTTCAGCATATACAAGATTATTGATAGAAAATTTTTAAATTAAGAATATTCCTAAATGTTAAAATAGGAGCATTAAACAGTACATAATAAAAATATCTAGGACAACATTTCTTATTTTCTTCGTAGTCGGTATCTTTTTATTTCTTCCTAATATTCTTAAGAGAAAGAAAGTTCAAATAAATTTAACATTTTTAAGAGAAAGTAAGTTAAGAAGATAAATTTAATAATAGACTATGGACCACTATTAATAGATTTTGGACCACCTATATTTTTTTTCCATTGGTCTATATTTATTGTTCTTAATAATCCAAAGAGAAAAAAAAGTTATAATAAATTTAATATTCTTAAGAAAATTAAAGAAACGTACCATAATTTTTTAACTAACTCCCACTACAAATAGATTTTGGACCGCTTATTGTAAATTAAGGAAGCTCATTAGAGCTTACCATAGTGAATCGTTATTCTTCTATACATACTCGTTCACTTAAAATTTTATTGATTTTTATTATTTTAATCAATTCATTAATTAAAATTATTGATTCTTTAAATTAATTAATTTTAAAAAACGTCCTTTTAAAATTTTCTATTATTATAAGTGTTATTTTCTTAAATTATTTTATTCAATAATTTAAATATATTTTTCTTGTATTATTCGGAGAGGCAGGTACAATAAGGCTCCCTCTTATATATTTCATCGACAAGTGTACATTGATTTCAATAATCAATACTATTCTTACGTTGCGTTTGTCATTTTAGCTAAACCAGGAACGATCTAACGTTTTAAAGAGATTTGTAAATGTAGTAAATTTTGAATTGAATAATCATTATTAGTATTGAATTATATATTTTTATAATAAATAAATTACTTATTCATATAGTAATCAATAGGGTTATTTTAAGAATAATTATAGTTTTTAAAACATATTAGTAAAACATTATATGTTTAAAGCATTTTAGGAAACCATGGTAGTGTGTTGATGTGGCGAAAAAGAAAGGGATCATGTAAGGCCTGAGGCCACATGAGTATCATATCAGCACCTACCATGGTTTTCTAAAATGTTTCAAATATACAACGATTTTCTAATATGTTTAAAAACTACTATTATTTTAAAATAGTTATCTGACACTTCGATTTGATAGTTCAAGACATTTTTTAATTATATTTTTTTATATTTTATAATTATAAGAGTTTTAAGAATAAAAACATTAATTTGATAATTAATACATTTAAGAATACAAATAAGTATAAATCACAAAATTAATAGATAAATAATGATTAATAATATATTAAAAAAATCAATATAAAGGCATCAAATCGATGACCTTCATATTCAATTTAATTGACCTATATGATTCAATTCGATCAATTCGATTCAATTTCACGTAATATGAGAATTGAACTGATTTTCACCCCATCCGTGTCAACAAAAGGATGAATTTGATGGCAAACTTATAAAAATTCATTTTGTTTGTATGTATAATATTGACAATAATCATAATATTAATTTTTAGCTTAGATTTTTAAATCATTCTAGTTTTTAAAACAAATTAGAAAACATTGTACATGTGAAACATTTTAGGAAACCGTGGTAGTCTGCTGATGTAGCGAAGAAGAAATGGATCAGGAGAATGTCACATTTAACCACATCAACATATTACCATGGTTTCCTAAAATGTTTCAAATATACAATGTTTTACTAATATGTTTTAAAACCTACAATTATTTTATAAATAACCCTAATCGATACTAATCATTCATTATCGTAATAACAATTATTATATTTACAAGTTATTGTAAGCGATGATATACTTATGATATTG
This sequence comes from Gynostemma pentaphyllum, assembly GCA_028015215.1. Classification (NCBI taxonomy): domain Eukaryota; kingdom Viridiplantae; phylum Streptophyta; class Magnoliopsida; order Cucurbitales; family Cucurbitaceae; genus Gynostemma; species Gynostemma pentaphyllum. The sequence goes on along the minus strand of CM051351.1, from coordinate 57,702,285 downwards.
TATCAAAATTTGCTACCATGTGATTTTTCCCATTTTTTCTGGTTATTTTTATTCATTAAAATTTGGTATCATGAAAAAAAAATATTAGGTAATTTTTTAAAATTATTTACAAAAGATACTTTATTATTTTTATTATTGGATGACATCAAATTAATAAAATTATTTTACCGATGGAGAAATATTTGTCTTCACTGAATTTTACAATACTGTGAAATGAAAAGTATTCGGTTAGCTACGATTATATTTGTCATTATGGATTGAAAGGGAATTTAACTTACTACTAACTACTAAGTACCAACAAAATAATTATTATTTTAACTTATTACTCTCAAAACAATTATTATAGTTGGTAAAAATAGAACTCTAAAAATATTTGTAAATATAGAAATTTTTCCTATGTTAATCAATGATTAACAATGATTAATGTGTGTATCAATGATAAACTTAGTGTGAAAATATCTAATTCAATATTTATCACTGATTCATCTGATCAAAATTTACTATATTTATAAATATTTTTTTTGAGTTGCTATTTTTATAAATATTACTAAAAAAAATTGCTAGAATTTTTTATTTTTAGCACATAAAAAAAAATGTTAGATTTTTTTTTGCATTACAAAAAAAAAAAAAGTTAGATTAGTAAATGCCGTTTTAAGTTATTTATCATTTTAGATTGAAAGGGAAGTTTAACTTACCACCAATAACAAACGAAATAAACTATGTTTAAGGATAATTTTTTTAAATCACAATATGCATTATTTTAAGAATATTTTAACATATATGTATAATATGTTATTAATTATTATTTGATTACTACTAGACAAAACATTTCGATTAAAAAATTATCTACCCACCACATGAAAAAGGAAAAAACTTGGCTGCATATTGGCTACACCTAACCAATGAGGTGCAGCCATATGGATTTTTCTAAAAAAAAAAAATCTCGCTTTGGCTGCACCTCATTGGTTAGGTGCAGCAATGTGGAGCTAAGTTTCTTCCCGTGAAAAATGAATATCAATACATATATGATCTTTCAACAAAGTAAAAGAAACTTGATAAAAGAAGCGGAAAGAAAGAGGCCAAGGTTGATAACTACTATTGTGGGTGAATATTGATCAACGAATATTCTTAACATGATCAACGAATGCACAATCAACTTGTTTACAGTACCTGAAAAGATAAAGGTACGTCATCTAGAAGGCTACGTCTGCGTCGTCTGGGAATTAGGTACGTCTACATCACCGCGGGAAGTTACGTCTACACGTCATCTAATAAGGCTACATATCTAAGACCAAGAAATTAGATTATACGAGTATCCAATCAAATTACGACATGTGACATAACCAAACTACGCGACACGTTGTTGGGAGGCAACACATGGCCCAATCCCGACACAACACATGGCACGATATCTCATCAACCTCTTCTCCTATAAATAGAAGAAGAAATTCATTCATTAGGTAACTGAATTCTACTCTAATTTTCTCAGACACACTAGCTCTGACTTAAGCATCGAAGGGTGTTGTTAGGCCAACACCACACCGGTGCTCTATTCCTTTCCTGTGCAGGTACATACAATGCTCGTAAACTGCTTAGTTCACTGCCTACGCGACACCTCATTTGCAATGCATGACCTCTGACTCATCCAATCTTTGAAGTTCATTGCTTACGTGGAAGCTCTCATTTTTTAGGCAATATCCAACTACTACACCAATTATTTCGATTACAGTTTTTTATTTTTAATTTCTATATTTATGAACCAACCATATAAAAAATAACATTAATCAAAATACTAAATTAGGTTTAATTAGATATTTAATCCATATGGTTTGAGAGCTATTTCAATATAGTTCACATGGTTTAAGATCTAAGTCAACTGAGTCGTGCTTAAGATTTTAAAGGTTTCAATTTAGAATTTATGATTCAATAAAACTCCACAAAACATTCACGTCATCACGAAAAAATTAGTAAATTGTTTATCTTCTTTTCCAATAAACGTGACAAGTCATACAATAATGATGGTTTATAATTTGGTATTAACTAACATGTAGATGTAAGTTCTTAATTATAGGTAAAATTTAGTAACGATGGAGACAATCTGTCATAAAACCATAACGACTAATTGTCAAATACCCCATAATATGGCTAAATTGAAAATTTCAAAACCATAAAAACAAAATTGAATTCGACCTCAAAACCATAAGAGTGAAAGTAAGTGGAAGTGTAGAGGTAAAAAGGAGAAGTTGTGATTTGTGGGAAAGTGAAAAATCACTTGTCCCATATTGGAAAGAACACAAAACTTACACCTTCATATATACCATACACTTGGATAATGGGTTCGGCCCTTTGGGTTTCCACAGATTTTAGAAGGACCGAGCGCGCACCCAACGGGCTTCAGTCCACGCGCCGCTGCCCGCCCAGGCCGGTCTCGGGTCTCGTAGTTTTCCTAATTTTATTTTCTCTCTCGTTTTTCTGTCAAACACTTATGCCGAGTTCTTGAATCTCTGGTTGTTGTATTCAAGAAACGCTTCATCGAAGCCTGTTCAGCCTGAACGGGGCAATATATCGACTTCAGGACAACGGCCTGACCGTGCTTTGAAGCTACTATACAGTAACGTTGTCCTATGTTTCTGTTCGTTTATATTTCTTGTTATTACTGATCTGTTTTTGTTGTACTCAGTTTCATATCAATACAATGTTTGTTCCAACATATCATAATTAACACTATTATTGTCTTGTCTTGTCTTTCCTGTTTCTATCGAAAAAAGAAAAAGAAAAAGAAAAAGAAAAAAAACATAATACATAATACATATTCTTTTTCCTAGCTTATATATTAATATACCTTTTTCTCGGATAGATAGGTTTAAGGTTTAAACACGTGAGAAAGAAGTAAGAGAATGAACCAAAGGTCGGTTTAGAATAACCATTTAGGATAGTTTAAAAGAGCATTTGAGGTTTTTATTTATTTATTTTTTTAAGTTTAAGATTTTTTCCTCTTTAAAATTATTCCAAACCGGTGCGATATATTAATATTATTTTGGGTAGTTACAAATTTAGCAACTTTTTAGGTAATATTTTTAAAAGTAGAAGCTCTAAAAAATATTTGTAAATATGATAAATTTTGATTTTGTAAATTAGTGATAAACATTGAATTATATATTTTTACACTAAATTTATTAATGATACACATATTAATCACGGTAAATCACTGATTAACATAGTAAAAAAATGCTATATTTGTAAATATTTTTTAAAATTGCTATTTTTACAAATATTGTATCAAGATCTACTACCCAATGAAATTTTCTTATTATTTTTAGCAATTAAAAGGAAAACTTTTATGTATAAAATAAAGAAAAAAAGAGAGAAGTAAAGAAACGATCAAGGTTGATAATTACTAGATCAAGATTTCTCGACTAAAAAATTATCCATTCACCACGTCTAAAATGAAAACCAAAAATCGTTTTCATCCTCAAGTTTTGAAGTTTGTGTTTATTTGGTCTTTGAATTTTTAATTTGTGTCTACTTCTTTCAAATTTTTTAAGAAATAAATTTATCTGGTTCCTAAATTTTCAATTTGTATGTATTTCATCCTCAGATTTTGTAAAATAAAATCTATTTGATCCATGAAATAAGTTTTCCAACCATTAGTAAACAAATTTCTTTTATACTAATGAATAAAAAATAATAGCATGAATTAAATTTACCTAATTTCTTACAACTCAGAAACCAAGGAGGCACAAATTGAAAATTTAGAGATGAAATAGACTCAATTTTTAAAAATCAACAACTAAAAACATACTTTACCCCTTTTAACTAATCTCACAAAGAAACTTGAGAAGGAGAGGGAAAAAAAATTCCAATTAACGTTGATAATTACTTGACCATATATTTCAATTAAAAAAAGTATCAATCGACCATTTGAAAAATATTACTAATCAAATATTTATTTCTAGCTTATTCATATAATTTCTCCCTTATAAATAGAGGCTTAAATCACAAGAACAAAACAATTAGAGAAGTACGGGTGAAAGAAAATAAAAAATCATGTCTTTGCCAAGCCGTCTTGCTCTTACATCCATTTTCAATGGAAAATACTTAAAATACGACACTCGTGAAACAGCACTACCTTCCTTTCTCACACCCTCAGAAGAAAACTTGGTAACCGTTTTTACAAATTTCAAAGTGGAATCAGCAAAAACTGGAAACGGTTCGTTTTTTCATTTGAGATCCGTTTTTAACAACATGTATTGGGTGAGGTATAGAAATTCTGATCATTTTATCATAGCCGGAGCTAGTGAGCCTAATGAAGATTTATCTGATTGGGCTTGTACATTGTTCGAGCCGGTTCCTGCCGCTGTCGATGGTAACATAACTAATAACATCATTCGACTTCGACATGTTCGTCTTAACTACTACGTTTCCTTGTTTAAAGGAATACCTCAGTTATCTTTGGATTTATATATGTTTGCTGGATCTGCTGATTTTGATCTTGATCATAGAGATATCTTCAAATTTACCGATTTGTCGACGCTTTTCGTGTTGCCGAAGCACAACACCTTTCGGGGCTTCCATGGCGGTTACTTTACTGGGAAACTTATCGATAAACAACCGTTTCTCCAATTCTTAGACACTGATGTTAGTGATCCAACTGTGTGGTATGAAGCTTTCTTTAGTGTCAAGGATGGAACTGTTGGTTTGAAATCGAATCATTTTGCCAAATTCTTGCGTCGTAGCCCCGATGACGATTGGGTTTTGGCCGACGCCAATGATTCAACTGCTGATAATCTTGACACGTTATTTTGGTCGACTCCGGTCGAGGATAATACGGTCGCGATTCAGAATTTAGGTAACAACCTTTATTGCAACCGACTTTCGGCCCCGGGAAAGGCTAGTTTCCTCAGTGTATCTGATCCAACAATCACCGATCAAGCAAAACTGAATCTGGAAGAAGTTCTAAATTCAAGATCCATTTTTAGCATTGAGTATCAGGATTATTATTATTATCCCCGGTTTTACGGCAAAAGGAAGGTAGTTTTAGGATCAAGCATTGGTATTAATGAAAAAGATGAACCGGAGACCATATTGATCAATGTTTCCTATACCAATACCATATCTACAACTTGGAACTCAAGCATTTCCCATAAAGTGTTCTCTAAAGTTAACATTGAGGCTAACGTTCCTACTATAATCTCGACCACAAAGACCGAGATCTCGGCCGACAGAATTTCGAAACAATACAATTGGGGAGAAACCATAAAAACTGAAACTCAAAAAGTGGGTTCATACTCTACAATCATCCCAGCAAAATCCATCATAAAAGTTAGCCTGACTGCAACTGAGATTTCTGTTGATATTCCATTCAATTATTCTCAAGGGGACACCCTTATTGATGGAAATAAGGTTGTCGTTTCAAGCTTTGATGATGGTCTCTTCACTGCCACCAATTTCATCAACTTGGAGTATGAGACCATAGTTGAGCCAATTAATGAGTAATATAATAAGCTTAAGCTGCCATCCTTTTTAAGGTGCTTTATTTAAACAATGGCAAATAATAATTTGATATTAATAAGCCATTCTTGTATAAAGTGTGTGGGTGAATCATATATAAACCTAGTATTTTGTCATGTTGTTGTTCTTTTTCTTTTGTTTTGATCTCATTTCTCTGTATTTCCTTTTAATAATAATAAAGTGTTGTTTTCTTTTGTTTTGTTGTTATATGTTTTTTTTTTCTTTTGGTATTATATAAGATACGAGAAGGATGATAAAAATAATTCTAGAGCAAAGATAATAGGGGGGTTTGGCCCATAGATTTGGACAAGTGGTTAATCTTGTTTGTCTATTAATTTACAAACTCAGACGGTGAATTATCTTAATTTTCTTCTTCTTCTTCTTCTTCTTCTTTTTTTTTTTTTTTGTAATTTTAACTTATTTTATATATTAACTCAAACTTGCAAACTCATTAATTGTGTATAATCCAGACACTGGTATAACAATTCCACACTTAGAGAAATCTAATATTGCGTTTTTAGGCGTTGTTTTGATTTTGGGGAAGAACTTACTGGTCCAAATCATTTCAAAGGCTAATTTGAGCTGGTTTTCACTTTGTTTGTTCGGTTCTCACCTTAATTACTTTAAATTAATTTCCAGGTCCCGATAATCGTTAGAAGTATTTTTGGATTTATTTCGAGGCCAATTCGTAACTCAACTCGAAATTAAGGTAACTACTTAAATGTTTAAATTAGATTTGTTTAGCTTATCTATTTATTGTATAATTATTATATTATTTTTTAGAGATGATTTTATTTATTGTCAATAGTTTTATGTGATTGCTATGGCTTGGGAATATTGTTTGTGCTATACTTTGAACAAATATTAACGCAAGATTAAAGGAAGAGAAGACACAGAAAGTTATACTGGTTTAGCCAATGGCCTACATCCAGTTGCTGAAGAAGACCTCCTCAGCCATGCACTATAACCAGCAAATCTAGAGACAACCAACAAGAATCAAATGTTTACAATCTCAACAAGAAAACAGGAAAAACACTCAAGGTTTCCTTTGGAAACACTACATAGATTTCTCACTCAATAGCAAAAGAGAATACACAAGAATATCACATAAGAGAAAACGAAAAAGAAGAAGTTCTCTCTCTAGAACGCGCTCTCTCTCTCTCTCTCTCTAAAAACAGTTTCTTGCAAAAATTAGATGTAATCGAACCATCTTGAATCAATTAGTCTTATCATAAATTGAAAGGAGTTTAAGCTTCCACGTATCAAGCCAGCTGCTAAGTAACCAACCCAACAAACTTAACAGTTCAGGTTAAGCAAGAGATCTGAGCTCAGCAAGGTGTTGGGCTTCATCTGGGATGGACTGGGCCTAATCAAGAGTCAAGAAATAGGCCCAGAAAGCAAGCAGATTGTCAATCAGATCCAACAGTTTGTTATTTCATAGGAAGTTTAGTTAGAGCTCACTACAAGAAAATAGGGTATTGCCGGCGAAATTTTTCACTGGGGCTTTTCGCTGTAAAAACCCCGTCGAATTAGCCTTAGCCGGCGAAATTTGACTTTCACCAGGTATTTGCTATCCCTGTGAAATTAGAAATTAGAAATTTGCCAGGCATTGCAATAATGGGGCTGCCCCATTAATGTGGAAAAGCAGCGAATTTGGTTTCACAGGATAGCTCCCTTCGTGAAAACTATAAAAAAATATATATATTAAACAACTATGCTGGCAATTTCCGCGATAGCCACTGCTCGATTTTTTTTCATTTTCTTCCCAAAAAGTTTACATTCCTAATTTAGAACCTCTTTTCCTGTTCAATGTTTTACTAATCAATATGAAATATTTATAAAAAAGTTCAAAACATCCAAATAACATAATCAAATAGTTAATACACAAGTACGTTTCATCATCTAAAATACATAAACATAGAATACTAGTTTTAGTACAATCATCTAACTAGGCGGAGGAGTTTGCGTGAAGGTAGAAAATTGGTTCCTCATCTCACAGAACTCACGTCTAAACTCATCTAAAGCATTTGAAATCTCATTGTATTTCGTTCTAAGCTCTAAGTTTTCCGCCTCTAGCTTATCGACCCTCGGATCTTCTATGAAGCGTGATCGACCACGTGGATGAGAAGACACCGGCCTATATATGTGCAGGTCCCGCCCCTAACCCTTTAATATATCCTGAACGATAGCCTCGAACTCTCTCAATTATCTCGGCATCGGTTAGGCGCGGTTGGACAACTCCGTCCACCTCCACTTCAGAGAGCGATAAGCAAATCACACATCAAGCCCTGCACGTACGTATATAATTATGCTTGAACGAAAATTGAAAAACAAACACTTGTTAATATAAAAATTTTCAGTCTTGTGAAACTTACATACTCTTCATCCGCGCATTGTTGATCCATACACCGTCGGCATTTGTATGCGTGACTCGAAATAGATCAACTGATTGAACTCTTCTTCATGATCTTCATCTTGGCTTGCTATAATCAAAATATTACAAGTTATATTAGGTACAAATAAGTTTAGTAATATAAACTTCAACATATACGTACATGATCTGTCATGACTCGCACATGTGATCTCGAGCCTGTTTTGTGGTTGTATTTCATTTTCCCCCGATTCTCGGTATTAGCCTCAGCCATGGCCTACATTACAATGAAAGTAAGATTACTATATGTGTATTGTTTTATGTATGATACAACTTTAAATCATTATTCTAATGTGTTTACCTTGAACTTAGGCGTCTCCCACATATCACACAAGAAGATCCAATCATCCAAGTTCTCCACTCGTTTGTGTTGTTTTCCTCAGGCTACTTGAATGCCATCTTTCTCTTTGGTATTCTTATAGTAGGTATGCAACATCGAACGAAACTCGTTCAATGCGTCAGGCATTTTGTGATTGAGGTAAATTTGCACTGCCTCTCGAGTAGGGTCAAAAATGAAGTTATCCTACATCAATATATAATGTACACGAAAGAAATAAAATTAGTTTTATTTCACATTACCAATATCAATTATGAAATTCAATATACTTACCAAAAGGCGGTGGACTATATTGTCTCTCTGCGCTTGTGTCACATTCTTCCACTTCACGAGATGACGCATGGGAATGTACGTGCGACAAAGAACACCGACTTCATTGATGAACAATGTGGCATTAGCGCCAATGGGAACACATAATTTGTCGGGGATGTCCACAGGTAGTTTCCCTCCATTATCCCGAACCGCTTGGGCAAGTGCTAGACTTTTAGATGGCCCTCTTGTATTTGGTGTTTGTGAACCTATTACAAATGCACAAATTCATATATTATGCATGAAATTCAAATATAGTATGTATATAATATATAATGTTCATGCGTACTCACTCGAACGAATGAACCTGAAGCTTGCCGACTACCTCGACCTCATGGTTTAGATCGCATACTAACTTGTTGTAATGCCCTATTACGTGTCTTACATGGACCAAGAGGAGGCCTGCAGATGTACAACAAATTATACTCACAATATATACATGTAAACTCAATAAGATAACCTACTTACTAACCTAGTCACTAAAATCGGATTCTGGTGTAACTATGCTCCGCAACTTCTTCATCGTTAAAATCGGAATCTTCTTCATTAGCAATGTTGTCAATGAACTCATCTTCTCTAAAATCAATATTACCAATAGCTCGGTCCATGACTTCAACATTTATCAACTCAGGTGGTACGTCGTTTCTTGAACTACAATATCGTCTACACTATCAAGAACTTGTCTCAAGTGGTTCAATATTCGGATCATATTCTTCGCTTTCGTCATCACTATCCACCTCCTGGAACGTCCCAAACTTTTTTGGCTTTCAAAGGTTGAACAACTCGCCATTCCTCACCGTACTTAATGTCTTCCAGGTATAACACTTGTTCGGCTTGGTTGGCAAGAATGAAAGGTTCGTTCGTATACCACCGACGAGATATATTAATAGAAAGACAACCCAAGTCATTATGAACTCTATTGGATGATGTGTCAATCCATTCACAATTGAAAATAACAACTCCATTCCCCCCTACATATGTACATGCTAAAACCTCGCTTAGCAATCCATAAAATGATATAGCACAGGTGTCGTGTTCCCCCTGGACCCGAAACACCACAATCGCTAGTTATACGAGCACTTGACCGATCTAATGTGTGAAAGCACAATCCGTTCACACAACATCCACTATACGAACGGGCTCTATTATCCGGTCCTAGTGAAAGTGCAAACATATCCTCACTAATTTTTCCCACACTACGTAGTTCTCGGGCTTGTGTCATAATCATATGATTAGTATAAATTTATACAAATAGAGAATTTATAACCTAAAGACAACCTTACATGAGTTTTGAACCATTCTGCGAATTGTCTCTCTTGCCGTGTGTATATATTTATATTTGATCTTTCCGTTCGAAGAATGTCAAAATGTTTCCTATTATTGGAAGATAGTCAATTTCATAATAGTTTACATGTTCATTGATTTTTCGAAATAACATTGAAGGTTTTTAAACAAACGTACCGAATAAATGGTTCAACTTCATCGCAATTGTTTAAAATGTACCAATGAGCTTTGTTAATTTCATCTTGAGAAAGTTGTCTAAATACAGACCTCCCAAATGGACGAGCTTGGAGTCTAAAAACAGGAATATCCCGATTTGCCCGGATGTATGGTGATGACCTATCATCGTTTCTGTCAACTCTGTTATACCGTGTCTCAATGTTTTCCAAATATATTGAGCAAAAACTTATTGACTCATTTAGCACATATGCCTCAAAGAATAAATCCTTGACTCGAGATTTGTTCCTCACGTACTGTTTTAATGTTCTAAGACTTCGCTCTATTGGGTACATCCAGCTGTATGTAACAGGCCCAACTATTTTGGCTTCGTATGGAAAATGCACACACAAGTGAACCATGACATCAAAAAAAGCCGGAGGAAATATTCGTTCAAGTTTGCATAAGATAGTTACAATGTCTCTTTCCAACCTATCCAGTTCTTCCACCCGAATAACCTTTGAACACAAAGAACGGAAAAAGTTACTCAACTCAGTAATTACACGATCTATGTTCTTGTCCACGAAACACCGAATTGCTAGTGGTAAGAGACGTTGCAATAAAACATGTGAATCGTGACTCTTAAGTCCAGAGATTTTTCCATTTTCCACATTCACGCAACGAGATATATTTGATGCAAAACCATCAGGGAATCGAACACCTTTCAAAAATTTACATGCTTGAACTCTTTCTTTGGAAGACAATGTAAAAGATGCCAAAGGTTTTACAAGCTTACTACCGGCCTTGTATACATGCAGTTCTTTCCTTATTTTCATATCTTGTAAATCTAACCGTGCCTTTAAAGTATCTTTATTTTTCCCATCTATCGAAAATAATGTCCCTAGCAAGTTATCACAGACATTCTTTTCGATATGCATGATATCTAACTTGTGGCGTATAAGTAAGCTTGACCAGTATGGGAGAGTAAAAAATATACTCATCTTCTTCCAATTATGGTTGGTTTCAGGTTGTTTCCGTTTTTTTTCAATGTTGTTAGGATGCTTCCTTGCTCTAACAAACTGTAAATGACTAAGTTCAGATAATATCTCGGAACCTAGGTCTTCACCTGGAGGTTTATCTCGTAACTCGTGGAAACCATCATGTAACTTACTTCTACGCATTACATGATCTAATGGAAGATACCGCCGATGACCCATATAACAAATTTTACTTCGCAACCCTCGTGACGATGTATCATCTAGACATAAAGGACACGCCTTATATCCTTTAGTGCTCCATCCTGACAAATCACCGTATTCTGGAAAATCGTTAATCGTCCACAAAAGTGCAGCATGCATTTGAAAGTATTTGATTTCGAACTATCAAATGTTCTAATCCCCTCATTCCACAAATCATACAACTCCTCAATCAAAGGCTCCAAAAACACATCAATATCTTGCCCGGTGATTTTGGTCCCGGGAATAAGCAATGACATAAAAAAACTAGATTCTTTCATGCACTTCCAAGGTGGTAAATTATATGGAATTATCATAACAGGCCACATCTTGTAGGATGTACTCATGTTTCCAGGATGGATTAAAACCATCGATGCTAGAGCCAACCGTGCGTTTCTTGGATCGAGCGCAAACCATGGATATGTTCGGTCAAAATGTCTCCATCCTTCTGCATCTGATGGATGGCAAAGCACACCATCAGTTTACATTCTCTTATCTTTATGCCATCGCATATCAGAAGCCGTGTGTTTTGAAGCAAACATACGTTGCAACCTACGCTTTAGTGGGAAATGACGCAATACTTTATGAGGAACTTTCTTACCCTTCTCATTGAACACATCTTTATATCATGATTCTCCACACACCGGACAATGCTCACAATTAGCAAATTCTTTCCTATATAATATACAATCATACTTGCATGCGTGAATTTTTTCATAACCTAAACCCAATCCACTAAGCATCTTTTTACTAGAGTAATATGACCCCTGTCTGAGTCAAGTGGCAATGCCTCTTTCAAAAGTTTCAAAAGCATATCGAAAGACTTGTTGCTCAATTTGTTCAAAACTTTTATATGCATCAGTTTCACCAAAAAATTAAGCGCAGAAAACCTTGTACATCCAGGGTATAATTCCTTTCCAGCTTCACCTAATAAATGTGAGAAATCATCATTTGAGGATCCATCGTTCTCAACATTCTCATGTAACGGACCTCGTATCTCATGAATAGCTTCATACATTTCATTTACCCTCTCATCATTTGAATGCCCCCCTAAATTCTCATCGGTGTGTGACGACTTCGACATAGCTCGTGAACCCCCTAACATCGATTGCTCTCCATCCAATACCCACCGAGCGTAGGCTGGAGACATTCCATTAATATAGAGGTGTCTCTCTATACTATCAATTTCTCCAAATATCGTGTTCACACATTTCATACAAGGACAACGAACCCTCCCATTTTCATTGACAACGGTCCTTGCAACATCTAAGAAAGACTTAATCCCCTTAATGTATTCCGAACAAAATCTGTCTCTAAGTACTATCCAACTCCTATTCCATAACCCATGAAGTAAAAAGTTAGGTATACTACTTAATGTGGTGTAAGAAACTAAGGATAAACAACAATTAAATTATAACAGATTATATGTGTGGCTAACATTGTTGCAGGTTAGCCACACCCAAGGTTTATGCATGAACGAATGAAGAAATTATAACAAATTATATGTGTGGCTAACTTTGCTGCAGGTTAGCCACACCCAAGGTTTATGCATGAACAAATGAATAAAGTATAACAAATTCTATGTGTGGCTAACTTTGCTGCAGGTTAGCCACATCCAAAGTTTATGCATGAACATATGACTAGATTATACGAAATTATATGTGTGGCTAACTTTGCTGCAGGTTAGCCACATCCAATATTTGAACAATGCTAAAATATATATATATATATAATAACAATCATGATTTAATAGACTATGCTAGTTAGGAAAGATGAGTACTAGAAAATGTACCTATCATTGCTTGCCATATTTCTTCTTTTCCACAATATAATCCTAAAAATACAACATTCACAATGTAATTAGTTTACATCTTCAAATTTGTTATAAAAATGTACATCTTCAAATTTGTTATAAAAATTTATATGTTTACATCAACAAATTTTGAAAATAAAAATAATAATTAGTAATTTTAGTACTATTCTATTATACACAATCTTTTTAACTTACAAAATGAAGTAAAAAAAAAAAATACCACACATATCATCATCAATCAAAATTTCCATTTCTTTTGAAAAGAAGAATTATCAAACTAAATTAACTAAACAAAATAAGCTTAAATTTCATAGAAATAGAACTCAAATTACATTCCCCTTCAAATGTTCAAATTGGAATATCAAATTACAAAAACAACAAACTTAAAACTTAAAACTAACAACTCATCAATAACACTTGATTTGTAACCAAATATGAACATGAATTAGAGAAACATTTATAACAAAAACAAAAAAACAAAATCGTTTGAAAACCCTAACATTCAATCTATGGATTTAGGTTATAAAAATCTTCAATTAGTATGAAACAATGGTTTAGATCAATGAAATAGCAAGAGAAATGAAGAAATCTTACCTCTTCAAGCCGGATTCGTGAAGAAATCGAAGGAAAAATGGAGGAGGAGAGGGTGTGTTTGAGAGAAAAAGAGAGGAAAGAAAGCAAGAAAGGGGATAATGCCCCTTTCGCCGCCTACTACCTGGGATTTAATCCCAGGCCCTATCCTGTGAAATTTTTTTCGCCGATAGTTTATTAGAGGGACGCACGCGTCCTGCAATATAAGTCACAAAGGCGCGAATATCGCCGGCCTTGTGACTTCAATTTTAAAAAAAAAATGTTTACGGCAAAAGGCGAATTCGACTCGGCCTTGCCTCATTTTAATTTAAAAAATAATAATAATAATAAGTGACAAGGCCGACGAAATTCGCCGACCTTGCCTCATTTTAATTTAAAAAATAATAATAATAATAAGTGACAAGGCCAGCGAACTACGCCGACCTTGCCTCATTTTAATTTAAAAAAATATAATAATAATAAGTGGCAAGGCCGGCGAATTTCACCGACCTTGCCTCATTTTAATTTAAAAAAATATAATAATAATAAGTGACAAGGCCGGCGAACGTCGCCGGCCTTGCCTCATTTAAATTTAAAATAATAATAATAATAATAAGTGACAAGGCCGGCGAATTTCGCCGGCCTTGTTAATTTAAATTTAAAAATTTATTAAATGGTTAACAATGCCGGCGAAATATTACATTTCGCCGGCATTGTTGGAAGCAAAGCCGGCGAAATATGAAATTTCGCCGGCCTTGGTAATAATCGTCGGCGAAATTTTGATTTCGCCGGCTTTACCTTATAATGCCGGCGAAATTGAATTTCGCCGGCAATTCCCTACTTTCTTGTAGTGGCTATTTGATGTAGTAAGTTAGGTTGACCACAATAGTTGATAAGTTTTAGATTTATAAAGCTGCATATTATGGCATGTATATCATGGTTCACCTTAATACCTATTTCCAGCTGCATAGTATAGCCCATATCATTTGTGGTAGCTTATTCCTCTAGATGTAAAAGGCTGGGCAAGGAGACTCATATCATTCCAAGAGAAACCAATCCCTGATTTTTGGCATCCCCGTAAATCAAACATCTTGACTATGCTTGAATGACATTGAGGCAGAAACTTCTATCCATACTCATGGCCACCAACTGCGAACTTGAAGTCATCTTTATAATCCAACAAAAACCAACATTTTCAGAATTCCTTCTCAATGTTTAATTCCACTCCGGTTAACGTTCGTGAGTTTTTTATAAATCACTTTAATTCAATTATTTAGATATTGAAAGTTTTCTTTTCTCCTTTACATATATTGCCGATTTTTACATAGTATTTTAAGAAGATTTTTTTTTTCTTCTTCTTCTTAATTTTTCTTCTAGTTTGATTCCACAATAGAGTTTCGTTAACGTTCGTGGATATAGTCTAGAAGATCCAACGTTAAGGGTTGATTTTGTAAAGAAACATTCAACAAATTCTCCATTATTTGTACAATATAAGTAAACAATTGAAAACCTTAAGTTTTTAGTTTAAGGTTTTATCACAATTGCATAATATTAATACATCGTGAAGTAAATGTTAATTCGTTTACTAAATAAAATTTCGCTAATTTGGTAAAATAGTACCTTCATACCCTCTTTGTCGTTCATAAACTACTCAGGCAGTCTCGGTGCTACATATACTTGTCTACCAATCGAGTCTTTCACTCTCACATAAAGCATAGGGTATTGAATATTCTTGATATCATGGGTTCTATCTCAAAATCATTTGACAATGAGATGAGTAGCCCATGTAGTTTTTTTTAAAACATTTTTTCATTAATTCTTGTTATAAAAGTACAACAATATTTATAGATAAAATTATAAGAGGACTAACTACTCTCTCAACAGCTCAACTAACTCTTCTAACAATATAATAACAGAATAATTACACCTCTTTAAAACAATTAATCCTTGTTGGGATGATACTTTTCTTATCACTATATTATGTTTATACGATATGTGTACTTATTTAAATTTCTACCCAACACTGATATTTTCTAAACATTCTTGTTTGAATAGTGATGGTATAATAAATTGTGACTACTTACTTTGTTCTGCACCTAAGGATTCCATCCACATGGAGTCAGGGGCATGATTCTTTTGGGCATAGGCTCACATGACTTTACTTTTAGTTTCACCCAAAATACCTTATACTAATGAAGATGTGTTCTTCCCCTTATACACCTATGATCATTCTCTTCCCAAATCGATATGAGACTTTGTTTGCTTCCAACATTTTCTCATATTGATTAAAAGGATTAGTAAACCAAATTCATCAATATATTAAAAGCTAATACTCTTTTGAATCATTCAGTTAAGAAAGTACTCCACTATAAGAATTATTCAATTTTCTTAATTATTATTTTCTTTTTGAGAGAAAAAGCAGAGGAGACATAATAATGTATATATATATCAGGCAGAGGAAGGATTTACTATCAAATCTCCCATGTCTGCCTTTCCATTTCTCCTTGCTGTCTAAAATAATTCATATTTTCCATAAACCCTTCAAACCCCATTTCTTCTTCTCCTTTCTTCTGCTCCTGAAAATTTCTTGGTATCTTTGGTCCTTCATTCCCCAATAAATCCAATGTCATGGTATCCCCACTACTCATTTTGCTTTCCATCTTCTTCCTCGCTACGTCCAGCGGAGGCGGATCGAATATCCCATTAAGCATCGGAATGTCGTTGATCATTTCCAACCCGACAAGCCCGGGATTCGAAGGATAGGTGGTGGGGAAGTTTTGAGGGATAATCAAGTCACCAAATGAAGAAGGAGCCATTGTTGTTGTAACAAAACCCTTATGAATCATGGGTGAGTTCAGACAAGTACTATGGCTGACAGAAGCTCCCATTTGAGCTGCTTTTTGAAGCAAAGCTGTGGCAGACATGAGACTTGATGAGCAAGAAAATGGGTGGACATTGTTGTTGTTGTTGATGCTAAGGTTTGAAGGTTGTGGAGGAATTGGCATGAGATCATGGGGTAGAATTAATGGGGTTTTGGGAATGGGATGATCTGAAAATTTTAGCAATGGGTTTTGATTGATTAATGGGAATTGGGTTTGTAAGTTGGAAGAATTTGACAAAACTCCTTGATGTTGTTTGTTGCTCTCTTCTATTAAGGCATCACAAAAGGCTCTATGTGTAATGAAGCTGTCTCTCCTACAAAAACAAGGAACTCGACAGTAAGAGAGTTGTGCATTTTTTATGATTTAAATTGGAAATTATATATTTAGCTACTAACGAATCAGGAGAAGCTCCTCCCGACTATCTTTTGTATCCTATTTTTATTGGATGTAAAACAACCAATGAGATCCATATAATTTTTAATTGGTAGTACTATTGTAAAAATATTTATAAAAATAGAATATTTTTTACGTGTTAATTCAGTGATTTAACTAATATCAATCATAATAAATTTTTTATTAACAAGATAAACAATTAAACATATTATATTTATAAATACTTTATAAGCAAAACCTCAAGGGGCATTTGTAAATCTAGTAATTTTTTTAGTAATATTTGTAAAAATAAAAGCTAAAAAAAAATATTTACAAATATAGAAAATTTTGATCGGGTTTATCAGTGATAAACATTGAGTTACATTTTTTACACTATGTTTATCACTGATAAACACATAAATTAGTGTTTATCATTGATAAACATGATAAAAATTACTATATTTATCAATACTTTTTGAGTTGATATTTTTACAAATATTGCATAAAAAATTATCACCTAATGAAATTTCCCAAACCTCAATTATAGTTCATCTTGATCATGTGATTAAAATCAACATCATTATTTATATATATAGTTGGCTATGTTTTGGATATGACTGGGAATAAAGTAATCTAAATAATTATGGACAACGTAAAATCAGTCTAAGAATTAAAGCAAAACCACCCATTTGTCAATCTTGGAGTACTTAATATTAAAATAATCATATGATTAACACTTGAGCCAACCTCATTAGGTCCAATCCGTGATTAACACCGAAGATTGTCTAATTAAGATTCCATAACCATTCATGCATGTGGGAGTTATATAGTCATTGTCACATTAAAAAATGTTCATTGCAATTAAGTCTATATAATTACTAGAATTTGTATATTATTCTTCTATGTTGATTCATAACCATAAGTAAAAATCATTTCTTGACTAAAAAATAGAACATAATCTACCTAAAATCTACACTATCAAAATAGAAATGACGATAGAGAATTTTTTTTTTTTAAGAAAGACGGTATAGAGATTTAATTATCGTTCTTTGTATGTATCATGTTTGATGAATCACTAAAAAAATAACCACAAAGGATAGATAGATATGACTAAATACATAAGTTACAAACTCATACTCACTAGTGAGCACCCAACAAAAAAAATTTCAAGGTCAAATTATATAGGCTTGATTTTGATACATCACAATGTGTATCAATTAATGCCCCTCTATTTTTGAAATTTTTTCTTTTTTTTTTAATAAAGTGTTGGGTTAGGGATTGAACTATTCTATTAAAGGTGGAACTACATGCCTTACCAATAGACTATGTCCTCCTTCGCTGAAATTCTATTTAAATCCCCTATATATAGTGAAATCTCATCTATAATCCATGTTATTAAATAATTGTATTAATTTTGATGCAAACATGATGATTTTAAAATTTAATAAATCCAAACAACTTTATGAGTGGTTAAAATGATAATATCTAGAAAAAGTAAACCTAGTGCATTAAATTTCTATTAAAATCAATACGATTTATTAATGACAAACACTATTAATTGATGATATTTAATTGAAAACATAAACTAAATTAATTGTATATATTGAAAATAGCACTTTTTTTAATTGTAAAGTTTAAAAATAACAAATTTTTTTTTAAAAACAACACTTGTTTTTATGATTCATTAGGTAATAAAAAGATTTTATTATATAATAAATTTATCAATATCGTAAAAACTTACAAAATTTAAAAAATTATTGAGTTTTATTTCAAAATATCACAATAAAAAAAGAAAAATGTGATTAATCATTTTTCAATTCAAAATAAAAAATATTAATGAAAACGAATCTATTAATTTAATTATAACAATTCATTAATTTAATGACAGCTATTTTTAAAAATAAAAAATAAATCAAACGTTTGCTATTTTTTTTAAAATTAAAGGATGTAATTTCTTATTTATTAATGATAAAGATTAATAATTGATCATATTTAATTAAAAAAACATAAAATAAAATATATATTTTTAAAGTATGTTATAGATCTCACACTTGAAAAAATAAATGGACCTAACAATATTTATAAAATTTGAAGGTATCACTCCTATTATTATTAATCGGTTTTTCTAGGTGGAAACCCATAATTATTAAGATGGTATGAGAGTCCCAACAAACTCAAACCAGTATCTAGTCTAAAAATGAAATCCAATCTAAGATTGATGAGTCCAAAATAATCACTATCTTAAGAGGACGTATTAAGGATCGACATCAGAAAGGACCTACTTATTACCAATTAGTTTTGAAATGAAATCATATAATAATTTTAATACAGTCTAAGATCAAATTAACACTAATATATAATAAAATACAAATAAATCAAATCTACCAAATTTTTATCGTGTGTATGTGTGAAGTTGAATGGCAAAAACAATAACATTATTAATATATAAGTAATTAAAAATATGAACCTGGAAAAGACAGTGCCACAGTCACATTTGTATTCCTTGGAGCCACAAGTTTTGGAATGAGCTTTCAAATCAGATTGGACAGCATATTTTTTGGAGCATTTTTCACATTTCCATTTCTTCTCACCATGTTTTCTACTAAAATGTTTTTTAATTCCAGTTAGGTCCCCAAGAGCCCTAGCTGGGCAATGATGAACACAAGAAGGCTCTGGACAAATGTAAACTCGTCTTTTCAACTCACTACCATTGATTCTTTGCTTCAATTTCCATGGCAAATTATGACCTCTCCTATGAAGTTGTAGATTTTGATCTCTTTGAAAACCTTTGTTGCATATTTCACACACAAAACGATTTCTTGCCATTAGGGTTTCCGGAGATAAAGCTATTACGTCTGCGTTTGGATCTGCGCGTGTACGAGATTTTAGATATGCATTTCTATTTATAACATTATTTTTAGTGTTTTCACGTAAATAACAGATTTATTATTTAATAAATTAATTGAAATCAACTTGCAAGAACATAAGAGTTTTTAATTCCTATAAAATTATTTAGATGGCAATTATCTACACTAAAACAAAACTTAAAAGAGTTAAATATTAAAATAAATTATATATTTATTTCCAATAATTTATTGAAATTGAAGTAATATGTTATTTTGATAAATTTTTAAGAATTGTGTTATAAAAATAATTATATATATATTTTTTAATCTATCAGGATATTACCTATAAAAAAATAATAAATAAAATATAAAGTTATTTCTATATTATCATAAAGGGAATCTTTTAGGAAATTTTGGTTCACATGCATTAGTTTGATGTTGATTTGTGAGAATGACTTTTCGATGGCAGATATCAAGGAGGCCACCAAAGCCTTTTTTATTTTTATTGTTTTTAGTTTGACCATTTAATTGGGCAATTGATCCATTTTTGTCAATAATATCATTATCTAGGCAGTAGTGTGATATTAGGATAATTTATAGAAATAACTCTTCAAGAAAATGGCAAAAATATTGTGTAAATCAATTATTAATACATATAAATCATTGTAAATATCTCATTTAAAATGAGTAATGACGAAGTATTCTTAATCATAAAGACTAAAAAATGAAAATTGGATGCTTTAAAACTTCGTATTAACTAGAACTTTTATAACATTACATATGGAATGGAGATATTTGATTTCTTCATAGAAACTATACTATTAATTCTTGATATTAAATGATATAATTAGTTTTTTAGGAGCCACTTCTAATAATTCATATATACATCTAGTAAATGGAAATAAAGGTTTTAATTAAAAAAATTTATATAAATATTATCCTTTTGAAAACTTTCAAAGATATTCGAATTTCATGAAATATTTGATCCAAAATTTAAAGACTCATAATTTAGAATAGTGGAAAATAATGATGATTGAATAAATTATATAATTATTTGGACTTCGATTTTTTCTAGAGCAAATACTTTCAATGATGTTGTGTACTTTGATATATTTAAAAGTAATTCTTTAATTTTCTGATTTAATTAATCCTTTACGGTTTTCAACTAAATGACAAACTTCTTTGAAAAATAAATAAATCATGTTTTGTCACTCTACACATTCTAGTGGTATTTATATTTAACAATTCTTTGATTTATAAAAAAAAAAAAAAAAAAAAAAAAAAATTTAAAAAATGCATATATAAATAACAATATTTTGACATAGTATTCATCTAATCACTAGTAACAAAAATTGTATTCCCTCACTGATATTGTCTTTTATTTTGCATTCCTACCTTTAAAAAAATTTATAAAAATATTTTAAATCACCAGTCCCTCTAATCACATGTGGATTTCGATATTAAACACAGATCTAATCATATGAACTATTATTAATAAGGATGAATTGCAAATAAGACTTGGTCAAATACCAAACACACCTTCCATGATTAAAAATGACTATTTACACCATGTAATTTAAAATTATAAAATTACACTCATCCCCTTAACAACTTTAAATAGTTAATAGTTTGACCCACTTTTTTATCTTTAAAAGAAAATATATTCTCTCTGCCTTTCCATTGGGTTCATGAAAACCAGGGGAAAATGAGAGAGAGGGTAACAATAAAGATTAAAAAATATTAAAAGAGTGGGACCGACCATTTACTATTTAACGATATTAGAGAGGTGTAATTTTATAATTTTGAAAACATGAAAATACGTATAAATACTCATTCATTGATAACAAGACGTGTGTTTACATTTGACCGAAAATTCAGATGAGTCTTATTTATAATTTACCTTTATAATAAATGTTTAGGAAATAATAAAGTAAGAGTTAATAGGCTAGCAGATTTTGATGCAATATGTGTGTAAATATATTAAAACTAATGAAATTATTATATTAAAACTACATATAAATATGTAATTGAGATTTTTTTTTTCTATAAATGAAATATATTAGGGAAATTTAATAGGCTAGTAGATTTTGATGCAATTTGTGTAAATATAGTAATTTTTACTGCATTAATGAGTGATTAGTATTGATTGTATGAATTGATTCAGTGTTTCACTTATTATAAAAATATGTAATTCAATGTTAATCATGCTCGGATTAAATTTTGCTATGTTTATAAATATTTTTAATATGATATTCATTCACGAAATAATGTTGTTTATTAAAGAACTAAAAAGTTTCTTTTTCTCAAAAACTTTTTAAGTTTAGTTTATATATTATAAATTAGTGCAATATACTTTGTTTTTATGAGATATTATATAAAGAAGATTTTCAAGAATGTCATTTTATGAATTGGTATTTTAAAAATAGCAAATTTTTTTAAAAAAAATTCCAAGAATAATATTTTCCCCCTTCCTAGTGTGAAATCCAATCCACTCATACCTTTAGGAAAATATCATTTTAAATTTGTTTTAAAACTTTTTGTAATTTTTAAAAATTTGAATTGATAAAACGTCATGTAGTGAAATTTCTGTTATATAAATTTGAGGATGAGAGACTTGAATCTTTCAAATGAGAGAGAAAACTAATGTCTAACCAATTAAGTCACGCTCCAATTAATTCCTATATTATTATATGAATGCAAATCTAATAAAAATTTCTATAATATTTATAAATTAAATTATAAATATAATAAATTTTGAGTGAGTCAATCAATGATTAACGTTAAATTATCTAGTTTTAAAGTAAGTTAATCATTAATTCACTGCGTATGAATCAGTGATTAACCTAAATCAATGTTTATCACCAATTAATTAACTCACTAAAAAATTATTATATTTACAAATAGTTTTAAGTAATGATATATTTATAAAAACTACATAAAATTTTGTTACTTATTAAAATTTCTCTATTTTTATTGGTATAACTTCTTTAATATTCAATACAATTTTTATGCATCTCAAAATTTAAAACTATATAGTATTGATCAATATTGAATATCATCATTACCGTACCAATGTATAATTTTGTACTATCATTTGAAGAGATTAGATTGCTAGAAGATATTTGAGTAATTATACCAAAAAAATATATATATTGATTTTTAAAAAAATAAGCTAAAAAGTAAGATAACAAGGAAAGTCCAAACAGTACATAATAGCAATGATTGCAATCTCCCTCCAATAATTGAACTCCTTCAACCATTCAGAAAAATTATAGCTTTTTTCTCTTTTACATTTAAAAATTAAACAGTCACAAATCAAAATTATTTCTCTGAATCTCCCATCCCAAAATCTTTAATTCTAACTTTATGTCTCCAAAATTTAAAGAAAATGAAGTACAATTTTGTAAAGTTGTTTGAATTTCATACCCCCAAAAAGCTGAAATTATTCATAATTACTGTTCATTAATTCATCTTATGATATATATCAATCAAATTAAAATAAAAACCTCTAAAAAATTACATTAAAAAAAAAAACACACACACACAAAATTCAAGAGATACTTTTGCAAATATATAACTTAATTACCTGGTGTTCCTGGTAAGTTCCTCTTCTTCTTGAGAGTTGAAGATGGTGATTTTGAGCTTCCATGAAAGAACTGATTTTCAATTTTCTGAATTTCAATAATTGTGTTATCAGAAGAGATCAAGCTTCCACCATCAGTACTCTCTGAGATATTTGACATTGAAAAATAAAAATGAAAAAAAATAACCCAAGAAAAAATATTTAAGAATTCCTTTTTTGAAAGGAAAAAAAAAGATGCGAAAAAACCAAGAAATAATTGATTAATTTTTCTTTGCTAGCTAGGGTTTAGAGGAAGACAAAAGCCATGAATTTCTTCTTTATTTCTGGTGGAGAGAAAGGCTCATGTTGGTACCAGAAGAACACAAGAGAGAAAGAAAAGGGTCTTCTTTTGGCCTGCCATTGTAGAATATATAATAAGTTTTCCCAAAACTTTGATTTTACCCCTATTTTATTAGGTATTCTAGGATATGCCCTCCTTTTTTAATATTATGTTTGAGATATTGATGTTTTAATATAAAATTTAACTAAGAAATTAATAATATTGATTTCTTAATTATGGCGACATCGGATGATGTGACGTCTTTTTTTAATCAAATCAGTTACCATCAGTGATGACTTAAATGATCGATAAAATTTAGTTGGTTTAAAGTTTTAATCTCTTAAACATAATTTTTTTTAAAGACGTATCAAATGAGAAGAGAGGAGAGGGGAGACTCTAATATTCAACTTTATAAAATAGAGTATTGATATCTAATGAGTTGAATTATGTTCAGATTGATAATAAACGGGTTATTTATAATCATTATAATAGATGGTAATTTTCAGGTGCTATATATGATTAAAATTTTAGTAACTTAAATAATTTGATGGAAAATTATGGTTAATCTTTCTATATCAGATATATAATATAAATTGGAGGGTAGAATGGGCATAGGCATAGTATGTCCCACAATTTAATTTATATTTCATGGTGCCCAGCGGGAAGGGGAAACAAGTTCGAGACTTTGTCTGTTTCTGGTTAGTATTAAACAAAAAGAGAATCAAGATTCCCAAAATGCCACTATATTGTAAAGTGATGCATAGTACAAAAAAAATTTATACCGTAGACGGATCCAGGATTTAAGTTCAGAGGGGGCACATAATCGAGTTGCAATTTATAAAAGTCGTCAAATCGATAGACACTAAATCGAAACCGACTAAAACTTATAGAAATCAATACCTTAAACCATCTATTTGTTCAAAACCTATTCGACACGTAGGCGGTTCATTTTCAATTTGCCCTTTTGTTTTCTTTTTAATTGGTTCAGTGTCGATTTTTTTTAAAACTATCATAAACCAAACTTAAAACACCCCTAACACGCAATACATGCAAATATATAATATTAATAACGACAAAAATAAAATCTATATATTCACCATTGGTATTTAATTTGGTGAAAATTAAGTCAAGTAATTTTAAAATATTTAGTTTTTTATGTTAAAAAATCACTTCATATTAATAATTATATATAGATAATAAGATAGATAGATTTAAATGTAATTTATATTTTGATTTTGATTTTGTAAATTTTGAAAATAGATTTGATAAATATATTGAACTATTTTATTTACATTAAATTAGAACATAAAAAATTCAATATTTTAAAGAGGAAAAAAAAAAAAAAATATATATATATATATATAATAAATAGATAAAGAATGGCATAACTTTCAACATTTAAATATTAAAATAAAAAAAGAACTTTAAGCATTTGAAAGATAATTTCAAAAATGAAATCGTTGGGAATCGAACCTGGGCTGGTGCGTATGTGGAGGGTCAATAACCAGCCAATGAACCAATGTACATATTTCGGCAATTCTATTACTTATTATTTTATTTGATTAGCAATGAGGGGCACAATTTTTGTAAATTTAAATATATATATATATTTTTTAATTTATCTACAAATCGAGGGGGGGCACGTGCCCCCCTGGTCCTACTGTAGATCCGTCCCTGACCGTAAGTGTCCGGGGTTAGCTTTCGCGCACGTTGACTAATCTCATGAGACAACTACACGATCCCCTAATATTTAGGGGGTGTTTGGGAAACGAAAGTCTGGGTTTGTGATGCGTGGGGAAAGAAAGTGTGGGTTTGTGATGCTTGAGTTTCTGAAGAATGTGTTTAGATTGTATGAGAATGAAAATGAATAGTATATATAATGTTAGTGTGTTGGAATGAAATTCTCAAATCCAGTAGTAATTTTGAGAATGTTATGTCAATGCCAAGTAAAAAGAAGAGTGAATCAAACATGTGAATGGTTTCACAAACTCATTCCCACACTCATTTTCCGTTCCCCCAACCCTCAAATAAAACACCCCTTAATATTCAGTAAACTCATAGGATAATATCATAGGTAGGTGGTCAACATGGTTTGAATCTATAATCTCAAGATTGAAAATGTACCTCTTAACCAGATTGGTTTAGTGCCAGTTAAGAAACTAAAATTCCACCAGCATTGAAGAAAATCCCATTTGATTACAATTTTTTTTCAAAGTGTATTATTAAAATTTAAGGGTATAATTTCAATCTAACAAATAGATTGGATCATTTTGATTGAAGATAGAACTAATTGAACTACATTTTTCAAAAAAAGGACTAAATAAACAATGAAACATAGAAAAAATTGTTTAATTTTGGTTAGTTTATCTGTTTTAATTTTTTATTATTTTCTTAAATGCTGTCAATTTATTTAGGAAAATCTAGCAATTTAGGGCCGTTTGGTATCCTTCCCAATTTCTGTTTCTTGTTTCTATTTTTTAATTTTTAAGAAATGAGGTTGTTTCGTAACTCTTCTTGTTTCTCTTTTTTTAGAAACACTTCTTAAAATTATGTAGAAATTTTAGAAACAACAAAGTCTAGTTTCTTATTTCTCTTTATTGTTTCCAAAATTTTCAACACATTGATAAATTATTATGTTGTCCCATTTTGACTTATAAAATATAGTATAAATATCCAAAAATTATAGTGATATATTATTTTTAAATATGTCATTTAAAATTGTAATATTTTCAAAATATTTTTATTTTTTTTAAATAAGAAACATAAACAAGAAATAGTTACCAAACACATTTCAGTTTATTTCTTCTTCTAGAAACAAGAAATAGGAAACAATTACCAAACATGTTTCTATTTCTCTTTTTAAAAAAACAGGAACAAGAAACAGGAAATACAAATAAGGAACAAGAAATGGAAACAAGGAAGGTTACAAAACGGGCCCTAAATTATGTAAATAAATAATTATCGTGTGAAGTGATTATTATTTATTATATTTAATCATTGATTAACTTAGTTTTACAAAATATTATATTGATATTAGTTTATAGAAAGAAATTGTCTCAAATAGCATATTTATGCATACTAATTATTGAAATATCCGATTTTTTTTTTAAAATTGCTCGAACAACAGTTCAATTAAATATTGAACTTTTTTATTACTTTCAATGAATTTGTTGGTTTTTTTACATTTTTTAATTAATTGACTATGTTATTTTTCATTGTTATTTTCAATGAATTTATTGGTTTTTTTTTTACCTTTTTTTTAGTTCAATAGCTAATTGAACTGCTATTTAGGTAATTTTTAAAAATCTTACATTTTAGTAATTAAATACAAAATTTGCTACTCCAATAATTGCCTCGTTTTTAAAAATATGGGAAATTTCACTAGATAGCAGATTTGATGCAATATTTGTAAATATATCTTTGCTTAAAACTATGGGAAATTTGTCTCAATAACCTCCAAATTTCTCTTCTAAGGTTGCATGACCCTCCCCTCACTCTTTAATTTTTTTGACCTCATGACCCTTACCCTAAAACTCTCATGTCTTCCCTTACTTTATTTTCCCTCCAACTAAACTCTAATTCTCATCTTTCTCATCTTTCACCTATCTTATCTCTCTCAAAAACTATACTTCAAAACAAGTTATATTATTTAATTTATTATATTATTTGTTTTCTTTAATCTCGACACCCTCTATCTCTCTACAAACTTTTCAATAAGGGGATTCACGTCTACAAACTTTTCAATTCATCTATATTTAAGTGCTTTGTTCACCTAAAAAATGCTGGAATTTTGGAATGAGATTGTTGAGAATCCCACATCGGAAAGATGTAGGGAACTCATGACATTTATAAACTCTAAGGGCCACTCCTGTCATTACCAATTAGTTTTGAGATGGATGCCCACATTATTAATATGGTATCAAAGCCCAACAAGCCCAAACGGGCATTCGATCCAAACCCAAGAATGGTGAGCCCAAAAGAGGCACCATCTTGAGGGGGCATGTTGAGAATCCCACATCGAAAAGATGTAGGAAACTCATGACATTTATAAACTCTATAGGCCACTCCTCTCATTACCAATTGGCTTTGAGATGGATGCCCACATAATTAATAGAGATGAGCTTGCAAGATGGATCGAGATGAGAATTTTGACCAATATTAGCTTTCCAGATGAACCCGAAATGGGAGTTTTGGATCGAGATTAGCTTTCGAGATGGGTTTTTTGGATCAAACGAAAATTTTGAGGTGCTTGTGAGTTCTGAGAATTTTCAGAGAAAGAAAAATTCTTCTTGACTTGATTAGTCA
This sequence comes from Gynostemma pentaphyllum, assembly GCA_028015215.1. Taxonomy (NCBI): domain Eukaryota; kingdom Viridiplantae; phylum Streptophyta; class Magnoliopsida; order Cucurbitales; family Cucurbitaceae; genus Gynostemma; species Gynostemma pentaphyllum. The sequence goes on along the minus strand of CM051351.1, from coordinate 57,674,335 downwards.
GTTGCACATTGGCTAGATTGATATTCAATGATTCAACTTCCTTTGCTCGTTTTTCAATGCGAGTTTCATGTGCAAGAAGCAATGACTCAATTCCTTCAACAAGATATTCATCCTTCCGAGAATTCACAGAAATAACAAAAGAATCAAACTTACTGGTAAGGCCATTGAAAATGGCATCCACATGCTCAAAATCGGATAGTGAATGTCCTACAGATATTAATTGATCAACTGCATGCTTGACTCTGAGAAGATACTCATCTACAGAAAGATTACCTTTCTTCGTTTCTTTCAGTACATCTTTGAATTGAGAGATCTTTGCCTTCGTTTGAGAGGCAAAATATGTTAGTAAAGTATACCAAATTTGTGCAGCAGTCTTACATCCCACCATTTTAGTAAGGATTGAAGGAGCCATCGAAGAAAGAAGCCATGAGACAATTAGATTGTCTTGTGCATCCTAATCAAGAAATTCTTGGGTGAAATTTCCTTGTTGTTCATCAGACAAGGAGGAGAATTTCTTAGGTATAAAGTTAGAAGATCCCTCGAAGACAAATTTTTGAAGACGATGACCCTTAATTGCAGCTTCGACTTGTTGATGCCATAGAAGAAAATTTCCATGGTCAAGTTTAACAGAAATCACATGTTTGAAACTTACTTCTTTATTTGTCTGAATCGCTCCTGGAATTGCAGTCTCTGATGGAGATGAAATTTCTGGAACTCCAGGTGTTGTCATTGAAAAGAAACACAGATCAAAAAGAAAGAAGAAGCTGCCAGACGAAAAGAAAGAGAACAAACAAAAGTAAAGTAAGAGAGAGAAAAGTCTCCTCTGACACTTCACGTAAAAAAAATTGAATAAAGAAAGAAGAGAGAAAAAAAATCTCAATCTCTTAACCGCTCTAATACCATAATAATGCCCAAGAAGATGTGTTTGTATTAATGAATCTCAAGGTATTTATACAAGATGAGAAAGCCCAATAACAGATTAAAAGGGGCTAAATAACAAACTAATAAATCTTAACAAGTATAACAGAATGCTAACAAACATATCAAAGATTGATAAGAAAGAGATTCTCTAATAAGGATGAACATTCGAGATGAACTTAGATGAGATTTTTGGATCGAGAAAAGCTTAGGAGGTGGATCGAGATGGAATTTTTGCACTGAAACGAGGTTGCGAGATGGACCAGGATGTGTTTTCTGGACCGTGACGAGCTTCCGAGATGGATCGAGATGGGAATATTGAACCGAGATGAGCTTCCGAGATGAACCGAGATGGGATTTTGACCAAGATGAGCTTCTTAGATGGTTCGTGATGGGAAGTTTAGACCGAGACGGATTTTTTGGATTTTTTAACGATTTTTTTATGTTCTAGATCTAGTTATATGTATTTATTTGAATTTATATTGGATATATTTGAACAATTTTTTAGATTTCAAGGATTTGAATGAGAGATGAGGCGAATGAAATGTGAGAGTTTAGTTGAAATGAAAATGAAGTAAAGGTATTTCTGTATTTTCAAAAAGATGAAGTTGGTGAGGGGAGATTCACACAACATTAAAAGAGGAATTTACATATAATTGGGACAAATTTCCCTAAAACTATTAGTAAATATAGCAATTTTCACTACAGTTATCAATGATTAATATTGATTAATGTGTTAATCAACGATTAATTTATTGTAAAAATATGTAATTCAATGTTGATAACCGATTAAACTCGCTCAAACTTTTCTATATTTATAAATATTTTTAAGAGTTAATATTTTTATAAATATTTACTAGTTTTGCCATCATCCCTTAAAATATTATATTTATGGTTAGGTTTAAATATTATACAACCCCAAAAATTTCCCCAAATTAAATCATCAAAGCAACTCAATTGTACCAAAATAAATACTATGTGTGAAAACTAGAGTGAAAGAGTTTTTTTTTTTTACACTATCTTTTGTTAAAAATAATCAATTTTCCCAAAATATATCATTTCAATTCGAAAAAGGGACCGACATGAATTTGAAAATTCTACCTTTCACATGAGGTTAGGTCGTGTTGGATAATTATAAAAATAAAAATAAATAAATAAATAAAAACGAGTACTCAATATCACTGAAGACTGTTTTCCCTCAAATCCATAATATGGAGATAAAATAACAGATGCATATGCTGTGAAAATTCATCAGTTAAAGTTATTAAAAATCCGATGGGAGAATGAGAAAACAATTATACTGGTTTAGTTTATGAATGAGTCTAAATCCTTTTTTTTTTTGGATTAATTAACTAATACATTATTAGATAAGTTTTTAGTTTACAAAGATTAAACAAAAATAAATAAATCCATGTACGTAGGGAACTTCTCCCTCAAAACCATATTACTACCAAATATAAGGATGTAAACGGGGTGGCCGCCCTATTTAATGTATTTTTTCCCACCCCACTACGTCCCGTCTCAATTAACTCTATCCCCAGCCTCGAATCCCGCCCTGTATATTAAATGGGGATGAGACGGAGCGGGGGAAAATGTGAAAAATACATGATTTCATATACATTTTTTAATTGAAAATTCAATTTTTTCAATGGTAATAGTACCTAATAGAGTATAAAAATAAATAAGTAAAACTCTCCATCATAATAAATTTCAAAATAAACTTAGGAAAATTAAATTATAAGAAAAAAGAAATTAAAGTAGATAAACGAGGCGGGGCAGAGTGTAAATGGGGGGGGGGATTCTCCCACCTCGTTTATTAAGCGGGTTTGGAGGGGTCGGAGCAGGGAAGAGAGGTGGCGGGTATAGCTTTCAACCCAGATAACTCGTAATTAATGTGTATTTATTAGTGTTAATATCTCTAAAATAATTAAAATATGAGTTTAAATTGATTCAAATGTTCATAATATTGTTAATCATTGATTTTATTGACAATGCTCATAGTTAGGCGTGAACATGGGCGGGGTGGGAGTACCTTGTTTATACCCTGACCCCGTTTAAGCAAAAAAAAAAAAAAAGACACCCCAACCTCGCTCCAATTAATTTTTTCCCCGACCCGACCTGACCCCATTTAACTGTCAAGGCCAGTCGGGTTGGGGCGGGCTGGGGCTGTAATGGGATATAAATAGTTTTTTTTTTAATTGGGGTTGGGTAGTAAATGGGGTTCAAGTTTAAATGGGGTGTAAATGAGTTTAAAAAAAAAGGCATGATTTTGTTTTAAAAAATGACTTTTCCAAGGGGTTTGTTTGTACCTAATTAAGCAATTCAATAATTAATCTATTCATAATCATATAAATAAGCTTAAAGAACTCATTTCATCCATTCAAATCGATCAATATCCATCATCCGTTCAAATCCATTCATCAATCCAAATCCAAATCCATTCAACATATCCATTCATTCATCCTAATTCCTAAAAACATATCCATCTATTCATCCATCCATTCAAAAGCATAAATAAACATCTAATTAAAATCTTAGAGGAAAAGAAAACATAAACCAAGATACAAAATACAAAAAAGATCAAGTCTTAAGTTAAAATCATAAACCAAGTTACAAACCAAGAAATCAAACATAATGCAAATATTTAAGCACTCTTCTCTTTGCATTTTGATTTGGAACGTGCAACAGTAGTAGTATTAGAAGATCCAACTCCTTGAGTTGATTGACTTTCACTTTGAGGAAGAGGACATTCATCTACAAGCGTACATGCAGCAAATTCTACAAAGTAAACAATAAATGATGAAGAATAAGTGAATGACATACTGTGATATAATTAATCATAAATTAACCTCCTAAATTATTAGAAAGATAGAATTAAAAAGATTTATCTTCTTAAATTCGAACAACATTATCCAAATATTTTTTAAATCTATGCCAATTGTATCTCTGTCTAACCAGTTTTGAGTACGTAGCAATGCCTCAACTATAGCTAGAGCTAGTGAAGATTGAAATGGATCAATAATCCTCCCAACGGTGCTAAATGCAGGCTCAGAAGCTATTGTGGAAACCGGTATGGATAATAAATCCCTAACAACCTTACTACAAACGTAGAATCTAGGTGAATTGCATTTCCACCAATAAAGTATATCAAAGTTTTCTTCGTCCTTCACTCACGTCTTCATAAGATAGATACCCACGTTTTTCTCCACAATATTGTTTTCATCCTCATCCATTCCATCTAAGAAATCAAATGCATCATCTTCTACAATGACACTCAACTTTTTTTTTGAAGAAGAGGTTGTCTTAGAAGTATAAGATGACTTAACAGCAGAACTTTACGCTTCAAAAAAAATTCCTCAAAACTCCATCAACCTTCTTACATAGACCCATAGCCACCTCAGGTTCAAAAAACCTTTAGAAACAATATGTCAGAGTATTCATTTTGTATCGTGGGTCAAGAAGACTTGCAACGTAGATCAAAAGATTGTTCTTATCTTTATTTCCCCAATACTTCTCAAACTTTGCTTGCATCTTACTTTTAATCATATTAAATTTCTCCCCATATACTTTTTTATGGTATTCTGTACTAGGTCGATCTCCTTATAAATATGGTTTACTGTAACATAAAGAGAACCAGAAATCCTTGTCGTGACTCTAAAAAACACGACCAAAAAAGTGGCATAAATCCTAGTAATCTCCCAGTCAAACACTGCTAGGCCCATCCTCACCCAAATAAGTTATGTCATGATCCTCTAGCCTGTCAAACGCCTGCACAAACTTTAGAGCTGCATCAAACATAAAATATGTAGAATTCCATCTGTTAGGGTGCGAACAAAATCCAACATTGGCTAGGGAAGGGGATGATCATGGGTGTATAAGAGGAATGGCACATTTTCATTGGTATGAGGCCTTTTGGGTGAAACCAAAAGCAAAGCCATACTGGTTTTGGCCCAAAATGGATAATTTCATACCAATGTGGAGTTGTGGATGTCTGTTTTCTCCTAACAAGTGGTATCAAACAAATTCCTAAATTGGTTAGGAAAGGAGATGATCATGGATGTATAAGGGGAATGACACATCTCCATTAGTATGAGGCCTTTTGGGTGAAACCAAAAGCAAAGCCATGCAGGCCTTGGCCCAAAGTGGATAATATCATACGAATGTGGAGTTGTGTTGGCCCGTTTTTCCCTAACACCGTCTTGTTACACAATCATAGCACACTACATTTTTACTCTATATAATTTTCTCCTCCTTAATACAACTTTAGAATCTAACTAATCTTTTGGTGGATGATCACACATATTTAACTGCAATTTTTTTCTTTGAAACTGATTCATCAACATTTTTCAAACTATCTCGTACAATTAAGTTCAAGATGTGAGTGCAACACCACACATGCAAGAATTCCCCATTCAAGATAATATGTTCTTATAGCGCTTGACAATATAAGTCACTGACATATCATTAGATAAAGCGTTATCAACTGTCAAAGTTAGAAACTTTTCTACCCCTCACTCTTTTAAACATTTCTTGATCTCCTTTCCAATGTTTTAACCTTTCTGACTTTCAACTTTATGAAAATTGAGGATTCTTTTATGAAGCTTCCAATCATCATTAATGAAATGTCCCGTGAGAACCATATAATTCATTTGAATTGATGTTCAAGTGTCAGTGGTTAGGGACATCCTAAAATCTTGTTTCTTGAAAATTTCTTTCATAGCTTTCTTTTCAGACTTGTAAATCTCCTTAATATCTCTCGACACTGTCATTTGAGAAGGTACAATAAACTTCGGTTCAAACAAACAAACCGTACCTATCATCAACTGTCTAACCCCTTTCTCTCCACAAAAGCAAATGAAAACTCATCCATGATCACTATTTTAGCGATAAGTTTCCTTGTGTTTTCTTTACTAAATGTCTCACAAGTCAAATTTGAATCTCCATCTCCATCTCCATTCTTCTGTTGAAACACTAACTTTGTTTGACATTGTTTTCCCATCTTCTTAGCTATTTCTCCAAGAGGATTCTTAGGGCATTGTTTACGAAGATGATCCATCATGGATTTAGTTCCACAAGATTTTGAATTTACTTTATATATAACCCCAGAATGCCTACACTTAGCACGTCCTTCTTCCTTATTATACCTAGGCACATCATCAAAGTGATGTCATGCTATAAAAGTTCTTCTTATCTTTCTCTCTTTACTCTTAACTTGTATTTCTACTACATTGGATTCTACTTGAGCCTAATTTTTATTTTCAGAACCTATAAATTTTGTGGCCTCTACCTCATCACCATAAAATCCCCTTCATGTTCCCATTCATCCTCACTACGACTACCCATTTAAAAATCCTATTCAGTGAAACACAACAATTTAGTCATTAAAAAACAAAATAATATGCAATAGAAATTCCTAATTTAATTAAATAATCCAAAGCAAACCGTTCATCAATAACACTAATTCAATATTACTTTTTTAATTAAAAAAACCCCGAACCCTAAAATGTAAAATCAACAACCTAAGTAAATCGTAAATCTAAATAGCAAACATACTAACATAAAAAAATCAATATGAAGCATAATTTAAAAAAAGGACATAACCGAAATCTAAGTTCATAAAAACAACAACAACAACAACAACAACAACAACAAAAAGAAAAAAAAACTAAAAGAATATTGGCTGGCGGTGGCGATGGAAGGGGCGGAGGCGCTAGCAGTGGTGAGGTGTTCGTTAGTATGGGTGAGAAAAGGCCAGTAGATAGAAGAAGAAAGGGTGGTAGAGGCTTGCTTAAGAAAAAAAAGAACAATGCATAGATAGGCAAAGGCTTCACGTGAGAAAAGGAAAAGAAAGAAAGAAAACAAAAGGAAAAAAAAAGAAACTAAAAGAAAAGAAAAAAAGAAAAAGAAAAAAAGAAAGTAAGAAAAGAAAGGAAGGAAGGGGTGGGGACTGGGGTGGGTCGGCGTGGGATTAGGGGGGATTACTATACTAATCGGAGTCGGGGTCCCGATGAGTTGAATCCTATCGTCCGACCCTGCCCCGTTTAATAAACAGAGTATTTTATCTCACCCCGACCCCAAATACACATTTAAATGGGCGGGTTCATGGGGGTAACAGGGTGTTTGTTCACCCCTACACGTAGTAATCTCTCAATTTATTTAGCCTAAATGTATTTAATCTTCCTCTTTAACCCCATTACAATATTTATTGTCCCTTAGATTCATGTATTTCAATTTCTTACATTAACCGGTTTAGATTTGATATATATGGAAGCCTATGATAAATATCTTCCATGTGTTTGACTTGAGTGATATCCTTTGACTCCCTTAAACACTTTGAGCGATTTGAGTGAATCTTTTATGAGGGAATCTATTCCTATATGCTTTGATTTTTAAAAGATTGTTTAGGTTTCTATTCTTGACATGACTTATGAAAATTGAGTTAGCATTTGAACTTCATGGTTTTATTTTAAAAAATTTGCAAATTGAGTCGGATTGATCACACACACACTTGGATTTTTTTATTGAACTTTTATTACTTAAGTATTAATTATGTAAAAGCTTGACTGTTGAATAAATTAAGACATTTTCATGATTGATTTATAATTATTCTTAATGCTAGAATTGCTAAGGGACTAACACTTATCTAAGTTTGATTCAAATGTTCATAATATTGTTAATCATTGAATTTTATTAACGTAAGCGAAAACGACACTCAAATCGGACCTAAAATGAATAAGTGATGCTCATTTTTGTATCCAGACGATTCATGGTCGCGGCCACGCGATCCAACGGCTCCAGCCTGCAGAAAACACATTTTTTTTATCCAAAAACCCGAGGGTGGCCACCATGGAGGCAGGCAGCAGGCGGTGGCACCGCGACGGTAAGAGACAATGGTTTCAGCGACAAAGGGCTAATACAAATCACAACATTGAAGCAAGAGAAACAGAAAAAATAGACGATGACGTCAGCGTAAATGGGTTGTCAGCGTGCACTACCAAAGGAACGAGCGACATGTCATGGCTTGTGCATGAATAAAGAAGTGCCTCAGTGTCAGCACGACTTGGCTTCATCCCTGGGGCGTGCGCGGCTCCTCTCACTAAATGCAGGCGAACGAGTGTGGCTTAAATGGCTTCGTGGAGCTGCTGACGGCTGGATTTGATTTGATTTTTTATCCTATTTTGGGCTTGATTTCACCTATTTAAAGCCCCATTTGCTTCCAAATTGATAATCCCTTGTCCCCTATTTTTCTTATGACTTCTAGATAGTTTTTATTATGTTTTCTAGCTAAGTTCTTTATTCCAACTAGAGGATTATCGATGTTTTGTTCATGAATTAGTGAGGTTTTGTCCTTAATTTTATTCCCATTTTCTCTTTATTCATACTTTCTTTTTGCATATTTTATTGTTGATTAATTGTTGTGTAAAAAAGGCCCTTTGTTCATTGATTAGTTTTTCATATCACTAATTAGAACGTTAAATCCGTAAATGTTTAATTGTTGTAATATAAGTAGCAAATTAATTAACACAAATTGATTATGGATATTTCTCAAATCATGTTATGGGAATTTATGATCTAACTTTAATGAATCAATCGTATCGTGTTTGTTAGTTAGAATTGGGTTCTTTTCTTCTTAATGTTGTTAATGGGTTAAATATTATTATCGTATTCTATAGTTATCTGTTAATTAGGGAAACAATCAATGATTGTATCTTGGGCATCAAATAGTCAAGGAAGAAAACTTATAAGTTGTTGATTGTGTTTGATGACTTTCTACCAATTTAGAGAAGAATTTAGGTATAAATATTCATGAATCGATGATCAAATTAATGAACAATAACCAAGATTAACACTTTAGTTAGAAGCATTTCTCATCTTGATTTCTCTCTTTTTATTTGTTTTTTATTTATTTCAATCATCAAATTCAAATTTAATTACACATTCCCTGTGGAGATCGACTTTACTCACAGCTACTACAAAGTTATAAATTCCAAGAGTAAGTATTTATTTTTGGTTGTGTTGACACCCATCAACCTCTAATCAAAACATAATTTTCATTAGATGGTTAGGAAAGAAAATGAGTACTTTTTTTCTCTTCAAAACGCGTTTTAAGAATTGATATTTTTAAAATAAATAATTTTTTAATTACATTTTTAAAACTGAGATCTAACAAATCTAGTATGAAAATGTCATTTTAAAAACTTTCAAAATATTTAATATTTTTGAAATTGGTCATAAAAAAGTCAGACCACCAAGCCCCGGTCAACAACTAGGAATTACAATCCAAGAAGGGTAAAGACACAAAACCTATAGAGGGCATAGGTGAATCGTGAAATCATATGAAGGGTGGTTCGAAGGGAAAGTCGAGGCTAAATACTCTTGAGACTTCTTCTTCCTCCCCTAAGTCTTCTTGCATAAGGCATCCCAGTATGAATGGAAGATCTGACCTCAGATAAATGCTCAGTGAAAAAAGGAAAGCACAAACTAATATGATAAAATCTGCTGTAGAAAGTTCACAGCCTTGGACACTAGAGTTGAAAATTTCTAAGATCAACACTGTCATATGAAGAAAGGGTATCGAAGAAGGACTCTCCTTGCACTAGAAGATCTCCTCGATCTCCTCGAGCAAACTTGTTGACATTCAAAGTCAATTAATCTTATTTCTTATTTTGATAATAACAAACGTGTTTTTGTTATTAATCAATTTTTCGTGTTTTGCTAGTCCATGTCGTAGAGAAAATTATAATGAGTTCAACACAAGTGGAATCGACTCAATCGGACTTCAAACGAGCAAGATATTTAATTTAGAAGATGGAATTAATTTTAATTAATTCGCGGATCATATGCAGCGAGTTCATCGTTATTATTATGAGCTCATTATCTCAACAATCAAATCAGATTACTTTTGAAATAGAAGGTCAAGATTAATTCAGATTTATGAATTAAATAAAAGGAAAGAAATCAGACTCTATTGTAGTCGTTTGATCGCTAAAGTCTTCTCATGCAACGGTCTTCATTTATTGAAGTATAAATTAATTCAAAAAGAAAATAAAATTCAAAATATATTCGTTGCACTCTCGCTTACGTCAGTCTCCATCTCCTACGTTCGATCTCATTAATCCGACATTCATAAAGCATCCACATATTTAATTCATCTCATCCGTTGATTGAAGCCCATCTGACGACCGTAAGAGAGAGTACATGAATTGTGTACTTGTGCAATTATTTCTCTCTGCATGCATCATTAAAGTCATATTTACTTTTTATGACAAATGGGTCCCAGTACCTTTTGGTCAGCCTCTCAGCGCGGGCCACGTGTCCCCTCTCTCTTCTTGCTTTTTCTGAAGCATTAATTACTTCATGGGGAGTTACGAACTTGCCCCTACTTAATTTTGGACTCTTATAGAAGTATGAGGGTGTCTTGGACTTTTGGCATTTAATTTAATTTTTGAATTTATTTATTAAATTTGAAATTCTTCCTCTCTCCTCCATGCACATACATCATCAAATTATGAGTGGTCTCTCTCTCCTCCATGCACCATTGTTGAAGCTATTTCTTGAAGAAGAAGATGAAGCCATGTTTGGAAGGTGCTCATGATTAAAAATAATGGTAATATTTTTATTACCTATTTATAGAGCTCGAAAATGGCAGAATAATTATCAAGAATTAGAGGCTAAATTCTAGATTTATTGAGCTCTTGAGTTATTCATTTCTCCACCATTTTTATGAGCTGTATGTGAGCAAACACTTCTGTTTTTCTAGCCATTGTTAGGCTATTTTATTGAGAGTTATTCTCTCTATTTATGAGATTCAAATTTGTAATATTTATCCTTTGAGAGGATTTACATTTGTAAAGGTTTACTCTTGAACCTTGATAAAAAGAGTGTGTTGTACGGTCGTCCTTGCTCCGTGGAAAAGGTCATTAACGGTTGTCCTTGCTCCATGGAAAAGGTCCTTGTTGGGTTTGATCTTACTCCAGCGAAAAGGATTGGGTTGCACTTGCTCCCGCAAAGAGTGTTGAATACAAATTCTCGAGAGGCGCTCGAGGAGTGGACTAGGCCGTATTTTTGGCCGAACCACTATAGATTTTGGTGTCACATTTTCTAACCCTTACTCCTTTATTATTGCTTCACATATTCATTATTATAATTTATCGAAGTATAATTAAATGGTTAGAAGTTAATTGTGATAAAATATTTCCTATCTTTATATCATTTTGGCTTACTTTGCTAAAGAGAATTTTAGTATAAATTTCTTATAAATTGGTTGAGCTTAAAAAGTCTAATTAATTTACTAATCAGAAATCTTAAATTTTGAATTGATTGAAAAAGTTTTATAAACTTATTTAAAACCCTATTCACCCCCCTCTAGGGTTGCCTTAGATCCTAACAAAATTGAGTCATCATTCACTAATAATATAATGGAGGTGGAGCTTCCCACCAAGTTCGAAATGCCAACTATGACCACGGATGATGGTTCAAAGGATCCAGTCGAGCACGTAGATACGTTTTGAACCTAGATAGAGCTCCAGGGAGTCCAAGATGCTATCAAATGCAGGGCATTCCCACTTAACTTAGGAGGCCCTTCACATAGGTGGTACAGACAGCTCAAGTTGAGGTCCATCTTTTTATTTAAAGATCTCACTCAATCTTTTGTAACTCATTCTACTCTAATTCTCTCTGGCACCGTAGCCCTGACTTAAGCATAGGAGGGTGTTAGGTTGGCACGACACTGGTGCTCTGTTCTTCCTTGTTTAGGTACATACAGTGATCATTACCTACGTCGACAAAACACGTCATCAGTACTGTGCACTACCTCTGACACATCCTATTTTTTAAGCTCGTTGTTCACGTGGAAGCCCATCAGTTTTACCCAACAAAATTTTACCTTCATGGTTTTCTATGTATAAAAACTCTCAGTTTTTATTTCTCCCTTCTTTTTACAATTTTGGTTTATTGCTGTTTAATGTTATGCCTTGTCCAAGATTGTTATTAACAGTCAATCAATATAGTTTATTAAATTTAGATAAGTGACATGAAATTTATATTTGTACGAAAACAAATTTTGATTACATTTGTGAGTAAGTCTATCAAATTAAGTTTGTAGGTTGTGACAAATATACCCTAAACTAATTTTACAGAAAATACCCTCATCACTATCACTACAATTAAAAGTTATTTACCTTTTATAACCTTTTTCCAATGCTATGCTAAACGCTATTATAAAAACGTATCATAGGCATTCCAAAATGTTACAGAATGTGATGAGCAGTGTATATAATAAGAATTTGGAGTGTAAAAACCTCAACTAAAACTTTACTAAAATGAAATGTTTCGGTTGCTTGTTTTCCTACTTTTTTTTTTAACCTTCGTTCGATAAATTCCTACCTCTCTATCTATCTCTGAGATTTTTAGATTTTTCACAACTTCATTTTCTCCTATTTTATACGATTACTTTTGATGATTTAGAAGAGAAATTGAGCCACTATTTTACTTTCTCACATCTAATATAAAAATATATTAAAAAAATTCTGGATTTTTCAATATAGACATTTATATTAAAATGTGACATCTATTACACTTTTTTTAATTACGTTTCAAGTTACAATTTTAATAATATTTGATCTCTTTTATACTAAAATATGCTACTGTGTGATTGTAGAATAAAAAATTATAATATTTATAAACATAGCACTTGAAATAATTGTATATTTAACCCAAAAAAATTAAAATATTTGTAAATATGTTATTTTATTCAGCATGTCAATTAGTGATTATTGTCAATCAAGATCAAATCAATCACTGAATCAAATAAATCAATGATTATCGTGTGGAGTGATTACAACATATGAAAATAAATTAGTGATCAACTTTTATTTTTTAAATCACATTTGCACCTACGTTTTACACCTTCTATATTTATAAATATGGTTTAAAATTTTACATCCTATTCAAATTTCCCATGAGAATACAATAAAATTTGGTGTTCTCTTAACCATTTTAATTACAACAAAGTTGGATATCCCCATTTATTGCAGTCGAATATTCAACAAAATATTTTTATGCAACCAAGATAAAAAGGATGCGTTTGATTAAGATGAAAATGGAATTCTTGAGAGGAAATTCCCAAGTGTACGTGAATATTCTCCACTCTTTTGGATTGGTCAAAAACACATAATTTTTCCTTATTCTGTTGCAAATAAAATATTCTAATAAATTCTTTGGTCTTGTCGAGTTTCAAATTAATACATTTTCTTTGTTTTGATCAAAACGCTTAGTAAGTGGTAGGTATACTTTTAAAGACATGTCATAGGATCTTTACTAAAAAAATATATGATTAATCTAAAGTGGTTTCCAAATTTAAAAAAAAAAAAATCTAAAGTAGGGTAGCCTCAATTGCTCAATTCTTTAATTTATATTTTTTCTAATTTCTAATGTTATGTGTGTAAAGTTTTTTTCATTAGAAAAGATTTAGTCGATTATTTTGATTCATTTGTTTGTGTATGAGATTTATTATTTGGCTTCAAATTTCATAAAGGTATCAAAATCATGTTGAAATGGTAGAGTTTGTGGATAGCAGAACGTGACTCATATTTAAACGGAAGGTAGAAAGAGGGTGGGGATAATTGGACATGGTTCATCGAAAGGGCAAAAAGAGAACGATGAGACGAAGCTTTTGAAAGTTAAACATGAAAGAATAAAGAAACTCGATCTTGTCATCATCTCACAAACTAAATAGAAAATAGTGTTGTGGCTTTTATATTAAAAATGTATCTAAACTTTAAAGACTAAGGGATGTGTTGTTGTGTATTTTCGTCAAGTTGGCTGGATCAACACGTCAGATCTACGTGTGTTCTAACGGGGTGTAGACGGAGAATACATCACCTGAAATCACGAGTCTATAAAGGAAATGACACCGGTGTGGTGTTAACCACCTGCACTCCAACGATCAAGTTAGAAGAAATTTTGATAGAGTTTTAGTAAGGTCCCAGAGCGTACCTCAATCGTTCGGACTATCCTTATTTATAGATGGTGAGCTCGTAGTTTCCCGTAAGTTTATTTTCCGCCTATTGCAAGTTGGCCTACCACATGTCAAGTTGACTGCCACACACATCAAGTCACCTCACATTGCTAACCTACCCTTTGAGCGCCTCAAGTTATCTGTCAGCTAGATGGTAGTGATAGAGTTCAATGTATCATATACGCTTCAAACTCAAAATCACGTGCTTGTTAGGCTTCTGGGTAGGCTGAAGTAGGTGGGCTCAACCAAGCTGAAATTCGGCTGAACAATTTGAGGCCTATTCACATAATTATTTTTTTATTTTCTAAATTTAGGCCCCCTACTCTCTAACTGAGTAGTCTTGAGTTTCTCTAATCATGGCAATCAGTTGGGGAGTATTGAGGATCTGCCGAAAACACCATCTTATCATGGCACATGCTTACATCTAAACATAAAATTTATATGTAAATTATCCTCAAAATTGCCTCTTTAATGAAAAAGAAACACAAATTTTAAAAAGAAATTCTGATGTTTTTCTCTCTTTTTATTTTTCTTCTTATCTTTTTTTTTCGGCCTAACATCGCTGGCGTGTCACGCCAGGGTGCCAATTCATCTGGGCAGGTTTAGCCCGCTTGGGCTCTCTTTGCTCTCTCCTGGCATGTCAACGTCTTTGAGAGCGCAATCTAGCCTCTCTTTTTTATAACTTACTTTATGTTTATTTTTTTTAATACAAAATTTTAGCATGTTAAATTTTTATAGCATACTAACTCAGTGTTTTCAGCATATTTAACTCAGTTTACTCATTTATCAATGCATACTAACTCAGTTTTTTAGCATGCTCACTCATTTTTCAGTGCATACTGACTCAACTTTTCTGCATGTTTAACTCAGTTTTTTCAACATGCTCACTCGTTTCAGTGCATACCCACTCAGTTTTTCACCATGCTCACTGATTTCTTAGTGCATACTAACTCGGTTTTTTAGCATGCTTACTAGTTTCAGTGCATACGAACTTAGTTTTTCAATATGCTCACTGATTTTTCAGTGCATAGTAACTCAAATTTTTAGCATGCTCATCTGTTTTTAGTGCATACTGACTCAATTTTTCAACATGTTTAACTCAATTTTTTCAGCATGCTCACTTTTTTATCGGTGCCTACTAACTCATTTTTTTAGCATACTTACTCGTTTCAGTGCATACCTACTCAATTTTTCAATATGCTCACTGAAATGCATACTAACTCAATGTTTTAGCATGCTCACTCATTTCAGTTCATACCAACTAAGTTTTTCAGCATGCTCACTGATTTTTAGTACATAATAACTTAGTTTTTTAGCATGTTCACTCGTTTCAGTACACACCAACTCAATTTTTTAGCATGCTCATTAATTTATATAGTGCATACTAACTCAGTTTTTCAGCATGTTTTTCTCCACTAGGTACCTTGACTTGGTCTACCTGGCATAGTGAAAGAGTGTTCTTTTTAGGTGATGAGGTTCTTTGCTCCAATAGGTACCTTGACTTGGTCTACCTAGCGTAGTCCAAAACTTTTTTTTCAAACTGGTGAGCTTCTTTACTTCACTAGGTACCTTGACTCGATCTGCCTAGCGTAGTTCAAAGCTTCTTCTCTCATGGTGCGAGAGCGTGAGCAGTCCTCAGCTTCTCGAGGCTTTCTACTCATTGTTTATAATTTTTATGTTGTGTATTTTTCTAAATTGTTCTTTGTCTATCTCGCCCCTACTCGAGTTTAGATCTATAGAGTTGACCCCCACTCTATTTTTACAAAATAAAATAAAGTA
The DNA here is from genome assembly GCA_028015215.1 of Gynostemma pentaphyllum. NCBI lineage: Eukaryota > Viridiplantae > Streptophyta > Magnoliopsida > Cucurbitales > Cucurbitaceae > Gynostemma > Gynostemma pentaphyllum. The sequence continues at coordinate 57,658,620 of CM051351.1, read as the reverse complement.
AAACATAATAATGTAGAGTAATACATACATAATTAGTTTGGACAATAATCTTGATGACATCAAACTTTCAAAAATTCAAAAGAGAACATAAATTGTTTTCAATCAATTTTAGCATATCACTGGTGTTGACCTATTATATCAAGACTTTTCCCAAAATACTTCAAAAGATATTATTGATTCCTGATGAATTTTGACCACCTTTATCTTGATTTTTATGATTAGACCCATGTAAGTTTCCATCATTTTTTCACAAACTCTTTCAAGTAACCTCGTTGAATTAAAGACTCAATCTCTTCTTTATGATGAAAACACTTTGAAGTAGTGTGGTCGTGATCATTATGGTAAAAAAATATTTGTCTTTATTTCTTTTTCTTGCATCTAATTTCATTTTAGTCGGCCACTTAACAATGTTCTTATCTTGTATTTCCATTAATAGTTGTTCAACAGTTACAGTTGTAGGAGTGTACCTCTCAAATCTGTTAGGTAGGAGACCTTGTCGATGAGATAGGTCTTCCGTCTTTTTCCTCTTACTATCTAGTAGTCTTTCCGTTATGTGACCTTTGCTCCTGGCTTGGTGGTGTTGGCTACTCCCATCATCAGAAACTTTTCTTTAATGGAGCAGCTCCTCAGCACTCATGCATATTTGTTCTCTTGAGAAAAGTTCAGGTTAAGTGGTTGGAGTTTTCTTCCGAAGGGACCAAATGAGTTTTTTGTCTTTGATCCCTGCCACTATGATAGTGAGAGCTATATCATCACTGTAGCCTTCAACATTAAGGGCTTCACCGTTGAACCTTACTATAAAATCTCTAAGGCCCCCTCTTTACATTTGATACACTGTTAAAAGATGTGTTGCTGGTCTTTTATAAACTCTTCCTCCCAAGAACTGTGTCACAAACGCCTTAGTTAGTTCCTTGAAAGAAGAAATTGAATGTGGCTCTAGCTGCCTATACCATCCACTAGTTGGGCAAGCTAGGGTGAGTGTAGGGATGGCAACAGGGCGAGGCGGGGTCGGGGATACACTTCTCATCCCCTAACCCGCGGGGATTTTTAATCCCCATACCCTACCCTATCCCTTAATTAAAAAATCAGGAGCGGGTTCGGGGATTCCCCATTCAGGGATCGGGTTCCTCACAGGGAAAATTCTCCGTTTTATATTTTAATTATTATTTAAAAAGAAATATAAAAATAAAATATATATGTAAAATATACATTTTTGGGACAAAGAGAAAACATAATACTAAACATTTTATAATTTATTAGTTAATATAACCATATTATATATATTTTTTTCAATAAAAAAATAAAAGTAAATAAAATACATAAAAAATACATAAGATGTTATTAAAATATCGAGTTCGGGGTCGGGGGCGGGGAATGTATTTCCATCCCCGTACCTTATAAGAAATCGGGGGATATTTTCCCCCCTAACCCTAATAAAACGGGGATTCCCCGCCCCTATAGGGTTGGGGCCCCGATTTTTCCATGCCTAGGTGAGTGTGAAATCTCTACATTTTATTATGTCTCGAACTCCCTAGAGCTCCACCCAGGTTCGTAACGTGTCAACGTGTTCCAGTAGGTCACGTGTGACAATAAGCATCTTGAATTTGGAGGGTATGTAACTCATCCTCCATAATGTCTTCTTTAAATGGTGGTTCTATTTATTCTAATAAGTCTTCCAGTGGAGCTTCGCCTTTATATTCTTTTTGCATGCTTCTCACTTGATCCTACAACTTTCTTAGCTCTGGTGCCCACAGTCGTTGACTTTCAGCAGTTGACTTCTCCACCTCCTCTCGAGCTTTTCTCTTCTGCTCAAGTATGTTTCATAAATCTGCTCCTTCTGGATGGTAGGAATGCTCGTGGTGAGAAAGGGACACTTGATAAGTGTTTTTCCTCTTTGAACGCCTTCCCCGTGAAATTTAGATTCTCCTTCTTGCTTCATAGGTATTTTCCTTTAGCATTCTTTCCTTGATCCTTTCGAGTTAGGATATCTAGTACCTTGGCCATATCTCTGTTGAAGCCTTACACTTGCACTTCTAGCTTTGCGATCCTTTCACCCTACTTTGGGGGTAATTTAGCTTGGTTCTCAACCCCTTGAGCTTGTTGACGTCTTGAAACCTTATCTTGCTCTTCCTCCTCATAGTGGTTAAAACTATGGTGACTCCGATTCATTTCCAATAACACGATATTTTTGTTCCCACAGACGAAGTCAAATGTTGTTGTGTATCTTTGTCAAGCTGATTGAATCACCACGTCAGCTCCATATGTGCTCCAACGGGGTGTAGACGGAGAATGCATCACCTGAAATCATGAGTCTATAAAAGAAATGACATCTGTAAGGTGTCTACCACCTGCACTTCAACGATCAAGTCAGTAGAAATTTTGACTGAGTTTTAGTCAGGTCTAAGAGCGTACCTCAATCGTTCGGAGTATCCTTATTTATAAATGGTGAGCTCGTAGTTTCCCACCATATTATTTCCCACCTATTGTAAGTTGGCCTGCCACATACATCAAGTCACCTCAGTCATCATCCGACCCTGTGAACGCCTTAACTGCTCAGGTCTGGAACATATCTAGCATCATTGACAATTATGTTTTTCTTATCAAACATTCTTAGTCTGAGACTTCCAATTCCACTTACCATACATTCCTAACTACCTTGCAAGATTTAGGGGTGTAAATGGGGCGGAGTCCCCCGTTAATACCCTGCCTTGTTTAAGGTAAAATTCCCCATCCCGCCCCCGCCTCACTTAACCCCTTCCCCTGCCCTTATCCCTACCCCGTTAGTAAATTAGGGAAATTTTTCCCCTAACCCATTTATGAAGCGGGTTTGGTGGGGTCAAGGTAGGGAAGCAGGGTGGGAGGTTTAGCTTTCACCCTATAGAAAGACTCTTCCTCCATTGTAATCTTTGAAATCAATGAATCACTCCCTTCTTGGTGTCATGTGGAAGCTACACCCACAGTCCAAAACTCATCTCATATCAATCAAGTCTTCTGAGACAACAGGTGCTTCTGAAGATTCATATCCAGCCATTACATTGGCATTATTGGTTTCCCCTTCCTTCTTAGGATCCAACTTCCCTTTGCCCTTCAAATCAAGACAATTTCTTCTGAAATGGCCCTCCTTTTGACAATTATAGCACGTCTTGATTTTAGCATTATGAGATTTTCCTTTGTTCTTGTTGTTGTTCTTCCAGCCTTTTCCATTCTTTTTCTCTTTCCTGCTCTTCACTAACAAGGTCTTTTGTTCTTTGTTCCTCGAATCCTTCTTGATATCCAACTCTTTTGACCTCAAAGAACTTAACACAATGTCCAGTGTTAAGTTATCCCTCTCATATTTGATGGCTGTCTTGACATCTTTGAAAGTGTCAGACAGAGATTTAGAAGAATTACAAATTGATTCTCATCATTTATTTTCTTTCCAATGTTGGCAAGTTCAATAATTATTTGATTGAACTCATCAAGGTTATGTTCAAGATCTTTGGTTTTGTTCATCTTGTATCTGAAGAGTCTTTCATTCAAATAGATGTTGTTAGTTAATGATTTCTTCAAGTAAATCATCCAACTTCTTCCATATAGACAATGTTATTGTCTCTTTTGATATTTGTCTCGAGACATTGTTAGCTAGATGAAGGATAATTGTGTTATAGACTAGTTCTTGAGCATCAGTATTCTTATCATCAGTAGTGTCATCAGGCCAAGAATCTAGCTCATCTAAGGCTTTAGCTACTTTATGGTGAACAAGCAAGGCTCGGATCTTCTTCTTCTATAAGCCAAAGTCATATTTCCCTCAAATTTCTCTACTTCTATCTTAGACGCCATTGCAGGTCTGAGGATAAAGCATCAAGAGAATGCTCTTTTTGAAACTGAGATTTGCTTTCACAGCGCTAAAACTCTGATACCAATTTGTTGATTAATTTTCTTACTCTCTAACTCATTAGAACACAAAACACAATGATTAACACTAAATCAAAGTATAGAAAAACAGAGAAATAAGAACATTCACCGACATGAAGAAGGGGAGAAAAAGAACACAAAGGATTTACAGTGGTTCGATCAAAATTGATCTACTTCCACTCTAGGCCATTTCATTCAATGTCTCACCAATCTCTCAGCACTACAACTCACACAATAAGGAATATTTCAATCTCAGAAAACAGCTCTAGTGGCAGCTCAAAAGTGTTCTTAAAGAAGATGAATGCACTATATCTCTTTCTTTCTGAATTGATTCCTCGCACACACACACACCGTGATTCAGATCAATTCGTATAGCTTTTATTCCAATGATGATGGAATAACCATTTCTGTCAGCCTGATGACTTCTAGAAGAATGACAGCTCATCTTCTCATTTCCTCCAATCCGTATTCTGCATTCTAATTACCAATGATTGGTGACATGGTATTTTCTCTTTCTTCTAATCATTAATCAATCATTTTAACAAGAGGAATGAGTGCAAGTTACATTACTCTTTGGAAGATCTCCACCACGACCTTGATTCCTTCCCTTGTAAGCTTTTTGGGTTGCAAAGCCAATTGAATAGGTCTTACTTTCATGTGCTCTAACCACTGTGTGATGTCGCACTTATATCACTATCTTTGCAAAACATGTGTTCAATGTCGGCAAAGGCTCCATCATCAAAATATTAGAGACTTCATTCCCATAAAATGTCACATCTAACCCAACAAGGAAGTCATAAACCTTCTCCTTCTCTTTGGAAAGCATGGTTGTCGCTGCATACGTACGGGTAGGTACAATTGAATATTCTTCAAGTTCATCCGATATATTTCTTAATTCATTGTAATATGTAACAACATTGTTACCCCATTGCTTACATCCGTTCATAACAATCTTTCGTTCATGAATCTTTAGAACCGTTTTCAGTTGAGGAACTCGTATATCATCCCACATATCATTTACATCATCAGATTATGGAACCGAAGACCGTAGAACTAGATTCAATGTATTATAAATCCATCCCACCAGAGTTGAACTTACTGTCATTCATAGGATCTCTTCTTGAGAAGCCAAAAATATATAATTATATATATATATATATATATATATATATATAACACAACTCTAAATTGATTAAAATAACATATTGTTTATGATTACATAAATTATGGAAAATAAAAGTAAAGCTGATTTTAATATAAATTATTAAAAATTTTGTCTTAGGATTGATGAATGAAGATTATGGCAGAGTAAGGTAGAATATTAAGTATTGATTTCATACATAAACTGATTTGACCTGACATATTACTATATATAACCATTAGATGATTTGGGCTGTGAGACCTTTTGTCTTGCTAATTATATGGATTAGGCTTAATTCATTGGACGGGTTGAGTTTTAATGGACTAAATACTTCTAGTTCTCTATATGTATCGTACTTTTTTTTTGGTCGACGAATGTCCTCAACGCACGAAGTCGAGGTCCATCACGACGTCGTAGTTACCGTACGAGTTTTTCCCTGAATTTTAATGAGATAAAGCAAAGGATTAAGTGAAGCAAAGAAAATAAATGGATAGCTTTTGTCTAAGCAATTTGTTTTTATTAGATGTCTAAGTAAATCTTGATAGAACTTTTTCCATTAAGGTAAATGAATTTAGTCAACATGGTTTTCTATTTAAAATTAATTACTTACTGCCAATGAGCGACAAGGGGCCCATTTGACGCTGATTGATAGAGATCTATGCATGAAAATTATCAATCATCAATTGATTAATTAACCTCTTAATAATCATTATAGTACTTAGATGTGTTGAAATTTTCTCACGCCAGGGAAAAAAGTTGTTGAAACTTCTGCCTATTTGTAGCCTTAGACCCAATGAAATCAAAGACACATGTTTTACTTATAATCAACGATTTTATGTTTTTTTTTTCTTTTTATATAATGATGGATTTGAATTTAGTATAAATATTTTTGAAAATTTTGCACTGATCACCCCGAAATTATAATAAGTACACCTTCAATTTTCAATTTAAATAATTAACTCTTTAAATTTTATAAAATGTTTAAATTGGACCTTTAAAATTTTATTTTAACAAATTACCTTATTAAATTATTAAATTAGACCCTCGAAAATCACCCTACAATCAGAAAAAAATCAACAAATCCATTTTTATAATGAGAAATTACAATAGATGACATTTTTTATGTGTAATTTTAAAAATAACAAATGTTTTAAAATATTTAAAAAATGTCATTTCTCAAACTAAGATTCCACCAATCTAGGTCTGAAATTAGACCAATCTCGATATGAGATTGGTGAATCTTAGTCTGAGAAATACCATTTTTTATAATTTTTGAAATTTTCTCTATTTTTGAAAATATTAATTCTTAAAATCCCATTTTTTAAAAACCCAAAATTAAAATATTACTCTTAATTTATAAGCATACAAAAAAAAAATGGAAAAAGGGAGAGAGAAAAATATTCATACAAATTGGCTTAATTTGGTCCAAAAGAAATAAAGCTGGATAGATTATAGTTATATGAAACAAAGCTGTTCCTAAGAATGTATTGCTTCAACTAAAAGAAAAGGAATTTATTTTTTTCCATTTTTTTTTTACATTGTTTTCTACCAAAACTTTGAGATGTGTGCTCTTCCACTCTTTAATGGATTTCTAATTCATAATAATTAATTAATCATTGAATTAAAAAATTTAAGTTCATAAATTTCTAGGAAAAATAATCAATAATCTAGTAGTTGGCTTAATTTCTAAGAATTTCCAGCTCTAAAGCTCATATGGGAATAGTTTTAAAAAATTAAGTTGAATCTGAATCAGAGCAAAATTTGAAAGAGGAAATGCTCTTTTCTTATATGATATGCATATTTTGAAGATTTTTCATCTGGATTTGAACGAATTTTTGTAAGAGCTGAAATTTGAAGCATATTTTGAAGATTCATCTGGATTTGACCAATTAAGGTGAGAAAATTTCCATTCCCAAATCAGTATTTATGCTTCAGTTTAATTTCATAGTTACTATCTCTGCCTACTTGCATTGAACTTGTTTGGAAGCTGAGATAACAAAGGAAAGAAGTAGGAATTGAAGATCCCGTTTGATAACCATTTCTTCGTTCCTGTTTTGTTTTTTGGTTTTTTTACTTTTTTATTTTTAGTTTTCTGTTTTTTTTAAAATAAAAGTAATACTTGTTTGATAAGGTCTTTATTTTTTGGTTTTTTGAAACTAGATATAAAAATAAAGAAAAAAAACAGTAAAACTGTTTTCAAAAACTACTTTTCTGGTTTTTTAATTTTATTTATAATTTTAAAAAGGTTTTTCAAAATCTAAAAATTGAAAATTGAATTTGTTATTAAACAATTTTGTTTTTCAAAAAAAAAAAAACCAAAAACGGAAACGAAATCGCTATCAAACAATGTGTAAAATTTACAATATAATGGACACATTGATTTCAAGAATCTTTCTTCTTTTTTTTCCTCAATTTTTTTTTTCTGTTGTTGTTCTACATTTCCTCAGTAGCCCAAAATGATTTTTGTCTTAATAAGTATTCTTAATACCGGATTGGGATAACTTTTGAAAGTTTAGAAGTGTTTTTTAATCATTGTCAAAAACACTTTGAAACAGTTTCAAAAGTTATCTCGTAGTTATCTCGAAATAGCATTAGTTATGGCAAAAAACCAATTACTTTTTCTTACTACAAGATTCAGATTTTCCCTTTAATTTCGAGCAATTGTACTTTTTCCAGGGCAGAAAACCAAGTAAGAAGAAACAAATTTAAGCAGCATCTTTAATGAGGAAGCTTTTCCCTACCAAATGTAGGCTTAGAAGGGCAATGAGTTGGCTTCAGATTCTATTAGGAGCCTTTGTAATCTTTATCAGCTCATTGACTCTCTTCAAGTTCTATTCTGCTGGCCTTTTCTTCCGCAACGAAAACTTCTGCCAATATTTTTACAGCACGAAAGACGTATTCGAGGGCTTTGATGCAAAAGCGTTGTCCGATCGAGTCAAAGAAGTGCTAGCTCAGCTAGACAGTTTGCAAGGAAAGCTCGAATTGGCTGTCGAACAAATGGAAAGGAATAAGGAAGTTTTTTTGAGTAAGAGTACCATTACAAGGCTTGAGCATAAGAAGTATTTGGAGGAGGAGGTGATAAGGCCTCTTTACAATGCTCACATTGCTTTGAGACAGATCAGATTGCCAGAATTCGAAAGGATTGGAAACTCGACAATGAACGAGGAGCCTTTGATCAATAGTTTTGTGGTTGAAGAAATAAGAAAGTACATTACTCCGAAAACGAGCCGAATTGGTAAAAACATATATATGACTGAGAAGATATACAACACTATTGGGCATGCCTGTGTTTTGAATAGGAAAGAATTGGAAGACTACATGGACTATGACATTGGCTCTTACTGTAAAGATGATTGGAACTTGGCTCAAAAGCTCATGCTCAACGGTTGTGATCCACTTCCCCGAAGACGGTGCTTGACAAGGGCGTCAAAGGTCTATCAAAAGCCGTATCCGATCAATGATTCACTTTGGAAGTTGCCGGATGATCGTAATGTAAGATGGGGAAATTATCAGTGCAGGAACTTTGCATGCTTATCAAGCAAGAATCCTAAAAGAGGTTACTACAAGTGTACTGGATGCTTTGAAATGGAGAAGGAAAAGCTCAAATGGGTCTCAAATAGCTCACTACCAGTTGATTTCCGAATATCCGATGTTTTGGCAAGCGCACCAGGGGAGATTCGGATTGGATTGGATTTCGGGATCAGCACGGGGACTTTTGCTGCAAGAATGAGAGAACAAAATGTCACAATTATCACCACTGCTTTGAACCTTGGGGCTCCTTTCAATGAGTTCATTGCTTTGAGAGGTTTGGTTCCTCTTTATGTGACACTAAATCAGAGGCTTCCATTGTTTGATAATACAATGGACTTGATTCACACCACTGGATTCATGGATGGTTGGATAGACATGCTCCTGTTGGATTTCATCCTCTTCGACTGGGATCGGGTTCTTCGTCCGGGAGGACTTTTATGGATCGATAGATTCTTTTGCAACCGGAAGGATCTCGATGACTACATGTACATGTTTCTGCAGTTTAGATACAAGAAACACAAATGGGCTATTGCTCCCAAATCAAAAGATGAAGTCTACCTTTCTGCATTGTTGGAAAAGCCCCCAAGAGCAATATAATGTATCTTGGTTTCCACTTTCATTTTACTAACAATTTTTTTTTTTCAAACAGAACTCAAAATCAAAATGTGCAAAGATCTCATTAAAATGTGATTAATGTGGTTAATTAGCTTATTTAAGAACTTCAATTACAAATCTCAACCATTGTTTATTGAGGTTCATGAAACTTGTTAGAAATCAAACATGAATAATCAATCTATTACATAACCATATGTGAGATTTTCACCTCATACGACTCCTCGAGGGATATAAATAAATCTAAGGAGCGTGTCGGTATTATTTATCTTATCTTGATATGTCTTTTTTGTAGTATAGTATAAAAATCTATCGTGTGTCCCCACCCCAAATTAACCCAATTGAATTCTGTCTGTTCTAATAATAAAGTAAAGAAAAAAGGGGTACTTCTGAATTGATCTCATCCTTTAATAATTAAAATTTTTCTTTGTTAAGTAATAACTTAATTCTTCACTAAAATACTCTTAGAAAATTATGCGTGGTAGCCAACTTTTGAGTCTTGTTTTCATATATGTCACACTTTCATGTTTATATCAGATTTACCCTGTTAAAAGGAAAATTGCATAATTACAGGATATTGATTCTATATATATTTTCCTAATTTGTCTTAGAGTAGTCATGTATATTCTATATAATGTAAACTTTTACAAAGAGGAATACACATAGAATTTCTAAATTTGTTTATACCCACTTCTAGATATTCTATTAATTTAATGATATATCAATATTGTAAATTTACAACAATAATTTACCGGTAATGTAAATTTACAACAATAATATTAAATTTACATCAACAATGTGCAAATTCTAGTATTAAATTTATATAAGAATGTAAATTTACAACAATAATATATCCATTATAATCAAATTTTCATAAAAAATTGTGAGTTAATTATGAAAGAAGGATATTATGGCAATAACTCATGTCTCCGTATGCGCACATCCTCATGTGCTGAGTAATTTTGATACTTTTCAATTTTTATGGTTTTTTTGAAAACCGAGTATCAATATTGGCTATGTGTGATAATGACCCAATACTCTTTATTATAAATATCAATAACCCATCGTTTTCAATTACGAAAAAAAGCCTATTCCATTAGTTTATGAATTCGTGTACGAATTCTATCTCCATCACTAGGGATATTGGAAAGAAAATGAATATAGGAATAGATGGAGATAAGAAAGACTAAAAAAGATTTTTTTTTTCTTTTTTTTTTAATTGGATTCAATTATATTCATGTTTTTTAACTTTTTTTTTAGCAATTTTGAGATTTGTGTTATCAAAATAGAGGAATATATCTACTCGGTGATTGAAAGAATCGAAAATTTTATAAAAACGTGATATGGTTTCATGTTTTCTGAAAACTTAATATGGTTTCACGTTTTCTAAAAGTTTGTTATTGTAAAACACTTTCACCGACAACGTGATATTGTCTCATATTTTTGAAGCTGAAAAGGCGATTAAAGTTGTTAGATGGCTCAACGGTTTCAGTAACGGTCAAACACTGCCGTATTTTGCTTCTTCTTTTTTAAATGTTCCTTAGTTCGCTGAAAAGCTAAGTATTTAAGAATAATAGAGAAAAAAAATTGTAAAAAACCGAACCGAAAAGAACCAAACCAAATCATTCTAGTTTGGTTAATAAGAAACCTCTATAAATAGAGGATTATATTTTGTGATTTGATATTTTTGTGATTTGGAATAAATAATTTTTTGGATACTCTTTGAGAGTAGATGCAAGATTGCATCACTTTCATTATGGATATGCATTCTTAAAATGTATTTGAACTACATGAAAAATATTATGAAAGTTTTTTCAAGTAGTTTTATAAATGAATTCATCATTGATTCAGGTGAATTATGTAATATGTCATGTATACATGACGATCAATAAACGATAAAGACATTGTCAAATTATTTAGTCTCCAAAAAGTTTTCACAAAAAGATGGAGCTGTTGTAAATCTAGCGAAAAAAAAAATAATAATAATAATAATATTTATAAAAATATCAACTCTTACAAACATTTATAGATATAGTAAATTTTGATTAGGTGAATCAGTGATTAATATTGAATTACATATTTTTATTATTGTCGATTCACACATTAATCACTGTTAATCACCAATTAACAGAGTAAAAATTGCTATATTTGCAAATGGTTTTAAATGATGATATATTTACAAATATTGCTTCCAAATCTGCTACCAACGACCAGTGAAATTTCCTCAAATTTTAGATTTTGTTTCTATTTGATAATTGAAAATGACATAAATCACCCACTTACATACTTAAACTTTTAATTTTAGAAATTGGTCTCCTAAACTTTATAATATGTTAAAATTAGATCCAGAAAATTTTAGTTTGACAAATTATTTTTTCTGAATTATTAATATTTTTTTTTATGAAATCTCTATGTGAGTGTGGGTCTTCGAGGGCCCATATCTCACGTCCATCCCCATCTTTCTCCCCGGCCCCAAAACACTCAAGGTGGCGGACGGGGATTTATTCTTCGATTTCATATCTCTCCACCTAGTTGACATTAAAGATGGTATTTCTAGTCTTTAGGGTAATTTTTTAGGGTCTAATTTAAACATTTAAGAAAGTAAGAGATTAAAAAAAATTGGGTCTAAATTTAACACTTCACAAAGTTTCTGGGCTCAATTTTCTCATATCAAAAGTTTAAAGATGTAAGTGCTACAACTCTTATAATTTAGGTGTGGTTTATATAATGGATGGTTTTCAATAATTAAACATGAAAAAAAAAAAACATATTATATTAATAGATCACTATAGTTCCAAGATAGAAAACATTATGTCTAGAACAAATCAAATCAGATCTGAAATGTAATTTGGACATCATAAAAAAAGATTTTCTTGGTGTACAGATTTATCATAAAATTTGTTGTTCAATTAATATAATTTCCCCTTTTTGGAGAAGTCAATCTTCCACTCTAGAAGATACACACATAAAGCTAAAATAGATATAGGGATACAACCTTAAAGCTTGGAAGAAAAACATCATTCATTCAAATCAACTAGAATACAAATTGTACTTAAAAAGCCTCCCATCCACATAAAAATTGAATACAACATTTCATTTTCAACATGAAGGAAAAAAAAAACGTAGAAAATATACTAGGTTTGATAACGAATTTTGTTATTTGTTTTTTTTTTTATTATTTTAAAAATTAAGCTTAGCACCAACAATTTTCATCTTATTTTCTCTCATTTTTTAAAAACTATTTCAAAATCTCGCATTCAAATTACAAAAACAAATAGCAGTTTCTAAGAACTATATTCTTTTTGTTTTCAAAAACAATTTTTAAAAACCTAGTTACAAAACAAAAACAAATTATCAATAATACAAGCTTGATTTTTTAAAAAGGGGAAAACAAAAACCAAAAACCGTTATCAAACAGACACTTTTAGACCAACCAAGACATAGCTCATTGGTTAAGGCATGTAGTTCCACACTCAAGAGTGTGGTTCAATCTCCACCCCCGACACTTTATATTAAAAGAAAATAGACACTTTTACACACCATTATAAAGCTTGAAATTATTATATGGCTTGAAGGGCGAATCTCCACTGGTACGAGGCTTTTTGGGTAAAACCAAAAACAAAATCATGGGAACCTAGGCTCAGAGATGACAATATCATACCAACGTGGAGTTGTGAAGAGCCGATATCCCTAACATGGCTAATAATTTGGTCGCGAGCTGTCACCCTTATCATCATCATCATCTTGAATTCTTCCATTGCTTTTCTTATAACGAGGATTCAATCTTTCAGCTTCTCTATACTTATGCAAATACATAGAAGAAGTCTCAGCATAGTTATCAAGGCCAAGATTACCAAAAGCCCAATAAATATCATCTCCATTGAGTGTTCTTCGATTTTCCTGATGACATTTTTCTGCAGCTTCACTGGTTACAAAGCTTATGAATTCTGTGGCACATTCTTTGATTGTTTCTTTGGCTTCTTTTGAGATTTTGGCTCTTTGGGGAAGAATCTTCTTCATTATTCTACCAACATTTGCTATAGGTAGCTGTTGATCTGAATCATCATGATTTGCCATTTTTCAAGCTATATGATATGATTTAGCTACCAATTTTTTCTGAAGATATCAAACTATGGTGTTCCATTAACTCATATTTATAGATGTTTCAAACAAAGCTTATACTTGTATACACATTTTATTTGATGAAAATTTAATGCAAAAGTATGATATATATTAATCACCACTAGACCTAAAAGTTTAAATTTATGAATAAAGGTAAAATTTTAATTATATATCTCAACACTCCCCTCGAAACGTCAATATCATAGGGTCGAATTCATGATCTCATGTTCTGATACTATATATTAAATCACCATTAAACAATTTAATTATATATCTCAACGATGTGTATATATAGTCTACTTGTTGTCGCGCTGACAAGTCTAAAGATATGTTTTTATGAATCCACAATAAAATAAAGGGAAAAAAAATCATTTAAGGGTGTAAGTATCACAACCTTTATATATTCACGGATTTTTTATGCAATTTTTCTTAAAATAAATTTTACTTTAGAAAAATCATGATTAAAAATTATTTTCATTAAATTGACTTGTCATAGAGTAATACAATCCAGCACGATCCACAAATAGATTATATTAAAATAAAAAGAAGAAGGTAAAAATCAAAATTTCATGGATCACCAAGGTTTTGTTAGGTTAGAAAATATTATTGCATATTGTAACAAAGTTTATAGTAAGAAAGATATGAGAAATAAGTGTATATAATGAAACCCCAATTTTTATAAATGAAAAAAAAGTCCTATACAAATAGCTCAAGTGACAAATGTATATAATTGATTTAAAGTATCAATCTTAATATACGTTTGAATCTCCGTAACCACACCCTAGTTGCTTTGTGCAAAACCACTTTCTAATGATTTAAAAAGGTCTAAAAGAGAAAATATATATACATATATATATATATATATATGATAAAAGATTAAGTTTTTAGATACATTGTATCTGTAACTGATATGAAAACTTGAAGGATATCAAAATTAAAAAATTAGGAAAATCTTACAAGAAAGAGGGAATCTAGTATAATATTTATTTTCTTATAGATTGAATCTTCTCTATCTACCCTCTTCTCATTTTTCTTTCTTTCTTTCAAATATGATACATTAGTAAAATTAGAGCTTAACCTTTTTTACAGGTTGAGTCTCCAAAAATGAATACATAACATTACCTTAATTGGTTGCTATAAACACACTTTCTCTCTTAATTAATTTGACAGGCTTTTAGCATGTGTCCTTTGGCATAATATATAGATTTTCTCCTTTGTTATTTATAATTTTTTTATTTTATTTTTTTTGGAGAAGTGTGTAGCTAGTTAATATTGTAAAAACAGAAAATTGGTCATTGAAAACCTAGAGAAAGGGCTAGAACAAAAGCATCTTTTTGGCCCCCAAAAAAATTATAGTTTTTTTTTTTTAATTTATTTTTTTTTAGTTTTTTAACCCCAAAAAAAAAGTTTCATAGTAGTAAAAATTTATAAAAATGCATAATTCTACGATCACTTTGAAAAGTAATTAATGTATTTTTGTTTTTTATTTGGGGTATTTAAGAAAATAACTTTTTTAAAATTGTAAATTTAAAAATAAATAAATAACTTTTCAGAATCTCTAAAATAGTACTTTTTAAACTTAATTATATAATTGAATTTATCAAAATAAAATTTAAAAAAAAAAACTAATAACGCTTGAAAAATTACTGAAATTTTAATTTAAAACATTCTAAACATAAAATACAACAATAAGATTAATCATTCAACAATACATAAGAAAAAATAATTCATTAATTAATGAAAGCAAAAAATGTTGTATTTAAAAAAAAATCAATTTTTTGCTGCTTTTGAAAATAAGGTAAAAAAAAGTACTATTTACTCTAATTTCTCAATTATTTAATCTTAAATTATTGTAGTGTAGCTATATAATGTATTAAAAAATAAACCTATTGTTAATTATGGTACCTAAATAGATCAATATTTAAGGGGTATTTTTTAAAATGGCATTTTTTGAATTTAAATTTTAAAAATAGCAAAAGTTTTTCATAATTTGAAAAAAAAAAATAGCATTTTCATTAAAATAAGAGAACTTTCATTTTTTTAATGAAAGTTTCAAAATCATTAGCTAACCAATTTGAAAAATTATTGAGTTTTAGTTGAAAATATCCCAATTAGAAACATAAAATACAATAATAATATTGATCATTCAATAAAACAAGAGAAGAAGACAAAAAAATGTAATTTTCATTAAAATAAAAGAAAGAAAAAATGTAATTTTTTTTAAAATTTCAAAACGTTTAATATTTTTTTAAATATCAATTCATAAAGTATCATGGGTGGAATTTCTCCTTATTAATTATTAACCCTTGTTAGGTCTTTTTTTCAAATACTATATGCATTTTGGGAACCCCTTTTGGAGAAGATGAATGCATGGAACCTAATTTAAGTGCTTAGATTAAACAAAACCGCTATATTTTTCTTGACACCCCACAAAAAAGGGGAAAAATTAATATCCATATTTATTTATGTGTAAAGTCATTGAGAGGTATGGGAACTGATTTTGATATTGATAGAAGGGGCTACAAAATCTACTTCAAGATGAAAAATGACTGCAAGATAGGATTGAGAGAATATATAAATAAAATTAGAATGTTTTATGTACCCCCTTGGGTAAGTTTTTACGAACTAGGGAATAAAAAATTAAAAAAAAAATCAAACCAATTTCAACCACACAATGTATCTAGTGTAATAAAAGGCCTTTTTTTTTTATAACAGTGAGGATGAGTTGTAACGATGAGGTTGTGGTTCGAACCTCACCCTCTACAAAACTTCTAACCCTTTATTGATTGATAAAAAAATCAACATTGTAAATTAAAAATTTTCCCAGAACGTTTCTTTAGTGGGAATCTTTAGATATCTAGATTTTATAATCTTTTAATGGATATTTCAAGTTGTCAAGTATCTCTTACTTCTATGTTCTTTTATTAATATTTTAGGATGTCGAGACATCTTATTTTAACCAACTCACCATCATTCAAAAAGTTGTTTATTCCTATCAAAATGAATGGTTTACTTTTATTCTCATGTTAAACATATCACTCTCCTATATAATTATAGATCAACGGAAGAAGTTTATGTTCATGAATCTCTCATAATATTAAGTGGCAACTTTTGTTGGATGTAGGCAGTTGGGACTGAAAAATCTTTAAAAAAAAATCCTTCATTTGGATCATGGAATATAGTGTAATGTCCAATATGAAAGTCCCTTTGTTACCAAACATTAAAATATATACATATAAACTATACTTTAACATATGTCTAACACACACACACAAATTTATATTTATATATTAAAAAAAATATTTAAAATTAGTGCATGCGAAGAGGAGCAAAAAGAGTTACACTTTTCTCAAGAAAGGAGTGTGTTTTACACACGACACCCACTTCATGAAGTGGATCAACTAATATTCAAAATCAAATTGACCCAAAGTCATTGCTAGGCTTTGTTTTTATAATTGAATGTGAATTTTATTTCCATGAGATCTCTTTTGGCCCAATAGTTGTCGAAGAAGATGCATGATTTGGGATTTTGGAGCCATAGACAAAAAGAAATCGGAAAATAAAAAAGCCTTCTACCATGGAATTTTGATGATTTTGAGCTTTCTTGTAATTTGTTTGTATTTTATTTTTATTTTTATTTTTTTTAATTGAATGTAAAATACATCTCTACACTTTAGATTATTATTAAATCATATCTATATATTTTATTTTATTTTTTTAAAACACCGTTACAGTCTAGTAAAATTGTAAATCATAACGTTCTATCAGTTAATTTTAACGAAATTGATATATATATATATATATTCTACTCGTGTCACGTGTTCCAATACCGTTAAAAATAAAAAGAAATTTAAATATATGACTGTGATATATAGATTTTACATTTTAGTAACATTACGGTTTATTCTAAAATTTCTAACATCTATAAAAAAAAATTGTTATTTTTTACGAAACTAGAATACATGGCATGCGTAGAATATGTATGTGTCTCAATTTCTTTAAAACTAACTGTTAAAATGGTGTGATTTATAATTTTACTAAAATGTATGGGTGTTTAAAAAAAGGGTAAAATGTAAATAAGACCCCTATGGTTTTGGCTAAATGCATGAACACCCCTGGTGGTTTGAAAATGGAAAATCACACTCCTAAAGTTCCAAATTATGTCTATGAGACCTCTCCCCTTTAACGATGTAAATTTTCTATTAGCCATAACTTTTTCATTTGAACTCAGATTTAGATGATTTAAGATGTTTTGGAATACTCATTTCAGGCTCTACGTTATGGTCATGTCAAAACTTCTAAATCATCAGTAAACAAAAGGGTTAATAGTTTCAATCACATCTAATATTTTGATGATAATAAATTATTTTATATATTAACAATTTTAAAAATAAAAATGTAGAGGTATGATTTAATAATAATCTTAAGTGTGGGTGTATTTTGTATTTAACCCTTATTTGTGTGCGATTGTAGAAGAGAAAAGAAAAGGGCAGAAAGATGAGAGAAGGGATTCTCAGCATAAAATGAGCTGAGGAAATCCAATGATATATAAAGTAAAATAATATGCCACGTGTTACACAGAGAGAGGCCAATTTAATAACAGAAAATGTAGTGAGAAAAAGTAGGGAAAGAGCATAAACAAATAGGATCAATTATCAGATTTTGTTGCTCCCTCTTTCTCCATTGTTGATTTTTCATTATCCTTGACATCCCCCCGCAAGCTTAAGGCCAAGTATTGGACTGTGAGCTTGTTTCGTAAAGCACAAAAACGATGTGATGTCAATGGTTTTGTCATAAGATCAGCAAATTGGTCTTCGGAGGGTACAAAACGAACCAATATTTGCTTGTTGAGAACCTTTTCACGAATGAAGTGAAGATCAATCTCTATGTGTTTGCTACGTTGATGCATAACAGGATTGCCAGCTAGGTATATTGCACTGATATTGTCACAAAGAAGGAGAGGTGAAGAGGGATGTGTAAACTGTAATTCACCAAGGAGAGATTGCAGCCACATAAGTTCAGCTGCAGCATTTGAGAGTCCTCTATACTCTGATTCAGCGCTTGAACGAGATACCACTCTTTGTTTTGTGGATGACCAAGAAATCAAATTGTTCCCTAAGAACGTACAAAAACCACTTGTGCTTCGTCTGTCATCGGGACAAGCAGCCCAGTCTGCATCAGTATAACACGTTAGAGCCTGATTGGAAGAAGGAGTAACAGATAGACCATATAGAGAGGTATGCTTGAGATATCGAAGAATCCTTTTGACGGCGAGCCAATGGACTGTACTTGGCTTTTGTAAGAATTGGCACACTTTGTTGACTGCAAAACTAAGATCAGGTCTAGTAATAGTACAGTATTGAAGGGCACCCACTATGCTTCTGTATTGAGTAGGGTCTGGAAGTGGGTCTCCATCATTAATGGATAGTGCCAAACCAGTTGCCATAGGAGTGTTTGTCGGCTTGCAATCAAGCATGGATGCTCTCTTTAAAAGATCAAATATATACTTTGCTTGGGAGAGATGTAAAGTATTATGAACTTTTGTAACTTGAATGCCCAGAAAGTAGGAGAGAGGGCCAAGGTC
This sequence comes from Gynostemma pentaphyllum, assembly GCA_028015215.1. Classification (NCBI taxonomy): domain Eukaryota; kingdom Viridiplantae; phylum Streptophyta; class Magnoliopsida; order Cucurbitales; family Cucurbitaceae; genus Gynostemma; species Gynostemma pentaphyllum. The sequence goes on along the minus strand of CM051351.1, from coordinate 57,639,736 downwards.
TTTAAGCTTGAAAAGACCATGAAGAGACTGAATGTAATGAGTGATAAGAGACTGAGATGTTCCTGTGACAATGATGTCATCAACGTAGATGAGAAAGGCAATAAACTCACTGTTTTTCCGGTAGTAAAATAGAGAACTGTCACATTTTGAGGAAGTGAACCCCCATGAGAGAAGACAGGTACTGAGCTTCAAGAACCAAGCTCGTGGACTTTGTTTGAGTCCATATAGTGCCTTACGCAGTTGACAGACATGAGAGGGAAAAGCTGCATCAAGAAACCCAGGTGGCTGGCTCATGTATACTGTTTCAGATAGATCTCCATTGAGGAACGCATTATGGACATCAAGCTGTCGGATGGGCCATTGAAAAGATACAGCAATGCTAAGTAGAATACGTATGGTTGTTGGTTTGACAACTGGGCTAAAGGTCTCAAAGTAATCTACCCCATAACATTGATTAAATCCTTGGGCTACTAAGCGGGCCTTGTATCTCTCAACATCACCATTGGGTTTTAGTTTAATTCTATATACCCATTTGCAGCCTATGACTTTTCCATTTGGAGGAGGAGGAACAAGACTCCAAGTTTTGTTTTGCATCAATGCTTGATACTCTAGATGCATAGCCTGCTGCCACTGAGGAAACTGAATTGCAGACTTGAAATTGGAGGGTTCACATGTGGGGACGGGGTTCACGGGTAGAGTTTTTGATAGCCATAACTTGGGTTTAAAAATGCCATCCTTTGCTCTAGTGATCATGGGATGAGTATTAGGCTGTAATGGCAAGATACCTTGATCAGGTATGGGAGAAGAAGTAGTATGGGAGGAAGCAGCAGCATGTGGGGGAGAGGGTAGTTGGTGTGCTGATGGGGTTGGATTATGTAAAGTATGGACAGAATGAGAGGGTGAGGAGATTGGGTAGAAGTAGTTGAATTAATTGAGTTGGCCAAAGGTGTTGGTGGGGAAGGAGAAGAATTATGGGTGGGAGGCAGAAAAGGAGACACATATGCATGTGGAAAAGATGTAATATCATAATGGAAACTCTGGATTGAAGGTAGCTCATTGGTGGTGGTTAGAGAAGGGAAATGGTGTTCATTAAATATGACATGACGGGAGATGTAGACTCTTCCTGTTGTAGGATTTAGACAAAGGTAGCCACGATGATGAGCACTGTAGCCAATGAACAGACATTGTGTTGTTCTATACTGAAGTTTATGGTCATTATAAGGACGAAGGTACGGGTAGCAAGCACAACCAAAGACTTTGAGAAGGTTGTAGTCAGGGAGGGTCTGAAATAGAGTTTCATAAGGGGATTTATTGGCTAAGACAGGAGTAGGCAATCTGTTGATGAGGTGAGTAGCTGTTTGGAATGCATAGGGCCAGAATGATTTTGGAAGATTAGATTGAGCAAGGAGAGACAACCCAACTTCCACTACATGCCTGTTCTTTCTCTCAATTCTTCCATTCTGTTGGGGAGTATAGGGACAAGAAATACGGTGATGAATCCCAGACTGTGCAAGAAGTGCTGACAGTGAGCGAAATTCCCCGCCCCAATCTGTTTGAAGGCTCTTTATTGAAGTATTAAACTGATTTTCTACCATTTTCTTGAAATGAGTAAAGTAAGACAATGTTTCATCCTTTGTTTTTAGCAAATAAATCCAGCAAAAACCTGAAAAATCATCAATAAACAGCAGAAAGTATTTTGCACCATTAACAGAATTGACAGGGGATGGACCCCATAAATCAGAGAAGACAAGTTGAAAAGGAGCATGACTTTTTATTGATGATCTCTGAAAGACTAAACGATGGCTCTTGGCCAATTGACAACTGTTGCAAAATTCAAAGGAAGCTAGACTAGGACAAGACAGATTACAGGAATGTAGAACTTTCTGAACTATAGCAGGGGCAGGGTGTCCTAATCGATAATGCCATAAGGTAGAATTGGATAGAGTAGCTTGAAAGATAGCAGGTGAAGTAGCAGAGATAGGTGGATGACTGTGTTGATGTTTGGGTAGAAACTTGTATAGCCCTTTATCAAGAAGACCCTGGAGGAGTATTGCTTTGGTCCGAAGATCCTTCACAAGAAAGAAATGTGAGTAAAATTCAACAAATGCATGATTATCATAACATAGTTTGGCTACACTAATGAGTTTATTAGAAAGGGTAGAAATATGCAAAATAGAATTAAGTTTGAGCACAGAAGTAGGAGAAGAAATTGTGCTGTTACCAATGTTGTGAATGGGCAGAAAGTTTCCATTACCTATCATGACTTGCTCATGTCCTGCATATGGGGCAACATTAGTCATTGAATTGAGAGAGGGTGTCATATGATGTGTTGCCCCTGTGTCCATAAACCACTCATGGTCTGGATGGGACGATGGAGGAGGATTACTTGTGGAGGGTAGGGAAGGATTGAAGATATAAGGTTGAGGAATAGGAGGTGTGAATACTGGAACAGTTGTGTAAGGAGTAGAAGGCTGGTAAGAGGAATATGAGTTAGGGTAAGGTAGGAGAGGAGGAGATTGGGTAGTGGGATTGGTAGCAGCAAAATGAGCCTGTGGGCGTGGAGAAGTGGATGGATACCAGTCTTTATTATCCCTGTTATAGCAGTCAAGAGCTGTGTGTCCCATTTTAGAACAAATCTGACATTGGGGACGAGTAGAAAATTTGGGATTCCATCGGTGATTTTGTGGAGATGGAGTGGAAGGACGAGGATTGGGCATTTGGGCCGGTTGGGATGATCTAGAATGTATGGGTGGAAGTGGGGCTGAATATGGGGTTTGAAGAAGAGAGGTTGGTGTTTGGTTAGCTGCATATGACCAGGGTGGGCGTCTGGAAGAACCTGAAATGGAGAAATTAGCTAAGTTTGCTTGGATGAGATTCAAACTATCAACAGAGTTCTGGCGTTCCAAGCGTACTTCATAACTAAGGAGCAGGCTTCTAATATCCTCTAGAGATGGTCTATCAGTGCGATTCTGGATTGAGGTTACAAGAGGGTTGTACTCAGCTCCCAGTCCGTCTAAGATATAAGCGACGTGGTCTCGATAAGACAGAGGCTCTCCAACGGCTGATAGTTTATCTGCGATTTGTTTAATCTGTGCAAGATAATTACTCACTGTGGTACCATCCTTCTTAGATTTCTGCAATTGGGATCAAAGACTCATTATGCTAGCAGTGGAGACGGATTCATAAACCCTGCGCAAGGAGTCCCACACTTCAAAAGCAGTTGATAAACTAACGATTTCAGACATCTTATCTTCGGATAATGACGAGTATAACCAGCCCATTACAAGTCTGTTAGATCTTTCCCAGAAGTAATATTCCAGATTTATCTGGGTATGATTGACATCAAGGAACTTTGGAGGCATTGGAATCGTTCCATCGATGAAACCTTCAAGACCATTGGAAATAATGACGTTAAGTAGCTGATTTTTCCAGAGTAAGTAGTTGGAATCTGTGAGTTTAATGGTAAGGGAAGAAGCACCAAGATTTGTAGGTTGATGATGAGAAGGATTGGTAGGAAAGATTTGGGGATTTTGAAAGGGATGGTGTTGTGCGAAAGGTTGCTGAAAGCCTTGGAAAGTTGTTCCAGGATATGTTCCAAAATTAGGGAGAAAAGTTTGAGGACTACCTCCTAAATTCTGATGATAGTTTTGTGGATAATAGGGAGCAGCTGGTTGACGTTGAGCTATAGGGGTGGTTAATTGTGGAAAAGTGGCTGGTAAAAAGCGTGCGATAAGTGGAGGAATCGGAGGAGTATGAATGGTGGAATTTGCAGGTTGAGAGACATTTGGTTGCTGATTTTCAGCTGTAGAAGACGTAGATGCCCCAGAATTCATCGCCATTGATGGCTGTTACGGCTCTGATACCATGTGCGATTGTAGAAGAGAAAAGAAAAGGGCAGAAAGATGAGAGAAGGGATTCTCAGCATAAAATGAGCTGAGGAAATCCAATGATATATAAAGTAAAATAATATGCCACGTGTTACACAGAGAGAGGCCAATTTAATAACAGAAAATGTAGTGAGAAAAAGTAGGGAAAGAGCATAAACAAATAGGATCAATTATCAGATTTTGTTGCTCCCTCTTTCTCCATTGTTGATTTTTCATTATCCTTGACAATTTGGAAGCCCCGTTATTATTATTTTTCATTTTAATAAATTAGCAAGCCCACATATCAAAAGGTGGTTTGATGGAAAATTCTTCTTTCCCCTATTTTATATTTTGATTGTACTCTTAGTGGCATAAATTAGAAAGTTAAATTATTATTGGTTTAAGGCTTGTGCCTTTGAGGATTTTTCAATCTTAAATACATATGGAAGATTTAGCATTGAAAATTTAATACACCGCCTATAGTAATGCGCCTAAGATATGTTTTGAGATTCATTTTTCAATTTAGATTTTGTAACTTAATTGAACTTAAAAGGATAAAGAGAAGCTGAAAAAGAGTTGAAAGAGAGAGAGAGAGAAAGAGCAAGAAGCAAATAATTGTATTCTAACTAAGTTGAAAATATATAAAATATTAATTTTTTCTAAATCTAAATTACGATTTTTAAGTTTTAATGATAATTTATCATAGTATCAGAGTTGGAGGTCATGAGTTCAAACTCATACATAATTATTTCCTCCCTAATTACTAATATTTCATAAGATTGGGCTTCATAAAAATATCTAAGCTCATAAGTGAGAGGGATGAATGAAAACATATAAAATATTAAATTTATCTTAATCTAAAAAATTTAAATTTTTGGTCTAATGGTGATTTGATAAAATTTACCATTAAACTAAATCAGATCTATACCTATAGGAAATTTGGAAGAATAGTAACCATCATTTTGGTTATCATGAAACTAATTAATTGTAGTGTTGAAAATTCTCCATTGATTCCATTGATTGTTTAAGTTGTTGGCTTTCTTAGGGTACCTTCACAATATTACACACATCCTTCAAACCATAAGACTCTAATTATTGAATCACACAGAGCTAAATACTTGTCTTTAATGCTCGTAAGTGTTACACGTCGATTGAAGACTTTTTTTTAGATAATCTCTACGGTAGAAAAGTGGAGAAACTTCACTTTCCTACTTTACCCTCATTTCTTTATTATACTCCAATTATATCCTCACTAATTTTATGTATTTAATTGCATCAGTATTTGGTCAGTCACAAACTCACAATAGTCAAGTAAACCCTTCGGTTGCCACCTTGAGAATCTAACTGATATCAAAAAATTAACTGAGTTATTATTAATATAAAAAGAGACACGTAGAGGAAAGATCATAAGGGTGTTTTCATTGTCAGTGGCTCAATCTCAATTCTAAACATCAGGATAGGAGTATGATAGTGTTTTTTTTGGTGAGAAACCAATGGGATAAAGAAAGCAACAAATCAAAAGCAAAGAGATGTAAAATTGGACGAGGTACGTACTCGGAAGTTTTTTTACTTCATTCTTATTAGGCGATTGTAATTTGTAAATTTAACCTTGATTTGATATTTGTATTGCTTTTTAAAGAGCAGCGAAACAACAGTCTGAGAGTTTAAGACCTTATAAAATAAGGCTGTAAAAATTAAATGTCTCTTAACAAAACAAAGCCAATCTTATCAAACTTATATTATAAAAAGTAACATTAGCCTCCCACAAAAAAAGACAAGCAACTTTGTTAATCAGAATGAAGTAAAATTTCTGATCTCCAAAATAATTTCTAATATTTGTCACCATAAAGTATAATTTGCGTTTTAATATGAGAGGGTTATCATGTTCCGTGTGTAGTTGTTTATTAAATCCATTGTCAATATTTTAAATTCGATTAGATATTAGTGTATATTAAGATTTAAATTATCATAGGTATTGTGAAATGTCTAATAAATTATTATGCCTTTTTCACTCTATGCAGGAAAAAAAAAATTTATATGTAGATCATATTCATGTATAGCATTCCCCGTCAGAATTATAAATTCCTTGAAATATCCAATACACCAGTATTCATGAAGTGAATCTATTGTTAGTATCTTTACTTTATTGGATATCATTGATTAACAGAAAGTATGATATTAAATTAAATAGATTAGAAAAATGATTGTGTTACTAATTTAAAACATAGAGGTAATTACTGAAATTTCATATATTTACATACTAATTATTGAAATGTCATAACTTTTTAAAAATTACTCAAATAGCATTATTAAGTTCAATAATGTATTGAACTAAAAAAATGTCAAAAATTGAATAAATTTATTAAAAATAATAATGAAAACAATCAAATAGTTCAATATATTACTGCACTTAAACTTGAAAACGCAAAAGACAAACAAATTTATTGGAAATACTCATTAAAAATATCAAAATATTATATTCTTCATTATCACATTTCAAATCAAAATTTATTTTAAACTTACGTTCCACGTGCGAAGCATGTGATTTTGTGACTAGTTACATTAAATTAGAGAAAGGAAGCACAAATCTTTGATCTTTTGAGAAGGGAATAAGTACCTTAATCATTTGAGTTATGTCCAGGTTGACATGCCGATTGAAGACTTGATCTTCAACTAATCACATTTTTAGAAGATAGCTCTAGCATACCTATAAAAATCTATTGATTTATGAATTGTCACTGAATTTTTTAACTTTAAAAAATAATTTAATAATTTTTTAAACAATTATCAAAAGAAATACTAATGTTATTGTTTTAATAAAGAAGAATACAACTCAATCCTTTATTTTTATTTTTATTTTTTAAGTTTGTCTAAAAAAAAGGTAAACTTGGTAATATTCAAATTCAATTCAATTTATTTTATATGTGAGTTTCAATTGGATTTTTTTTTCTATTGAAATTAATTCTACATACCTTGTACTTCATTAGAAAAAAAATGTCATTAACAAATTATTTTCTAGTAAAAATGATAGTGAAAGAAGTAAAAGTGGCTTGCTTTACAATTTGATATCACGTTACATTCATTTGGCTCCTATTATAACAATAAAACATAATGTACGTATAATTATTAAGTACCCATTTGAAATAGTTTTTAAAAGTGTTTTTAAATAAAGAAACGGTTTTTGATAACCATTAAAAAAACACTTTTAAACATTTTTAAAAACTATCATAAACGGACACTAAAGCTAAAATGATGATCGACAATTATCTTTCCTACTCACTTGGAAATAAATAAATAAAAATAATAAAAGATACATCTATACTACCTCTAAAAGGGGTTTAAAGGGAGAAACTTTTGAATTCCCCTTTTGTCCCTTATTTAATTATTAAATTCAATTTTTAATTATATAATTTTAAAATATGTCTTATTTGATTTTTATTAAATGATCTATTTATTTTAATTCATGAATGTAAAACTCAATTTATTGGGAAGTGCATAAGGGCTATTTTCCATGTATCTAGATTTACGTAGGATTTAATCTTATCAATGTTAATTAATTTTATTCAAGTTTTTGGTATCACAAATTCATGAATCTATAGGTGTTTTTCTCTATAAATATGAAAATAGGAGAGGAGGTAAATTAAGGAATCAAATTGTTTTGTAGAGGAAGTGATAAACAAGATAAAGAAGGAACAATGGAGTTGGAGAGTAAAAAGATTTCTTTGGAAGCAGCAAGAACCATTGATTGTTTGACTTTAGCAATAACTTTCTATATAGTAGGAGTTTACCCGACAAGAGACCCGAAAAAATGAAGGGATGGAAATTAAACTGATGGATTGAGATGGTAGAGAATAGAGATGAAGGAGATCATAACTACATTGAAGACAACAAAATTAAATAGAGTAGAGAAAGAATGGCAAGTCGGCTTTCGTGAGTGCAACAAGGTGAAGGAGTGAGGCATGTGATAAGTACCTTTGTAATCGTGTATTTGTTTTTTTATTCAAAATAAGATTTTTTTTTTTTTTTTTTTTTTTTGAATTTAGACATTTATTTTCATAATTTTTTTAACAACCTCATATATTGTTCCTTAATCTTTGCTAGGAAAATTTTCAAATTTTATTCTCATTCACTTTTAAGATATTTCAATTTTATTTTATTTATTATAATTTATCTTTTTTAAAAATAAAAAAATCAATGAATATGATAGAAATTTCACACCATCATAAATTTAAGTTGGAAAGAGTATTATGGAAGAAATTGATTTTGTTCCTAATGTTTAGTTGAGAAAAAAAGCATATTAAAACATAAATTAATTCTTACAAAATTAATAATAGAAAGAAAAAAAACACATATTTAAAACATACAATATAAACCATGCAACATGGATGATATAACCCCAATTTAATGTAATAAATTTTCCAATATTAAATATTATTACATAAAATATAATTATTTAATTATATATATTATAGTTATGTCTATTTAAAAGTTCAAAGAATGTATTCAATTTAAAAAAAAAAAAAAACTTTTCATTTCGTTAATTCATTTTAATTTAGCCTTTAATGTGAAACATTGAAATATGTACTATTAATAAATTGTATTAATTATTATGAGTTATAAATTAAGTTAATTTACACAAAAAAACATGAATTCATATAATTTATCATTCTTCTTTTTCATAAAAAAACATAACTCGAACAAACAATAAAGTAGGTTAAAAAAGTAATATTTAATACTAATTGCCAACAATTTATTTTTATTCTGTATAAAACAATAAAAAGTTAAATTGAAAATTCACTAATCACGTGCAACATAAAATTTGACTAGTTATATCAAATAGATAGACCTCCCCCAGTTAAAGTTTCACACTTGATTAAATGAGAGAAACGCCACTAATTAATGTTATTTTATGGAGGTTTTATATCTTAATTTACAGTGAATATCTACCTCATAATGCATACTAGTCTTTTTTTTTTCCTACTTTTATAGATATTAATCAAATTATAGCTCATTTGGTAACCTTCCTCGTTTCTATTTCTTATTTCTCATTTCTTGTTTCTGAAAAAAAATTAAAAATATGTGTTTAGTAACTATTTCTTGTTTTTGTTTCTCATTTTCAAAAAATTAAAATATGTTGAAAATATCATAACTTTAAATGAAATATTTAAGAATACTCTATCAATATAATTTTTGGTTATTTATAATATATTTTAGAAGTTAAAACGGGACATTGTAATAATTTATTAATATGTTGAAAATTTTGGAAACAAGAATGAGAAATGAGAAACTAGAATTTATTGTTTTTAAAATTTCTAAACAATTTTGAGAAGTGTTTCTAAAAAAAAGTATAAACAAGAAGTGTTACCAAACAACTTTATTTTAAAAAAAAATAGAAAAAGAAATAAAAACACAAAAATTGAGAATGATACCAAAAGGGTTCTTAATATATGGAAAATTCAAACCTACTACTACTACCTTAACATTAATGTCTAACAACTCAAACTCTACCACTAAAAAAAAACTGTCAATTTACGACCGAGTATTTACGACGAAATAACACATACTACATCGTAAAGAGTACACTCGGATTAACTGCTAAAAATAATTAAGATTAACTCTGGATTCTTTAAATTTTTTTATTTTTTTTTGGGCCACTTCTTCTCTTTCTAGGCTGTCTACTTAGCTAAATTATAAATACAAAGTAGAATCATTAAATCAAATTAACTATTAAGGTCATTGCCCTTAATTTAATTTTGAGGTTAATTAAATTATATAACCTTTACGTTTTAGTCTAAAGGTAAATAATACTCCATTTTTTTTCAAAATCATAATTTTGATACTCCCAAAAAATTTCACCTTTCGAGTCCATTTTATTCCGTTCATACATATAAAAAAAAACTTACATGTACTGCCCTAGATTAGTATATGAAAATATTATCTAAAAATATTATGAGAATTCAAATAGTTAAGATTTATAATTTAGAAAAATTAACGACAAAAGTAACTTAATTACTGGAAGAGTAACTTTGTTATTCACTGTTGAAATTAATTTTGAAGAACATATCTGTGTGATGATTTGGTATTTCTAAGCTAAAATATTTTTAAGAAACCTCTTTATTAACAAAATTACAAGTAATTCATCCTAATTAATTTGAAATATTATCTAGAAAAAGATTTAAAAACTATCATAGGACAAGCTGTAAGAAGTAAAAAAAAAAAAAAACATAAACCTACAGAAACAGGAGAATTTATTTAATACATGTGACGTCTGACACAATGTGCTTCACTCATTTATAACTACGAGATGTAATTATTTAAAGTGAAAAAATTTAGACATTAATATACATCCAATAATTATTAATTATTGAGTTATATTGTGGTAGGCACACCTAGATATTACTTTAATAAATTATTTAACAAAGATATAGCTAGCTCTATCCATTGATTTTTCTATTTATTATAAAAAAAGAATTAGAAGAAAAAACCCACAGAGATTTGGGACCAAACTAAATGACACTAAAAAATAATTAAAAAATGGTTATTAAAAAGTATAGGTACTTTCTTTGATCCAATGATTTTGAAGGAATGTTTCCTCAATAGAAAAGGACCACGGAATTCATATTATTTTTAGGGCCAATACTATATTCGTTGCCTTTGGAATTGTGAGTTCATTGAATTTAGGCTGAACTTTGGCTGTAATTAACTTATATTTTATTGATAATTTTATAATTTTATTTTTTTAATAATGCTTCATTAATCATACCTTTATTAATGTAAATTAGGGTAATGGACATATGCTTTCCATGTAACCAAGAAGTAGTTTTTTACATAAGAGAGGTTTTATGTGCTTTTATTATATTTTAGGAAGAAAAATAAATAAATGCTATACTTTTTTAAAAATAATTTAATATTTATGGTAAATTGTCTATTAAGTAGACGATTTCAATGAATTTTTTCAACTAATACCGTCTATAGTAAAGATGATTTCGTTTTCGTTGTTACTTCAAAATAGAGTACAATAAATTTTACAATATTTTCAAAAATACCATATTATTTTTTAAATTTTTTTTCAAGACATAATATTAATGAAAAACTAAATTATATAAAATACCCCGAGTATATAGAGTTGGCTTCAACTTTACCTCTAATGTTTTAAAATTTTCAATTTCACCCCAATCTTTTAATTTGTTTCTAAAATACCTTTTATTAGTGATTTCTATAAATATAAACGTTACAGGATAAAATTGAAGCTTATAAAATATTTTAAGGACATGTTTAAAACCTACTATATTAAATACATTTTGCCTCTAATGTTTTAATTTCCGTTAAACTTAACATAAAAACGGTGTATTTTTAAATAAATTATTAGTTTGAGGGTATAATTGAAACTTTTAAAATATTAGATGCAAATTTAAAAGGGGATATTTTGTAATTAAACCTTAAAAAAATGAATCAGAGAGAGAGAAAGCAACTTGTCTTTGCAAGTTTTAATATGAAGCTTATGTGTACAAAGCCATCTTTCTTATAAATATATAGAATTACTTTGAGAGCTAATTCCTATAAGAAGTCATGAGAATCAATGACCTAGATAAGCCAAAGTACTTACATATGCAATGTAATAGATTGATTTGGAAATTTTGATTGTCGTTTTTTTTTTTACTTGAAATTTTGATTGTCATTTATAAAAATAAAAATTGAGATATTAAATTAAATTAAGGGACGGGAGACTCTAGGAGTAAATATCTAACCACTTGAGCTACGTTTGTGTTGGCAATTCTTATTAAATTAGATGATTCATAATCTTACAAAAATACAAATACTTTTTATTTATCATTAATTATTTGCTTTCTTTTCTCTCTATTAATTGATTCAGATGTGTTGGGATGCGAACAAAATCTCACATCGATTAGAGAAGGGTGTAGACACCTATTTTCCTCCGGTGTTATTTAAATTTATTCCTAAGTGTTAAAAATAAAAGATTTGATTTATGTTTATTTTAAAATTAGTAAATAGATTTTTAGGATAGATATAATTACATTTTTTTTGTTCTAGTGTTTTATTAGTGAGAATAAAAATACAAAAAAATAATAATAAATAATAATGTGCCAAATTTGTTTAATTTTATTTGAATTAATTTTGTTTAAAAATAAAAAGATTAGAAAAATAAGTTTTAAATGAGAATCAATTTAAACATGAAAAAGATGAGTAGGAAATTATTTTTTATGAGTTGTCAAATAAAATAAATTCAAATTTCTCATAATTTTGGGGTGAATTAAAAATTGATTTTATTTGATTTTATTCTCATTTATTATTTTCCTAATTTTAATTTTTCATTTGGCTATATATAGAGCCTTTCTACAACCCTAAACACACACAACATTCACAAGAGCAAAAACCTTGAAGTTTCCTCTACATCTCTCCTTTTCACGGCCATAACCTCCCTCCTTCTCATAGTAAACCTAAATCTCTACACACACAAAACATTCATAAGAGCCTCCCTCCCTTCATTTTTTTTTACTATCCTCATCATCTTCTTGATTCACTCGTTGGAACTCGGGGCTACACATTTGTAAGGTTCTATCGAACCAAGGTAAAATCCTTTTCCATTAAAAATGTAGTCATTCATATGTTGTTGTTTTGTTTTATTTGATTTCGTGATTTTATTATAATGATTTAGATTTTTGGTTAAAAAGTTATGATTTTTGAAAGTTTAATGTTCAAATCGATTCATTATTTTCGGGATTTTTATACACCTTGTCATTACGTGATTTTCATTTCTGTTTTTTTGAAAATAATGATTTATGGTTATTTTTATATGAAACTAGACTCGTAAATAAAGATTTAGGAACAAGAATCACCCTATTTCGATAAGTATTAAAAAAGATATGATTTTTAAAGTTGGTGTAAATTCTGCAGAAATTTATGTAGCAAAACCGTGGCTGAAACTTTTTGACATGAAAATCTGATTTTTTTTATTACAAAGTGGGTGTACTTTTCGATATTAGAAATCAATCTTGGATGAACCTAGAATATTTAGAAGAAAGAATCGAGTAAAAATACATTTTTGTTATAAAGTTATGAATTTCTAAAGTTGAGGTGTTATATTTGGGATAATTATGCTAATTTTATTTGTTTGCCATATTTGTGAATTTGATTGCCATATTTTATGTTTTCTATTTATTGTCTTCAAATTAAGGTAAATCTTGAATTGATTTGTTAATATTATATATTTATGTGGATTTTCACAAAAAAGAAAGAAGTTTGAATTTATTAGGATACTAATTTTCCAACTTCCTAAAAAACATAATTTGATTAAGTTACCAAATTTTTGAATATAAAAAATGGAAATAATTAGTATACTAATTTTCCAAAGCATAAAAATTAACAATTAAATTTAAATATAGAAAAAACATAATTTGATTAAGTTACCAAATTTTTGAATATAAAAAATGGAAATAATTAGTATACTAATTTTCCAAAGCATAAAAATTAACAATTAAATTTAAATATAGAATTGGAATTAATTAGAATACTGATTTTCCAAAGCATAAAAATTAACAATTAAATTTAAATATGAGAATTGGAATTAATTAGAATACTGATTTTCCAAATCATAAAAATTAACAATGAAATTGTAAATATAGAAATTAGAATTTATTAGGGTTTTAATCTACCAACTTTCCAAAAACTCAAAAGATTAATAATATAAGCCTTAAATAAAAATTGAAATTTATTAGGATATTAATTGTATATTTATACCATAAATAAAAGATTTGTCAAATAAAATTCTCCCATTTAAAACCTAGGGGCCAAAAGTGAAACTTACCCTAAACCTAATTTTGAGCTAAAAAATAATTTTAATAACAGAAATAAAAAAAAAATCATAATTAATTAAAATATTCATTTTTAAAACTTAAACATAAAAAACAAACTAACAAATCGTTTCTGAAAACTCCGGTGACGGAATATGGGGCGTTGGAATACCATGCTCCTAAACATTCTTGACGTAAGGAATTTTTTCTCGGAATACTGAGTTAAAATCCCTGACAATATTTTTCTAATGGCTTTACGCCACTCATACTTATTTAACCATGCCTTATTACTAAAGTATGGATTAATAAAACATGGGACATTTACAAAAAACCAAAAAAATAATTTTTGTTTTATAGATAAAGGCTTTCTTCAATAATACACTAAATAAAAAAAAACAACAACAATCGTTTTTAAACGAACATAATAGGGTGCTAATACCTTCCTTATGTGTGAATGAACTCCCGAACCCATTGTCAAAAGTTAGTAGACCATCCTTAGTTAAAGAATAGATGACTAATCACACCTTTAGAAAACCAATGATTAGTGGCGACTCCCTTTTTATTTTTCCGCGTCGCGGATACATAGCGACAAAGGGGATGATCATGGGTATATAAGGGGAAGGGCACATCTCCATTGGTATGAGGCCTTTTGGGTAAAACAGAAAGCAAATCCATGCGGGTCTAGGCCCAAAGTGGACAATATCATACCAATGTGGAGTTGTGGAGGCCCAGTTGTTCCCCTAATAAATAGTATCAGAGCTTGGTGCTCAGTGAAGAAGATCTGTTTTTGATATTGTAAAATTGATTCATCCTTGAAGTAGAGAAGAATCTCTCGAAGAGATTAAGCTTTCTCTTAGTTCTTGAAAAGCAATCTGTGAGTTCTTGGAAGAGTAAAAATGGCGGCCAAGTTTGAAGTTGAGAAGTTCAATGGCAAAGGGGATTTTACCTTATGGAGAAGAAAGATTCGTGCAATCCTTGTCCAACAGAAGGTGTCCAAGGCCCTTGATGATCCAAAGTTACTTCCTGCCACAATTACTCAAGAACAAAGTCAAGAAATATCAGAGATAGCTCACAGCACAATCCTTCTATATCTCAGTGATAATGTACTCAGACAGATGAGTGAAGAAGATACTGCCATCAAGTTGTGGACCAAATTAGAAACTCTGTATCAAAAGAAGGCTCTCCCTAACAAGGTTTATCTTAAAGAGAAGTTCTTTAGTTTTAAGATGGATGCAGCAAAAGATTTGGAGGAAAATCTTGATGAGTTTAATAAATTGGTCTCAGATCTGGCAAGCTGTGGAGAGAAATTTGATTTAGAAAATCAAGCAATCATCTTGCTTCATGCTTTACCTAAATCCTTAAAAGAGTTGAAGATTGCTATACAGTATGAAAGGGATGATCTTAATCTGGAGATGATCTTGGCTGCATTGAGATCTAGAAATCTTGAATTAAAGAATGACAAGATTGAGAAGAATGATGGAAGTGTGTTGTTCGCAAGAGGCAAATAAGAGAAGAAAGATTGGAAGCCAAACTTCAATAAGGGGAAGAACAGGTTCAACATATCAAAAGCAAAGGGAAATAAATGCTATACCTGTGAGAAAGAGGATCACTTTAGTAGATTCTGTCCTGATAACAAAGGCATGGAGAAATCTATTGACTTCAAGAAGCCAGATCGTGCAGCAGCAAATATGACAGAAGGTTATCAAGATGCTGAAGTATTGACTGTTTCTGACAGAGATGTAGGCAAGGTTTGGATCATGGATGTAGGATGTACTTTCCACATGAAACAAACCAAAGGGCTGTTGAGAGACTTCAAAAAGATTAATGGAAGGAATGTTCTAATGGGAAACAATGGAGAATGTACAGTAAAGGGAACTGGTTATGTAAGATTCATACTACATGATGGAGTAAAGAGAATTCTTACAAATGTGAGATATGTTCCAGATTTGAAAAGGAATTTGATATCTCTAGGAGTCTTGGATCAAGCTGGCTACAAATTTGAATCAGAAAAGGGTATTTTAAAAATACTCAAAGGGGATTCAGTAAAATTGCAAGGGAAATTGACTAATGGTCTGTATTTTCTTGAAGGGAGATCAGTTGATGCAGAAGCCTTGGTTGTAGATGTTAAGGGGAAGGCTCAAGCAAATTTGTGGCATAAAAGACTTGCACATGTAAGTGAAAAAGGGCTGAAAGTTCTTGCACAACAGGGAATGCTTGGCACAACTAAAAATGTAGAGTTGGACGTCTGTGAACATTGCATCTTGGCAAAGCAAACAAGACTGAAATTTGGTTCTGCTAGACATACTACTCAGAACAAGCTTGACTACTTGCATTCTGACGTATGGGGACCAGCAAGCACTATAAGAAAAAAGACCTTAGGTGACACTAGTTATTTAAATAGGTTACGGTTTGATCTAAAATTCGGATGAACGGTAAATTTTTATTAAAACCCCGTCACCTCTTGTAATAAAAAGAAAAGCTTTTTTTAAACTAAAAAAAATATTTCTCTCTCAGTCTCACGCTCACGCTCTCGCTCTCAGAGCTTCTCCTCTTCAGTTTCATCTTCGTCTGGCGATTTTCTTAGATCTCTAGCGATTTTCTTCATCTTCATCTCACTCTCATGCACGTCCCTTCAATTTATAGATATTTTCTTCTATTCAATCTCAGCTTTGCTCTTCTTCACCCTTCAATTTTGTTCGATTTGCTTCGATTAACTTGGATTTCAGGTAATTTTGCTTTAGATTCACTCTTCTTCATCTTCTATTTGCTTCGATCTCATTCATCCTTGGATTTTTGAAGACTAGGGTTTGGAAGCTAGGGTTTCAGGTAATTTTTCTTTGCTTTATTATTTTTTTCTAGAGATCTGAGTCGCTTTCTATATAGGTGACTCGAGTTTCTTGATATTGTATAGTTTTCAAACTTTTCCTTTTGAATTTCTGATTTTTTAAGTATTTTATTTTTCAATTAAATTTGTTGATTTTTTGGTTTACAGATTAAAAGAGAGATTTCGACGATGAAATTGATAAAGCATTCTAACGTTGTTAGTATTTTTTAGGTATAAAAATATGTTTTTGTTTCCTCGTATTCATAGACAGACATTGGTTGTTGGTTTACATGTTAATGGATATTGATTGCTTCTAATGTTTTTACAAAATTTTATTGAGGATGAAAGTGAATCTTATTATTCAGGCTCTGTTTGATTATAAAGATCTGTTTTTTTTAATTTTTATTTGACTATTTTTTTGTGGAGATTTGCTTCCAATTGATTAGGAATTTGATTAATTTCTTGTTGTTTTGGGATATTGATATGATGAAATGAGATTTTATATGTTCTTATGCTTTCTGAAATGTATGTTATTTCTAATTTTGAATTCTCTTGGTTGTTGTTGTATTTGTATTGTACAAGATATTGACCTAATTAATTTTTTTGTTCTTCAGTTTTATATTGGATGCTTTTGTTAACGGAATTTCTTTAGTTGGAAAACGTATGTCTGTTTTGTTTCTTTTTTGCACTTGTTTGATAGAATTTGGCTAAGTATTTTCATTTCTCGTTGCCTTGTTATTGTAAACTTCTTTGTGCTTTCTTCTTATAGTATATTTCTCCTTGTATTTTTGTGGCGTTGATGAAAATCAAGAATGATCATTACCTCATATCTTTGATGGATGGGCATGGATGGGTTCCAATACCAACCATTGCTAAATTTAAGCGGGTATATTTTAATATTTATTGGAGATTGGTGCATTTAAAGAACTGTTATGAATTTTTTTAATATAGTATGTATGTGCTAAGATTTCAGATAGATCGATAGTCATGATAGAATGAAGCATCGTGGTGTACTGATAATAGCAAAAGCCTGTGTTTTGTGCTTATATATTGAATTTTACTCTCAATCATTAATTGTTACAATAACTCAAAAGTTTCTCTTTACTTATTTTATTTTCTTTCTTTCTTGGCTTTTTTTTAAAAAAAATTTGTTCCAGGTTAAGAAAATGAGCACTGACATTCCATTCATCCTTGACGCTTAGCACACGTCTGCAAATGTAGAAGTGCAGGTATTCATTATTTGGTACAAGGCTATGTGGTTATTTCTATATTTATGGTGCTAGATGGAAACAATATCGAACTGATTTCTCACTCTTGTGCTTTAATCAATCAGGTTTCTCTAACAGACACTCCATTTGTGCTGCCAATTAAAACAAGAATACTTGAAATATTTTGTGGCTAATTTCTTTTTTTTTTATAGAAAATGTCACGTTAAGAAGAAAGATACCAGGAAGTTTCTGGATGGCATATATGTTAGTGGGAAGGGGGCCATTCTTGCTGAAGAGTAGTTTCAAGAGTAGCTTCTTTTTTTAGATTTTTTTTTACATTTACTGTTATTCCTTCTGATGTTATGTTTTTAAACTCAATTTGAATTGTCTTAGTTCCAACCCGACCGCGGGGTAGGACTCTTTATTTTACTTTTTATTCATGTTTTAGTCATATTTTAAATTTTGATTTCTCATGTTTTTCAGTATAGGTGTATCTTCGTAAAATTTTCTTATTCATATCTCTGTTTAACTTAATTTGTTTTTCATTCTACTTTTGTTTTCAGGTCATTTGTTCTATTTTTGATACAATCTGCAAAAGATCTCTGATTCCTTGCTTCACTATTTCTCTCTATCAGTAAACGTACAAGTTTCTCTATATTTTTTACACTTAAATCTTTGTTTCATTTTGATTTGTTTGTTTTACAGCGCAATCTTATTTCTTTTCTCTTGCTACGTTTGGCAGGTGAAAAGGGAGAATTACTCATATGTGATTAAAAGTGATGTAATATAGTTTGAAAGGTATTCTATTTATTTCGTATATCAGTTGAATATTTATTTGTAATTTTTCATACTTGAAATTGATTTATGGGAGGATGAAGATGGAGCATCTTTTGAATTTTTTATGTTCTTGATTGTGAAAAGTACTTAATGGTGGAATGATTTTATTTTTAAATGTATGCAGGTAGGTGTGTGTACATAAATGGATAGATTTCATTTTCTGTTGTGTTTTCATTCTAGAGGCTAGCTCTCATTTAAATTGGTTTAATGTTTGCAGGGAAGGGCAAGATCTTATATCAACTTGGTTTGGTTATATTTGATGGGTTGCTTTGTTTTTGGTGTATTTATGGCCTTTAGATTTGTTGGATTAGCCATAGATAAATCTAGGTGCTTCAAAAGGTAGGTAATATTGATCCATTGCATTTTTTACTTCTTATTTAACTTTTTGTTCCTATATTTAAGTTCACATGGTTTGACATTAATCTTGAGTTCTATGATTTTTTTCTTTTCAGATTTTATAATATCCAAGTTGTTGTTTATATTGTCCAAGGGACCATCTTTGGTTTTAAAAAATTCCCAAGAAGTTTGAATGTGTTAAAAATAATAGATTATATAACATTGCTTAGTGCAATCTTATATGATACAAGATTGAAAGACTAGAGAGTTAAGTTTTAGTTTCTTGAAAAGGCTAGTATAATTAATACAAGATTATTAATCATCTTCAATAATCCTGGTTTGTTTTGCAGCATGCTCTAAGATACTATTAACTAGTTTTTTATCGTTGTTTACACCCTGGTAATGACAAGACCCTTGAGGGAACAATGTTTTTTTGTATCCACGGACCACGGTGAGGCCTTTGTGCTGGTGAAGACTTATATGTTGTAAGTTTTTACCATATATTGTTATTTGTTAAAGGCCATTGAATTAACTTTGTTTTTGTTTCTTGCTTCTAAGTTATGACATTTTTGCTATCTTTATTTTGTAAAGATTTTACCAAATATTCATTTATTTCATAGTATTTGCAAGTGAATCTTGTTGATAGAATCATACTATTTCATTGTCTTGTTTGGGCATCACACGTTTGTTTCTCTAATTTTTGTTGTTCCTCGTTCACGTATATATTTTCAGTTCTACTTTTTCCTTTCAAATATGCTAATTTAACTTTTAATAGTAGCTTGGGAAGCGTGGCATATGTGTTTTAGTAGTCCCCTCGTTAACTATTTTCTTTTGATTTTTAATAGTATTTTTTTTCTAACACAGGTTACAGCTAGCTGATTGGAGTGATAAACAGAGGTTATTTTCAAAATCCAATCACTTTCCTTTACCAATTTTTTCAACTTTTTTTATTGGCCATGAAAGCAAAACTTCCTCCATTCCCCGCCCCCCATAATTATCTCTTACACATTCATGTCTAGTTCTGTTTTGCACTGTGATCAATTAATATTTAAGACTCAGGGTATTGGTTGGGTGATTAAGTAATCTGAAGAGTTTGGGAAATGTTTATCTGTGGAATTCATTGAAAATATTTGATATGAATGATATATTGCAAGGAATCAAATTTTTAAGTTCCCCAAGTTTCATGCACTTTCCTTTTATTTAAAAGAAAAATATATTTTTGTTCCAAATCTAATTATATTCTCAGATATGCACTAAGTTTTCATGGAGTGGTCTCAAAGTCTTGTTAATTAGATTGACATGGAAATTTCTCTTGTTTTTGGAACCTTTCATGTAAGTTTGCTTGACAATGGACACGCCTTGCTTGTTCTTGAAACTTGAAATATAGTGAATCAGAGCACTATGCTTAAGTTATACTTTTTCAGAAGCCCCTTCTGTTGGTTTATTTTGTGTTTATTATGAAGGCTTTTCGGTTGTTTGATCAATCAGGCAAGCCACATCAAGTTGGAGTGGAGAAGGCTCTTTTTATTTACTTCAAGTTCTGCACCATATGATCACTATGATAATGGACATGTGAAGAGATGTGTATCAGTGTCTCTTATTTTACAACTAACGCAGATTTTTTGTCAATGGCCTTTATTTTTTCATTGAATGTTGTTCAACATATGCCTTTAACTTTTCCCTTCCAGATTGTGTAATTTAAATGGAGGCCTATTGTTTATCAGTTCTTCCTTTTATTCATGGATATAGGACAATTTAGTTGTGCAATCGGGAAGAGCCCTTGGACAAATGTCCCCCTTAAAGCAGAAGCTGTTGTTGACGTCTTCAATTATATGAAGAATCAGGACTAGTTTTCTATTAGCAATTCTTGTTTTATTGTCCAAGTATAATGTAATTTAATTTTTTGTTTAAAAATATTGTAATTTATGTAGTCATTTAGTGATATTTTAATTTTTATTGTAATATTTAGTTAAATTTGATAGGTGTAATAAATGGCATTATGTGAAATCAATTAATTAAAAAAATATTTTTTTTCTCAAAATTTAGACCAAAGGTGACGGTTTTTACCCGTCACCTTTTTCCATAGGTGACGGGTAAAACGGGTCACCCATTGGAATAGGTGACGCCAAAACGATGTCACCCATTGGAATAGGTGACCCGTTTTACCCGTCACCTATTTGAAAGGGTGACCTGTTTTACCCGTCACCTATTGGAATAGGTGACACGTTTTACCCGTCACCTATTCAAATAGATGACACTGCCATAGGTGACGGTCAAAAAACCGTCACCTATTCGAATAGGTGACGCCAAAAGGATGTCACCTATTCCCGAAATTCTTATAGTGAAGAACAAAGACACATGGTAGAGCAAGATATTACCTAACAATTGTTGATGATTTCTCAAGAAAGTTGTGGATTTATATAATTAAATCCAAGTCTGATGTGTTAACAAAATTCAAATAATGGAAGGTTCTAGTTGAGAATCAAACAGACAGGAAGGTCAAGAAGTTGAGGACAAACAATGGGTTTGAATATCTCAGCAATTAATTCAAGTAATTTTTGTGAAAAAAAATGCATTGCAAGACACTTTATAGTGAGGGGAACTCCACAACAGAATGGCTTAGCTGAGAGGCTCAATAGAACCATCTTAGAGAGAGTTAGAAGCATGTTATCAAGTGCAATAGAACTCCATCATCTGCCATTGAATTCAAGACACCACATGAGTTATGGACAGGAGAGGTACCAGACTTGAGTAACCTGCGTGTATTTGGTTGTTCAGCCTATGCTCATGTAAGAAGTGATAAGCTGCAACCTAGAGCATTGAAATGTATCCACCTTGGCTATCCAGTAGGGGTGAAGGGATACAAATTGTGGTGTCTAGAACCAAATGAAACTAAAACCATTATTAGCAGAGATGTTACTTTTAATGAAGAGGTTATGGGTTACAAACTCAGTGCTACATCAGATGCAAAGGAAGTGCTGAATTTTGAAATTGAGGTGGAGTCTCCTGGCTATCAGAGGAGTCAATATGATTAGTGTGTATACCTGAGAAGGATAAAAAGGTCAGTCACTGTGTACTTAATTTTGTATGTTGATGACATACTAATTGCTTCCAAGGATCTAGATGAAATCAGCAAATTAAAGGCATAATTATCATCTGAATTTGAAATGAAGGATGTGAGGCAAGCTTACAGAATTCTGGGAATTGAGATAAGAAGAAATAGAGCTGAGAAGAGCATTTTTCTGACTCAAGCTAGCTATGTGAAGTCTTTTTTGAAGAGATTCAATATGAATGAATCTAAAGGAACTTCAACTCCCCTTGCTAGGCATTTTAAACTCTCAACTGAACAGTAACCTAACATAGCAGAAGAAGAGCGGAAATGGAATTTATTCCTTATTCAATAGCTGTGGTAAACATAATGTACTCCATGATTTGCACCAGGCCTGATTTAGCATATGCATTAAGTGTTATAAGCAGGTTTATGGCAAGACCAGGAAAAGCACAGTGGGAAGCTGTAAAATGGGTTCTGAGATACATGAAGAATCATGATTCTGTTGGTCTATGCTATAGCAGATCAGTTGACAACAATCCTTGCATTGATGGCTATGTAGACTCAGATTATGCAGCAGACATTGATAAAAGAAGATCAATAACAGGGTATGTGTTCAAGTTAGTTGGCAATGTGGTAAGCTAGAAATCCACTCTTTAACACATAGTTGCCCTCTCAACAATTGAGTCTAAATATATAGCCATAACTGAGGCAGTCAAGGAAGCAATTTGGCTAAAGAGATTAACTGAAGAATTGCTTGTTGAACCATGCCAAACCAAGGTGAGAACTGACAGTCAAAGTGCTTTGTATCTTTCTAAAAATCCCAGTCATCATGAAAGAACAAAACACATTGATGTCAGATACCATTAAAAGAAGTAACCTTGGAGAAAATTGCTTCAGAAGAAAACCCAGCTGATGCTTTCACTAAAACCTTAAGCATTGAGAAATTCAATGGTTTTATAAGAAGATTGAAAGTGATGACAGACCCTGGCTAGCTGTGTTGTTGATTGAGGGATGTTGCTGTTAAATTCTGGATTAGAAGACTTAGTGATCAAGTGTATTAAAGCAGTTTGTCATCATCAAGGTGGAGAATTGTTAGATATTGATTAATAGACAAACACTGCTAACTACTTTAGCTAAAGTTGTTGAAGGAGCTGCCACTCATGTCTTGCCACGTGGAGCTGATTAGCTGATTAGTTAGTTAGAGTGTGATGTAATTAGTTAGTTAGCTAATGATTAGAGATTGCCCTTTTAGCTAAGTCTAATTACATGTTCTTCAATTACATTCTTAGATCAATCAAATAAGTCTTCTTCTCTCACTCTCTCTTTCTCTCATTCCCTTTCTCTATCATGACTGTCAAAGATTCAATAAATGGTATCAGAGCCATGCCCCGACCCTAACGATATGGGTGGAATCCTCAGGTGCCGAACAAGATGAGGAGTCTCGGAAACCCGATTCGTGGTGGGCTTTATTGGACAGGCGGTGAGCTCCAGAGAGAGAGTTGGCATGTATAGAGTGGACGGATGAAGGGGAGGCTCGGTGGATATTTGTTCGAGGGGGGGATTGTTGGGATGCGAATAAAATCTCACATCGGTTAGAGAAGGGGATGATCATGGGTATATAAGGGGAAGGGCACATCTCCATTGGTATGAGGCATTTTGGGTGAAACCAAAAGCAAATCCATGCAAGCCTAAGCCCAAAGTGGACAATATCATACCAATGTGAAGTTGTGGAGGCCTGGTTGTTCCCCTAACAAGATGTTACTTAAAAAAATATTTATTTCCATGAATAAATTTCTTCTTCTTGAAATGTTAATGCCAAATTATAGTTTGTCGTTGAATTATGTATCATGTCTCAATTGAACTTTATTTTTAACAAAGTTGGTGTAAATGGTGATTTAAAAAGTTAAAAGTGATATAATTGAATTTACAAAAAAAAAAAATAATAAATAAAGTTGATGAATAGTTATACTTCAAGAGAAATGAAAAACACAATATAATATTGAACGATAACGAATAAATATTGGATAAAAGAAAAATAATCTATTCCATCCGGTAGGTTTCTAGGATGTTACCTCCATAACACACTCTTACCTTACCGTACCAAGAAAAATCTTCCACATTTAAATCATTGCATTTTCATAAGCAGAAATGGATCATTATCGTTTATAAAAACAAAAAATAGCAGTTAAATTGAAATATTTGATATTGCTATAGCTTTTGAAATAATTGTTATCTGTTGTTTAAAAAAAATAAGTTATTTCATTAATCAAATTAATGTTTGATACAGAAAACTAATGTTTCGTAAATTAAATTTCGAAAAATATTGTGAGATAATGAATATCTAAATAATTTTTAGTAAATTGATTTGAAGAATACTTAACTATTTTATAATGCCATTATTATTATTATTATGAACCTTATATTTTCTAAAATTTAATTTAAAATCACATGTTTATTAATTATGATTTTGAATTAAATTAATAAATATTTGATTTTAATTATAACCGGACTTATAAGTTATATTAATTTAATCATAATAATTTATAAAAGCATAAAAAATATATTCAAATGCAAAATTAAATAAGAAAACATAAAGAAAAATAAATAAATATTATCAATCTAATTTTTCTAAGGAAAATATTGTCAATTTGATAAAAAAAATATTTATTCTCAAAATTATATAATTATTACAATTATTAATTATTTTCTAAATTTTATTTAAGATCTAATATATTTAATTTGCATAAGAAATTGCTTTCGAAAAGAAAAAGTAGAGATGTTTCTGATTTTAAAATCTAGCAGTTATATAATGAGATTTTTTAAAAATATATGTAATCTTCTTTAACTAAACAGTGAAAATAGTTAAAAATTTCTTAAAAGTTATCTAAAAACAATGGGCATTTACAAATTTAGCAATTTTTTTAAATAATATTAAAAAATATTAGCTCTAAAAAATATTTGAAAATATAATAATTTTGTATCCGGTATTACATATTTTAACACTAAGTTTATCGCTGATACACATTAATCATTGTTAATCACTGACTAACATGGTAAAAATTATCATATATTTGTAAATGCTTTGTAGAGTTTATATTTTTACAAATAATCCATCAAAATCTACTACCAAATGAAATTTCTCTAAAAACGATGCCAAACGAAGCCAAAGCTCTTCTCAACAATCAAAGTTACGAATTACAGCTTGTCCTCAAAAGCGGACAATGGAGCCATCTGCGCTTTCAAGCCCTTCATCCTGCGGATATCTAAAGCGAGACAGTTAGCTACGGACCAAGGTTCTAATGGATCAGAAGATATCATGTCCCAATGATCGAAAACACACTGTGGGAATGCCTGACCGGAAGTGGCGGCCCTCAATGTACTGGAGAAACCAAAGGACTCATAGACGGGAAGATACGCCTTGATGTTGTAAAGAGGGGTACCAGGCCTCTGCATTACCTCAAAGACATGTCCACGTTTCTGGTTAAGAACACTGTAAATACCTCCGAAAGCTTGTGCAGGAGCCTGAATCTCGACTAGGTATACCGGCTCAAGTAGCCTTGGTCTTGCCGTAATCTGAGATGCGTATATTACCCTCCTAGCAGTCGGAATCATTTGATCACCTCCTCTATGGATCGCATCAGCATGAAGAACCACATGACACAATTCAAAGCATATACCTCTCATGTTTTCTTCACAAAGTGCACCTTCTTTTGATGCCCATTGGAAACCGGCAACAACCGAATCCTTTATTTCATTCAGGTATTGATTTCCCATACACGTATCAACCAACATATTAGGTCCTAATGTTTCTGGACCAAAGCACCATATCTTCCTTGCTAGATCTTTGTCCCAACCATACTCCTCTGATAATATTTTTGAACGGACTTTTGGATCATCACTTGGTCCAATTTTCCCTTCATCAATTGCCTCTGCCAATCCATCCTCCAACGGTCTTGCTTCCATGTAAAGACGGTTGTGCTTATTTGGTGATTTACTCATAACTGTACGGCATGACCTCTCAAGCACTGTTTCCCTGAATGAGACGATCGGATCAGACATAATGATCCCAGCCCCACCCATGAAGTCGTCCTGTAAATCATTCAGACACATCTCCAAATGAAGTTCTCCAGCACCAGCAACAATGTGCTCACCAGATTCCTCCATTGAACACACAACCATAGGATCAGACTTAGCCAGCAGTTTAAGCCCTTCCACAAGCTTCGGAAGATCAGAAGCAACCTTGCACTGGACAGCCACACGAACCACAGGAGATACAGAAAATTTCATGGCTTTAATTGGATGAGCATCGACTTCCTTCTCATTTGTCAGAGTGGCATTCTTCGTGATGAATTGGTCCAACCCAACCAACGCAACAGTGTTACCACAGGGCACGTCCTCCACTGTTTCTTGCTTTTTTCCCATCCAGATGACGGTTCTCTGGACGCTCTTAACATACAAATCTTTCTTTTCTCCAGGAACATAATTTGGACCCATGATTCTAACTTCCATACCAGTTGCAATTTTCCCAGAGAAGACCCGCCCAAAAGCAAAGAACCTCCCCTTGTCTGATGCAGGAATCATCCTTGAGACATAAAGCATAAGAGGTCCTTCAGGATCACAGTTTCTAATGGACGTCGCGTAAAGGTCATCCAGTGGACCCTCATACAAATTCTCTAGACGATACTTTTGAGCCGTAGCAGGAGAAGGAAGATGAAAAATCATCATTTCCAAAAGGGCAGTGCTTGCCGGGAGCCATGTTTGCATGACACGCTTCATCAGTGCTTTTCCCATCAAATCCTTTTCATCGGACTTCATCACAACACCGAGCTTTTGCAACATAGGCCATAGCTTGTCCTTCTGCTCATTCATGCAAGTTGCAATGATCTGCTTGATAGGTTCATAGCAGAACTGAACAAATCCTCTCTTGCATGTCGGAGAGCCAGTGTTCTTGCTGGTCCATTTCTTGGATGCAGGGTCAAAGAAATTCTCACCCCAGAGCCTCTCCATCATCTTCGCCTCATCTACTTTGAACTTTGAGGCATACATCTTTGCAAAGTTAGTAAGGGTAAAAGCCCAACCATGTAAACCGGCAGAGAAAGCAACGGTTCCCTTTTCAGGATACACTTGCACATCACCAAGAAGAGGATCCTCATATGTGGCCATAATCACATTAGCATTCTCAATAACCCTCTGGAAGGTTTGGTAAGCCTCTTCACCATCCACTTGAAGTCCAAGGAAACATCTATCCATCTTGTTAACAGTCAAGACAGGCCTGATTCTCTCTCCCACTGCCTGACGGAGCACGGTTTCTGTTTGGACACACACACCTTCAATGCAGTCCACCACGACAAGTGCCCCGTCTGTAATACGCAGAGCGGCTGTAACGTCAGATGAGAAGTCGACATGCCCAGGAGAATCGATAAGATTGATAAAGTAGTCATTTCCATGCCTCTCTCCCTTGTAGTTTTTCAATGCTTCGTCACTCATCTCATAGTAGAGGGAGATGCCGGTAGATTTAATAGTAGTACCACATTCTGCCTCATCCGCATGGTCACCAGCAACTTCTTGAGCAGTGATACCCGCAGCAGCCACCAGAGAATCGGTAAGGGTTGACTTCCCTACAAGTTAATAAAAGTACATGAGATAATAACATCAAGCTTAAAACATCGGTTAATAATAGAAGCGGGCGTAATGATAACTGTATTGTTCCATGTACAAGTCACAAACATTCGATGAAATGCGGGCAATGGATGGATTACGAGGTCCAAACGGCTCAATACCAGACAATTGAGAACTATTTAACCTCTCTATAACAAAAACAAAAATATCTCTATAATCCTTATCTTATCAGAGTATTCAAATCCATCAGATTTGATATAAAAAAACTAACACAATGATATGAAATAATATGACAAGACACAAAAAATGAGTGAAATATTACCGTGATCAACATGTGCAATAACGGATACATTACGGATATTATGTTTCAAGTACATGATCCGACGAAGCTCCTCAGCAGTGAATTTTACCTATATATCATCCATACCGATTGAAGTCAGTGACATGATATTTTTGACTAATTACATTCAGAAATAATATACTCAACTTACCATTTTGAATTGTGTTTAAATTTACAATTACAACGGGAAAATCATAGGAGAAGAAGCAAAACCAAGGTAAGACCTGCAAGTAAAAGAGAATTCATTGAATACATTACGAGGAAAACATATACAACACTATAAAAAACAGGAAAATCATAGGAGAAGAATAATTAAATAATCACAATCGTCAGTCATGAAAAAACCAAACGAAAAAACATGTTAATTTTGTTGGGAATACGAGGGATTTGCAACTTCCTAAACTCTTTAAATAAAGAACGATAAATATAGCAACACAAAGAATAAAATAAAAACGAGAGAGAAACGACACTAGAATTTTTATACAGTACGTTCTGTCTTCTGTAAATTTACAGGTTCCACAATAAAGATAAAGATTAAATTCGGACAAAAAATAAAAGTTTACAATCGATCACGAACTCTCTATTTTCTCTCAATAATGAACAAGCCCGAAATTAAACTAAATTAATTTCTCCAAAAAATACCCACTGCCGCTCACAATTGTTTATTCTTTTTCTCTGGCTTAATTTTTCACCGCTTCAAGGTAAGTCATATAAATATATATGTAGGTTAAAATAACCCCTTCCACCGCCTAGTTGCTTCCTTCCAAAGACAGCCAATGGGCTTTTCAAGAAAGAGACAAAACCATTTGAGTCTATACATGTGGGTTTCAATTGGTTGGTAATGGGTCAATGGGTTATCAATAATCAATGGCCCAACATAATATTTATTGTTAATTTGTATACACACTTAACAAATTGGGGAATTTTCATAACTATCCCATTAGAAAAACTAGTTTTCAAATTTACCCTATGTATGTAGAAGTTATCAAAATTACCCTTAATTTTACACATGGAGGCTAGCCAATTAAAGTTAGTGGGATGACTATAACTAACCACGAGGTAAAAATGAAAGTATCACACGAGAGGGGGTATTTTTGATAACACACCTTAAATTTGGGGTAGATATGATAAAATTCCTAACAAATTTCTCATTCAATCAATCCTTAAGAAACAAAAAACACTCATCTCACACATTAATTCTGAGAAAATTCTAACAAAATAATATGAAAATCACAAAAATCGAAAGCGAAACGAAGCATACTGCTGCTCCAAGGGAAGAAGCAATGAAATTGTAAGAAATACAGACACATTATCTAATTTTAAACTATTGGTCCTTAATTAAGTTAATATAAAAAAATGATTTTAATTTATGAAAACAAATGTCTCATTTAACTGTAAATTTAAAGATTAATTGAGTGAGGTTACGACCGTTAATTGAACAATATCATAATTGAGAATTCCTCACATAGAGAAATTGAGAGTCGTTATGTTTTAAAACGTTCTATTATTTTTAATTTAAAATACTTCTTTTTTTATTTTAAAATAGCAAATCTAGTTTATTTATCCGTATTAAATAAAAAAGAGTAACGATGAATTAATACTATTATAAGATATATAATTTTATCAGCAAAGACTATAAAATTAAAAATATACTAATAAAAAAATTGTCCATAAAAGTACAAGGAGAAGAAGAAACAAAGTGGATTATAAAAACCAACCAAAGAGAGGGTTTATACTTTAATTTTCATAAATAATGGGTGAGATTAGCATACCTTTATGTTTCTAATTATGATTTTTGAATGAGTCGTAGTCCAAAATTAAGTAGGAGGATTCCAAATTACTAAAAGTATTTTCATGGGTTTTCTCTCTGGTCTTTTTCTAAGAGTGAAGGCTCTTATTTATAGCAAAAGTAGAGATAGAATAGGATAAATTCATGATAATATCAATTATTTTTAAAAGATTAACTCAAACTAAATCAAATAATATTTCTACAATTTTATTTAAATCTATCCCAAATCATATTTATCTTTGACCATTTTAAATTGATTTAAAATTAACTACCTTATCTCTAAAATAATTTTTTAAAAAAAACAAATTTAAATAACAAGCTTTAAAATAAATAAAATCGAAAATTGTTTTATATTTAAAATTAAAAGCCAATTTTATTTTTAAAATAAAAATCGTCTTTATCATTTAAATTTAAAACCAAATTAAAATCTAATTACTTTTAAAATATGAGAATCAATTTTATTTTTAAGAATAAAATTATCTCTATTTTTAAAACAATCAAATTTTATTTTAAAGATGAGCTAAAAAATAAATTAACAAATTTGGCCTGGACAAAATATACGGTATCTACAACATAATTATATAGTTCAATAAATTTATTGAATTAAAAAGGTAAAAGAAAAGCTGATAAATTCGTTGAAAATAATAATGAAAAATAATCAAATCGTCGATATATTATTGAACTTGAACTTAAAAAAGTAAAAAAAAAACACAAACAAAAAAATTCATTAAAAATACCTATGAAAAAATAGTTGAATAAATTTATTGAATTATAATTATACTATTTAAGTAATTTTTTAAAAACTCTAATATTTTAATAATTAGTATGTAGATTTATGCTATTTGAGACTAATTCTATACTTTTTATAAGCCTACTAGTTGATTGGTTCGAAAAATGAAAATTGATTTTTATTTTATAAAATATATTTATAATTTATTATTTTTAAATGAACATTTTACGGTTAAGTTTAAATATCAATTATATTCTTCTCAATACACATGTGTATCAATTTTAAACATTAAAAATTTTATATTTGTAACTCTTGTTCATTAAAATATTTATCATTGATGCAAAGTAATATTATGAATATATAGATGATGCACAATAACAAAAAGTTAGTAAAAACTATAAATGTCAAAATTCTCATATCTAGTTCTTCACAATGATTTCCATAATCTTTAAAAAAATATTCAGATCTTCCAAAAAGATGATAAACCCAGATTTGAACAAAGCGAAACATCTTTAGACATTCATATAAAATTTAGGATAAAAGAAAAAGAAAAAAAAACTAAACTAAACTAAACTAATTCATTCATTCACTAACTAAACTTTCTCACTCTCCTACAAAAACTGTCATCGCTACCATCAAATTATGTATTGACACATGGAAAAGAAAATTAGTTTTTCATTATATATTTCTTTTTTTTTAGATTACATCAAAGTGAGGAAGGGGGACTCGAACCTTCAACTTTAAAGGGAAAAGAGTATATACCTAATCAGTTTTTCATTATATTATTTTATTGTATTTTTATATTTGTTATTATCTTCTACAATTATGTATTGACACATGGATAAATTTCTCTTTATAAATGAAACATACCTCTTAGCCCTAGTTATGTTGAGTCTTTGTTGTTCTCACTTTTCCTTTTCTCTCTTCCTCTTAAATTCTCATGGTATCAGAACTTTGGTTTTAAAAAAAATATGGGGCTAATTTTACTGGTTCCGAGAATGGGTTTGATTGTTCTTTCTAAATTTTTTTATCTAGGTTTGTCACAAAAAGAGTGCATTCTCCTTGAATAATTTCTTCAAGAGCTTCAATCTCCACCGTAATTTCTTTTTTTGATTTTTAGATCTCAGAGTCTTGTTCTCACCAAAATGGCACTAATATTGTTTCTGGGAAAATGGTTTCACTAACAAATCAAGATCCAAACTTGTAAAGACCCAAATTTTCTAGAACTACTTTAAAAATAACACACACAAAATTGATAGATGTGTAGAATTTTAGAATAAACTTTAATGTTAATAAGATGTAAAACTTATAAATCACACTCAAATATTCAAATTTTTTGAAATTTTTAATGGTTTTAAACACATGGTATGCGTATAATATAAATGTGTCTAAATTTTGTTAAAACTATTTGATTGAAGGGTGCGATTTGTAATTTTACTAAAGTACAGGGGTATTTTATGACAAAAAAAATGCAGAGGTATGATTCAATAATAACCCAAAGTGCAGGGGGGTATTTTATATTTATCTCTTTTAAAAAAAATTAAAAAAATGAACAAAAACACAGAAATTGGGAATGATACCAAAAGGGTTCTTAATGTACGGAAAATTCAAACCTACTATCTTAATATTAATATCCAACAACTCAAACTATACCATTAAAAAAAATCGTCAATTTATGATCGAGTATTTACGACGAAATAACACATATTATCACCATCATCATATGGCTCGCGGCCTAAAGGGCGGCTCTGACTCGGCTCGGGCTCAGCCCGAGCTCGGTCCGGAAGTCAACATTTGACGAGCCGGCTCAGCTCGGGTCGTTAATGGTTTGGATTGGATATGAGCCTTCCTTTTTTTTAACGAGCCGGCTCGTTTGAGCCTCCATAGGGCCGATCCAACGAGCCATCTCAAGCTCGGCCCAAATAAATACTACAAAATATAAGGGCACTACCGACGCACATATGCGTCGGGGAAGCCTTTACTCCACGCCGGCAATGCCTTCACCGGTGAAAAATATACGTCGGTATTTTCGCCGGTAATTACTTGTCGGGTTTGCCCCTTTTTAGCATCCCCGACGTGATATTTTCCTACGTCGGTGATAAAATTAAATGTCGGTGGTAAGTAAGGGTATTGCCGGCGCTATAGCGCCGGCAAAGGGGGTATTAAAAAATAAAATTGTAAGGGTATTGCCGGCGCTATAGCGCCGGCAAAGGGGGTATTTAAAAAATAAAATTGTAAGTATTGCCGGCGCTATGGCGCCGGCAAAAGGACTGTATATTTTTTAAAAAAATTTGTTTGTTTTAGGCGCCTCAAATGCCACATGTTTCACTATTAAATTACATTTCATATTTCGTAATCACCAATATCCAGAATAACAGAGAACTAAAGTAATTTTTTTTATCATTAACATAAACCACGAAACTTTCTCAATAAATCATACAAAGAAAACGAAATTACTAATATAACTAAAGTTCAACACAAACCACGAAATATCTAAAGTTTTAATATAAACGAGAGTATTACAATAACTAAAGAGTTAATAAAATACAAACATCCTAAGCATCGTTACTCCCACTCCCATCTCCACCTTGAAACTTTCTCAAGAAATCATCCCAAGCCGATCGAAGTTTATTACTTTCTGCATCACATGCCAAAACAAGAGCTCGAAGTTCTTCAGCTTCTCTATCACGTGCCAAATCACGAGCTCGAAGATCTTCGGCTTCTTTATCACGTGCCAAATCACGAGCTCGAAGTTCTTCGATAATACTGAGAGCCTCTGTTAGTTGTGTTCGGACAATACCCACTTCTGAATATACACTCGATCTCGATGAATTATCGGACTTTGGGGGAGGTTTAGGGCCCCTACCCATACCTCTCCTATAGCCTGGCCTATGACCCAACACTTTCTCCATGGCATCAATATCAATAAGAGGTGAGGTTATTGAATCAATTGTGTTTGACCCAACTTCAGCACTGACTTGTGGAGGTTTCATGTATTCTTTCATTTGTTTCTATACAAATAAAAAAATATGTAATGATAAAAAGTTTGTGTTATGGAAAACAATGACACTTTATATAAAAAAATACTTACATGGTGTTGTTTGGCCTCTTCGCTAACCCAAGTGTCTGGATCATAAGAATATTGTTTCTCCCACACATCGACCCACGTAGTTTCAGGCTTCTCTTTTCTCTGAAATGTTCATATAAAAATGTTTATACATGTTCAAAGAAATGAAAATTATTAATAATTAGTAAGTGTGAAATAATATTACCATCTCATAATGCATATTAGCATTGGATTTGGAGACACCCTTGTGCAAATAAGGTACCGCCGCTCGAGACTGGTTGTTTTGCTCTGATAGTTTCTACACAAAAAGAATATCATAAATTTATTTCCGTTCAGAACTAACTATCAATCATTACAAGATATGTTTTACCTTAAATTCTGCAGATTTTAATTTAGAGAGTAATTTCGCCCATTCATCGTCACGATGCACTCTTGGATGTCTCATGCGATCCGCTTGCTCTACACCAAACTCTGCTACATTTTGACGATAATATTTTCCAAGCTCGTAGCGATACTCATTCGTGCACGACATCATTTGTGCATCAACGGTTTTCCAAACTATGCCATTGGTCATGTCAAGGTTAAATTTTTCCTTAACACATTAGAAATTCATGTTAGTGCATATTATAATAAATGTATAT
This sequence comes from Gynostemma pentaphyllum, assembly GCA_028015215.1. NCBI lineage: Eukaryota > Viridiplantae > Streptophyta > Magnoliopsida > Cucurbitales > Cucurbitaceae > Gynostemma > Gynostemma pentaphyllum. Next base: position 57,605,615 of record CM051351.1, on the reverse strand, counting down.
AGTAATTCCAAATCACGCATCTAAATACAGGGTACTTACTGCTAGTTGTTGTGTAATATCATTTAGAATCTCTGGTGGCACCAAATCTTATCTTTTATGACTTGGTGGTATTAGGGCACGGACCAATATGCCTGTCTCAGTGATAAATGGAGTCGCATTATCTCCGATCACCCGTTGAAGATTTTATGGAATAGTCAAATCTTTCTTACCCTTCCCTTTGTGCAATTTCAAGTTCTTTGCAATTCCACGTTTAGGAATTGAACTTTGAGACGGGACTATAGATAAATTATTTAGTCAGTTAAAAAAAATACATAAATGACATTACAAGTAAAATATGAATTCTTACCACCGAAAGTAGACGGAATGGAAGATGCATCTGTCGAAGGATCTACTGTTGGGCTCAATACATGACCCGGTGAAGGCGACGGCGACTGGGAATGCATCGGTGTATCATATGATGGCTCTCTAATCACTAAGTCATGTGAACGAGGACGAGGAGTCTTCCGGTTACCTGGTGCGGTGGGTCGTGACTCGTCCATCGGAGTCTTCCCCTTATCTTTCCTGTAGTAAGATTATGCAAAAAAAAAATGATTTAAGGTTGATAAAACATGTTATTCCAAAATATTAGGATTTAGAAATTGATAAAAATACGTAAATCTGACATACTATTCTGACTCATCATTTTCTGAAACATCACTATCATTTTCCAACTCTGTTTCATTAGTGTTTATGAACTCCTCTATGTCATCATCACTCAACTCATCATCTTCTTTTTTAGAGTTTGATTTGTGTAGAACTCGTTCCATAACTGTTTTATCGACTACACTTCCAGGAATATCGTCTCTATTGAGCATCTGAGCATCTAGACTATCACTCACGTGTGTATCCATGGTGAAATGACGTCCAAAATATTATCATTCTCGTCATCTTCATCCAACTCAGGGACATTCCACACATTTTTTTGTCTTAAAGTTTGAACCACCCTCCAATCTTTACCATATTTAATATCATCTAAGTATAAAACTTGCTGAGCTTGATTTGCTATGATAAAGGGTTCTTCTTCAAAACAATTTCGAGATATGTTAATAGATATATTTCCCGACTCTTTTTTCATTCTAGATGGAGATGTATCAAACCATGAACATCTGAACAGAACGACTCGATTAGATCTTAGGTAACTAAGTTCTAAAACCTCTTTTAGTAATCCATAGAACGTCGTTGATCCTTCATCGTGATCACCCTGAACGGAAACCCCACAACTTGTAGTAGTGCGACCATGTGATCTATCCATTGTGTGGAAATGCATGTCATTGATACAACATCCCGTATAAAATTTAGCACGAATGTCTGGGCCCAATGACAATGCGTACAAATCATAACTTACTTCACCACATTTCCACAATTCACTAACCTACATTATCAAATACATTTTGTATTAAAAACTAAAATGCATAGTGAGTTATAAAATCAATACACAAGAGACGGAAACTCTTACACGATGTTTGAACCAATTGGAAAATCGTGCCTCTTGATGTTTATGAATATTCTGCAAGCTCTCTTGTTCAAGCAAATCAAGATGATCCATATGGATGAGTTTGGGTAAATACATGAAATCTATATGGTTTTACTCATTGCAAAAGATGTTAAGAATAGAATGTATATATGCTTACCGTAAATATGGTTCTACTTCATCGCAGTTGGTCAAGGTGTACCAATGTGCCTTATCAATGTCTGATTTTGTTAAGGTCAAAAAATCAAAACGACCAAGAGGACGAGAAGTATCTTTAAATACTGATATGTCACTCTCTACACGACCATCAACTTCTTCTTCATAATTACGATCCAGTCTGTTAAATCGAGTCTCAATGCCTTGAAGATATCTAGAATAGAACGTGATCGACTCATTAAAAACATAAGCCTCTGCTATGCACTCTTCTGGACGTGATGGATTTCTCACATAATTCTTTAATGTTCGAAGGCTTCGTTCTATTGGATACATCCAACTATAACATACTGGCCCCACTATTCTAGCTTCATATGGCAAATGAATCGCTAAGTGAACCATGACATCGAAAAAGGCTGGAGGAAATATCCTTTCAAGTTTACACAAGATGAACGTGATGTCACGTTGTAACTGATCCAACTCATCTAAACTTATAACTTTGGCACATAAACTACGAAAAAAATTACTGAACTCTGTTATCACCTGACTTATATCGTAACTCAAGAACCCCCGGATTGCTAATGGTAGCAATCGTTGAAACAAAACGTGACAATCATGGCTCTTCAACCCGCTAATTTTTCCACCCTTAACATTAACACATCGAGATATGTTTGATGCAAACCCATCTGGAAATTTCACACTTTTCAAAAATTTACATGCTTCAATGCGTTGACTCATAGTCAAAACATAAGCTGCAGCGGGTTTAACAAACTTATCTTTCCCGACCTTTTGTATATGCAATTCAGATCGTATTACTATATCTTCCAAATCGTGACGAGCTTTCAATGTATCCTTGTTCTTTCCTTCAATAGAGAAAATCGTCCCAACCAAGTTATCACATATGTTTTTCTCTATATGCATCACATCTAACTTATGACGTAAAAGTAATTTAGACTAATAAGGAAGACAAAAGAATATGCTTTTCTTCGTCCAATTGTTGTTTTCTTGAGGCCGTTTTCTTTTCTTTTCTTGGGTAGAAGGATGCTTACCGAATTTGAAAAAACTTAATCGATCTAGATCTTTCATAATCTCAACTCCATATTTAATTTTCGGCTTCCCTCTCAATTCTTGTTTACCATCATGCACTGTTTCAAAACGCCACGGATGACCCATGTCGATATATCGACGATGACCCATAAAACATATTTTGCTCCGAATACCCATTGAAGAAGTATCTTCCAAACATATGGGACATGCTTTGTATCCTTTCGTACTCCAACCAGACAAATCATCATATGCGGGAAAGTCATTGATAGTCCATAGCAAAGCTGCCCGTAATTGAAAATACTCAGATTTGGAGCTATCAAAAGTTCTTATACCCTCACCCCATAAATCATTCAACTCTTCAATCAACGGTTGTAAGAATACATCAATGTCTTTTCCAGGTGACTTAGGCCCGTGAATCAATAAAGACATGAAAAAAAGTGATTCTTTCATACATTTCCAAGGTGATAAGTTATATGGAACCAAAATAACGGGCCACATACTGTAAGAGATACTCATTTGCCCAAAAGGGTTAAAACCATCTGAAGCTAATGCTAAACGCACATTTCTAGGATCAGAAGCAAACGACGGAAACTCTTTGTCAAAATGCTTCCATCCTTCGCATCCGATGGGTGACGAAAACGCCTTCTGCTTTCTAAACGTTTATCCTTGTGTCATCTCATATCGCGATTTGTATATTTCGATGCAAATAGTCTCTATAACCTAGGTTTCAATGGGAAATGTCTAAGTACTTTTTGAGCCACTTTATGTTTAGATTTCCCAACATTCACCTCATATCGGGGTTCCCCACAGATCGAACAAAACTCGTCTTTGGCATATTCTTTTCTAAAAAGAACGCAGTCATACTTGCAAACATGAATTGATTCATATCCTAATCCAAGCGCACGTAAAAACTTCTTAGAAGCATAATATGATCCTGGTAAACCGTCCCTTCAGGTAAAGCTTCCTTTAATAACTCGAGGAGCATATCAAACGACTTATTACTCCACCCGTTTAAAACTTTGATATGAACTAGTTTCACTAAGAAATTGAGAGATGAAAAACTTTTACATCCAGGGTATAACTCTTTTTGTGCTTCCCCGAATAAGTGTGAGAACTCACCATCACACTCACTCGTGTTTAGATTTTCCCCACCGTCATCCAAATTTTCTAAGTTTTCAGGGTCATATTCATGAAATGCACCACTTTGCATATCATTTAGCATGTCCATCATTCCATCATCATTATCATCATCATCATCTTCTATTAATGATTCATTAACGAGAGGAACACTATTACTCGTAGAACCCATTTTAAAATTCTCACCATGGTATGTCCAACGGGTATATCCTCGTGCTATTCCATAAATGTGCAAATGTTCACTAATTTCTTGAAGTGTGGCAAATCTAACGTTCACACATTTTATACAAGGGCATCGAGTCTTTCCACTATCATTCAAAACCATCCCTGCAACCTCTAAAAATGACTTCACCCCATCAATATACTCTTTACAAAACCTACCATTTAGATCCATCCAATTCCTATCGGCATTCGACCTATTTAAAACAAAATATCCTAAATAAATTAGGTAATCAAGTTCTACCCTTCAATGTAAAAACCTCTAAAACATGCAAACTATAAAAAAACGATGACATTTAATGAAAATAACGATAAAACATGCTTGAGACGACTAACTTTGCTGCAGGATAGCCGTCTCCCCATAACATTAAAAAATATAAAAACTTTATGCAAAAATGATAAAACATGCTTTGAGACGGCTAACTTTGTTGCAGGATAGCCGTCTCCCAAAAACATAACTACGTTAAACTATAAAAGGTCAGAAAATTAACCTGGATCCTGACATTTGTATAATATGCTCACGAAAGATATATGCTCACGAAAGATCCGCAAATGTTATCTGTTTCAATTTACAATTAAATACAAAAAAAAACAGTGAGTTTATGCTAAAAAGTTTGAAATTTACCTAAACTTTAAAAACAATTCAAGTTTTGTTCTTTCAATTATTCAAGTAATTATTTTAATAAATTTTTGAAATAAAGTAGAATAAAAAACATATTAACAAAACCTAAAACTCAAAAGCATTAAATTGAAAAAACTCATATTTACTAAGTATGCAAAGTTTAAAATTAATCACATAATTATATACAAAAAACAATAAATTTGAAATTAAATAAATTGTTCATTGAAATACAAATTAACAAAACCTATAACACACAAAATATAGTCAATTTGAAAAAATCCATATTGATAAAAAAGAAAAAAATCATCTTCAATCTCCAAGCAATCATGTATTTTGTAACAATTTACTTCATAACAACCAATTTTTAACAATTAAACAATAAAACTAAACAAAAACTCAATTTTTTTTAAAAATAAACCCATACTACTCAAATCCATTTTGATAAAAAATTACAAATTCATCTCAAATCTAATCTCAATCATGTATTGTGTACTTAATCTACAACATAAAAACTAATTATTAACAATTAAACACTAAAACAAAAACAAAAAACTCATTTTTCCAAAAAAAACCTAATACATAAAACTATGAAATCTGAAAAAATCGCAACTATTTTGGTAAAATCGACTAGAGAAACATACATAAAAGGAGAGATTATGAAGATTTTGGCTTTGAACGAAGGAAAACGGTCAAGAATTGACCATGAAAATGAAAAAAAAAAAATTTACCTCTATCGCCGCTTCGCCACTTGCTTGACTTGGGGGAAATGTTTTTGGGGAAGAAGGGGCGGGGAAATGTTTTTGGGGAAGAAGGGTCCGGGGGGAGGGAAAAGGGGTATTTTTTTTAAGTCACATCGCCGACGCACGTGCGCGCCGGCGATGCCTAGAGTTACAATGCGCCGGCATTGGGCCGGGCTGGGCCCCAATACCGGCGCAATAATATTTTGCGCCGGGATTGGGATTGTGCGCCGGTGATGGTAGTCTTCTTAGGCCCTTTGTCGGCGCCGTCGTTGTGCACCAGCAATGCCGGCGTCGGTAGTACTCATTAATCTTGTAGTGAAAGCTCACAATATTTATTTATTATTTAAATAAAATTTTATATTATTACCATTTTTTAAATTTAAGAAAAAAAATTCTATTATAACTTAACTAGAGTTTAAAAAAAAAACTATCATAACTTGATAGTAAAGTTTAAAAAAAATTAAATTAAAATTAAAAAAAATTAAATTAAAATTAAAAAAAAATAAATTAAATTAAAAAGGATGCATGAAGAATAAAATATTGAAAAGTCAACTAAAGAGTTTGAGACATTCATTTCACCAAAGTCGGCTAAAGAATGTGATTCTCCTGAAAAATAATTTATTCATTTCATGTAATTTTTTAAAGTTGAGAAAAATGCATATGATTGACAAATAAGTGGGTGTCAACCTAGTTGGGATGTACTTATATGGTAGTGATGCACTTTATTCTCAAATATTCATATATGAAATAATTAATAAAAATATATATTTTTTAAAGTTGATACTTTTTTGTAATTACTAAATAAGATAAAATAAAATAATTAAATTATTTAACGGATAAAATTGTTATTTAAAATAATAAGTTTAATATGTTAATTTTGTTAACACTTGATTTTTTTAAAAAAAGTGATTCGAAAGTTATACACTATTGGTTGTTGAAAAATATAATACAAAAATGAACTTATATGATAGGCCGAGCTTGACTCGCTCCAACGAGCCAAGCCCAAACTCGGCCCGATGAGCCTAGCCCATGAGCTGAGCCGCGAGCCTTAACATTTTAGCCGAGCCGGCTCGGCCCATTGATGATGGTGAACATATTACATCGTAAAGAGTCACTTGGATTAACTGCTAAAAATAATTAAGAGTAACTCTGGATTCTTTGAATTTTTTTTTTTGGACCACTTCTTCTCTTTCCAGGCTGTCTACTTAGCTAAATTATAAATACAAAGTAGAATCATTAAATCAAATTAACTATTAAGCTCGTTGCCCTTAATTTAATTTTGAGGTTAATTAAATTATATAACCTTTACGTTTTAGTCTAAAGGTAAATAATACTCCATTTTTTTCAAAATCATAATTTTGATACTCCTAAAAAATTTCACCTTTCGAGTCAACTTTATTCCGTTCATACTTATAAAAAAAACTTACATGTAATGGATAATCCCTAGATTAGTATGTGACAATATTATCTAAAAAAATTCTGAGTATTCAAATGGTTAAGATTTATATAATTCAAAAAAATAAAATTAACGATAGAAGTAACTTAATTACTAGAAGAGTAACTTTGTTATTCACTGTTGAAATTAATTTTTGAAGAACATATCGGTGTGATGATTTGGTATTTCTAACCTAATTTTCTTAAAAAAAATTTCTTTATCAACAAAATTATAAATAATTCATCCTAATTAATAGGAAATATTTTCTAAAAAAATATTTAAAAATTAGCATAGGACGAAAAGTAAGAAGTCAAAAAAACAGATAAACATACAGAAATAGGAGAATTTATTTAATACATGTGACGCCTGACAAAATGTGCTTCACTCATTTATAACTACGAGATGTAAGTAAAAAAATGAAGACATTAATATACATCCAGTAATTATTAATTATTGGGTTATATTGTGGTAGGCACACCTTGATATTACTTTTATAAATGTTTTAACAAAGATATAGCTAGCTCTGTCCATGGATTTTTCTATTTGGAAAAAAAAAACCAAAGAGATTTGGGACCAAACTAAGGCCTCGTTTACTTAGCGGGAATGGGAATGAGAATGAGAAAGAATCGGAATGAAAAATTATGGAATGGGAATAAGATTTCTTTGTTTATGTTTACTTAAAAAAAATTGGAATCGGAATCGGAATGAAAAGAATTATGATTGATGATGATTACTAGAGACTTGGAATCGGAATGAAGTATTATTTCGTGTGGGACCCACAAAAAGTAGAGAGAAAAGAAAATTAATAAAATATAAAAGTTTGTGGGACCCACAAAATTGGGAATGAGAATGAGATTGATGAAGTTGAAGAAGGGAATGAAATTGTTTGGAAATTGGGAATGAGATTGCTAAATTGTGCGGGTCCCACACTCTCATTCTCATTCCACCTTTTAAGTAAACACAATCAATTGGAATCAAATAAACTCATTCTCATTCATTCATTCTCATTCCCTCCAAGTAAACATGGCCTAAATGATACTAAAAAATAATTAAAATATGGTTATTAAAAAGTATAGGTACTTTCTTTGATCCAATGATTTTGAAGGAATGTTTCCTCAATAGAAAAGGACCACGGAATTCATATTATTTTTAGGGCCAATACTATATTCGTTGCTTTTGGAATTGTGAGTTCATTGAATTTAGGCTGAAACTTTGGCTGTAATTAACTTATATTTTATTGATAATTTTATAATTTTATTTTTTTAATAATGCTTCATTAATCATCACTTTATTAATGTAAATAATGGACATATGCTTCCCATGTAACCAAGAAGTAGTTTTTTTACATAAGAGAGGTTTTATGTGTTTTTATTATATTTTAAGGGGAAAAAATTTTAAATGCTATACTTTTAAAAATAATTCAATATTTATGGTAAACCGTCTATTAAGTAGACGATTTCAATGAATTTTTTTCAACTAATATCGTCTACAGTAAAGATGATTTCGTTTTCGTTGTTACTTCAGAATAGAGTACCTTAAATTTTGCAAGATTTTCAAAAATACCATGTTATTTTTTAAATGTTTTTTCAAGACATAATATTAATAAGAAATAAATGTACTCATGACCACATTAATTCACCTAAATTCACTTTTTAGGGTTGTTTGTTTTTTTATTTCAGAATTACCCAATAACCACCATTTATGGTAGTGATCTGCACTACAAAAAAAAAAGTCAAAATGCGACCATACATTTGCGACCAAGAAAAAGTGGTAGTTTTTTGGTGACCATTTGGTCACTTTTTTTGAAAGTTGACTCAAAGTGACCATCTGGTCACTTTTTTTGCGACCAGATTGCGACCAAAATTAGAAGTAGTCATAAAAAATGGCGGGAAATTATGGCGCGAAAGAAGCGACCATTTGGTCACCTAAAAAAAGACCAAGTGGTCGCATTTTTGTGACTAAAAATATGACTTGGTAGCACAAAATGGCGCGAAATAAGCGACCATTTGGTCACCTAAAAAAAGGACCAAGTGATCGCATTTTTGTGACTAAAAATATACTTTGGTAGCAAAAAAAGGCGCGTAATTTTGGCGGGAAGAAAGCTACCAAGTAGTCGCCTTTGGAAGTGACCATCTGGTCGCATTTATTGTGACCAAAGGTGACCACTGGTAGATAAAAGATGCGCGTAATTTTGACGGGAAGAATGCTACCATGTGGTCGCCAATTTGTTACTCCGAGTGACCACTGGTAGCAAAAAATGTCTAGAACAATACAACCAAATGGTAGTATTTTTGCTACTATATGGTCACCAATTTGTGACTAGAAGTAGTGACCACTGGTAGCAAAAAATGTCTAGAACAATACGACCAAATGGTAGTATTTTTGCTACTATGTGGTCACCAATTTGTGACTAGAAGTGACCACTTGGTAGTAAAAAAATGTAGGAAATTTTGGCTGGAGAAATACAACCAGATGGTAGTAATTTTGCGACCATAGGGTCGCAATTAAGCAGAGGAATGCATTATAAAATCTCATCCTCCCATTGTTTGTAAAGATAAGAAAAAAGAAAAATGAGAGAGTGGATGTATATTCGTTTGATAGACGGGTATTTGAACGATGAGTTCGTGGCCGGGGTTGAACAGTTTGTTGAGTTTTGCAAGACAACTGTCTATTACGCGAATTATGGTGAAAAGCTACGATGTCCGTGCAGAAAATACGACAATAGGAGAATCATACCGGTTCCAGATTTGAAGGTTCATCTTTATAGTCAGGGATTTGTGGAGAATTATTATCACTGGGTGTATCATGGGGAGACGAGGGAAATGTTCGACGCCGTAGTACAGGAAACGAGACAGTACGAGGGTAGCAGCTCGAATGTGGACGTTGTCGTCGAAGAACCCAATGAAATACAACAGTATAGTCAGATGCAGCAAATGATACTTGATGGTGTGGGATATGGGGGCGGAAATGAAAGTTTTCGCGAAAGTTTGAACGTAGACGACAAAAGAGAAGGGGTTGTTGAAGAAGAAATGAATCTGAAAGCACGTAAGATGCACAATCTGCTGAAGACAGCGAGCCGACCATTGTGTTAGGAATGGTGTCCTAGAACTTGTAATTATTTAATAATAATAATAAATAAACATAAGTTCTTTATATTATCTAGATTGATTCAATTAAAGATATTAGGAATATATGGAAATATATAAATATCAAACATTCAAATAGTAAACCCTAAGTTACTCTTATGAAATAACGACTTAGTATGTGAGTCATACGAGAGGATTAAAGTCGAGATGAGTAACTTAAAAGTGTCTACAGTAAATGGATAACGTTTGGGAACCTTATCCTGGTAACACTGTTGATAGCTTCGCATTTTGTTTATAGACAAATGATCTAATCCTGATCATTCATGTGGGAGACATGAAATGGAAGTATCATATGCAATGTTGATTGTATAAGACAGGACCACGATGTTCGATCAAATTTCTCATTCGTACCGTTTACGAGAAATGATCGAATATCAAACTAAGTTTATCAACCGTGATAGATCTCAATCCTGAGTGAAATGCGGACTCCTATTTATGGAGTTATGTTCTTTGATTCACATGGTTGAGAGTGATCTGTAAGAACGCTCAATACACTCCTGTTTTGGGAACATGGCTAGATAAGTAGTTGGGAACTCATTTACACGAAATGGAACTCATAACTTTCCTATAAATTAACGGTATCAGTGCGATATCTAAACATTTTAGGAACTTTAGGAAACTCTCTTGATGTACTGATTCGAGACATGAACAAGTGGCGCCACGACTTCTATTGATCACAGAAGTACCTTATCTCTAGTTCGACTAAAGATAAAGTTCATTGGAGAATCAGCGGAAACACAAGGATAAAGCGGTAATTACAGGGGTAAAACGGTAAATTTATCCGTCTGTAATTTTGAGGGTTCCACGTGAAGGTTATATCACAGATATAAATAAAAGATAAACTAAATGGACATAACTCATCTATAGTGAGGGGAGTTCAGCTATGAATCTATAGTGGAATTATTCATAGTTAGATAATAAGTAATTAACTGATTATGTGTTAATCACTTAATTGACTAATTATTAAGCCCATGATTTATAGGTCCATCAGGTCCCTATGCTAGCCCAAATATCGTAGTCGCGAAATCAAGTAGAAGAAATGGAAATTTTAAGTAAAGTGAATTACTTAAAATAGGCAATATTAATTGTTTAAATATTGAGTATATTTAAACGGTAATTAATATAAACATTATTAATTGTTTAAATAATGAGTTTATTTAAACATGAAATTAATAATGAAATATTATTAATTAGATATTATTAATTATTTAAATATTGAGTATATTTAAATGGTAATTAATAATTTGAAATTAATTAACAATTATTAATTGTTTAAATAATAAATTTTATTTGAACGGAATTAATAATTAATTAATTAATAATAAAATGTTATCAATAAAATTATTAATTAAATAATGAGTTTATTTAATGGAAATTAATAATTAAAATATTTATTATTAATTATTTAAATAATGAAAATTATTTAAATGGAAATTAATAATTAAATATAATTTGATAATATTTAGTCAGGAGAAAATATTAATATTATTAATTGTTTAAATAAAATATTTTATTTAAATGGTAATTAATAAATAAATTAATTAAGTTGGACTTATTAATTTAAGAGAGAGTTTCAAGCCCAATTGGATTAATGAACCCAATTGAAATTGGCCCAAAATAATTAATTAAATAAATTTGATTTATTAATTATTTATTATTAATTTTGGCCTTCATAGATAATTTGTAGGAGATAATTATTTGAATTATATCCTATAATAATTATATAGATTTATTTACCCAAGATAAATAAAATAAAGAAAAGAAAATAATCTCCTATTTATCTATGGCATTTTCGAAATTGCAAGATAAAGGAAAGAGATAATCTTTTTATTTTTTTTGTATTTATCTCTATAGATTAATCCTAATGTGATTAGGATTCCTATTTTTCTATAAATAGGAGGGTTGGGTCATTCATAAATCATACAATTAAAATTCCTTAGAAATTCGGAATTCTCTCTTCCTTCTCCCTCCCCCCTTAGTCGATTTTCCCTAGTCCATTGGGAAGAAAATATTTTTTCTTCTTCCCAATTTCTTCTAAAGTTCGATCCCACAATCGGGTTTCGTTTGATCGATCGGGATATAGCGTAGAAGATACGGTGTTGCTGAGGATTTGATGCTGTAAAGAAACCTCCAACCGATTCTCCATTTATTACTCAATGTAAGTTTTGATTTTAATTTTCGAAATTTAAAGCATGAATCTACATGTTTTTTCACAAATTGCATGATATTAATAAATCCATAATTAAATGTTAAATTAGTTTACTAAATCAAATTCCGCTAGTTTAGTAAATCATCCCTTCACATTGTACGAAGGTTGTCAGGTTAGTCAACTTGCTGCTGCTACAGAACTTTTAAATATAAAAGCGCGGTATAACTTACCTGCTAGAGGATTTGATTCGGTTGCATCGTGGTTTCGTCGATGCGCTCCACAAGAAAACCTGATGTCGCACAGTTTGTACGACACGAAAATGCTAGTTGAGGGACTCGGGTTACCCGTAGAGAAGATAGATTTGTGTCAAAATGGATGCATGATCTACTGGGATGTGGATGCGGATCTGCATCACTGCAAATTCTGTTTTCTTCCAAGATATAAACAGAAGAAACGCGGGATGATTCCGTACGCCCACATGTTCTATTTACCGCTGACCCCATGTCTGCAACGGTTGTATGCATCGGATGTCACGGCTTCACACAAAAGATGGCATCACAAGCATTCACAGGATGAAGGTGTTATGCGACATCCCTCAGACGCTGCGTCTTGGAAGCATTTAAATAATTGTCATCCTGATTTTGCACAAGATCCGAGAAACGTGAGATTGGGCTTATGCACAGATGGCTTTAACCCGTTCGGGGCATCCGGGGCGTAATATTCAGTTTGGTCGGTGATGGTAACCCCGTATAACTTGCCACCCTCGATGTGTATGAGAGACTCGGTGATTTTTCTCGCAGTCATCGTACCTGGCCCGAAAAGTCCAAAACAGAAACTAGATGTGTATTTGCAACCACTTATCGCAGAGTTGAAGAGGTTGTGGACAGATGGTGTCATGACGTACGACATCTCGAAGAAACAAAAATTCTGGTTGCGCGCGGCGTTAATCTGGACGATCAGTGACTTCCCTGCGTATTCAATGTTGTCAGGTATGTTGCGTTCACGTTCATTATTTCTTGAGTATGAGTTTTGTTATTGTTTTGCTTAGTTCATTAGTTAATAATTATAAATATCGATCCCTATCCTCTATTAAAGGATGGAGTACGGCTGGTAAATACGCGTGTCCACATTACATGCTAGATACAGATGCGTTTTACCTCAGAAACGGTCGGAAAACCTGTTGGTTTGATTGCCACCGTCGATTTCTGTCGTTGAATCACGCATTCCGTTCAAACGGTACAAACTGGAAGAAGGGTCGGCGAGTAAGAAAGGAAACCCCCCCCCCCAATAATGTACAGTGGAAGGCAGATTCTGCACGGTATAGATGCTATAGGGATGCGGAAGATTACAGTGGAAGGTGCAGAGCTTGCAAACAATGCGGCTGGAAAAAACACGGGTTGGAAGAAACGAAGTGTTTTTTGGGATCTACCGTATTGGGAAGATCTACTTGTCAGACACAGCCTGGATGTAATGGATATCGAGAAGAACTTCTTCGACAACATTTTCAATACGGTTTTTAACGTTCCTGGCAAAACAAAGGACAATCTGAAGGCACATTACGATATACGGGAGATATGTAATCGTCCTGAGTTAGAGCCTGATGACAATGATAATTACGCAAAAGCAAAGTACATGTTGATGACGGATGAAAAGAAAACACTATTTGAGTGGATCAAATCCATCAAATTCCTTGACGGGTACGTTTCGAATCTGAGTCGGTGTATAGACAGTCAAAAACATGTCATGTTCGGGATGAAAAGCCATCACTGTCATGTATTCATGCAACGATTGATGCCCGTCGCATTCAGACCGTTCCTAGAGAACAGAAATTGGGAGCCGCTTGCCCAGTTGAGTGTTTTTTTCAGGGACTTGACTTGTACAGAGCTGACTGAAGCTATTATCGCTTCAATGAGTTCGGAGATCGCTGTTATTATCTGTAAGTTGGAGCAAATGTTCCCACTTGGCATTTTTTGACTCAATGGAGCATTTTGCAGTGTATCTTCCATACGAGGCATTCTTAGGGGGTCCGGTCCATTCTCGCTGGATGTACCCATTTGAACGATTAGCAAACTTACTTTGTATATAGTTCAAGTTTTTTAATGTTAAACTTATCAGAGGTTTACTTAATTGTTTGTACCCACAGGTACTTACGTCGGTTGAAAAAGACGGTCGAAAATAAAGCAAGAGTCGAAGGATGTATCTGTAGTGCGTACCTGACGCAAGAGACTACCACGTTTTGTTCATACTACTTTGATCAACACATTGCTGAGCAGTTTCGTCCAGCGACACGAAACGTTGTCAAAAATTTACTTGAAGGTGTTGACGTAAACGACCTGCCCATATTTATTGATGACAGTTGGAAGATCAGTGCGTAGGCCGTTGACCGATTCTGAGTATCACGTAATGCAGAGCTACGTGTTATGCAACTGCCCAGAAGTCGAGCCTTACATTGAGTGAGTTCTCGTAACGTTACATTATTCCTTTGACTTAACAATCACAACTGTTTAAGTAAATTTTCGACAACGTTTCTTGTCAGTAATCGAGAAGGAGTTTCGTTCCTGGTTCAGTGCATACGTGAGTTATTTAAAATTGTCAAAAATATCATGTCAAGTTATTTGCTGAAAAATACTATATCCTTCTAATTATACTCTATGTGTGTTGAATGACAGGTGGACTCCCCTACATTACCGGTAGATGATCCTCGCATTATTTCTTTGGCAAAAGGACCTGCATGGATTGCAAGGTCATATACTGGATACGTCGGTAACGGATTCAGATTTCAAACGAAGGCGCATTCTGTTAACAGGGCAACAAACAACAGTGGTGTTTGCATAAAAGGTCAAGTATTCGGCACCGAAGACGATTACTTTGGAGTAATCAATGAATTCTTGAGATTCAATACGCAAGTCTGACGCTAAAACGCATTGTTCTGTTCAACTGCACTTGGTTCGAGACAACCAGACGAGGCGGAGTCCGTAAGATTGATCATTTACAAATCGTTGAGGTAAACAAGTACAAGCATATGCGCACCGCTGATAGGTTTGTCCTGGCTTCACAGGCGATTCAAGTTTATTACCTGAACTATCCGAGTAATAGACGAGATCTGACAGATTGGTTAGTTGTTTGTAAAGTTAAACCACGCCAGGTAGAAGAAAACCTGTCCAAGAAAGATGACCATGCAGATGAAGCCGGTGCTTTTCAAGAAGATCAGATAATATGTCGTGCAATAGACGATGGCCAGAATGCAGGTATCGCACGTCCTTTGAACGATGGAACGATAACATTGCATGATGACGATACAAATGCTTCCACTTCTCGCGAACGTGACATTGATTCTGAATTTATTCGAGATGATGAAGAAGAAGAAAAAGAAAAAGAAGAAGAAACAATGACTGAAGAAACTGAGGATGAAGAATAATACACTTTGTAAATTTATATGATTCACTGTATGTTTTATAATATCGTCATTGTTGTGTTTCATTAAACAATATATATATATATTGTTTAATGAAACACAACAATGACGATATTATAAAACATACAGTGAATCATATAAATTTACAAAGTGTATTATTCTTCATCCTCACGACCATATGGTCACAAATTGAAACTAAAATGCGACCATATGGTCGTAACTTTGAAAATATAGACTTAAGTTTTTTAAAAATTTGTATTAATTTAAGACCATTTGGTCGTAATTTTGTGACTATCTGGTCGCGTTATTCAGCGGTAAATTTAAATTTTCATGAAATTTTTTGGGGTGAATTTGATAATTACGACCATTTGGTGGCAATCGATGGCGGTGAATTTGAAAATTGCGACCATTTGGTCGTCGCAATTGTTGATGGGAAGTGTGATGTGACAGCTGTTGGTCATAATGACACACTTACGACCAGTTGGTCGTATTTTTATGAAAATACGACCATCTGGTCGTATTTTTGAAGCAAAATGCGACCATTTGGTCGTAATCGAGCGACTCTTCGTTTTTCGTCATAATTACGAAATTGCGACCAGTTGGTCGCAATTTTTGATTTAAACGTCCCAGTCTATTCTTTCCCCTCCCCCCACCGAATTCTTTTCTCTCTTTTCTTTCCTTTCATTTTCTCTCTTTCCCCCGTTCCCATTCCCCCGTTGCTTTTTGCCCGTTCCCCGTCCCCCGTTCTTTCTTACCTTTCCCGTTCCCCGTTCTTTCACCCATTCCCGTTTAAAAATCCTCCAAAACCCGGTAGCGTATTCGAGGTTAGTTTTCGTTTTAATTAAGTTATTATAAATTGTTTTAGTTTCATTAAATTTAGTTACATTTAATTGAATAATTTAGTTTAGCTTTAAATTAGTGTATATAATTACTTAATTAATTATGTTTAGTTAGTTACTTTAATTTGTTTAGTTTTATTTAATTAGTTTAATTTAGTTAAGTAATTAGTTAATTAGTTAATTAATTTAATTTAGTTAAATTAATTTTAGTTTAATTACTTAATTAAATTTAGTTTAATAAATTATTAATTTAATTTAGTCACATTATTAGTTTAGATTACTTTTTTTAAATTAATTTAATTTAATTAGTTTGATTAATTAGTGTAGTTTACTTACTTTAATTAATTTAATTTACTTTAGTTTCATTAATTAATTAATTTAATTTAGTTTAATTTAGTAAATTAAATAGATTAGATTACTTTAATTACTTACTTAACTATTTTTCTTTAATTTAATTAAATAATTTAGTTAAATAATTAGTGTAGTTTACTTACTTTAATTAATTAATTAATTTAATTTACTTTAGTTTAGTTTAGTTTAGTTTAGTTAATTAATTATTTTAATTTAATTTAGTTTAATATACTTAATTAATAAATTTACATTAAATAATAAATTATTAATTAATTAAATTTAATTAGTTTGATTAGGAAAATGGCACGCCAACGTCGTCCTCCGATGTCCGACGATGATGCGTAGGACCGCACTGATCCGCCGCCAGAGGATGACGCACCGGAGTTGCACAGTTCTCCAGAGGACTGGACGCATGCTGACCTGGATGAGATCTTACGGTTGGACGACAATCCCAACCCTGCATATCCCTCCGCAGTACCCGAGTCGCAGATTGCGACACCGCGTTTGGGGGAGGACTCACCGGCTCTAGCCACGATTGTAGCGGGAGCATCCACTTCTGGCACTGGGCGTCCTCGGACCCCGTCAACCCGACCCTTCGGATAGAAGGGGATACGTAAGTAGTCAAGTATTTTTTTTAATTAAATATTCATGTTATTTATAACCTAATATCACTAATATTTTTAACTTTTTTTTTGTATATTACAGCCGCATCAAACCGCTTCAAAGCGGTTTCGCCAGGTCCTCCAGAGCATGCCTCTACCCAGCGAGCTTCGCTGGACGAAGATTCCGACGACGGAGAAGCGTCGGATGTACGACAATTGGAAGGTAAATAACTTCACTTATTTTTATAATTAATTAATTTACAAATTTTTAACAATCAATTTATTACTTTAACGTTTTCTTATTTCAAATTTTTTCAAGGCAAGTTTCCTATGATCGATCCCGATGTCACGGTCGGTCGGATGTTCCCCCTATGGGACAGGCACTTGCAGGATCGATTCAAGGACCTCATGTACTGGGCGCGGCAGAAGCAAGCTGAAAACTGGCCTGTGTGGATGAGCTAGGAGGAGCATGCCCGGCTCCTCGTGAGCTTGCAGTCTCAAGAGGGCAAAAAAGTATCGACGAAGAATAAGGCCAGCCGGGCCAAGAACCCTAGGAAACACACCGGTGGCGCGAAGCCTCACGACGAGCACCATCATATATTGGTAAGTAATTGTCATTTTTCTCTCATGTCATTATTTTGTTTTTTTTTTCAATTATTTATTAATTTAATTTCTGTCTCTTTTTATAATATGTTTAGGAAGAAAAGTATGGTCGTCCTGTTCCACTTGATGAGCTGCACCTGGTCCTTCACACGAAGAAGGACGGGACGATCGTCGACGAAAATGCGCAACAAACTTAGGTATTTAATATGTTTTTTCAATTATTAATTAGAATTTGTTCATCATTTTCTAACTTTTACATATTTTCTGAATTTTAAATATTTAGGACCGTTTCAAGGAGTCTTTGAGTAAGAGGTTGCCCACACCCAACTCACAACCGACTCAGGAAGACCGTCGACAAGCGTTCTTGGAGGCTGCTGGAGTCGCTCGTACGAGAGACACCTTTACGCGGATGTGCCTCGGCCTCAGCGGAGCGGAGCCAGCACTAGCTCCGGCCCTTCTCTGGTTGAGCAGCAGCTGCACGAGGAGGTTCAGCAGCTTCACACCGACATGGACACTATACGCAAGGACTTCGTTTCTCGAGTTGCTGCGATTGAGGTGGATATGCATGCACGGGTCGAGGCCCAGGTCGCAGCATCTTTGGCCGCGTTCTTCAGATCCCGAGACGGCGACCATTCATCATCGACGCCGCCTCCGCCACCCCCTCGCCCCTCCGCAGTAGTTCTAGGATGATTTCTTTTGTATAGAACATTTTTTGAATATTTGATTTATATATTTTTTATTTTAATTCCAATTTTTTATTATTAAATTTTAATATTAATTAAATAAATAAATAATAATTAATTAACTAATTATTGTAATTTAAATAAATAAATAAAATTATTAAATACGACCAGATGGTCGCATTTACCCTAGAAGATAAACGACCATCTGGTCGCATTTTGTCTGAGTACAAAAGTGACCATTTGGTCGCTTATAAAAACGACCACGTGGTCACTGTTGCATGTGACCAACTGGTCACTTATCTTCAACTTTAATTACGACCAGATGGTCACTTTTTTAAACGGCCATCTGGTCATTTTTTCAAAATGTTGACTTTTTTGCCACCAACCATGCTTGGTCGTATTTTTGTGACTATCCGGTCGCACAAAATTCCGGAACGATAAGATATTTTGCCACCACCATGTTGGTTGCTTTTATGGTCGCATTTTACTATAGAAACGACCTTTTGGTCTCAAATTTCTGGTCGCAAATTGACTTTTTTTTTGTAGTGCTGGTGGTTTTCGATTTGATAGTTTACTATCTTACCCTTTTATCTCTCTTGATAACCATATCTTATTAATTACATATCATTTAATTTATAATTTTATTTTTTTAATTTTGAAAATCAATCTCCTTGATTTTGGGAATCACTATTTAAGGATAATAAACTCTAACCTAAATTAGATTATTCTCCTTCTTCCTCATACGTTTTCCACCGTTTTCTTCATTGTCTAGAAATTGCCCAAATTCAAATTCATGCGTAGAGCGAAGATCTCCAGCCAGTCCAAGCTCAAATCGGTACCATCGTTTTTTGATTTTTGCTCATGCCTTTTTTGGATTCGATTAGTTCTTAAGATTTACTTCCTTCTACTTCCTTCTTTCGATTCTTTCTCTGGAATTGCATCAAAATTCTTTCTCTTCTTCTTCCTCCTCTTCTTCCTCCTTCGTTTTCCCTTTTCCGTTTTCTTCATTGCACATAAATTGCCCAAGATCGACTTTCACTGCTTGTTATTCATGGCTGCTACAGGTTTGTTGATATATAGTAAACTATTTATTAAATATAAACATTTTTTATATATGGCTGCTGCTATCTGCTACAAATGTTAATGGGTGCTGCTATATGTTTGTTTGTCAATAATAAACTGTTTATTAAATATATACAGTTTCCATGGCGCTTTTACTGATTGTTTTTTCAATTATACAATGTTTATCAAATATAAACATGTTTAACAATTTATGATTTTGTTTTTCAAAAAAAAAAATTATGTTCTTTTTTTTCAATTTAACATTTGTATTTGGTTTACTTTTGTTCTACTTTTTTTAAAGAAAATAAATACTTATTAATTTTTTTTTATCAATTATACACAGTGACGGTTAGAGGATGATCGAAGAAAAAAACAATTCGATATTTCCTGGAAGAAAGTCAGAAGTTTGAAGATTTTGTTTTCTTGTATTTTTATATTTTTTAGATTTAATTTTTCATTTACTTTTTGTTATAGTTTTATTTCTGTTTAGATTTGATTTTTCTATTAATTTTGTAAAATTTAAGGGATTTTAATATTTTCCTTAAATTTTGCTCAAATTAAGGAAAAATTAAATTGAGGGTATGTTTTGTCTTTTCACAATATAATTTAATTTCACCGGCGGCGGTTTTTGGGTAGTTTTGATATATATAAAAGATACGGTTTTCTTGAAATTTCCATTTATTAAATGGTTATTATTGAAATTAACCCTATTAATAAAAGACTAAATTATATAAAATACCCCGAGTGTATTGAGTTGGTTTTAACTTTACCTTTAACGTTTTAAAATTTCACCTCATTCTTTTAATTTTTTTTAAAATACCTTTTATTAGTAATTTCTATAAATATAAACGTTAGAGGACAAAAATGAAGCTTATAAAATATTTTAAGAACATGATTAAAACCTACTATATTAAATACATTTTGCTTCTAATGTTTTAATTTCTGTTAAATTTAACATAAAAACGGTGTATTTTTAAATAAATTATTAGTTTGAAGGTATAATTGAAACTTTTAAAATATTAGACGTAAATTTAAAAGGGGATATTTTGTAATTAAACCTTAAAAAAATGAATCAGAGAGAGAGAAAGGAACTTGTCTTTACAAGTTTTAATATGAAGCCTATGTGTACAAAGCCATCTTTCTTATAAATATATAGAATTACTTTCACTACAAGAAAAAAGGCCTACGATAGCCGCCTTGAAAAAACGCTATCATAGGTATACGATAACCTTTTATGAAACGCCGTGACAGCCCTTGCAATTAAAAGTGTTGTACTTGTTATAGCCTTTTTCAATGCTATGATGAACGCTATTATAAAAACGCATTATAGAATTTTAAAAAGGCTATGGAAGGACCATTTATAGCGTTTTAAAAATGCTATGACGAACGCTATTATAAAACATAATATAGGAGTTTAAAAAGGCTATGAAAGGATTTTATAGGACGAAAAATATGTTATAAAGTAATTTCTTGTCTTTATAAATATAACATAAAGAAAATTAGAGTTCAAACCGATATGAGGATTCCAAAACATCTTGAATCATCTAAATCAGAGTTCAAACGAAGAAGTTATGGCTAAAAGAAAATTATTGACATTAAACAGAAGGGGTCTGATTGAAAAAAATTGGAACCACATGGGTGTGATTTGTTATTTTCAAACTACAGGGTTTGTTCATACATTTCGAAAAAAACACAGGGGTCTCATTTGCCTTTTACCCTATATTTAATTTGCATAAAAATCTTTATAAAATTCTATTGCAAAATAATTTTGATTTATATTAATTTAAATCAAAATTATTCATATTGTACAAACTTTCTTTTAGATTTATTTTCACATATTTAGAACTTTCAAGTAGTTAGTGTGGAGAAATTTTAAGAAACTGCTTTCGAAAAGAAAAAGTAGAGATGTTTCTGCTTTTAAAATCTAGCAGTTATATAATGAGATTTTTTAAAAATATATGTAATCTTCTATAACTAAACAGTGAAAATAGTTAAAATTTTCTTAAAAGTTGTCTAAAAACAATGGGCATTACAAATTTAGCAATTTTTTAAAATAATATTTGTAAAAATATTAGCTCTAAAAGATATTTGTAAATATAATAATTTTGTATCAGTGTAGCAGTAATAAAAACTAAATTACATATTTTCACACTAAGTTTATCGCTAATACACATTAATCATTGTTAATCACTAACTAACATAGTAAAAATTATCATATATTTGTAAATGCTTTGTAGAGTTTATATTTTTACAAATAATCCATCAAAATCTACTGCCAAATGAAATTTCTCTAAAAACGATGCCAAACGAAGCCAAAGCTCTTCTCAACAATCTAAGTTACGAATTACAGCTTGTCCTCAAAAGCGGACAATGGAGCCATCTGCGCTTTCAAGCCCTTCCTCCTGCGGATTTCTAAAACGAGACGGTTAGCTTGGGAATCAAGCTCTAATGGATCAGAAGACAGCATGTCCCAATGATCGAAAACACAGTGTGGGAATGCCTGACCGGAAGTGGCGGCCCTCAATGTACTGGAGAAACCAAAGGACTCAACGACAGGAAGATATGCCTTGATGTTGTAAAGAGGGGTACCAGGCCTCTGCATTACCTCAAAGACATGTCCACGTTTCTGGTTAAGAACACTGTAAATACCTCCTAAAACTTGCTCAGGAGCCTGAATCTCGACTAGGTATACCGGCTCAAGTAGCCTTGGTTTTGCCGTAATCTGAGATGCGTATATTAACCTCCTAGCAGTCGGAATCACTTGATCACCTCCTCTATGGATCGCATCAGCATGAAGAAACACATGACACAGTTCAAAGCATATACCTCTCATGTTTTCTTCACAAAGTGCACCTTCTTTTGATGCCCATTGGAAACCGGCGACAACCGAATCCTTTATTTCATTCAGGTATTGATTTCCCATACACTTATCAACCAACATATTAGGTCCTAATGTTTCTGGACCAAAGCACCATATCTTCCTTGCTAGATCTTTGTCCCAACCATACTCCTCTGATAATATTTTTGAACGGACTTTTGGATCATCACTTGGTCCAATTTTCCCTTCATCAATTGCCTCTGCCAATCCATCCTCCAACGGTCTTGCTTCCATGTACAGACGGTTGTGCTTATTTGGTGATTTACTCATAACTGTACGGCATGACCTCTCAAGCACTGTTTCCCTGAATGAGACGACTGGATCAGATTTAAAGATCTCAGCCCCACCCATGAAGTTCTCCTGTAAATCCTTCAGACAGATCTCCAAATGAAGTTCTCCAGCACCAGCAACAATGTGCTCACCAGATTCCTCCATTGAACACACAACCATAGGATCAGACTTAGCCAGCAGTTTAAGCCCTTCCACAAGCTTCGGAAGATCAGAAGCAACCTTGCAGTGGACAGCCACACGAACCACAGGAGATACAGAAAATTTCATGGCTTTAATTGGATGAGCATCGACTTCCTTCTCATTTGTCAGAGTGGCATTCTTCGTGATGAATTGGTCCAACCCAACCAACGCAACAGTGTTACCACAGGGCACGTCCTCCACTGTTTCTTGCTTTTTTCCCATCCAGATGACGGTTCTCTGGACGCTCTTAACATACAAATCTTTCTTCTCACCAGGAACATAATTTGGACCCATGATTCTAACTTCCATACCGGTTGCAATTTTCCCAGAGAAGACCCGCCCAAAAGCAAAAAACCTCCCCTTGTCTGATGCAGGAATCATCCTTGAGACATAAAGCATAAGAGGTCCTTCAGGATCACAGTTTCTAATGGACGTCGCGTAAAGGTCATCCAGTGGACCCTCATACAAATTCTCTACACGATACTTTTGAGCCGTAGCAGGAGAAGGAAGTTGAAAAATCATCATTTCCAAAAGGGCAGTGCTTGCCGGGAGCCATGTTTGCATGACACGCTTCATCAGTGCTTTTCCCATCAAATCCTTTTCATCGGACTTCATCACAACACCGAGCTTTTGCAACATAGGCCATAGCTTGTCTTTCTGCTCATTCATGCAAGTTGCAATGATCTGCTTGATAGGTTCATAGCAGAACTGAACAAATCCTCTCTTGCATGTCGGAGAGCCAGTGTTCTCGCTGGTCCATTTCTTGGATGCAGGGTCAAAGAAATTCTCACCCCAGAGCCTCTCCATCATCTTCGCCTCATCTACTTTGAACTTTGAGGCATACATCTTTGCAAAGTTAGTAAGGGTAAAAGCCCAACCATGTAAACCGGCAGAGAAAGCAACGGTTCCCTTTTCAGGATACACTTGCACATCACCAAGAAGAGGATCCTCATATGTGGCCATAATCACATTAGCATTCTCAATAACCCTCTGGAAGGTTTGGTAAGCCTCTTCACCATCCACTTGAAGTCCAAGGAAACATCTATCCATCTTGTTAACAGTCAAGACAGGCCTGATTCTCTCTCCCACTGCCTGACGGAGCACGGTTTCTGTTTGGACACACACACCTTCAATGCAGTCCACCACGACAAGTGCCCCGTCTGTAATACGCAAAGCGGCTGTAACGTCAGATGAGAAGTCGACATGCCCAGGAGAATCGATAAGATTGATAAAGTAGTCATGTCCATGCCTCTCTCCCTTGTAGCTTTTCAATGCTTCGTCACTCATCTCATAGTAGAGGGAGATGCCGGTAGATTTAATAGTAGTACCACATTCTGCCTCATCCGCATGGTCACCAGCAACTTCTTGAGCAGTGATACCCGCAGCAGCCACCAGAGAATCGGTAAGGGTTGACTTCCCTACAAGTTAATAAAAGTACATGAGATAATAACATCAAGCTTAAAACATCGGTTAATAATAGAAGCGGGCGTAATGATAACTGTATTGTTCCATGTACAAGTCACAAACATTCGATGAAATGCGGGCAATGGATGGATTACCATAACACCAAACAATTGAGAACGATTTAACCTCTCTATAACAAAAACAAAAACAAAAATAAAAATATATCTGCAATCCTTATCTTATCAGAGTATTCAAATCCATCAGATTTGATATAAAAAAACTAACACAATGATATGAAATAATATGACAAGACGGAAAAAATGAGTGAAATGTTACCGTGATCAACATGTGCAATAACGGATACATTACGGATATTATGTTTCAAGTACATGATCCGACGAAGCTCCTCAGCAGTGAATTTTACCTATATATCATATGAACATCCATACCGATTAAAGTCAGTGACATGATATTTTTGACTAAAAACATTCAGAAATAATATACTCTACTTACCATTTTGAATTGTGTTTCAATTTACAATTACAACAGGAAAATCATAGGAGAAGAAGCAAAACCTGCAAGTAAAAGAGAATTCATTGAATACATTACGAGGAAAACATATACAACACTATAATCTAGAACTTAGTTTAATGAGAAAGTTTCATTAATTCACAATTACAACAGGAAAATCATAGGAGAAGAATAATTAAACAATCACAATCGTCAGTCATGAAAAAACCAAACGGAAAAACATATTAATTTTGTTGGGAATATAAGGGATTTGCAACTTCCTAAACTCCCTAAATCAAAAACGATAAATAGCAACACAAATAATAAAATAAAAGCAAGAGAGAAACGACACGAGAATTTTTATACTATCGTCAGGTTTCACTATGAAGATGAAGATTAAATTAAGATGAAAAATAAAAGTTTACAATCGATCACGAACTCTCTATTTTCACTCAACCATTCACGAAGAAGAAGAACGCAGCAATTGTTTATTCTTTTTCTCTCGTTTAATTTTTCACCGCTTCAACGTAAGTCATATAAATATATGTGTAGGTTAAAATAACCCCTTCCACCGCCTAGTTGCTTCCAAAGACAGCCAATGGGCTTTTCAAGAAAGAGACAAAACCAATAATCAATGGCCCAACATAATATTTATGGTTAATTTATATCCACACTTAACAAATTTCTCATTCAATCAATCCTTAAGAAGGAATTAACTCTTCCTTCAACAAAAAAAAAAAAACACTCATCTCACACATTAATTCTGAGAAAATTCTAACAAAATAATCTGAAAAGATTAACCCAAACTAAATCAAATAATATCTCTACAATTTTATTTAAATCTATCTCAAATCATATTTATCTTTGACCATTTTAAATTGATTTAAAATTAACTATCTTATCTCTAAAATAATTTTTTTTAAAAAAACAAATTTAAATAACAAGTTTTAAAATAAATAAAATAGAAAATTGTTTTATATTTAAAATTAAAACCCAATTTTATTTTTAAAATAAAAATCGTCTTTATCATTTAAATTTAAAACCAAATTAAAATCTAATTATTTTTAAAATATGAGGATCAATTTTATTTTTAAGAATAAAATTATCTCTATTTTTAAAACAATCAAATTTTCTTTTAAAGATGAGCTAAAAAATAAATTAACAAATTTGGCCTGGACAATATACGATATCTACAACATAATTATATAGTTCAATAAATTTATTGAATTAAAAAGGTAAAAGAAAAGCTGATAAATTCGTTGAAAATAATAATGAAAAATAATCAAATAGTCAATATATTATTGAACTTGAACTTAAAAAAGTAAAAAAAAAAAAACACAAACAAAAAAATTCATTAAAAATACCTATGAAAAAATAGTTGAATAAATTTATTGAATTATAATTATACTATTTAAGTAATTTTTTAAAAATCTAATATTTTAATAATTAGTATGTAGATTTATGCTATTTGAGACTAATTCTATACTTTTTATAAGCCTACTAGTTGATCGGTTTGAAAAATGAAAATTGATTTTTATTAAAATATATATATAATTTATTATTTTCAAATGAACATTTTACGGTCAAGTTTAAATATCAATTATATTCTCCTCAATACACATGTGTATCAATTTCAAACATTAAAAATTTTATATTTGTAACTCCTGTTCATTAAAATATTTATCATTGATGCAAAGTAATATTATGAATATATAGATGATGCACAATCACAAAACGTTAGAGTAAAAATTATAAATGTCAAAATTCTCATATCTAGTTCTTCACAATGATTTCTATATTCTTTAAAAAAATATTCAGATCTTCCAAAGAGATATGATAAACCCAGATTTGAACAAAGTGTAACATCTTTAGACATTCATATAAAATTTAGGATAAAAAAAAAAAAACCTAAACTAATTCATTCATTCACTAACTAAACTTTCTCACTCTCCCACGAAAACTCTGGTCGCTACCATCAAATTATGTATTGACACATGGAAAAGAAAATTAGTTTTTCATTATATATATATTTTTTTTTGAGATTACATCAAAGTAGGGGAGGGGACTAGAACCTTCAACCTCAAAGGGAAAGGAGTATATACCTAACCAGTTTTTCATTATATTATTTTATTGTGTTTTTATATTTGTTATTATCTTCTACAATTATGTATTGATACATGGATAAATTTCTCTTTATAAATGAAACATACCTCTTAGCCTTAGTTATGTTGAGTCTTTGTTGTTTTCACTTTTCCTTTTCTCTCTTCCTCTCAAATTCTCATGGTATCAGAACTTTGGTTTTAAAAAAAATATGGGGCTAATTTTATCTAGTTCCGGGAATGGGTTTGATCTTCACAACTTCTCTCTCCTTCACATTTTCATCTCAATGACTTTTCTTCCTAAATGGCTCAGTATCAACTTTTTTTTTCTTTCTAATTTTTTTTTATCTATGTTTGTCTCAAAAAGGGTGCATTCTCCTTGAATAATTTCTTCAAGAGCTTCAATCTCCACCGTAATTTCTTTTTTTGATTTTTAGATCTCAGAGTCTTGTTCTCACCAAAATGGCACTGATATTGTTTCTGGGAAAAGGGTTTCACTAACAAATCAAGATACTTTAAATCAGAATAGCAGCGGAAGACTTGATTTAACGAAAATTCGGCATGGTGCCATTTGTATTTTGATTATGCCAAAAACAAAATACACTGTTTCACAATAGAAAAGCGATAAAAGACAGGGAAAATCATGAAAATGCGCATTTCCGACATTTAAGTTCTCAAAACATATCCAAAAGCATTATGAAAGTAATCAAATGCTCAATCGAGCGCCAGAGAACAATAAATTCAAGAAAAAATATAAAAGTTCTAAAAAGTTTAAAATTCATGCATTCCTAGAATCCACAACACGGTCATGTCCATGTCCAATCCATCATCCCGCAATCACACGACACCACCACCTCTACCACGGCCTCTACCTCAAACGTACCTGGAAAAATTAAAGTGTAGCAACATTAGCATAAAAATGCTAGTGAGAGTAAAATGAAGTCATGCAATCAATCCTATGGACGAATTCCACATCGGAAATTGTGTCCAAAACCCTAGCATGCTCTTCAGGGCCATTGTTGGCATGGTGCAACTGGTGCGACCGAACAGGGCCCCCGAACTTTGGGGGCCCCAAATATTGAATTAAAAATTTAGTATTAATAATATATAAATGAAAATTTATTCTAAGTCGCGTTGTCTAACCTTCTCCCTACAATATCTTTATATGTTTTCTGTCATTATAAGTTGAGTTCAATCTCAACATAAGTTTAAAGTTCAATTTTTATATTTTTTTTATACTACTTTGATAATTTTATGCTATATTTTTATTATATTATTTTATTGATATTATGTTTTAATAAAAATAATTTTTTTATGTATATATTTTTATTGTTTTTCATATTAGAGATTATTATATGATCGAGGGCCCAAATTTATATATCGCACTGGGCCCTTTTTATTGTAGGAACGACCCTGATGCTCTTTACTATCCATCCTATACTCCCGAACAACTTAACCCCACATGTTACTCAATCCCGAACTTACATTCCACATGTTATCGAAAGAAACAATTAGACCACTAATCACATCCACAATTCATGAATCACCACTAATGTTCTTGACCGAGAAGCTTTAGCAAAAATAAGAATGTTACCTCTAATATTCTCGACCAAGAATATTACCACCACTAATGTTCTCGACCAAGAACCATTAGCAAAATAAATTGTTATCTCTAATATTCTCGACAAAAATATTATCAAAATTGTATTACCACCACTAATGCTCTCGACCAAGAACCATTAGCCAAATAAATTATCATCTCTAATATTCTCGCGAGAATATTACCAAAACGAAGTTACTACCACTAATGTTCTCGACCAAGAACCATTAGCCAAATAAATTATTGTCTCTAATATTCTCGACCAAGAGTATTACCCAAACGAAGTTAACACTGCTAATGTCCTCGACCAAGAACCATTAGCCAAATAAATTTCCACTTTACTATAAACATCACAACCTCGGGAAATCTAACAACCCAGCCTGTTTCATCTAAGGTCCCCAGTATTTCTATAATCACATCGTTCATTGACAACCCGACTTGTTTCATCCAAGGTCCCCAATATTTCCATAATCACGTCAATCATTGACAACCAGACCTGTTTCATTCAGGGTCCCCAATATTTCTATAATCGCATGGTTCATTGACAACCCAGCCTATTTCATCCAAGGTCCCCAATATTTCCATAACCACATCGTTCATTGACAACCCAACCTGTTTCATCCAAGGTCCCCAATATTTCCATAACCACATCGTAAAACTAAAATACGTGCATAAGAAACCAAAAATCAACTAAATATAAAGTACAAGCGTAAGGAACGGTTAATCATGCCATTAATCATTCTATGAAAGAAATAGCCAATACAAAGAACACAAAGACAAATAATGAAAACAGGAAACATCGTTCCACTAACCATACGCCCAACACTTAACTTTTTCCCATATCCCAATTCCAAGTCTCACCCTAGGCTTAACTTTGCTTGAAACCAGTCCCGAATACTCCCATTCATCTCGAAACCTCCAATTACAACAATAAACTTTACTTTTCATTTCCAATTTTATACCTAAACTCTGAAAAACATTAAAACCAAAGTATTGGTCACAACACTCACTTCCAATAATCATCAAAGCAACCAAAATTCTCATAGCAATTCAATTTCACATTCCCTCTTATACTCAATTAACAACTCGTCATGCAATTCATACATAAAACCACTTTAAACTCATCTTTACAGCTTAGAGAAGTAGCAAAATTCAACAACCGGCCTCAATTAAATGAAATTGACGCCACTAGAGTTGCTCGGAACCTGAAAAATCATTGATTACAATTAATTAGTGCGAGAACCAACTTAAAATAGCGAAAACCGGACCGAATTAGCTCAAATTGGCCCAATTTCAAATTGAACAAGTTGAACAAGTTCAAGTGAATCGGCCAGCCAGTTCAATTGAACCACATCTTTTCCAAAAATCAAACCCACGCACGCAGCCATTAAAATAAGAGCTGCTCACATCCGATTTGTTTTCCGGCGGATTTCGGGACGTACTGGTAGCGAGATATTAAGTCCGGTCCATGACTCACGCTTCTATCAACTTCTCCCTTTCCAATAACCTCACGAAAACACAAAAGAAACGTTCCTGAAATAGCTCACCGTGAAGAGATTCCGGAGAAAATCCTTTGCTAGAAAAACGAAACCCACATCAAAACTACCGGAGATGATTCGAGGTGAGGTTTCGAGCTTAGGACGGGGATGGTGGTTATGGCTATCTACGGTGGTGAGAGAGAGAGACTGTGACTTTTCCGCGGCGACAGGAACCACGACCGCGACTCCCACTCTCGGGTTTTTGACCCAAAAGTGCCATTTTGGGTACAGGCCGCGGCCCTGACTCACGGTCGTGGCCTTGGGAGGAAAATCTTCAATTTTCTTCGATTTTCCTCCTCCAAACTTTAATAGTCCTTGCTGCCGGCAGTAAAGGGCGGTGCTACGACGTGCGACGGCTGGTTCACGGTGGCATGCGGCGATTCACAGTGAGGCATGGTTGTGATGCGAAGGGGAGGAAGAAGATACAAAAATAAAAAGGAAACAAATTGGGAGGGGGGCGTGAGCTGATGAGAGAGAAAGGAAAAGTAAAGAAAATTGAAATTAAAAAAAAACGGGGGGGGGGGGGGAGGGGGGATCGGCTGGTTCAGGGTCATCACGGAAAGAGAGGGAGAGATTGAATTGAATAAAAATAAGAAATTTTTACACTTTAAATCAGATCGGTGTATGTAATTACAACCATATCTTGACTTCACAATTAATTACATTTTTAGACATATTAGGCTATGTATGGTGGTTATATAATTTTTTGACAAAAAACTCTGGTATTAGCCACGCGCCATCGCGTCACTAATAGTATAGCTTCGCGTCTCCAATAATCTTTAGTGACGCGAGCCACGCGTCGATAGGCACGTCATCAATACCCCGTCATAAATGCCTGTTTTGAGAATTAGTAACACGCGTCTCTGATGCGGTCAGCGTGGTTGATGCTTAGTAATTAGCCACGCAGGTCAGGCGTGGCTAATGTCTGGCATCTACCACGCTTGGCATGCGTGGTGAATGGCCTATGGTTATTTGCCACGCATGCCAAGCGTGGCTATATGTGTTTTTTTTTTTGAAGTTTTAATCATTAGTGACGCCACTGCGTGGCTATCTGTGTTGTTTTTTTTAGAAGGCTAGTCACTAGTGACGCCATAGCGTGGCTAATAGTCTCTAAATTTTTTTAAAAAAACTATTTGTTTAGAGACTCCCCTAATGCATACCTGTAACAAACATATACATATTCATATCTCTAAACACCAGACAAGCTAAATCATTATATATTTCATAAAACACACGGTTTTATAGTCAAATACTAGTTTACAACATTAAAACACGGTTTTACTTAAGTCAAAAAAGAGTTTGCAACATAAATAACTCAATTCTTATAAATTACAAACTAGAAAGTCTCTAATTATGCAGCACCACCTCCACTACCTTGGCCATCACCCCCACCCCCTTGAGATTTAAAAAATCTCATGAGCACGTTCATATCTTCTTGAAGCTTCTTATACTCATCTTCACCTTGCATTTCACGCATCCTAAACTCTTCTTCGCGCTTCCTATAGTTCTCATCTCGTTGCAATTTACGCTCCTTAAGTGCCTCAATAGACAAGAGTGCATCATTGAGCTTCTTTTGAGTTAGGAGCTCCGATATCCCGGTATATTACCCAACGCCTTCTGCATGGCATCAATATCACTAAGAGGTTGTCTATACTCCACCGTGTCTGAGCCATCATTAGTCTCGAACGGACTCATATATTTAACCATTGTTTGCTATATAAAACAATAAAACATATGATATAGAGTTAGTAAAAAGATATAATTTAAAAAAAAAACTATAATGCACACTTGAAATCAATTAAGTACACTTACGTGTTGTTCTTTTGTCAAATCGCTCACCCACTGATTCTGTTTATAAGAATGTTGTTTCTCAAACACATCCACCCATGTAGTTTTGAGATTTTCTCGTCTCTGACCACGTTCATATATAAAATGTTAAGAAAATAACAAAAATTATAAACAATAGTAAATATTATTGAATATATATGAATTTACCATCTCATGAAGCTTGTTTGCATTAGATTTTGACTCACCCTTGTGCACATATGGGAAAGATTTTGACCCTCCTACATACCCATGATAATTATAATATTATTCAAAGATTAATGATATCAAGTTTATTAAACCAATAGTAATTAATAAAGGGCAAGATGATATAATATAATCAAAGAATTTAAATTCACAAGCAGTCAAAAGGAATGAGAATATGTAGGAATCCTAGAAAAGAAATGACCAATAATGTTAAAGAATAAGAAACAAGTTAGTGCAAAACTGCAAGACAACCTTCAAGTGCTCATGATAGTCACGACCTAAGTAATCCTCCAACGTATAGTCATTATCTTCAAGTTCATCTCTCTCGCTAAAAAGTAGAATCATGTAGTCAAGAATTTTGTTTCCAAATAAATTTTGAAAACTACGAAGAACAACTTCTTCTTTGAACGAAAACGGGTCATTAACAGATAAAACAAGAAGAATAGCTATCTCATGCTATTGAAATATTTACAAATAAAGGTTCTTAAAGAAACTTTGAGACGACTAACTTTGCTGCAGGATAATCGTCTCCCAAATGACTATTTAACAGTAAATATAAGACAATTATATAAAGTTTAGAAATTTTACCTGTTTGATCTAGACATCGTTGAGCATTGATCGAGAAAACTTATTAAAACCTGTTTCAAGTTACATTTGAAAATTAACATATAATATATAACATTAGGCACAAAAGTTAAAATTTGAAAGTACTTTTTTTACTTAATTTCATAACATAAGAGCTCCCAAAACTAACTCCCCCATCTAAAACCATTTCATATATATTT
The DNA here is from genome assembly GCA_028015215.1 of Gynostemma pentaphyllum. NCBI lineage: Eukaryota > Viridiplantae > Streptophyta > Magnoliopsida > Cucurbitales > Cucurbitaceae > Gynostemma > Gynostemma pentaphyllum. The sequence goes on along the minus strand of CM051351.1, from coordinate 57,572,586 downwards.
CACATAATTAAAACAAAATAACAACAATGACTCCAAACAATTACTCAAACCTAACTCCTCCAACTAAAATCATTCCCAACACTAACTCCTTAATCTAAAAATCATTCCCAAAACTAATACCTCCAACTAAAATCATTCACATATTTCACATATTTCAAATAAACTAACAACAAATTTACAAAAATAAAACAATTTCTTTAACAAATTACCAAAACTAACTCCTCCATAAAAAACATAACTAATTCCCTCATCTAAAATCATTCCCAAAACTAATTCTCCCAACTAAAATCATTCACATATTTCACATAGTGAAAACAAATTAACAAAAATGAAACAACTACATTGTAAAAAACTCATTTTTTGTTAAAATCCTAACATTGAAATTCAACTAAATCTATACTATTTTTGCGAAATAAAACATTAGAACATACCTAAAGTCTTTGAATATTGAAATTTTGGCTTTTGAATGAACAAAAATGGCCTTGAATCGAAGAAATATGAAGAAATTTTTTTTGGGGGCGAAGGGGTGAAGGGCTGCTTCTTTGTGAAAAAAGAAGAAAATAATCGGGAAGAAGAAGGGGAAAAGGGGCTGTATTTTTTTTAAAATGCAACCCCATTAGTGACGCAACTCGGGCGTCACCAATAGCCCAAATGGGCGTGGCTAATGGGCAGCCCACTTATCCAAAACTCGCGTTTTGGAAAAGTGGGCGATGGTTTTATGGCATGAAACATTGGTGACGCCATCTTTTGGCGTGGCCAATGGTTCTCATTAGCCACGCATCGTGCGTGGCTAATGCTTGCATCGCCACGTGGGCATTAGGCTCCAAAATATGCGTTTTGGAATAAAAACCCATTACCCACGCTGCGTCACCAATGGGTCAGCCCATTGGTGACGCACTATGGTGGCGTGGCCAATGGCTGACCCATTGCCCTCGCGAGCCTCTTCTTGCGTCACTAATAGTAGTTTGTTTTCTTGCCCACCTCATATCACTGACGTTGCGTCGGTGATGGGCACACCATTAGTGACGCCCGTGTTTAGCGTCATTAATGGTGACCATTAGCCACGTAATTTTTGTGCGTGGCTAATGCTGGCGTCACTAGTAGTACAGTTTCTTGTAGTATCTTTTTGATGTTATGCATGATATTGTTCTTGACAACATCAGTAAAAATTCATAATATGTAATTATTATACCCATGTTTATAATTGTAAAAATTTTCTATTTTAATCATATTAAATATTTATTTTTATTTAACAAAATAAATTTCAATTTGTTCATATCAATCTTCAATACCAAGGATATTTAATAAAATTAAATATTTATTTTTATTTACCTCATATTTATCAGACGAGTCTTATTCTTTTGTTCATTCTTTTTCATCAACCTATTCATCTGACATTTCTTCACCAGTGCTGGAATTATCGTCTTGTTAAATATCTTCCATTATTTTCTTTGTCTTCTTTACATTTCATGCTTATGTTTTCATCCTCCCTCAAATACATCATTGGTCCAATTTCTTTTTTTCCCTTTACAACATAAAAATTAAAAAACAGATTTTATTTTCAATTTTACATAAACTTCGATCTAAATAAATAATGTTTTACAAAAAAAAAAAAAAAAAAAACATAAACATAAACATTTGTTCTGGAAAAACAAGATCATATCTTTTCTTGGGTTTTAGAAACGTCTTTCTTCTGTTCATCACCTTTCTTATTCATATTTTCTTGAAGATTTTTCTTCTCCTTTCTTCTTGTTAATCAACTTTGATCTCTCCTCCAATATTGTTTTTCGGCTCCACATGTTGAATGAAAAACCTCTCTTCTAAGATTTTCTTCTCCTTTTTTCTTCTGTCGTATCTCTTTTCTTCTCCTTGGTTTTCAAAATTTTTTTAATTTCAAAATTCACATTTCATTCAAATATCAAATGATTTTTTCCCTTTTCTAAAAACCACGATTTCCGTTTCTTCCCGTATTTACCTCTCTTTTTTATTTTAATATTTAAGTTTCACGTTTTCCAAATTACGGCAGTTATGATTACATTTGTCAGGCGGGGCATTTATGTCTTTTGGTTGGGGCATGCGGTGGTGCATGGCCTATGATGTAATTTTTTTGGTTTTCCAAATACAGATGTAATTATACCTATTCAAATGATTATAGATGAAATTACCCCTAAAAATAAAGGAAATAAAATAAAAATAAAATAAAATAAAATAAAAAGAGAAAATGGGAAGTTTTTGTTGCCCTAATTTTAGGGATAGGACAAGTAGAGAATGGCCCACACTTCACTACTCTTAAAATAACTAACACTATCATTAATTAAATTAACTACCAAGCTTAATTAATCTAGTATAAATAAATAACTAAATAATTAAATAAATGAAAAAAATAATAATTAAATAAAAAATTAAAAAATTATTATTATTACGGAAATAACGGGACGATACAAAACTCTTCAGCATAATAAAAATGGAGCAAATTTCATTATTTCTCATAAATGGGTTTGTCTAAAAAACTTCTCTCTATCACGTTGGCCCTTCTTCCCAAATGACTCAGCATCAAATATTTTTCCTCTCTCCCTTTGAACTTTCTCTCTTCTTTTTCTAACAATTTTTATTTTATTCAAGATCAAAATCCATGGAAATCATCATATCAAAATCCTTCTTCTCATTTTTTTAAGATCTTTGTTTGGACTGCTTCTCCTTCTCTCTTCTTCTTCTTTTTTATTGTTCAAATCCTATTCATCCTTCCCCTCTTTTCTCTGAAACTCAATGTCAAAAAAATATATCTAGATCTAGATCTAAATTATTTTCCTCCTTTTCTTTTACCACTAAAGAAAACCAATCTCTTTAAAAAAATACAGATCTATAGTTTTTTTTTTATCTCTGTTCATCACTTTTCTAAAAAAAAAAATTATCCTTCTGCTCCCATGTTCTCCATCTCAATAGTCTTCTTAATGGTACGAGTTTTTCATATTCAAATCTCCCAATGTCTTAGATTTCTCCAGCCAACAATTTTTTTTATTCAGCATTAAATCTTTCATCCCTTTCTTCCTTCTCTAAATTTTCAATCTTAATAGCCAGCCAGCCAGAAGAAGCGGCTCAAATACATGATTGTTCTCAATTTTGAAGCAGGTAAATCCTAACATTCATTTTTATAGTCAGCTTTGTTCTGGGGTCAAAAACCATCATCTCTTCTTATTTTCTTTAAATACATTCTTTCATAAATCTCTCTCTTTGCGGGTTTTGTTTCCGGTGTTATGCTACTTCACTGTCACCACTTAGTCTAGATTAAGTTTTTTTTCTTGCCCTTTCGCTTGATGAAAGTAAAAAATTTGGATTAAAAATTCATCTAACAACTGCCCAAATATTTCTCCACAACCTAAACTGTCTCATATTCTTCTCTTTGATATCTTCAACTTCTATATCCAAATCCATCCATGGCTTCCAAGCTCTCTCTCTAAACTCTAATTAAACTTGTGACGACCCGTGTTCTAGATAAGTAATATTTAAATAAATATTATTTATTTTATAATATTATTGGGATTTTTAGAAGAAAATGGTGTTTATCAATTTAAATCTTTTACAGGAATTAAATAAAGGATGTTATCTTTATTTTTGGATTTAAAAAAAAGGGTGAAAGTGGCATGATAAGAAGGAAAAGAGAAAAAGAAAAAAAAAACTCCCTCAGTTGAACGTGAACGTATAGAAAAGAAAAGAAAAGGTAGGCTTCAACTTCTCCTCCTCTTCTTCCTCTTGATCCAACGCAAACCCACGTCGATGGACGAATTTTTTTTATCGAACTTTTCTCTTCTCATCTTTGATTTAGGTTTGTTTCTGGGTGGTTTTCAATTGGAGGAAGATTGATCGAGGTTGGAATGAATCTCTTCAACTTAGGGTTCAAAGGTAATGGTTTTCTTATATTAGATCTTTAAATTTTTTGTTTCAAGAGGGATTACTTGTTAAATTTAATGAAAACCCAAAACCCCATACTTGAATCTCATCTTTTTTTCATTCCTTTTCAAACCTAGAAACCTTAAATCATAAATTTCATGAAAACCCTTCTACTAATCGTACATACCACCTTTAAAGACGCCACAAGAACCCTCAAGACCGTCGTGCTGCTACCATGATAGCAGCAGCAGCGGCAGCCCCAAAGGTGATGATCTAGTGAAACGCTTTAAGAGCGGTTTAGTGTTTAATGGTGAATTCTTGCACATGAGATATTGTGCACAAATTTTGAATTTGATTGTAGGTGATAATCTGAAGAATGTTACTGAGTCGATTACTAAAATTCAAAATGTTGTTAGGTTTGTGAGGTCTTCCTCTACTTGACTTGCTAAGTTCAAGAGGTGTATTGCAAAAGAGAACATATGTAGTAAAAACCTTGTGAGCTTAGATGTTCCAACTAGGTGGAATTCTACATACTTGATGCTCGAGGCATCTGAGAAGTTTGAGAAAGCATTTGACAGGTTAAAGGATAATGACTTATGTTATTTGAGTGAGGAGACGCCTTGTAATTTGGATTGGGAGGTTGCAAGAATTTATATCAATTTATTGTCTGTGTTTTATGGAGTTACAAAAAGAATTTCGGGCTTGCTTTATGTAACTTTAAACTTAGTTTTCTATGAGATTAACATTATTCAGAGGTGCACTAGGCATTATTCTTCCATTACATCTGATGAAAAGTTGAACGATGCTGCAGAATGCATGCAAGCAAAGTTTGAAAAGTATTGGGTTAATACCGCAAGAACCAATATTTTGTTTTATGTTGCATTGGTTTTAGACCCCTGATACAAGATGAAGTTCCTTTCATATGCCTTTAGTAATTTGTATTCGAGTGTCGTTGCATCAGAGCTATATAAGAAGGTTGATGATGTTTTGAGTCGACTATTTACTGAGTATAATTCATCCATTGTTACGTGCAAACCATCAACTTCAAATCCCTCAGTTGATGTGGATGTGGTAGTTGGTGCGGAGCCTTTTAGTCTTGATTTCATTAGTGAATTTAATGTTTTGAAAAATGATGAGTTGGTATAGAAATGGAGGTGGATGTTTATTTATTGGCGGTCAAAGCAAAAACAATATACAACTTCAATATTCTACATTGGTGGAAAGTGGATGCACCTAGATTTTTTGTTCTTAGCAAAATTGCTACGGACATATTAGTCATGTTGGTTTCCACTATTGCTTCTGAGTCCGCGTTTAGTACTGGTGGGAGGGTGATTAATCATTTTCGGTCTTCACTAGCTCCACGTACTATTGAGGCACTTATATGTACATAAAATTGGATCAAGAGTCCAGGTATAAGTGTTGATCTTCAACAATATTTTGACGAGGTTGTCAAAATTGAAGAAAGTATAAAAATTATTATTCAAGGTGTCTTTTTTACTACTTTATAGTTTATTGGAGTACTAGTAAGTTTTAAACTCCCTCTTCATTTTTTTTTTTTTATTTGAAGACTCTCTTTAACATCGTCTTCTTCAACTTTTTGATTTTTCAGGCTTGTCTTCTCATCTAGTAGAAACGAATGTGGTTAGGACGTCAAATTATCAGGTACATGTTTCCCCCTTAAGTTTAAGATAATTTATCTTAAGACATAGAAACTTAAAATACTAAACTTGATGGATTGAGAAAAGAAAAATGCATCGAGAGTAGATTGAAAGTTAGGAAAAAGAAAAAGAATGAAAGATTAAGTAAAAAAAACCGTAAGAATATATATATATATATATATATAATTTTTTTTCTATGGGTGCAAAGACCCGCAGGTCAAAACCGTTGGGGATTGAGGCCTCTAAAAGAGTTATCAAACGGAAGTCCCACGGATCTTTCCTTGCAGTATAATATTAACAAAATTCTAAATGCATAAAATGAATGCTAACCTTTGTCGAGAAGTGTCTGGCTCTTCCTCGTTCTTCGATGGTTACAATCCTGGGACCACCAAAAAGATCTTCCTCACCAAGCACAAAAGAGAAACGGTGCGTGGGCACTATCCTCTTTGGAAAAAGGAAGAAGGAAGAAAAATTTCTTCCCTATATCCTAAGGTGGGCGGTGGTGACAAGGAGAGAGAGGAGAGGAATTTTCCGAGCCTTCTCTTGGTTGCTTAACCGTGTGTGTTTTGGGGTCACCCCAAAGGTCCTATTTATAGGAAAACCAAGACCTCAAAAAATCTTTGAATTGTTAGGAATGATGTCCTAGAACTTGTAATTATTTAATAATAATAATTTATTTAGAATAAATTAAATAAATAAACATAAGTTCTTTATATTATCTAGATTGATTCAATTGACGATATTAGGAATATATGGAAATATATTAATATCAAACATTCAAATAGTAAACCCTAAGTTACTCTTATGAAATCACGACTTAGTATGTGAGTCATACAAGAGGATTAAAGTCGAGATGAGTAACTTAAAAGTGTCTACAGTAAATGGATAACGTTTGGGAACCTTATCCTGGTAACACTGTTGATAGCTTCGCATTTTGTTTATAGACAAATGATCTAATCCTGATCATTCATGTGGGAGACATGAAATGGAAGTATCATATGCAATGTTGATTGTATAAGACAGGACCACGATGTTCGATCAAATTTCTCATTAAATCCAGTTTACGAGAAATGATCGAATATCAAACTAAGTTTATGAACCGTGATAGATCTCAATCCTGAGTGAAATGTGGACTCCTATTTATGGAGTTATGTTCTTTGATTCACATGGTTGAGAGCGATCTGTAAGAACGCTCAATACACTCCTGTTTTGGGAACATGGCTAGATAAGTAGCTGGGAACTCATTTACACGAGATGGAATTCATAACTTTCCTATAAATTAACGGTATCAGTGCGATATCTAAACATTTTAGGAACTTTAGGAAACTCTCTTGATGTAGTGATTCGAGACATGAACAAGTGGCGCCACGACTTCTATTGATCACAGCTAGTTGGACTAAATATAAAGTTCATTGGAGAATCAGCGGGAACACAAGGATAAAGCGGTAATTACAGGGGCAAAACGGTAAATTTATCTGCCTGTAATTATGAGGGTTCCACGTGAAGGATAATATCACAGATATAAATAAAGATAAACTAAATGGACAATAACTCATCTATAGTGAGGAGAGTTCAGCTATGAATCTATAGTGGAATTATTCATAGTTAAATAATAAGTAATTAACTGATTATGAGTTAATCACTTAATTGACTAATTATTAAGCCCATGATCTATAGGTCCATTGGGTCCCTATGCTAGCCCAAATATCGTTGTAGCAAAACTAAGTTATTAATTTAACTTAGGAAGAACAAATAATTAAAGTAATTGAATTTACTTAAAATTAGGCAATATTAATTATTTGAATAATGAGATTATTTCAATGAAAATTAATATTAATATTATTGATATTGATACAATATTAATTATTTAAATAAAGAGTTTATTTAAATGGAAATTAATATGACATTATCAATTATAATATTTTGAGACAAAATTAATTGTTTAAATAAATAAATTATTTAAACAGGAATTAATATTAATATTATTAATTATTTAAATAATGAGTTTATTTAAATGGATTAATAATTAGTATTATTAATTAAATAATGAGTTTATTTAATTTAATAATAAATATTAGAGAGAATTAAAAACAATCGGTTTAAGAAACAAATTGGTTTTGGCCTAAAATAATTAATTAATTGAATTAGATTCAATGATAATTAATATATAAATTTTTGGTTAAATGTATTTAATTAAAAAATATTATTTGAATTATTTTTAGTATTAAATACATAAGAAAGAAAAGTAAATATAAATAAATAAAAAAAAATGAAATGTCAAATGGGCCTACAGCGTCAGCGTGCATGGGTTTCATTTTCCTTTTATTTATTTTTTTTTTTTAATTTAATTTATTTCTTTATCTTTTCTAATTTTATAATTAGGAGATAAGCATATCTATATAGATTAGATATCATATTTTTCTATAAATATGACCATTGGGATTCATATTTTTTACACTTCTCACTTTAATTAGAAAAGTGAAAATTCTCTCTCAAGTTTTTGCCCAATTGCCGATTTTCCTTAGGGAAAAATTTAGAAGAAATTTCTTCTTCTTTTGTTCTTCCGGTTCGATTCCCACAAGTCGGTTTTGCTTTCGATCGTGATATAGCATAGAAGATCCGGTGTTGCTGAGGATTTGATGCTGTAAAGAAACCTCCAACCGATTCTCCATATATTACTCAATGTAAGTAAAAGGCTTTTAATTTTCGAAAATAGCATGAATCTACATGTATTTTATCACAAATTGCATGATATTAATATATCCTAAATTAAGTGTTAATTTGTGTTACTAAATAAATTCCGCTAATTTAGTAAATCATCCCTTCATGAATATCTTTTAATTATTAAATAATTAAATAAGTTATTCTAAAATATATTTGAATAATAAAGATATTATATTTTATTCCATAATAAAATATCTCATATCTTTTATTTAAATTAATCAATATTAATTTAAATATATTATTCCATATCTTTTATTTAAATTAATCTCATTAATTTAAAATAAGATATTCATATATTTTAAATAAAATAAAATGAAAAACTTAGTCAACCCTTTGACCAAGGTGGCGTGTGACCCCACCATGGGTCACACGCCCCTATCATCATCACATGACAATATTGGGCATTTTATTTTCCTTTTTATTTAATGGAACAATTTCGTTAAATAATTAAATAAATAATTTCCTCTTTAATTTGACAATCTCAAATTAAATATTTAAATAGACTCATCTATTTAAATCCCCATTAATTTTGGACAACTCAAAATTAATTTAATTAAATAGACTCTTCTACTTAATCTCTCATAATTAATTAAATAGACTTTTCTATTTAATAATTAAATAGACTCCTCTATTTAATTTCTTTTAATTAATCAAATAGACTCCTCTATTTAATTCTATTTTCCAAAGAAATTAATCATATTAATTTATGTTCTCAATTACATACGTTAGCTCGGAGAACTTAATGGACCTATAGGACTAAGCTCAGTGATCCAGAATTACCTTTGATTAAAACTCCTTTTAATCAATTAATTCTCATTCATTAACTCCTAGATAACTCCACTAAATATCTAGAGTTGCACTCTTAGTACTATAGACATAGTTATGTCCATTGGCTATAATCATTAACTACACTTTGATCCTTCACAAGTTAGTTCGTATCCATGGCTAGGTATTTGTACCATATTAACCTCCATGATACATCTTGTTCCTTAAGACCAACTGATTCTCCAATGAACAATCTTACATAATCTCCATTATGCGTCTTTAACCTTTTCCTTGATCAGAGGAATATGGGGCCCCACTGTTCAAGACCGAATCAGTCCATAAGGGAACTACTTATCTATTTTCCTATATGGAAAAGAGTGAATTCCAATTCTTGTGTAATTACGTTCCCAGCTATAAGCAAGATGCAATCCCCAAAGTGGGAGGCATATTGAGCGAACTATATCGAATCACTCTCACCTATGCAAATCAAATGCTTGTCTCTTGCGAACAGGAGTTCGTAATCCACTCAGGATTAAGATCAATTGTACATGATCAACCGGTTGATAAACGAAGTGTCTTTCTGTAACGGCTTTCCCAGAAGACAGTAAGTTTATCTTAGTCTAGTCTACTACAATCTCTATTGCAACAACACTTCCACTCACATGTCTCTACATGAGCGATCCAGATGAGATCACTTGTGCCAATTCACAAGTGTGTCGTGTTAGTGGTGTTACCAGAAATAAGGCACCCAACCTTTATTCATGTACCACAGACTATTTGAGTTACACTTAAGTGAATCTTCCCGCATCATATGCTCACTTTAAGTTATCATAAGTAACTCTAGATCTTATGATGGATTACATTTATTAAACTAATAATAAATGACAATGTAAATATTACTAATTAATAATTCCTTTATTTATTTATAGTTTAATTGGATTACATAAGATTTAGGGCAGAAACCCCAGCAAAAACCTCACCCGCGAGGTGGCACTCGGGTCAGGTTTTGACCCGCATGTCTTCAATTTATTTTAAATTTATTTTTTCGTAGGTGTAAAGACCCACGGGTCAAAACCTGACCCACAAGTTGGCACGCGGGTCAAGTTTTGACCCGCGTGTCTTCAACATTTTTTTTTCCTATTCATATATGTTCAATGACCCGCAAGTCAAAACTTGACCCGTTAGTTTTGACCTGCGTGATTCCAACTTTTTTTTTGTCTTAAAACCTAACCTGTAAATTTGCACGCGAGACAGGTTTTGACCCGTATGCCTTCAAAAAAAAAATTTGTAGTTGTAAAGACTCACGGGTCAAAACCTGACCCACGAGTTGGCACGCGGGTGGGTTTTGACCCACGTGTCTCCAATATTTTTCCTTGTAGGTACAAAGACCCGAAAGTCAAAACATGACACGTGGGTTGGCACACGGGTCAGGTTTTGACACGTGTGTCTCCAACTTTTTTTTGTCTTCTAGCGTTGTAGGTTCTTTTTTTTATTTTTTTCCTTTTTACCGTCTAACCACCTCTTTTACACGTTTAACTTAGAACATTTGTGCTCTTTTGTAGGTGTGTTTGTAGTCGCATAATTTATATAGAGGACCATCGATGATTCCTTCTTCTTTGTCGAGTTCAGGTATGTCATTTTGGTCTTCCTCTAAACACATTTTCATTCCAATTGTACGACTAAATAGTTTCTTCGAAAGTTTCTAAAGTAGAATCTTTTTTCATTTTAGGATGTCAAACGAAAATTCTAGTTACCAAACTAGGAGCAAAGAAGATTCGCGGGGGGCAGGGAGGTGGGTCATCGAGTTCTGAAACTAAGTCAATCACCTACAAGGATGAATCTGAGATAGATTCTTACTCTTTTACCACGACTATAGATCACTTAAATCGTATTAAAGCGTTGTATGATATTCTTTCATCTGTTACTCTTAGGTGTCCTAGAGAATTTTGAATTTGGTGGGGTTAGCTCCCGCTCAACTTTCTCCAAATGGTTGGACTGTTATACTTGCGGTTTCGGTTATTTAGCATCTCTATGACGGTGAAACTTATTTAACCTACAAAACTATTCATACTTTTTATCGACTAAAGAGCTTACATGGAGAGAAATCTAAGTATTATTTTGCCTCTCGTGACGATAAGCAATTGACGATTTCTCCTGCTGCAAAAAATTAGAAAAATCAGTGGTTTTTTGTGGGTGGCGATTGGTTGTCCTTAATACTTGAAAATGATCATACTCATCGAGTGCCCAGGCTCTTTAAGAGTTCTAGTAGAACAAAAGAAGAAGAAATTTCTTCAAAATTTTTCCCTAAGGAAAATCGACAATTGGGCAAAAACTTGAGAGAGAATTTTCACTTTTCTAATTAAAGTGAGAAGTGTATAAAATATGAATCCCAATGGTCATATTTATAGGAAAATATGATATCTAATCTAATTAGATAAGTTTATCTCCTAATTATTAAAATAGAAAAGATAAGTAAATAAATTAAATAAATAAAATAAAAGAAAAACAAAACTCATCCACTGACGCACGCATGCTGATGGATTGCATTTTCCTTTTTTTTTTTTTTTTAATTTTATAAATACTTTTCTTTATTATGTATTTAATATTAGAAAAAATTCAAATAACAATTTATAATTAAATACATTTAGCCAAAAATTAATATATTAATTACCATTGAATCTTATTTAATTAATTGATTATTTTGGGCCAAAACCAATTTGTTTCTTAAACTAATTGTGTTTAATTCTCTCTAATATTTTATTATTAAATTAAATAAACTCATTATTTAATTAATAATATTAATTATTAATTTCTATTTAAATAAACTCATTATTTAAATAATTAATAATATTAACATTAATTCCCGTTTAAATAATTTATTTATTTAAACAATTAATTTTGCCTTAAAATATTATAATTGATAATGCTATATTAATTTCCATTTAAATAAACTTTTTATTTAAACAATTAATATTGTATCAATATTAATAATATTAATATTAATTTTCATTGAAATAATCTCATTATTCAAATAATTAATATTGCCTAATTTTAAGTAAAATCAATTACTTAAATTATTTGTTCTTCCAAAGTTAAATAAATAACTTAGTTTTGCTACAACGATATTTGGGCTAGCATAGGGACCCGATGGACCTATAGATCATGGGCTTAATAATTAGTCAATTTAGTGATTAACTCATAATCAGTTAATTACTTATTATTTAACTATGAATAATTCCACTATAGATTCATAGCTGAACTCCTCTCACTATAGATGAGTTATGTCCATTTAGTTTATCTTTTATTTATATCTATGATATATCCTTCACCTGGAACCCTCATAATTACAGGCGGGTTAAATTTACCGTTTTGCCCCTGTAACTACCGCTTTATCCTTGTGTTCCCGCTGATTCTCCAATGAACTTTATCTTTAGTCGAACTAGAGATAATGTACTTCTGTGATCAATAGAAGTCGTGGCGCCACTTGTTCATGTCTCGAATCAGTACCTCAAGGGAGTTTCCTAAAGTTCCTAAAATGTTTAGGTATCGCACTGATACCGTTAATTTATAAGAAAGTTATGAATTCCATCTCGTGAAGATGCGTTCCGAGCTACTTATCTAGTTATGTTCCCAAAACACGAGTTTATTGAGCGTTCTTACAGATCCCTCTCAACCATGTGAATCAAAGAACATAACTCGACAAATAGAAGTCCACATTTCACTCGGGATTTAGATCTATCATAGTTGATAAACTTAGTTTGATATTCGATCATTTCTCGTAAACGGTACTAATGAGAAATTTGATCGAACATCGTGGTCCTGTCTTATACAATCAACATTGCATATGATACTTCTATTTCATGTCTCTCACATGAATGATCAGGATTAGATCATTTTTCTATAAACAAAATGCGAAGCTATCAACAGTGTTACCAGGATAAGGTTCCCAAACGTTATCCGTTTACTGTAGACATTTTTAAGTTACTCATCTCGACTTTAATCCTCTCGTATGACTCACATACTAAGTCGTGATTTCATAAGAGTAACTTAGGGTTTACTAGTTGAATGTTTGACATTTATATATTTCCATATATTCCTAATATCGTCATTTGAATCAATCTAGATAATATAATAAGAACTTATGTTTATTTATTTAATTTATTCGAAATAAATTATTATTATTAAATAATTACAAGTTTTAGGACACCATTCCTAACACCTACCACCATATTATCCAAGGTATTTTAAAGTAATATGATCCACAAACATCACTATTAAAAATGTTCAATAAGCCTCAGCTTAACTTTCCACAAAAACGCTCTTTTCTAGGCCAAATTTCCCTAATTATAAATTCTGGAAATTTACCTTAAAAACCATCGTAGAATGATCCAAAATCACTAAAAAAATATACTTTGGGTCACTCCCAACACTTTCCAACAAAACACAAGTCTAGAAACGAAACTAGCCTAAACTAGTATAGTTTCGCTCCTTTTTCGGACATTCTAATTCTACTATTTTTCTAAATAAAATCCAGTGACATAAACAACACTCCCAAAATCGTACCTAAACATCCAAAAATACACCACAGTCGATTCGGAGTTCAATTAATGATTAATTAATCGCCTAGGCTAATTGTATTGACTTAGGGGGCACTAATCAGTTAAGTGTGATAAATATAATCAGCAAGGTTTATCCAACATAAAACATTCATAAACATGCTTAAACACCCAAACAAAATCATGGAAACTTATAATTTCAGTTTCGCCGAAAATCGATATCGATAGTCAAAATTTGCATTCTTTAATTCCCAATTTTGTATACTTTTATTCAAATTCTTAAATCATACATTCAGCCCCTAAACCTCTTTAAAATGCACTTAATCACCCAATTAAATGTCCAAAAAATCAGAGGAAAAACTTTTAAAGCAAAGAAAACACAATAATGGAACTAGTTTAAATTTAACAAGTTCTACTCACCTTTCAACTAGCATTTTTTCCACAAAAATTCAACCTCTTCCTAAATACTTTAAGAACCTTAAAACGGCACTTAAAATACTTAAATTCTATTCTAAAATACAACTCAAAATAAGGAAAATACAATGTGAACGACACGTGACGAAAAGAAACAAGAGTAACCCACTTTGGGTTGCCCCATTGTCGCGGCTTGCAGCAGCCTTTGTGGCTGCTGCTACGGCAGAGGCACGGCGGCCTCGTGGCATCCCACAGCGTGTCATTTGGCGGTACCTTTACTTGGTAGAAGGGTTTTTCTTAAAACAAGAATATTAGGATTTGGTGGTTCTTGAATAATGGATAAAGAATTTTAAGAAAAAGTGAAGGGAAATTATTTTGGGTGGTTTTAATTCCAACAACAAAAGAAAATTTCATATTTGAAAAGAGAAATTAATTTACCTTGAATTTGTTCTTGAAAAGAAAATTTCAATTCTCTTTCAAAACATCACCACCACAATTCCACCTATCACGATGAAGAGAGGAAAGAAAATTGATTAGGAATTCACATCTCGTGGCCTCCAATGGTGGAAACAAAGAAGTAAAGGAAGAAGAAAGAGGAAAGAGGAACCTTACCTTTTTGTCCCTAAATACTGCCTCTCACGTGAAGAGGAGAAAATAAACTTCCACGTTCTGTTCTTTCCTTCTCATTTACACGCCTACTCCTCTTTCTTTTTTTTCCTTTTTATTTATTTATCCAAATAAATGATAATTATATTTAATTCCTGAAAAAGATAATTAAATATAAATCATCAAAACTTAATTCAAAATTTCCAATAAATATTACAAAAGGAAATAATATTTATCTATTCAAAAGATAATTAATATTTATTTATTTTCCAATAAAGTCCTGAAAAAGGTTTTGACACGCGTGTCTCCAACTTTTTTTTTGTCTTCTAGCGCTGCATGTTCTTTTTTTATTTTTTTTCATTTTTACCATCTCGCCACCTCTTTTGCACGTTTAACTTAGAACTTTGTGCTCTTTTGTAGGCGTGTTTACAGTCACATAATTTACTAAACGATTCATTCTTCTTCTTTGTAGAGTTCAGGTATGTCACTTTGGTCTTCCTCTAAACACATTTTCATTCCAATTGTACGACTGAATAGTTGCTTCAAAAGTCTCTAAAGTAGAATCTTTTTTCATTTTAGAATGTTAGACAAAAATTCTAGTTATCAAACTAGGAGCAAAGAAGATTCCAAGGGGGGGTCAAGTTTTGAAACTGAGTCAAGCACCTACGAGGATGAATCTGAGATTGATTATTACTCTTCTACAATGACTATAGCGCATTGAAATCGTATTAGAGCGTTGTATGATATTCCTTCATCTGTTACTCTTAGGTGTCCTAGAAAGGGAGAGACCATTCATAACCCCCTACTAGAGAAGTGATTTTCATTTACACACATTCAAATATAGAGTTAGACTTCCTCTCCATCATTTTCTTCAGAGAATTTTGAATTTGGTGGGGTTAGCTCCCGCTCAACTTTCTCCAAATGGCTGGACTGTTATACTTAGGGTTTAGGTTATTGTAACAACACAGTTTTTCACTTGAGGGCATTTCAGTCCTTTCGTAAATTTTAACTTAAATAAAATTATTTTGAGTTGATAATGATCTCATGTCAATACGAGTTCAACGCAACTTACCGTTCATCATTCTCATTCCCGAGTAAAAAGTTATGACCATTTTAAGTCGAGTGATATTTTTCGTATTTTACCCAAAAATCAGGATCTTCTCCTTATTTACCCTAAATCTGAAAATTGACCTAATTTGAAGGTATTTTCTTCTTCCTCATACAGTGGCGGCCGCAAGAAGCCTCGTCCATTCATTCTTCTATTCACGCCACCTTGATTCATTGACAAACGGTAAGAGATTTGCCGCTTTTCTTATTCACTCTCTTTGACTCTTCGATTCATTATTGCTCCAATGAGTTCATCTAATTTTTCATAGCCAATCGCTGTCGGAAGTGGTTGTGTTCTCATCCAAAACTCCATTGCCTTTGTTGTTCTTTATTGGGTAAGTTTATATCGATTTTCATATCGAATACATATGTGTTCATTTGTTCCTTTCAATTCTTGACTAATTTTTGAAATTTTATTGATGCTCATTCATCTTCCATAATTTTTACAGAGAAATATAATGATTTAAAGGAAATATTTTCTTCATGAAACTTGTAGATATACTTTTGTTTTATTTATGGTTAAATTTTCAGATTCATCAAAATTCATTTAGATGTATATTTATAATTTCCCAAAATGGATAATTTGTTCTCGATTTTCTGGAAAAAAAACTGCTATAACGGTTATTTTTGGTCAACTTGTAAAATTCGTTCTGGAATATTGAACCGTTGGATCTTTCTAAATTTTTTAGAATAGTTTTATAATTGTAGTAACTAGTTGAAAGAAAATATTTAGCATGATCCAAAGTGTTTTAGATACTAAACCCGAGGAAACTTACTTGTTGGTTGGTTCAGCCAGTTCACAGGCATTTTCTATTATTTTCAACCCGTTTTAATCCCGTTATCTTGGTTCTTGTTTAATTAAACTTTAAATTAATATTATTCCAGGTCTTAGACATCGTTAGGAGTCTTTTTGAATTTATTTCGAGGCCGTTTGCTTGTTCAATTTACAATTAAGGTAGGTTAAACCCTACTTATAAGTTAAATTAAATTCCATTTGGTTGCTTGTTTGATGTATGATCATTAGGATATTTATGGGTGATGAAATTACTTATTTTAAAAGTATTATGTGCACGTTTTGACTTGTGATTAATGTTTATATTTGATTTATGATCATTGATTGAGTTTATATTACAATTAGAACTTATATGTAGGTGAATTCCTACTTAGAAGTTAAATTAAATTCCTTGTGATTGCTTGTTTATTGTATGATTATTAGAATGTCTTGGGAGATGATTTATTGATTTTAAATATTATTATTATGTGCTCGTTTTATTTGCGAATATTGGATTCATTTAATTTATGTTCGTTAGTTGGTTATGTGCTATAATTAAGGCCTAATAACGGTTTAAGTTTAAACTAACATAATAAACACACATATTAAATTTGTAGAGCTAGATGCTTAGCATGGCACGTTATCATGAGTGGCCCTATACCCCCACTATGATACATATATGCAAATTTAATAGTAAACCAAAGATATAATAAATACCTATTAAATTTGTAGAGCTGAATGCTTAGCATGACATGTTATCATGAGTTGCCCTATACCCCACTATGATACATATATTCAAATTTAATAGTAAACAAAAGATATAATAAATACCTATTAAATTTGTAGAGTTGAATGTTTCGCATGGCAGTGAGTGGCCCTTTACCCCACTATGATACACATATGCAAATTTAATAGTAACAAAGATATAAAATTTGATGGATGGTTATAACTCGAGTCGAACATAATAAATACCTATTAAATTTGTAGAGCTGCATGCTTAGCATGACACGTATTATGAGTGGCTCTTGTTGGGATTTATGCCCTAGAATTCGTAATTTGTAATAGAATATTTTATGAATAAATAAAAGTATTATTTTAGTGAATTTTGTGCAATTTTTTATATGTTGATATTCGTTAAATATTCAAACATTAATAGAAAATTCCAGAGTTACTAATTCTGTAATCTTGACTACTATGAGATATAAAGTGGATCTAGTCCAAGATAGTAACTCAAATAGTCTACAAGAAACGAATACGGTTAGGAAACCTTATTCTGGTAACACTTGTTGATGTTGTTCACCGATTTGATCCAAATCATTAGCATGATGTAGATGCAAGTGGAAACATCATATATAATGAGTTTATATAAGACTGGACCAGGATAATAAATCGATTCCTAAATAACACCGTTGATAGGAAATGATTTATAATATCAAATTTACGTTATTAAGATTGATACGTCTCAATCCCCGAGTATGTTGTGAACTCACATTAATGAAGTCTTTTCCTTTGATTCACATAGTTGAGGGTGATCTGTTGATACACTCGATAAACTCCCGTTTTGGGGAAATGACTAAATTGGTGCTTGGGAACATTTCTATACAAGATGGCATTCATAACTTTCCTAAAACAAATGAAAGTGTTAGTGCGACACTATTCTAACTTAGGAACTTTAGGTATCTCCCTTGTTGTAATGATTCGAGTACTTGAACATGAGGCCTCACCTTCTCACCTGGCCCGAGAAGGATCGTTCTATACTTGAAAACTATAGAAAAATGTTCATTAGAGAATCATCGGGTACACAAGGATAAAAGAGATAATTACAAGGGTAAAACGGTAATTTTGACCCAGTTGTAATTATGAGATTACCACGTGAAGGATATGTCAAAACAAACTTAATAACAAATGGACATAACCCATCTATAGTGAGGGGAGTTCAACTTAGGGTTTATAGTGGAATTACCCTAAGTTAATAATTATGATTAATTAATTAATGAGTTTAATTAATAAATCAATAATTATTGGAGCCCATGATCTATAGGTCCATCAGGTCCCTATGCTAGCCCATATATCATTGTAACTAACCAAGTTATTAATTTAACTAGGAAGAAATATTTACATTTAAGTAATTAAATTACTTAAATAAGGGATATATTAATTGTTTAAATAAAGAGTTTATTTAAATGGAAATTAATATTAAAATTATTAATTATTTAAATAATGAGTTTATTTAAATAGAAATTGATAATTAATATTATTAATTAAATAATGAGTTTATTTAATTTAATAATAAAAAGAGAGATTTAAATATATTTGTTTTGTGAAAACAAATTAGTATTTTGCCCAAAATAATTAATTAAATTGACTTAGTTCAATATTAATTAATATATTGATTTTTGGCATTTATGTATTTAATTAGAATTGATTATTTAAATTTTTTCTAATTTTAAATATATAAAACAAAAGATAAAAAAAAAAAAAAAAAAAAAAAGGGATAAAGATAAAAATGTTTTATCCTTAGCGCCACTTGTCAAGCATTTGAAAGGAATTTTACTTCCTTATCAAATGAATCTGACGCCATCTTGATTTTTTTTATATTTTTTATTTAATTTAATTAATTTGATTATTTAAATTAAAGAAATAAGAGTTCTAATTTGATTAGGAAACAAACTCTTATTTTTCTTATAAATATGACCATTGGGTGCTCATATTTTACACTTTGATATTTATCAAAATTCTCTCTTTTAGTCTCCCCATTGCCGATTTTGGCATAGAAAAATAAGAAGAATTTTTCTTCTTATTCGTTTGTTCTTCCTAGGTTCGATTCCCACAAGTCGGGTTGGTTTGTGATCGGGATATAGCATAGAAGGCTTGGTGAAGTGGATTGATCTCGTAAAGGAAACCCCAACCGATTCTCCATAAATCTACAATGTAAGTTTTTTGAAAAATCTTATAATTTCGGTTTTCGATTTGATCACGATTGCATGTTATTAACGAATAAGTAATTAAGAGTTAATTAGTTTACTAAAGAATTTCCGCTAATTTAGTAAATAGTTCCTTCAATTGGTATCAGAGCCTACGTTAATTAACATGAATTGTGATTTTCGAAAATCGGTGGGTTGCATAAAAACCGTTTTATGTATGTATATAAATTGTTATATAAAAATTGTGGATTTGCTAGTTGACTGTTTAGGTATTCTTGGGCACTTAGGTTTTTAATTTTATTAGAAAATTTGTAAACCCAATTTCGGGTATAGGATTATTTTTGTAATCGTCGGGAATAACGGAAGAAAAAGATGATGCAAAAATCGGCACAATGATGGTGATGGGATCGGCTAGGGCGGCAACAAGGATAGATTTGGACAAGATATGGTAAGATATTTTTCCAATATTATCTTTTAAAAGATATATATTTTAAATATATAAGATAAAGATAAAGGGTAATTTCTAATTATCTTATATCTTTATAATATATTTTAAAATATATATTAATATTTATGGAAAATCTTTTATTTTATATTTTTCCATAAATAGATAAAAGATAATTATTTGAAAAATAAACCTTTTATGAAAAATATTGGAGAAAATATTTTCTTTCATAAAAGGCCTCCCACGCCTACATCAAGATGAGGAGAGAGAAATTTTTCAAGCTTCAAGACCTACAACAAGTTTCAATTATTGTAATTTTAATTTTGTTGTAGAAATAGTGCCAAGAATACCTGGTCAATCTAGTTGTTTAATTATTTAGATATTTGTATGAGATATGATTTATAAATAATTGTTCATGCATATATGTATGTCATGTAGGAAATCCCACCATAGATGTATGATTAAGATAGATTTAATTGTACATGCATACATAATTATGTGATAAAGTTGTTATTATATTTTATGTATGTGATAAAGCATGTTGATTTTATCTTGTTATAAAATATTTATGCCGATGAGATTAGGATAAATGCATGCTAATTTTAGATAATATTCATTTATTAAAATGTTTAAAATTGAATAGAAACTAAAATTAATATTCGAATGTGGATTTATTTGTTTAAACAATTGGACCTAAATTCACATAAGCACTATCGAATAGATATTTAATTAAGGGTTAATTAAAAATTAGTGAAAATGATTAATTAAATTGAATGGATCTCAAGCGAGAAAGCGCCCAGGCGATGAGGTTTTTGAAAGTTCCCTTAACACGGAGCGCCTCTAGCCTGGGAGCGATCCTGGGAGAAAAGTTCAAGATAATTAATCGATTTCATTAAGAAGGTCCCATAATGTGATTAGTTTTAAATCTAGGAAACTTGGCAATTCACATTAAAATTGATCTAACCAATTTAAGAGTTAAGATTGAGTTAGGTTAAACTTAGATAAATTGATTAGCCTAAATTTGTCTGAGTATGAAAACCCATTTTTAAAATTTTGAGTGGGAGAAGGAAACTTGACAAAGTATCCTATGGTCTCCATTATTAGGCTCGCAACGTGAGATTCACACTTGACCTCTGTAGCACCCATAGAAGTGTTCATTCCCATAGGAAGGTTTTATAGTGTGAATCAATACCAAGGTGGGTCTCCGAATGGGATAAAGGATTTCAAATGCGAATTGAAGATCGAATCTACACTTCGTAGACACTCATCTTTTCTCATTTAAAAGACTAAAATAATGGGTTACACTCATAAGAAATTGATAAGGTTTGTTATCAAAATTTCTTGACCAAACACACGGTAAAACAATTCCATAGGAATATGAGTTATTCTGGATTGGAAGTTGTTCGAGAAGGGTCTCGGTTTAACGTGACAGGGGTGCTGACTTATCATTCGACGACTCTACCCGGGAAGGTTAAACTACCGTGGCATAATAATCTGTTTAGGGTATTTCTATTTGTTGAACATTGTAGCATTCATGCATCATGTTTAATTTTATGCCAAACACATTGTTTGAATATAGAATTGCTAATTAAAATTCACTTAATTTTATTCATTACGACTAAAATGTCCTCCTCTAATATTGCAATCAATAAAATTGATAACTTTGTCAAATGGAATGAATTGTTAAATGACACTTTAAATCAAGATTCTAGTCTAATCCTAAAAGATCTTAATTTGCGGTCGATGCAATTAGTCGTGTAAATATGACCAACAAACGGATGAACGGCTTAGATAGTAATTCGATTTACTTGTAGCGAGAATCGTGGTTAGTGGAAGATAATTTATCCGAATGGATATTTGATTCTGGTGCCACAAACCACATTTGTTCATCCGCTCTAATGTCCGATTCTTGGACTAAAATAGAACATGGTACATATACAATGCGAGTAGGAACAGGCGGTTCCTTACCGCGATTGCATGTGCGGACATTTGTCTGCAATTCAATTCTCGTTATATACGATTATACAACGTTTTCCTGGTCCCTGGATTTGCTAGAAATCTAGTGTCGGTTTCACGTTGCATGAGAAATGGTTATTCAATTGACTCGGGGATTGATGAGATCAAGATATACAAAGGGAATTCGTATATAACCTCTGCAGTCAATAGAAAAAATTTGTTCATATTGAGTCCGTCAATAGGAACAACAACACATAATATTGAAATGTTCAAGACCGCAAAAACAAGAACTAAAAGACAAAAGGTTTCAAAAGAAGAAACGTATTTATGGCATCTAAGGTTAGGTCATATAGGCTTAGACAGGCTTGAAAGACTCGTGAAAGGCTGGTTCCCTAAGTCGGTTAGAAATCGGAACCATGCCAGTCTGTGAACCCTGTTTGGAAGGCAAAATGACCAAAAGACCTTTTCCTGGAAAAGGTAATAGAGCCTCGAACCACTCGAACTTGTGCATACGGACCTTTGTGGACCATTTAATGCAAAAGCTCGTGGTGGATTTGAATATTACATCTCTTTCACGGATGACTATTCACGCTATGGATACGTTTACCTAATGATCCACAAATCGAAGCTCTTGATAAGTTCAAAGAGTATAAAGTCAAGTGGAAAACCAATTAGGTAAAACTATCAAAACACTTCGATCCGATCGTGGTGGCGAATATCCTGGACTTAGACTTCAGAGATTATTTGATTGAACATGGGATAACATCCCAACTTTCAAGACCGGGAATGCCTCGGCAAAATGGTGTGGTGAAAGAAGAAACCGAACGTTATTAGACATGACTAGATCAATGATGAGTTTCGCAACACTGTCACTTTCTTTTTGGGGATATGCGATTAAAACCGCTTTATACATACTCAATGTGGTTCCATCCAAAAGTGTTCCTAAAACTCCACAAGAGTTATGGAATGGACGTAAAGGAAGTTTACGACACTTTAGGATTTGGGGGTCGCCCGCTCATGTGTTGATGGCAAACCCAAAGAAGTTAGAACCCAAGTAAAGTATGCCTTTTCGTAGGCTACCCAAAAGAAACAAAGGGTGGGTACTTTTATTGTCCCGTGGAAAACAAAGTTTTTGTGTCGACAAATGCAGTTTTTCTTGAAGAGGATTTTATGAAAGATAGAAAACCCAGAAGTGCAATAGTGTTGAATGAAATAAGTGATAACAACACAATTCATCAATCAACAAGAGCTGTTGATAAAACACCTGAAATCCAGGTGCAAACTTTATCAGAACCTCGGAGAAGTGGGAGGGTTATTAGAAACCCAGAACGCTTTATAGGATTTGGAGAAATCCATATTGCCATAGCTGATGACAATCCGGAAGACCCATTGACTTATAAGAGTGCAATGCGGGATATTGATAAAGAAAAATGGCTCAAAGCCATGGATCTCGAGATGGAATCAATGTATTCCAACTCGTGCCGGACTCTCATAGATCTTCCAAATGGTGAAAAACCCATAGGATGCAAATGGATCTATAAGAGAAAAAGAGGTGCAGACGGGAAAGTTGAGACTTTCAAGGCTAGATTAGTGGCAAAAGGTTATACTCAGAGGGAGGGTATTGACTATGAGGAAACTTTTTCCCCAGTTGCCATGGTTAAATCTATTCGCACCATCTTATCCATTGCCGCTTATTATGATTATGAGATTTGGCAAATGGACGTCAAGACCGCCTTCCTTAATGGCAATCTAGACGAAAGCATCTATATGATGCAACCAGGAGGGATTCATTACTCCAGGACAAGAACAAAAGGTTTGTAAGTTGCAAAGGTCCATTTATGGACTTAAGCAAGCATCAAGGTCTTGGAACATTAGGTTTGACGATGCAGTCAAAACTTATGGCTTTGAACAGAATGTAGATGAACCTTGTGTATACAAGCGTATCATAAAAGACAAAGTGGTATTCATAATTCTTTACGTTGACGATATTTTGTTAATTGGAAATAACAAAGGAACGTTAACAGAAGTTAAAGAATGGCTGGCAAATCAATTCCAAATGAAAGATTTGGGAGAGGCTAGTTATGTTCTTGGGATTCAGATCATTCGTGATCGAAGCAAGAAATCACTAGCACTGTCTCAAGCAACGTATATTGATAAAATTATCAAACGCTTTGCTATGCAAAATTCCAAGAAAGGTATTTTACCTTTTAGGCATGGAATTAGCTTGTCTAAGGAACAATCACCTAAGACACCTCAAGAAGTTGAGGAAATGGGACAGATACCATATGCTTCAAGAAGAGGAAGTCTAATGTATGCAATGTTGTGTACTAGACCGGGATATCGCTATGCGGTGGGAGTAGTCGGCCAGGTTCCAATCCAATCCTGGAAAGGAACATTGGGTTGCGATTAAAGCAATTCTCAAGTATCTTAGGAGAACGAGAAATTATATGTTAGTGTATGGAGATAAGGATTTGATCCTTACAGGATACACGATTCGGATTTCCAAGGTGATAAAGATTCTAGGAAATCAACATCAGGTGCAGTGTTTACACTTGGTGGAGCCGCCATAGTTTGGAGAAGTATTAAGCAAGGTTGTATTGCGACTCCACTATGGAAGCGAATATGTTCTCGCTTGTGAAGGCTGCAAAGGAAGCGCCTGGCTCGGAAAGTTCCTAAAAGATTTGGAAGTTGTTCCAAATATGGAATTGCCCATAACTCTCTATTGCGATAATAGTGGTGCGGTGGCAAATTCAAGGGAACCAAGATCACACAAAAGATCAAAACATATAGAGAGGAAATATCATCTTATAAGGGAGATAGTGCATCGTGGGGACGTCCTGGTCACGAAGATAGACACGAAGGACAACAGAGCTGATCCGTTTACAAAGACTCTCACGGCTAATGTGTTTGAGGGTCACCTAGAAGGACTAGGATTACGAGACATGTCTCACTTACTCTAGGGCAAGTGGGAGATTGTTGGGATTTATGCCCTAGAATTCGTAATTTGTAATAGAATATTTTATGAATAAATAAAAGTATTATTTTAGTGAATTTTGTGCAATTTTTTATATGTTGATATTCGTTAAATATTCAAACATTAATAGAAAATTCCAGAGTTACTAATTCTGTAATCTTGACTACTATGAGATATAAAGTGGATCTAGTCCAAGATAGTAACTCAAATAGTCTACAAGAACGAATACGGTTAGGAAACCTTATTCTGGTAACACCGTTGATGTTGTTCATCGATTTGATCCAAATCATTAGCATGATGTAGATGCAAGTGGAAACATCATATATAATGAGTTTATATAAGATGGGACCAGGATAATAAATCGATTCCTAAATAACACCGTTGATAGGAAATGATTTATAATATCAAATTTACGTTATTAAGATTGATACGTCTCAATCCCGAGTATGTTGTGAACTCACATTAATGAAGTCTTTTCCTTTGATTCACATAGTTGAGGGTGATCCGTTGATACACTCGATAAACTCCCGTTTTGGGGAAATGACTAAATTGGTGCTTGGGAACATTTCTATACAAGATGGCATTCATAACTTTCCTAAAACAAATGAAAGTGTTAGTGCGACACTATTCTAACTTAGGAACTTTAGGTATCTCCCTTGTTGTAATGATTCGGTACTTGAACATGAGGCCTCACCTTCTCACTGCCCGAGAAGGATCGTTCTATACTTGAAAACTATAGAAAAATGTTCATTAGAGAATCATCGGGTACACAAGGATAAAAGAGATAATTACAAGGGTAAAACGGTAATTTTGACCCAGTTGTAATTATGAGATTACCACGTGAAGGATATGTCAAAACAAACTTAATAACAAATGGACATAACCCATCTATAGTGAGGGGAGTTCAACTTAGGGTTTATAGTGGAATTACCCTAAGTTAATAATTATGATTAATTAATTAATGAGTTTAATTAATAAATCAATAATTATTGGAGCCCATGATCTATAGGTCCATCAGGTCCCTATGCTAGCCCATATATCATTGTAACTAACCAAGT
The DNA here is from genome assembly GCA_028015215.1 of Gynostemma pentaphyllum. Taxonomy (NCBI): domain Eukaryota; kingdom Viridiplantae; phylum Streptophyta; class Magnoliopsida; order Cucurbitales; family Cucurbitaceae; genus Gynostemma; species Gynostemma pentaphyllum. The sequence goes on along the minus strand of CM051351.1, from coordinate 57,546,739 downwards.
TATTAATTTAACTAGGAAGAAATATTTACATTTAAGTAATTAAATTACTTAAATAAGGGATATATTAATTGTTTAAATAAAGAGTTTATTTAAATGGAAATTAATATTAAAATTATTAATTATTTAAATAATGAGTTTATTTAAATAGAAATTGATAATTAATATTATTAATTAAATAATGAGTTTATTTAATTTAATAATAAAAAGAGAGATTTAAATATATTTGTTTTGTGAAAACAAATTAGTATTTTGCCCAAAATAATTAATTAAATTGACTTAGTTCAATATTAATTAATATATTGATTTTTGGCATTTATGTATTTAATTAGAATTGATTATTTAAATTTTTTCTAATTTTAAATATATAAAACAAAAGATAAAAAAAAAAAAAAAAAAAAAAAAAAAGGGATAAAGATAAAAATGTTTTATCCTTAGCGCCACTTGTCAAGCATTTGAAAGGAATTTTACTTCCTTATCAAATGAATCTGACGCCATCTTGATTTTTTTTATATTTTTTATTTAATTTAATTAATTTGATTATTTAAATTAAAGAAATAAGAGTTCTAATTTGATTAGGAAACAAACTCTTATTTTTCTTATAAATATGACCATTGGGTGCTCATATTTTACACTTTGATATTTATCAAAATTCTCTCTTTTAGTCTCCCCATTCTCGATTTTGGCATAGAAAAATAAGAAGAATTTTTCTTCTTATTCGTTTGTTCTTCAGGTTCGATTCCCACAAGTCGGGTTGGTTTGTGATCGGGATATAGCATAGAAGGCTTGGTGAAGTGGATTGATCTGTAAAGGAAACCCCAACCGATTCTCCATAAATCTACAATGTAAGTTTTTTTGAAAAATCTTATAATTTCGAGTTTCGATTTGATCACGATTGCATGTTATTAACGAATAAGTAATTAAGAGTTAATTAGTTTACTAAAGAATTTCCGCTAATTTAGTAAATAGTTCCTTCAGCTCTATACCCCACTATGATACATATATGCAAATTTAATAGAAATTAAGAAATGTCGTAGGCTAAGTACCTACTAAATATTGATAAATTGTGGTAATGGACGAGTATCCATACGTTATTATGATTATGAGATAAATTTGTTTTTAATTTACTTATTTTAGTTTAGATTTAATCTATTGAGCTAAAAACTCACGGTATTCGAATGCCCTGCAAACTTTTATTTTGCAGGTAACACTGATAATAATGGAACCGTGACGATTGACGAGGATGGCGCTACACTTATAAGCCCTTAGGATGTGTCACTTATTCATTTTATTTTATTTTTCGGATATCTCATTTTATTGACTATTTTGTCAGTTTATTTATGGTTTTTATTTTATTTTATACGTTTTATTCTTTAAAATTGGCGCCAAAATAAAGGTTTCTTTTGAATATCTCTTTGGTTATTAAATAAACGCTTCCGCAATTATATGGTTTTTACTCTGATTTTAAAGGAGTCATTATTTATTTATTTATTTGTGGTTGTTTTGGGTCGGGTTGTTACAGTTATTTAGCACCTCTATGGTAGTGAAACTTCTTTAACCTACAAAACTATCCATACTTTTTATCAATTAAAGAGCTTACATGGAGAGAAATCTAAGTTTTATTTTGCCTCCTGTGACGATAAGCAATTGACGATTTCTCCAGTTCCAAAAAAATTGGAAAAATCAGTGGTTTTTTGTGGGTGGCAATCGGTTGTCCTTAATACCTGAAAATGATCATACTCAACAAGTGCCCAGGCTCTTTAAGAGTTCTAGTATGTTCACTCTAGGAGATTTTTTTATCACCTACCCCTCACATGGTTTGACTCGTACATTAACTTTTTTTGTATTGCATTGACAGATCTAGACCTCATTCTATTATCTCGATCAACTAAAAAGATAGTTAATGATATCTTGAGTATTCCAATTGAAGATTGTAACTATGTCGCCCTTCTATCATAAGAAATGCTCGTTGCTTATGGCCTTGCCAACCTTTTGTTGATGAGATCAATGAGTCTTTGTAGTTATATATATATATATATATATATTGTATCTCAACATAACACGTATCTGACACGTCGTTTTTGCTTCAGCTATGTTAGGTGAGAGAGCTCGCAAGTTCATTGAAGACAACAAACGCCAAAAATACGTAGATGGTTCTAGTCGACCTCCAAAGAAAGTAACTAGCAAACAACCTGACAGTCCTGGGGATTCAGTTGAAAAACGTCGTCGTGAGTCAAATATTGGTAAAAAAATCTTGCGCTACTACAGTCCCAAGCTCGAGTACGAGTCATTCTTTTCATCATGATTTTCAACGTTCTTTAGCCAATACTGGATGTATTTACTATGGGGAGGATGATGAGTCTTTCAAGGATGAGATTAGACTGATCAGTTCAAATTTTCTAACTGTTCTACTACTTGATCGAGATTGCACTCGTTCTATGATTACTGAAGATCTAATAGACTTGTCTATTGAGGAGTACTTAAAGGTATTCATTGTTTCACTTTTATCATTTTTTTTTCCTTTCACTCATGTTTTTTTATGAGAGAAAGATTCAAATTCGAGAAGGAGAAAATGAGATGAAATGAAAATTTTAGTGTGGTGTTAAATAGTGGAGAAGAAGGGGGAAGAAGAGGAAAAGTTGAAGAAGAATGGGGAAAGCCACGGTTAAATGAAAGGTGAAAGCGAGAAAAAAAAATCTTGATAAAGTAAAAAATAATCTTATTCAGGAATATTTTTTTTAAAGACCAATTTATCCATCATCCATCAAAACTTTAATGAAATGACAAACATAATTTTTTTGGGGCAAAAATTGATTTTTCAAGTAAATATATATTAAATTAAAATGACAAAATTTGGGGCCAACTCAATCCTTTTTTAGAAAATGGAGAGAATGGTTACTTTTAGTCCATATATATCAAAATTTAGTCATGTACTCTCATTTTTCAATTTGTAACCACCATCAGCTTTCATCCCTTTTAATTGAACTGTAAAAATTAGAGTAATGTAAACCGAATTGAACCAATCTTGTAGGCTAACAGTTCAGTTAAGACTGATTTGGTTCAACAATTTCTGGTTTTTCTTTTATATACCCGAGCTGAGCCCATTTGCTATTTAAACTTTGACAATTAAAAGAACACAAAAATGTCTTTACTCCAACTCGAATCCCGAGACTCCAATGTGGAATTTCAACGCCTTGACAATTCTTCCATGAAAATGTTATATATCAGCTTTCGAATTATTAAATAAATATATGTTTTTACCGGTTTTCGGTTTTAAATTGAACCGACGTTAATGGAACCGAAAACCAAATCGGTTTTTTCTGATGCGGTTCGTTTTCAATTTCTTATAGGAAAAAAATGAAACTTTTCGATTTTTACAGCTCGATTTTCTGTTTTTTGTTTTTGTTTTTATGTAAACCCCTACTTATACCCTTCATAGTAATGATTAACTATATATCTCTCATACTTTACTTTTTACTTTACCAATGCATATTTTGAGGGCATATCAAACCTTCAGTTTTATGTGTTACGTACCAAATTTTGAAGTTGCCTTCACATCTTCTCACGCAAGCTTCATTTTATTTTTTGTTTGCTAAGTTTGATTTTCATTTTCCCTCCCATTTATATTTAATACATAATATATCATTCTCTCACCTTCATATTTTACATTTACTCTTCATCCATTATTCTTAATTAATATTCACTATAACAAACCTGAAGTTCTCGATGCGAAGGAAAGAACGTTGAAGTTTGTCCCAAGGATCATTCTTGTAATTAACCAATATTTTATAAACAACATTTAAGTTTGTTCCAAGGATCATTCTTGTAATTAACCAATATTTTATTGATACAGATGTATGAAAAGTGGTTATTGACCTAATTATCTATATACCCAAATGATTTAGGGGTAATTACTGAAATAACATATTTTTACATACTAATTATTGAAATGTTAAAAAATTTCAAAATTACTAAAATAGCATAATTATACTTCAATAATTTATTGAACTAAAAAAAATAAAACTAGTAAATTCATTGAATAATAATGAAAGATAATCAAATAACTCGATAAATTATTGAACTTGAACTTGAAAAAACAAAAATACAAATTCAAATTCATTAAAAATACCCATGAAAAATAGTTCAATAAGTTATTGAATTATAATTATGCTATTTGAGTAATTTTTAAAAATTCAAATATTTTAGTAATTAGTATGCAAATTTATGCTATTTGAGACAAATTCTAAATGATTTAAGAGGCGTTTGTTATACTTACATTAAATTTGGATGCTTGAAAAATGAATGATTGTGTTTGGTATGTAGAAATAAGATTTATAAAATATGATTTTATTTTTATTTTATTATTATCATCTATTTTTTAAAATAATTAATGAAATAAAATAAAATGACAAACCACATTTTGTTTAAACAATTATTGTACAATAAATTAAAAACCAATAATTTATAACTTAAATTAATAAAATTACATCAAATAATTAATGTTTATTTTAATTATTTAATATGGGTATTGCATGAGAATCTCAATAGTACACCCTGAGTTATTTTAAATATAATTATGTAGAAAGATTGTGTAATCTCATGAAACAATATTGTAAGTGGCCTAAATCTCGTGTAATTAAAGAACAAATTCGTTTTATATCAATTTACTTGCGGAAATCAGAATTAATATGTTCGATTAAAAGTTCGTCGATACAGGCACAGTTGCAACAGTGATCGTGAAAGTTGTAACTTAAGACAGGTTGAAAAACAGAACTTTAATAGCACATAAAAGATCAAAGGAAGGAAAGGACACAAGGAATTATTAACATGGGAAACCAAACGGTGAAAACCCACGAGGCCACGCCTAGAGAAAAATCCACTAGAAAATCAATGTATATCCAAACAAGAAATTTAAAGCAAATCACAAAAGCACAAATGAAAAACTCCCTTCTTTTTTTTGTCTTTGATTGCTCCTTGTTGATGATGATCTTCAAGTCGGATTATCCACAAGTCCCGTTGCGAATCTCGATCCAAGAAATCTTTTCCTTGTCCCGAACGTATCACAACACGAAATCCCTTCGGTATGTGTTAGTATTATCCCAAGACTAATCTTGAATTTGTATATTTGAAAAATACTAAATAACAACTCTCTCAATAATATAGAAACCTCACAATAGATTATGAATAAATAGAGTAAAATATAAAACACTCTAATATTATGTTTGTAGAATTGAGTGTGTAGGAGAGGTATTTTAACAAGCTTGTAGAGACTCCCTTTTATAATTGAGTAGCCAAAGAAACCAATTTCTTTCACAAGGAAAAAAAATCACCATTACGTGATTAGAGAAATTTGCTAAGGAAAGAATAAACCTGTCATTAATCCTTACAACAAAAAAACAACGTTTGGCCAACTCATAAATCTAAAGACACCACCAAATTACCTTTAATTAAAAAATCAATAGTGAACATGATTTTCAAAAAGTTGTAAATTATCCACCAACACAACATTAACAGATAAAATTATAATTTGAAATCAATTCCTTTATTGGAAAAAATAGTTCAATGTAAAACCTCTACATGAATGAAAATAATTTAAACCTTATTAGAAATATGCGTTCATATATAATTAAAATCAAATAAAATATTTAATACTTTACTAAAAAGTGTTTTTGACCAAAGAAAATTCCAATAGAAAAATTCTAACAATCTCTCCCTTTAGTATTGATTTGGCAAAAACACAAAAGAAAAATGAATTTTGAAAACTAACAAAGTTTCTCTTCAAAACTTTCCCTCAAACTTCATGTCTCATTTTTAATTTTTAAAAATCTCTCTCCCTGTTTTTGTCAATACAAGACCAAATATAATGGAAAAAGTTTAATATGTTTATAGACTTTTTTTTTAATTATTTTTTTTAAACATAAAAAAATACTCTCCTTCAAAAACAAAACTTATAACTCTCCCTAAACACAAAAATCATTTTGCAAAAAAAAATATATAATTTTTTAATAAATACAAAGCAAGACACGAAACATAAAACAAACTTTGACATTACGAGCGCACACACAAAAATCAAGCTTTTTAAAAACAATTTTTCAAACAATTATGAGAAGTAAAATTTTCTGACTCATCTTTTCTCACCCAAATTTGTTTAGGAAAACGATTTTGAAAATTAGGCACATATTTTTCTTGATTTTTCTTGATTATATTTTTTAATTTAAAACACTTTGGCCTAATGTGTCCATGAATTCCACAAAAATGACAAATAGGTATAAAATTACGAGGCTTACCATATGAATTTACCTTTTGTCTCATAGTTGCAATATTTTCATTTTTTTTCTCCAATTGACATAATTATGAACTCTATCATAATAAAACATTTGATGATCTTCTTGCTTCTCCATAGTTGCAATATTATCTACTCTTAGGTTAGGCACTTTTGTAGCATTTTGTTGAGGTTTTACAAAAACATTTGGGTTTTTGGATGTTTCCCCATCACAACAATGCTCTTTATGAATTTTACAATTTTTACCTATATTTACTGGATAATCACACTTCTCATTACTCATATTTAACAATTTAATATTCTTATTAGCATTTTCAAGTTTAAGCTTAATATCAATCAAATCTTTATCTTTTTCAATAAGTAAAATATTCAAATCCTCAACTTTTGAAGTCAAATCAGAATTTACCTCTAATAATACCTTATTTTGCTTAGATAATGATTTGTTCTTTTGGCATACCTTCACTCATTCATTATACATCTTGATGTAGGCTTCTTCAATAGAATCTTCCTCTTCCTCAAATACATCACTATCCTCTTGAATTTCTAATGGATCATCCTTTTTATTTGAAGCCTATAAGCGCTACCGTCCTATCAATCATTGGATTTTAATAGGGTGTGATTGATCACCTGATTTTAAAAGATGTTTTACAAGTAAATAAATAAAAATGGGTTCGGGAGTTTATTCATCTTTAGGGAAGGTGCTAGCACCCTAATCATTCGTTTAAGAAAAATGATTACTGTTTTGGTTATTTTTATCATGTTGTTTAAAGCCTCTTGAAACAGAATGTTGTTTTTATCATTTTTAAATGTCTCACATTTATTTAATCAATATCACTAATCAATTTAATGATATTGTTAAATAACTGTGAGTGGTATGAAGCCTTTAGAAAAAATAGTTTTTGTGGTTTGTTTTGGAATGTCTCATATTTATTTGATCATATCATTAATCATTATAATGATACCATTAAATAAGTATGAGTGGCTTGACACCATTAGAAAAAATATTTTTTTTTGAAAAATCAGTGATAAAATCATCAAACTATAAAATTTTCCATTTTTCATGAAAATTTGGGATCAAAGTATCCTTGTACTCCCAAATTTTAATGGTAGAAAATTTTATGGAATGAATGGTTTTGAAGAAAAGTCATTTTTTATGTAATCCTTATTTAAAACATTTTAATTATCCATGAAAAGACCTTTTTTTTTTAAAAAAAAAAATAACCTTAAGTGAAAACTCAATTTTTTTAATTTAGGATCATGATATCTTTATATTACTAAATTTTAATTATTAATTACCCATAGCTAAATTATTTTTATCAAATCGAAGATGTTAAATCCAAATAAAAGTTCAAAATGTATGGAATTTGGGATCAAAGTATCCTTGTACTCCCAAATTTCAATTGTTTGAAATTTTATTTGGAAAATTAATTATCCATGGCTAAATCTTTTTTTTTAACTCATATTTTAAAACAAAGAAAAAATTTGAATTCTTGAAACTTCATTTGGGGAAAATTAAATCTTACACATAGAACACATTTTTTATTTTAATTAAACTAAATATGTTAAACCAAATAAAAGTTCAAAATTCATGAAATTTTATTTTTGAAAGTTAATTATCCATTGACAAATAATTTTTCACTAATATTTTAAAACAAAGTAAAAATTAAAACTCTTGTAATTTGTTTGGAAAAAATTAATTCTCACACATAAGTCATTTTTATCATATTAAATATGTTAAACCAAATAAAAGTTCAAAGTTCATGAAATTTGGGATCAAAGTATTCGTGTATTCCCAAATTTCAATTATATGAAATTTTATTTGGAAAATTAATCATCCATTGAAAAATTATTTTTTTTTATTAAATTAAATATGTTAAATCAAATAAAAGTTCAAAATTCATGAAATTTGGGATCAAAGTATCCTTGTACTCCCAAATTTCAATCATATGAAATTTTATTTGAAAAGTTAATCATTAATTGGCAAATAATTTTTTTAATCAAACTAGATATTTAAAACCAAATGTCCAAAATTCATGAAAATTGGGGATCAAAGTATCTTAGTTATTAATATTTTAGAGTAAGTAAGAAAAAAAATTACTTTAAAAGAAAAGATACAATTTCTTAATTATTTTTTTAACTCAAACCAAAGCCCAAAACATACTTAATCAATTTACCATTTCATCAAAGACAAGAGAAAAGTTACATTTTTAATCATGCTAGAGATACATGAAAATGATTGATAAATTTAAAACACATTATTAGAACAAGAAGAGATACTAGGCATAATAAACATGGATATTTTTTTAGACATGCAAGTATTATGAACTTATACATCCTTTTTCTTTTTCTTTTCTTTTTTTAAAGTAGGTTGGAGCCTAAACCAAACTAGAATACTTTTTGTTTAGACATTCTTCAAAATGAGTTGGACCCTACATAAGACTTCATAGCTTTAAGCTTTAAACTTGGATCAATATTATTATTATTATTTTCTTTAAACAAAAAGCCACCAAACTAATATTTTCAAAGGACGATCTTTAAAATAAGTTGGAACCTACATAAAACCTCATGGATTTAACCTTTAAACTTGAATCTATATTATTATTATTTTTTAAAACAAATAAGCATTCATCAACTCAACTACTTTAAACATTCCATAACTTTTAATTTGGGAACTAATTTTTCAAAAGACAATCTTTAAAATAAGTTGGAACCTACATAAAATTTCATGGCTTTAAACTTTAAACTTAGATCTATATTATTATTATTTTTTTAATCAAATAAGCATTCATCAACTCAAATACTTTTAAATATTCCATAACCTTTAATTTGGGTCTACATCATTTTTCAAAAAAAAAAAAAAAAAAAAAAAAAACCATAAAAAGTCATCAATCAAAATAAAGAGGATCCTAAATGAGGCTCATAGGACTTTAAACTTGAATTTTAAATTTAAAGAAAGTCTTCAACTAAGAGAAAAAAAAAATCATTCATATACTATAAAAGTAGCTACAAAAACACAACATCATTTGAATGAACATGAAATAAAAATGTATATAAAGAAAAAAAAACAATAGATGATAAAAGACTAATTTCTTACCAATATTGAGTTGGTGTATAATGAGGATAGGGATTGGTTGTTGATTTTTTTTTGTAGAGAGAGAGGGAGAGAATAATGGGAGTAGTTCTTGGGTGTATTGTTTTGGAGAGAGACCAAGTGGTGGTAAAAAAAAATTGTAGATTTAGAGAGAGAGAGAGAGAGGGAATGGGTGGAGGTGAAGGTGGGAAGAGGGTTTTGGTGTTGTTGGTTGTTGGGTAGTTGGGTGTTTTTTTTAGAGAGTGAGAATGAGTTAATTTTTTTTTTGGTAGGTGAGGATCCTAAATGAACAATGAGGAGATTAAATAGGGAAGGGAGTTGGGATTTTTTTTTTATTATTATTTTGTTTTTACCGTTGGATTCCTTTTCTTCTTCTTTTTTTCTTTTTTTTTAAACTAAAAGGATTTATATACATTTTTTCTTTTATATTTTTACAAAAATTTGAAATTTCTTCCCTCCTATTTTCTCCTTTTTTTACCTAAAATAAAATTATTATTCATTTTAATTTTAATTTAAAAATACCTTTTTTAGCTTATCCAAATTTTTAACCATAACTTTCCCTATTTTAGCAAAACTAATTTTACACTCTTCCACTTCTTTTAGCTTAACCAAAATTTTATCCATATTTTTTCTTATTTTAGTAAGACTCTTTTTTTTTTTTTTACTCCTTTCCACTTTTATCTAATAATTTAAAAACAAACATTTTTTTAATGCTTTTGGATTAACATAATTATAAAAGATATGCTCATCTAAAACAATTATGATAAAAATTAATTAATTGGTCAATTTTATTTTTATATTAATAAGAATTTAATTTTTAAATGATACCGGACAAAATTAGGGGTCTACACTGTACACTAGTAGATTCATTAGTAAAAGATGCAGTAAAACATACATTATTACTTAGGGGTGTAAACGGGTCGGGTGGGGCGGGGGCGGGGTCCCCCGTTTATCCCCCGCCCCGTTTAAGGGAAAAAACATCATCCCTGCCCCTGCCCCTGTTAACATTTCCCCCGCCCGTTTATGGAACAGGGGCGGGGCGGGGCTGGGGATAAACGGGGTGAGGCGGGGCAAGGGCAATATTTAAAAAAAATGCATGACTTTTTTTTTTAATTTGTTATAAATTTTAATATTTTCAAATATAAATCTTATATAATATACACATTTTTATTTCTTTCCATTCCATATAAAATGTATTTAACAATAAACTAAAAGTCTTAAACATAATATATATTTTCATTATAAAATCTTAAGTAACAATTCAAAGACAGTTTTCGTAAACATACATAATTAATTTTCATTTTATTATAATATTATCAAATCAATCCAAATTCAAATTTGATATTTCAAAGTCTCAATAAACATAAGTAATCTAAATTCAAACATAATGTATGTAATTAAAAATAAAAAAACAAAAAAAAAACTTAGTGCTAAACGGCGCCCCGCCGGGGCCATTCCCATTACCCCGCCCTCGCCCTGTTTAGTAAACGGGGAAATTTTTTTCCCCCTACCCAGCCCCTGCCCCTGCCCCATTTACGAAGCAGGTTTGGCGGGGAAGCGGGGCGGGGGAGTTTGCTTTCACCCCTATTATTACTTACGATGTTTTTCTTTTGATGTTCAATGGATTCGACATCGCTGCAAGTGATCACGTCATTCTTCTTTTTCAAGCACTTCTGGTTTCCCTTCTTTTTGTTCATCCTTTTCATATAAACACAAGATTAGATCAGTAAAAAAAATTCCCAAAATCTTGCTAATAACTTAAGCGACTTGCTCTGATACCAAATTAAAAGGACCTATTTCTCGTGTATTTAAAGAATGAAATTCATTTTATATCAATTTACTTGCGGAAATCAGAATTAATATGTTCGATTATAAGTTCGTCGATACAGGTATAGTTGCAACAGTGATCGCGAAAATTGTAACCTAAGACAGGTTGAAAAACAAAACTTTAATAGCACATAAAAGATCAAGGGAAGGAAAAGACACAATGAATGATTAACGTGGGAAACCAATCGGTGAAAACCCACGAGACCACACCTAGAGAAAAATCCACTAGAAAGATTAATATCAAATTTACAACCAATTTAAAGCAAAATCAAATATGAACAAGAAAAACTCCCTTTTTTTTAGTTGAGTTTGCTCGTTGTTGATGACGATCTTCAAGTCAGATTACCTACAAGCTCCCCTTGTAGATCTCGATTTAAGGAACTCCCTTCCTTTGGTAAAGTATCAACCGAACTCCCTCCGATATATTTTAAGTATAGCTCTTCCTCAAGAATCACTAACTTACAAGTATGATAAATGTAAAAGCAATTATACTCGCAAAGAACTCTCTACAATTAAATCTCATAAGAGAATAAATAAAATGAGAGCAAAATATAAAGCACTCTAATAATATGCTGGAAGGGTTGAGTGCAATAGGAGAGGTGTCTTGAAAAGGTTGCTCCCACCTCTTTTTATAGGAGAAAAAAGCTTCAATACAAAAGACATTTGTCAATCAAAATAAAGGCAAATCAATTTGCCAACCAATTTATCAATTACTAGCATCATAGTTTTCAATTAAAATAAAACATGCCATAAACACAAGCTAAGAGATGAGTTGGCTACACAATTCAATTTGAAAATCAAATAATGTGATAAAATAATTAAAGAGTTTTTTGACAAAATAAATGGCAATTAAAAATATATTCTTACGATCTCTCCCTTTGGCATTGTTTTGGCAAAAACCTAAAATAAAATTTAATTTTGAAAATTAACAAATTTTTCCCTCAAATAGGTATTTCAAAACTTTCACTCAAAAAATCATTTCACAATTTTAAATCCTCTCTCTCTGTTTTTGTCAATACAAAACCAAACAAAAATGAAAAAAAATATTTTTATTTATTTATATATTTCAAAACTCTCCCTTAAAAATAAATCTCGTAACTCTCCCTAAATAAAATATCCATCTTGCAAGATTAAAAAAAATTCTTTTAAACAAAATTTACAAGACAAAGAACATGTAAAATCCAAAATTTTAAAAAAATGACATGAAGAGCACACACAAAAATCAAGTATTTGAACAACGAGTTTTCAAACTGTGAAGTTTGAGCCTACATTAAAAGGGTATTAATGTAAAGCCTCAACTTGGAAGACATTACCAGTTGGATTTTTGTTTTGACACTTAAAACTAAGTTTCTTGTTGAGCTTAGTCTTTCATTATAAAAGACCTTGAGTGTTCTCTTTTGTAGAGTGATTGTGAGATCTGATTTCTTGGTTAATAAAGTGGCAGCAAGTTTGAGATAGTGGATGTAGGATCTTCTATCCAAACCACTATAATTTCTTTGTGTTTATGCTTTAATCTTTAGTTTCTGTTTTCGTGTTTGTTCTTCAATTGACTGTTTGAATTCGTGAGTGAATGTTTTTGCTGAGAGTGTGAGCTGTTCTTGGTTAGGATTAACAAATTGGTATCAGAGCCTCCAAGAAACTAGCTGAGGAATTAAATCAAACACGTTCTGTGCAAGATGAGTTTCACTCGAATTAAAGTTGAAAAATTCGATGGGAAAGGCGTTTTCCAATTGTGGAAGAGAAAGATCAAGGCAGTGTTGGTCCAACAAAAAGTCTTAGCAGCTCTTCAAGATCCAAAAAAAATGCCTGCATAATTGAAGAGGTAGCATACAGCATTATCATTCTTCATCTTTCTGTAATGTGCTTCGATTGATTGATGAAGAAGAATCTGCATCTGCTTTATGGGCCAAATTAGACAACCTTTACCTTTCAAAATCACTCTCAAATACTATCTACCTTAAGGAGAGATTGTTCAATTTCAAGATGGAAGGTTCAAAATCTTTAGATGATAATCTTGATGAATTCAAGAAATTGATCAGTGCTTTGGCTAGTTTTTAGGAAAAGGTGGATGAGAAAGATCAATGTATCATACTCTAAAACTCTTTACCAGAAACGTTCAGAGATGTGAAGACTGCCCTCAATTATGGAAGAAATGTTCTCAAAATGGAGGAAGTCTTGGATGCACTGAAATATAAGGATCTTGAGATTCAAATTGAGAAGAAAGGGAAGAACAATGGAGATGCATTATCTGTAAAATTCAAAACAGATAAGAAAGAATTCAGAGGGAAGGGAAAGCAGAAAAAGAAATGGAATGGTAAAGCAACCTTCAAATGCTATCATTGCAACAAAGAATGGCACATTCGAAGGAATTGCTATGAATGGAAGAAGCGATTCAAAGAAAAAGAACCAGTAGATCAAGCCAAAGTTGCCATTGCAGATCAGGCAGACCAACAAGAAGCAGAAGTTCTTGTTGTAGCAGAAAAGGGAAGTGACAGGAAATGGATCCTTGATTTTGGTTGCACTTTTCACATGACATCAAACAGGGAATGATTTGAAACCTATGAAAAATATGAAGGAGGAGAGGTCTTTCTTGGGAACAATAAACCTTGTAAAGTAATAGGGAAGGGAAATGTCAGATTCAAAATGTTTGATGGCATGAAAAGAATCCTCACTGAAGTTAGGCATGTTCCTAAACTGAAGAGAAATCTTGTCTCCTTAGGCACACTTGACAAAAAGGGCTTCACCTATACTGGAAAGGATGGAATTATGACAATAAAGAAAGATTCCAGAGTTGTGATGAAAGGAATCAGAGAAGGAACATTGTACTCTATGATGGGAAGCACATTAATTACTACTACAAGCTATGTCAAGGAGAAAGAAGACCCATCAACCAGCCTTTGACATAAGAGGCTTGCACACATAGGTGAAAGAAACCTCATGGAATTGCACTAACAAGGTTTACTTGGCAGTGGGAAGCTAGACAAGCTTCAGGGATGTGATCATTATATATATAGCAAGGCAACAAGAAAACCTTTCCTACCAGGGAATCACTGGCCTATGTCCATTCTGACTTATGGGGACCAACCAAGGTAGATTCAACAGGGGGGAAACATTAATGAGGAGTTTGAGAACTTGTGCAAACAGAAAAGCATGATAAGGCATAGAACAATGAGATACACCCCCCAACAAAATGGGATAGCCAAAAGAATGAACAGAACTATCCTAGAAAGGGTGAGAGCTGTCTTGTCAAATGCAAACTTACCAAACAGATTTTGGGTTGAAGCTGCACATTCTCTAGTTTATCTCATAAACAGAAGTCCCTCCACAACAATAGATCTGAAAACACCCCATGAAAGGTGGACTACTACACCCCCAAATCTAGAGAATTTAAAAGTATTTGGGTGTGTGGCATTTGCTCATGTAAATGAAGGAAAGCTATAACCAAGAGCCACGAGGTGTATGTTTGTTGGATATCCAGAAGGTGTAAAAGGGTTCAAACTTTGGCATGAAGATGGGAAGTCATCCAAGATGTTTATCAGCAGAGATGTTGTTTTCAGAGAAGAAGAAATGTATATGAAAACCTCTGATGAAAACCTAATTCAAAAACAAAACAGTGAACTTCCAATAAAGGTGGAGAATCCCATCCAAAACTCTGAAACTGATAATTCAACAGAATTGATTCAACAAAGTGAGACTGATATCACAACTGAGATGTCAAAACCCCAATCATATCACCTTTCAAGAGACAGAGAAAGAAGAACAATTGTGCCATCAACAAGGTATAATGAATCTGAATATATATCCTTTGCTTTGTTTGTCACAAACCTGATGAATGAACAAGAACCAGATTCATTCAAAGTTGCCATAAAAAGTAAAGAAAGGGATAAATGGCTTGAAGCCATGAATGAAGAAATGAATTCCCTGATGAAGAACCAAACATGGGTTCTTATTAACAACAAGCAAAAGACAGTTCAATGTAAGTGGATTTACAAAAAGAAATACATCATTGCTGAAGAGGTTGAACCCAAGTTTAAAGTAAGATTAGTTGCTAAGGGTTTTACACAAAGAGAAGGAATTGACTATCATGAGATATTCTCTCCAGTTGTAAAGCACACTTCAATAAGAATTCTCTTGTCATTAGTCACTCAGTATGAACTTGAGCTAGAGCAACTTGATGTGAAAACAACTTTCCTCCATGGAAATCCTAATGACACAACCTGAGGTATTTGTAAAGAAATGAGATGAAACTAAAGTGTGTTTGCTAAAGAATTCCCTGTATGGACTGAAGCAATCCCCGAGTCAATGGTACCTCAGATTTGATGAGTTTATGTAGAAAACAGGCTTTATGAGAAGCAAATTTGACAGCTGTATATACCAGAGAAAGACCAGCAAGCCTCTTGGAGTAATTCTCCTCTTATATGTTGATGATATGCTCATTGCATCATCAGACATGACTGAGATAGACAAGGTGAAGAATCAGTTGAATGATGAATTTGAAATGAAGAATCTGGGAGAAGCAAGAAGGATTCTAGAAATGAACATTGTGAGAGACAGACTAAAAGGTACTCTTCATCTAAATCAGAATAATTACCTTGCTAAAGTCCTCAAAAAGTTCAATATGCTTGAATCCAAACCACTCCCTGTACCTATACCACTTCATCTTAAACTCTCCCAAGATATGTCACCTGAAACTGATGAAGAAAAGGAAGAAATGATCAATGTCCCATATGCAAATGCTATAGGCTGTATTATGTACTGCATGGTTTGCTCAAGACCAGATATAGCTTATGCTTCAAGCCTTCTAAACAGATATATGGCCAATCCAGGAAAGGGTCATTGGCACTCTTTGAAGGGAGTCTTGAGATACTTAGCAGGGACAACAAATCTGGGATTATACTGTGAGAAGACAGAAAATAGATTTATATTCCTAGAAGGCTATGTTGATTCAGACTTTGCAGGTGACAGAGACAAAAGGAGATCCCTCACTGGTTATGTATTTACACTATTTGGAGGTACCATAAGTTGGAAGTCTACTTTGCAACCGATTGTTACATTATCTTCCACTAAAGTTGAGTACATAGCAACCACTGAAAGTGTCAAGGAGGCAATATGGCTGAATGGGTTAATGTCTGAGTTGGGATTAATTCAAGAAAAAGTTAGAATTTTCTGTGATAATCAAGAAGCAATACATTTGAGCACGAATCAAGTCTTTCATGAAAGGACCAAGCACATTGATATTAAAGTGCATTTCATAAGAGATGTTTTTGCTCAAGGAGAGATAGCTCTTAAGAAAGTTCACACGGATGATAATCCCTCTCATATGCTTACTAAAGCTATCACTTCTGCAAAATTTCATAAATGTCTTGATTTGTTGAAAGTGACTGAATTTCTGCCTCCATAAGTGTAAAGTAATTTTCTCAGACTTGTTGTTGCTGCTGCTGTATTGTTCAATTTAGTCTCAAAGTGGATATTTGTGAAGTTTGAGCCTACATTGAAGTCATTCTATGAAAGGGTATTGATGTAAAGCCTCAACTTGGAAGACATTACCAGCTGGATTTTTGTTTTGACAGTTAAAATTAACTTTCTTGTTGATCTAGTCTTTCATTATAAAAGACCTTGAGTGTTCTCTTTTGTAGAGTGATTGTGAGATCTGATTTCTTGGTTAATAAAGTGGCAGCAAGTTTGAGAGAGTGGACGTAGGATCTTCTATTCGAACCACTATAATTTCTTTGTGTTCATACTTTAATCTTTAGTTTCTGTTTTCGTGTTTGTTCTTCGATTGACTGTTTGAATCTGTAAGTGAAAGTTTTTGCTGAGAGTGTGAGCTGTTCTTGGTTAGGATTAACACAAACAATTATGAGAAACAAATTTTTCTAACTCATCTTTTCTCACCCATATTTGTTTAGGAAAACAATTTTGAAAATTAGGCATATATTTTTCATTATTTTTCTTCAAAATATTTTTTAATTTAAAACACTTTGGCCTAATATGTCCATAAATCCCACAAAAATGACAAATAGGTATAAAGTTGTGAACCTTACCATAGAAGACGAGTCTTTATCAGACATTTTTTTTACATAAAGCAAAAGATTCACATAATTTAGTGTAAAAATCAGATAAAGACTCGTCTCCTATGGTAAGGTTCACAACTTTATATCTATTTGTCATTTTTGTGGGATTCATGGACACATTAGGCCAAAGTATTTTAAATTAAAAAATATTTTGAAGAAAAATCATGAAAAATATATGCGTAATTTTCAAAATTGTTTTCCTAAACAACTATGGGTGAGAAAAGACGGGTTAGAAAATTTTGTTTCTCATAATTGTTTGAAAACTCGTGGTTCAAATACTTGATTTTTGTGTGTGTGCTCTTCATGTCAATTTTTTTTTATATCCGTGAGTGTCCTAGCCAGCTTACGCGCACCTCAACAAATCTCACAGGACAACCACACGACCCTACAACACTTGGCGTTGGGAAACTCGTAGGATAATATCTTAGGTAGGTGGCCACGCATGGATTTGAACCCATGACCTCAAGGTTGGAAGGAGAACCTCTTAGCCATTGGGCCAACCCATGGTTGGTTGATTTTTTTTTTTAGATGTTCTTTTTTTTTTTAATTTTGGATTTTACATGTTCTTTGTCTTGTAAATTTTGTTTAAAAGAATTTTTTTTAATCTTGCAAGATGGATATTTTATTTAGGGAGAGTTACGAGATTTATTTTTAAGGGAGAGTTTTGAAATATGTAAATAAATAAAAAGATTTTTTTTTCATTTTTGTTTGGTCTTGTATTGACAAAAAAAGGGAGAGAGGATTTAAAACTTGTGAAATGATTTTTTGAGTGAGAGTTTTGAAATACCTATTTGAGGGAAAAAATTGTTAATTTTCAAAATTCAATTTTATTTTTGGTTTTTGCTAAAACAATGCCAAAGGGAGAGATCGCAGGAATATATTTTTAATTGTCATTTATTTTGTCAAAAAACTTTTTAATTATTTTATCACATTATTTGATTTTCAAATTAAATTGTGTATCTAACTCATCTCTTAGCTTGTGTTTATGGAATGTTTTATTTTAATTGACAACTATGATGCTAGTAATTGATAAATTGGTTGGCAAATTGATTTGCCTTTATTTTGATTGACAAATGTCTTTTGTATTGAAGCTTTTTTCTCCTATAAAAAGAGGTGGGAACAACCCTTTCAAGACACCTCTCCTATTGCACTTAACCCTTCAAGCATATTATTAGAGTGCTTTATATTTTGCTCTCATTTTATTTATTCTCTTATGAGATTTAATTGTAGAGAGTTCTTTGCGAGTATAATTGTTTTTACATTTATCATACTTGTAAGTTAGTGATTCTTGAGGAAGAGCTATACTTAAAATATATCGGAGGGAGTCCAGTTGATACTTTACCAAAGGAAGGGAGTTCCTTAAATCGAGATCTACAAGGGGAGCTTGTAGGTAATCAGACTTGAAGATCGTCATCAACAACGAGCAAACTCAACTCAAGAAAAAGAGAGTTTTTCTTGTTCATATTTGATTTTGCTTTAAATTGGTTGTAAATTTGATATTAATCTTTCTAGTGGATTTTTCTCTAGGTGTGGCCTCGTGGGTTTTCACCGATCGGTTTCCCACGTTAATCATTCATTGTGTCTTTTCCTTCCCTTGATCTTTTATGTGCTATTAAAATTCTGTTTTTCAAACTGTCTTAAGTTACAACTTTCACGATCACTTTTGCAAGTGTACCTGTATCGACGAACTTATAATCGAACATATTAATTTTGATTTCCGCAAGTAAATTGATATAAAACGAATTTCATTCTTTAATTACACAAGAAATAGGTCCTTTCAAATATGATTCTGACGTATAATAGTATGGAAATGCTTACAGTATGTTGTAATCGTAATATAATATAAAGAAATTACTTAAAAAAAATACGAATATAATTAGATAATTGAGATATGAAACTTGAACCAAACACAATTTCGGACTCATCATCTCAATTTTTTATTTTATTTTTATTTCAAAGTAGCCGATTAAATACATATTTCCATGCCTGAATCTCAATTTTAAATTTATTACAATACGCTAACAAATTCACAAAATATAACTTTGAATTCTAATATTGTTTTCCTGATTGCGAACGAAACAACCCCTTTAATTTCCCGACATCTAAATCCGATGAAGGCATATCAAACACACCTTAATAGTAATATTGGGCCACATCATAAGCAAAATCCAAGGTGTGTTGGAGTTGGCCCAATCCAGTCCAGCCCAGCCCAGCCCAAACGCAAACCCTAACTGGAGCAAAGCAAAATTTCTATAAGAGCTGTCAATCCCTTCCTCGCGCTTACTCTAAACTTCAGCGCCTCTTCTCCGTTTCTGCCTGGTGGTCTAAGCGGCTTCCTTGATTCGATTCTTAATCGAGCTAAGGTTTTCTTTCTTCTTTATTTCGCGATTGATTAGGGTTTGTGACGAATGAATAAATTGTTTTTTATGAATTTCATTTTACTTTTAATTGATTTAATCATTCTATGCTAAGATCTGCTAATTTATGGTCGATTCTTCTCTTTGATTTGATTTGAGGCATAGAAATGTTTGTATTTCTTACGATTTCATTAGTTCTTTCGTTGGAGCAGCAGTATGCTTCGTTTTGCTTTCGATTTTTGTAATTTTCATTTTGTTTTGTTTGAGTTTTCTCGAAATTAATATGCGAGATGAGATGAGATGACATGCGTAGTTTTTTCTGAAGGAAGAGCTGATTCCTTCAAAAGGATCAATTGGATGAGTAATCTATGTGTTTTTCGGTTTTTTTGTGATTGAAGATTGTGATTTTTTATTGTTCAACTCCTATGATTTTCCTGTTTTAATTGTTAATGAACGAATGCGACTGAAAATTTTGATAATTTCTCGTTGAACATAGTGCCTGATTAATAATCTATATTTTTTACCTCCTGATTCTGTATATGTATTCAATAAACTTTCTCTCACTTGCAGATCTGACCTTGGTTTTAGTCCGTGGAGAGTGCGCCTATAAACAAATTCATTGCCTATCTGATCGTAAATTTAAACACAACACAAAATGGTAATTTGAGTATATTGTTTCTGAATGTTTTTAGTCAAATATTATGTCACTGTTTGAGTATGATTATAATCGGTACGGATGTTCATATGATATACTAGGTGAAATTCACTGCTGAAGAGCTTCGTCGGATCATGGACTTGAAACATAATATCCGTAATATGTCCGTTATTGCACATGTTGATCATGGTAAGATTTCACTCATTTTTTGTTTCTTGTCAAATTATTTCGCGACATTGTGTTACTTTTTTTGAAATCTGATGGATTTGATTACTTTCCAACTGTATGCCTGGAATTTCTGTCAATGACCTAAAATTATAGTAGTGTGTGCGTTTAACAACCTACAAGTAATTTTGCTAATGTGGCCTTGTGTCATAAATAAAGATATTGATAAGATAAGGGTTGCACATATTTTTTTTTGTGTTTTGTTGAAGAGAGGTCATATCCTTTTCAATTGTCTGATAATACCCTTTTGAACCTCTTATTATGGTAATCCATCCATTTGCCCACATTTCATTGAATGTGTGATTTTGTACATGGAACAATACATTTATCATAGGAATAGCAAACCCACATACACTTCTATTTACAACCGATGCTTTAAGCTTGATGTTATAAGCTCATCTACTTTTACTAATTTGTAGGGAAGTCAACCCTTACCGATTCTCTTGTGGCTGCCGCGGGTATCATTGCTCAAGAAGTTGCTGGTGATGTGCGTATGACAGACACCCGTGCGGATGAGGCAGAACGTGGTATTACTATTAAATCTACCGGCATCTCCCTCTACTACGAGATGACTGACGAATCATTGAAAAGCTACAAGGGAGAGAGGCATGGAAACGAGTACCTTATCAACCTTATCGATTCTCCTGGGCACGTTGACTTCTCATCTGAGGTCACAGCCGCTTTGCGTATTACAGACGGGGCACTTGTTGTGGTGGACTGTATTGAAGGTGTCTGTGTCCAAACAGAAACTGTGCTCCGTCAGGCATTGGGTGAGAGAATCAGGCCTGTCTTGACTGTTAACAAGATGGATAGATGTTTTCTTGAACTTCAAGTGGATGGTGAAGAGGCTTACCAAACCTTCCAGAGGGTTATTGAGAATGCTAATGTGATTATGGCCACATATGAGGATCCTCTTCTTGGCGATGTGCAAGTGTATCCTGAAAAGGGAACTGTTGCTTTCTCTGCTGGTTTACACGGTTGGGCTTTTACCCTTACTAACTTTGCAAAGATGTATGCCTCAAAGTTCAAAGTAGACGAGGCGAAGATGATGGAGAGGCTCTGGGGAGAGAATTTCTTTGACCCTACAACCAAGAGATGGACCAGCAAGAACACTGGCTCTCCGACATGCAAGAGAGGATTTGTTCAGTTCTGCTATGAACCTATCAAGCAGATCATTGCAACTTGCATGAATGAGCAGAAGGACAAGCTATGGCCTATGTTGCAAAAGCTCGGTGTTGTGATGAAGTCCGATGAAAAGGATTTGATGGGAAAAGCACTGATGAAGCGTGTCATGCAAACATGGCTCCCGGCAAGCACTGCCCTTTTGGAAATGATGATTTTTCATCTTCCTTCTCCTTCTACGGCTCAAAAGTATCGTGTAGAGAATTTGTATGAGGGTCCACTGGATGACGTGTATGCGACGTCTATTAGAAACTGTGACCCTGAGGGACCTCTTATGCTTTATGTCTCAAAGATGATTCCTGCATCAGACAAGGGCAGGTTTTTTGCTTTTGGGCGTGTCTTCTCTGGGAAAATTGCAACTGGTATGAAAGTTAGAATCATGGGTCCAAACTATGTTCCTGGAGAGAAGAAAGATTTGTATGTTAAGAGTGTTCAGAGAACCGTCATCTGGATGGGAAAGAAGCAAGAAACTGTGGAGGACGTGCCTTGTGGTAACACTGTTGCGTTGGTTGGGTTGGACCAATTCATCACGAAGAATGCCACTCTGACAAATGAGAAGGAAGTCGATGCCCATCCAATCAAAGCCATGAAATTTTCTGTATCTCCTGTGGTTCGTGTTGCTGTCCAGTGCAAGGTTGCTTCTGATCTTCCAAAGCTTGTTGAAGGGCTTAAACGGCTGGCTAAGTCTGATCCTATGGTTGTGTGTACAATGGAGGAATCTGGTGAGCACATTGTTGCTGGTGCAGGAGAACTTCATTTGGAGATCTGTCTGAAGGATTTACAGGAGGACTTCATGGGTGGGGCTGAGATCATTAAATCTGATCCAGTCGTCTCATTCAGGGAAACAGTGCTTGAGAGGTCATGCCGTACAGTTATGAGTAAATCACCGAATAAACACAACCGTCTGTACATGGAAGCAAGACCCTTGGAAGATGGATTGGCAGAGGCAATTGATGATGGGAGAATTGGACCAAGAGATGACCCAAAAGTCCGTTCAAAAATATTATCAGAGGAGTATGGTTGGGACAAAGATCTAGCGAAGAAGATTTGGTGCTTTGGTCCAGAAACATTAGGACCTAATATGGTTGTTGATATGTGTAAGGGAGTTCAATATCTGAGTGAAATAAAGGATTCGGTTGTTGCCGGTTTCCAATGGGCATCAAAAGAAGGTGCACTTTGTGAAGAAAACATGAGAGGTATATGCTTTGAAGTGTGCGATGTGGTTCTTCATGCTGATGCAATCCACAGAGGAGGCGGTCAAGTGATTCCGACTGCTAGGAGGGTAATATACGCATCTCAGATTACGGCCAAACCAAGGCTACTTGAGCCGGTATACCTAGTTGAAATTCAGGCTCCTGAGCAAGCTTTAGGAGGTATCTACAGTGTTCTTAACCAGAAACGTGGACATGTCTTTGAGGAAATGCAGAGGCCTGGTACCCCTCTTTACAACATCAAGGCCTATCTCCCCGTGGTTGAGTCCTTTGGTTTCTCCAGTACATTGAGGGCTTCCACTTCTGGTCAGGCATTCCCCCAGTGTGTTTTTGATCATTGGGACATGATGTCTTCTGATCCATTAGAGCTTGATTCCCAAGCTAACAAACTCGTTTTAGAAATCCGCAAGAGGAAGGGCTTGAAGGCGCAGATGACCCCGTTGTCTGACTTCGAGGACAAGCTGTAATTCACTTGGTTCGGTGGTAATGGAAGTGCGACGCTATTAAATCCGCAGCTGAGGAATTGTATTTCTGTTTGGTTTTTCGTATAGGAAGGTTTCTTTTTTCATGAGATAATTTACGTTCGACTCTTATTTTACTTGTTATTGGTGTTTTTTTTAAAACTATATTATGGTCCATTTCCTTGAAGATATCATTGTTTTGAATTCCGAGGAATTTTATTAGTCGCTTAAAATGATATTTTGTGTTCATCTTCAGAAATCACTTTGGAAGTAATGATTATTAGTCTTTATAGCTTTTTTTATTACCTCTTATTTTTTATATTTATTATGATTTACCAGGTATCTATATTTTTTTTCGTATAATTATCATTTAAAGGGAAAATAGCCGTCTTGGTTAAAAAATTTTACTTCGTGGTTATGTCAATTTACAGCTTGTTTGCCATCTTTTTTAATTCTCATACAACTTTTTAAGTCATAATTTTTTTTTTAAAAATATTGATAAAAATAATTTATAATTCATTATTTGAAATGATTAAATGTAAAAAAGCTCAAAACTTATTTTATTAGTATATATGGTTTAAAACCATCGCAATCTTGAGCATCGGTTTTGGTTCTCTCTCAATCCAGTATTTTCATTTACCTTTGAGTAGATGGAAGAATCATGATCTACTTACTCTCTTCGTCCTAATTTTGCTTTCCCCTCATGATTGATCGACGACAATAAACCTCATCGTTTTAATCTTTTCCTCCTTTGTTTATAAATATGAGCAATCGTTTTTCTATTGAACTTAAATAGATTAAGATTATATATGAAAAAAATAGAAAATAGTAATGTGTAAGTTTTATAAGAAAAACATATAGAAAGAGAACGTAAATGACTAAAGAAGAATGTCATACAAACTTTAAAGATTAAAACAAAACTTCAAAAAGGTCATGGACCAAAATAGACAAGTATCAAAGTTTTGAGATCGAAATGAATTTCAAACCAAAAATTAACTAATTAGAAAATATAATAAAATAATTTGGAGAAGGGTGAAAGCAGAGACAAGATTGCAGAGAAGACTAGCTCAAATGCAACACGAAGAAATCTCTTACGTGAGTACAACTTTACATTTAATGTAAGAATTTATAAATGAATTTAACATTCATGAAGAAAAGTGAATATATTATAGCATATTATATGGTTTATATATATATATATATATATATATTTGTGAGTGTTCAGACCAGTTTACGTACACGGTATACCACAACTAATTTTACATGACAACCACTCGTAGGATAATAGCCCACACGTGGTTTGAACCCATCACCTCATCGTTTTAATTGTGACTCATTGTTGACTCTGGTGTTGGTTTATATGAAGTTACTTTTGAAAGAATGTGGTGGTGCAGTACTGTTACCTTCCTTCCTTCTATTCAAAAGGTTGATTGATTATCCATTTGTATTATTATCCTCTATCTGGTAAAGATCACTACCCGCTAAATGTACCATATTTTAGACAAGAAAACGTTGTATTCCAACCAATTCACTTCCATTTCTGAGCTACTGATGAATTCTATCTTCCTTTATAAACACGTAAATTTGCAATTATAGACGTGTTTTCGTGCAATTATAGGCATTGCTCATAGTGAACCAGTCTCAAGATCATTCTTGATCAAGCTGTCTCAGAAATCACTGATAAATGTTCTTTCTCATGGTGAGATCTAAGTTCATCTGTTACTAATCATTGGAAAAATTAAGTGCAACTGCAGTTTTGTGTTATCTATTTTATAAAATTGGAGCAATGCCTACAACTTTATCGTTGTTCTATAACAGATTGCAGATGGGAAATAACAGCTTACTTACGAAGCCTCCCAAAGGCGGCCAGTACAAGCAAGGATTTAGAGTTACGGATCCCAACGGACGCAAAGCAAGGGCAGAAACCACCACTAATGTACATTTTGTGAAGAGATTTTGCCTTAAATCAATCAAATTAACCTAGAAATGAAAGGTTTCTTTAACTTGTATGATGATTCGCAAAAACTTATGCTCAAGTGTTCTGCAAATCCAATGCTCTTGTGGGGTGGACTTTATTAGCCTAATGGACCCGATCTTCAAAATCTCGGGTTTGATATTCTAAAACCCATGGGTTACAGTGAAAAATGTGGTGAACCCTTTTAAAAAAATTCAACACAATTCAAACTAAAACCCATCTACTAAAGATAAATTATATGTACTCATAGCCCTACACATCCAAACACGGATTATCTAAACTCTGAATTCACAACCTCAGGCTCTACATAAACCCAAGTTTAACAACTGACTCTTACTAAAAATCCCTTTATTCCAAGTGACTGGATTATTATTCACCGCAATTTCTTAGATAAAAGTGACTTTCTTTGTGAGGAATTGATGAATGGTATTGACTAACAATATAACGGTCAAGTATAAAATCACTCCTTAACATCAACTATTAGCAAGAAAAATGTAAAATCATAGAATAATGTCAGCCAATGGAAAAGCTCAGTACTGCTATTATCTGAAAGATAATGCATCAACATTTCCCATCCACATTTCTGGCACAGCTTCTTACTTCAAGTAAATCAAGGAAAGATTACAAACCCAGCCTCATAGTCAATACTTTTGTATCACATCAATAAATCATCAAATACTTAACATGCTTCACATCCAAATGAATCACTTCAACTTCAATTCCTGAGAGGATAAATTCCAGAAACCAAGAAAAGGGGAAGAAATAAAAACAAACAGGACAAAAGATCGTAGTCTAAGCTCAGTTTACATTCATAATGTTATAAGTTACAGACCTCACGGCTTCTGCAAACTTAACGTTGAAACTTCTGCCTAAAAGTAAACTAAAATAGAATTACTGTGATGTTTTCTTTTGGCTATAAAATGCTACCTACAACCTATTGAGAGGCAGAATATTTCAGAAAACGTCAGAAAATAAGGAGGACAAAGCAAGAGCGAATTTGCTGATTAATAATCTAAAAAGGTGAGAAATGCAATGATCAATTCAAGGTGGTGCATACCAAAAAAAAATAAGAATTCTTATTTCATCAATGGACGCATCAGCTGTATAGTCTACAACTAGACTGTCTCAAGCAGAAGAACCCATCAAATATCAGAGTGTATACATGGAGCCATATATAGAATCTGAGAGAAGTTCATACTGACTATTTCGGCACATGTGCATTTCAATACTGCCTACAGCAGAAAAAATTGATTGATTCCATCCTATCAATGATGCCTGTGCCGATCTTTGTCCCGAGAAGAGTATGAGGAACCATGGTAATCCCGATCTGAATATGATTGAAGGACCGTTGTCATGCTAATAGTAAAGACTACTGAGACTAGAGAAAAAACAAGCATCCATAAAAAAAAAAACAAACAAAATTAACTATTACCTAGTGATGAGTGGTGTCTTGATTTCTCCAGATACCCTCCTGCAGTTATTATTGTAAAAGAAAATCATTACTCAAATTGAATTCCATGTTTTTGTGTGTTACAAGTGCAGGAAACAATCAAAGCTAATATTTAACCTGAATCCTTGCTTCTATCCTTAGAACGATGAGCTCGGTCCCTGACTTTGATTCTCTCTGCATCCTCTCTCTCACGTTCCCTATCAGAATCCCGGCCCCTATCACGATGTCGGGTCTTGATTCTGTCTCTCTCCTTCTCTCTTTCCCTCTCCTTGCTCCTTTCTCCAGTGACATCAGCTCTTCGATCAGACTTTGATTTTGTTGTAAATTCCTCCCTGGCAAATGCCTCAACAGGAATGCCCTTGGATTCATCATCACTCTTTGTTTCCTTGAGCTTGTGTAGGGCTAACTTAACCAATTCATCTTTGGAGCCACCAGATTCCGGATTAGTTGATGCATGAGTGGCTTTGACAACAAAAGCGTCATCATTAGCTGCTGGGCTACTAAGTGGAACTTCCTACAAAATGGAACACAAAAAATTTGAGTTATGAGACCATAGAAAGACCAAGTAATCTACAAAATATGGAAAATTTTATACATCCCACTCATCAATTTCTCCTGCTTCGATTCCAATACTTTCCATTTTCCTTCAAATTCGGTGTTCTATGCTAACACCCCCTCTGGAGGCTTTCACTTTCCTACTTTATGAATGCAGGGGCAACCGAGGATAGTAGTTTATTGCCTTCATTGAGAAGTCCTATGCTTGTCCAAACCTCTAAGTTCTCAGCCTGATGAGGTGAACTCTTGGGATCTTGGTAACTTGAATTCTGAGGACCTGGTGCCTTTAACTATGGATCAGGAAGGGGAAAACCTGGTTGTGGAAGAAGGGGATTCCATATCTAAGTTCATAGGAAAAGATGAGGAAGTTATGTCTTCAGAAGAATGGAGAAGAATGAATATTTTGGCTAAGAAAATGGGACTACACCTTGACCCTTTGCACACCTCTAAAAAGGTTTAAGAGAAGGAGCAAGTAGAGTCGGAACCTATTGGGTTTACATAACAAAAAGTGGGTACTGAACATAAGATGAGCTCTTATTTCAAGTGAGGGAATTGAAAGGCCCCGTGTTAATTAATTATGACAAGAAAAGAAAAATTGAGGTTGATGGGACTCCAGAAGTTTCCAAATGAAGATAATGTCATGGAATGTGAGCGGGTTGAGTGGTAGGGAGAAGAGAATGCTAATCAAGGAGGCAATCAAAACTTATGGAAGGGAAGATTACTCGGGTGGGAGTTTCTGGAAGCTTAAGGGTGAGCTGGGGCATTTTAATTAGGTGGGATAATAAATTTCTGCTAGCTTGGAGGTAGTCAAAGTGGATTACTCATTGGCTATAAATTTTGGGGGGGCAGAGAGGGATACTTGGTGGTCACTGGTGTGAACGGATTGTTTTCATTGACAGGAGATTCTTTCTGAGACGACATTGGTGGTCTTTTTAGTCTTTGTGGAGAAAGATAGTGTCTTATGGGGTGGAGAAAATCATACAAGGGACGTACTACACGATCAATGTGTACAATAGATTGATTGAGAATTGAGGCTTGATTGATCTTCCTTAATCAACTGGTAAATTCACTTGGTCTACCTTAGAGGCAATCCATCCAATCCTTCGAAGGCTTGGCCAATCGTCCTAAATGTGGGGGCAAATGTTTGGGGCGTGAAAGCAACACCCGATTTCAGGATCTCCCTCCCTGGATGGTGGAGTGAAGAGGTGAAGGGTAAACAAGGTCTTTGATTTATGAGGAAGTTGAGGGCCATGAAACCCAAAGTTAATTGAATGGAATGCGACTATTTTTCAAAACATCAAGTCAGAGAAGCATCAAGTCATGAACAACTCAGCAGCTCATTTTTAGGAGTGCGTTGTATTGTATTTGGTTTTTGGTGCCTTTTTGTTCTTTTGGGCATGCATACTTGTATTTAGGTGGCGCTCTTTTTTCTTGTTCTCTCTTTCACTACTTTAATGAATGGGTTTTAGGCTATTTTTCTGAACCAAAAAAAAAATCTACAATCTTTTTATCACGTTGAACGACAGATACTATACGATGGAAGCTTCACATAAAAAAATATCAATGTACTGCACCTGATTCTCTTTGAAAACAAAACCTGAAGTAAATGAAGAATTTGTGTGCTAAAACCTACAACATAGCCTTAATCTAATCAAGTGATGTGACTACCAAAATAAAGTTTGAAGGTTTGACTCACAATTCTCTCACATACACACTAATAAATAAATGTGTGTGTGTATATATATATCATAAAGCAGAGCAGTTACCTTGGTGACGGGTAGAGATTGAGAATCCCATGACTTATTCGAAAACGTAAATGAGTCTCCATCCTTGCAGACTGGGATATATTGTGCCTTGGGAAGGCTATACAAGTGAGCCAGTACCCGACAGACTACATCAATCCCTGATTTTTCTGCATCAAATGCCTTCCACCAAGGCGGATTTTCAGGAAGGGGTACTTGAAACCTCCGAGCAGCAGCATAGACAACTCCACAAGCCACAACCTCACTCTTGAATCGAACGCACAAGGTAGTACGTAAGCTGCACCATATAAACAACCAAATGGACAAACTCTCCCATAATTTATCCAAGAATTTCAACAATGCATCTAAACATTTAGCTATGGTACTATGCCTCAGTTACCATCAGGTATTGTAACGGAATTGTGGTACATGCAAAAACGAGAGTGCACATAAACATATGTCATGTTTTCTACCCACAACCAAAAACCCATGTCACATCACAACTAAAAAATAAGATCAATAATCACAAAATATATATATATATATATATATATATATATATATATATATATATAATACAAGCCTTCAAAATTAACGGTAGATATAATTCTCACTTGATTTGCGCAAACTAGAAAGGCTTTTTGTAATTCATTGACTCAGATTTTTTTTTGGATAAAAAAAAACTTCATTGATAATATGAAATTTACCAAAAGAAAGGCCCCAAAGATGACAAAAAAATTATCCAATTAAGGGCAAGAAGGGAAGGGGAGTAATTACATATTTATTTATTTATTTCATATCCTTTTTTTAAAAGATGGCTCAAAAGCCCATTTCAATAAGATAATGAAAAATATACAAGTAAAAAACCAAAAAGACAGAGAAAAATTTAGTGATCCATATAAATAGCCTCCTACTCATCTTAACCTCGTCCTCAAATTGCTTATTATTGCTGCATTTATTGATCCCTATTATGAAACTTTTTTTTAGGTAGTGATCCTCATAAGGTAACAAAAATTTAAACCCAAAAATTGAATCAAAGTGGCAAACAAATATCGACAACACAATTTTAAACCACTAGAAGGGGTACAAAATGGGTATTTATTCTGGGTGCTATTTTTCTAAATCCAAGGATAAGGATGCAAAAATCAATATCTCCAATTTTATACCCCACCTAAACTGAGAAAGGGTAAAAAAGGCACAGCAAATACATGATTCTCCGTTACACCATTTTAAAAGAATTTGTTGCAGTTTGTATTAACTGCAACTCAAAAACAATTTACAAATTGTGTATGAATTATCTCACTTCTCGAACCTAAACCAGAAGATGAAAAGTGATGCAGAAGAAAATCAATGTGACAAGAAAATTTGTATTATAATACCTGTCGTTGGCTAGATTCCAAGCTTCTTGCCTCAGTTCTGGAGGTGTTCCAAGGGTTGCAAGGTAATTAGAAATGAATTTATGCGGATGTTCAACATGACAAATGAAACCCATCTCTTTCAATATATGCCTCTCTGTTCTGCTCAGTTCCATCTTCAGGTCAGCATATTTCTACGTCAAAAGAAAATGAATAATTCTTTAAATTTAATACAAAATTATAAACAAGAAATCAGGAGGTCAATTAAGAGAAAAATACAAAAAGAATGATGAAACAACAATACCATGGCTGAGAAAATAAAAAAATTGAATTGCATTAGGAAATCTAGATGCATGATATGATACTTAAATGACAAGATACCAAAGATTTCTAACCGAGAAAAAATAAAGATCGAATACCTAAGTTTCAAAAACAAACACGAGGATAAAAAAGATCAAATTCAAACCTTAAGAGTCGGATCCAAGAACTCTATGGGTATGTTCTCTCTTCTACATTCCATTCTATGAAAAACAATAATTACTTGTCTGGCTTTCCTCGGGTTTTCTTCCAACTTTGATGCAAGCCACACACAACTAGCAGCAACTTTCTGCAGGAAAATATCATGGCAGCAAAGCATCGTTTGAGAAAAATAACAAAGGAAGTGAATTTGCTGATTAACAATTGCACCCAAAGAAAAGTATGAGGAAGGAGAAAACTCTAAAAACATGATACTCAGCAATAAATTTTAGTGAGAAAATTATTCAAAATACAAGTCCTTCACAATTTTTAATTTTTTTTGGATAATAAAGTCCTTGACAATTCAATGAACTTAATATAACAATCCGACTTAGTTGAAGACCACACATGCAAAAAGACAAGAATATAACTAGTATTTCCTCCTCATTCCATTTACAATATTTTTTTAAAGGGAGGCTCAAGAGCCCATTTCATTAAGATAATAAAAGAATACAAAAGAACAAAAAACATCACCACCTAAACCACTAGAAGAGATAAAGAACACAGAAAATCACTATAAAAAGGAAAAATGACCTTAACATTGAAGCGGGCGAATGATTTCTTGCAATAGAAACGATGGAAGAGAACCTGTCCAGTAGCCATAACAGCTTGAGGCCTATAAGAAGCAATTTACAGAAAATAAAAAACTAAACCAGTAACATACACACACACACTCGTATTAGCGCTCCCACATTATTAACAAAAACTAATAAACAAAATTTTAAAGAGACATACATACAATTTAAGTAATATGCCAGCCTCTTGGATGAGATCGCAACCATAAATTCTAAGAGTGGTCTCGGTGGCTTCATCAATCCCATCCTTCCTTGAAGGTGAGTTCAGTAACTGCTCATCGGTAATATAAAATGTGTCGATGGCCGTATAAATCATGGTACCTGAAAAAAAAAATTCAAATAGCTTCAAGGCAAAACGCCACCGCAAAGGGATTACAAATAGGCTCCCCACCCCAATTAGAGTTAACAACGTTAGAGGAATAATTACAAAAAAAAGGCTTAGTATTAGCACTCCAAATCAATCCTCGAAATTTTGCGAAATCCATCACTTCCGACCATGAAAGAACCTTGTTCATGAAAACTCACTTGTTTGAATATTCAAATAACCCTATACTATATTCGCAATATAAAACAAACCAACTTCAAGATCAGATAACCTTCAAACAGCTTCAAAAATTCCTAATTTTCATCTTTAAGCTACTTGATTTTGTAAGTAGGAGCTCAACAAAATAGCTAGAAATTCAAATTTACAAAAAGCAATTCAAATGTCAAATTTAATAATAAGAAAACTGAGGAAATCTCTTTCACCTTCAATAGGTCTCTTTCACTTTTCTAAAGTTTAGTGAAGCTCCGGCGAGGGGGTAAACGACTCCGGTGAATTTGAACGTTTCCCAGTGTTTAAATGACGCGGCGGTGGACGTTTTCCGGCGAGTTAATAGAGATATAGAGAAAAAGAAGAATCGTGGGGGAAAAGGAATGAGGATTTGATGAATTGAAAAGAGTGAATTACAAATCGGAAGCCTTACGGATTGATAGACGTAAAGCGTGCGTCCAAAAAATTGTAAATAGTGAGATATGGGTAATTTGAAAAAACAAAATTGTTTGGGTAAAATACTCATTCGGTCTTGAGTTATGGAGGTCGTGTCTACTACGTTTTCAATTTGTGTCTAACGGGTCCCTGAATTTTAGATATTGTGTCGGTTTGATCCCTGCATTTTTAATTTGTGTCTATTTGATCCCTCAGTTTTAAATATTGTGTCTATTTAGTCCATAAATTTTCAATTTGTGTTTAAATGGTCTCTGAATTATTAGAAATAAGTTTAATTGTTTCTTAATTTGTTAACTCATTAACATAATATCGACTTAATTATGATATAAAATGTTTAATTTACCAAAATACTAACATGAGATTAATTATTATGTCAAATTTTAGGTCTAGATTAATGAGAGATTTGAAATAATATTTAATCTTATCTTCATATTCTAACCAATTAAACATGTTATATCAGCGTTAAGTTGATAATCTGGTAAGAAGTTAACGAATACATTAAATTAAGGACCAATTAAACTTATTTCTAATAGTTATTTAAAATATAGGGACCAAATATACACAATATCTAAAACTCAGGGACCACTTAGACACAAATTGAAAACACAGGGACCACAACCTCCAAAACTCAGAGACCACTTAAACACAAATTGAAAATGCAGGGACCAAATAGACACGACCTACAAAACTCAGGACTAAAGGGGTACTTTACCCAAATTATTTTAACCAAAAAATAAATAAAAACTTAGATATTTATTCAAACATGTGAAGCATTTTGCCTAAACCTCAACTGGATCGAGATTTTCATATTTTGAGAGTATAATACAGTGTATTTTAATTTTTAAATAAACAAATTTTTTGTAACAGTTATTTTTAAAATAGTAAAAATTTGAAAAATACATTTTTTTATCATACATTAATTTAATGAAAAAAAAAGTCATCTAATTCTTTTATTAAAACAGTACAAAACTAATAAAACTTGAAAATTTATCATATACATCTCAAAAAACATCCATAAAAAATAATGATGCTTTTCACAATATAAGAGACGAAAATTCACGAAAATAATTTTATTAATTTAATAAAACAATATAATCTAAGTTCAAAAAGCTCTTGATAGCCATTTCAAAAAAATAATATGCTCTTGGACTATTATCACACATAGGCCAATATTCAGACTCAGTTTTCAAAAAAACCATAAATATTGAAAAATATAAAAATTACCAAGCACGTGAAGATGTGCGCATATGAAGACATAAGTTATTATCATAATATCCTTCTTTAATAATTAACCCACATTTTTTTATGAAAATTTGATAGTGATGGATATATTATTGTTGTAAATCTACATTACTGATATAAATTTAATACTATAATTTACATATTGTTGATGTAAATTTAATATTATTGATAAATTATTATTGTAAATTTACATTACTGATATATTATTATTATAAATGTAAATTTATAGAATATCTAGAAACAGATAAATCTGATATAAACTTAAAAGTGTGGCATATATGAAAACAAGACTCAACAGTTAACTATCACACATAATTTTCTCTATATTCCCTTCCCCTTGAGGTCGAAGGTTCGAGTCCCCCACCCCCACTTTGATGTAATCTCAAAAAAAAAAAAAAAAAACCATCACCAAATAATTAATATAAGGGTAAAATACACTTTTGGTCCCTGTGTTTTCAGTTTGCGTTCGATTTGGTCCTTATGTTTTCAAACTCGACAAAAAAACCCTTGTGTTTTGGTTAAGCGTTCTATTTAGTCCCTGCCGTCCAGTTTCTGTTAAATACTTAACAGATTTCTTACGTGGCATTTATTTATTACTTTTATATTTAATATAGCATATATTTATCACTTTTTTTTCCTAGGTGGCTTTTTATTTCTCTCTCCTATCCTCATCTTCTTCCCCAATCCATCTTCTTCACAGATTCCTTTCCCCAACTCTTTCTTTCTCTCTCCTATCTTCATCTTCTTCCCCAATCCATCTTCTTTACAGATTCCTTGCTGAAATCAAAGGCTCGATTGTGACTCTTATACAATTCACCTCCATTCTCCTATATCGATCTTAGAGGGTTTGAAAGATACGATTTTTGTAGATTTTGGAAGTGAGAGGTTAGATCGAGGTCCGAAATGATGTGATTTTTACAGATCTGGGAAGCAAGAGGTAGATCGAGAGCTCGTAATCGTCAGTTTTTTTACAGATCTTAGATGAGTGAGAGGGTAGATTAGTCAACGAAATTCACTGTGACGGAGGATTATGGAGATGGTATGAGCGTCGAGACGGAGATTGATGATGTTGAGAATGGTACCGGACATGGCGAGGATGTTTGGGAGAGACGATAGACACGACGCAGCCTCTTCAACGTTTAAAAAAACCCAGAAAATCTCTCTGTCATCTTCTTCGAACAAAACCCAGAAAAATATTTGCTTAGATCTAGTGTCTCTCATTTAGGATCTTTCCTAAGTCCGCAACTTAGAGAAAAAACGAGTTTGCTCCGTGAGGGGATTTTCATAGAAGAAAACAAAAGAGGAGTCAATGGGGGAAATCTCTGCAACTGGGTTGTTTGTGAAAGATTACAGATTGAAAACATAAGAGAACAAAACTCAGATTGAATTTGAAAACAGTCCATAAACAAGATAAAAGAGGAGTCGAGGTTGTGAGATGAGATCTGGCCGGTTTGCGTTGCGATTGAGTGTTTTTCGATCGATGAAGACTTGAAATTAGTAAGAAGAGTGATGAAATAGATACGACTTCAATTTTGAAGGGAGATGACTTTGAGTTCATACAAAGATCTGAAAGAAAAATTAGATTTGAATGATGATTTTTTGGGTTTTTGTTTGAAAAGAAGAGAAAATGATAATCTGGGTTTTATTAAACTTTGAAGCTGATGATTTTTTTTTTCAAGGTTAGTGTTCGAGGAAGGAGATAATTAAAATCAATTAAAAAGAAGATCTAAGAGAAAGAAGTGAGAGGGGAGAGAATAATTAAAATCAATAATTAAATTTTCTTTAAGAAAATATTACAAAAATTTAGGCTCTGTTTGGTATGCAATCTGAAAAGCAGAATTTGAATTTAGTGGATTCTAATGAATTCAGAGTTGTATTCTGTGAATTTGTTGGTTCTGAAACTGTGTTTGGTAACAGATCCAGAATTTATAATTGAGATTCAGAAATTTGAAATATGTGTTTGGTTGGTTACTCAAAAAATTTAAAATCAGATTGTGAATCAGAATATGTGTTTAGATCATAATCCAAATTTTGGGTGACCCACTCATAAAAATAATACTTCCAACATTAAATCATTCATTTTTAAGTTTGGAAAAACTAATAATTAATAACTTATAAATTAGAAACATCTTTATCCGCATCAACTATAACTATTCTCATTCTTAGGATAAATTTTTCTTTTAAAAAAAATTATAATAAAGATAATAGAAGCATTGCAAGTCTATCAAATAAACTCTTTAGATTAAAACAACTCAATTTTTTCCAAAAGGAGAACTATACAAGACACAATGAGATCCATTCTAAAATTCATAAGAACCTAGTGCAACCAAAGAGAGAATTTCTCAATAAAAGAGAATATGAAAAAATATTTTCACACTGAATGGAGAGACCATTTGGCATTGAAAACCTCCAATAGCGTTATTCAAATAGTACTACATACATTAGTAAACAAGAAGCAGAGAAAAATGTGAGCAACAACCTCCAAAACATATATAAATATATATATATATATATATATATATATAAATTATTTTATTTTTTATATTTAAATTAATCTTATATATAATTATAAAAACAAAGTATAAATAAAAAATAGGATATAATGAAAAAATAAATTAACTTTTTTTCCATCACTTTAGAATTAAGTTTAAGTTTAAAAAGTTAAAAATCAGCTTAAAAACATGCAATTAAAAATTTAATTAAATAAATAAAAGCTAGAACGGACCGGGTCAACCTCGAAAAACGGGCCCGACCTGACCAAATCTGCAAAATGGGCCCGACTCGTATTTTTATCTCATGTGTTGAAACCCGTGGATTAAATTGTGTGGGTGAGGTCAATCTGTGTTTTTCAGTTTTTGAGTTGGATATTTTGGATTCTTGTTTTAGTTGAATTCATTTTTTAGCCTAAAAAAGAAATTGAATCCAAATTGTTTTTTTCTGGATTGTAAACCAAACACAAAATAATGCAGATTCCTTTTATTCATTCAATCCAGATTCATAAAACTGAATATGGATTGCATACCAAACAGGGCCTTAATGATACATGCCACATCATTTAAAATAAACCACATCACCAATTTAATAATGCCATGTCAACTTTAAAATGGTAAAATAATGACACATCACCATTCTGTTAAATATTTAACAGAATTTTGACAGTAGGGACCAAAATGACTGTAAAAACAAAACACGGGTTTTTTTGTCGAGTTTGAAAACATAGGGACCAAATCGAACGCAAACTGAAAACACAGGGACCAAAAATGTATTTTACCCATTTATATAAAAATTAACATCCCAAATAACTAAAATAAAATATTTAATTTCCTTAGCTTCAATTATTTTTTAATTATAAAAAAAGTAATTTGAAAATTTTCATGTAGTAGTTTTTTGAACAAAATATTATTTGACAAATTTAAAATAAGGGTAAAGTACTCATTTGGTCCCTGAGTTTTGGAGCTCGTGTCTATTTGGTCCCTACGTTTTCAATTTGTGTCTAAGTGGTCCCTGAGTTTTGGTTATTGTGTCTATTTAGTCCGTAC
The DNA here is from genome assembly GCA_028015215.1 of Gynostemma pentaphyllum. NCBI lineage: Eukaryota > Viridiplantae > Streptophyta > Magnoliopsida > Cucurbitales > Cucurbitaceae > Gynostemma > Gynostemma pentaphyllum. The sequence continues at coordinate 57,509,442 of CM051351.1, read as the reverse complement.
GTTTCAATTTGTGTCTATTTGATCCCTGAGTTTTAAATATTGTGTCTATTTGGTCCATGAGTTTTCAATTTGTGTCTAAATAGCCCCTGGATTATTATAAATAAGTTTAATTCTTTTTTAATTTGTTAACTCATTAACATAATATCGACTTAACAATGACATAAAATGTTTAATTGATCAAAATACTGACATGAGATTAATAATTATGTCAAATTTTAGGCCTAGATTGATGAAAGATTTATTCCTATCTTCGTATTTTGACCAATTAAACATGTTATGTCAGCATTAAGTCAATAATATGATAAGAAGTTAACGAATACGTTAAATTAAGCACCAATTGATCTTATTTCTATTAGTTCTTGAAAATCTAGGACCAAATAGACATAGTATCCAAAACTCAGGGATCACTTAGACACAAATTGGAAACGCAGCGATCAAATAAACACGACATCCAAAACTCAGGGACCACTTAGACACAAATTGAAAACGCAGGGACCAAATAGTCACGACCTCCAAAACTCAGAGACTAAAGGAGTACTTTACCCTTAAAATAATTAAAAAAAAAAAGATTCCGATAATAATTAATTAAAAATCTTAACCATATTTTACACAATTCCACTGCTGCAAAACCAATTTCTATAACAAGAAAACAAAGTGATCTCTAATACAATCGAGGAATACAGGATTCCGGACAATCAACAATATAAGAACAATCAATCTCATGTTTCTTTTGATAAGATATTGAGATATCTAAGAATCAAAAGATTTGTGATACATTTTTACCATTAGAAAGTCAGGAGCCCCACTAAATTGTACAAAAAACAATCAGACACAAAAAAAAACTGGGAATTCATTTGCGTATAAACCAATCTCTAGAGAGGATAACAATTCACCATGCCTGATTGAGCCCATATGCATCCATGTAACCAGCTCCGCCGAGACCATGACCATGATCATGATCATGATGGTGATGGTCACCATTCTCTGATTCATCAAAAACCTTCTTAATGTGTTCGGGTATGGGCTCGTCCGCGATTTTTCTAACTGTGGGGGGTAATGAGGTCACAAATTGAACTATACTTTCAGCTACATCGTCAGCTGCGTCTTCCTGAGGTCACCAAAGATGAAGAGCTTACTTGAATTCGAAAGCGAGAATAAAAGCTTTAATTATATAAGCAAGACAGAGAAATTGAACCACATAAAGAACCTCATCTTAGTACTATGGGAAAAATGTGAATATTTTGAAATAAATGGATGAAGAGCGCACGTCACACAAGGAAGAGGAGGGATAAAATAAGATGTTGAAGTTGATAATCAAGGATCATTTAGACGAGCAAAATAGATAATCAAGGATCAATAGAATCACACATTGTTTCTAATATATATATAAAACAAAAATCAAAAGGTGACCGCCTGCCTAGGCCCCTTTCTGACAAGGGCTTGAGCACACTCGATGCCTCCCAATCAGGTGTTCCAGGCTCATACCTCAAATTTCTTGCTAATTCTCTCTCTCTCTCTCTTTTTTACTCTCTTCTCGTATAATATAAACAAAGGCTTGATATCTTGAGCTTTCCTCCCAACTCCCTGCTATCTCCAGTCCAGTAAACACAACTGTGAGTCTATGCAATTCTCTCTGTAAAACTAAAAAACCACAAACTTTTTCTGACCTTCTCACCGCTGGTTGATAGAATTCTTATCTCTAAGTCATAAATGCCCCCAGAAATGTCTATGCTTCGTTATAAAACTATCTGGTGGTGCACCTCTCATTTGTCTCCTCTCCCTAGCCTCTCCCAGTTTCACCTTCCCTATCGGAGTTCAAAACCCAAAACACCTAAGCTTACTTTGTTTTAATTTGATTTCAAAACACTTGAATTTTCTTGGTTTTTGAGTAATGTTTATGTTTGATCTGTCATGCTTGATGATATAAAATTTCAACAAATTATATGTATTTTTTCAATTTGTTTCACTCAATTCTATATTTCTTTTGAATTTGTAAAAAAAAAAAACTCATCTATCATCTAAAAAGGCTAATTATACGTTTGACTATGAACTTTGCAAAAGACAATTTGAACTGCAAACCTATTATATAATTATAAACCAACATGAATGTTTTGATTCACAGAGATAAACAACTGAATTTAGAACTTAGAACTTCTTGACTCAAGTAATGAATCCTTACCTGAGCCCATCTCCCACCAGAATGCATAACAAACGATGCTTGCGGAAGCACATCAGCAACCCGACGTCCCTCCTCACTCCATTCTTTTGACCAACCATTAGACCAAAGAACCTGAATTGGTATACTTTTCATAACATCTAAACCACCCCATTCTGCTACATCAAAGCTATAATTCAACTTTTTCCCCATAGTAACAACCGCTCTCCTTCCACCCCGGCCCTTCAAAAGAATTCTATTTGCCTCCACATCCATGGCATCATTCCCTTTAGAACAACATAAGTTGATCAATCTTGCATACACAAAAGAAGATCCTAAAACAAATTCTCTCAAGACTGGCAAGTCTAAGATCCACAACGGAAAAGAAGGTTTCGACAAGGTATCGATAAGAGTTAAACTCCTCACTGATCCCGGATTCTCCGAAACCCAATATCCAGCCATCGACAAAGCCGAATCATGTAAAACCAAATGCACTGGGGCCAAACCAATTGTATCTATGATTTGTCCCAAAATGCTACCAATTTCTTCAGGACCCAATCCAATCGGTTTTGAAACCTTCCTCTTTGAAACAAGCTTTTGAATTTCATCATAAGGAATCTGCCCAGTTTCAACCATCTGATCAAATGCCCAAAACAAACCCTTTTCCTTAATCAAACTATAAACATCCAAAAGCCTACCAAAAACCCCATTTGATCCTTCTCCTCCTTCATGAATCTCAACCGTGAATTTATCCGAAAACCCGTTCCCGGGAAGATCAAAAGCAATTACATGAACCCCTTTAGAACCTAATAACTCCATAACCTTACGAAAAGAGTACGAACTAAGCCCCATTCCATGAACAAGAACAACTTTTTCATTCCCTTTTGAACCATTTTCGACGGCGAAAACTTCAATAGGGGATTGATTCGAACTGGTTTGAACTTTTATAACACGACCCTTTGAGTAATGGTGACGAAGACTATTGGGTAAGCTCAAGAACCAAGATTTAGGGTCTTGAGGAGAGAGAGAAGGGAGAGAGATAAAGAAGAAAGTAATAATGGAGACTATTAAAGTGAAGTAAAACCAGAAAGTGAATGGATTAGGGTTTGAAGAGGGAGAAGATTTGGAATTCGAATTAGTAGATGATTTGGTTTGTGAAGGTGATGGTGATGGAGATGGCTTAGTTACAGGCTGATCTGGTTCTTCAGTAATGGTCACCATTGATGGAAATTGGATGCTTGGGAAGATGAAATTGCATGAAAAAGAAGACGATTAAGATTCGAGAAAGAAGAAGGAAGAAATGAAAAATGGAGATGGAGAAGCTTGAGAAACCAAGAACTACTGAAATTAGTAAAGTGTATCCATGGAGAAGGGGAGTGGGGTTTAACTGCTTAAGAGATTTTTTAATAATTAATTTTGAAAATGATTTTTTCCAAAAGAGCAAAACTAACCAAATTTTGACGAGTACTAAATTCTAATTCTAAACATCTCATTTTACTCAGGAAAAATAAAAATAAAATATAAACATCTCATTAATTAATTGTTTTTATTATAAACAATAATGTTCGTCATTATGCAAATATAAGAGAAAAAGTTAACCGTACATATAGTATCGTTCCCGTTTCTTGTTTCTTGATCCTATTTTTCGTTTATTGTTTATATCTTTTTTTTTAATAAAAACATAAACATATTTAATAATCATTCCTTGATTCTCATTCTTGAAAAAAGAAACATAATTACGTTTCATATCCATTTCTTGTTTTTTATTTTCTGATTTTTTTTTAATTAGACAAAACATACTTTTATATGAAAATTAAAATTTTAAATGAAATTATTTTTAAATATTATATCATTTTTCTTTTAGATATTTATAATATATTTTTACCAGTCAAAACGGGACAAACTAACAAATTTTTAATATATTGAAAAAACTGGAAAGTGGAAACAAGAAATAAGAATTTATTGTTTCTAAAATCTCTACATAATTTTGGGAACGTTTCTAAATTATGAGAAACGAGAAACAGTGAAAAGTTATTAAACAACTCTGTTTCTTAAAAATGAGAAACTTAAATAAAAAACCGAATTTGTGAAGATTATCAAATGACCTTAAGTAAACTTCATATCTTTGATTATGGATTAATGAATATTTAAATTAGGGTAAAGTACCCTTTTGGTCCCCGAGTTTTCAGAGTTGTGTCTATGTAGTCCCTGAGTTTTCAATGTGTGTCTATGTAGTCCCCGAGTTATCAAAAAGAGGTCTAAAAGGTCCTTACCGTTAGAGAACTGTTAAAGGTCCTTACCGTTAGACCCAACCAAATATGCTCCTCTCAGAGTTGATTGAGTATGTGAAAGCAGATTTCTCTAACGGTAAGGACCTTTAACATTTCTCAATGTTAACCCATTTAACATTTCTCTAACGGTAAGGACCTTTTAGACCTCTTTTTGATAACTCGGGGACCACATAGACATACATTGAAAACTCAGGGACTACATAGACACAATTCTGAAAACTCGGGGACCAAAAGGGTACTTTACCCTTGAAATTACAATGCTCATTATGTAGCATTTAAAGATACTCAAACGTCTTAAATACTCCGGTATCTAGCCATTTTTTATACCCTCCCCCACTAGTGGGTTTTTCATATAACATTACGAATGTGATCTGTTTTCTTTTACCAATTTGTCCTTCAATGATATTAAAATCCACCACGTCTATTCAACTTAAATTAATATGTAAAATTAATTAACATAAACATATATTTTCATCTAAATTGGTTCTTAATACTTTAAGAATTTGATTTTGTATAAAATAACTACATAAATTTAAATTTAAATGTTAATTTAATATTTAATAATAATTATTAATTATTAATTAAGTTATTAAAATAATATGAGTATATTAATTAATAATAAACTTATAATAAAGACATTTTGGAAGAATGTTAATTTCATTACATTTATATAGATAAATATTATAAAAAAACCATTGTATACTTTCATTCCCGAAATTATTCAAATGATTTCAATTTATAGTTACTAGATAATAATGTGATCTTATATTTTTTACAATCCATAACGTTATCGTAGTTGTCTTAGACAATCGAAAATAAACTACCCAAAAAATGAATCAAACTTTTACTATATTATAGGGCAAAATACCTTATTTGTTGTGAATTTTGAGAAATCGATTTTTATTCCCAAGATTTTAGAGCAATATTTTAACTTGAGTTTTAAGAAGTATTTCTATTGGTCTCCGCCGTGGGTTTTTCTTTTGATAACTTAAAGGAAGGCATATACAAAAAATTATTTTAATACTTTTAAGGTTGATGTGGAGAGATTATTTCAAGAGGCTGGACTAGTATGGTTGGCTCTATTAAAGTGACATGTGCCATTATTTTGTCTAATTTATCATTTGTGGGCTTTATATAGAATAGCCCATATATACCAAATTGACGGCTTCATCAATCAAACGGCGAACATGTTAACGGCCAATTTAGAAAAAATACCGGCTCTTAAATTAAGAAATCTACATTTTGAAATTTGAGAAATCCCACCAATATTAAAAAAAGGTCACTTCCTGTATAAAAAAAAAACAGAGTATGCCAATTTCTTTCAATGATTTTATTAGATTGTTTTTTATATTAGTTATATAGTAACTATTTTTATCAGTGAAATATATTTTTATCGCTAAAATGTGTCCCTATTTCAATATTGTTCATACTGTAGGAGTGATTATAAATATGTCAAAAAATAATAATATTTATAAGTTAAACAATTTATAGAAATAATTATAATTATTATAATTTTTCTAAATATTGATAAATATATCATTTTTATTGAATGAATCAATTAGTGATATACCATGTCAATTAGTAATATATCACAATCAATCAATAATAATTACGTAGAGTGATAGTTATTAACATTTATGTTTTATTTAAGGGCTATTTAAGTATCTAGCCATTAAATTGGCCAATTTTCAAGATTTAGCCAGTTGAATATTTTTTAAAGTAAATGGCCACTAAGAGAGAGATTTTTAAAGTAAAAATACAAAAAACACCCTTAACTCTTAAAAGAAAAAAAATATACTAAATATAAGTAAATTATCAAGATTACATCAAATAAAAAATAAAATCTTTACAGATATAAAAAAAATAACTTTTAAAAAGAAAAAAACATACTCTTTTCTTCAAAAACAATTGAATCTTCCACAACCATTTTTCTCCTTCCTTCTCCAGCTTTATTAGCACACGTTGTTCATCTTCATAATAAATGTACTGTACGTTTCATTCCTATTCACTTCATCACTTGATACTCGTAATCACATATCCCACAAGCCCAGAACATTCGTTTTCACCATTGCCATTGTAATGTATTATACATTTGTTCTCCAACCTCACTAGCGTACTGTAGTACATTTGATAATGTACAATTCGTCCTTTACATAAACCCAAATTAGCGACAAAATAGACATGAAGCCCATACATTTTGTATTGTACAGTACAAGTGGGACTCTCAAAATATACTGTACAAAACAACTCCTTCATGTCTGCCCATTTTCCACCACCTACTTACTCTACAATCGGTTTATGTTTCCACCATTTTTTTTGGTGAATCAGCAACTTTAAGAGTACATTTTGTTGTTCATCTCTATCTGTCGTATTGTATTGTATGTCCTCTTCATCATCATACTATCTCCATCGTTGTATTGTACAGTACAAAATAGTATATTGTACAAAACTTCATCTCCTCTCCATCTTACACCTCAAATCGACTCATCCATCTATCGCCCCTACTAGCTAGTCGAAAAATCATGAAAGTTTTATCTCGAAAGCAACAATTCAAAACAAAATGTACTGTAAAAAAACGAATGTATTGTACATAGCAAATGTAATGTACAAACCACTCCATTTTTGTACAGTACGTTTAGAATCCTGCCATATTCATCTCTTATCCTCTCCAAAAATATCTCAAAGTCTTTGCATTATTGCATTATTTCACCACGCCATCCAATACTTTCAATAATACAAATTTCATCCATAAACAAATCTCTAAAACTCATTGTTCCATCTAAACAATGATGATTTTTTTTCCCGAAAGCGACGACAAAGATCTGGAATAAACTCGTGATGAATGGCTACTGTGTGGAGCAGCTAAGAACTGATGCATCAAACAACGAATGAAGCTTGGATTTGAGGCAATAAACGACGATGAAAATCTAAAATCGCAAAATCACGAATGGCGAGATGGATCGATTCAGACGGTGGAGTGGGCGGTTGTGGAGGATCTACCTATTATCGAGGTACAAAACAACCAGATCCGACAATCGATGGGAGATTGTTGACGGCGCTCAAAATGTTGTGCCCTCATTATTGGGAAAAAGAATAAATAGAATTTTTTCAAGGTTTTGCAATGGCCATAGAGAAAATGAGATTTATCGGTGAGGGGAAGAAGACATGGAGAGAAGAGGATTGTGTTGGTCAGAGATCGGAAACGATTGCTATGGGAAGAAAAAGATAAACTTAAGTTAGGGTTTGTAAAAATTGAACAAGTAATTGACTCTACATCTACTGCAAATCTGAAAAATCAAAGATTTGTTTATTTGAAAATCAAATCAAATATTAATAAAATAAATAAAAGAAAATCTGGAATAAAAAAGATAAATAAATAGATGAAATATTAAATATAGTGTAATGGTGTATTTGGTATATTAGAAAATATAGAATCTAGAAATGGCTAAAAAATAAAATTTTATATTGAGTGGCCAAATAATAAAATAACTTTTAAAAACATGCTATTTACTTAATTAATTCTTTATTTAATAACATAGATGTTAATAACAATAAAATAAATTGTGTCATTAATTTGTCAAATCCCAAACTCAAATTTTATCAGTGAGGATTAAACTTGAATTTTTTTGAAAAAAGATATAATAAAATAGAACTTTTAAAATCTTAATAACCAAACTACAAATCGGAGTTAACTTTAGGGACTAACACAACTCATTCATACATACGTCTTTCAATAATGTAAAATGGTTGACTAAACATACTCAATAACCAAACAACATCACTGTTCACGAATATCAAACACGTTTCAAAAAATTATAAGTATAATGAACTTAACAAAGCTGTAATAATTTAATTAAAAAATCAACAAATCATCTTGAAAATGTCTTTGGAGTCAAATCTTGAAAATAATCATATCCTGCATCATTATGATTATGAAGCTGACATTAATCTATGAAATTAAGTTCCTGCAAAAATTAAAAATATATTTTGGTAAAGAGGTTCATTAGACTTTGTGCATCACTTGCCTCAATCGATTGTAGTCTTTGAGAATTTACAAAATTAAAACAATCTCTTTTGGTAAATCCAACATTGCCTAAACCACCAGATTCTTGTGACATAAATGAGTACGTTTGTATAGTTCTCAAACCCGCATCAATCATTGTTTTCATAATACCTTTTTGTGCATCAGTAATTCTTCAAGAAGATCTCAAAAATCTTATTTCCTCACCCTTTGCCAATTAATGATTATGTTCAGGATTAAAATAGATCACTTTCCAATTTCCATCTATATCACGTTGAAATCTTATGCTTGCTTTACATCCAGTTCTAGTCTCTAGTCTTGCTATTTTTCTCTCTTTTGAAGAAGTATTCCGAGCAGTTTGACCTTCTTTTGAACACACATAATTTACGATGGTTGAATTTCTAAACTTCACAAATCGCCTCTTCATCTTTCTAATGCTAAATCCCGTACACATAGCATATTTATTATAGAAATTGTACTTCTCTTCTATACTATTGACAGTCAATCCAACATATGGTTCTCTATTACAATAGTCTTCTTTTTCTACGACTTCTTCTTCTATTTGGTTATCAACCCTATTAAACATAACAATTAAATAAAAACATATTTAACCAACGAAAAGAATAATTTTTTTATAAATTAAATTTACTGGAAGTAGAAGACTAACTTGGTTGCTTGTTCTTCCATTATAAAATATAAATGCTATGTTCTTGCTCCAATAATCAGTTATGAAGTTGAATAAAATTTAAAAAAAGAAAAATCAGGATTGATTGGACTCCCAGCCGCCACAAAATGCCTAAAATTATAAAGTTATTTTATATAAACTTTAGGTTTTTTTTTCACCGTTCCATTTGTATTTTTTTTCATTTACATTTAATTTTTATTTGTTGTTAATGTATTCGCCGTTTGATTGATGAAGCCATCAATTTGGTATATATGGGCTATTCTATATAAAGCCCACAAATGATATATTAGATAAAATAATGACACATGTCACTTAAATAGAGCCAGCCATAATAGTGCAACCTCCTGGAATAATCTCTCGTTGATGTGGTATTTTTATATTATATTTTTAAGTGATGTGGCAATTTTTATATTAAAAAATACTATTTTTCTTTTATTTTTAAGGAGAGATAGGAGAGAGTAACTTCTTTCATACCCCTTTATTTTTAGAGATAAGTACATATAGCCACATTTCAAAACTATTTAAATAAAAACAACAACACTATTAGATTTTACATAAAAAAAATAGTCATTTGTAGGTAGGATGACATTATAAAGAGATGGTAAAAGACGAAATTAGATACAATGACTATATCCTCATCCTTAATATAGAAAAAGTGGAATATTTATAAAATATTTTTGAACTATTTTATCCTTCATGATTTTTAAAAATTACAAAATATACCATTATTTACTTTAAGTTTTTTTTCTAATAGCAAAAAAACCCCTATCACGGGCTTGCATTCATACAACATCCAAATTGGATTTTTCAAGAAGCCAAGAAGGAAAGTGAAAATCTCACTACTCAGAAATTTCCTCTACAATAGTATTTTTGGCTAAGAAATCAGCTAAACGATTTCCAAGTCGACGAACGAAAATTAATTTGAAATGATTACATGCACAGATCTTGGCTCTGATTTGTGACGACCCGTCACCTTTAAATAATTTAAATTAGAAAACACAGCGGAAGTCTTTATATTTTAAGAAAAATGGCGTGGTTATGTTTGAAAATTGGCTAGCCAAAACCTGTTTACATCTTAATTTCAAAATCTAAAATACACCAGGAACATTAAGTTCCTATCCAGGAGTTCAAAATGATTTATAATCATAAAAGTAAAAACAAAAGCTCTTAAGAGCTATATACAATTGTACAAATCTCAAAATTATATAAAATTCACAAAACCATGTACATGGACTTTTACATAACACCTAGTCCATCTCGAAATCATCATCCCTCGATCATGCAACACCATCTCCTTTCCCACGACCTCTAGTCAGGGCATTACCTGAAATTTTTGTAATATCATGAGCTAACAACTTAAGCCCAGTGAGAATAATAAGAATAAAAAGTAAAGTTAGACCTCAAACCCGTATTCCGATTTGTGTCCAATCAATCTGACACAATCAATCCTAAAGTTCTTCAAACTCTAGGTAAATTTCATTCTATACTCTCCAAAGGATGATATTACTAACACTCGTAGTCAAATTCTCATCCATTAACTTGTTATAACATAAATAAGAAAAGTAAATAAACTTTACATAAATTTAACATCTCGATTCTTTATCCATGATATATATTTCCATCGATCATATGCATGAAGGTAATGAGGACATCCCGTAGGATTCGCATTCGCCCTTTATGCATGAATGAAGATAATAGGTACATCCCGTAGGATACCCATTCAACCTTATGAATGAATGAAGATAATAGGTACATCCCGTAGGATACCCATTCAACCTTATGAATGAAAAAGGTGATGCGGACACTACCCGTAGGCTCCAACATTCTCCCCTTCTTTTCTTTCTCACTTTCGTTTCTTTTGCTCTGAAGGTGATGCGGACACTACCCGTAGGCTCCAACATTCTCCCCTTCCTTTCTTTCTCACTTTCTTTTCAATGATGCGAGATGTTATGGTTATGCTTGCACATGCTTGTAAAAGTAAATAAAAGTAAGTATGAATATTAAAGTAACCAAAACAAACATAAAGTAAAGGGCATAAAGTAAAGACATAAAGTAAAATAGATATGAATCTCGGCAGAACGATATGTAAATCGAACTCAGCTACATTAATAAAAGTAAATCCTATTAATGTGTGAAATCGTGATACGCAAGTGCACGCAGTCAAACAAGTAATAAAGTGATAAGAAAGATATTGTGCCCACGAGGATTAGTGATTTAAAATGGTGTTAACAATTAATTTAAAGAAAATAAAAACAATGATGAATTTTGGGTGATATGATTTGTGAAACTAAACAACTAAAATTGTGAAATTATGCGAAACTAAATGACGAGATTCTAAATTAAATATGGAAAATAAGTAAGATGGGTTAAAGTGACTGAAATTACTCCTAAAATGTGCAAAAATATTAAATTGATTAAACTATGTAGAGATGAGTGGTTGGAAAATCAAGAATCCCCCTAAAAAGTTTTAGAATTCACAAATGCTGCAGCAGTGTTGTGGCTGTGTTGCAGCAATTTGCTATAACAAATACACTTTTTATGCAAGCAAACTCAAATGTTCACGTGACTTTGTCAAGCCTCGCATGATTCTAATTCTTAATCCAACTTGATTCCTATGTCTAGGTTAAATTAGATTAAAAATACGTTTCGATGCTCCGGTTTAGGCCTTTAAGGTGTAAACACATATGTCTATGCATTACCAAAAACAATTTCAAGAATCGTTAACCCCTATCAATCAATATTCTTCCATTAAATTTTAACCTTTTCAGAATTAAAACTAAACTAAGCAATTTACTTAGGTTGATCAAGCATAATCAAAGAGATAAAAATTATCGAACTATTGATTGAGCATAAGAATTGAATTCATTAAAGCTTGTGAAAAACTAATTTCCCTTAGGGTTTATCTATCAATTCCAACCTAAGAAATTTAGTTCATAATGAAATTCAAATAAACAAAAGTGTTCAACAAAATAAAAACTAAACTTAACATAATCTAATAATATTGGAGAAGAAGAAGAAGAAAAATAAACAACTAAGAACAAGAATAATCCATTAGAGAAGAAGATCCAAACAAAGCTCCCTAAGGAAGAAGAAGTCTCTTGCGTTTCTCCTCTTTCTTTCTCATGTACGCTGCTGCCTCTGTCTCCCCACGTTCAGCCTCCAATTTTTTACGTTCCCCCTTTTTTTTAGGTTAATTTTTCTTTTTAATCAAAATTCTTTTCTTTTCCTCTTTCCTTTTGTTTGGGCTTGAGCTTCCTTCTAATCTCCTCCAAATTTGCTTCTAAGTTGGACCCCAATGATGGGCTTATTTTATCTGAAGAGAATATGCTGAAACGGGCCTAAAAATAGACTTTTTAAGGTTGAAAATCGTGATCCTGTTTCTTTGTCAGGCTCTCAGGTGTCTTTGCAAAGACCGCCACAAAGACTATTGAAAAATCTGCACTTTTTTCTTTGTTCTTGCATGAAATTTGCAATTTTTTTAGGACTCTCTTTCATTCAAATTGACAAAATTAAATACCAAAAGCCAAGAACAATCCTAAATATACTTTAAAGTGCTAAAAACCCGAGTTTTTCCCAAAATAAGCTTTAATAAAGAATGATTCTAAATGAGTTCAAAGTGCACAAAACATGAGCAAAGTTCAATAAAATAATTATCACTTAGGCATTAAAATAGGACTAAATAACTCTATTTTGTAGAGTTATCACCTATCTTAAACGATTAACGTATACCTTCGAAGATTCTAAACTTCCAACATAATCCGAGGTTCTATTAATCGTTCTATATAAAAGTTTGGATCTTTTAACTCCCAATGATCCATCCTAAGCTTTGAAACGAATCTAACTTAGAAAATCCTAAGATTTAATGTTTTCCTCGAGAACTCCTAAGTTCTCACTTAAAGGATTAACTCTTAATCCTAAGGGCACTAACTCACTTCCCTCTAATCTTAGATTCGAATCCTAGTCTTAGTTTCAAATTCTACAAATCATTATACTTATTTGCTTTCTAAAATTACTTTAAATCCTAACTATTCTCACCTTAGCCAAATTAGTTTTGCTCCAAATCTCCAATTTCCCACAAAACAACAACCGAGCAAACGAACCTACAATTCATCAATTGCACAATATATTACAACTCATAACTAAGATGAGAACAAGTTTGAATTTTCGGATGAATAGTGATTTCAGATGAATAGTAATTTCGGATTAATAGTGTTTTTAGGTGAATAGTGTTTTTCGAAAATCCGGGCTCAGAACCGATAAATTCCATGATAGAAATTCATGATTTCAACTTCAAAACTCATTTATAATAAAAAATGAACAAAACCATATAAAAAGTTTTAAAAACTTACTTTTTGGGACTTTCCTTAGAGAACGGAAAACTTCGAAAATGTAGGTTGGATAGGTAGCCCTCGTCCCTACCAATCCAATGCAACCGAAAACACGACGATCCATCGAGAAACGAAGAAAGGCTAAAGAAAACTCAAACCCTCCCATGGTGGATGGTCTCCACGGCAAGGAGAAGAAGAAAGGAAGAAGAAAATGAAGTCAAATAGTCAAATTTATGATTTTTGAAGATGAGTGAATAGTAATTTGGATATTTTTAAGAAATTGGAAATGACGATTGCATCCTTTTATGACTTTTGACTTATAAATCGAAACCCGAAGCTATTAAATTAATTTAAAGGTGATTAATAATTATTAATTGGCCTATAAATAATTATTAATGTCAACGAATAGAATTTAAAAGTATTAAAACGATTAAAAAGAATTTCGGGCGAAATTAACTACTAAAATCGAAATTACAAAAATAATAATTAAACTAAATACTTAAATTAAAATAAATAAATAAATAAACAATATTAAATAATAAAAAAAATTCACTTCAAAATAACGGGACGTTACATGATTTCATCAACAAGGTTCCCTAAATCAGACAAGTTTTCATCAGGAGAGATAATGAGATTCTTTGCAGCCATGGAGTCCATTTCAATTACCTGATCTCGCGAACCTCGTTCAAGAGCAATATGGACGCCATGGTTTATTTCTTGAAGCTCGACTATAAGAGGAGGTAGCTTGTCAGGATTAAAAAACGAGGAAGCAGCCACCAATAAACCAGAAGAATCTCTTATTGCTACACCATAGCCAGAGCCTTGGGAATTTCTACCACCACTAGCTCCATCAGTGTTAATTTTAATAAACCTGATGGAGGAGGCAGCCGGACAGTGTTTTGCTATGGAGGAACGACAAAATGATTTAGAGGAGGCATCCTTAAATTGGAATCTTTCCCAAAATCCTGCCAGTAATTTTGAATCCAATCTCCTTTCTCATAACCTTCAAAGAAATGTTTTTTATGAACTAAAGTGTTTTTCTCATTCCATAAACTCCACGAGGTGATACGGAAAATCTCAAATTCTTCCCTTTTTCTATTGATTCCAAAAGAGAAATTTCTATTCCCAAAACTTTGGTTATAGTTTGTCTCTACTACACCAAAAGGAAGAATATGATTCCAGACTTTCCTAACCAACTTGCAACCCAGTAGAGCATGATCTACAGTTTCTTCGGTTTTACCACAACGAGGATACCGGGGAGCAGCCGATACACCTTTCTTACAGAGAATTACATTTGAGGGAAGGAAATTTTAGAAAACCTACCAGGTAAAAATCTTAATTTTATTTGGTATTCTTAAGCCCCAAAACTTTCTCCATCTACCTGTAAGAAGAGAAGAATTAGAAGTCATGGGAGGGAAATTGAGAGATGCATAAAGTTTGTAACCACTCCAGACTAAGAAAATGGCCCTCTTATCATAGTGCCACATCCAACAACCTTTGTTGGAATACGAGTTTAGAGGGATCTTCTTAATAATTTCCTTATCATCTTTTATCATTAATTGATCCAGAGCTTCCTCATTCCACACACCATTCTCAGCAATAAGAGCAGAAACCACTGCTGAACTATTCTTACCACCAGGAGATATAACATTGAAAGAATGTTCCCTTGGAATCCATCTATCATGGAAGATTCTGATATACTCCCAATTACCAACTCTTTTCCTCAACCCCTTTTGAAGCAACTTCCTCCCCCAAAGAATACTGCTCCATATATAAGATGGATTTAATCCCACCTTAGCCTCCAAAAAATCTGAATTCCTGAAGTATTTACTCTTTAACAGCTTTGCCACAAAAGAATTTGGAGATTGAAGCAGTCTACATGCTTGTTTGCCAGGAGAGATTGATTGAAGCCCTCAAGATCTTTAAACCCCAAACCACCATGATCTTTTGGAGTACAAAGAAAGTCCCAATTAGCCCGGTGAATCTTTTTCTTTTCATCTGATGATCCCCACCAGAAATTTACAAACATACGCATAATATCACAACAAAAATTCTTTGGGAACTTGAAACAACTCATTGCATAAGTAGGAATTGTTTGGGCTACCGCTTTAATAAGCACTTATTTTCCTCTTTTTGAGAAAAAAATCTCCTTTCCACCCCTTTATAACTCTTCCCACACAATCTTTGAGGTAGCTCAAATATGTCTTTTTCTTCCTGGAAAGCGACGAAGGAAGTCCAAGATAGTTTCCAATGTTGGAGGTGGCTTTAACATTTAACACATTTTGAATTGAAAGAGCACAATCTTCATTCACATTTGGGCTAAGCACTAGAGTAGATTTGGACAGATTGACAGATTGACCAGAAGCTTCTTCATATAGTTTTAGAATGAGTTTTATTACATAAATCTCTATATTTGAAGCCTTGAAAAATAGAATACTGTCATCAGCAAACAAAAGATGATCAATAATAGGACTATTTCTTGCTATTTGGATGCCTGTTATTCTTCCTGAACTTGAGAAATCATGAATAAGGCTGGACAACTCTTCTGAACATAGTAAAAATAAATAAGGAGAAATGAGATCTCCTTGCCTTAGACCACGAGAAGTTCTGAAATTTCCTTTAGCCTTTCTATTAATGAGCACCGAAAACTGTGCTGTAGAAATATAATTCATAACAATTGATACCCAGTTTTCATGAAAACCATTTTCAACATTAGTTTTCTCCAAAAAAGCCCATTCAACTCTATCATATGCCTTGCTATATCAAGCTTCAAAGCTGCAAGGCTCTTCTTTCCACTTCTCTTCTTTGTTATGTGATGCATACATTCATATCCAACCAAAATATTGTCAGAAATCAACCTTCCCGGGACAAACACACTCTGATTTGGAGAAAAAAATTTGGGGAAGAATTAACTTGAGTCTATTTGCCAAAGTTTTTGTAGTGAGTTTATAAATTACATTACACTGACTAATCGGGCGAAACTCAGCAACACAAGAAGGTTTTCTGACCTTTGGAATCATAGCTATATTTATAGAATTGGGATGCTCAATACTTAGTCTTCCATTCAGTACATTAAGACATTCCTCCACCACCCTGTCTCCAATAACATGCCAATATTTTTGATAAAACAAGGCAGGAAACCCATATGGCCCTGGAGCTTTTGTAGGGTGAATTTGATGTAGTGCTCTCTCAATTTGTGACCTTTGTAAAAGGAACCATCAGTAAGTCATTCATTTGATCTGTAACTCAAGGTCTAATTGCCTCCACAACCTTTTCTATTGACTCTGGATTTGGATAATCCGAAGAAAACAGATTTGTAAAATTGTTGATGATGGTGAAGGGATTGCTTTACAAAATTATCGGAATTTCATTTAGTAAACAAATTAACGATTAGTTTAAGATCTATTAATATCATGCAATTTGTGATAAAAACATGTAAATTCATGCTAGTTTTTTTGAAAATTAAAGTCATTTACTTACATTGAGTAAAATATGGAGAATCGGTTGGAGGTTTATTTACAGCATCAATTCTCAGCAACACAGAATCTTCTATGCTATATCCCTATCGAAAGCGAAACCGACTTGTAGGAATCGATTTAGAAGAACAAAAGAAGAAGAAAAAAAATTCTTCTAAATTTTTCCCTAAGGAAAATCGGCAATTGGACAAAAATTGAAGAGAGAATTTTCACTTTTCTAATTAAAGTAAGAAGAGTACAAAATATGAATCCCAATGGTCATATTTATAAGAAAATATGATATCTAATCTAATTAGTATTAATTATCTCCTAATTTTTTTTAGATTGCATCAAAGTGGGGGAGGGGGGACTCTAACCTTCAACTTCAAGAGGAAGAGAGTATATGTCAAACCAGTTGAGCTATGCTCATATTGGCTTATCTCCTAATTATTAAATAATAGAAAAGATAAATAATAAATAAAATAAAAATATATATTAATGACTTTCATTTACACCATGCGCACGCAGCCATACTGATCCAAATGTAAAGATATATATATATATATATATATATATATATATATATATATATATATATATTTGTTTTTATTTTATTTACTTATTTATTTAATATTCTTTATCTAATAATTATATTTATGTATAAAAAACAGAAAAAACTCAAATAATAATTTCTAATTAAACACCTTTAGCCGAAAATTAATATATTAATTACCATTGAATCTTATTCAATTAATTAATTATTTTAGGCCAAAACCAATTTGTTTCTTAATCCAATTGTATTCTAATTCTTTCTAATATTTATTATTAAATCAAATAAACTCATTATTTAATTAATAATATTAATTATTTATTTCTATTTAAATAAACTCATTATTTAAATAATTAATAATATTAACATTGATTCCCGTTTAAATAATTTATTTATTTAAACAATTAATTTTGCCTTAAAATATTATAATTGATAATGTAATATTGATTTCCATTTAAATAAACTCTTTATTTAAAAAATTAATATTGTATCAATATTAATAATATTAATATTAATTTTCATTTAAATAATATCATTATTCAAATAATTAATATTGTCTAATTTTAAGTAAAATCAATTACTTAAATTATTTGTTCTTCCTAAGTTAAATTAATAAATTAGTTTTGCTACAACGATATTTAGGCTAGCATAGGGACTCGATGGACTTATAGATCATGAGCTTAATAATTAGTCAATTAAGTGATTAACTCATAATCAATTAATTACTTATTATTTAACTAAGAATAATTCCACTATAGATTCATCGCTGAACTCCCCTCACTATAGATGAGTTATGTCCATTTAGTTTATCTTTATTTATATCTGTGATATATCCTTCACATGGAACCCTCATAATTATAGGCAGATAAATTTACTGTTTTTCTCATGTAATTACCGCTTTATCCTTGTGTTCCCCCTGACTCTCCAATGAACATTATCTTTAGGTGAACTAGAGATAATATACTTCTGTGATCAATAGAAGTCGTGGTGCCACTTGTTCATGTCTCAAATCGGTACATCAAGGAAGTTTCCTAAAGTTCCTAAAATGTTTATGATGTGGGGCGAGGCCGAGTCCACGGCCTCAACAAGCAAATACATGCTTGAATGGGAAATCCATCCCAAGAACAAGGGTTGAAACCCTAAAGAAGAGGAGAAAACTCTCTCTATTTGATTGATATTCAAATTGGATATAAGATAAGATGTAAGATGTTCTCAAATGAACCCTAAGATGGCTATTTATAGCCTTACAATAAAAACCCTAGTTTTAACCTAAAGTAATTAAAACTAATACTAATTAATTATACTAATTAATTACATCAAAGTAAACTAATAACTCATAAATAAACTCTATACTAATTAACCTACCATGATCCTCATCATTCTACCACATTAAAAAAAATGAACTCGTCCTCGAGTTCGATCCCCGCGAAGAGAAGAAGACTCCAATAGAAAATGCGCGACAAACCTCATCCCAAATCCAAAGGGGCACCAAAGTAATGGGCCACGAAAATGGTGCAAACAATAAAATCCATGGACTCGGATGTCGTTGAACCCGCCTCTTGAAATTAAAATCGGGGAAGTAAATGGAAAAATTTTCATTTTTCTTAATTGGGTCAACAAGAAATGAGTCAATAAAAATAAATGTGAAATTGGGCTTTGGTGGAATTGGAATGGTTGGGCCAAATTTATTAATTGGAGTGAGGGAAAAAGTGGGCCTAAAATTAGATGGGAAGAAAGAAAAATACAAATTGTTTTTTTGTTTAATTGAATGTTCAAGAAATGGAGTAGTGAGGGAATTGGGCCTAATTTGACTAAAGTTATTTCGTAGGCCTACATATGTTGGAGTTGGTGGAGGCATTAGTTTGGGTGACAATGGGTGGTCTAACCAAGATGGAAACATTTTGGGCTTAATTAAAAGATGTGGGCCCACTAAAATAGAAGAGGAAGCTTGCACTTGCAGACCTAGGGTTTTAATCAAGGGGATACCTTAAGGCGCCATTTCTGCAAAAAAAATTTCTTTTTTGCATTTCTCGCTTCCTGTTGTGTGAAATTGTGATACGCAAGTGCACGCAGTCAAACAAGTAATAAAGTGATAAGAAAGATATCGTTCCCACGAGGATTAATGATTTAAAATGGTGTTAACAATTAATTTAAAGAAAATAAAAACAATGATAAATTTTGGGTGATATGATTTATGAAACTAAACAACTAAAATTGTGAAATTATGCGAAACTAAATGACGAAATTCTAAATTAAATATGGAAAATAAGTAAGATGGGTTAAAGTGACTGAAATTACTCCTAAAATGTGCAAAAATATTAAATTGATTAAACTATGTAGAGATGAGTGGTTGGAAAATCAAGAATCCCCCTAAAAAGTCATAGAATTCACAAATGCTGCAGCAATCTGCAATAACAAATACACTTTTTATGCAAGCAAACTCAAATGTTCATGTGACTTTGTCAAGCCTAGCATGATTCTAATTCTTAATCCAACTTAATTCCTATGTCTAGGTTAAATTAGATTAAAAATACGCTTTGATACTCCGGTTTAGGCTTTAAGGTGTAAACACATATGTCTATGCATTACCAAAAACAATTTCAAGAATCGTTAACCCCTATCAATCAATATTCTTCCATTCAATTTTAACCTTTTTAATTAAAACTAAACTAGGCAATTCACTTAAGTTGATCAAGCATAAGCAAAGAGACAAGAAATATCAAACTATTGATTGAGCATAAAAATTGAATTCATTAAAGCATGTGAAAAACTAATTCCCCTTAGGGTTCATCTATCAATTCCAACCTAAGAAATTTAGTTCATAATGAAATGCAAATAAACAAAAGTGTTCTTAAAAAATAAAACTAAACCTAACATAATCTAATAATGGAGAAGAAGAAGAAAGAATAATAAGAGTAATCTAAGTAAGAATGAAAAGGAAATTCAAACGAATCCCGATGGAGATTGCTCTTTTTCCTTCTCCACCAGCTGCTGCGTTTTTGCCTCTGTCCCCTCTCTTCACGTTCAGCCCCTTTTCCAAATCTGCCTCCTCTTCTTTCTTTTTAGATCTAGGTTAATTTCCTTTCTTTTCTTGTTTTTGGGCTTGGGCTTTCTTTTAATCTCCTCCAAATTGCTCCTAAGATGGACCCCAATGATGGGCTATTTGTTTCTCACTTGAATCAGCTGAAATGGGCCCAAAAAGATGGTTTTTTGGGCCAAAAATCGTGATCTGCACTGCTGTCCAGATTCTGCCCAGTGTGCTGTAGCACTGCCACAACACTTTTGAAAAATCTGCACTTTTTTTTTGGTTCCTGCATGAAATTTGCAATTCTTTTAGGACTCTCTTTCATTCAAATTGTCAAAATTAAATACCAAAAGCCAAGAACAATCCTAAATATACTTTAAAGTGCTAAAACCCCGAGTTTTTCCCAAAATAATCTTTAATAAAGAATGATTCTAAATGAGTTCAAAGTGCACAAAATATGAGCAAAGTTCAATCAAATAATTATCACTTAGGCATTAAAATATGACCAAATAACTCTATTTTGTAGAGTTATCACTTCCATTGTCAAGAAAGGGAGGGAATACAAGACCATCTTCTTGCACCGTCACCGCCGATTGGAAAGTAGAGCACCTTCCAATTTTTTTGTATCATCAATTTCTTCTTCTAAATTCTCAGACTCTTCAACCTCTAATTTTTTTTTATCTTCTAGGTTTTCGTTAGTCTCTTCATCTTCTTCCACGAATTCTTCTTCATCGTTGTTATCATGCTCGACCTCCGATTGGGGAACCAAATTACAATCTCTGAAAAACTCCTCAACCACCATGATTTCTTTATCTTCATCTTCTCCCTCGTGAATTTGATAGGATTCATCAACACGAATAGGTTCATGGTTGGAAGTAGAAAGAATTTTAGATTGAACATTCGCCGGAATAATGACCTTTGTCAACTTAGATTCTCGCCGGAAATTGGAATCTAGACTCATCTGAATATTCTGAAGTAGTTTACGGATTCTTGCTTTTGCTATCGGGTCCAAATCCATTGTTAATCAATTGTTGAGAATTTTTGTCTAAAACGATGGGATGATGTTCTGAGCTTTCTGATTGTTGTTTTTTTTTTCTGAAATAGAACAGGGGATGGAATTGGTTTATGAAAGAGATGAGGGGATTGGTTTGGAACTTGTTGTGATTTTGGGAGGAGATGGGGCTGTTTAGATGGTTGATGGATTTTTTTTTTTGAAATTGAATGAAAGGAACAATAATGGAAACAGTAACATGAACGAGAAATGGAAATGGAAATGGCAACTTACGAGTATGCCAATGAACGAAGAACAAATCGTGGTGGTTAAATCCACCCTCGGTTCTGATTCTTCAACTCCGACCACCTCGATGAATTGGACCTCCCGGAACAGCGGGGCTCTGATACCAACTGATGTGGGGTGAGGCCGAGTCCACGGCCTCAACAAGCAAATCCATGCTTGAATGGGAAATCCATCCCAAGAACAAGGGTTGAAACCCTAAAGAAGAGGAGAAAACTCTCTCTATTTGATTGATATTCAAATTGGATATAAGATAAGATGTAAGATGTTCTTAAATGAACCCTAAGATGGCTATTTATAGCCTTACAATAAAAACCCTAGTTTTAACCTAAAGTAATTAAAACTAATACTAATTAATTATACTAATTAATTACATCAAAGTAAACTAATAACTCATAAATAAACTCTATACTAATTAACCTACCATGATCCTCATCAGTTTAGGTATCGCACTGATACCGTTAATTTATAGGAAAGTTATGAATTCCATCTCGTGAAAATGCGTTCCCAGCTACTTATCTAGTTATGTTCCCAAAGCAGGAGTGTATTGAGCGTTCTTTCAGATCGCTCTCAACCATGTGAATCAAAAAACATAACTCCACAAATAGGAGTCCACATTTGACTCATGATTGAGATTTATCACTGTTGATAAACTTAGTTTGATATTCGATCATTTCTCGTAAACGGTACTAATGAGAAATTTGATCAAACATCGTGATCCTGTTTTATACAATCAACATTGTATATGATACTTCCATTTCATGTCACCCACATGAATGAACAGGATTAGATCATTTGTCTATAAACAAAATGCGAAGCTATTAACAGTGTCCCAAACGTTATCCATTTACTGTAGACACTTTAACTTACTCATCTCAATTTTAATCCTCTCATATGACTCACATACTAAGTCGTGATTTCATAAGAGTGACTTACAGTTTTACTATTTGAATGTTTGATATTTATATATTTCCATATATTCCTAATATCATTCATTGAATCAATCTAGATGATAGAAAGAACTTATGTTTATTTACTTAATTTATTCTAAATAAATTATCTTTATTAAATAATTACAAGTTCTAAGACACCATTCCTAACAGATAGTGTGTTCAATCTCATCCTTTTCTTCGGTCCAGTCACCCACCTCATTTTTTAAACGAACTATCGAATTTTTCCTTTTTCTAGCAGATGCCTTTCTATGAAACCAACTTGTATTCCTATCTCCATATTGCAGCCAACTTTCCCTAAATCTTTGTTTCCAATAGATCTCTTCATTTGCTTGTAAAACTTATATCTCCTTTTCAAGAGTAAGAATCATCGCACCCATTGAATCTGAATAATTTCGATAAGCGTCTTGAAGAGGTTTTTTTTTTAGCTCCGACATAAGGTCCCTATTCTTTTTTTCTTCCCCAAGCATCCTACTTTGGCTTACACCAAAGCAGTTTTTCACTAAAGGATCCCATCCTTGTTGAAGTTGACTGTGACCAAGCTTCCTCCACTAATCCTGAACACTCCTCATCTTTCACCCATAATTCTTCAAATTTGAATTTACTTCTTTGAGTTTCAACTTGAGGAATGAAGTCATTATCATTTAAGTGTAAAAGGATGGGCCTATGATTAGAGCTAGACCAATCCAAATGATATATTTGAGAAAACTTAAACAGATTTGTGAATGTAGAATTTCCACAAAATCTATCTAATCTTTCCATAATAAGCACTCCATTAAATCTCCTGTTGCACCAAGTCACCATATCATCTCCATCAAACCCAAGTCCTTTACATTGCAATCATGTAAAGCTTCTTTGAACTTCTCCAATTGTAAACTGTTCTTTACTAGTCCTCCTTTTTTTTTTCTTCAGAATTCCACATAATTTCATTGAAATCTCCCCCAACCAACCAAGGAGAATTATCTGAATAGGAAATTCTTCGTAGCAATTCCCAGTAACTACATACCGGTAAACCTCCACTTTTTGTTTTCCTCTTCCACTGACGTATCAATGTGATGTAAAGAGAAAAGGGCGAATTTCAAGTTTTATCTCTTCCTTCCATAGCATCGCCAATGCGCCACTAAAACGTCTTGGATTAACAACAAAACAACCATGGAAATTTATTGCTCTTTTTAAACTTTCAACATTTTCTCTTTTACATTTTGTCTCCATCAAAAATAAAATTTCAGGATTATGGCTTCTTACTAAGCCACAAATATTTCAGAATGTCTTGGAATTCCCCATTCCTTGGACATTCTAACTATAGATTTTCATTGTTTTCGGTGGGGCTGGCTACCAACCTCCACCGATATCGCAGATGCATCTCCACCATCTTGTAATTTTTACTTCTTGGTATCATCCCACCTTTCTAACAAAAAAAAAAACCATCCCTTTTTGCTCCTATAATTGCCTTGTCAGTAATATCATTCATTATAACCGGGATACTTCTTGCACGCTTCTTTCAAGTGCCCTGACTTATAGAAATGGGATCTAAATAAATTGGAGATATAGTTGACCCCACCTTCACTGTATTTTGATTTTTCTGGATCTTAGAAGCATCTATTACCCCTTTTCCTTTCACATTTTTCACTTCCAGTAAGACAGCTGACAACTCCTTTACTATATATTCATTTCCTTTTACCATAATATCATTTCCTAATATATTCATATCTGACATCTGCTCATTAGGATTTAATACCATATTTTGCTTCACAATTATAGGTTGCTTTTCAGTGCTTCTGGCAGGAACAAAATCAACTCTTTCAACTAAGGAATCTTCTTGATTGCCGCTCATCACTCTCTGATCCAGCTTGGATGACAACCTCATTTCCTCATATTGAGCCTGTTTATTTAATGTTGGATCATTCCCACCCGTCGGATTGTCACAGGAGAAGTGTTCCGACAGATGTTGATCATTCTTCTTTTCATTATACCTATGTTATGGTTCTTCTCACGAGAATGATAGGTGTTGAAGCTTGTTTTCTACCTTGGAAACGAAGCCACGACCCAAATTGTGAAGTTCCTTGGCTTTGAAACTTCTCTCCCATAATAGCCTCAAATGCTATCTCGCAATCTCGAATAGTATGAGTCACCACAAGAATAGCGAAAATCAGGCAATCTTTCATACCTCATTGGTATCTAATAGCCTCCCATAGGGCCTTCTATGTTGATTATAACACCCCTTCTAAGAGCTTTTGAGACATCAATCCTGATACGGACACACAAACTTTCCACCCCCAATTAACAGTCTCCATCTTCATCACATTCTACCGCCTCAAATGTGCCAATGATATTTCCAAGCTTTTTAGCCATTTTTTTGTTCATACACACCATTGGTAAGTCAAAGAAATGTATCAAGAATGATATATACTTAAAACTTTATATCAGAAGATTTTACCATCACACTTGGTTCTTGAAAAATTATAACAGACTTGTCAAAACTCCAAGGGCCTAGTTGTACAATTTTATTTTTTTTCCTTTTGATTTTTGAAGCGGAACAAAAACATGTTCCTTCCAACTCTCTCAATCATTAAAGTATCCTCCATCTTCCATATAGTATTTGAAACTTTGCCTATCACCTCACTTCCTACATTTCTTGTCAACGATGATAATTTTCCATACAAACAACATTTCAACTTCTTTCCGGATTCATTTGCTGACTCTCCATCAACATCAAGTGTAATTTCCTCCTCCTCTTCTGATAACTTCAATTTTTTTCACCTTTCCAATAAAACTTCAGTTTCCATTCTTTTGATTAGCAGACTCTTCCTTCGTAGCACAAAAACTGAGAAGAAAAGAATAGGTTGAAAAACCTGAAAGAAAACTCTGTTTTGAGACCGACTAAGGAACTCTCATGGTGTCCCAGAGAGAAAAAAACTTTTATTTTATTTTTTAATAAACCAAATTTATTAACTTTAAGTTTACCCTTCATCAGATCTTCAATTTATGTCATTACCACTTAATTAAGTATTAATTATGTTAATTTTAAGGGTTAATTTCAATAATAGACAAATTAATATTGTTTATTTAAAAAAAACACAATCTTTTATATATATATATCAAAACTACCTAAAACCACCACCAGTCAATTTAAAGTATATTGTGAAAAGACAAAACATACCCCCGATATATAATTAATGAAATATAATTATTAAGAGAGATAAAAGGGTAATAAAGTAAATACAGAATTCAGAATCCACCAGAATCGCCACTATAAATGGTGTTTTATGGGTAAATATGATATTAATATAAAACCACCATTAAAACTGAAATAAGGTGAATTAAAGTGGTTATTAGTGTAATTAATTATGATTTTAATTATTGATCAATTTATCAATAATTCATTAAAATTAGTACAATAAATTATTTATTCAAAAAACATATTATATACAATACATATTACATTGTTGATATTAATTTATATTACCATGTTTATTGAAGTAGAAATGTTCAAAATTTAAAAATATTAAAATTTTATAATTATTTTAATTTTTTATGTTAAACATTCAACATGTTAAAAATACATATATTATTATTGTTTGTTTTTTTTACTTCAATTAAATAAATATTTTATTCAATTAAAAATTATTTTTTATTAGTTTAAAATAATATTAAGAAATTAAATAATTAGAAAGTTCATGAGTTAAAAATTTAAAGCAAATATATATAAAATTTAAATAAGAAAATATACTAACTTTCAAAAATTAAAAAGAATATCACGTGAGATGCACGTATTAGAAGACTATTTTATAATAAATGACAAATGAATAGAAATAAATATATGTGCAATTTAAAAAATCTATTAAGAATTAAATATTTTTTAAAAACCTAAATACGATTAATTAAAGCAAGTAATGACTACAACCATATTCACCATCTATATCAAGTAAACCAATACTATACTTAGACAACAACAATTTTTTTTTTTTTTTTTTTTTGGGGAATGAATGCATATATAGTAGTAGTAGCTAAACACAATCGACTTCCTCCCTCGAGACTCCACTATCTCTGACGTGAACCATATCTTCTCAAATACATAATGCATAATTTTATTAAAAGTAATTAAAAAATTTAGTTTCATTTGCAAATCTAACAAATTTTTTAGTAATATTTGTAAAAATAAAATCTCAAAAAAATATTTATAAATATAGCAAATTTTGATCGAGTTTATCAGTGATAAAAATTGAATTACATATTTTTACACTATGTTTATCACTGATAAACACATAAATCATTGTTAATCACTGATAATCACTGATAAACATGATAAAAATTGCTATATTTGTAAATACTTTTTTGAGTTGATATTTTTATAAATAATTGCATAATAATCTGCCACCCAATGAAATTTCCTAAGTTTTTGGCAGGTGAATGCGGATTGTATATTTTACATGATGCAGGTTAATTTAAAAATTACATCAATATATATGTAGTTTGTAATAATTTATGCAGTTTGTTTATGCATTTTTTTCAACTCGCCACTACTAGTGACAAAGTTTGATTGGAACGATATTCCTGTTTTTATTGGAGTATTTATTCAAATTGAAAAGTTAAAGTGTGTTTGTAGTAACTTTAATTGATTTTTTTTCTTTCTAAATAAAAAAAAATGGATCCAATTAATATAGATATAATTTAACTAATAAAATAATACAAAACCAAAAAGAGATGACAAGTTTGATGTCATTATTAAATACATAGTTTTACATGGAGACATCAAAACGTGAGAGTAGATATACCTTTGTCTTGTCGCTTTTTGTCACGGGGGTGGTCCATCAACATATAGTGGAGAGCCACATTTGACAGAATCCAAGGTATAGGGATTTTCATTCCGAATCATTTTTATTTATGAATTTACCAAACACATCTTAGATTAATTTATTGACTCTTCCAACTAATTTAAAGTTGACTTTAAGTGATACATCTTTACAATAATATGGTTTATTGCATTGGGAAGCAAATGTCTATAACTTTTTTTTCATAAATATATTATATTAAAAAGTAAATTGCAAATAAAACCCGTGTGGTTTCGATCAAATTCTTACATAGCAGCTGTATTTTAAAAATGACAAATTACATCCCTTCCAACGTTGTAAACGTTCTTTTAGCCATAACTTCTTCATTTGAAATCCGATTTAAACGATTTAAGATGTTTTGTAATACTTATTACAGACTCTTCGTTATAGTCACTTGAATTTTTTTAAATAATCAGTAAACAAAATGATTAATGCAGGGGCGGAGTCAGAAATATTTTTGAGGGGGGTAAAAAATATAGAGCTATGTTTGAGGATTTAAGGGGGTCAAAATATACAAAATATATCAAAAACTAAGTTTTTTATACAAAAAAAAGTAAACTTTTATATAGGAATTTTAAATTTGTCAAAAAATGGGGGGAGGGAGGAATTGCCCCCTTCCCTTGTGAGTGGATCCGACACTGGATTAATGGCTTCACTCATACCTAATATTTTGATGATAATAAACTCTTTTATTTATAGACGATTTTGAAGTTTTGAAGTGACCATAACGTAGAGCTTGAAATGAGGATTTCAAAACATTTTTAATTATTCAAATCGGAGTTCAAAAGAATAAGATATGACTAAAAGAAAGTTTAGAACGTTGAAAGAGAGGAGGCTTATTGGTATAGTTTGAAACTACAAGAATGTGATTTGCTATTTTTAAACTATAAGAATTTTTCATGAATTTGACTGAAATCGCATCCCAAACTTTCAATTTGAAGGTTAGAGAGAGGTGTCCGACCATTTGAGTTATGTGGCCGTAAATATTTATATTAACATATATAATAATATTCATAGTTTTAATAATTTAATGTTTGTAGAGTTCTATGAAAAGAAAAATATTTATGAATGATTCAATTTTGACATTTGATGTCAAAAGAGTTTTAGATTTACGAAAGTAAAAGAAAAATGTGAGGGGAAGTATGTACAATGAACGTGCCTTCTTTACGCTTAAGACCGAGTCAAATTCTCTCTCTATCAAGTTTTGAGTACATGATAAGTGAACTATTATTTATTGAATTGAAACAATTAAAGTATTATTTTGCTAATTTTTTTTAAAAAGTTTACTATACAAATATATATATATTTGAAAATTTTAAATGGATAGTAAATTTTTATGTGATATTTATAAATATGTTAGTTTTTAAAATTATCTATAAATATAATAATTATTACTGTATTAATGTGATTAACATTGATTATAGGGTAAAGTATTCATTTGGTCCATGAAATTTTGGAGTTCGTGTCTATTTGGTCACTACGTCTTCAATTTGTGTCTAAGTGGTCCCTGTGTTTTGGATATTGTGTCTATTTGGTTCTTGCGTTTCAATTTTTGTCTATTTGGTTCCTAAATTTTAAATATTGTGTCTATTTGGTCCCTGAGTTTTCAATTTGTGTCTAAATAGTCCCTGGATTATTAGAAATAAGTTTAATTTCTTTCTTAATTTGCTAACTCATTAACATAATATCGACTTAACGGTGACATAAAATGTTTAATTGATCAAAATACTGACATGAGATTAATAATTATGTCAAATTTTAGGCCTAGATTGATGAAAGATTTATTCCTATCTTCGTATTTTGACCAATTAAACATGTTATGTCAGCATTAAGTCAATAATATGATAAGAAGTTAACGAATACGTTAAATTAAGCACCAATTAAACTTATTTCTAATAGTTTTTGAAAATCTAGGGATCAAATAGACACAATATCCAAAACTTAGGGACCACATAGACACAAATTGGAAACGCAGGGACCAAATAGACACGACATCCAAAACTCAGGGACCACTTAGACACAAATTGGAAACGCAGAGACCAAATAGACACGACATCCAAAACTCAGGGACCACTTAGACACAAATTGGAAACGCAGGGACCAAATAGACACGACATCCAAAACTCAGGGACCACTTAGACACAAATTGAAAACGCAGGGACCAAATAGACATGACCTCTAAAACTCAGGGACTAAAGGGATACTTTACCCTTGATTATATTATGAATCAATAATTAACTTATTGAATCACCCAATCAAAATTTATTATATTTACCACTAGGGATGGCAAAATTCCACGCGGGTTAGGGGGTTAGGGTTAGGGGGAAAAATTTTGCCAAATTTATTTTCGGGTTAGGGGATGGGAACACATTTCTCACCTGCCCCCGACCCTGAACCCGATATTTTAATAACATTTTATGTATTTTGTTTACTTTTATATTTGTTTAATAGAAAAAAATATATAAAATATGGTTATATTAACTTATAAACTATAAAATGTTTAATATTATGTTTTCTTTTTATCTTAAAAATTTATTTTTTAAATATATATTTTTTATATTTCTTTTTAAATAAGAATTAAAATATAAAAAAGGGAATTTTTTCCCGGGGAACCCGATCCCAGAACGGGGAATCCCGAACCGGCCCGATCTTTGATTAGGGGATAGAGTAGGGTATGAGGATTTAAAATCCCCGCGGGTTAGGGGATGGGAATGGCATCCCCGACGCCGCCCCGCCCCGTTGCCATCCCTATTTACCACCAACAACTATTTTTTACTATTTTATTGATAAATCTTAAAAATAAATTTATATTCAATCAACATCGAAAAACACGATCGTAGATCTCAATAATTTAATTTAATTTTTATTTGGGTAAAATACATTTTTGGTCCCTGTGTTTTCAGTTTGCGTTCGATTTGGTCCCTATGTTTTCAAACTCGACAAAAAAGCCCCTGTGTTTCACTTAAGCCTTCTATGTAGTCCCTACCGTCACTTTTCTGTTAAATACTTAACAGATTTATGATGTGGCATTTTTTTTATTCATTTTGTATTTATTTAGTTGCTTATGTGTTATGTTTTTAAATGAGGTGTCACTTTTAATATTTGGTTTTTCTCTCTCATTACCCCCTCTTTCTCTTCCCAGATCTCATCTCCTTCCCAAATTTCATCTTCTTCCATGGCCATAGATATGGTCTCTCCTCTCTCTTTAACTCAAACTTGATAACAAAATCGTGAAACAATGAGGGGAGATTTGTTCACCATGACCTCACGATTTGTTCCCGATTCCCAGATCTCATCGCCATCTTTTCTCCTTCTCGCGATCTCTCATCTTAAATCGCAAACCCTAGTCCCTTAGATTCCTTGTTTCGTTCTATAAGTCGAGGTCTTCGTATGGAGATGAAGACAACATGTTTGTTCGATTTTGGTTTGGGATTGTTCTATTCCGTGTTCGAATTTTTGTTCTTCTACATCTCAGATTTACCAAGCAGCAACACGGTTGATACCCGTAGATCTAAAAGAAACTCATTCTCTTCTCCTTTTCTGTAACAATGGTAAACACACAGATTGATTTCTGTTTTTCCCATCATCAAATGAACCCAGATTTACAAACTAGAATAAGGGAGAGAGTTGTAAAGGGGAAGCCATTAGAGAGGTAGAAAGGGAAAGACGGTCAATTTCTTGCTGTTTAGAAAAATTGCATTTCCCCTTAAAAAAATCTTGCTGAAATTTCTCATAAATTTTAAATCTTTTGTATGAAATCATATTGCCCTGAAAACAAATCCATTTTGTGTATATCAATTGGGGGAAATTTTTCTATTTTGTAAGATGAGAAAAAAAATAGAAATTTCATCTTATCCAACTCTTCAAAAATAAAAAAAAAACAAAACCCAGAATTCATAAAGAGACAATTAAAAAAAAATCCAAATTAATTAACACAAAAAAATGTCAATATAAAATGGATACAAGTATGATTCAACAAGAAGCTGAAGAGAAAAAAAGATAGAAAAATCTCGATGGATCTGTTATTTCTGGTTCAGATTTCTCGATGGATCTGTTTCAACGGAGGAAGAGACCTGAGAAGGAGATGATGATAGGGAGGAGAGAGAAAGAGGGAGTGTGGGAGATAAAAATGCCACATAAGTAAAATTATATCAAGTCATGTCATTTAATTTTTGACACATAAACAATAAATTAATGTAAAATAAATAGTTTAATGCCATGTAGGATATCTGTTAGGTATTTAACGGATTTTAAGCGGCAAGGACCAATCTGACAGTTAAATGAAAACTCAAGGATTAAAAATGTCGAGTTTGAAAACATAGGGACCAAATTGAACGCAAACTAAAAACACAGGAACCAAAAGTGTATTTTACCCTTTTTATTTTTATATGAAACATTCAAACAAAGTAATTTAATTAAACTCACAAAAAAAGAATGATATAAAAATCCAACGTGTCAGTACATTAACGATATCCTTTACTGTCAGCAGCTGCATAACTGACACCGACATATGAAACCTCCATTTCTCAGGGGAAAAAAATGTCAAGCTTTGTAGAGTGAGAATTTCTCTCTCTTTCTTTACTAATTCGTCGGTGTTAGGTTTTTTTGAATCGGTTTTCTTTTTCCTCTTTCTTCTCCGGCAACAATGGCGGAAATCGGCAAGAAATTGAAGCTCAATTCCGATTGGCTTGCCGCGAGATCAACCGAGGTCAATTTCACTGGAATTCAGCTTACAACTACTCATCCACCTTCGATTTCTCCTTCTTCGCCATGGATGAAGGCTCAAGTTCCTGGAACGTAAATTCTCTTCTTCCTTTTTTAATCGCATTTCTCTCTTACGGAGTTTAATTTGCTTATTGAAATCTTCTCTCGGTGATTCTGGATTGATTTGGAATGGATTCATGACTGAAAATAGAGACGATAGACTCAGATTCCTAAAAATTACAAATATAACAGTTTAATAATTATAAATATAGTAAAATATATGATTATTATCGATCAAAATGTTATTTATCGAAGAATCAGTGACGTATTATTTAAAATTAAAACAAAAAGCTGTTTTTTTAACTACTTTAAAAAAAGATATATTTGTAAATATTTTAGAAAATTTAGCTATCCACTGAAATTTCCCTTCTTTTTCTCCCTTGATTTTTTGTTTTTTGAACATGCGTTTGGTGAGGGATCCGTTTTTGAGTTTATAGAGTTGTTAATTGTAATGTTGATATAATTGATGTTTGACAGTGTACTGGGGACTTTGGTGAAGAATAAAGTTGTTCCTGATCCTTTTTATGGATTGGAAAACGAAACAATCATAGATATTGCTGATTCAGGGAGGGAGTATTACACATTTTGGTTCTTCACTACTTTTCAATGTAAACTGGTAAGGTATAGTGCTTTGAGAATGTTTTTTTTTTTGGGAGGAATTTGTCTTGTAATGAAGCCTTGATGAGCTTTACATTCAATAAAACTAAGTAAAGATTAAGAAAAAGATTTCTTTGACCGTGTAATTTATTGGCTTTCCTCATGTTAGTGCTGCTTCTCGAATTTATTCTGTCTCTCCATAATCTTCTGCTCGTTTGCAGTCAGAATCCCAGCACCTGGACCTGAATTTCCGTGGTATAAATTACTCGGCAGAAGTATATATAAATGGACACAAAAAGGTCTTACCAAAAGGGATGTTTAGAAGACATACTCTTGATGTCACTGAAATTTTGCATCCTGAGGGTATGAATTTACTAGCTGTTTTAGTCTACCCTCCAGATCATCCTGGGAGAATTCCATTGGAGGGCGGTCAAGGTGGTGATCATGAGGTACACAACCTCCTTCTACTTCTATTTGATTTTTCTGGAAGGTGCATCAAACTGGTTCACACTTTTCTTCTGTGGGAGGTGACTTGAGGATTTGATCCTTAGATGAGAGCCTGATTTATTTTAATGTTCTATATTAGATTGGAAAAGATGTTGCTGCACAATATGTTGAGGGTTGGGATTGGATGACTCCCATAAGGTGACTATGTTATGTTTACGAGACATCATGTAGAGTTACTTTCTTTTATTTTGGCATAGATATTATTATTTCATGTGATATCTACCTTCAGACGGATCTTTTTCTGGAAGAATTTTTTTAATGATTTTTCTTAGCTACATCTATTTTGGAAATATTCAAGAACAATTTTTAAAATCGAAGTTGTGAAAAAACTTATTGACGATTTCTCATCCTCTGCATTGTATTGTATTTTTTCCCTTGATCAATGAAAGTTTATCTTTCTATTAAAAAAAAAAAACAAAAAACTCATTGAGCATCTGCATCACTTTGTTTAAACTCTTAGCAGCATTATCAACAGATTGATAATCGTTCAAAATGTCTTGAAATCTCTAGAGACTGACTGCCTGTGCAATAATGTGGTTTGTTTGGTTGAAAATGAATCTTACCTGTAAGAATATCTACATTTGGGTTCAAGCTGAGCTAGTGAAACGATGAATCTAACAGATTCATTTTAGCATGCTCTAGGAATTAAGAATGCAGTAATACTTTGCCAAGTGTTAAAGACATTGGAAAAAAAAGCTTACATTGCATGGCGAGTGAAGGAACTAATCCATGGTGACAAATTTGGGGCCAAATTAGCAACTGATATATTCTAATTATTATGGTATTTTTTTTCTTTAATGTGTAACAAGATGTCCAATCTTTTAAAAGATCTTCATCGTTGAAGCTGATTATCCTGTGACATGTTATGCAGTGTACCTTTGGTTATCAATTGAGTAAAATTAGGAAATCTTGCTTTTTGAGAATCTATCTGTTATTGCTCATGCTTTTAAATGATATTAGTAGTAGTAGCTGTAAAATTTGAGTATGTAATGCACTTTCATTTCTGGTATTGCTACAGGGATAGAAACACTGGAATATGGGATGAAGTATCAATTGCTAAGACTGGGGTCAGTTCACTTGAAGTGCTCCTCTTCTTTTCCTATTTGTCTTTTGACATTGTTTTTAAAAAAATTATTTGTCTGGCAGCTGGATCAAGCCATGACTTTTTGGTTAAATAGCTGGTTGTTGTCCGACAATCTGACTTGCTTTATTTATCCCCCTTTTTTATTATTTCTATTTTCTAGGTATTGGCGACATGTTCGATGATTTGCTATACACTTAAAAAACTTTAGTGTTGTATTTGTATTCTTGTGAACTACATGTTTTTGAAGCATCAAACCTAGATGGAAGTACCAAATTATGATTTCCATTCCTTTTTCATTGGATAAGCATGCATGTTGAGAATTATACTGGATGCTCCTTTCCTTTTAGATCATGTGGTATCTATATGACTGGGCTGGCATTTTGTCTGAATTTGATGTCACTAATAATTTACTGCTCTATGAAAAGCATTCAGGATGATTTCTAAAGTTTGTTTTCCATGTTCATGCTTCCTTTTGTACAGCCAGTGAAGATAATTGATCCTCACTTGGTCGCAACATTTTTTGACGATTATAAGAGAGTTTATTTGCATGCTACCTTGGAGATGCAAAACAAAAGCACTTGGGTTGCAGACTGTTCTGTGAAAATTCACGTGACCACTGAGCTAGAGAGCAACATTTGCTTAGTCGAGCATCTTCAGGCTCAAAAGGTCTCTATACCTGCTGGATCAACTGTACAATATACATTTCCTCAGGTTGGTGCTCACATCTCTGCCTCTCTCTCTGACAGGAAAAAAAATTGTTTGATCCGTTTCTACTAATCCTCAGTATTCATCTATTCATTCATTATGATACTCTGTTAATTTGAAGATACTTTGTTGGGATAAACTCATCAATTAGCCAGTTGAAATCTTATCATTTTTCACCTCCATGATTTGTCGATCGTGTAGGCCATCTGTGGAAAATCAAAGGCAAGAATGTGAGTTTCATTGTATACTTGCAAATTTTTTTAGAAGTTTTAAGAATATTCATGCACATGAGATTTAGAGTCTAGCAACTAGTGAGTCTACAATATCCTAAACTGGAAAAAAGGACAGGAAGAGGGTAGTATATTTAAAAAACTGTTCGTGCAAGTTCCTGCTCATGCAATCTTAGAACCTCTTAGAAGGCTCCCCCTCCTTTTCTGTTTTTATTATTCTGATGGTTAGCTCAACGCTGTTTCCATCAACTCCTTTATGTAGTCTCTTGCATATTATGTCTCTAATGATCCACTTGGGAATTTCTTATTATATACTCTACTGTCTGATGATCATTGCTGAAAATTTTGCTGATCATCTCCTCTCTGATATATGTTACTTTTTTTATCATTCTGTAAACTCCAAGGATAATATATCTTCACATTTACCTTCCATTGCTTTTCTCAAGTCACATTTATGATTTATCACAATTATGAAGAAGCAAATATTGTGCGAGACTAGATTCTTCTACCGAAAAAATCCTTTTTCTTTTATAGGAAACAAATTTCATGAAGAAATAAAATTTATCACTAGGGCAACATGAAGTTTAATATTCAAAAATGAAAAACAATCAACTAGTAATCTAGATGTTTTTCGACTTTTCATTTCAACATATCTATGTAGACTCTACTAGTAAAAATGTTAGATTTCTAGGAGTTCTACAAATGAAAAAGCTAGATTTACTTTCAGTTACTTTGTCATTCTCATTCATTGTCAAATGGTTATATTATAAATAGTTTAGTAAGTTAGAGGTTGCTAAGTCTTTGGATTCCCATCTAACTCCATCTCCAACTGCCCGTATACGGTATATGTTAGCTCAGAACTTCTGCTCAAGTGACATTTATGTATGTGACAGCTATATTTCTACAAACCCAATTTGTGGTGGCCGAACGGAATGGGAAAGCAATCCTTGTATACTGTTGGTATTTCTGTAGAAGTAAATGGATATGGGGAGTCTGATTCCTGGAGCAATCATTTTGGTTTTCGTAAAATAGAAAGCAGTATTGATACTGTAACTGGTGGAAGGTACTTTTTTTCTTTTCTTAAAGTTCTATTGCTATATTAGTTCCACTCTCCAAGTTTGATGAATTAAATATTTTTATAAGAATATTTGTTGATTATAATGTTTCCTTTTTGCAGGCTGTTCAAGGTCAATGGGCAGCCTATCTTTATTCGTGGTGGCAATTGGATATTGTCTGATGGCTTACTTCGACTTTCAGAAAAACGTTATCATACAGACATTAAGTTTCATGCAGATATGAATTTTAACATGATCCGATGTTGGGGAGGTGGATTGGCAGAGAGGCCAGAATTTTATCACTATTGTGACATTTATGGCCTTTTGGTAAGCAACAAGTCTTTTTCTATTGTAGATATGTTCTTCTCCTTTAGTTGCATATTATCTTTTTTCTTAAACATACCTTTTATTTCTTACACATTTTCTTTAATTATTCATTTGCTCACACTAGCATAAACACCTCATTGATCAATGATCTTGTGGTTAAATTCACATATCCAGCTGACCTACATTGGGAGAAATGAATTTACAGATTGACCTAAAACTAAAAGAATTATTCATGAATATGAAATTCTGAATCGTGGCAGCATGAAATGCATGAAAATGTTTATTGTTTGTAATTTTATGGGTGGGGTGCATGAGAAAGCTTTGAAATTTGGAGATTCAGTATTCCCGGAATGTAGTGTAAGGTATAGATCTAACATTTATTCTTGCGGTCATTTTAAGGCGGATACCTCAAAAGTATCACTTGTGATACTTCTTAAACTTAAATAAAAGTTGGGCCCATGCCACCTGCATGTCAAGAAAGATATTGGTGTGAAGGTTTTTTGCAATTGCTTTCTAGATCTGCACTGATTATATAGAGAATGGTGGAACAGAGTCTCATATCTTATGCTTAATGAGCATAAACCAATCAAAAAACTGATTTATTTGTTGTCTATATCAACTTCTCCTTACACCAATATTCAATACACTCAAAATCCTTTTCTGTTTCTGTGCTTTGAGGTAATTTTCCACCTTTAAAATCTGCACATCTTGCAGGAAAAGTAAACTGAAATTCTTTTATTACTCAGTTGAATTAAGATCAAAATATTAATGTCGATCCCTATGGTGGAAAAATTAATGTAGGTATGGCAAGAATTTTGGATAACTGGAGATGTTGATGGACGTGGAAAGCCAAAATCAAATCCTGATGGCCCTCTGGATCATGATCTTTTTTTGCTTTGTGCGAGAGACACTGTTAAGCTTTTGAGGAACCACCCTAGTCTTGCTCTTTGGGTGGGTGGAAACGAACAAGTTCCGCCACCTGACATCAATACTGCTTTAAAAAATGACTTGAAACTTCATCCTCATTTTCAACTTTCAAGTAAAAACGACAACTTGATGGCGGGTTCATTGTCAGCATCGGAAGATCCTAGCCATTATCTTGATGGTACTCGCATTTATGTACAAGGATCTATGTGGGATGGATTTGCAAATGGAAAGGGAGACTTCACTGATGGTCCTTATGAAATCCAATACCCTGAAAACTTTTTTAAGGATGATTTCTATAAATACGGATTCAATCCCGAGGTTGGTTCTGTAGGCGTACCTGTTGCTGCTACCATTAGAGCGACAATGCCACCAGAAGGATGGCAGATTCCATTGTTTAAGAAACTCCCCACTGGCTATATAGAAGAGGTACCAAACCCCATATGGGAATACCATAAATACATTCCCTATTCCAAACCAGAGAAGGTTCACAATCAGATTCAACTTTATGGTTCTCCTAAAGATCTCAATGATTTTTGCTTGAAGGTAAAATGGAAGTTTCCGGTTTGAAGTACGTTGTACTTTTGACAGTTAACTATTTTCTAACATTACAAACTTTCAGGCTCAACTTGCTAATTATATCCAATATCGAGCTCTAATCGAAGGCTGGAATTGCCGGATGTGGAAGAAGTACACAGGCTTTTTAATCTGGAAAACACAAAATCCTTGGACAGGTCTCAGAGGTCAATTCTATGATCATCTCCTTGACCAAACAGCAGGTTTCTTTGGCTGTCGTAGTGCTGCGGAACCTATCCACGTTCAACTGAACCTTAGCACATATTGCATAGAGGCGAGTTTTCCTTATATTGTATAATTTTAACTTTTTGGTATGAAATGCACATAATGGGAGTACAATTTCTTTTATCTCATCATTACTTCCTAAAATTGTTGGAATCAATGGATCTAACTGGAATGTTTTCCATCTGTAGTTCTTTTATCATTAACGAATTGTGGTGTCTGCCTCGAACAGGTTGTTAACACGACATCACAAGAGCTATCTGGTGTTGCCATTGAAGCATCAGTGTGGGATCTGGAAGGAGCATGCCCATACTATAAAGTTTTTGACAAACTCTCCCTACCAGCTAAGCAGACTGTGTCCATTGTTGAGATGAAGTATCCCGAGTCCAAAAATTCGAAGCCCGTCTATTTTCTTCTTTTTAAGCTGTATAAGGTCTCTAATTATGGTATCATATCAAGAAACTTCTACTGGTTGCATCAGTCTGGTGGAGATTACAAGCTGCTGGAGCCTTACAAAAAGAAAAATATACCCATTAAAGTAGTATCTCAGGCATATATAAACGGATCCACCTACGAAGTCCGAATGAATGTGCAAAACAAATCAAAGAAACCAGAATCTACAAATTTAACCTACAAGAACAATTTTGTTGATAGACAAGGTGAAGGTGATTTCGATTTGAATTCCACGTCTCTCGAAAATAAGCAGACAGATGAAAAACACAGCACGGGGTTGTTTCACAAGATTTGCAGACGTATAGGCATGATAAACGACGGTCCAAGGTCGGTCGAAATGAACGGGACTGATGTCGGAGTTGCGTTCTTTCTTCACTTTTCGGTTCATAAATCCAAGACAGAGAGTAAAGGAGAGGATACGAGGATTCTCCCGGTTCACTACTCAGACAACTATTTTTCCCTGGTGCCCGGTGAGATTATGCCAATCAAAATCTCTTTCGAGGTTCCTCCTGGTGTCACCCCTAGAATTACACTTCATGGCTGGAATTATCATCCGGGTTTAACTGTACATTGAGATTCACCTTTAGGTATTGAAAATCTTTTATCTGAGGTTTGTTGTATAAACTTTGTAAGTTTTATCATTGTTTTATAATTGTTAGTTTGGAATAGCTTTTTGGGGGTCAAAAATCCTACAGGCTTGTCTGTTACATTATTGCATGGTTTTGTAAGTTTACTATGTTTAATTCAAACACGAACAAATATATTCAAGCTACCCCTCTTGGTGCCAACAAATGCAAGGAGAGCTTTTTTACTTGTTAATGTGTGTATTAGTGATAAACGAGTGTAAAAATATGTGATGTAATATTTATCACTGATTCATCCAATAAAAATTGTTATATTTACAAATATTTTTTAGAACTAATATTTTTATAAATATTGCTAGAAAAATTGCTAATTTTACAAATGCCCCAAATTTTATAGTAGGAAAATCAAACTAATATGAATAGTAAAATACAAGAACTAAACATATAATTTGACAGAAGTAGAATTACCTGTCAGAGATAACTAGAAAGTGAGTTAAATGGGAGGGTTATAAGGAATATAAAAATTCGATCACTTTAGTTCAAAGTTTAAATGGATGGAATCAGTATTTTTAGGTTAAAATTAACGCATTTGGATATTTAGATGTAAGAATTGAAAACTAAAAAATTATTGGTAAAATAAGCTTAATTTTTAAAATTTTGATTAAAACTTTAAATTAATCTTAAAAGTAAATCAGAGTGATTATGGAATATTCGAATAAAGTGTCATATACTTTGAGTCCATCTTAATCTTCAAATTGAACTTGAATTTGAATAACTTGAGTTTGATTTTTGACATTTGTGGTTAGACAAAACTATTTTTGTGACTTGACTACTGTTTTTTATACTCCTGTTGGGTAATTTTTGGTCGGGTTTGGATATTTTAATATTGGCTTCGATTTGTTTTCTTTGGCTAATTTATTTGATTGGGTTTAGGTTTTTTTTAGGGGTTATGTTTTGACCTTTTTTGTTTTGGTAAAATAAATTTTTGATTTATTAATTAATTGCTAGTTAATTCTACATCTTAAATTTGAGAAAGGTATTAACTCACCATTATTGAAGTATATGATCAATTTGATGAAATTAAAACATTTTCCATATAAAGTGTAAAATTAAACGGGAGTCTTTCTATTAAAAAGAGAGTAAAATGTAAATAAGCCCCATGTGGTTTCTGTTAAATGCATGAACACCTCATGTGCTTTGAAAATGACAAATCATACACCCGTAGTTCCAAATTATTCTAATGAGACCACTCCCCTTCAACACCATTAATTTTCTTTTAGTCATAATTTATTCGTTTGAACTCCGATTTGAATGATTCAAGATGTTTTAGAATCCTCATTGCGACTATACGTCATGGTCAATTCAAAACTTCTAAATCATTAGTAACAAAAAACATTAATAGTGTAAATCATACATAATATTTTGATGATAATAAACTCTTTTATTAAGTTTCTAAGTGACCATAAACATATTGAATCATTCAAATCAGAGT
The DNA here is from genome assembly GCA_028015215.1 of Gynostemma pentaphyllum. Lineage (NCBI taxonomy): Eukaryota > Viridiplantae > Streptophyta > Magnoliopsida > Cucurbitales > Cucurbitaceae > Gynostemma > Gynostemma pentaphyllum. The sequence goes on along the minus strand of CM051351.1, from coordinate 57,468,336 downwards.
TCAAACAAATAAGTTATGGCTAAAAAAAATTTATGGTGTTGGAGGGAAGAAGTCTCATTGGAATAATTTTGAACTACAAAGATATGATTTGCTACTTTTAAACAACAAAGAGTGTTCATGCATTTGACAAAAACCACAGGGGTCTAATTTGCATTTTACTCTAAAAAAAACAAGAAATTTACTCATTTGCATACTAGAATATGATCATGCACTTACTTTTTTTTTCATGAACTCCTTTAACATATTAATAATATTAGTAGGATTTTTTTTTTTTGAGATTACATCAAAGTGAAGGAGGGGGGACTTGAACCTTCGACCTCGAGGGGAAAAGAGTATATGTCAAACCAATTGAGCTATGCTCATGTTGGCTAATATTAGTAGGATCTATATATTAATTAGTGAGACTCATGCATTTATTATATACTTCAATATTAGATCCGATATAAATAAAACACGTATAAAAATAAGTATGAATTTGTATTCATCAGTGTGTGCAAATATTTTTCTAAATATAAAGTTAAAAAAATGAAAATACTTGGAATCGACGAGTACGAACTCATATTCATCGTTATACTTATGATATTTTTATTGAAATAAACATATTAATATGAGTTATATATTTATTAATATATTAATAAAACTCATACATTTATCACATATTTGCATGTTTTTTTTTTTTTTTTTGAAGACACATATTTGCATGTTTAGCTATGACACGTATGCTAATTACTATTCTCCCTAAAAAAAAGAGTTGTTCCCTTGGATTTTTTTTTTTTTTTTTAATTCATTTTATCAAAATTATATCCTTGATAAACAAATTTGACTTGTTTGGTAGTCAAATGTGGGTAATTATGTGTGTGAAATAACAAAAAAACTTAGAAAAAGAGATCAAACAAAATAAATAAACAAATAAAAATCCACCATTAATCTTGAGCTATAGATCTCTAAGAAGAAGAAGAAGCAGAAGAAAAAGAAGAAGATGATGTCCGGAGGTAATTACACGACTTTAGATAACCAAAATGTCTCTGGATCTGTTCCCGTAAGTTCTTATCTTTCTCTTTTCTTTCCTTTTCTTTTCGATCTTCTAGAGAATTCATTGAATTCGCTGTTTTCAGATCCATTCCGATTTAATTCTCCATTTTGTTTTTCTTTGATTTGTAGGCTGTTCTGGATCAGGGAAACGTAAGCGTCAAATTCTCTGGTAAGCGTTTTCATACTTTCGATTCAATTTCGTTTTATGTTTGTTTTGATTCTAAGAAAATATGGTGCGAATTTTGAAATGTTTAAATGATTTATTAGATAAGTACTTTTAAATGTACTGGTTGAATGAAGAATGAGAATTGTTTTCCACTTGAAAAATCATCAACTGTTGAATATTTACTGCTTTGTGAGCTTGTCGGAGAAATGTAGTTAGGAAATCTGGAGATTGAAGATCATGTGATTGAAATTAAGACTATGCTGGATCGAAATAATTACGTGGCTAGAAGTTGTGCTAAAAAAAGCTTTGGTTAAAATTTTGAATTACAAGAATTAGATATTGGAGTGAAATTTTAGATTGTTTTTAAAATAAAAATTACGAGATTAAGATCGAATATTGGAGTGAAATTTTTGCTGCATTGACTCTATTTGGTTTTTCTTTGCTATACATGGTTAGATGATTACTGATTGATTTATTATTGTAGACTCAAGTCTTCAAACATTTCCTCCATCGGGAACTCAAGGAAAGATCTCTGGTGGTTCCAAGCCTCCTCGTGATGCTGATGGTACTTGAAGCTTTTATTCTAATTTCTCATTACAAATTCCTTGCTACAAATTGAAATTGGATTTGGATTTGATAAGGTGCTTTTAATGTTAAAAATCTCTTTATGTTTCTAGAATTATTACACACTAATCAGTATATGTGGTGTCACTCATCAGAGTAGTAGTGTACTTGACATTCTTTAACTTATTCTCATGTGATCAGTTTCACTATCATGTATACAATACAATTCTTTTTATTTGATCAATAAAAATATGGATTGCATTAAATGGGGTTCAACATTCACTTAGATTGAGAGAGACTAAAAATCTTATCACCGATCCAATTTGGTTAGGTAGCAGATGAATAGATGGTTTTATAAATGAGCAAAGCAGGATGTTTGCTGTTTTGACCACGCAAAATATGATTCCACATATTATGAAGATAGTTCTTTATCACTTAGAGATGAAGTCTTTATCTTAGTGTACAAGTTGTTTTAGATGATGAACTTCCCACTTCATATTTGGTTTCATCTTTTGTGACTTCTTCCATCAGTGACCTTTGTATGTTATTATATGTCGGTTCATGTTTCATTAACATAATCTTATTGATGATGCATCTAACTTGAATGACTAATGTTATCCTCAGTAGATGACATACTTGTAATTGGGTGGCGGTTTAGGTCTTTTTGGGTATAGGGGTATACGGATAGTTTTGCTTTTTGCGACTTTTGGTTTGAATGCCAATTTACTGCACTGTCTTCTTTTTTCTTTCTTTTATTATATTAATGAAATGGCTTTTTGAGGTGGCTCTTTAAAAAAATGATACTAGGAAAGATATTTCCTTATGTAGGTGTAGAAAAGAGCATTAATCCTATAGTTTACTTATTTATTTTTTGAGAGTTGAGTAAAGGTTTTTTTTTTTTTTTTTTTTTTTTTGCATAGAACGATGGGGGTAAAGTTATATTATTCCTTATACCATGTGCATGTATCTTCTAAGTTTTGTGGAAAATAAATAGATTTTCTATTTGATCTGTCCAAGCAATTGATCATAAGGTGTCCTTTCCAATGTGTCATGATTACGTTTGAAGTTTGATCTAATGGGCTAAGTTTATCTGATGCAGATACATTTTCTAAACCTGCCTCTGGTTCTGATGAACCCCAACAAGGTGGCTGGTTTCAAAGATTTACAATTTCTGCGTACAAACAATATTTTGACGTTGATACTTCAGACGTTTTAGAGAGGATCAAATATTCACTCTTCCCATTTAGAGGAACTTTCAATGAAAGGACAGCTGACAGTCCAGATTTGTAAGCTGTTTTTGTATGACGGAATAAATTCATCATCTTACTGAATATTGATTGTTGCTCATTATTAGAGAATGACATTCAAATTTGGAATAAGAATCTCTTTAGATAGTGATCTAAATTTTCTTTAGACTATTCACTTGGTAGTAAAATTTGAATTATAGAGAATTCCTTTTATTCTGAGAGATCTGGAAATTATGATTTGATAATTCTTTTATCTAATTTTCTTAAAGAATATTCTGGTGTTTTTCCCCCTTCTGGCTATCCATAATGAATGGACGGATATGGTAGGAAAAAGCATATATGATACCCGCCCATAAGATTTTATATTTCTTTCTGTTATTATAAATGGAGCCTGAAGCTCTTTGAGGCAGTTTGCTCTAAATATTAAACCTATAAGTGTTTTGTAATGAATCTGAGAAAAATACTATGTGTACGATGACTTGATGTGGGATTTTTTTTGGATAATATTGGTTGCTTTTTTAATTGTTTGTGAATTGCTTGTATGGGCATCAACCAAATTTTGGCCTTTTTCATTTTCCTCCTTTTTGACGTGGAAAAGTGTCCAATTCTATAAAAAGTAATCACAAAAAAGAAAGGGCTTCTTAAAAAGGAATTGGAGTTTATGATAAGCTCTTCGATTTGTTAAGATTAAAATATTGGACAAGCTCGTCGATTTGTTACGTTTAAAACAGTAGAAAATTACAAAGCTCCTTAGGGATTTAGACCCTTGAAGAGACTTCTGCTTGAATACTTCTCCAAACACAGTTCATATTCCCATGTATGTCTAAAAAATGCTTCTATTTTCTCCTTCCAAATTTTCCTCTTCCACTTCCAGTAAGATTCTTAATTGTGTATAGTTAAATTATTTGTGCAACTTCATATATTTTATTTCACATATATGTTTCAAGTTTAATAGATGTGGTTAAACTTAGTAATTTAATCTTTTTACATGATGACTTTATACAGTTGTTAGGATGGAGTTATATTATCCTGAAGACACATGCTTTATGATTATAATTTCATTTCATTTATTTTTTTGCAGATATGGGCCATTTTGGATATGCACTACCTTGATATTTGTGGCTGCTTCTATTGGAACTTTTGTAACGTACGTGGCACACAAATTGCAGAAGAAAGACTGGAACTATGACATAAATTTGGTAACTTGGTCTGCTGGTTTGTTCTATGGCTATGTCACCATTGTTCCTCTCGGACTATATGTAATCCTCAAGTACTTCTCAGTGCCATCGGGCCTTGTTCAGCTCTTTTGTCTCTATGGCTACTCTCTATTTGTGTTTATTCCAGCACTGGTACGTCTATCATTTCTTTCTTTCTCTTCTTCTTCTATATGGAACCATAAGTGCCATTAATGATGGACTTTAGAAATGGTCCTAGTCAAGATTTACCTTAGTGATCGTTACATTGTAAAAAAGCTTGTGTAAAACACTCCAACTTGAACCTGTGTACTGTACCGTACATATTCCAAAAAACTACCCTCTAACTTATTTTTATTATGAAATGTTTTTTTTTCTTTCAATCCAAAGAAGCCTGCAAAATACTACGCCGTTGTAGTTTGACCTGTTTACAAATACACTATTTATTGTTTGAAAATGATTACAAATTTTTATATTCTATGTAGCTTGATAATTAGTAAACTAACTGCTCCATTCATTTTAATTTTCTTACTGGCATGGTGTCTGAATGGATCCCACGTCATTCTCTCCTGTGCAACATATACTCTTATTTGGATTAATACACCTCTATGATTATTGATCATTTCACCTCAACAAATAAGTTAGAGATTAAGGCGAAGAGTATGGTTTGTTTTTTTACCGAACTAATTTTTTAGGGTTTAGGGTTTAGATGATCGTTTTAGACTCCAATGGTGCATATGTTTTTATGTTAAACAACTCAGGTGTTCAGTACCATTGTCCCTTTGTGATGTGGATATAATATTTCCATTTTGGCGATGATATTTCTTGTAATGTTTTCTTTGAATTGTTCAGTTCTAGACTCAATTTCTCAAAAAAGCTTAAGCGGTTGAATGCTTTTGGGGAGTTCTCATAATCTTTTTAATGATGGATTTTTTGACTTGTAAAACTTGGATTATAGCTTTCTGTATTGGTTTCTATGATGCCATGAAAGATATGAACTAGTTTAGAGTGGTGTACACATATAATATATGATCACTTGTGCATTTTGATATTTTTCAAAACATGTGTCCTGAATTTAAAGGCGTTGGCCATAGTGGGCCCCAAATGCCGAACTCGATATATTCTGTAAATGTCATTATTTGTTAGTCATGCTTGCTGGTGGCTCAAATGTTTGTATATTTTTTTATTTGCAGTGTCTCTCTATCGTCCCTCTGGAAATTTTCAGATGGGTTATTGCCGGTGTAGCAGGATTTATGTCAGCAACTTTTGTGGCACTCAATCTCCGGGCCCACATAAAGTCAGCTGGTGAAAGGTGGTTTTTGATTGTGGCCGGCATCTTCTTGCTGCAGCTAGCTCTGGCTTTCATATTGAAACTATATTTGTTTACTGTTACAGTATAAAACTAAAAAAGTTGCCCCTTGATTAAGAGGCATAAAACATATTGTAGATTACAGAAAGATCCTTTTTTGGTTCAGTTGTTTCCAATACTTACATTCTTAGCTGAACTATCATTCATTAATCATAATATCTTGTATTGATTGAGTTCGATAATTCGACAAACTTTCCTATCTTCCTTACGTTTCAAAATATATGATTTGTCCATCTCTAATCTGTCCTTTTATATTTTTCATCTCAACTGGTCTCATCAATGGGGGATCGGGACCCATCTCTGATCTTTCAAAGAGGTTTGCAGAGGAGGTATATTACTATCCTTCTATATAAATGACATTTTTTTAAGCTTTAGTTGCATAAATTCAAAGTTGTGTATTTTTTGGTTTAGCATGCCACATTCTTTGTAATAAACTGTAGAAATGATATCGGGTTTTTTAGAAATTCAAGACAGTTACTGTATCTTTAGTTGGATTACTTGGTCTAAATTGTTTTGTGATTGTTGATCATACCTCAAATGTGATCAATACTAATTAGAAAGTTTAGTTTAGTTTTTTTTGAAGGATGACTCCATCTTACATGGACAAGATAAGTCAAAGTGAAGTCGTTTTGTCAAGAGAATTTTTGATATGGTCCAAAACAATTGTAGAAGTAGTTTCGAACCATCATCGTCTACTCAAGAGATGATTTCACCCATCTTATTAATCAAATATATTGTACATAAAATCAAGATTACACAAATTACACATCAAATCACAAAGCAAAAAAAGCTTTAAAATCATTTGAAAAAAAGTCACCCCCCATTTTCTCATGTCATCAACAAAGAAACAGACAACCCTAAGAAAACAGCCAACATGCATTGAAGAACACCAACCCCGGCAAGTAAAGAAACAGCCCTACTGGTAAAGTTTCCGGAGGACGTGTTCGTTCCGAGAACAACCACCACCCAATCGGTCTGAGTGCCGACACCAGCACCAACGTAGTTTGAGTCATTAAGGTACCTCACATACTGAGAACGAGTGTAGTTATTGAGAACAGAATTTGGTTCCAATTTAGGCACACAAACAGGCAGCACAATCCCATCAACCGTGGAGTTGAATTCAATGTGACACTTCTTCAAGAACTTATGGAAGTTTGAGAATTTTGGATCAGTGCCAATTTCTTTGCTGAAGTCGTCGGCACTCGAGCATGGCTCATCTTGCAATTCTCCAGCGAGCTTACGTGCTAAACAGGCGGCGTTATCGATTTGAGTGAAGGATGAGAGGTTCTTTTCTTTTCTGTAGTTGTTGAATGCACTTAGAATGTTGTCTTCAACTGTACAAAAAGAAAATTATAGCCATAGAGAGAGAAGAAAAATAATGCACCAAAGAAGAAGAAAAGAACATTGGTGCTGATATGAACTATATCTTGATTGGGAGGGAGATGATGTGTTCTTCAAAGTGTCATTGACTCAAAGGGTATTGAGACAGATATATTTATTTAACTCGGATACCAATCCGGTGATAAGCAAAAAATAGATATAACAAATTTAAAATTTCCCAAACTGATGGATCGTTTGTGTGAATTTTATAAATACTATGTTTTTAAATTGTTTTATGCACTATTTTTTAAAGTTGTTTTCAATTGTTTTTTAATGTAAAAACTATTTGGCAACATAATTTTTTTTTTTTTATATTTTCATTTACTTATTTTATATATTAACTTTAAAATAGCACATATTTAAATTATAGTTATACATAAAAATATAGTTAATGATTATATAAGAGTAATAAATATTAAAAAAACATCAAATAAAACAATAAAAACACTATTTGCATCTTCTGCTGCTTTTTTGTTTGTTTTAAAACCATTTTTAAAATTTATCCCGTCTAACACTAGAAAACTAAAAAAATATGGTCCCAAACAAGCTCTTAGTAACTTTGAGTTAGGACTAATACACCTAGAGTCATAATCGAGTTAGTTTGATTCATGGTCAATAAGTCAGACCAATACAAACTCTAAATACTCATTTTTAGGTTTTTCTTTTTAGATCCCATCTTGTTTTTGTCTCGTTACATACATACTGAGACGAATACGACTCAGCTGAATCGTATCAATATCAGTCAATACATTGAACCCGAGAGAGCGAAACAAAGTATACATAAAGAGGGAGATTGAGAAAGAGAGTACCATTACAATGGACAGCATTAGGTTGCAGGAGGAAGCTACAGAAAACTACAAAGAGGTAGAAGAGATTGAGTCTGAAATTGTCCATAACTTGTATCTAACAAAGAAGCTAACCAGAAATATATATATATGTTAAAGAATGGCCAAGTAAAGGGGTACTTTGCCTTGCTATTGAAGTTGCTTTTAGATACCATATATCTTTCTTTAGGCTTGTTTGCCAATGGCAGGAAAAAGTTGGTATAAATTAAATATTATTCTCTCTGATGAGTTGTTAATCTATTAAAACGGTTCTATGTTAATCTTTTGAGGCATAGGAATAATCAAGAAAAGAGGAAAATTTGGCTGTAAAATTAAAGCTATTGTCTTTAACCAAGTCATCTAATGGAAGCTATCTTTGGCTCAATTAGTAATAGTAATTTGGTGCCTTTGGTGTTCATTCTCACTTCCACAAGTAACAACAAACAATATTATTGTGTCGGTCTTTTTTTATAACTATTTCGTTTTTTCGTTTTATATTTTATATTTTATATTTTCGGTTTTTATTTTGAAAAATCGAGTGATTTGATAATGAACTTAGTGTTTAGTTCTTAGATTTTGAAAAGGGGTATTTGTAAATCTAGCAAATTTTTTAGTAGTATTTGTAAAAATAAAAGCTCAAAAAATATTTACAAATATAGAAAATTTTAATCGGGTTTATCAACGATTGAATTACATATTTTTACACTATTTTTATCACTGATAAACACATAAATAATTGTTAATCATTGATATACATGATAAAAATTGCTATATTTGTAAATATTTTTTTAGTTGATATTTTTACAAATATTACATAAAATCTGCCACCCAATGAAATTTCCCTTTTAAAAATTTATTAATAAAATTCAAAACTAAAAAATTAGTTTTTGAAAATAGTTTTCTTCTTCTTCTATGTATCTATTTTTTCATTTATGTTTAAAAAAACCATTATTACCAAACATGTTTGGTTCTCTTTTTTAAAAATAGAAAACTAAAAACAACTATCAGATAAATATTGAAAAATAAAATAAAATCACAGATCAAAAAATTAAAATTGAAAAATAAAAAATAGAAAACAAAATTGATTATGTCTTAAATTTCGGACTTTGGTTTGGATAAGCGATATATTCATAGAAATATTGATTAAAGGAATAGATATGAATATGTTTTTTTTTTAATAAATATAAATGATGGTTCAATAAAAAAACCTTCAAAGTTAAGTATTTCAATTTCAAATGTTTCGTTTGATATATATTTTAAATAATGTTATCAATTAACATTTTAGAGGTTAAAATATAATTTTGATGTTAAGTTTGACCCTTTTCTCGTAATTTTAAAACAACTGAAAAGGAAGTGAAAATCACTCATAAACTATATCAATTGTGTTAGAGGATAAAATATCGTCGATATTATAATATATCTACGATATATCACCGATAAGTGAACAAATTTATTTTCTCTATTTGAATTGTCGCAGTGTTGATCCGACGACATGCCAAACTTGTTGATGAGTCATATAGTTTAGGGATATTTGTTTAAGTGGATAGTTTAGGGGTTATTTAACACAAATTATAATTTATGGGGTATTTATCACAAGTTATAATTTATGGGGTATTTACTTAAAAAATAGTTTAAAAATTATTTATCACAACTAGGAGGAATAAAGTGTTGAATGAGTTGTGACCCAGTGCTCCCTCAAACTATTATTTTTAAGTAAATACTCCCGTTATTTTCATAAGTGTTTTACCCGTTTAATTTTTTTCAATTCTTTTAACACCCATGTTACTCATCTTATAGAGAGAAATTTTTAATGTAAACCATAATTTTTTATATATATTATGTCATCAGTTAACAGGTTCAAATAAAAGGGTTAATTTTAAACACTTATTAAAGTTTCGGGGGTGCACTTGTCACAAATTGCATAGTTCAAAGGGGGCATTTACTTATTTAGAAGATATTTGCCACAAATATATAATTTTTTTATTACATCAAATTGAAAGAGGGGAGATACGAACCTTCAAATTCATGAGAAAGGAATATGTGTCTAACTACTTGAGTTAAGCTTGTGTTGACAGATACCTATATAGGTGGTTTTTACGTGAAAAAACATGGCTCATTTTATTACATACCTATGAATTTTAGCCATGTGAATATTAATTAGTTATCAAATAAATTATGTTGTTTATTCAGTTAGATTTTTATTTATATTTTAATTATAAATATTAAGAAAAATACAAAACTCAAATGAAATCATTTTCAAGAAAGCCAAATATTTCTTTACTAAAAATTTAATATCAAGTTTTTTTATTTATTAAATTTTATAATTTCTTTTTTTCCAGACATTCTCATCTGATTCCATGCTAATTCTTAACATTGTCTGTTTCTAACAAACGTGTCTCCTCCCTGCAATTGCCATTGAAATTCAAAATTACACTCTTTTCTTTTCCACATTCTCCACGTGTCTCTTCTCCCAATCCTTTATATCATAAAAAAGGAATCTCACAAATTTTCCTTATTTCTCTTTTTCTTCTTGAGTTCCCCCGAAATTTATTGAAGTATTTGATCTTTTTTATTATTATTTTTAATGAATTTATTAAAAATATTTAATTTTTTTTGTTCAATAAATTATTGAACTCTATTTGAGTAATTTTGAAAAGTTTAAACATTTCAGTAATTAGTATGTAAAAATATGCTATTTCAGTAATTGCCCCTTTAATAATTTACTCGGCGGCTACTGCCTATAGGTTGGATGATAAATTTTCAAAAGATCTGGATATTTTGTGGTTCTTAGATAGCTGTTTTTTGTTTTTATTTTAAAGTTGTACTTCCAATAGATATAAAATAAGGGTTCACATTTCACATTGTGAGAACCTATGTTTAATAGAAGTGTATTAATGATAATGATAAAAATGGTTTTTTATACAAAATTCAAAGGTTCAAACAAAAAATAAGTGAAGGACTCGAATTTTTTTTTAAAAAAGGTTGTGGTAGTTTTCGTACAAAGTTTATTTTTAGAGAATATTTGAAAGTGAGAGACCAGAAAATAATAAATAATTTTTAGGACACAAATTTAATGTCAATTATTTTCTTCTCCCCTCTTCAAATGCTTTGAATAATTTCTCCTTAAAATGTTAAAATTATTATTAGATATGCATTGAAGCACATGAAAGAAGGAAGTTCAATCATCAATACTGCATCAGTTGTTGCCTACATGGGCATGGCTCAAATGGTAGACTACTCAGCAACAAAAGGTGCCATTGTATCTTTCACAAGAGCTCTTGCTCTTCAGCTCGTAAATAGCGGGATACGTGTCAACGCTGTCGCTCCTGGACCGATATGGACGCCATTAATCCCGGCCTCGTTTGATGAGGAAGAGTGTGCTAGCTTTGGCTCTGAAGTTCCCATGAAAAGAGCTGGCCAACCCATTGAAGTTGCTCCTTGTTATGTCTTCCTTGCATGTAACCACTGTTCTTCCTATTCAACTGGCCAAATCCTCCATCCTAATGGTGAGCTGCCAAACAAAGAGCATATGATTTTTTTATATTTTTTTTTAACTTTCATTTATTTGATTTTCTTTTTTGAGTTTTTTTGGCAGGTGGGATTATTGTGAATGGTTAATGGAATTAAAAAGTGAATCTCAGCAAAAATATGTTTGTCAAAGAGTGAGTATCTATGTATAAATATCTTTCTGTATTTTCTCTTTCTGTTGTATAAACTTGTGCATTTGTAAATTATAAATAAAAGTTTTGATTTACTTTTGAATATCATAGGCCGCTATACCAGTTTCAATTGAGAATTTTACGGGTTGGTTTGTTTCGCGAGATTTTGGAGCTCGATTTTGTGAAACCTGTGTTTGACGGATAGTATATCCGTTTAGTTGGTAAAATAATATCGTTGACGTCTATATTTAATGTATGAGTTGTGCAAATTTATAAGAAGAGAACAAGGGGTCCTCAAAATAAGAAAACAAGGAACTAAAAAAACGAGTTCAATTACGACATCAAAATGCAGCAGATGATAATAAGTTTAAGATTACAAATAAACCATATATCAATGTTTGGAAGGCCAAATCGCAATCTCTGAATGACCATCTTCAGTAGCACAAGCTCTAAACATTCCAGTTGTGTTAAAAGGCATAGTGACTTCTCCAGAGGCAGATACAGCAATCAAGCCAACATTTCCTCTTGGGACACTATCAACAGCATAAGCTGCTGCTTCTTCAAGTGACAGACCCTTGAACTCCATTAGAGCTGCCACGTCCCTCGCAACGGTACCGCGTATAATGGCTTCGCCTTTTCCGGTTGTAGAGACTGCACAGAGACTGTTGGCATACGTCCCAGCACCTATCACAGGAGTGTCGCCGATCCTACCCACCATTTTGTTCACAAATCCACCAGTGGATGTTGCAGCTGCTAAATTCCCGTGATTATCGACAGCCACACATCCAACTGTCCCGATTTGACTGTCGCCGTTTGAAATGGTAGTTTCACTTCCTGGAGCTTGTGGAATTGGTTTCGTAAAATCAATCTATAGGTTCAAAATTGCAGTATCCAACTCAAGTTAAAACACTACCAAAATTCACATGTAACAGAATAAATTATCAGTGTAGCTCACGCAGCAGACGTTAGCATGATATATACTCCTGGAAAAACCATAATGTGATTTTATCAAAACCCAGGAGTATGGATATATTTCATATTTCATATTTCAGCTGCACAACTATATTTATAAATTATAACTAAAAATTCAGCCAGAAGCTTTTGATCTACGAAAAGCATTATAATTTGGATTTATAAGCTCTGGGGAAATTAGAAGCTGAAGCATGCTGTTGGGATGGAGCAAATCCCACATCCCAAATCGGTTAGAATAGGGAAGGATCACGAGTTTATAAGGAAAGGGTAAGATCTTCATTGATATGAGGCCTTTAGGGTAGAACAAAAAAGAAAGCCGTACGGGTTAGACCTATAGTTGACTATATTATACCGAGGTGAACAAGATGCAGATAGTTATAGCAACACTTAAAAAGAAAAAGAGAAACAGTTAAATTCATGATTGGTATAGAATAAGCAGGAGCACACACCTGCACTCTGTTTGCTTCTTGAGCTTGCTTTAGCCTTTCAATATTCTCTGGGGTGATAAAGTGACTTGAATCAGTGGTCTCAACACCCTTAACAATTTAGAAGAAAAATTAAACCAGATAAGAAATTGGTGCAAATAGAACAGGCATCAAACACAAAGCATCTACTGATCTAATTGTTATTGCTCAATGAAAACAGCTGAAAGTATACACTACTGGAGGAAAGTTAACAGTGCAAACAAACCGGGAAAGATATGTAATATTGGACATATCATTGTAGCATCTGAAATATTTTTTGCATATTCAAAGGAATCATATAGGAAAGAGGCAATTACTGAAATAGCATATTTTTACATACTAATTACTGAGATGTTTGAACTTTTCAAAAATTACTCAAATAGCATAATTATAGTTCAATAATTTATTGAAGTGTAGTTCAATAATTTATTAAACTATAATTGTGCTATTTTTTAACAAATTCATTGAAAATAATAATAAAAATAATCAAATAGTTCAATAAATTATTGACCTTGAACTTAAAAAACTAAAAAACAAACAAACTCGTTAAAAATACCTATGAAAAATAGTTCAATAATTAATTGAAAATAATTATTGAACTATAATTATGCTATTTGAGTAATTTTTAAAAAGTTGCAACATTTTAGTAATTAGTATGCAGATTTATGCTATTTGAGACAAATTCTCTATACGAAATGATACTCTTAGACACCAAAAGAATTGACTAGTAAGCCGTAGGAGATAGGAAACTCCCAACTACGGTTTGAAGGTCGCAGCTATTTTTTTCTTTTACCACTTAAAACATGGAGTGTGAACCAAACCCCTGTTTGAATTAAAATTGAGATACTAATGCAATTATTTCCCCTCTATATTGTCTATGGCACAAGTATTCAATTAGTTTGGACATGTTTATTGTTGAATTAAAATGAGACCCAAAAAGTTCTTCTATCAAATAAGCCCGCACTCCCTTCGTTGAAATAATTCGAAATTTCCTAAGAATAGAAACTTGGTAAAAAGTTTTTCTTATTCAATTTCTTGTAGCTAAATTTTTTCACTTATTTTGCAACAAAAATGTTACACAGAGAGGATTAATTCAGTAGTGATATGTAGGTGAATGACAAAATGAGGAAGTGAATAGAAATTTCTAACTTGTTCCCTTGCAAAAGCCTCAGCTCCATCAAATCCTAGATATATATGAGGAGTCTTCTCCATAATAAGTCTTGCTAGAGAGATGGGATTTACGACAGTTGTGAGCCCCGAAACGGCTCCACATCTCTTCGTACCATCCATGATACTAGCTTCCATTTCAACTGTACCATTGGTTGTTAAGACAGAGCCCCTACCAGCATTAAAATGTGGACTGTTTTCGAGCTCTCGAACCTGTATAGAGTATGAATTCAACATGACAAAAATATGCGCTAAAACACAAGTATATTACCAAGTACTCAAGTTGGGTGAAGAAAACATAAGCACGACATCAAATCAAAGATAATTTGTAGCGGCTAATGATTTTTGAGATTTCAAAACTAATCATGAACCTATTGTTGAAATCATAGTCTGAGAAAGACAAATCCTAATATCCATTTCAGTATGTAACGAGACACAGTATGAGAATGAGCAAAGAGATTTGTATCAATTTGACTCAAACTGTATCAATCATGACTCAAGGTGTATCAATCATGACTCAATTCAAGAATTTAAAAACCTTCTATCTATCTTTTTAGCATATTGCCCCATGTCAATTTAAGTCAAAATCTGTCAACGGTTAGGCATCTACTCCGTTTCCATGAGGTCGAAGGTTCGAGTCCCCTCCCTAATTTGATGTAATATCTATAAAAAAAAATAATAAGAATAAGAATCTAAGCCAAAATCAAACATTGATAGTCAGTTTTCGATGCGATTTTTGAAGTTGAAACATGATCAATGCCCATAGCCCAAGCTAGTAATAGGAATCACAGTATGAAAGGGATCAACATTTATATATATATATATATATATATATATATATATATAAATATCAAAAACATGGAAATTGAGAAAATAAAATGATTACCACAAGCTCAACAACGTCCAAGGGAGGTTTGTGAGCTTTGAGAGCTTCAATACCTAAGTGAAGAAAATGGCGGAGGGCTTCTTCACGTGGCTGCCGGAGATCAGGCGGCAGAGAGTGTGGGATATCGCCGGCGCCGCCGTGTAGAGCAATT
Source organism: Gynostemma pentaphyllum (assembly GCA_028015215.1). Lineage (NCBI taxonomy): Eukaryota > Viridiplantae > Streptophyta > Magnoliopsida > Cucurbitales > Cucurbitaceae > Gynostemma > Gynostemma pentaphyllum. Next base: position 57,453,262 of record CM051351.1, on the reverse strand, counting down.
GCCCACCCCATTTTCTTTGCCTAAAAAACACTAGATCATGAAGGCATGATAATGGAGGAAGATGATAATATAAACAAATACAAATGGTGTGAAGTTGGTAAAAAGGTTACAGTTTCTCGATGATGATAATATATACAAATGTTGAATTTTGCTCTGCTAAACGTGAACCTCTATCGGGAGGAGATACTCGAACATTTTCTTGAAAAAAGGAAATATTTGTCTAACCAATTAAGTTATATTAATACTGACGTGAGACTTAATAAAATATTTTCTTAGTTGTACTCAATAATAATTATATAACTATTTTTTAATTAAATTTGAGTTTTTTTTTTTTTTAGGTAAGCTATAAATAAAACATTTAGAGTTTTAGTTAAATACAAACACATTTTTATGGATAAAAAAAATTAATATATAGATATATATATATATATATATAATTTTGTTGTAAATTATTAAATGCATAACCCTTTCCCTCTTTATTATCTTTAAACATTTAATGGTTACTTTTTTATTGAGAAATTTCATTGGGTGACAGATTTTTATGTAATATTTATAAAAATATCAACTCAAAAAAGTATTTATAAATTGTTCAAAAAAAAAAGTATTTATAAATATATCAATTTTTATCATGTTTATCAATGATAAATAGTGATTTATGTGTTTACCCATGATAAACATAATGTAAAAATATGTAATTCAATGTTTATCACTGATAAACTCGATTAAAATTTGCTATATTTACAAATATTTTTTGAGCTTTTATTTTTACAAATATCACTAAAAAAATTGTTAGATTTGCAAATACCCCTTTTCTATTTTACAATTTTTATTCTCTCCTCCTCTCGGTTTTCTTATTTTTCATTTAATTAAAAAATAATGATATATTAGAGATAAAATTGAAACAGTTAAAATTTTCATATACATTAAAGATCAAATGATATATTTAATAAATATTTTTTTAAGATATTACATCAAAATGGGGAGGAGTGACTCGAACATTCGATTTAAAAGAAAGTGGATTGGTGCCTAACTTGAAAAATAAGAAAAAGAAAGTATATTAGGTCCACTTACAAAGCTTATATATTTTTTTTAATTGATCTACAATAATTTTTATAAAGTCAACAATAATGGAAGCTTATAGATTTACCAGCTAGCTTGTTGGGAAGGGAAGAAGAGGAAAATGGGTTGGGCAATAGCTCTTCATGGCGGCGCTGGTGTTCCACTTTCTTTGCCACCTGAACGCCGGCAACCTCGTGAGGAAGCCCTCAGCCATTGCCTTGAGAAAGGTGTTGAAGCTCTTAAAGCTCAAAACCATTCCTTGGATGTCGTTGAACTTGTGGTGATTATTAGTCTCTTCCATTTTACTTTCCTTTCACAGTTTTATTTACACGTTCCATTTCAAAACTAATTGATAATGAGAGAAATATCCCGTGATCTTATATAGTTATCGGTCTCTTTTCCTTTTATTATGTGGATTGGATTTTTTTTTTTTTAGCTTGTTAGGCTCTCATACCATCTTAATATATTTATTGAGTTCCATCTTAAAACCAATTGTTAACGGAAAAAATCTCGTGATTTTATAAATCTTGTTAGGTTTCTATATCATTTTGATGTGGGGTTCCAAGAAAGCTATGAATGTCAATGATATCTAGTTTCAAGTTTGATCTTTTTTTTGGATATAATGCTTGATTACTATTGCAAAAATTATCTTGACTTGGCTGTTAGTTGTGAGAATCAGGATGATATGCTTGAGGATCTGACATAAAATTTGTTTTATATTTTAGATTAGCTTTGTTTTATGTCTCCTTGGAAAGATCCTTGATTACATTCATATACAGGTTCGAGAGCTCGAAAACTGTCCACATTTTAATGCTGGTAGGGGCTCTGTCTTAACAACCAATGGCACAGTTGAAATGGAAGCTAGCATCATGGATGGTACGAAGAGATGTGGAGCCGTTTCTGGGCTTACGACTGTCGTGAATCCCATATCGCTAGCAAGACTTATTATGGAGAAGACTCCTCATGTTTATCTTGGCTTTGATGGAGCTGAGGCCTTTGCAAAGGAACAAGTTAGAAATTCTTTATTCAACTTCCTATCTTCTCCTTGCAAAAATATACACAAAATATCAGTTCATCATAAAAATGGAACAGAGGATTTTTTTTATTACTATTCTGAATATTCCACTATTTTCATATACTCTGTAAATGGTTTATAAGGATCCCACGTTAAAAAGATTAAAGGATCTAACCAAATTTATAAGACAATAGGTTACTCCTCTCGTTGTCAATTGATTTTGATATGGAAATCCTATGAATATTAACATTTAACATAGTATCACAGCAAGAGTTTATGAGTTTAAACCCTCCAATTTATTAATGCTCTATGTGACTGGGTCTCGTGTAAATATTTGAGCTCACATATGAGGTGGAGTGTTAAGAATATATCAAAAGTTAATTTTGTCTCAGCCCAATAACTTAAAGTTTTAGGTCTGGTGGTGATTTTAACATATACGGACAAACAAGATACCAAACCAAAAAGGCTTAAACATACATTGCCTTTTGTAGACATTCCTCTGATAGCATCATTTATTTTCAACTGTTTTCATTGTGTAATAACAAATACAGCAATTGATTGATGCTTTGTGCTTCATTCCTGTTTTATATGCACTGATTTCTTATCTGGTTTAATTTTCTTCAAAATTGTCAAGGGTGTTGAGACCATTGATTCAAGTTATTTCATCACATCAGAGAATATTGAAAGGCTAGAACAAGCTAAAAAGGCGAATAGAGTTCAGGTATGCCGTTTATCGACCTCTATCCCCGAGTATCGATTTTACTTGGTCACCAGAATTATCTTTGTTAAACAAACCACCTTTCCATAATTGGTTATAAAGCCCAAATTTTAAAGCTTTTCTTAGATCAGTCTAAAATGATTATAAATGAGAAGCTTCCTGACTGATGAGAGAAACTTTCATATTATATATTTGTATTATTTATATAGGGGGCAAATTTTGGGTCTAAAATGATTTAACTTGATATCAGAGTAAGAGGTCATTGATTCAAACCTCTATTGTGTTTGTTGGGGACAACTAGCCCTTCGTAATCTCTAGATTAGTAAAATATTGTCCACTTTGAGCCTAAGCTCTCGTGACTTTGTTTTTGCTTATATTCAAAAGGTCTCATACCAATAAAAATGTTGTCCTCCTTTATAAACTCATGAGCATCCCCTAATCTAATCCTAGTGGAATATGTTTGCATCTCAACAGTGTTATTTGCTTCTATTGCTCACATGTTGGACATTTGTTAATTTTCAAGCCGTTATGTGATGAGGAGTGTTCGGAATACCTTAAAAAGATTAAATTTGTCAATCGACTCAAGTTTTTGAATGTAGTGACGATTTAAAACTATACTGATATGTGTCAATGGTTTGACATAATCACAATATGAAGTCTCAAAGAGTATTTGATATATCTGAATGCACTACATTACTGATACTGTACTTTGAACCTATAGCTTGATTATGCACTACCAATTCAACAATCTTCAAAAGAAGAAACTGCTATTGAAAATGGTGACAAACAAATGGGGACTGTTGGATGTGTGGCTGTTGATAAGCATGGAAACTTAGCTGCAGCAACCTCCACTGGTGGATTAGTAAACAAAATGGTTGGAAGGATTGGTGACTCTCCAATAATAGGTGCCGGAACTTATGCCAACAATCTCTGTGCAATCTCGGCCACGGGAGAAGGCGAAACGATCATTCGAGGTACCGTTGCGAGAGATGTGGCAGTGCTGATGGAGTTCAAAGGTCTGTCACTTGAAGAAGCAGCAGCTTATGTTGTTAACAATGCTCCAAAAGACAGTTTTGGCTTGATTGCTGTATCTGTCACTGGGGAAGTCACAATGCCTTTCAATACAATTGGAATGTTTAGAGCTTGTGCCACTGAAAATGGTCATTCAGAGATTGCAATTTGGCCTTCTTAAATCCATGATTGAATTGGTTTGAGATTGACATTCCTTTTTTTTACTTTTAAAAAAATTAACTCTTTGATAACAATTTTCTTTTTTTAATCAAAATATTGTGTACTTGTACTTTTATAAAACTCCATGTTTATCATATAAAAATCTGTGAACTAAGAACTTGCCTGAGGAGAAACTAAAAAACAAGTTAACTAATACGACATGTAAGAAATTAGAACATTACTTATGTGTCCGTTTTCTGTGAAATAGCAGTCACATTTGAACATGTTAGTGAGATTTTCAAAACGTAAAGATTAAATAAGAACTTTTAAAATCAAAGAGACTAGATTGATACATCAAATTAAACCTTAAAAAAATACATATTTACATGGACAATTTTGTTTCATATTAGGATTGAGATACATATTAGAGATGCTACATTAGCCGATAGTCAAAACAGTTTTCCGTAACGGGAGACGTAGGTATCAGCAAACCATTTGCCTAATAAAACTTCACTATTATAACTATATTGTAACTGAACAGACTTGTTGTTCCCTCTGTTAGGCTTCACTAATTGTAGAATGCATCTCCTGTCAAATAGTTTCTTTGTTGACTGCATCTTCTGTCTCCTTCACTACTGTCAAATGATTTTTTATGCAGCGTAAATGTGTCAAATGAGGCTATAATTTTCACCTTGCGATCAACGATTTCGACTATTTTAAAATCAACTACCTGTGATAGAAAGGAGAAGAAAACAAGAAGGAATTATCCAATAAGAGAAGTGATATGAAAGTTAAATGAGGATAATGAGTAAGAAAACTTATTGATGTTGTCTTTGTAGATATATAGAAACTTCCTTTGATTCCAAAAAAGGTGCACCTCACTTGTTTTCGTCACTTTGATATGGTAATCGGCTCAAGGTAAAACGACGTATTTTGGCCAGTTGAATCTTTCATCCAATTTTTGAGGCACTTCTCGCACAAGGAACCAATCCATCACACCAGCTCTAACCAACTTTGGTGATCAATAGTTGATGAGTAAATGACATTCTCGAACTAATCCTTACCGTTTTGTTAATAACAATGTTTTAGCGTAGTGACTCACGTGTTTCTTCCTATATGAAAATGATTCAAACGGAGGATAAACAGAGTTCGATGAAAATGAGGTGAGATACATTCATCCTCACACTTATTCTTCTTTTACCATTCATTCCTAATCATGATTTTCTTATGTTTCTCTAATTGTTCATACACAAGTTGTTAATATGACTCGCTTAAAATTATCGATCTATCTATTATATGTTGTTTGTCAATCCTTGTTTAGGAATAAATTCTCTCAAAAACATAATCATTGTCAAAGTAACATAGTTGGTCGAGATAAATATGTTTTTTTGGGAGAAGTAGTTCATAAACAAGAAAAGACGAATAACAATATATCGATAATATTAAACAAAACATATTAAAAAGTTATGTCTAAACAAAATAACAATTACAGAACGGATATATCTCACCTGAATGTCAATCGAACTCATCTATTCTCTGTTTGAATCATGATCGTAAAGGGAAGAAGTACACTAGCCACTACACCATAACGTTGATATTAAAAAAATGGAAAGGATTAGTCAGGAATGTCATTTGCACATGAAACTATTGACCAAAACTGGTGTGAGAGCAGGTGTGTGGGAAAGGTTCCTTGTTTGAGAGGTATATGAAAAGGCGTCCACGGTGGCGGTGCGGTATAAAGATTTGACGATGGACAATGTCGTGCATCGTAGCTGAGGGCAAAGAAGAGTAGAGAGAAGTGAGGCTGAGGGTGAGGCTGAGGATGACTTCAATATCATTTATGTATATATAAGGAGAAAGGTTCTAAATCATGTTTTCAATTTGTAGCTTAGGGAAAGTTTTGAGGAAGGAAATATGGTTTAATTATAAATGTAATTCATATGTTTTGAGGTTTATGTGAATTACGTGTTCATGATTTTAAAAGTTAAAATTTAATCTTTATGATTTTTAGGGTTGATGTCAATTTTAACTCTAGTTTTAAAAGTTTCAATTTAATTTTTGAAAGTTTAATATCAATTTAAACTCATGAAACGTCTATATTATTATTATTGAAAAGTTGACAAATTATTAATGAATCTATTTTTTATTAACATAGTAACCGCATGACAAAGACTGATGGTGGTGTGGTTTTGACTAATTGTATAAATGGAGAGATTTTTAAAAATGTAAATTTGATAATGATAGAGAAGTTCATGAGTTTTGATAAAATTATAGGGATTAAAAATGACACAAACTCTAAATTATAAGGACTTGAAAAATTTAAAATCATTGAGATTAAATTAGAAATAAAACAATAGGGATTAAATTTGTAAATAAAACAAAGTGATATTCATAATTATTATTTTTTTAAATTTTTTGGTGGGACAATACTCCCTCTCCCTCTCCCTCTCCGTAGGATCTTTTCCCCCTCTTAGATAGATTTGACTCGAGTGATTAAATTTACAATCAATATGGATTGCTACTAACTACCAACTACTAAATGGTCATAAATGAGTATTACTTTAAAAGTCAGAGATCAAACAACAGTGCTTATAAATAAAGTTAAATTTTATGGGACGTTTGGTTCGTTTTAATGATTAAGGAGGGTATTTAGTTAGATTATGTAAAACAATGAGTTTATTAAATTTGAGTTAAAAATATATTTTACCTTTATAAGGAGAATTATCTTACCATACAATTTATAATTAAGTAGAAATTGAATCGATTCTATATAATTTTATAAAATATTGGAAAAATAAAAAATAAAACTTGATATGCACAATTAAATTTTTTGAGATATTTAAAAGAAATATACATGCCAAACACATGGTATAAATAAATCTAATAATCTAAAATGTAAGTTTATATTTTGCATTTAACTATTTTCTTTATCAAAGTTTACCATTTCTTCATATCATCCCATTTTTGTGAAACATCTCTCTCCCTCCAAATTAATTACCCACTCTCTTTCCAAGCAAATAAATACACAACTCTCACACCTCTATTATCACCTTGCTTTTCCCCCTTTTTTTTTCTTTATTAATCTCATGCATCCATCTCTCAATTTCCTTTTCGTGGATACTTTATTCTACAATGTACTATTTAGAGGAAATTTATTATTATTATTATTATTATTATTATAGGTGCTTAAACCGGAGAATTTTTCACTTCCAAATTTATTCCTACTTTCAAATCTTATTTCAAGTTTGCCATTTTTAATTATCCCTACATTTAATTGTTATTTCAAGTTTGCCATTGATAATTATTATTGAATTTTATTTCACTTTCATATTTGAATCAAAATCGATAAATACCATATAAAATTTCATTTTTTATTTCTCATTTAAAAAAATATTAAAAATAGTATGAAAATTGATTAAATGGTAAATTATTATTTATAATTATCCCTATATTTAAATATTATTTCAAGTTTGACATTTATAATTATTAATCTAAATCATTTAAATTACATATTATCAATTACAACATATTAAAAAAATGAGATTTTATAAATAAATAAAATTGAATTATCATTTACATTGTGAACAAATAATATATAACTTTAAGGTGATCTTCTTTTACACGTTTCCTTTATATTAAATCAAATCCTATATATAAAAAGTGAAGATAAATTTACTTCTTTTAATATACTATCTTTTAAATCATTTAAATCATACTTAATCATTTAAATCATTTACTTATTTTAAGATATTGTTAATTTTTTTTATATATCTAAATCATTTAAATTTCAAATTATCATTTACAACATATTAGATTTGAATAATTTTAATCTCTTAAAATTATAAGAGATAGTCTAAATCATAGGTAAGATAGGAATTTATTTTAACGAGATATTGTTATATTTTTAATTATATCTAAATCATTTAAATATCAAATTATTAAAAAGGTATTTTATTCGAAAATATTTTTTTTAATACATTTGATTTGATTTTCATTTGTCAGCACTCTTTATTATTGAAGTACCATTGAAGATTTTGTAAATACATGATATTAGATTTTATTTAAAAAAAATTAATAATTTTATTTTCATTTATCAGCACTCTTTCCCTTGAAGTTTTATTAAAGATTTTCTAAATAAGTTATATTAGATTTAAAAAAAATACATTTGATTTTATTTTGATTTGTCAACATTGTTTCATTCAATGGTAAAATGGTATATTATTATTTATAATATATATACTAGAGAGAGAAATTGTTATTAAAATTATTTATAAAAAAAATGATAAAAAAATATCGTTACATTAATTATCAGGCCGTTCCTAGAAAAATAAGGGCCCAGTGCGAAAAATATTTTTGGGCCCACTAGCATAGAACTTTAATATGAAAAAAATTTTAAAAAAATTATCCTGATGATAACGATATTTTCTTTCCTCATAAGAACTTAAAAAAATGGTTAAAAAGAAAATATAAAGTTCCTAACGCCACCGATCTTGAGTCTCTCTCTCATTTCTATCTCTTTCATGTTTTCCGATCTCTCCCACCGTCCTTTTTCCAATTAGGTTTTTTATTTTAGAAATTTTGGTTTTCTTTTCTTTTTCCCCATTCTTCAATCTACATTCTTGAGAAATTTTAATTTTTTTATAACTTTGTCTTCCTAATCTCATCTAGGGGCCATGATTTTTTTTTTAAAATTTTACAGCGTGAAGAAATATGCTTTTAGTTATATATATATATATATATGAACCAATATATATGAACCATACAAATTTGGGGCCCCCATCGCTCCAATTGCTCCACCCCTAAGCCGGCCCTGTTAATTATTTATGAAAAAAAATAATAATAATAAACCATAAAAAATATCAATATTATATAGTAGTTGCGGTAGTATGTTAAAAGAAGTTGGATTTTGTAAAAACAATTAAAATTAAAATTTTGTCAAAGAAAAAAAACAAATCAAACGAAAAATTGATTGTTTTTTTTTTTTATTATTGGAGTTGAATTTTAAAAGTTGTTTATTTGGGAAAAAAAAGATCTAAAATCTAAATTATTTAGATTGTGATTCTTTTTCTCTATCAGTTGTGATTTTCTCATTAGTCGATTTTGTGAAACTTGGTGAAAACTCATAGATATCAACATATTTGAGATTTCGATTGGCAGGTAGTTCAATATTTTTTTTAATATTATTAACACTCATTTTCTAACTTTTTCTTTCGTATTTATCATCATTTAGAATTTTAGAGCCTTTCATAGTCTTTATAATTAATATTTTATGAAAAATTAGGATCGAGGATTTCATTTCCTACATTTTTTATTGGCAAAAATCAACATGTGTGGCTACATTCGTCGTTGGATTGAGTCTTACTCAATTCAAAAGCCTTTTTTTAGATATATTGCTCAAAATTAGAGTTTTGATTTAATTTTTTTAATTTGTTTTCTCTCTTTAGGTCTCTCTAAACAAATTTCAAGATCCTCAATGATGGAAAAGAAGATTGGCGGTATGTACTCATCTCACTTACAATTAGCTATGTTGTTTCTTTCAGATATTTGAATAAAATTTTATGAATATTTGATTATTGATATTTCAATCTCTTTACCATTTTAGTTTTTGCAGTTTGAATTTATGATTAAAGAAAAATATGGTACATAATGGGCTCTAATTATTTAGATTCTTTATCCGTCAAAAAAAAAGTTTGATATTTTTTTTTATGAAATATATCAACATTCAAGATTATATTTTTCCTCATTTATACAAATGTTTCTCTTAAAAAAATATAAATAATTCTCTATAATAGTATAACTAAGTTAATATTAGCATTAGTAGTTACTTGATATAAATAAAAATAGTTTTTTTTTTTTTTTTTTTTTTTTTTTTTTAAAACAACAGAAACAACAAAAATTAAAATAAATCCACATTAATCCAAGGAGGAAGACGCTCCCTCCACTGTCCTGATCGGCCATAGTCAGCTGCAGATTTTGCCAAAAGATGAGCTAAACGATTACACGTTCGTTTGACATGTTGAAAATTTACTATCTGAAGCAATGCAGCTTGATGAAGAATCTCCGTGATGATAGAGCCCAACTCCGTGAAATCCGAAGCTACATTGTTCAACAGACTGATAACATTTAAGCAGTCGGATTCCACAATAACCTGGAAATTTTGAAAATTCAAATGTGTGAGACCCTCTCTAATCGCAAGAGCTTCTATGAAAGTAGGAGATATCGGAAAACCAACTTCCAAACAACCCGAGAGCACCACCGCTCCTTCAAAATTTCTAAGAACCCAGCCGATTCCTCCTCTTCTTCGAGCGTTGTTGATTGCGCCATCAACATTAAGCTTTAGTTGATTATTTTCAGGTGGAATCCAAGCCAAATTTGAACAGATTTGATTACCCAGATTTTGAGAAATGAGAGGATTACGCAGAGAAGAAAGGAATTCTTCTTCCCACCCTAAAATTTTATCAATTGAATCTTGAGGAAGCAACTTTGAAGCATTGAAAATCCAATTATTTCTACTATTCCAAATGTGCCATATTGCAATGAGGACTCTTTCTTTTTTCCCCATACATTTTTCAAACAACCATAAAAGACTTTCAGCTGGATGCCAATGATCTTTTATGTCAAAAGATAGCATAGGAAAAAGGCCCTTCCAAATTTGTCTAACTGAGAAACAACCCCATATAGCATGAGAAGCTGATTCAGGAACTCGATTACATACAGAACACCATGGATCCATTGAAACTCCCCTTGAACGCAGATTGGAAACACATGGCAGAATATTGGAGAAAAGTTTCCAAGAAAGAATCTTTATTTTTGAAGGGACCCTGAGATTCCAAAAATTCTTCCACCAAGGAGCTAAAATTCGAGAATCATAAGACGAAGCCTGGGAAGTTTGAGCCAAAGAAAGCCCCAATCTATAAGCACTCTTCACTGTAAATTGGCCATTATTGGATAGCTTCCAAATGACAGTATCTGGAATTTGTTTGTTACCCACTGGAATATTCAGGATCTTGTTAGAAATCTCTTCATTAAAAGAGTTATGTATTAATTGATCATCCCAATTACCATTGTTAAGCATCAAAGCTGTCACATAACGACCACGTAGATTTTCTGGGATCCAAATAGGATGGTTATGATCTACATTCGGGATCCAAGAATCATTGTCAATTGAAACAGAAAAACCATTGCCAATCTTCCATCGATAACCCTTTTCAAAAAGATTTCTGCCCCAAAGAATGCTACGCCAGATAAAAGAAGGGTTGTTGCCAAGCTTTGCTTTCAGGAAATTTCCAGATTTAAAATACCGACCTTTCAAAAGTTTGACCACCAAACTGTTAGGATTACGAAGGATGCGCCAACTCTGCTTGGCAAGAAGAGCTTGATTAAAAGAAGCCAAATCACGAAAACCCATTCCCCCTTCCTCTTTGTTTTTACACAATTTCTGCCAGCGCTGCCAATGAATTTTCTTTTTATTCTCTGTAGAACCCCACCAAAATTTCGCAAAGATTGAGTGTAAATCATCACAAAGAGTAGAAGGGAATTGGAAACAGCTCATTGTGTAAGTTGGAATGGCTTGTGCCACTGCTTTAATCAGAATTTCTTTTCCCCCTAGAGAGAAAAATTTCTCCTTCCATCCTTGAAGAATCTTCCAAACTCTATCTTTCACATTTCTGAAGATTTGTTTCTTGTTCTTGGCGTTTTGAGAAGGAAGGCCAAGGTATCGTCCCAGGGAACTTGTTTTTGAAAGAAGTAATTCCTTGCCAATGAAATCATTCACCTCTTGACTTGTATTTTTGCTGGACATGAACACAGATTTGTTATAATTGACCATCTGCCCAGAAGCCTTTTCATAGGTAGAGAGGATGCTCTTAAAAGCTACACATTCGTCTTTTGAAGCTTTAAAAAATATGAGGCTGTCATCTGCAAAAAACAAATGAGAAATGGAAGAACAAGATTTGGTTATTTGAAGACCTGTAATTGATTTATTTCTTTCAGCCTCTTGTAGAAGAGCAGAGAAACCTTCAGCACATATTAAGAACAAGTAAGGAGAGAGAGGATCTCCTTGGCGAAGGCCTCGTTTACCATGAAAAAATCTCTTTGGTTCCCTATTAACAAGAACAGAGAACGAAGGAGTTTCAATACAACTCAAAAGTAACGCAATCCACTTAGAATCAAATCCCATCTTCTCCATTACTTTGCGAATGAAAATCCATTCCACACGATCATAAGCTTTACTCATGTCTAATTTCATAGCCACTACCCCTGAGCGACCATTCTTTTTGCTGTTTATCGCGTGAATGCATTCAAAACCAATGATGGCATTATCCGTTATTGAACGATTAGGGACAAAGGCACTTTGGGATGGTGAGATAATTTGATCCAGAACTTTTTTGAACCTGTTTGTTATTGTCTTGGATACAAGCTTATAAATAACATTGCAAAGACTGATTGGCCTAAAGTCAGACATATGTTGCGGTTTATTGATCTTAGGAATCAACGCAATAAAAGTTTCATTTAGACCAGCTATTGAGGTAACCCCATTAAGCACATTCAAACATGTATCCACTGTGTCATCACCCAATATATCCCAATAATGTTGAAAAAAAATGGCATGAGTTCCATCTGGGTCTGGAGCTTTGGAAGGATGCATTCCTTTTAGAGATACTTCAATATCAGCTCTAGTAAAAGGTTTAAGAAGATAATAGTTCATATCTTGAGAGATTGAAGTAGGAATACACTTGATGACTTCTTCAATTGCTTCATCACTAGGATTAGAAGTAATGAATAAATTTTGAAAATAGTTCACAGCTACTCTTGCAATATCTTCTTCTTCGGATTGCCATATACCATTTTCATCAGTAATACCAGAGATATGATTTTGACGTTTCCAATACGATGCTCGTTGATGGAACCATTTAGTATTTCGATCTCCCCAAGTTAACCAATTCTCCCTTGCTCTTAATTTCCAGTACATCTCCTCTTCTTCAAATAAGCTCTCCAACTCTTTTTCTAATTTTCTAATCAACTGAGCATTGACTCTTTGTCTTTTTCGCAGCACATCATCTAACTGCTTCTTTTTCTTTTCAATAGCATCTGAAAGAGAGCCTTTCAATCTATTTTTATTCCAACAAGCCAGTTCCTTAACAGATAAACTGATTTTAGAATTTGTGTCCCTAGAAGAGCAATGCCATATGTTTTCAACAATCTCTTTACTGCCAGCAAATTTCGTCCATCCTTCTTCGAATCTGAGAACATCCCTTCTCCCAGGATTTCTATAGCCTTGAACAACTTGCCTCAGATGGATAAAAATAGGTCTGTGATCCGAAGCCAAGAAATCTAAGTGTTCCACCAAACTATTCTCATACTTGATTCTAAAACTGTTTGTCCAGCAGAATCTGTCCAACCTTTCCCAGATAAGAATACCATCGAAGTTTTTGTTGGACCAAGTAAAAAGATCACCTTTAAAACCTACATCAGACAAAGAACAATCATCCAAAACTTCCCTGAAATTAGAAATAAGATTTTCGCTTCTGTCAATTCCTCCCAACTTCTCCTTATCTTCAAGAATTTCATTAAAATCTCCTCCCACTAACCATGGCAAACCCGAAATACTATGAAGTCTTCGCAACAATTCCCAAGAATCCGTTCTTTTGGCCGGAACAGGATTACCATAAAAGCCAGTGAACCTCCATTTGAAACCATCACTCTCTACCTCAGCATCTATATGACCCATTGAGTAAGATTTCACATCAACTGATATCCCTGTTTTCCACAGTAACATTAATCCACCACTTTTACTAACAAATTTGTTATCATATATTCTTATTTAAATATTTTAATAATGATTATAATTCTATTTTTTATACGTGAGATGCCAAAAATTCTTATATGAATCATTTATATAAAAAAATATTTTTTTTAAAATCTAGGCCATTTATTTTTTGTTTTCAAATATGAATTGATAATGATTTGGTTTTCACTTTTTATTTTAAAAATAAATTTTATTTACTCATAAATTAGTGATCACGTTTGAAAAAATAAAGATTTTTAAAATCTAAATTGTTTAGATTGCGATTCTCATTATCAACTACAATATCTATATCTAATTATAATTTTTTTTATAAGAGATAGAATCTGAGAGAAGGTGGAAAATTAAGAGATTGAATCAATTAAGGTGGTATTCTAATTTTCTCAGTAATCATTTTCATCTCGATTTCTAAATCCTTCTAAATATATACTTTTCTCCAATTGTTTTCTTTGAGGTTGGATGATGGTGAAAGATATATTTCTTTCATTCAATCAATTTCAGGTATTATATATTATCATTTTAATTTTTAACTGCACACATGTTTGACTCTATTTACAATTAATTTTATAAATTTTTTCTTCAATTTGTTGGATGTTCTCATGGTTTACAAGTCAGATCATAATCAATGGTAAAATATTTGACTTTTTTGGTATTTATATATGTATTTATATATCTTAGTGTAATTCTCTTATGTTTTGTGTTGTTCATTATATAAAAACAAAGGTATTGAAATGAAATCATCTAGAGCTTGGAGACACGAAGGTGGTCAACTTATAGAATGCTCATGTTTGAGCTATATTCTTTTTGTTTATTAATTATATTCCCAAATGATATTTTTTTTTTTGTATTAACTTATAGGAAGAAGTTGCAGTTGATATTGTGAAAATCATGATTTAGTAATATTGATATAAATTTTTATTGATTGGCTGATATTGTATTTTTTTAGAGTAATTTTTTTCATTGATAAATGTAATAATTGGTTTCCTTTTATCATACTTTTGTTGTTTTTTAATCACGTACCACACATCTCATTAAGAAAACATTCCCCAATTAGATTGTGAAACAATTACAATTAATCTCAATTTGATTGAGTAAATCAGTAAAAAATAAAAATCATACTTCTAAATACACAAAAAATAATTCAATGAAAATAAATACATTACTACAAATATTAAAAATTATATAAAAAATAGCACGTACTTAAATGACTAGTATATATTAAAAATATGTGATCATTATTTTTGTCCGTTTATCAAAATATTTATAAAATGTTAGTTTTGATATACTAGGATCCCGTTTACTAAGCGGGAATGAGAATGAAAAATTGAAGTAATGAAATGAGAATCAATATATCAGATTCACCTCAAAATCAGGAATCACTCTCCTCAATATAGAGTAATCTCATTTCCTAAAAAAAAAAAAAATTAATCAATCTCATTCTCTTTCCTTATTCCATGAGACCCACATCTATTTATTAATTATCTTCTTATTATCTCTATTCCACTTTACATTTCCTCTCTCATTCTTTCTCAGTTTTATTTATAACTATTTATTTAATAATTATTATTTTTTATTTTATTGATAATTAGTTTATTGGTCATTTATTTAATTTTAATTTTAATTATTCATAAATTCTTATTTTCATATAAATTATTAAAATAAAATTTATTAGTATTATATAAAATAAAATTAATTTTTATGTATTACTATATTTTTTAGTTAATGTATTTTCAATTGCTTAGAGAATGAAATGGGTAATTTAGTAATTATAGTACATCTAAATGTAACTAAACAATATAAAAGGAATTTAATTCTGATCCCAAAAAAAATTAAGTAATCAACATCAAAGGAATATTTTTTTTTATTTCGATGATTGATTTCATTTTGATTCTTCGTAGAATGTGGTTTTCGATTTGGTTAATTTAACAAAAGAAAACACTACAAAACTGAGTATTATCCCATTTTTTTCCAAAATATTGTTAGATGTTTTTAGAATAGGCGAAATTCACAAAATATTAATAATAATTTTTATAACAAGAAATTAATATCATATAATAGTTACTACACAAGATAATTTCTAATACTATTAATGCTCTCTGTATTTATTTTTATATCTATAACCACTTGAAAGAAATCAAGTATTTATTTCAAGTTTGGTATCGATAGAATATTTCTTCTCTACATAATGAAGTTTTAGCTATTTTCAATTCACTTTTTTTTTAATTAAAAAATAGAATATTTCTTCTCTATATAATGAAGTTTTAGCTATTTTCAATTAGCTCATATTGTTAACTGCACTTTACTAATAAATAGTAGGTGAAAACTTAATGAAAAATACCCACCTCCTTACTAATTTGAATGAACTATTTCATACTTTCATATATATTTTATTCTTATTAAATTACAAAAACTAGTCGGACCCACATATATATTGATTATAGTAATATTTAATAGAAATTGACCAATAAAAATTAACGAATGCACAAATTCTTATAAATTAATTTGAAGGCAAGTATTATCCAAATTTAATTAGAATAGCTATCCCTACATTTTATTAGTATAGTTTAGCCATATCACTATTTACATTTGTTTTTTTAATTTTTTTAATCTCTTCTCATATATATTTTAAAGATAAAAATGGTAAAGACGTGGAGATGGTTCGGTGGGAATTCAGGATATAATAAGAGGAATGAAAATTAATTATATATATCCTGCATGACAGTTGACAAGACAAGTCATAAAAAGATGTGAAATCAGTGACCATGCATTCTTGTTAATTTTTCTGACCGTGCAGAAAAAAAATTAATGAAGTTTGGTATGAGTTCAACTTCAACTCATAAGTAAACAAAAGCTGGGAAAAACTTCAAAGTTGGAGAGATGTCTTGTCCGTATGTACGTTTAGATGGAGAAGAAAACAAACATCATCGTCCACATGTGTGAAAATTAAGGAGTTAGATGTCAATGTCGATGTTAATGGAAATATCGAGATTCAAATTTATAGAAATATCGATAGAAATGTCGATGTCGACGGAAATTCTCAAAAAAATCATGGAAACAATGGAAATATGAGTGAAATTTTGGAATTTATAAACTAAACTTTTACAATTATCATAATTTATCATATAATTGAATTATACATATACAAATGACAGTAAACATAACAAAATATAAGAAATACAATATAATCTATAAAATATCATATTAAACTATGTTAATTAATTTAGTTAAGCTTGAAGTTAGGTAGCTAGTATAATTATTTATTATTGTTTAAATACATGGATTGCAAGGTAAGAAGTCTCTCTCTATTTTTCTTTTTAAGACAAGAAGTCTCATTTTTAATAACATAATAATGGATGGAAATTAATTGTATTACAAACTTTGATGACTAATATGAAAATTTTATATTTTAATTTTATGTGGAAAAATGTCCATATTTGGAAAAGAAAAATAGTTTTTTTAAAACTAATAAGATAACCAAAAAAAAAAAAATCAGGCTTTTTCTATATCTTTGTGTCATTAATTATCCCATTTCATTTTAGGGTTATCTGGGTATATAGCCTGAAAATGTACAAAATAAGACAAAGGGGCACGCCTCAAAAAAATAAGAGTAAATAGTCTGTTTGATATGTAAAATACCTAAACCACCCTTACTAAACTTAATTAAAAAATAAAGAAGAAAAAGAATTAAGATTTGAAAATGCTTAAATCAAGGAAACATTAAATATTAAAAAATCATAAAAAAAATAAGAGGGAATCAGAAATAAAAAAAAAAAACTAAACTAAACTAAACAAAAAAAAAAATCTAACTTTTCAAAACCGATATTTTTTTTCCGGTGAATAAAAAGATAGAAATATACCGTATAAGCTACGATACTGTACTTTATCAAACCAGCAACACTACTCATACCTAATGATTGTATTGTACAAAGTATTGTACTGTACCACTTAATTCCTTCCCAAATCCACTATTCAAAATCGCTTAAACTCTATACTGTACAAACTATTAAACTGTACTATACAAGCTTCCTCTCCATTGTTGTATGGTACTGTACATTCATTTCCATCGTCGTAATGTATGGTCCAAAATAATATATTGTAAAAAGCTTCATTTTTTCTCCATCAGGCCGTCGTACTCCTCAAATCGACTCCTCCATCTTCTACCCCTACCAACCATTCGTCCGCCCATTTTCTCATGTCACTGCGTGCTTCAAATAGATTGCAAATTTGTGATTTACAAACCTTCATATTTGTTGTCACGATTACCCATAACACCTGCGTTCTATAAAAGAGAAACTCGGATCTTACGACCACCGTAACAACACCGTTTATGAGGGTGGTGACAGAAAAACAAATGGTGGTGGCTGCTATAGGAGGAAGAAGAAGAAAAATAAGAAGAATAGATTAAAATTAGGGTTTGTGAAAAGAGAAACTCATATCTCACGGCCACCGTAATAATGCCGTTCATGAGGGCCGCAACGACAAGCTAGTTGGCGGCGGCTGCTATAGGAAGAAGAAGAAGAAGAGACTTAAATTAGGGTTTGTAAAAAGTGAAAGAGAAATAAACGTAAAACATGTAAAAGTCTTGGATTTGATTTAAATTTAATTCAAATAATAGGAATAAATGTAAAAAAAAATTCCATTCAAAATTTAAAATTATGAATGAGATATGGGGAGAGAGGGGGGATAATGTGAGAGGGAGAGAGAATGTGGGATATAAAAAAGGAAAAAATAAAAAATAAATTAGGGGCAAATCAAACATACTAAAAATGGGCTAAAAAGTCTTAAAATAAAGGGGGGCTAAAAAAAGTTAGTGATTAGTCAAAACAGGCTATCTACTAGATTATCCCTTTCATTTTAAAAAGAAAAACAGGGCCCATTTTTGCACAGCTGTCTCTCTCTGTATTCTTCCATTCAATTTCTCCTTTTTTTTTTTGTCTACTCTTACATCACCGTCTCTTTCTTCTTTGCTTTCTTCACCATTTTTGCACAAATTTCTCAATTTCTTTTCATGGCAACTAAGCTGCACCTCAAACTCTGGTTCAAATTTTGGATTCATCTTCTTCTACAACTCAAACACATGTGAATCCAGCAATTGATGAATCTAGTTGGTTTCTACTCTGTTACATCTTGCTTCTTCTCTTGAGGGTTTGAAATTTGTTTGTCCTCAAGTTGAGTACTTTTTCTCTACCATTCTTCAGTAGACATTTCATGGAAATTTCCATGGAAAGAGGCAATTTCTACGAAATTTCCATCGACATTTCGTTTTTTCCAGAAACAGTTGACGAATCCGGCTAAAGCGTAGGCGAAATTTAAACGAAATTTCGAGCGACAAACCAACTTCTGCGACATCACGAGATTTCGAGGGAAAAGGTCGAAATTTTTTTTCCCCCACCCTTCCAGGTGTCGAGCCTCCATTTTGGCGAAATTTCGAGCGATATATCGCCTCTGTCGGCGACATTTGACACACTGGTGAAAATATAAATTGTAATAATTACCCACTCGAACTTTTAATTTCAACATTTTATCTCTTAAACTTTATAAATATTACAATTGAATCCATAAAATTTTAATTTGATAAATAATCTTCAATCCTTTAATTATATTCTAAAAATTATTATAAAGACAGTTAATACATTCTTAGCATCAAAGGTTTTAGATGAGATTGGAGAAGAAGTCTTCGTCCCCGCCACCATGAGAGTTTTGGTCAAGTTATACGTCGTGTCTATTTTGGTCCCGATGTTTTTAATGTGTCTATGTGGTCCCTGGATTTTTAAGAATTATTAGAAGTAAGTTTAATTAGTCATTAATTTAACATATTCGTTATCTCCTTAACAAATGATGACTTAACCCTGACATAACATATCTAATTGATCAAAATACTATCACGAGATTAAATATTATTTTCAATATTTCATCAATCAAGACCTAAGATTTGAAATAATAATTAATTCTCATGTCAGTATTTTGGACAATTAAACATTTTATGTCAGTATTAAGTCAACATCGGTTAAGGAATTAACAAATTAAGGACCGATTAAAATTATTTCTAACAATCTTGAAACCATTTAGACACAAGTTATAAACTCAAGGACCAAATAGACACAATCTCCAAAAGTCAGGGACCAATTAGACATAAAATTGAAACACGAGGATCAAATAGCACAACGTTTATATAACTGAGAGACCACTTAGACATAAATTGAAAATGCAAGGTGACACACGTTCATATTTGAGAGACCACTTAGATACAAATTGAAAACGTGAGGATATCAAATAGACACGGCGTCTAAAACTCAGGGACAAAATGGGTAATTTACCCTATTATTTTAAATAATTTTAAATGTGAATATTTTAACTAATAACTGTAAAAAAAAAAAAAAAAAAGTCCCATACTTTCTTTTACATATAAAATGTGTGTTGATTTTTTTTTTTTCTAAATAAGTCAACACATCTATGCACACACGTGATAAAGAATTAGTTAAAAAAAAGTTAATTATTAAAATATTAGAATTTTTTAAAAATTATCCAGATAACAGTTAAATAATTTTTTGAAGTATTAAGTTCAATAGTTTATTAAAAAAAAAGTAAAAACTCAATAAATTCATCAAAAAACGACATTATATTTCAATAAATTATTGAACTATAGTTCAATAAATTAATGAACTAATTATTTAATTATTATTTACATAAATTTTAAAAAGTTTTAGCATTTCAGTAATTAGTATGCACATAAATGTACAATATTGTAGAATAAGCAAATTTGGAAAATTACAAATTGCCACGTAATTATTCAAGCCAATTACAAAGTTACATATCATTAAATGAAGGACAATCAAAATTGACACGTGTCTTTAAATTAAATTAAAAGACATTAAAATTGGCAAATCAAATAATGTCACATGTCTTTTTCATGACCATTGAATAATATAAATTAATGTAATGAAAATATGCCACATGTCGATTAAGTCCAAATCAAATGAAGCCCATATCCACCACGTATTCACTAAAAACTCTATAAATAGAGAGGTCATTCATTCATTTTGGGGGACGAAAAATATTCAGAGACATAAGACTTAGAAGACACTTTGAATACTTTCAAATAGGGATGTGCAAAATAACAGGCGAATCAAGAAACTAAACCGAACCTGACTGAACCGACAAGTTCTGTTCGGTTTTCTTGATTTTATCAGTTTTCTAGGTTCAAAAAATTTTAGAAACCGAAATTTTTCGGTTTTTCCTGTTTGGTGGTTTGACTAGACCGAATAAACCGAACTGAACCGAAATGGGAGGGATCTTATTTCTCTTCCTTTACTCAAGCCGCTGTCTCAATCTCAGGCCATTTTTGTTCGAAAAATTTGATAACTCGTAATTTATACGTGTTTATTCATGGTGTTATCTCCAAAATAATTAAATATGAATGATAATTGATTTAAATGTCCATCATATTATTAATCGTTGAATTTCATGAACGTAGTCGAAAACAACGCTCAAATTAGACTTATAACGAAGAAATTATAGCCAAAATAAAAATACTATGGAGATAACAAGTCAGCATGACATCATCATAATGAAAGAAAAAGAAGTGCTGACGTCACAATGACGTTAGGAAGGCACATGGCTGCAGCACAAAGAGACGTGTCGCTCGATACGTGGCAACACGTCGCCCACACTTTTTCTCCACTAGAAGCTTGCGGCTCTAGGAGATCGGCTGGCGCCTCGGCTCGCTTCATCCGAACGGCTTGTCTCACATGCAAAAGTGCTGGTGCTCGGCTTGGAGGCTCGGCTCGGCTCATTCGACGGCTTGGACAGATTTTTATACATATTTTATCTTTTTTTTTTTATCTCTTTTAGGCTATTTAAAGCCCCATTTGAACCCTAACTAAAAAATCCTTTCTTCCCCAATTTTTCTTAGGACTCTTAGATAATTTTTAATATGTTTTCTAGCTAAATTACTTATTCCAACTAGAGGATTATCAAGGTTTGGTTTATGAATTTGTGAGATTTTGTTCTTAATTTAATTCATATTTTCTCTTTATTCATGCCTTCTCTTTACATATTTTATTGTTAGTTAATTCTTGTGCAATACGGCCCGTTGTTCATTTGTTAATCTTGCATATCGTTAGTTAGAACATTAAATCCGTAATTGTTTAATTGTTCTAGTACACGTAGCATAATAGTATAAATTGATTAAGACACTTTTTGATTCATGTTATGGGAATTTATGATCTAACTTAAATGAATCGGTCGTACCGTGTTTGTTAGTTAGAATTGGGTTCTTCTCTTCTTAATGTTGTTAATGGGTTAAATCTTATTATTGTATTCTAAGGTTATCCGTTAATTAGGGAATAATCAATGATCATATCTTGGTTATCGAAAAATTAAGGAAGAATACTTATAAGTTGTTGATTGGTTTTGACGACTTCCAACCAATTTAGAGATGAATTAGGGAATGCATGTTTAATAATCGATGATCAAATTGATGAACCATAATCGAGATTAACCTTTAGTTGGAACCTTTTCTCATTTGATTTCTTATTCTTTTTAATTTTGTTTTCTTTTTATTTTTATAAACAACAACTCAAAACCCCTTTTTTAGTTAACTTTAATTTAATTCTCTTTTCCCTATGGAGATCGACTTTACTCACCACTACTACAGATTTTTAAATTCCAAGAGTAAGTTTATTATTTTTGGTGGTTTCGACACCCATCAAAATTATTTTGATTCTTCATCTCCGTTTGCCTAAATTCTTCGATTCTTCACCTTGATTTCTCATCTTCCTTCGAGATTAGGTTCATTTCTTCCTATCATTCTTAGGGTCCATTTGACATAGTTTCTCCTAAAAAAAATTTTGAGTTCAAGATTTTAAAAGAAATACTAATTAAGTGTTTCATTTAAAAACACTTGAATGAAGTATTTTAAGTGAAATACTTATTTATAAACATTTTTGGAAGAACTCCAAAAACACATTTTAATATACTCAAGTGTTTTTAGAAGAAACACTTAATTAGTTTTTCTTTTACATTGTTTAACTCAAAACATTTTTTTGAGAAACTATGCCAAACGGACCCTTAGTTTAAGTTTGTTTTTGTGTATGGTTTTAGGAACTCAAAAATCAAAACCAGTCACTGATCTCAAAATTTGGGGAACCTCGAAATCGAAATCAATGGACTGAAGATGAGTGAGAAGTAGCTAAGGAGGAAAGAAGAAAGATGGAAGAATTATGAGTTCGTATTATGCGAATGGAGCGAAGGATTATGTTAAGAGGAAAGATTCATTTGTTTCTCTCTTCTCCAAATGATTTCTTTGGATTATCCATCTGAACAGTGATTGTAATTTTTTTAATGATTAGAAATGGGTTTCAGTATTTTATGTTTCTGGGTGTGGGTGGTGATTCGGTGAAGCTCTTTGGGTAGTGGAAAAGTTGGGTTTTATGAAAAATGGATAAATGTGAAATTTTAAATTATCAAATCAAAGAATGTGTGACTTTTGAATCCACCTAAAATCTTTCTCAACTTACTTGTATTTGGTTCATCACATGGTACTGATTTTTATTTTTATTTTTTGAAAAAAGGCGTGGTACGGTGGTAAGCAAGCAGAAATTATTTGATGAAATAGAGAAAACATGATTAAAAAAAAAAAAGAAAGAAAAACTCATGTAAATATGAAGTTGTTGGATAAAAAGCACAAGCCCATTAATACAAGCCAAAAAGAAAAAAAAACGAAAAACCGAACCAACTGGTTTCATTAAAACAACTAAATCGAGCGGTTCATGTAATTACTAAACCGAGCACTTCGGTTCGGTTCTCGATTTTGACCAAAACCGGACCGAGCCCAACCTTACTTTTGATGAAGACTACTTTGAAGATCAAAGACGTCGAAGACTGCTTTGAACACTAACTTTCCAACAACATCAACTCTTTGATCTGAAAAATACGCCAAAAGTCCTTGCATCAAAGTTTATATCCGTGAGATACAAATCAAAAGATTAATTCATTAGAACACTAAATTCATATCAATACAAACTTATATTTATTCCGTATTTAATTTCTTTCAATATAAATTTGTGTGAACAAAAATGAAATCTTAAAATAATTTCTCATGATAATTTATATGATAGAAAAATATCTCTTTATAGCACTTAATTTTAAAATAAATAAAACATTCACTAAATAATTGGTATGTACTATTTAATTAAACATATATTTAAATTAACTCAAATATTATTTATCACCATTTTTTTAATTTTAAAAGTAACTTTTTTTCCTTTAAATTAATAAATTACGTTCATTAAATTAATGATTTTTTTCATTAAATTTTTTGTATTGTATTAAAAATGACAAATTTCATTACTGTTTATCGAGATATTTTAAACTAGAATTCAATAATTTAACAAATTAATTTCATTAAATTGATGAATATTAAAAAGTGTCATTTAAAAAAAGTTGGAAACTTTTACTATTTTTGAAATTTACTATTAAAAAACTGTCATTTTCTAAAGAGACGATTACTTAAATAACATATTTTTACATATTAATTACTGAAATATCAGAATATTTAAAAAATTACTCAAATAGAAAAATTATACATCAATAATTTATTAAACTAAAAATTAAATTTTAAAAAACCAACAAATTCATTGAAAATTATAATGAAAAATAATCAAATAGTTCGATAAATGAACCCGCAAAATAATTTCTTAGAAGCTGGCCTCAACCTCTTCTTGTAGAGTGCTATAGAGAGTGTCAACAACATTAAGCAAGAACATATCTTCACCATGTTTTGCCAACAAAGATATTGCCACAGGAAGATCATTGTCCATCCCTAAAGGAATATTAACCTGCAGAATAATTTCTCAATAACATAAAAAATGAATGCTTGAGTTCTTGAGAGAGTGTGTGAGTGTGCGAGAGGAAAACCTGGCAAAATCCAGATACTCCTGCAATGGAGAGCAAGCTGAAAGCATTTGCCCGAAAATCGTGTAATTTACTTGTATCGGTCATAAGTTTTGGAGGAGGGCCTGGGACTGTAGGAATTGCAAGGACCCCATAATCCTGATTACACAATAGGCAGCTCGAGACTTATAGGAGGGAATACTGATGCCTACCCAGTTGAGCTATGTTTAGATTGATGACTTATAAACAAGTTAACGTAACGATCTCATGAAATTGAGCTATTCTATGTAGCATTTTCTATGTAAAAAGTAAATCACAAATTCCAAGTTACTTACTAACTATATGACTCCGTAAATTCAGTAACTAGTGTGAGAGAAAAAAAGAGAGTACCTCAAGAAGTGAAACTAGAGCTTCACGTAGTTCGGTTTTAATGGAGCGACACAGATCTGTATATTCATCTGTTGTCCTCATAGCATCCGATACTCGTTCCGATATACCCGGACCGAAACGAGGATTGAAAGTTGTAATCCATTCTCCATGATTGGTTTTGAATTCATACCTATAAAGAGGAAGGAAAAGTATGGGGAGAAAGAGAATTCATTCCTTCATTCAACACCTATCTACAATAAAATTCATTTTGTCACTATATCTGACTATAAGAGACAAAACATATTTTTAGCGACGAAAAGTGACATGACCTTCACCGACACACTTGAAATGACATATATGCCGTTATTATTTTTCATTATTTTAGAGTTTTAGCGACAAATTGCAGTTTTCAGCGACGATATTTTCGTCACTAAAAGTGTTATTTATTGTAGATATCACAATCAATCAGCTAAATAGAAGGTAACTCAAAATTCATGATGTTCAAAACCTCTGAAGTAACTGCATAGATCTTGCAAGAGCTGCTAAAGATGGTATGCTATGCGTATGACCTTCATCATTTTCCCCATTCATGAAATGCTTTAAGCTTGGAACTCTGTCCTTAACATAATCCCCAAGGCTCATTTGCTTTATTAGATGCCCTGCAGTTGAAGAGTTGAGAATCATATCAGAAAACAAAGATTAACTCAAATATATTAAGTTAAATCTTTTCTCTTATGCATTTTCAAAGCTTTGGACCCGAATCCATCTTTTGTCGAACACGCCAAAAAGTGTATTTAGTTTAAGTAACGACAGATATTTCAAAGCGATAGATTAGATCGTCTAACGAATTCCTTCCGGAGCAAATGAGAAGTCTAAATGTAAGAGAATTGAATAGTTAGTTTTGAATATTGACATACCGCCGAATAACTTGTTAACGGAATTAACTAAAACTTGTGTTAATCGAGCACTAGGAATGCTTGAGAGCTTGAAGCAATCTTCTGCAACGATAATCTGTGTAGGTCGGTGAAGTTCTACCTCTGGCTGTTGCAGCAGAAGTTGTCCTACTCTTTTGAATATGGCAGGATCCCTAGCAAACCAACCTAAAATAAGAAGTTGGTGTTGAAGGAATGTTAATCTTTTTCAAGAAAAGGAAAATCAGTGTTAAAAGAAAGAGATTAAAATCGACATATGGATAACGAAATCATAAAAAATGTTAGTGACAATTGCATATTACCTACTGTATCAAAACTTTGTGCCATAGGTATTACTCCACAGGTAGAGATTGCATCATGTGAAGGCCGAAACCCGAGAATTCCACAATATGATGCAGACACTCTTACACTACCTCCAGTATCAGTTCCTATAAAACTAGGCACAATCTTCACTACAATTTTTACCATGGAAAATTCAAGTAACATCACAGATCATTCAAGGTCTATGAACTAAGAACTTGCCTAAGGAGAAATCAACAAGCTTTGCACCTACAGCAACAGCAGAGCCACAGGAGGATCCGCCAGGTACCCGATCCGGTGCACACGGGTTTTGGGGTGTGCCATAGTGAACGTTTTCCCCATTTATACTGCCAAATATATGACAATTCAAACTAGCATATCAGCTAATGTAAAAATCAAAAAGCATAAAGAAATTAATTTAACAAGCATCAACATATGAATAATAAATATGGAATGAGAGCAAATAACATCAGAGGTTTGAATTTTGGACCTTCTGTAAAATCACGATTAAACCCAAAAGGTTAAACTATTAGACTCGAACGAATTTAATCTTTTAAGCTATTCCGAACCATCTCTAACCTGTATGCCATTTCATCCATAACAGTTTTTCCAACACAGGTGGCTCCTCCTCTTAGGAGAGTTAAGACAGCAGGGGCTGTCAAACTGGAAACTGGATGAGTCCTTGCCCACTCAGGATTTCCAAAACCAGTTACATATCCATCCACATCAAATCTGTTTAGTTCAACATTCAATAACAAAAAAAAGTTTTAAGAGTAAATTTAATTTAACATTTAATATATTCTCAACACATCTCCGCACGTGTTGATTCAGATATTAAGTTAATTCACGAGACCTGACACATAAGCTATTATTATGAAATGAGAGAATAAATAACACAATTTTTTCCCTATTAGTCAATTTCAATCCTCAAATTTCAATTTAATTGAATCTTGAACTTGAATAAATGATGTGATTATTAATACTCTTCTCCAACCCAAATTGTAAAATTGCCCAAAAAACTAGTAAGTCATCAAAAATAAAACCCACAAAACATCTATAACTTAATTATAAAAACGTTCACAAGTAACTGAAAATCTCTAAATTTTTTAGTAATTTAACTAAAAAAAGTATTAATTACACCACTTATTAGAGTTCAAGGTATAAAATTTAAAACTTTAGTGAAAAAAACACTGACTTTCCCCCAAAAGGAAAAAAAAAAAAGATATTCAAAATTAATGATAAAACTTATTTTCAAACCGCAAAAAATACATCTGACGGGAATGACAAAAACTCACTCATTATAATTATAAAGAGGGTTCAAATTCCAATCCCTTTTATCGATTGGAAAAAAATAAAAATTTTGAAACCATAATATCCAAATGAGTAAAGAATTAAAAGGGAAATTATAGAACTAACATGTCTTTAACAGCAAAAGTGAGGCCACTCAAGGGAAGGTTAATGGATGGAGAGATTGGCTGCAAGTGGAATTTCTCCATAAAAGCTCCATTATCTTCTTCCTCCTTATCGACCATTGCCATAACTCAAATGAAAAAAAAAAAGATTTGTTTCTCTTCTCCACACCCTTGAAAACACTAAATTATGGCAATTTTTTTAATCATCTTTTAGGATAATAGGCAAACAATGGCAACCCATTATTGTATGGGGTGGATCAGTAGGGATGGCAAAATTCTCCGCGGGTCCCCGACCCTATAAGGGCGGGGAATCCTCGTTTTATAGGGTTAGGGTTAGGGTGAGAAATTTCCCCCCGATTTGTTATAGGGTAAGGGTATGGGAATACATCCCCGTCCCCGACCCCGAACCCGAACCCGATTTTTAAAGAATATCTTATATATTTTGTTTACTTTATCTTTATTTATTGAAAAATATATGTGAAATATGATTATATTAACTAATACAATATAAAATGGTTAGTATTATGTTTTCTTTTTTACTTAAAAATGTATATTTTAAATGTATATTTCATTTTTAACTAAGAATTAAAATGTAAAACGGGGAATTTTCCCCGCGGGGAACCTGATCCCCTAATGGGGAATCCCCAAACCCGACCCCGATTTTTTGATTAGGGGATAGGGTAGGGTATGGGGATTAAAAATCCCCGCGGGTTAGGGGATGAGAAGTGCATCACAAACCCCGCCCCGCCCCGTTGCCATCCCTATGGATCAGGGATGAAAATGCAGTAATATTAACAAGGGGGAAAATTGTAGAAATGAGATTATCTTGTACATATCCACAATAGTAGAAGCTTTCCTATGATAACGGTCCAGCCCTTTATCATATAAATTTTATAATAAAAAAATCACAATAACATTGAGAAAAAAAACTAATTAGTATTTTAATGTATTAATTTGATTATTATATTGAAAACAAATTTATTTTAAAATTTATTAAAAAATGATTATAAAACATATTTAAAATTGATTGATTTTTTTAATTGAATGGTTGATAAATCTTTTTTATTGAAATTAATAAAAAAAATACATCTTTTAATATAAATAAATAAAGAAAATGAAGTCACTTTGTTTAAGTGGGAATGAAACTTCTATTCTTGTTCTACCACAACACCACATTAATTGTTTGATATAAAATTTGTAATTATATAAATAATATATTTAAAAACCAATTTTAAATTTTGGGCCCTCGAAGATCGCCCATCTAGCACCCCCTCAGGACAACCCCTGACTAGCTTTATCCTCATTTTTGTAGCTACATCAGATTATTAAGAATAAAACTTGCCTCCTCACTAATTAGAAAGAAGTTCACCTCACTTTTATATATGTAATAATTACTAATTAATCTTTATATTAATGGCAAGGATTGGTTGCCTGCTTGGCTATAAAGCTAATCAATTTTATCACTTTTAATGTATTTTTTATCTTAAATTTTAGTGTTTGTGAGTTGTGACTGTTTATGTGAAGTTTTTTGTAAAATGTTCTGAAATGTGAAACCACTTTCGAATTTTGAGTCTTCAAATGTTTGTTATTTTTTTAAATGGAATTTTTAGCATAGTAGGATGGACAATTATGGTGTGTAATTCTATTAACTGAATTTTTAAGAATACTGTCTTTTTTTTTTTTATCATTTCATTATACTAGTTAAAACTAACGTGCGTTGCATGTGGTATATAAAATTTAAAATAGCCATTGACGGTAACGATGAAAGATTATCTAAATGTGAAAAAATTAATTAAAAAAAACATGCATTTAAAATTATTAAAATAATAAAGTAGAATTTCTTGAATGAAAAATGTAATTATTTGTTCATGGTATAAACTATATATTACAGAAGTATGGTATTATCGTTGTTTGATTAGTCGAAAAAACTGGAGACACATACAATTTAATTTTGACCTCAATGAATTTTGACGATGAACTTCCTTTTCTTCTTCACATTACATTGTAATAATATAATTTATTTTGTTTAATTAAATAAAAAGAGGAGAAATAATTTTGCAATTCAAATGCTAACACCTGAGTAAATTGTGTTTATGTGCGCAAGGATGATAGGTGTTCACCTTGGGATGCAAAGAGGCTCTTTGTTTGGGCATTTCCTGACCAGTGTTTGTGAAGTTTTGCATCTCATTATATTTTTAAAATTGCATAAAACATCTTAGGAAGTGAGAAGATTAAATAAACAAATGATCAAGATAGAGGAGATGATTTAAATATTACCATGAAGAATGTATGTGTAGTTCTTAACTTAAGCGCGAGAAGATTTTGCAGCAATGTCAAGAATCCTCTAATTTAATTATAAAGTTTACAACTTTTTATTAACCATTTGTGTATGTTGTTGCCTAAAAATGGAGAGCTTCGACTTAAGCAACGAACTTAAAGTATGGGACGAGTCGGGGGTCGTGCGTTGCACTGGAGGTGCTGTGTAGGCGATGTGTTGAGTAGTTGACGAGCATTGTATGTACCTGCACAGGAAACAGAAGAGAGCACTGGTGTGGTGTGGTGGCCTAACACCCTCCGATGCTAAAGTCAGAGCAAGCAAAACTAGTGTGCCAGAGAGAATTATTGTACAATTAGTTACCTAATGAATGAATTTCTTCCCCTATTTATATGAGAGAAGGTTGATGACATCATCATGCCACGTGTCGCGTTGGGAATGAGCCACGTGTTGCTTCCCAACGACGTGTCGCTTGTTGGTCATGCCACGTGTCATGATTGGATATCAATATAATGTAGTTTCTTGGTCTTAGATATGTAACTTTATTAGATGACGTAGACGTAGACTCTCGGGACTACGTAGACGTACCTTCCTAAGCGATGTAGACGTTGCCTTCCAGAAGACGTAGTTGTAGCCTCCTAGACGACGTAGACGTAGCCTCCTAGGTGACGTAGACATGTCGATTGTGCATTCTTTGAACAAGTTGAGAAATTCCACGTGTATCGATATAATTTCACCCACAACAGTGTATAATATTTTAAAGAAGGAATTGAAAAAAAAAAAACCTATAATTTCACTCAAGTAAGACCGAATGTGAAGAACAAAAGTGGTTTTGAGGAATTTTAATAAGATTATTAATTGTTAAGAAGAATTCGAATACATAAAATATAAGTGAAAGTGAATCGAATTAATTTTTAATAGTGAATCTTTGAATTTGAATACATATTTATTAATTGTCATTTCACCACATTAAAAAGTTATCATCCATCGAAAGATCATTTTTGTGAGAATATTTCAATTGAGTATGGAAGAGAATTTCGTTGATAAACAAAAAGAATTTTGGCTTCTTGATTTCCCCAAATCATAAATTGAATATCAAAACAAAGATATCTTGGCTAAGCAATGCAAGCCTGAATTTTTTTTTATCCATATCATCCAATTAATGAATATGAAGGTCAGAGAACTCACTTCGAGTTACCTTCTCCTCTTCCAAGTTACAAGAATCAATCATGCGAGAAAGTGGGTACGACGAAGTCTCCGCTGAGGAGGAAGAGAAGCGAATTCCTAATCGGAAGCCAAGAGTCAAATTGAGAAAGAGCATGGATGATGCAGAATTATAAATAACCAATGTTGTTCGAAAATTTATATGTAGTAGTATGAAAATTTTTAAACGTCGTGAATGGTGGTTCAAAGAATCAAAATTATCGGTTCCTTTACCAAGGTTCATGAATGAGCTTACTTCACTCTTTAATGGTCGTGAGTATGTGCTCTTCTCTAGAAACAAATGAAAATTGAAGGGAAGTATGAGAATAAAAAAAAATTGAGGGTAAAGATGGAATGTAAAGTTTCTCCACTTATTTTCTCTTCCTCCCTTGGTGTAGCCGATTTTACCATCATTGGGTATGGGAAAAATACCATAAAATTTAGGATTTACAAATTTTCTACTAAAATTTAAAACCTGAGTGCCTCAAGAATACCTAAACAGTCAATTAGTAAACCTCCACAATTTATATAGTACAGTTTATATAAACATACATAAAACGATTTCTATGCTACCCACCAAAATATTCGAAAATTACCACAATTTAGCATGATCATTAAAACTAGCTCTGATACCAATTGAAGGAAGTACTTTACTAAAATAGAACTTTTTTAGTAAGTAAATTAACTATTAATTTTAGGATCAATTAACATCATGCAATTTGTGATAAAATCATGAAGAACATGTAAATTCATGCTTAATTTTCGAAAATTAAAAGTCCTTTACTTACATTGAGTAAAATATGGAGATATGGTTGGAGGTTTCTTTATAGCATCAATCCTCAGCAACACCAGATCTTCTGTGCTATATCCCGATCGATCAAGCGAAACCCGATTGTGAGATTGAATTTTAGAAGAATTTAGAAAGAAGAAAAACATTTTTCTTCCTAAAATTATAGGGAAAAATCAGCAAGGGTCAGGGGAGAAGAGAGAATTTTAATTTCTAAGAATTGAATTGTGTTATTTATGAATGACCAAAGCATTCTATTTATAGGCTAATGGAAAATCTAATCACATGACATTAGGATATTCCATAGAGATAAATACAAAAGAAAAATATTTTCTCTTTCCTTTATCTTGGTATTTTCAAAAATACCATAGATAAATAAGAGAATATTCTATTTTCTTTTATTTGATTTATCTTGGGTAAATAAATCTATGTGATTATTTTAGGATATAATTCAAACAATTAGCTCCATAAAATAATACATATGTAGCCAAAAATTGCTATTCTGCTTAATAAATAAATTTAATTTATTTAATTAAATATTTTCGGCTAATTTCAATTGGGTTCATTAATCCAGTTGGACTAGAAACTCTCTCTTAAAGTAATAAATCAGACTTAATTAATTAATTAATTAATTACTATTTAAATAAAATACTTTATTTAAACAATTAATAATATTAATATTTTCTCTCGACTAAATACTATCAAATGGTATTTAATTAATAATTTCCATTTAAATAATTTCCATTATTTAAAAAATTAATAATATATATTTTAATTATTAATTTCCATTAAATAAACTCATTAATTAATTAATTAATAATTCTAATTGACAATATTATATTATTAATTAATTAATTTTCATTTAAATAAAATTAATTATTTAAACAATTAATAATTATAATTCAAATTATTAATTACCATTTAAATATAGGGCTATTTTCAATAATAATCAAAAGAAGGAGACTAATTATAAAATATCAGTGGCACCACTTTTATTACGAATATGGCCAAATACCATTACCGAAAAATGTGAAAAGACGAAAAATACCTTGGATTTTATTTTCCTTAAATCATGCAATATTCAAGGAATTTAATTAATAAATCCCTCAAAATGTGCAAGAATTAAGACAGATCAAAAATTAAAAAAAAATAATTAGAAGGGAAATCTAGTTCTATCTAACTAATTATCTTTCCAGCTACAAAATCAGTCTTCATATCTAAGTGCCCATAAATTAGCTAACAAAATTTAAAAAATGAAAATACAATGGTTAGTTTAAGAGATTTATATTTGTTAAAAAAAAAAAACTAGAAATGGACCTGTGTAAAAAAAACATGGTTAATTTAAAAAAATACTATTGATAAAGTAAATAAAATCCATAAAATGATTAATTAAAAACGAAAATTATGTTTAGTTTAACAAGTTTATATTTGTTAAGACAATAAAATCTAGAAAAATAAATTGTTTATATTTGTTAAAAATCAATAAAATCTAAAGTTTAACATTATTAAATAGAAAAATGAACAAAAAGTAGTAGTTTAACATGTTCATCTTTGTTAAAACTAAATAAAATCTATAGTTTAACATTATTAAATAAATATTGTAGTTAGTTAAGAGGTTTATATTTATTAAACTAAGTGACTAAAAAGAATAGGAATTAAAAAAAAAACAGAGACTATTAATCACAAAAACAAAGAGGAAGAAAACACAATATTAGTTTATATTTGTTAAACTAATAAAATCAAGAAAATGAACAAAGGGCTTGTTAGTTTTACATGTTTTATATTTGTTAAAAATCAATAAAATCTATAGTTTAATATTATTAAACAGAAAATGAACAAAAAGTCGGTTCATTTAATATGTTTATATTTATTAAAAATAAGTAAAATCTATAGTTTAACATTATTAAACACAAGTTTATCTATATGCAAAGTTAAGAAGCCAAAGCTAGACATTTGAAAAGTTTGAGAATCTTAGCAAAATGTGTGGAACTTGGATGACAAAAATAGGATTAAAATATTGTGAAGTTATGTTATATGTCGCCTTATACCATTACAATTTTCGTTGCAATTACAAAGTTGTGCTATAAAATCTATTTGATGCTACTGACTTCCTGGCTAAATGCAACAGGTTGTTTGAACTTGTCAAAAAATACTGCTGTAAAATGCCTATGAGAAGTCATCTGGTATATGAAGTTATAAAACTTTTCTTGTTGATGTAGCAAAACTAGTTGAAATATTGCACTTGTGATCATCCTAAAACCAAATGGAGAGCAAGGGTAGACTCTGATAATCTCTGTAACAACTCCAAGAGTACCCATTCTTGTAGGTGTGAGTATTGAAATTGAAAATAAGTGAGCAAATTTTGTCCTCCCTTATTGAAGGTTTTTTCACACAAGCTTAAATGTTTGCACGTGCATAAAATTTGCACCATGAAGATTCTTTAAGAAATGTGTTATTACTAAATTCATAATACATCAAACAAAATGTAACTTGAGCTTAAATATCTCAATTACAATTTAAACTAAACAATAACGTAGTGAATGCTTACCCAATTTTTAAAAATAGAGATATATATAGAAGCTCATTAGTTGGTATGCTACACCTGAATAATCCACAGATGATTTGGATTAGCATACTAACATGTAATTAAAAATAAATAAGGTTGGGACGAAGATTTATTTGCTTATTTTGGTAAATGAAAAAGCACCCTTGATCGGTACTATCAAACCAAGAAAACCAATTTTAATATTTGATGACGAAATTATAAAGACCAATAGTTAAAAAATATGAATATAATTTTTTTAGTATGAGTATGACACAACCTGCATTTTATGAGGTTTCACTAGGATTTTCTACATTTTCATATTGCATGGAAAAAGGGGTGTCGAGTATTTTTACTTAAGACCATTAACAGATAATAATGTGGAGGTACCCCTAACATAAGAATGTATAAGTTGCAAAATTTGAGAAAAGTAAAATAATACTATGTATATTTCTCACTATTGAACAAGAGAAAATGATAACTCTATAATCATACATATTTAATTGACTTATATATCCTAAATTGATAAAATCTAAGCATTAATTGATAAATAATTACATTTTTTATTATTGGTTTATTTGAATTTTAGAATGTCGTGGCCCCAAAAAGAAGAAGCCAAACTCAAGTCTAAATCCAGAGGCATTGGCACAGCGACAGGGAGCTGCAGCACCGCGATGACGGGGGCTGAACACGTATTTTGATGGTTTTAGTTTATGATGAATTCCAAATTCTGGAATATGTAAAATTGTATTAAAATTATTGTAAAACCTCCATTTACAATTATAAAAGAAGCTATTTATAGACATTTTTAGTATTCCCTACCATTAGGTAAAGGCACAACTAAATAAAACATATCAAGCCTAAACTCAGCCAAAGCCTAATTTCTAGGACGTGATGCTCAATTTGGCCATCACCATTCATAATTTTTATACAATGAATGGTTTTATAAACCCCCAACACACTATGTATGACTTCTATCATATATTTCCCATCGTATGTTCTTCCATCGGGAAAAATATTGTTATCTACTAAACTATTGATGATATTGTTGTGTAGGTAATGATAACAAAGAAACTTACATAAAAATCAATACATCTAAAGATAGATTTAGTCTCAATAGCTATAAATGTGTGCTTCAAAAGTTGGTACACAAAAAATGAGAGATTACCCAAAGAATCAATAAGATCTCTCCAAATTGCCAATTCGGCTAATAGGTCAGAGGGCTACAAAAGGTATATAAAAAGAAACAATTAAAATTCAAAATAAGAATATAGATAAAAAAAAACCGAAGCTAAAAATTATACTCATAAATGTATTTTTCATAAATGTCACCATCTGAATTAATCTGAGCTCGTGTAGGCCGTAGGGTCGTGTAGGCCGGGGTTTAATTAAATGTCACCATGGAATATTCGAGACTAACTCAAACAAAGATAAAATAATTAAAATCATTCATACTAAACATGGAGAATTATTGATGTGTAGGTAATGATAACAGAAAAGCTTACATAAATCAATACATCTAAGGATAGATTTGGTCTCAATAGCTATATATGCGTGCTTCAAAAGTTGGTACACCAGAAATGAGAGATTACCTGGAGAATCAATTGGATCTCCCCAAATTGCCAATTCGGCTAGTAGGTCAAAAGGTTACAAAAAAGTATATAAAAAGAAACAATTCAAATTCAAATAAAGAATGAAGATAAAAAAAGTGAAGTTAAAAATTATACTCACAAATGTATTTTCTATAAGTATCACCATCGATTTGATCTGAGCTCGTGTAGGCAAAGGTTTAATTATTTTATCTCCGTTTGAGTTAGCCCCGAATATTCCATGGTGACATTTAACTAAACCCCGGCCTACACGAGCCTACGTCCTACACAAGCCCACAACTTACACGAGCTCATATCAATTCCGATGGTGACATTTATGGAAAATACATTCGTGATTATAATTTTTTAGCTTCGGTTTTTTTATCTACATTCATTTTTTGAATTTTAATTGTTTCTTTTTATATATTTTTTGTACTTATATGACCTACTAGCTGAATTGACAATTTGGAAAGATTATATTGATTCTCTAGGTAATCATTCATTTCTAGCGTACCAACTTTTGAAGTTCGCATATATAGCTATTGAGACTAAATCTATCCTTAGATGTATTGATTTATGTAAGCTTCTATTTTATGATTACCTACACAACAATATTATCAATATTTTAATATATAATATATTTTTCCCGATGGAAGAACATACTATGTAGAAAATCTTAGTCATACTCAACATAGAGAAATATTATTGTGTAGGTTATGATAACAGAGAAGCTTACATAAATCAATATATCTTAGGATAGATTTAGTCTCAATAGCTATATATATGTGCTTCAAAAGTTGGTACGCTAGAAATGAGAGATTACCCGAATAATTAATTGGATCTCTCCAAATTGCCAATTCGGCTAGAAGGTCAAAGAGATACAGAAAGTATATAAAAAAAGATAATTAAAATTCAAAAAAAGAATGTAGATAAAAAAAAACCGAAGCTAAAAATTATACTCACAAATGTATTTTTCATAAATGTCATCATTGATTTGATCTGAGCTCGTGTAGGTCAAGGTTTAATTATTTTATCTCTGTTTGAGTTAGCCCCAAATATTCCATTGTGACATTTAATTAAACTCCGGCCTGTAAGAGCCTACGTCCTACATGAGCCTACGGCCTACACGAGCTCAGATCAATTCAGATGGTGACATTTATGGAAAATACATATGTGAGTATAACTTTTAGCTTCGGTTTTTTATCTAAATTATTTTTATGAATTTTAATTGTTTCTTATTTTATTTTTTTTACAGCCCTCTGACCTACTAGCCGAATTGGCAATTTGGAGAGATCCTATTTATTCTCCTGATAATCACTCATTTTCGGAGTACCAACTTTTAAAACACGCATATATTGCTATTGAGACTAAATCTATACTTAGATATATTGATTTATGTAAGCTTCTCTTTTATGAATACCTACACAACAATATCGTCAATATTTTAATAGATAACAATATTTTTCCCGATGGAAGAACATACGATGTAGAAAATCTTAATCATACTCAACATAGAGAAATATAGTTGTGTAGGTAATGATAATAAAGAAGCTGACATAAATCATTACATCTAAGGATAGATTTAGTCTTAATAACTATATACGCGTGCTTTAAAAGTTCGTACGCCAGAAATAAGAGATTACCTTGAGAATCAATAGGGTCTATCTAAATTTCCAATTCGGCTAGTAAGTCAAAAGACTACAAAAAGTATATAAAAAGAAACAATTAAAATTCAAAAAAAGAATGTAGATAAAAAAATTCGAATGTAAAAATTATACTCACAAATGCATTTTCCATAAATGTCACCATCGATGTGATCTGAGCTCGTGTTAGCCGGGGTTTAATTATTTTATCTAATAAACCCTGGCCTACACGAGCCTACGTCCTACACAAGCCTACAACCTACAAGAGCTCAGATTAATTCAGATGATAAACATTTATGGAAAATACATTTGTGAGTATAATTTTTAGCTCGGGTTTTTTTTTTTTATCTACATTCTTCTTTTGAATTTTAGTTGTTTCTTTTTATATACTTTTTGTAGCCCTCTTACCTATTAGCCGAATTGGAAATTTGGAGAGATCCTATTGATTCTCCGAGTAATCACTCATTTCCGGAGTACCAACTTTTGTAGCACACATATATAGCTATTGAGCTTAAATCTTTCCTTAGATGTATTGATTTATGTAAGCTTCTCTTTTATCATTACCTACCCAACAATATTATCAATATTTTAATAAATAACATATTCTCCCCGATGGAAGAACATTTGATGTAGAAAATCTTAGTCATACTCAACATGGAGAAATATTGTTATGTAGGTAATGATAACAAAGAAGCTTACATAAATCAATATATCTTAGGATAGCTTTAGTCTCAATAGCTATATATGCGTGCTTTAAAAGTTGGTACGCCGGAAATGAGAGATTACCCGGATAATGAATTTGATTTCTCTATATTTCCAATTTGGCTAGTAGGTCAAAGAGATAAAAAAGTATATAAAAATAGACAATTAAAAATAAAAAAAAAGAATGTAGATAAAAAAAATTGAAACTAAAAATTATTATCACAAATGTATTTTTCATAAAGGTCATCATTGATTTGATCTGAGCTCGTGTAGGTCAGGGTTTAATTATTTTATCTTCGTTTGAGTTAGCCCCGAAAATTACATTTAATGAAACTCTGGCCTACACGAGCCTACGGCATACACGAGCTTAGATCAATTCAGATGGTGACATTTATGGAAAATATATTTGTGAGTATAAATTTTAGCTTAGGTTTTTTATCTATATTCTTTTTTTGAATTTTAATTGTTTCTTATTATATTCGTTTTGTTGCCCTCTGACCTACTAACCGAATTGGCAATTTGGAGAGATCCTATTGATTCTCCACGTAATCACTCATTTTCGGCGTACCAACATTTAAAGCACGCATATATTGCTATTGAGACTATTTCTATACTTAGATATATTAATATATGTAAGCTTCTCTTTTATGATTACCTACATAATAATATCGTCAATATTTTCCTCGATGGAAGAATATACGATGTAGAAAATCTTAGTCATAGTCAACATAGAAAAATATTGTTGTGTAAGTAATGATAATAAAGAAGCTTACAAAAATCAATACATCTAAGGATAGATTTAGTCTCAATAGCTATATATGCGTGCTTTAAAAGTTGGTACGAGAGATTACCTTGAGAATCAATTAGATCTCTCTAAATTGCCAATTCGACTAGTAAGTCAAAATGCTACAAAAAGTATATAAAGAGAAATAAATAAAATTAAAAAAAAAGAATGTAGATAAAAAAAATTTGTATGTAAAAATTATACTCATAAATGTATTTTCCATAAATGTCACCATTGATGTGATCTAAGCTCGTGTAGGTTGGGGTTTAATTATTTTATCTCCGTTTGAGTTAGCCCCGAATATTCTATGGTGACATTTAATAAACCCGGGCCTACACGAGCCTACGTCCTACACAAGCCTATGACTTACAAGAGCTCAGATTAATTCAGATGATGACATTGATGGAAAATACATTTGTGAGTATAATTTTTAGCTTCGGTTTTTTTTTATCTACGTTATTCTTTTGAATTTAGTTGTTTCTTTTTATATACTTTTTGTAGCCCTCTGACCTACTAGCCGAATTGGAAATTTGGAGAGATCCTATTGATTCTCCAGGTAATCACTCATTTCCGGCGAACAAACTTTTAAAGCACGCATATATATCTATTAAGACTAAATCTCTCCTTAGATGTATTGATCTATGTAAGCTTCTCTTTTATTATTACCTACACAACAATATCGTCAATATTTTAATACATAACATATTTTCCCCGATGGAAGAACATACGATGTTGAAAATCTTAGTCATACTCAACATGAAGAAATATTGTTATGTAGGCAATGATAACAGAGAAGCTTACATAAATCATTATACCTTAGGATAGATTTAGTCTCAATAGCTATATATGCGTGCTTCAAAAGTTGGAACGCCGAAAATGAGAAATTACCCGGATAATTAATTAGATCTCTCAAAATTGCCAATCTAGCTAGTAAGTCAAAGAGATACAAAAAGTGTATAAAAAGAGACAATTAAAATTCAAAAAAAGAATGTAAATAATAAAAAAACCGAAGCTAAAAATTATACTCACAAATTTATTTTCCATAAATGTCATCATTGATTTGATCTGAGCTCTTGTAGGTCGTGGTTTAATTATTATATCTCCGTTTGAGTTAGCCCCGAATATTCCATGGTGACATTTAATTAAATTCCGGCCTACTCGAGCTTACGGCCTACACGAGCTCAAATCAATTCAGATGGTGACATTTATGGAAAATACATTTGTGAGTATAAATTTTAGCTTCGCTTTTTTTCTACATTCTTTTTTTGAATTTTAATTGTTTCTTATTATATTCCTTTTGTAGCCTTCTGACCTACTAGTCGAATTGACAATTTGGAGTGATCCTATTGATTCTCAAGGTAATCACTTATTTTCGGCGTACCAACTTTTGAAGCAAGCATATAGCTATTGAGACTAAATCTATACTTAGATGTATTGATTTATGTAATCTTCTCTTTTATAATTACCTACACAACAATATCGTCAATATTTTAATAGATAACAATATTTTCCCCGATGGAAGAACATATGATGTAGAAAATCTTAGTCATACTCAACATGTAGAAATATTTTTGTGTAGATAATGATAACAGAGAAGCTTACATAAATCAATAAGGATAGATTTAGTCTCAATAGCTATATATGCGTGTTTCAAAAGTTGGAACACCGGAAATGAGAGATTACCCGAAGAATCAATTGGATCTATCCAAATTGCCAATTCGGCTAGTAGGTCAAAAGTCTACAAAAGTATATAAAAAGAGACAATTAAAATTCAAAAAAAGAATGGAGTTACAAAAAACGAACCTAAAAATTATACTCACAAATGTATTTTCCATAAATGTCACCATTGATCTGATCTGAGCTCGTGTATGTCGAGGTTTAATTATTTTATCTCCATTCGAGTTAGCCTCGAATATTCCATGGTGACATTTAATTAAACATCGGCCTATACAAGTCTACGTCCTACACGAACCTACGGCCTACACGAGCTCAGATCAAATCAGATGGTGACATTTATGAAAAATACATTTGTGAGTATAATTTTTAGTTTCGGTTTTTTTCATCTACATTCTTTTTTTGAATTTTAATTGTTTCTTTTTATATACTTTTTGTATCCCTCTGACCTACTAGGCGGATTGGAAATTTGGAGAGATCCTATTGATTCTCTAGGTAATCATTCATTTTTGGTGTACCAACTTTTGAAGCACGCATATATAGCTATTTAGACTAAATCTATCCTTAGATGTATTGATTTATGTAAAGTTCTCTTTTATCATTACCTACACAACAATATCGTCAATATTTTAATAGATAACAATCTTTTCCTTGATGGATGAACATACGATGAAAATCCTAGTCATACTCAACATGGAGAAATATTGTTGTGTAGGTAATGATAACAGAGAAGCTTACATAGATCAATACATCTAAGGATAGATTTAGTCTCAATAGCTATATATGCGTGCTTCAAAAGTTGGTACGCCGGAAATAAGAGATTACCTGGAGAATTAATTGGATTTCTCCAAATTGCCAATTCAACTAGTAGGTAAAGAGGCTACAAAAAGTATATAAAAAGAAACAATTTAAATTCAAGAAAAGAATGTAGATAAAAAAAAACCGAAGTTAAAAATTATATTCACAAATGTATTTTCCATAAATGTCACTACAATTTGATCTAAGCTTGTGTAGGTCAGGGTTTAATTATTTTATCTCCGTTTGAGTTAGCCCCGAATATTCCATGGTGACATTTAATTAAACCCCGACCTACACAAGCTTACGTCCTACATGAGCCTACGGCCTACACAAGCTCAGATCAATTCAAATGGTGACATTTATGGAAAATACATTTGTGAGTATATTTTTTAGCTTCAGTTTTTTATTTGCATTCTTTTTTTTAATTTTAATTGTTTTGTTATATACGTTTTGTAGCCCTCTGACCTACTAGCCGAATTGGAAATTTGGAGAGATCCTTTTTCCGGGTAATCACTCATTTCCGGAGTACCAACTTTTAAAGCACGCATATATAGCTATTGAGACTAAATCTATCCTTAGATTTATTGATTTATGTAAGCTTCTCTTTTATCATTACCTACACAACAATATCGTCAATATTTTAATAGATAACAATATTTTCCCCGATGGAAGAACATACGATGGGAAATATATGTTAGGAGTCATACATAGTGTGTTGGGGGTTTCTACAACCATTCATTGTATAAAAATTAAGAATGGTGATGGCCAAATTGAGAATCACTTCCTGGAAACTAGGCTTTGACCGAATTTGGGCTTGATATGTTTTATTTAGTTGGGCCTTTACCTGATGGTAGGAAATACTAAAAATGCCTATAAATAGCTTTTTTTATATTGTAAATGCATGTTTTACAATAATTTTAATACAATTTTACATATTCCAGAATTTAGAATTCATCACATACTAAACCATCAAAATACATGTGAAGTCTCCTGCCGCTGTGCCAACGCCTCTGGATTCAGGCTTGAAGTTTGGATTCTTTTTTTTGGGGCTATAACATTCTAAAGTTCAAATAAACTACTAGTAAAAAAATTCAATTATTTAATCAATTAAATCTTGGATTTTATCAATTTAGGGATATAACTCAATTAAATATGTATGATTATAGAGTTATCATTTTCTCTTGTTTAATAGTGAGAAATGTACAAAGTATTATTTTACTTTTCTCAAACTTTGTAACTTATACATTCTTAT
This sequence comes from Gynostemma pentaphyllum, assembly GCA_028015215.1. Lineage (NCBI taxonomy): Eukaryota > Viridiplantae > Streptophyta > Magnoliopsida > Cucurbitales > Cucurbitaceae > Gynostemma > Gynostemma pentaphyllum. Next base: position 57,410,340 of record CM051351.1, on the reverse strand, counting down.
GTTCGGGGTCCCTCCACATTATTATCTTTTAATGGTCTCAAGTAAAAATACTTGATGCCCCTTTTTCCATGCGACATGGAGATGTAGAAAATCCTAGTGAAACCTAACAAAATGCAAGTTGTTTCATACTCATTCTAAAAAAGTTATATTCATATTTTTTTACTATTGGTCTTTATAATTTCATCATCAAACATTAAAATTGGTTTTTTTGATTTGATAGTGCCTACCAAGGGTGCTTTTTCATTTACCTAAATAAGCAAATAAATCTTCGTCCCGACCTTATTTATTTTTAAATACATGTTAGTATGCTAATCCAAATCATCTGTGGATTCTTCAGGTGCAACATACCAATTAATGAGCTTCTATATATGTCTCTATTTCTAAATATTGGTTAAGCACTCACTACGTTATTGTTTAGTTTAAATTGTAATTGAGATATTTAAGCTCAAGTGTCATTTTGTTTGATGTATTATGAATTCAGTGATAACACATTTCTTAAAAAATCTTCATGGTGCAAATTTTATGCATGAGCAAACATGTAAGCTTGTGTGAAGAAGCCTTCAATGAGGGAGGGCAGAAATGTGCTTGCCTATTTTCAACTTCAATACTCACAACTACAAGAATGGGTACTCTCGGAGTTGTTACAGAGATTATCAGAGTCTACCCTTGCTCTACATTTGGTTTCAGGATGATCACAAGTGCAATATTTCAACTAGTTTTGCTACATCAACAAAAAAAGTTTTATAAATTTATATACTAGATGACTTCTCATGGGCATTTTACAATAGTATTTTTGAACAAGTTCAAACAACTTGTTGCATTTAGCCGGGAAGTTGGTAGCATCAAATAGAATTTATGATAGTTCTAAATTGATTTATAATTTAGATATATAGAATACATATATATTAATATTTATGATAGTTCTAAATTGATTTATAATTTCATAATATAAAATATCTAAATAGTATCAAACTCTTTCTATTAATAACATTAAAGGGCTTTTGGAAAAATAGATAAATTAAAGGCACCTTTAATAAAATAATTTATATATAAATAGGCCTACCATTACTTGACAATTTACAATTCACAAGACGAATTCCAATTTATGAAATCTGACCATAACTACTCACATAAATATAAACATTAATTAACTACTCATTTAAAAAGTTGAAACCTTATTTATTACAGTTTTTCACCTTCTCATTCATTTCTTTATTCATTTTACAATTCATAAAACTAAACCACCATTATAAATTGAGAGTTATATTAACAAAATAATATGAGTATTTTGTTAAACGGTCAAGCAAAACTCAAGACTTCCCGTTCTCTTCTCATTTATAAAGTAGTAATTAGTTTGATGATTTTAAAAGTTGAGGTTTTTGTGTAATTTTTTAGGATATATTATTCAATACAATATTGTTCGTGATTCACTTCTTTTCATTTTATCCTTAAAAATATTGATGTTTTATATGTATTATAAAATGTGAATCGGGATATGAAAAAACTTAAAAAAAGTGAAGAATAGAGAAAATGATTTTATCTAAAAAAGGTTCTCTCGATAAATTTGTTATGAGTAATAATAAAAGTAATAAAAATGATGGATATAATAGAATCAAGAGACGAGGTAAAAGAAAAAGAAAAAGATGAAAATAAAGTTGAAATTAGAAAAATTGATGAAATTGCGGAAGAATCACAAGAATATGATGAAGAAATCTAAATAAATGAAAACAAGAATCATTTGGATTGTGGTTCTAATTTTTGTTCTATGCATTATGCTTATAATATATATGATTTGGATGGGAAAATATTGATTCTAAATTAAGATATTTATTAGTACAAAAAAGTCCAATTAAAAAAAGTGACATAATTTTTCTAAAAATAACAATTTTAGACATGCTTCTACTACTAATTGTATAGTTGATTCATAAACATATTCCAGATTTAATTAGTAACTAAAAAAATCATTTGAAAGTATTAACAAGTTGTTCAAATCTTGCAAAAATAATGTCTTTTGTGGAAATAATAAAAAAAATTATCAAGAAAAAAAACAATTTTTTAAGCTTTAATGAAATGATTGCAAAATTTGAACAAATAAGAATATTATCAGTCGAAAAATATATTTTAATGAATCTAGCTAATAAAAATTTAATTAAAAATTGCACCTAAAGAGTAAGAAAAATAAGATTTATATAAAATATTATTTCATTTTAAATTTATTTAAATGGAAAAAAAGAAAAAGCCTCATTTAAATCTTACCTAAGGCCTTGGAGAATCTTGAGCTGTCCCTGACTATGCATTAAATCTTTTAGTAGGAAATTGAGAGATTGGTGCAACCATCCTACACAAGTATGAAAAGTAAAGTAAAAAAACACTAGTAATGATATCAGTAAAGAGAATGGAGAACTAATGAAGCAAGGTGAGAGATGAATGACGACCATTGCTTCATCTTGAACAGTTGTTAAGGCACTAGTTGTGACCGTTGCATTCACTGCAATTTTCACTATAGTTGGGGGCAATAGCAGTGATTTAGATACTCCAATTATAGTGCACCATGATTCATTTATGATTTTTGTGACGGTAGATGCAGAAACACTAATCACATCATTCATATATGTTATGATGTTTTTAGATATTCTAACATCGCGCAACTTAGAAGCATATTTTCTAATAACCTTACCTATGAGACTAATCATTAGTCTTGCCTCCTTTTTCATCTCCATATCATCCATGATAGCCACTTTTAGTGCATCTGTTGGTTTTTTTTCAAAAAATGCATTTGGGTGTGGATTCCTATTAAAATATAGATATAATTCATTAACTGAGGGAGAACATATGTACGGTGTGTGAGAAATGTATTATTCAATAGGAGTGATATTGAGACTTCTTTCATTATGGTGTTGCACTGTAATTCTTGGCACCTTGATTTTTCTATTGAATATTTTGCTATAAAAATGTGAACAATTTGTTGATAAAAATGTGTATATTTTGCTAAAGGATGTATTGTTGATAAGAATATAGATATTGAATTCTTCTCCCCTTTCATTTATATATTTCCTTCTTATAGAGTTCCATCGCGGGTGTCTTCATTTTTCTATTTTTCCTATCGTAGTATTTTCCTTATCCTCATTCTCCTTCTCTTCTATTAAGTTAGGGTGTCGTATTATGGTGTTTATGGCTTTATGTAATACTATACGTTTCATTTATATTTACAAAAGAGGGACCTAAAACTGTCTATTCTTATAAACATTTTCTTATTATCAAAGAGTCTTGTAAGATATGTGATGGAAAAGAAGAAGAAATCTCGAGTCTCAAAATGTAATCAATTGAGGAAGTACAATCCACAAGAAATTAGTCCCTCGTGAAGGGATGATTTACTAAATTAGCGGAATTTATTTAGTAACACAAATTAACACTTAATTTATGATCTATTAATATCATGCAATTTGTGATAAAAACACGAAGAACATGTAGATTCATGCTTTATTTTTCGAAAATTAAAACCGGAACTTACATTGATTGATTAATGGAGAATCGGTTGGAGGTTTCTTTACAGCATCAAAAATCCTCAGCAACACTGGATCTTCTATGCTATATCCCGATCGATCAAACGAAATCCGATTGTGGGATCAAACTTAAGAAGAAATTGGGAAGAAGAAAAATATTTTCTTCCCAATGATAGTGGGAAAATCGGCAATGAGGGGGGAGAAGAGGAAGAGAGAGTTCCAACTTTCTATGGAATTGAATTGTTTGATTTATGAATGACCCAACCCTCCTATTTATAGAAAAATAGGAATCCTGATCACATTAAGATTAATCTATAGAGATAAATACAAAAAGAAAAAAGATTATGTCTTTCCTTTATCTTGCAATTTCGAAAATGCCATAGATAAATAGGAGATTATTTTATTTTCTTTATTTTATTTATCTTGGGTAAATAAATCTATGTAATTATTTTAGGATATAATTCAAACAATTATCTCTCCAAAAATAATTATGGTGGCCAAAAATAGCATATTAATTTAATAAATAATTCCAAATTATTTAATTAATTATTTTGGGCTAATCTCATCATTAATCCAATTGGGCTTGAAATTCTCTCTTAAATTAATAAGTCCAACTTAATTAATTTATTTATTAATTACCATTTAAATAAAATATTTTATTTAAACAATTAATAGTATTAATATTTTCTCCCGACTAAATATTATCAAATTATATTTAATTATTAATTTTCATTTAAATAATTTTCATTATTTAAATAATTAATAATAAATATTTTAATTATTAATTTCCATTAAATAAACTCATTATTTAATTAATAATTTTATTGATAACATTTTATTATTAATTAATTAATTTTAATTATTAATTTCCGTTTAAATATAATTATTTAAACAATTAATAATTGTTAATTAATTTCAAATTATTAATTACCATTTAAATATACTCAATATTTAAATAATTAATAATGTATAATTAATAATATTTCATTATTAATTTCATGTTTAAATAAACTCATTATTTAAACAATTAATAATGTTTATATTAATTACCGTTTAAATATACTCAATATTTAAACAATTAATATTGCCTATTTTAAGTAATTCACTTTACTTAAAATTTCCATTTCTTCTACTTGATTTGGCGACTACGATATTTGGGCTAGCATAGGGATCCGATGAACCTATAGATCATGGGCTTAATAATTAGTCAATTAAGTGATTAACACATAATTAGTTAATTACTTATTATCTAACTATGAATAATTCCACTATAGATTCATAGCTGAACTCCCCTCACTATAGATGAGTTATGTCCATTTAGTTTATCTTTTATTTATATCTGTGATATATCCTTCACGTGGAACCCTCATAATTACAGGCGGATAAATTTACCTTTTTGCCCCTGTAATTACCACTTTATCCTTGTGTTCCCGCTGATTCTCCAATGAACTTTATCTTTAGTCGAACTAGAGATAAGATACTTCTGTGATCAATAGAAGTTGTGACGTCACTTGTTCATGTCTCGAATCAGTACATCAAGGGAGCTTCCTAAAGTTCCTAAAATGTTTAGGTATCGCACTGATACCGTTAATTTATAGGAAAGTTATGAATTTCATCTCGTGAAAATGAGTTCCCAGCTACTTATCTAGTCATGTTCCCAAACAGGAGTGTATTGAGCGTTCTTACAGATCGCTCTCAACTATGTGAATCAAAGAACATAACTCCACAAATAGGAGTCCGCATTTCACTCAGGATTGAGATCTATCACGGTTGATAAACTTAGTTTGATATTCGATTATTTCTCGTAAACGGTACTAATGAGAAATTTGATCGAACATCGTGGTCCTGTCTTATACAATCAACATTGCATATGATACTTCCATTTCATGTCTACCACATGAATGATCAGGATTAGATCATTTGTCTATAAACAAAATGCGAAGCTATCAACAGTGTTACCAGGATAAGGTTCCCAAACGTTATCCGTTTACTGTAGACACGTTTAAGTTACTCATCTCGACTTTAATCCTCTTGTATGACTCACATACTAAGTCGTGATTTCATAAGAGTAACGTAGGGTTTACTATTTGAATGTTTGATATTTATATATTTCCATATATTCCTAATATCGTTAATTGAATCAATCTAGATAATATAAAGAACTTATGTTTATTTATTTAATTTATTCTTAATAAATTATTATTATTAAATAATTACAAGTTCTAGGACACCATTCCTAACAATCTCCCACTTGTCCTAGATCTTTGGAGATTTGACTTGTAATTCAGTCAAACTGGATGACTATCAACTATTTAGCCATGGTAGTCATTTTAATACTTTATCAGTAACGTTTTCATCTGTTTAGTATGTATTTATTTTGTCTGATGTTAGTTTCATTAAGTTTAATAGATTCCATATTTTATCGTCATAAAATAAACTCTATTAACTATTGATTTGAAACCATCATGCTCATACACCTTTCATTTACTAACGACTTAGCAATCACGCGAAGTTAGAGTTTAGTTAGTAAAAACTCATTTTACTTATACTTAACTCTTTTAATGATTAATTCGCAAAGGTCTTTTGTCGAATTCTTACATGGAAGGAAATTCATGTTCGAATTTGAGCCCGTGCAACTCATAAAATCTCTCATTTTATCTATGTGCACTAACATACTATTTGTAAATTTTAGTTTAGTCACATTGGTTCTAGGATTCTCGAAATTCTTAAGCTCCCACTACAAAGTAATTCTCCATTACTTTCATTTGTTTAATAATTACAATTTTATACTTGTTATTATTTCAAAAATAATATATAAGTATAAGTGACCTTTTTCAACTCAACCATTGAAAATTCATGTCATTTTTATTTCATTTATTTTGAATTTTATTCATTGATTTTTGAAGTCAATGAGTTTTACTTGGACTTCTAAAAGTCCGTTTGGTTCGTTCTATGACGCTCCCACTCAAATAAAGTTCTACAAGTAGTTTAACCATTTAAACTTTTAAATAACTACTTGTTTTGTCGTGAAATAAAATTATTGTGATTCTTTTCTATCTTAAGTAAGGTTTAAAACTTTAGTATCATTGATTTACTGAACTTTTCTTTAATAATTTGTGAATTCAATTATTCACTAATTATTACTTTCAATTTCTATTTTGTTTATTCCATATCAGTTTGTATTGCTTTTAAAAACATCTTTTTAAAATAACTGAATGTTTGGAATATAAGAAATCGATTTAATGTTTACTTATCACTTAAATTTTAACATCTGAATGTTCAAGTTTTAGTGATATTTAAGTCTAGCTATCTTTGATAAATCAAAGATATTTGATTTTACTTATCCCATAAGTTCGTGGATTAATATGGTTACATCTCAAATTCCTTGAGAACCATCTTTAAGAGATTAATCCCTCTAACTTATTTTAAGTAAATTTAGACTTAAGTATTTAAACATTTTTTAAACCTTTACAACTCATTTAGACATACCGGAGTTTAGAATTTGGATTTGGAATTTATTTGTTTTATACTAAGTATTTTGAATAACCATCCAATCACACTTTGGAACTTTGTAATATAATTGTAAAGGAATATCTACCTAAATAACTCTTATTTAAAATATTCCCAAACTTGGTTCATACGAAATGAGAACCAATAGTTATTACATAATTCAAAATAAAAACAAATTGATAACTAAACTAAACTCGAAAACTATGGTTTGGGAAGAGAAATATTTTCTTCCCTTTTAGACTATTGTAAAATCGGTTACGAGGAGAATAGGAAGAAGAAGAAGAGTTTTCAATTTCGAAAATTAAAATTAGAAGCTTTTGAATGAACAACCAAGACGTTTGTATTTATACGCAAAACAGTTTTCCAATCGAATTAGGAAATACTATTAAAATAAATACAAGATAAATGCCAAGAATAAAATCAAATTTTATTCCTTATTTATCTTACGTGCCGATTTTATGTGTATAAAATCAATAAGAAAAACTAATTTTTCTTTGTTTAATTTGTCTTTGGTTGAACATTCTTTTATATATTTATTTTAGACAAAATAATTCAACAATTATTTCCTAAAATATCATATATGAGTCGATTTTGGTATTTAATAATTCAAATAATTTGAACCAAAATCCATTGAATTCATTAATTCAATTATAGAGTTATTATATTTCTAACTCTATTATATTTGATTTTGGTGTTTAATAATTCAAATTATTATATTTAATAATTCGATTTTGGTATTTAATAATTCAAATAATTTGAACCAAAATCCATTGAATTCATTGATTCAATTATAGAGTTATTATATAGCCCAAGTTTTAAAACTTCCTAAAATAGCATATTATACGAGATTGGCGATGGCCGGCTAGAGTTATTATATTTCTAACAGCATCACGTTCCGCTATCAATTTGAGTATTTTATTTTTTAATATCCAAAGTTGAACTTTATTGCTACGCAATCTAACTCCCCACCATCGGTATCTCAATATTGCTTTATAAACATTGGTTGTCACTAGAAGTCCTTCAATCCACCAATGTCCATGAAAGACATTATCAGCTTCGTAATCATCTTCAAGATGAGCTATCATCATGAGGCTTGTAATCATCATCAGGCGAGCCATCATCATCAGGATCATTTGGGAATACCATTTGAAGTTGAACTAGTTTGTAACCTCAAAATTTCCATCATCACCAGCAAAATGGCCAAAATTACCCCAGTCTTATATAGGATAATCAAAATTATCATTTGGACCACCTTCATATGCATTACTAGGAAAAATATCATCATCTGGATCATTTGGAAATACAATTTGAATTGGAACTAGCTCGTAATCCTCATTAGGATCATTTGAGGGTACAGTTTGAAGTGCAACTTACAGATTTGAATCCCTAGAATTTCCATCATTACCACCAAAATTACCCCAGTTTTCATGTGAATACTCTTTACTAGAATCATCAGAATTATCATTTGAAACCTCTTTAATAAGATCATCATCAACAATCTCTTGATTAGGAAGACCACATTCATTTGCATCATCTTCAAAATTCTCTTGAAGCAGGAACAACAATCACTAGAGCAGAGTGAGACCACCTTCATTTGCATCATCTTCAATAGATTCATCATTTGAATCATCATAAGCATTCCCTTCAGCAGGGACATCATTTCCTTGACTATGGCCTCTGCCCCTGTCATGAAAACGAGTCTTCGTAGCCGCAACCACATCTCGACACAAAAAACTGCCAACTTTAGTTTATTCTATTTAATTATATTGTCCTATTTAGTTTATTCTCTTAGATATATTTTCCTTATTTATCTTATTTCTTATGATAATTATCTTTTACTTTATATGAGATTGGCGATGTCCGGTACCGTGGAAACAAGTGTTCGTGGTCGTGGCGATAATTCGACAGAAAAACTGCCAACTTTAGCTTATTTTATTTAATTATATTTTCCTATTTAGTTTATTCTCTTAGATATATTTTCTTTATTCATCTTATTTCTTATGATAATTATCTTTTCCTATTTAAATTATATTTTCCTTATTTATCTAGGTTAGATTTTCTATATAAACAAGGGCGGGCCACCATGGGACTAAGAGGGGCTTTTTTCCATAATTTTTTAGTATATATGTAAAAAAAATTCAATTTCAATTTCTTTTTAATTTTATGTTTATGTAAATTTTGTTAGGATCTAAGGCAACCCTAGAGGGGGGGTGAATAGGGTTTATTAAAAATTTATAAAACTTTTTCAATCAATTCAAAGTTTAAGATTAATAAAATAATTTCACTTTTTAAAATCAATTAATATAAATGAATTTTATACTTAAATTCTTTTTAGCAAAGTAAGCAAAAATGATATGATGATAGAAAGTATTTTTTCACAATTAATTTCTAACCATTTAATTATGCTTGGATAAATTATAGGAATGAATGTGTAAAGCAATAATTAAAGAGTAAGGGTTAGAGAAAGTGACACCAATATTTATAGTGGTTCGGCCAAAAATGCGGCCTAGTCCACTCCCCGAGCGCCTCTCGGGAATTTGTATTCACTTTTTGCGGGAGCAAGTGCAACCCAATCCTTTTAGCGGGATCAAGATCAAACCCGAACAATTACCCTTTCCACGGAGCAAGGACAACCGTAATCTATCACTCTTTTTACTAAGGTCTAAGAGTTGACCTTTTACAATGATAAATCCTCACAAAGGATAGATGTTACAACAATTTTGCTCACAATAAGAGATAAAAATCTCAACAAATTAGCCCTCAAGAATGGCTAGAGATGCACGAATTTTCGCTCACAAAAAGGCTAAAAAAGATGACTGAAAATGGAGAGCTTTTGATCTTAGCAATGTGAAGATTAGCTTCTGATTTTTGGTGTATCAAATATGTCATTTTCGAGCTCTATTTATAGCCAATAAAATGTTACTATTTCATCCACCTTCATAAATTATTTTTGACTTTAATTGTGTGAAAGGAAGAAGGAAGAAACTCAATTTTTGTCAAAAATGAGGAAAAAAAGAAGCCATTTTCGATGCTGCATTTTTCCAGAAATGAGGTTGATGAAGAAGGGCGCGAAATGACGATAATAACCTTTGAGTCTTCAAGGAAAATCAAATCTGTGAAGGGCATAAGAGTAATCTCCCATAATAGTGTAATAATTGCTTCAGAGAAGTCAATAGTGGGATCCACGTGTCAAAACGTCATTGGCTGTAGCAAATCTGATTTTGAATTTAATAATAATAATAATAATATTAATAGAAATCCGGGCAGCAGGGGTAAATTGGGCAGATGACCGTTGAGAAAGAAGTTCAAATTTTTGGCCACCAACCAAAAAATAATGGTCAGGACATAGGAGGCATTGACAAAAAGATCAGGGGCAAAACAGACATTTCTCTGCATCTGAAAAAGCAAATCTGCTTTATTGGGAAGATAGTGCGCCACGTGTCAGTCAGAGAGAGGATGAGAGCTGTTAGTGGGGGACAGGTGGGGCCCGCAGACGTCAGCGTTCGCAGGGGCGCATTAGCGCTTGGGCGATGTGGACGATTGGCAGCCGTTGGATGCGAGGCGGTGGCGCGATCGTGCGGCTCCGGTTCTTTTTTTTTTTTTTTTTAATTCGAATATATATAATTTGTAAATCTGAGAAGATCTGAGCCACTGATTCAAAAGGTAAGGAGATCTGACGGCTGTAATAAATCTAACTTTTCTTTTTCATTTAATTCAAGATTTGAATAAATCTGACCCTTCCATCTCAATACAAAATCTGATCTGACGGCTGATAATTTGAGCGCATGAAACATAAGATGAACTTGCCATATATGATCCGTATGAAATAATTAATTTAATTCCAATCTTCTAAAATCAATATCTCGCTCGTTTGAAGTCCGATTGAGTCGATTCCAATTGCGTTGGACTCGTTATAATTTTCTCTACACATTGGACTATCAAAACACAGAAAATTGATTAATAATAAAAACACGTTTGTTATCATCAAAATAAGAATAAGATTAATTGGCTTAGAAAGTCACCAAATTTAAAATAATTATATTATATTTTAGTTCTTTTTTACTATTTTTTTATATTCATATGTAATTATAAGTTTAAAAATATTAAATAGAAGTGATAATTAATATTTATCTTGATTTTGTGTTAATTTATCTGATACAAACCACAATTTTATGTTTTAGAAACAAAATATTCTTTTTAATATTTTAGAACATGTTAGATGTCGTAAAGATAAATATTTATAAGATATTTAATCATTTTACTTTATTTTTAAAAATCATTTTGAAATATTTAAAAAAAATGTAAAATTGAAATAAATATATTTATAACTTAAATAAATATATAAATATACAATTCCAGTTTTGCATTTTTTAACATTTTCATCTAATTATCTTTTTTTTATTGAGAGAAAATAATATCATGCAATTAATTTAATCGTATAACATTTTCACTACTATAGTATAATATATTCATGAGATAAAACATTTGTTAGATTTATTTCAAAGAGGTGGATTCTTTTTTCAAGGTTTTTATAGCTTAAAAATTAAAATATTTTTTTCTTTAAACTATCAAATTAAAACAAAATACGGTGTTAAAAAATATATATAGTGTTTATGCATCATTTCATTTATAAAAAATATAAACATTGACTATTAAATTTAAAAATTAAATTAAATTAAATTAATGAATATTATGTTTATTAAAAATCAACATATAAAAGTTTTAGTTTTCTCGAAATTTATTTGATTTCAAATTGATGATTTTCTGGATCACCCCTGTATATAAACAATGAAATAGGGTTGGGGATTCATAAGATTGATTACAATGTAGTCTTACGGGCTATGCCGTTTTCCTCTCTTCTCTTTTTTTCTCTATTATTTCTTCTTCTCTTTAGCTTTATCATATTATTTTACGTTTATCACATATTGCTTCCAATTTAAAAAATTGTTGAAACACATTTAGAGTTCAATAAACATAACTTTTGTTTTTGGGTGAATAATTGATTTGAATGAGAGCTAAAACTCTCACTTTATTACGAGTTAAATGTTATTTGATTTTGATAATCAAATCTTAGTTTTATTAATTTATTATTTTGATTAAATAATTATTGAATACTAGATGTGTTATCTAAGTTTAAAAAAACTAAAAATAGTGACATAAATGGAAATATATATCAAAATTTTGTTATTTTGAAAGTAGGGAGTTGTTATATGTGTTTTGTGTAGTCTGGGTTATAACGTGTATTTAGATATGCATGGGTATGGATTTCAAAATGTTGGAAAGTTTCAATATTTAGAACCACACAAGTAATTTTTAAATGTGTATGCTATCTTTAATTAACTAAAATAAAGCAATCTACTAAAGTTTAAATTTTACTTTAATAGAGTAATTACATGATATCATGGACTTTCTAAATACATATATCATTTGTACAACTTATAATTATCTAACAGTTATCTAATTAGTTATAAAGTGTTATGGTCAGGTTCACGTTAACTTTCCCATCCCCATTAGAGAAGTTCTCTCTGAAAAACTACTGAGAAACTATGAGTGCCCAAGAGAAATTGATGATCTGAACTCAGATCATTGCTTTAAATCATTGAATTAAGGTACGCTTTGACATCTTCGATAATTTATCTCTTGATTTATGCCATGTGCTAATTTTCAACATCAGAGACTTTAGTTTATGTAACCTATGTTTAGTTGGTCGGTTTCAGTTTGGATTTTGTAACTTTTAAACTCTTTTTGTTGTAACGTCCCATGTTTTCGGTAAGTTTTAAGTTAAATAAATATTATTTCTCTTAATATAATATTTATTGAAATTAAGATAAGTGATGGTAATTAATATTTAATTTTTTTTTTCAAGAATTTAATATAATTACTTTTTCTATCATTGGAGATAATGGTAAAAAAAGGGGGGGGGACGTGGCTTAGACCTGAAAAGGAGAGAGGGGAAAAGAATTGGTTTTCTTTTCATCTAAACGTGAAAGACAGAGACAGAAAGGTAGGGTTTCATCTTCTTCCTCCTCTTTTCCTCTTTGATTCCACCATGGGAGGCCTCGGGATGGAGAATTCTTAACCAGTTTTATTCCTCTTTTCATCATGTTAGGTGGTAATTGTGGTGGTGAAGCTTTGGGAAGAAAGTTAAAGGTTCCGGTTCAAGAACGAATTTAAGGTAAATAGCTTTCTCCTTTCAAATCTGAAATTTTCTTTCGTTATCGGAATTAAAACCCATCCAAAACAAATTCCTTCATTTTTTTTTCTTAAAATCCTTCATCCATTGTTCAAGATCCATCGAACCCTAAAAACCTTAATTTCTTCCCTACTAGAAAAATCTTTTTATCTAAGCTTTCTACCTCCAGATGACACACCGGAGGACTTGACAGGGCCGACGTGCCGATGCCTTGGTAGCAGCGGCGGCAATGGACAACCCCATGTCCGTGTTACTTTTTCCTGTTCCGTTTCATGCGTTGTTCGTAGTATTTTTCCTTTATACTTTTAGGTATTTTAGGATAGATTTTTAAGTATTTTAAGTGCCTTTTCAGGTTCTTAAATTACTTTAGAAAGAAGTTCAAAGTGTGGAATTTTTAGCTTGAAAAAGGTGAGTAGAAATTTGTTAAGTAACCTCTGAATTTTAAGCATGTTATTTGGATGTTTTTATGCATATTAAGAGGTTTTGGGGCTCTTTATAATGATATTGATATATGGATTAAAGAAAGTGAAAATTGGAATAATGTATGCTAAATTTTGGCTATCGACACAGGTTTTGCCTAAACTAATTCCTTATGATGATTGATTTTGTAATTGGATGTTTAAGCATGATTTTGGATGTTTTGAAGTGTTTTAATATTGTTGGTTATGTATACCATAGTGAAGGATTAGTGCCCAATAAGTTGATATTTTAAGCTTAGGTGGTTAGATCCTCTTTGCTTTTGTCTTTGAATCGTTGGTGATTATTTTCTTATGTGTAGGGGCTATTTTGGGAGTGATTTTATAGCCGTTATGCCGCTGAATTTTAGTTAGAACTATTAGTAGATTTAGAATGTCTGAAAAAGGAGCGAAACTACACTAGTTATAGGCTAGTTTCGCTTCTAGATTTGACAATTGTTGGGAGTTGTTGGAAGTGATCCCAAAGTGGTATTTTGGGTGCTTTTGGGACATTTTAGAGTGATTTAATGGTGAATTTTCCAGAAGTTAAGTTTAGGGAATTTCGGCCTAAAAAGAGAGTTGTTTTGAGAAATTTAAGCTTAGACTTATTTTGAGCATCATGGTAGTGATGTTTTACTTAAATACCTTGGGTAATATGGTAGTAGGTTCTCATTAAGAAAAGGCCTTGCTTAATGAAGCATAGTACCGTTAAGGGAGATTATACGATTGGCACAACTCTATAGCATTTAACGGGGCAGGTTCATTCCATCCGTACAATGAAAAATAATATTTTCTCTTAAGGATTTAAATAGTTAAAAGTTTGTTTAAATTCCTTATTGAGCGTAGTCTCTCTTTGTTTGCGGACAAAGAGGGGATTAGAGGTATTAGTGGAAGTTTTAAATCAAAAAGTTTTAAAATAAGAAAAGTGTGTTTAAAACTGTTTCGAGGGTGTTATCTTGTTAATTTGAGGATTAAGAGATACACGTATGTATTGGAATGTTGTGATTAGATTCCGAGTGTTTGGAGTAAGTGAGCTTCGGAAGATGGTGAGGCTGGTGATGGACTTAAAGTCTTAGAAAAATCTCTTATGGCATGATTTAGATCCTCTTTGCTGGCATGATGTATAGCATGAAAAATCTCTTATGGCATGATGTATACCATAGTGAAGGATTAGTGCCCAATTAGTCGATATTTTAAGCTTAGGTGGTTAGATCCTCTTTGTTTTTGTCTCTGAATCGTTGGTGATTATTTTCTTATGTGTAGGGGCTATTTTGGGAGTGATTTTATAGCCTTTATGCCACTGGATTTTAGTTAGAATTATTAGTAGATTTAGAATGTCAAAAAAGGAGCGAAACTACACTAGTTTAGGCTGGTTTCGCTTCTAGATTTAACAATTGTTGCGAGTTGTTGGAAGTGATCCCAAAGTGGTATTTTGGGTGATTTTGGGACATTTTAGAGTGATTTAAATATGAATTTTCCATAATTTAAGTTTAGGGAATTTCGATCTACAAAAAGAGTTGTTTTGAGAAATTTAAGCTTAGACTTATTTTGAGCATTATTGTAGTGATGTTGTAGGGTCATATTACTTAAATACCTCGGGTAATATGGTAGTAGGTTCTCATTAAGAAAAAGCCTTGCTTAATGAAGAATATTGTCGTTAAGGGAGATTATATGGTTGTGCACAACTCTATAGCACTTAATGGGGCAGTTCATTTCATCCGTACAATGGAAAAGAATATTTTCTCTTAAGGATTTAAATTGTGAAAAGTTTGTTTAAATTCCTTATTGAGCGTAGTCTCTCTTTGTTTGCGGACAAAGAGGAGATTAGAGGTATTAGTGGAAGTTTTAAATTGAAAAGTTTTAAAATAAGAAAAGTGTGTTTAAAATTGTTTCGAGGGTGTTATCTTATTAATTTAAGGATTAAGAGATACATGTATGTATTGGAATGTTGTGATTAGATTCCGAGTGTTTGGAGTAAGTGAACTTCGGAAGACGGTGAGACCGGTTATGGACTTAAAGTCTTAGAAAAATCTCTCATGGTATGATTTTATTTTTAACATTTTTTTACTCATAAAGCGTAGCATCATGATGCTACAATTATTTTTTTCATGTAAAGAAAAGAAGAAACTTGGTGGCTGATGATGTTCGAGGCGGGTAATCGGTTGACATGGATTTGCACGCCGGCGAGATTTACCTTTCTTTCTATTTATTTTGGGATTTGATATGGATCATGTTTTGTTTTGTTGAACTAGGTGAAGTAGCTCAATTTTAGTTGGAGCAGTTTTCTTTGATAATGCTTTAAAGATTGTCTTTGGTTTAAATGACTTTATATTTTAAATTAAACCGATCAGTTGTGAACGTTTTAATGATTTGTTTTAAGCGAGGAAAACTCTGATTTTATAATTAATTGCTTCCGCTGTCTTTATATTATGAATTCCACGTGTTTTGGGATTTTGGAAATTTCGGGTTGTTACATTTGTTAATGTTTAAAATTTGTCTTTAAGAAATCCAAGCCCTATTTCACAAAACTCATGGGTGAAATTGTAATGTTTTGAAACTCATAGACAAAAATAGACACATTTCATAAAACTCGGGAGTTAAATTGTAGCATATAAAACGCATGGGTTTTAATTGTAGTGTACAAAACTCATGGGTTTCAATTGTTGCGTCATGAAACTCATGAAGTAAATAAAAACTAGTTGTAAAACTCAAGAACTAAAAGGGTAATTTGTCATGTTTTTGTTTTATAATATTGATTATGCATCCCGAGTCTGTTGAATATAGATTATGAAACCCCATGGTTGTGATTCGTGAATCGGGCAAATTACATGTGATTTGCAATTATTCCTCATAAAAATAATTATAA
This sequence comes from Gynostemma pentaphyllum, assembly GCA_028015215.1. Classification (NCBI taxonomy): domain Eukaryota; kingdom Viridiplantae; phylum Streptophyta; class Magnoliopsida; order Cucurbitales; family Cucurbitaceae; genus Gynostemma; species Gynostemma pentaphyllum. Next base: position 57,393,813 of record CM051351.1, on the reverse strand, counting down.
AAAAAACCTTAATTCGACACAAAAATATCGAAACTATGCCAAAATAAAGCCAAACCCAATCATAAAAATTAGATCGCACGAAATAGCTTTGCATAAGTATAATAACGCTCGGACATAACCTTAAATCTCTGGTAAAAAAATTTGAAAATGCATTGAATAATTAAAGACATTTTAACTTATCATTCATTCAAGTTTAGAGTTCCATTTGAATTTAAACCTGAGTAAGATTAAAATTTATTTACTCAACTAGATTAAAGGGTAAAAAAAATATTTTTCCCTAAAAAAAGTTAGTGTTAAAAGAATGGAGAGAGATTGACATGTTAGGATTTTAGAAGTGTGAACAACAACAACATTGACAAGAACTCAATAAGAAGATATCATTGCTATAGTAACTTGTCAAAAAAAAAAATTGAAGTTTCATTTATCAATTCAAATCAATTACATATATTTCACAGTTTTCATGATTTTTCTCAAAATATCCATCAGCATCGACATTTTTATAGGTTCAAAACATCGACATTTCAATCGTTATCAATGCTATGATGATGACATAATTCAACTACTTCAAAAAAAAAATTGCAACATTTTCTTTTCACTACTTCAAAAAAAAAAAAAAAAAAAATCTTCTATTGATTTCTCAAATTCATAAGTTGAAATAAGGTAAACCTAGGAGGAGACAAAACTGAAAAATCAAATCTATCAATGGTTTCACTACCTGACCAACGCAAACCAATCTCTTGTTCATAATCAAGATTCCTTCTCTTCACAATATGTCTAAAAGGCTCAATTGAATAAACAAATTCTTTCCTTTCTTTTTCCTTTGAAGAATTATAAGTAAATTTATCATCTTTCTTTGATTTCTCACCATCTAAAGCCAATGGCTCAAACCAAAATGCATCTTTCTTTACCAATTTCACTTTATAAGTCTCACAAATATCAACATCATATAAATATATCTCAATAGGAATCATTTCATCCAACTCTCTATACCTTCTTTCACTCATATTCCTCAGAATCTGCTCCTCGAACTCGTTCGGCTTTGATATCTTTACGCTATCCCACCGTAAATGATCCGTCGTTAACTTCATTCGGTATGGCCATGAGTTAAGGCCCTTGCAGCTGCTATATGCTTCATCCCAGACTTTATTCATTTTCAAATCTAATTGTGAATCATATGATTTTCTCTTTTTTTTAACCTATTTTTCTTGGCCTTTATATTTTAACTTTGATTTGCTGATTTGGAACATTTTCAAAGTTCTTTTGTGACATAAATTTTCTACCCGGAAGATAATTCAGACTCAAGATTTGTTTTAGGATCCAACCTGTCAAGAAAGATATGGAAGTTAATTAACAGCAAAAAAGTATAAAGTCAGCATTTTTTTTTTCTTTTCAAAAATGATATTTTTGGAATTGATATTTTGAAAATAATAAAAGTTTTAAAATTTTTAAAAATGGCATTTCTGATTCTGAGATCCACCGTCTAATCTCAGTTGGAGAAATACCATTTTTAAAATATTTCAAAACATTTTTAATTTCTAAAATTATTCATAAAATAAGATTTATCTATTATAATTTCCCATTTTTTTTTCTCAAACTTAATTTGTTTTAGGAGTTACAACCAATAACACTTTTTTCTACCTTACTTTTAAAAGTAATATAAAATTGATTTATTTTAAAAAATAGCATTTTTTCTTTCATTAAATCAATGAACTATTTTTTTATTAGTTTTTTGTATTATTGAATGATCAATTTTATTATTGTTTTTTATATTATTAATAAGGATGTTTTTAATTAAAATTCAGTACTTTTTCAAGCTTTATTAGTTAGTTTACAATTTTGATAAATTATTATATAATGAATTCAATTAAAAAAAAAGTTTAATTTTTTAAAATTCAGAAATTTTTTGCCTTTTTTTAAAATTTACCATTTAAAAAAATAATACTATAAGTTAAAATACCTCAAATTTTCCGACCAAATGCTTCTCTGTTTCAAGTCTGTAAGATTAACAATAAAGACCTGTTTGCAAAATTGTTTAATCTTTTCCCAGTTAAAAAGATTAACAATGAATGACAGACTTTTTATTTTAATGCTAAATCTGTAAATTAACAAGTTATTATTGGTTTCTTATCATAAAGAAATTGTTCATATTTTGATTCAGTCATCAACAGCTGGTAAATATGTTATTGTCAGTTAGCTGATTTCTTGTGCATTGTATTTTGAAATAAGCAAAGAAATCTTCAATTAAGTTGACCCGTCACGGACACAATAATGAATGTATATTTTTATTCAACTTCTTCATATTTAAACTATTTTTTTTTTATATTTTTTAATAATTTCATTCATAATTAATAAAACAATCTTAATTATTGATTTATAATGATTTTGAAGTAAAAATGATGAAATTCAAATAAATAATTAATGATTTTTTTACATTAACTTTTACTCAACATCAATCAAAAATAGGTCATGCAAACTTTAACAATAATATCAAATCATAAAAAAAAAAATCTAGTAAATCAATTACAAGAAAAAAAGAATTTATAAAATTAAAATAATAAAAATTACACAAAGAAAAGTAGTATTATTAAAATTATAATAATGGGTTCAAAGTAAAATTATTTTGACATTATGATAAAAATTTATGGATTAAAAACATTTCTTTTGAAACTTTAAGATATAAAAAACAATTAGAAAACTACTTTTAGGCCTCACAAATCTCTCACTTTTCTTAACAATTGAAAAAAAAGCAAGCATGTATATGTCTGTCATTGACTCTAACGATAATCACTAAGTTTTGTAGTCTCCATAATCTTTTTTAGATAAAAAAAAATTACTATAATACCATTTTAATCTCTACACATTTAGTTGAGTTTCATTTTCGTCTCTAGACTTTTAAAATTTGCTATTTTCATCTATTGACTTTAGAAAACCTGCCTTTTCAATTATTTTATTAAGTTTTTTTTGTTATTTGACTATATTTTTTTTCCTGTTTCTATCAGAATTTTCTTCTCAAACTTATTCTTATAAATAAAATACAAACAATTACACTTTTTTTTTCCTGCCTTACTTTTAAAAATAATAAAATATTAATATATTTTCAAAAATAGCTTTCTTTTACCCTCATTAATTATTGGATTGTTTTTATTAAATCAATGAATTATTTCCATTAATTTTTATCTATTGTATTAGTGAATGAAAAATCTTGTTATTGTTTTATTTTTTATTTTTAATTGGGATGATTTTAATTAAAATTCAGTATATTTTTTCAAGTTTTACTAATTAGTTTACAATTTTGATAAATTTATTATATAATTAATTCAAATAAAAAAGTGTAATTGTTGACAATTCAAAAATATTTTACCATTTTTTAAATTTACCATTTAAAAAAAATACGATTTTTGGAAATTCCCCAAATTTTCCGACCATATTCTTATCTATTTCAAATCTGTAAGATTACAGTAAAGACTAGTTTCCAAAATTGCTTTATTTTTTTCCCAGATATAAATGAATGACAGACTTTTTATTTTGATGTTTAAGCTGTAAATTACCAGTTCTTATTGGTTTCTTATCATAAAGAAATTGTTCGTATTTTGGTTCAGTCATCAACAGCTGGCAAAATTGTTGAATAATAGATGTTTATGTGTTATCTAAGTTGTTAAAAAAAAAAAAACCAAAAATAGTAACATAAATGGAAATATATAGCAAAAGTTTGTTATTTTGTTATTTTCCCAACTTTTTTGGCAATAAAACATGGGAATAATGAATTGAAAGTAGGGAGTTGTTATGCCTTGTTTGTGTAGTCTGGATTATAACCTGTATTTGGATATACATAGGTATGAATTTTAAATGTTAGAAAATTTCAATATTTAGGACCACACATTTAATTTTTAAATGTGTATGCGATCTTTAATTAGCTGTACTATACTAAAGTATTTAATAGAATAATTACATAATATCATGGGCTTTCTTAAGTATAGATATCATTTGTAGAACTTATAATTGTCTAGTAGTTATCCAATTAGTTATAAAAGTTATGATCCTTATTCTCAGTGTAAGGTTCACGTTTAACTTTCTCATCCCCATTAGAGAAGTTTATCTCTGAAAAACTACTGAGAAACTGTGATTGCCCAAGGGAAATTGAAGATCTGAACTCAAATCATTGCTTCAATCGTTGAATTAAGGTACACTTCGGTAACCTATCTCTTGAATTATGTCATGAGCTAATTTTCAACATCATAGACTTGAATTTATGTAACCTATGTCTAATGGGTGGGTTTCTGTTTGGATTTTGTAACTTTGAAACTCTTTTAGAACAATTTAACAAACTTAACATTTGTAACAATTTAAAATTGAGAAATTTAAATAGATATCATAATCAGTTGAAATATTTACAAATTAACAATAAAATATATATTAATTATCTCTTATTATCTTTTAACCAATAGAAAGGAAACATATAAGGAGGTCAAGAGGTAAATATTTTCCATTTTTAATCATTTTGTTAAGTTTTCTGTTATTTGACAGCCATTTTTTTCCTGTTTATGGTTGAGTTTTTTTTTTCTTGTCAAACTTATTCTTAAAATGATAAAATACAACCAATTACACTTTTTTTTCTACCTTACTTTTGAAAATAACAATTTTTTTTTCAAAAATAACATTCTTATTTTCATTAAATCAATGAATTATTTTCATTAATTTTTATCTTTTGTATTATTGAATGATCAATTTTATTATTGTTTTTTATATTTTTAATTAAAATTAAGTAATTTTTTAAGTTTTATTAGGTAGTTTACGATTTTGATAAATTTAATATATAAATAATTCAATTAAAAAAGTGTAATTGTTGAAAATTCAGAAATATGTTACCATTTTTTAAGTTTACAATTTTAAAAAAATACGATTTTTGAAAATTCCCCAAATTTTCCGACCAAATTCATCTCTGTTTCAAATCTGTAAGATTACAATAAAGACTAGTTTCCAAAATTGCTATATCTTTTTCCCAAATATAAATGAATGACAGACTTTTTATTTTAATGTTTCAGGTGTAAATTACCAGTTATTATTGGTTTCTTATTATCAAGAAATTGCTCATATATTTTGGTTCATTCATCAACCGCTGGCAAAGTTGTTATTGCACATGAGATTGAATAATTTCTTATAAATAATAGGGGCTCTTGCGAAAATAGCAAAAATATGTCCAATATTTATAAAAATAGTTGTAAAAAAATATATTTACAAAAATAGCAGAAAAATTAAATTCACACCTAAAATATTACAAAAATAGCAGTAAAAAAACATATTTGCAAATACTTTTTAAAACTGCTATATTTATAAATATTGCTAAAAATTCTGCTACCCAATGAAATTTCCCTAAATAATAATCACTTTAATTTTTAAATCTCCATTCTTTTTATTGAAAAAAAAAATTCTAAAAATTAACATTTTGAATTATAAAAAGTTAAGTTCCATATAATATGGGACGTTTTATAGGGACAGTTTATCTAATAAAGATTAGTTGATTTTACAAATCTCTCACTTAAATTATTTTTATCAAAAAATAAATAATAAATATTAGACGCTAGAACATATTATTATATTTAAAGGGTAATTACTGAAATAGCATATTTTTGCATATTTATTATTGACGGAACTTTTCAAAACTTACTCAAATACCATAATTATAGTTCAATAATTTATTGAATTAAAAAAATAATTTTTTTAAAAAAATCATTGAAGATAATAATGAAAAATTATCAAATAGTTCAATAAATTATTGAACTAGAACTTAAAAAATCAAAAAACAAATAAAATCATTAAAAATTCCTATAAAAAATAGTTCAATAATTTATTGAATTATAGTTCAATAATTTATTGAACTATAATTATGCTATTTGAGTAATTTTTAAAAAGTTATGATATTTTAGTAATTAGTATGTAAATTTATGCTATGTGAGATAAATTCTTTATATTTAATGATCTGATGATAAATATGTTTTCTAAAGAGTAGCATAGTTGACACTTGGAAAATTTCTTTTCTATATAAACTCATGTACAATTATAGAATTGAATAGTGAATAAAATGTACCTTTTTCTTAAAATTTAAATAAATAAAAATAAAAGCTATTAAACTTTGATTATGGTTTTTGAGTTTTTTTTACATATTTTCTTATCTTGTCTTTAACTTTTAAAACGTCAATTTCAGTCTCTCACTTTCTTTTTAACTTCAAATTCGGTCTCCACTATCAACCTGGTCTTGAATATAACTTAACTAGTTGGACATCAATATTCTCCTACATAGAGTTGAAGATTTGAGTCTCCACTTTCCCAATTTAATGTAATATCTAAGTTGTTAGAAATATGGCGTGTGACCTCATATTTAGCTCATATTTTTTGCTACAAAAATTAAATGTGGAATTTAATAGAAATTGAAGAACTAAAATCAAAATTTCAAAAGTTAAAGGATCAAGATTTAAAAAAAAAAACAAAAGTATGCAAAAATTAAGGGGGTGGGGGAAATTCAAGCACTAGAAATCATATTTAAACTAGAAGCTAATACGATTTTGGCACTATACAAGAATAATCATTGCCTTCATTAAAATGAAGATATTTCCAAACTTAGAGGCCTATTAACAAGTAGAAAAAAGGGTTGATTTTTGCAGCAAATACATTCAAATTGCCAATGAAGCAAATCCTAGACTTCCAAACTTAGCATCATTATAACCCAAACAAACAATCTTCCTTACACTTGCAAGATTTTTCTTGTAATTAAAACCTTTCTTTACTTGCCTTTTAAGCCTTGTCTTACACATTTGTATATCATTTAGTTGCACCTTCATTGTCTCAACTTCCCTTTTCATCAAATTTATCTCCTTTTGTGCATCCATCCAACCCCTTTCTCCCATCGATATTCGGCTTTTCGTTTTTCGGTGATTCGATCCGAAAGCCGCTATCGGCTTTGACATGGTTACTTGTTCCAAAAGAATAAAACTTGTTACAAATTTCAAAGGTAGCCTGTCATTTTTCATTATGTGATTCTTTGCTTCTTGTGATAGTTTATGGTATTTCAAGGCTCTGCATAGACATGTTCTTTCTTCTTCGGTTAAGTCGGGATGTTCCTGCACAATATCAAAATAATAGAGCCGAACCGTCAATACTGTACAAGTACTTTAGGTTCCTTTTTAGCAAATAAGCTACATTGTATTGAATGGTTCAATATTACGAGACAGTGACTAGATAAGCAGACGTAAGTAAATAAATGAAGTAAACATAAGTAAATAAATGAAGTAAACAATATAGGAAAGAATCCCAAATATAAATATGAACAATATATCCGAATAATGACTAGCCTGAAATATACTATAACATCTTTTCCTCCTAGTTTATGTTGGAATTTTGCATTTTTCAATATAAGTTAATGAGACAATCAGCATAATAACATGAAGGAGATATAAATGAATTATTTCCACACCTTCAGGTACATATCAGTTGCTCGATATAGATTGTCGAAACAAAGCCGAGCGGTTTGCGGCAATGCTTCTGCAAGATTTTGGAAACTTTCTGCCTTGAGGTTCTGATCCCTTGCAACCAGCATAAGATAGTCATCCACCAATCTTCCAACAGCAAGTAAATTTGATTGAGAGTTGTTAAAGATGTAAGAAGCATAAGATTTCACCACCCGAGTCACGACAGCCACATCGTACCCGTTATCGTCTCCATAGCTCTTGACAAGTAAATCTGAAGCATTACATTTTTCCAACATCATAGCCAATCTACTTTCTAGCCTAATCTGCAATTTAGAGTCAATCTTCATTACTAGTCCCAGCTTCAGAAGATGAAGCAGAAAACTGCATGTAACAGAGTTTTCCTCTACGGGAAGTAACCGAATCAAACTCTCTACGGTAACTACTCTTAGTTTATCAGTAAGATGCTGCACGGTCGAACTCTCAAGTCCATTAGCGACTCGAGCAAGCCATCTCATAGTCCAGTGTGCTATGCATGATCCTACGACCTCGGATTTCATTCCTTCACGTTTACTCGATTCGATCACTTCAATAAAATGATCTATCCTGAGGAGTGAAACATCTTCAAACCACCAGTTATCATCTGGATTCAAGCAAGCCTTCCGAGCAATTGTTTCCGAACATCGATGCACGATTTGCAACTTCTTGGCCCATGGAGAAATCGATTCACAACTCTTTAAAACTTTGAATGTATCTTTCCATGATGATAAAATTACAAAGCTCAAGAAAGATTCTGCTTTGGAAATTAGATTTCCTTGTGAAAGATCATCACTCATTTCAAGAAAATGTGATGCACAATACAAGGGAGCAACATTTTTTGCAGTTAATTCAATCTTCCATCCATAGCAGAATTTCATTACCAATTCAAAAGTCATAATTCCACCAGGAAAATTATCAATTTGCATTATGTTGATACTGTTATCTTCCATTTCATGGCTGCTTCTTTGAGATATCATTCTGTTCAAATATTTGCTTTTTTCAACCATTGGGAGCTGAAAAATTGAAGACTTGTGAAGTTAGAATCCAAATAACAAGATTACAACTAAAAAAGTGTTCTCGTATGCTACCGCTACCGTGATCTTAAGTTGTTGGGTTAAGGTAAATTTAATCCTTTAATATATCTCAACACCCCTTCCTATTAACGTGTGGGCTTAGATATCTACACAAGGCTCAATCACGTGGAACATTAATAAATAAGTGGGAAATAATAAATCAGGGGTTTGAACTCAAAATCTTCTCCTCTTATACTATGTTGAATCACCACTAAACTCAAGTTGTTGGGCTAAGGTAAAATTATTATTTTTAAATATTTCAACAATAAAATGGGAATTGCTAATACCGGCTAAAATCACTTGAAAAGTAAAGCAGAACAATCAAATAACTCAAAAAGTTTGTTGTTAAACAACCTATTTGATAACCATTTTGTTTTTAGTTTTCTGTTTTAAAACCGAAAATAAACGCCCCCTAAAGAAAGAAAAACATGAGTTGGAATCTAATCAATAAAGAATCTGGAATGTCTATGAAAATAACAAGGCTGATTCTCTCATAGGTTGGTACTGAAATAGTTATAACTGAAAGATGGGCCTAAAAATTTACTTAAATAATAACAATACCTTGTGCAAGTGAAAGCTGAAATCCCCAACTTGTACTATTATATTGCTTTCATATGCTGGTTTTGTTTGAACAATCCTGCACGGAGTATGTTAAAGTATATTAGGTTAGAATTATGTGATTTGTATTTCTCATATTTATGTGAGTGATTGTCTCTCGGTTTCTTAATTAGCTCGTTTAGCTTATTTATCTAGGTTAGTGTAATACTCATGTACAAACGCACTTCAATACAATATAGCATTTCCGCTAACAGAGCATATGGTAGTGATCAATGATCAAATTTGAATTATGTAAAAAATGTGACATGTTGCAGATAGATAGAATGAACATCGTAAATAAAAAAAAAACAGAGAAAGACGTTGAAATAAAACAAGATATGAACAAAATACGAATTTTCCTTAAGGCAAAAGTTTGAAAACCAAGTCTTTCTCTTTTCTATAACTGTCACAAAAGCTTGCATTTTTCGGGCTACCACCTAATATCTCTCATAAATGGTTCATACATGCATGTCACATAGTATGATTTTAACTAATTAAATGTTCATATTCAATTAACATATCTTAAATATTAAATCTCAACTAATTAAACACATTAACAAGTGTGTGACCCACAAGATATTATACCTTAAAGTAAGCTAAAAATAATAATATTGACTCTACTCTTTCACTCTTCTCAAAGTATGTTTGTCTATGAGCAAGCTCAATGAGAAGTTTACCAGTTCTGGTTACTTCTTTCAAGAGATACAGCAACCATGCTCGATTCGACTGGAAAAACGACATGTCGGTTATTCTTCCGACCAATCCCCGAACCACAATTGGGAACTTCTTTATCAAGATTAGCAAACCTATACTCCATTTATTCTTGAAAATTTTCAGACAAATGAGAGGAAGTGTTTTTTTTTTTTCATGGTCAAATGCACAACATTGAGCTCCTTAAATAGGAGATATTCAACTAAAGTGAAAGCACATTAAATATATGATGACAGGGCATAAAATAAAAGTTCAAAAAGTGTAGTTATGTCATTAAGAGAGTTAGTTGCCTTCTCCTTTCTCATTGACATTGTAAAATGATCATAGACAAATTAGAGCCAAGAATAAGATGATGATAACTTTTTTGTTCTTCATTCATTCTCATCCACTAAACAAGAAGTTGGTAACATCACCCTTCTCTATCAGTGTCTGCTACAATGCAACCAATATCATAATCATCACTCATAAAATCAGATGTAGTATTATCATTTTTTTTTATATCCGTGAGTGTCCGGACCAGTTTGCATACATCTCAGCTTATCTCACAGGCTAACCATACAACTTTACAACACTTTATCTCACGAAACAACAACGTGACTTTACAAAGCTTAACGTTGGGAAACTCATACGATAATATCTTACGCAAGTGACCACACATGGATTTAAACTTGTAGAATTATCATGAAACTCAAAAATAACTACACTAAAGAGAAGTAGTTTATCCTCAGCCCTGAATGTTTCGGAAAGCTATTTGGTCTATATTGTGCCACGTTCAGTGTCGTCGAAATTCCATTTATCCAAATAATTTTTTTTTATAAATAAATTATAAAAACTGTGGTCCATAATGTCTTACGGCAGCTCACAAGAACAATAACCAACTGCTAAAATAGTAGTGAAAATTAGCAAATATCAATATCATCATAATGGCTTTATGATATGCATTTGGCAGCTTGGTTCAAGGAGAGGAGGTGCAAAACTTGATTGTACTTGGTTGCTTTGTATTCAACAGTAAACAATCAAAGATGAAATTTGTTTCTCCTCCACGTCAATAGAAGATCTAAATTTTTAAAGTTAATATATATATATTAGAATTCATCTAGATGGGTATGGTTATTATTGGATAATTGTGAGTGTACGGACTAACTTATACACACCTTGACTAATCTCATTCGATGAATGTTTGATCCTTACCAACATTTGACATTGGAAACCTCGTACTATATTTATTTAAGTCCTCATCAATTGCATCGTACCATGAATATATATATATATATTTTCATGAAATCTTATTCTCAACATAGTCAGTTATTTCCTACCTCTAAATTTGGTGTACTATATGATCATCAACGTCCTAAGTCCTAACCAACTAATGGGTGTCATGACTAAGTTTCATAGGGCAATCATCTGACTTTATAACATTTAGTTTCGTAAAACTTGTAAGACACACAGGTGAATGCGATAGTTTGAATTCATAACCTTAAAAGCATGTGTGTTAACAATTTTATCTCTTTGACCACCATAAGGTGAGTTCATACTTATTTATAATTGGATCAGGCTAATGCAATTTTATTGCATTTTATTTTATTTTAGATCAAGATCTATTTTGTAACATCAAATTTTTGCCAGACAACATAAGAATCTTGGAAAGTAGCAATATACATCAATAACAAGGGAAAATAGAGTTTCTTTATATTAAATTGTGAAAGAAAGCCTGAATTTGAAGTATAATATGAAGTTATACATTCTTTTAACATTACCAACATGTAGAGAGTGGAGTAAACCATGACTATAAAAGAAGGGGAAAAAAATTCTAGCTCCATCAAGATTATCAACTCTTGTCAAGCAAAATATCTACAGGAAATATGTAGGCCTTCAGATCAAATCTTCAGCATAGATTCTCCAGTCGGTCCGGTGGTGAACTTCGGCATCAACAAGAGCTTGCTTCGAAGATTACCTGCGACAATTAGACAGGGAAATGGTGAATATTGGCCAAAGAAAATATAAAATCAAGCCATGAAGCCATTTATAGGTAGTGAAATATGATCACATTCAAAAAAACAGAGATATAGATTTCATTTAAAACTCCATTAAGCTGTAAAATCCAATTACTCAAAATTTAACCGAATGCACTTCACAGCCAATGTTTTCAACCAGAATATGCATTGTTTGAGTTGATCTTATTAATAGAACACAAACCCAAAAACACACAATCTATCGGAAGATAATAGACCCAAAGCGGTGTTAAATTTTGCATCTGAAAGTATATAAAAGCATATTAAGCATTAACAAACTCTCATCTCTTCACAAGGACAAATATAGTACAAATATGCTACATAAATACATGTGCGCGTCAAAGAGAGCGAGCGACCATGTGCATGTGCATGTGTGCATGCAAAATTAGTTTGACATCTACATCCGTGAGAACGTTGAAAGAATGAAATAAAAATAGTATACCAAATAGCATAACTCACAACTAGAGAAGTCAAGGGAAAAAGGGGCAGCAAGCATTCGATTAAAAAAGTTAATGACAGAAATTAATACCACCATAAAACATTTTATTCCCAATAAAAAAGAACCAGTAACAAAAAAGATGAAAAGAAACATACAATTCTCCTTGACCTCCAGGCTGCAGCTACTATTGATCATGAGGGGCTTGATCTTGTGCATGTTGCCACATTTGTTGAGCCATATAAGGGTGAGATTGTTGAGCATATAAAGCCGGGTCCATCACAGGTTTACCCATAATCATCCCAGGGGTGCCAACCTGAGGTGCATGCTGAGAAGGCATATAGCAGTAAGGAAGTCCATCTCCAGGCCCTCCAACAGTCATTGTTCCTCTCGGAATTGACGTGAGTACTTCATCTTTCAGATCCTCCCGTGGGACAATGTCAACCAGAAAGTCGAAAATGTCAGTTCTCGTGATAGCTGCAGCAATATCATTCTTCTGAAGTGTCCTCCGTTTGTTTTCTTCAGTATGATTCCAAGACCGTAAAGTCAATTCCAAGATGAACATTTCACATGCCCTAGCAAACAAAACCGGTGCCTCGGCTGATATCATTCTCACATCCTCATCAGCCTTCATAATCTTCTTGATCCTTGCTAAGGGGAGACTATGGTTCTTGAAGTCAGATACCTTCTCAATCTCTTGGTACTGATTTTCCCAAAAAGAATGAAGTTGTTGTTGAAGCTGCTGTTGTTGCTGGTGGTGGATATGTTGATAAGCAAGTTGGTGTTGAGCGAGTTGAGCACCACCAGGTTGACTCGCAGACTGAATAGCTCCAACTGATGTAACAACAGATCCAGAACTTGGGCCTCCAGTCATTTGATTAGGCTGGTATAGGTTGCTACCATATGGCAACTGACCTCCACTGCCAACCACTCCCATTGATGGAGGCTGGCTATGCCCTTGATGATCCATTATGGTCAAAATGAACTAAACAGCTTTTGGAGGAGAAGAAACAACAGAGAAAAAATAAATGGGAATCATCAAAGTAGGTGCATTTCCACCAAAAAAAATTGGTAAATATATTCAGATTGCTTATGGAAGCTGCTTTAGAAATATTAGTCAATAAGAAACAAGAGTAATTTTTTAATGAAAAAAAAGGAAGACGGATTTTACCGCTATTAAGTGGTAAGATGATTATTTTATGTGGATTTAAAACTATGAAAAAGTACAAAGGTGATAACCATTGTCAAAAAAAAAAAAAATTCTACCAAGTAAAGCAAATTATCATTTAAAGCCTTTACAAATCAGAAGCATGATGTCACATTTTGAGAACCATTGAGGAGAAGATGCTTAGAAGGTTAGATAAATGGAAACATCTTTGTTTATCCAAAGGCGGATGTCACATTTTGGCTAAGACAGTTTTGGCCAATCTCCAGATATACACGATGTCGGTCTTTTCTATACCTAAGAAAGTTATCTTGAGTTTGCAAAGGAAGATGAGAATTTTTTCCTGGGAAGGCAATAAGGGGGAGATTATCAACCATCTATGAAGCACGGATACTTCAACCTAGGTGACGTAGCCATATCCACGGATACATCTAGGAGAAAATTAATAAAAGTTGAGATTGAAAAGCATCAAAATCTTTATTTATTTTGATCATCTATTTTCTATTGTCTTTCTAATATAAATATCATAAACTAAATCAAACAAATTTAATGTGAACATCATTGCATTGTATAAAAATAATCTAATTAACCTAAAGATGGTATATTGTAATCAATGTTTCCTCGTCGTATCCGTATCCTAGTTCTTTTTTTAGAAGAATGGCGTATCGCCGTATCCGTATCGTATCCGTATCTGTGCTTCTTAGCCAACCATCTTGTTAAATGGGAGACAACAGCTTTGCGTCCTTCGAATAGAGGTCTTAGGCTGGGTAATTTGAAAAACAGAAATGTCACTCTTCTTGCTAAGTGGCTGTAAAGATATATGTTGGAGATGAAGCTTTATGGGTTAGGAGAATAGATGGTTTACTAAAAATTTGAGAAGAGCAGCAGCAGAAGCCTTTGAAGGAGGATTGCAAAACTTAGGTGGATGATGGAGGATACTTAGAGTGCAACTTGGGAAAAGGTGATAGAATTTTTTTCTGGGACGATGTTTGGAGAAGTTAGTCTCTTTGAAGCTTGATTTTCACTTGATCTATGCTATCTGTGTGGGTAAGAAGCTTAAGGTTAGAGATTGTTGGGACCCCATTAGCGCCTCTTGGAAAGTAGAGACCCGTAGATTCCTAAAACAGGAAGAGATTGGGATTATTACGATCTTTTGAAGGCCGTTCTACTCTCCATGTTAAGAATAGGGACGATGCTAGAAGGTGGAAAGCTTGACTCCTCTGGCTATTTTTCGGTCAGCTCCCTTTTTTATTTTTTGGCCTCGTCCAAAGTTGATTTAAGCAAAGGTCTTTCTGAGGCCATTTGAAAAGAGAAGGGGCCAAGGAAAATTAAGATGTTAGTGTGGACACCCTGTCACAGCGGAGCGGTGTTAACACTTCTGAAAAGCTAAAAAAAAGTGAGCTAATCTTGTGCTTTTTCCAAGCTGGTGCCAGCTGTGTTCTGTGTAAAAAGGCTGAGGAAAATCAACACCATCAATTCTTTTGGTGTGATTACAGCAGATTTTGCTGGGATAAGTTACTTGTAACGTATCCACAAGAATAAAAAATTGAATATCGAGCAGTGGCTTTGTGGGCATAAGTTTAAAAAGAAGGCTAAAGCGTTATGGGTCAATGCTTTCAGAGCTTTGTTATTGGGTAATCGGATGGAAAGAAACTACAGGACAGGATCTACGATGAGGTTGAAAGAACGTGGGTCGAAGTGTTGAATTTAGCTTTTTTCAGGGATCACAATGATTCTCTTTATCTAGATTTTTGCAACTATTCTCCCTTCCTCATGAATGAGAATTGGAGATCTTTCTTTTTTTCTTTTTTTTTTTTTTTTTGCTTTACACTTCGAGCCTTTTGGTCCTTTAATCCAAAAGAAAGTTTGAAGCGTAATATGTCTGCTATTCACCTATTATATAGAAAACTATCTCAATCTTCAACTCATCAAGGTAACCATACTAACTAGCACACTGACATCTAATACAAACTCACAATTTTCCGACATCAATAGACCTCCGGCTGCACAAATCAAAATATTAGTAATAAAAGCTTTTCCTACAAACAGAATTCAATGGGCAGAACTTGAACAGGTCTAACAGCAGTCAATAAGATGCTAGGGAATAGAACTCAAGAATTCTTCCATATCATAGATCTTGCATTATTGGACTTGTTCAACTTACTACTATAAAACGTAACTTCTACCCACCCACCTATCAGTGTTTTCAAGCCATTGTAGTGATTTTCCAAAGCAGCAATGCAATCATAGAAGTTAAAAAAATGTTCAAGAAATTATATCTCTTTGCTTCTTACATTTCATTGTTTCTTTATATTTAACACTTGCCTATCTAACTAATTGCACATGATAAGAAAATAACTGCATGAATTTTTAATTGAGTTACGAAACCGATGCGACAAACAACCCACATGTTTACATAAACTCTCCTTCTTTTCTACTCATTTCAAATGGGTGGAATTCATCAAAAGGGTAGAGAAGATACAAATTATATGTGGCAATTAATATCATACTTTTAGCCAGATGTAATATACAGCTGATTCATATTCATGTCCATAAACAAAAAGAGGAAAAACCCAATGAACATAAGAAGACCATTCACCTAATTTTCTTTGAGCTAGGAGGTCCGCTTTTGTGCCTTGATCTCGGGCTGTGAGATCACATTTTTGCATACACCCAAAAAAAAAAAATTGAGCACCAAAGAAAAGTAGGTGAATTTTTTTTAAACATATATTGTAAAAAATTAAAACATATATCAAAAACATACTATTCTAAGCAACCATTGATTTCCACACTCAATCGATTCTCATCATATAAAAAAAAATATACTCACATAAAACAAAAAAATTTACACAAACAATAATGATCAAGCAGATAAAAAGTTATAAAATTTCCATCTTTCCATTGGAAAAAAAAAATCTCTCAATGAGTTCTGTTACCTTTTTAAGAGACAGATGGTAGTTAAATATGCAAGATCTTTCAGACCCTGAAAAGATCAAAGGAAAATCATTAAAAAAAAAAACTTTTAAAAAGAGATCTATTGATGAGCAATGAATAACCCCCAAAAAGAAAATATTTTTTTTTTCTACTTTTCTCAATATTGGGAACTTTTCCATACAATGGAAGATCCAAATTGTTGAAAAAATTTCTGGGGTTCTATCAGTCTCAACCCAAAAGAATAATTTAAGAGAAAAAGAAGAAGAAAAACTGAAAAGATATGAAGTTTTCGAGAAGATTAATAATGTCTCTAAGAAACAAAAAAACAGAAACAAACCTTAAAAAGAGGAAACAAAGAATAGCAGAGTATGTCTATGTCTTTCGATTCTGACTTATAATCGTATCGTCAGAGAGTTTTTATACTCCTTTCCTCCTCTTCCTCTTCAATTTCTTTTTCCCCTTTTCTCATTTTCTTCTTCTTCTTATTAGGAAAAAAAAAATTATATCTAATAGTGTATGTGAAGGTTACAATTTTATTTTAGTCCCCGAACTTTACCGTTTATTTTGTCTTAGCACCGAATATTAATCTTTAGGTTTAATTATTATACTTAAAAATTCTTATGACCTTCCGTCTAGATGTCACATAATCATCCAATCAGTTATACAAATTGATAGTAAAATAATATGTATATTTTTTTTGATAAATTTAACATAAAATTAATATTGAGGACTAAATACAAAACAAGATACGAAGTTTGAGGAGCAAAATATAATTTTTCTAAGTTTAAGAACCAAAATAGAAAAAGTCTTAAAATTTGGGACCAAATTAGATTTTAAACCTAATTTAAATTTTACTTTAATTTCATCGATTTAAATTCCTTTTAAAAAAATAGAGAAATTATGTAATTAACACCTTGATTAGAATTAAATATTAAAATTGCTCCCAAGCTAGTTTATGAACCAATAATAGATCAAAGTAACAAGACATTTAACCTCATCATAACAACATTTAATCTCAACCCCACAAAATGCTCCATCTCAGATTCTCAATCACAAAATTAAAAGTGAAAAACAAAAAAATGAAACTAGTTAAATCTAACTTTAAAAAATGATGCAAACTTAAAAACCAATATTCATAAAAATTACTTCATCCAGCTAAAAAGAAAACACACACACAACTATAAATTTCTAAATTAAATATAGAGTGAGATGTCTAACGCAATTGCCATACTTTGACAGACTTCAATACTACGTGACACTGATTTGATAGGGCAACTTGCTGCAAATAAGTAAATGATGTGAATACTAACACTACAAAAACAGTGGCTTTATCAGTGAAAATTTTAGGGTTTTATAAAAATAAGGTGGGAAAATGTAAATAAGACCTTTGTAGTTTTTGTCAAATACATGAACACCCATTGTTAATAAATAAAAGAGTTTATTATCATCAAATTACTAGATATGATTTACACCGTTAACGTTTTTTGTTACTGATGATTTAGAAGTTTTGAACTGACCATAACGTAGAACCCAAAATGAGGATTCCAAAACATCTTGAATCATCCAAATCGAAATTCAAACGGAAAAATTATAGCTAAAAGAAAATTAATGGTGTTGAAAGAGAGGGGTCTCATTGGAATAATTTGGAACTATAGGGGTATGATTTGCCATTTTCAAACCACAGGGGTGTTCATGCATTTGACAAAAACTACAGGGGGTCTTATTTGCAATTTACCCTATAAATAATAGATTAATGATGTTAGATTTCCTATTTTTTCTGTTTATGTATTAAATATTTTCTATTCACAATAATATAAGCATCCAACAATCATATTATAATATAAAGCAACCTAACAAAAAAAATTGAATTAAATAAATATCGTATTTCGAATACATCATTCAAATTAAAGCTTAAATTGAAATAAAAGTTGTTTGAAGAGTTACATTGTGTAATAGAGTTAGAACTTCAAATGTTTGAAGAGCTAACATCCATATCACGGTGGAGTCTGCATAAATGAATTAAACAAAAGGGTTAGTGGCTTCAATCATACCTAATATTTTGATGACAATAAACTCTTTTGTTTATTGACGATTTCGAAGCAACCATAACGTAGAGTTCAAAATGAGGATTCCAAAATATCTTGAATCATTCAAATCGAAGTTTAAACGAAAAAGTTATGGTTAAAATAAAGTAAATGTCGTTGGAGGGGAGGGGTCTCATTAAAATAATTTGGAATTACAGGGATTTGATTTGCCATTTTTAAATCACAATAGGCATTCATGTATTTGACAAAAACCACAGTGGTCCCAATTTACATTTTACTCTTCTTTTTTTTTAAGTGAAGGGAAAGAGATAAGTCATAGGTATTAGATAGAAGATTTTACTTTAATTGAAAAAACCCCACCTTTCCTACCCCTCTAAGTTCATGCACAAAAATAGCTCTTACATTTAATTAAACTCAATTAAATCTACCACAACCACTAAAACTTAACTAATTAAGTTACAAAGATATTTAAATAAAATAAGTCGGTAGATTTAAAATTACTTAATTCATTTAGTTTTCACGGATCAAATCATGCAATAACAATTACTAGAATAAAGACTTAATCAATAAATGAATAAAAAAAATTAAATTGTAAAAACCCAGGGACGTTACAAAATTAGTCACCCCGACCCTTTTAAGGGTGTGTTTGGGAGTGCTTTTAGACAAGCCAAAAGTGCTTTTGAATGAGCAAAAGTACTTCCTAGTTACAATATATATGTTTGGCTACATTCTATAAGTACTTTTTGTAAAAGTCAAAAGCACTTCAAAGTGCTTTTTGAAGAATTAAGTATTAGGTGCTTTTGAAGTGCTTTTGATTTTTTGAATCTTGTATTTATTATTTTTTTCTACATATTTTATCTTTTTAACTTCTTTCCACATACTTTCTCTCTCTAACCTCTCTCTACATAACACATTCTCTCTCTAACCTCTCTCTACATAACACATTCTCTCTCTAACTTCTCTCTACATTAAACTTTTTCTCTCTAACTTCTCACACATTTCTCTCTCTATCTTCTGACACATTTTTTCTCTCTTGCTTATTTTTCTACACTCTCTCTAACTTCTACTTAAACAATTTGTTTCACTAACTTATTTCTACACATTTTCATATCTATACATATTTTCTCTAAAAAGTACACTAAATATGATTAAAAGCACTTTGAAATATTAGAACCAAACAATAAGATAATATATCACTAAGCACTTTTTAGCATACTACTTATAATAAAAAGTAGTTTGATTAAAAGCACTTATGTTCTAAACACTCCCAAACAAGCCCTAAGTGGTGGTGTTAAGGTCGGTTTCGAGGTCAAACGGGGCGTGTGGAGTCAAGGCATTAAAGAGAGAAAAAAAAAAGTCATGTTTTCTTTTAAAATATAATATTTCCAATTAATTTGTATTAAATAGGTTAAATTTTCACTAAACCCAAAAGCTTAAATTGATTGGTAAAGGAAATTTAATCATATATTTCAACACTCTCCCTCACATGTAGGCTTGAATATTTGCTCAAAACTCAAACATGTGGAATTTAAATGGGAAGGAAACGTCATTACAGGGGTTCGAAATCGGAATTTTCTGCTCTAATACCATCTTGATATCATGGAGTTCCATCAAAGCTAATTTCCCAACAAACCCAAACAGGTATTCGGTCCAAAAATGGGATCCAACCCAAGAATAGTGAATCTAAAAATGCATCATCTTGAGGGGCATGTTGAGAATCTCACATAAAAAAGATGAAGGGAACTCATAAAGTTTATAAAATACATGGGCTACTCTTCTCATTGTTAATTAATTTTGAGATGGACCTATGATATTAAGAATTTATACATCTTTTAAGTATAAAAAAATCAGCAATTTCAATGGGGGTTTGCGATTTTTTGTTTTTTGTTTTGGTTTTTCACGGAATATGGTGTCTGTTTTATATAATTAAAGAAAAAAACCAACTGATCTCTTCCTTTATTTCTTTGGTCAGATTCTTTCCCAATCAATTCCTCTCAAGTCTATTAATCAATTTTGAGCTCTTCCCCTTATTTTATTTTTTGTCCCTCATCTTTTAGAATAGCTCTTCCCCTTATTTTATTTTTTGTCCCTCATCTTTTAGAATATTGTGTTTTGGTCTACCATTTGTTTTTATTCAACACATGGTGCTCTGAGATCATAAAAAGCCGTTGAAAAATCCCATTTTGTGATTTGATTGGATTGGATACTTTTTTTTATATATAAATTCTTCCCATTTTCATTGTCAAGATAGGGTTGGTAAAGTTTGATTTTTAGGTGAGATTAATTTATGTAGTTATATAATTGACAAAATAGAAGCTTGTAATTATGATATCTTTTATTTTAATATAAATTTCACATTGTACTTAACGTGCCTATTACTCTGGTGTATTGTTATTCTTTGTAGTTCAAATATTTTATTTTAGTTAGATTGGTTTTTTTATAGGTAGGATTAAGTTTTTTAAAAAATATTTCAAATATACGATGTATTTCTAATATATTTTAAAAACTACAATTTTTTTAAAAATGATTATAAACAAAGGCATTCTCTTCTCATTCTTAGTTGTTTAATAAAACTAAAAGCACCTCCTCGAAAAGTTTATTTTTTTCATAAATGTGAGTGTTCGGGTCAGCTTACACATATCTCAACTAATTTCACAAGACAATTTATATGGCACGTGACCCTACAACACTTGACGACGAGAAGTTCATGGAATAATACCATAAATAGATGACCACACACAGTGACATATCCAAAACTCGATTATAGGAGGGGCACAATATGAATGATATAGTATACAATTTAATCAAATCAAATATTAACATTTTATGTTTAACATGAGTTTTTTTTCCCAATATGAATGATTTTTTATACTGAAACAAATAAAAAATTACAAATTAAAAAAAATCAATCTCTAGTTTATCAATTTTATTCACTTTTAGTTTATATAAAATATCATCATGAATAACAAATTTTAAAATAATATCATGCATATTAATAGATATAACTAATAATTCATCTTGACTTTTATTTTAAAATATAAAACTAAGTAATAATGAAATAATAATAATAAAAAATTAAATCAAAATTTTAATTTACTCATTTTAATTTCCAGTCTTAAACTATTATATATTGTTTATATTATCTTTTTAGTAAAAATATAATTATATGAATTATTTATTTAATTTGAAGGATTTGTGTTTTTACAAATATTTATTAATCACACAATACTAATAAAGATTAAAAAAATACATAATACAATTATTAAAAAAAAATTGTATATCATAAATAACGAGAAAAAACAAAGACTTAATATTAAATACAAAAGCTCATCATAAAACTTCAAGTGAAAATAACTCAACTTTACCTTCTAAAAATACTCAATTATAGAAAAAAAATGAAAATCATTAAAAAAAACCATTGGGTAAAGTACCTCTTTGGTCTCTGAGTTTTGGAGGTAGTGTCTATTTGGTCCCTGCATTTTCAATTTGTGTCTAAGTGGTCCCTGAGTTTTGGATTTGTTGTGTCTATTTGGTCCCTGCGTTTTCAATTTATGTCTAAGTGGTCCCTGAGTTTTGGATACTGTGTCTATTTGGTTCTTAGATTTTCAAGAACTATTAGAAATAAGTTTAATTGGTCTTTAATTTAACGTATTCGTTAACTTCTTGCCAGATTATTGACTTAACGCTGACATAACATGTTTAATTGGTCAAAATACGAAGATATGATTAAATCTTTCATCAATCTAGGCTTAAAATTTGACATAATTATTAATCTCATGTCAGTATTTTGATCAAGTAAACATTTTATGTCACCGTTAAGTTGATATGATGTTAATAAGTTAACAAATTAAGGAATAATTAAATTTGTGTCTAATAATCCAGGGACTATTTAGACAAAACTTGAAATCTCAAGGACCAAATAGACACAATATTTAAAACTCAGGAGACCAAATAGACATAAATTGAACGCGTGGACCAAATAGACACAATATCCAAAACTCATGAACCACTTAAACACAAATTGTAAATATAATGACCAAATAGGCACGATCTCTATAACTCAAGGACCAAATGAGTACATTCCTCAAAACCATTTAAATAAATAAAAATTTAATTAAAATCTAGTCCTATTAAAGGAAATTGTTCCGCCTCTAACTCAGCTAGGGGTGAAATAGGGGAATTTTTCTGACTAATGCAGGTTTTCAAACTATTAAGCAAAATAGAACACTGGTGAAACGTTTAAGCAAAATAGGGCAGTATTTGACCATTGACTAAAAACGTGGAATGATACCACGTTTTGATTTGCCATGTCCGCAGAAAGCGTGGTATCATTCCACGCTTTCATTGAAAACGTGGAATCACTGCAGCTTCATTTTTCCCTTTTTATAGATTTGGTAGTTACACACACAAAAAAAAAAAAAAGTATACGTAAACAAATATGATTAAAATCTAAAATTAAAATATCCACTAATATTATAGATTTGGTAGTTACAAAAATTTATTTTTCATTTTTGTCTATTTAAAATCTATAATTAAAATATGATTTAAATGTAAACAAATTAATTTGAAAATTAATTAACTTAAAGATTTCTTAACAATTTGATTGTTCTTTATTTTTAAATTAAAAAGAATTAAAAATTTACATTCAAATTGGAACAAAAATTTAAAAATAAAAGATAAGAAACGTTAAAAATAAAAGAATTGAAAAAAGAAGTCAGGTTTTTTAAAAAAATTAATTAAATTAAATTTGAAATCAAATCAATTGATTTGAATTTAAAATCAAATCTTAATTATATTAATAAATCAAGTAGTTTTTGTTTTAGATTTAGAATTATAATTATAATTAGAATTAGAATTAAAATGTAAATGTTTATTTTCCTATAATTTCAAAATAAATTAAATTGAGATTAAAAAAATTAATCTTTTATTTAATTAATAATTTATTTGATTTTTTTAAATCTAATATATTTATTTTCCAGAATTTAGATTTAGAATTCAAAATCAAATGCTAATTTATTTAAATTAAAAAAATTCAAATTCAATTAAGAAATTGAAACTAATCTTTATTAATTAAATTAATATAACTAAATTTAAATTAATAATTTGAATTCAAAACTTAACTTATTTAAAAATTATATTTTAATTTTGATTTGAAACCAAATATTAATTAATTAAATTGATATGACTAAACTTAGATTAATATTTTAAAATCAAATTGATATAAAATCTTTAATTTAATTAATAAAGTAAATTTGTTACATTAAAATCAGTTTTTTATTATAGATTTGAAACAAACGTAAAAAAATTAACTACCAAATCTATCAAAATGTAGTTACAGATTTTTGGAAATAAAAGAAGGATAGAAAACGTGGAATGATTCCACGTTTTCATTGAAAACGTGATATGATATAACGTTTTCTAAGAAAACGTTATACCATTCAGCGTTTTCTAGGTTTACCAGTCAAACGCTGACGCCACGTCAGTGCCACGTCGACAAACTGCCCTAGTTTGCTAAATATGTTTCAAACCTATCTATTTTGATTATTTTTTTTAATTTTTGACTTATTTTAAAAAAAATTCCGGTGAAATAACATTCAAATACGTAACCTGCAAACTTCAATTGAGGTATTATAAAGAGAAACTAAGAAGATATTATAAATCACAAGCAGCTTGAAAACTAAATAAGGGAAATGAAATCTGTTGATCAAATATCCAAAACTCACTAACTTAGATTAACCACTTTATCACACATCCACTGAATAATCCTAAACTTTTTGAGACCATTGTTTTAACAACATTTTCAAGTCCTTCACTAGATGAATTGCGGATGAGATTCTTTTCTAGCTATTTAAAAAGGATTTTAACGGCAAAAGTTTCAAATACCTTGTCGTCATTGTTATCTGGTTCAGTCTGCGTTTCCGTCACTCTACAAGCAATCTCCCGCTTCGCACAGCTATCAATAACAATGAAAAAACCAAAAAAAAGAAACATGAAAGAACTCCTGCATTGATTGAATCCAAGTTTCGCTGGGAAATAACTGCATCAATCAGCGACCAATCTCTCTTGACCCAGAAAGTGAGAGAAACGAAATGGATTATTAGGGGAAATTTTATTAAGGATTAATTTAGGGAGAAATAGGTAATTTCACAAATGGGATAAAATATTAAAAAAATAAAAAATTGATGGCCGTTAGATTTGACCTTTCAATTGGATGGAAGTTGGATTATTTGAATGTAGGGGTGAAAAAAGCCAAATTGAAAGTATAGGGGTGTAAATTAAAAAATCATGAAAGTGCAGGGGTCATTAGTGCATTTTACCCTTTTTTTCTTTACTCGCATCTCTCTTATCCAACCCCATTTTCTTCTATTTTTACTCTACAAATCATCCAAAAAAAACACAAATATTGAAGATTTACAAAGTAAAACGCATAGATCAGACAAAAATTATGTATTAGAAGTTCGATTTTTTTCGTTTTACTTTTTCTTTTTCCCTATAAATTTCATATCTATACCTTTCTTATAGATCTAGAGCAAGAAAAACATAGATCTAGAAAAAAATTGTTCTTACTTTTTCCTTTATATTCTTCTTCATAGAAATCTTAGATCTCGTCGAATTTTTAAGATCTAAAAAAAGAAATGCATAGATCTAATAGAAGGTATGTTTATTCTTTTGATAAATTTCGTTTCCTTCACATCTCCTGAATTTTTATGAATTTTTTTTTACATATTCTGAAATTATTTTGATTTTTTTCTTGATATGTTGGATTTCTGTTTTTTTCTTGATATTTTCGTATTTGCTAAACGTGCATTCTATAATATACGTAATATACATTGTGTCTCGTTTTTCTATAATATATTTTGTAGCTCTGTATTATATGTAATATACATTCTCTCTCGAATTTGCTAAATGTATACTATATAATATATGTAATATATGTTTTGTCCGTTTGTTTAAATATGTATTCTGTAATATACGTGATATATATAATTGGGTGTTTTTCTTCAGTTCACTTTGTTGTTTACTAAATTTATATTATGTAATATATGTTTGTACATTGTTTTGTCTGTTTACATATTAAGTTTTTTTTTTTTTTTTTGTATATTAAGTATTGTGTATTAACATTCTTTTGTTTTTCATTTGCAGATTAAATGACATATATATTACGTATATTACATATATATTATATTTTCTCAAATGCACTTACAAAACGGAGGACAATATATCAAATATACCAAGACAAAACATCTACATGTGAGGACGATGTACCCAATATACTAAAAAAACTATCTACAAAATTGAATTAAAACCAAAATATGTAGTATAAAACATTTACACAAAAATATTGAAAATGTAAAAAATATACTGAATACAATAAAAACTATGAATAGTATACTTAATATACTTAAAACTGGACAGAAAAAATGCATTGGGAACGAAAGCATTGGAAAGTAAAAAAAAAATCAGAACTACCAGACATACATAATATACGGAATTGTCAGAATGTCAGTGTCAGAATGTCAGTGTCAGATTATCCTCGACATACGGAAGGGCAAATTTGGTATATTTAAAATTTGAATAGTAAAAAGTGGCTACTCATTTTACTTTTAAATTTTTTGGTTATTTGGTTAAAAGTGGCTATATTGAATTTTCACCCCTTAAAAACTATTATTTTATATATATTTATTTACTTTGTAAAATTCATGTATTTTTATATTTAATATCATTTATCAAACTTTTTGATATTATAAATGATGATTCTAATATAAAAATTCATCACATATTTCTATAAATAATGGTAAGAAAATGATATTTTATAGATTGATATTTTAAAAATAATAAAAGTATTCGAACAAAATTTGTAATAGTATTTTGGGAAAATTGTAAAAACCACCTGAACTATAAAGGTTGTAACACTTACATTCTTAAACTTTCAATTTGAGTAATTTGCCCCTGGACCATAAAAAAATTTAAAATTGGACCCAAGGAAATTTAATTGTCAAATTATGTCTTTACAATTATTAATTAACTAATAATTATTATCAAATCTCTATAGGGTCGTGTCCCTGAGGGTTCTCATCTCATCCTAACCTCATCTATGACTCTGAATGCAAAACTCTAACGAGGGTCGGGAATGAGAATTTTTCTCAGTTTTCATTTCTCCCCACCCCATTGACAATAAAGTTGTATTCTCTGTCTCTACGATAATTTTTTTAGGGTCTAATTTCAAAAAATAACAAAGTAATTTTAAATTTTAAATTTTGTTGGGTCCAATTTTAACATGTTGTAAAGTTTTCGAATCAATTGCTTAAATTGAAAGTTTAAAGATTTAAGTGTTACAACTACTGTAGTTCATGGGTAGTTTATACCATTTTTCCTATTATTTTTTTTACAACCTCATATGAGGAATTGTGAAATCCAACCCACACATACATTTTAGAAATGTCAAGTTAAAATTTTTCAAAAACTTTACTATATGGTGAAAACTCTCTCTCTCTCTCTCTCTCTCCACACACACACATATATAATGAATATAAATCCATGTTTTTTCAACATAAAAAAAGTAATTACATTAAAATTTATTAGTATTTACTTGATTTAGTTTTCAACAAATTAAATAATAGATTGATTTTATTTTTAACAGCTCGTTTACTAAGCAGGAATCAGAATGAAAAGGAATCGGAATCAAAGCATGATGAATTGGAATCACGAGGAATGGAAAATCAGATTACAATTGATGTTGTTTACTAAACTTATAAGAAATGAGAATCAAATTCTCATTCATGATATTTACTATGTTAATGAATCGGAATCATAAAGTAGACAAATACTATAATACCCTTAATAATGATGAGAATAATTAAAATATTTCTTATAATTAATTTCAAACATGTTTTTAAACTACATAATAAATTATATAGAGAAATGTTATAATAAAAATAAATATATTTAATTTAGTAAAGAATGGTGGTAATTGTGAAATTTTATATTGAAAAATATAATTGAGATAATTTTTAGGAGATTGTTTATTTTTATTTTTTAAAAAAAAGTTGCTTTTATGTAATGTCATATTAAATTTAAATATTTAAATTAATTGGATGATTGATTAATTAATTAAAAAATCAATAATTGGTATGGAGATGATCTTAACGCCTAAAAGCAACGATAAAATAGTAAAAAAATTATCAAACCTTTTTGTACTACCCATTCAAACAGAAACGTAATAAGATTTCGTTTTTAAAAGGAATGAAAATTTGGATTGATTACTGATTTTGAAGCAGGTATCACAAAGAATGAATGATTACAAAACATAAGTAAACAGTTGGAATCATAATGAAAGTAGTAATTAGGATTCATTCATTCCGATTACCGATAAGCAAACGAGCCCTAAGTGTTAAGAATGGTGTACAATTTGAGTTCATGATCCGCTTTGTTTAAAATTCCCCTCCTTCTACCTTTCCAACAATCGATTTCCAACTTAACCAACCATGATTTTTTTGTTATTATAAATACCTTCATATTCTTTCCACTCCCGCCGCAATCATCTCTTCTTCTTCCTATTCAATTTAAATTGTTTTCACTATGTTTTTTTCTAGTGATTTAAATTCTTGAAGCGAAAACTCCTTCTATTCTCTTTAGTTCGTTCTCCGTTTTTAAGGTACTACTCATTTGTTTTTTAATTCCCCAGTTTTTAATATGCTGCTTTAATCTTCATTATTTTTCAGGTTAATTCTCATAAATCATGACTCTTTCCTTTAATTTGTTGCTTCAATTTCATTTGTTTTTTAATTCCACGGTCTTTAATCTACTATTTTAATCTTCATTTGCTTTTTAATTTCTCATGTTGATTTTCAAATCATGACTCTCTCCTTTAATCTGTTGCTTCAATTTCATTTGTTTTTTAATTCCTCAGGTTGATTCTCATAAATCATGAATCCTTGCTTCAATTTCATTTATATTTTCAATTCCCCGGTTTTTATTCTGCTACTTTAATCTTCATTTGTTTTGTAATTCCTCAGGTTGATTATCAGAAATCACAACTCTCTCATTTAATCGCTGCTTCAATTTCATTTGTTTTCGAATTTCTCAGGTTGATTCTCAGAAATCACAACTATCAGTTTCAATTTCATTTTTTTTTTCGAATTCCTTGGTCTTTAATCTACTGTTTTAATCTTCATTTGTTTTTTAATTCCACAAATTGATTTTCAGAAATCACGACTCTCTCTTTCAATCTGCTGCTTTAATTTCATTTGTTTTTGAATTATCAGGTTGATTTTCATAATCACGACTCTCTAGTAATATTGAATCCTTGTCTCACTCGAGGCTGTTGCAAAACTATTTTCAGATATAAATTATGAGAGAGTGATATGAAATGATTTTATATGTTCCATTTCATTTTAAAACTTATATAATCATACGCATGGGCAGACCATAATGAGCACTAAGGGGGCCATGTATTTTAATAGATTAGAAATAACTTGATCATTAATTTGAGAACATGCATGGAAATTGTTCCCACTTTTAATATATTAAATTTAATATCAAAAGATATATTTTTAATTTTTTTGTTTATTTGTAGAATTTTTTTAGTTGAACATGGCATTCTGAAAACTATTTCAGACGCAATAGATACCGGTAATTATATAGCTTCCATTGTAATTTTGGTTGGAACAAAATTATTTTTTAAAATATGATTTGATTTCGTATAAGTTTAAAAATTGTTTTTTTTTTGTTTTCAGAGTGAATTTGCTTATTATACCCCTATACACTAGTGGCAGCCATCTACTGTCTTCCTTGTTGGAGGATTGAAATGTCAATTTGATGAAATATTTTCAATGCACAGGATGCGATTAAATACAGAAATGAAGAGAGATTATATAACATCAAACAATATTACTTTTGATGAGAATCGGGTAAGGGTATATTATTTTTTAATTTCTAAGAGTTTATTTATAATAAATTTATTATATTTTATTTTCAGGTGGAAAGCATATTAGAGAGATTATTGGAACATCATTGTGATATTGTCAAAAGAGATGATATAATTTTTTTGGAGAAAGTGTATGAAAAGCATGGAAAACATGCTGCATATCATGGCATGGAACATCTGTCGTATTTCGAGTTCATATTGAAGGATTATGATAATTTTGATGTGAAGAAAGCTTTAGTTTATTTTTCATCTTTCCAGGATCAATTCATAAAAAAGTAGATTATGAAGAAATCGCACTCTCTCCTTTAATCTATGCTTCAATTGCATTTGTTTTTTAATTCCTCAGGTCGATTCTCCTCTGTTTCGATTTCATTTGTTTTTTAATTCCCCAGACTCTAATATGTTGCTTTAATTTTCATTTGTTTTTTAATTCCTCAGTCTCTAATATGTTGCTTTAATTTTCATTTGTTTCTTAATTCTTCAAGATGATTCTTAAAAATCATGACTCTCTCCTTTAATCTGTTGCTTCGATTTAATTTGTTTTTCAATCTCAAGTTGATTCTCATAATCTCTGCTTAAATTTGATTTGTTTTTTAATTTCTCAGGGTGATAATAAATCACAACTCTCTCTGATAAGATTGAATACTTGTTCTGTCAAGAGTGTTACTAAACTATTTTCAAGTATAGATTATGACAGAGGGATATGAAATGATTTCTATTTTTCATTTCATTTTATAATTTATACAACCATACGGAGGAGCGGACCATAATGAGGACTAAGGGGGGCCATGGCTCCTCCGATAATTTTTTTTTCATAATTTTTTAGTGTATATATCAATATGTTAAAAAAAATCATTTTTTTAGTTTTAAGTTTGTGGTAAATTTAGAGTAATCATATTAGATATAATTATTTTTCATAATTTTCTCTGTTACTTCAACTTTATTTGTTTTTGCATTTCTCAGGTTGATTTGAGAAATTGTGACACTCTCTGCTTCAATTTCATTTGTTTTTTAATTTCTCTATAAAACATCATTAATACGTTGAGAGAGCCAATAGAAAGTGAGAGTGATTCTTATGCTCAAATAACTACAGTCCAATGACCACAATGAAAGGACTGGAATCAAATTTGGTGGAAACACTAAAGAAAAATAAAAAAGCAGCTAAAAAAAGAACTGATGCCCCGAGAATCATGTTAACATCTTCAAATCGTGTTATCCAAAGAAGGATATACGGGATGCCAAATACTATCACCATGTCAATAGAAGTTAAAGCATGCAAACCTCAGGCATTTACATTTCTGATTACTACTCAAGAGTAAATCCTCAAATAATACAAAAAAAGTATCCCGTAGCAAATAATACCAAAACAGAAACTTCATTGCAATCTACGATAAATGAATCAAATGCACAATGTAATCTCTACTCTCAGATAACCAAATCAACCTGTAAAAGTAATTCATACTAATCAATGGCTGCTTCTCGCACGGAAATTATTATCTAGACTAAAATGGAAGACTAAGATAATTAAATTAATTTGTTTTTAATTCTCATGTTGATTCTTATAATCACGACTCGCTGGTAAGATTGAATCCTTGTTCTCCTCAAGGCTGTTGCAAAACTATTTTCAATTATAAATTATGCGAGAGGGATATGAAATGATTTTTATATTTTCCATTTCATTTTATAACTTATACAATCATACGCATGTGCAGACCATAATGAGGACTAAGGAGGGTTATGGCACCCCAATATATTTTAATAAATTAGAAATAACTTGATCATTAATTTGAGAACATGAATGGAAATTGTTCTCACTTTTAATATATTAAATTAAATATCAAAAGATATATTTGCATTCCGAAAACTATTTCACTCACAGTTGAAATTGAAAGAAAGCATAAAAGAGGATTATGGCGAGAATGGGAAGATAGGAATTTATTAACAAAAAAAAGTAAGTCATGGTTGATTAATCAATCGTGGTTAAGTTAAAAAAACAGTTATTGCAAAGGGCTAATAACAAGTATATTCAAATTAGGCACCTTAATTACAAAAAAAAATAATAATAAGAGTAAGAATTAATTACACAAATGGACGTCTGCCACCTGCCGGAGGAAAAAAAGTTTGATATTACCCTTGCACGTGAGAAGGAAAAAACGGAAAGAGAATTAGAAAACAAATCCCACAATTCTAGGTCATTAATTAGGGAATTCAAAAAAGGGCGGATACAATTAGGAAAACGAAATCGAACCAGTGCATATGATTCTTCTGGATTTCCTCTTAATTCATTCAGAACGATCTCACGAGATCTCCAAGCCTTCATATAATCAATGTGAATACCATGATGATTTTGCATGTAATTCATAATCTCATTCAGCGTCATAAATGATCTAGAACCAATTGAGAAATTATCTCTAATATACTCAGCAATAATAGAAGATCGAGCTTGAGGGTGAGACCCAGTGATCATATCAATATCACAACAATGCTTAAAACAAACCTTCGAAATAATCCAAGAATCAGTCTTAAGATACCGTGTAGCTCTAATAAAAAAGGAATAGTTCTCATCCTTACAACAAGCATAATAGCGTTCTATATCAGATTTTTTAACAACCATTTTGATATTGTGCTTCAAAGCAAAAATGTTAATTGCTTTAGTCAAAACTAACTTCGAGGAATATAGCGTATTATCAACCTTCAGATGATAGCTATCCCTCGGACAGTTTACGTTAAGAAATGTAACATATTCAAAACAATCAGGTGTTTCAAGTAAAAAATGATCATTATTGCTATCATGAAAGACGAAATCAAAATGGTTAATTTCAACAAACATTTTGACAATGGCATTATTTACACCAACGAAATCCTCCACAACTAGGGCTACGTATTTTTAGGGTTTAGGGTTTAGGGTTTCCGTATCTTCAGACGAGTAGTAACAAAAATACGATACAATATCATCCGAGTCTAAAACATGGTAAGACTTATGATGAACAACGAAACAGATCTCCATACGCAATCTATGGCAGTGGACATTAAACCCAACCTCACGAGACAACTTCTTATGTAAAACACTCAAAGTAATATTTTTTGGAATCCGAATGACAATTGAAATGTAATTAACATACACTCCATCCTCGTCAAAACTCCCACCATGAAAAAGCTTTGCGTCTATGTACCTACCCATATTCAACGACGAAGAAAAACATAAAAAAAACAAAAACAAAAACGGCAAAAAACCTAAGAAGAAGAATGCAGAATGACAGAAAAGCAAATGAAAGAACTCTAATTTTTTTTTAAAAAAATACGTAGACAACTAGGCTGTTAGAAAAGGAAAGGGAAAAAAAAAGAATTATAAGATACGTTGAAATTAAATTTTGAATTAAAGATACCAAATCAAATACAAAATTAATTCAAAATAAAATGATTAGAAACGGGGGAAATATACCTAAAATTAAGTTATAAGACAATAAGAGTAAATCAAGGATAAATCAAAACAAATCCCTTAAATAATATAAATAATTAAATTGAGGATAAAAAGGTAAAATAACAATGAAAAACCACCAAAAAAGTGGCCTATAATGGATACTTACGTAATTAAAATTGAAACACCAATATTTTTGTAAATACATGCTCCGATTTGATTAATGAGTAAATATTCCTATTACAAAACTATTTTCAATTATAAATTATGAGAGAGGGCTATGAAATGATTTTATATTTTTCATTTCATTTTATAACTTATACAATTATACGCATGGCGGACCATAATGAGGACTAAGGGGGGCCATGGCCCCCCAATTTATTTTAATAAATTAGAAATAACTTGATCATTAATTTGAGAATATGAATGGAATTTCTTCTCACTTTTAATATATTAAATTAAATATCAAAAGATATATTTGCATTCCGAAAACTATTTCAGTCACAGTTGAAATTGAAAGAAAGTAGAAGAGAGGGATTATGGCGTGAGTGGGAAGATAGGAAGATATTTATTAACAAAAACAATTAAACCATGGTTGATTAATCAATTATGGTTAAGTTAAAAAACGGTTATTGGGAAAGTGGAAAGAGAGGAATGTTAAGTTAAAAATACGAAAATGGCAAAATTGGTATATTAAAAAATTGAATAGTAAAATTGGCTTCCTAAAACCTTTTTTAAAAAATGTGGCTACTTTGGTATTTTTTATCTAAAAAGCGGCTATTTTGATTTTTCACTCCAAATTTTATGATTAACAAATTTAGATTTATTAAAAGTATTCCAGATACACAATATGACCTACACATAAACCCCCCCTTTCCCGTGATTAGTAATAATTTGATCAAACAAAACACTTTAATTCTAATTAGTTTTTTTTTTTTTGGGTTCATTTTTATTGAATAAAATATATTAATTGAAATTATATATTGATATATATATATTTTTTTTTTAAATAACACACGTAAAAAAGTTAAAATGAGCTCTCTTACCTATCACTTTCTATATATTATCATTTGATAGATTGAAGAAAATTTATAACACTCTCGTTGTAATGTAGATTCAACATACTTCTCTTATTAAATATATACCATATGTAGTAATGAAAATAGAAGCAACCAACACGAGCATAGCTCAACTGGTTAGACTCCTACTCCTTTCCCATAAGGTCAAAGGTTCGAGTCACCCTCCCCCAATTTAATGTAATACCTTAAAAAATGGAAATAAATATGAAAATGGGTTATTTTCATATATACCTAATATATAATATGTTTATTACACATATATCATAAACCACCACCGGCCAGTTTGAATTATATTGTGAAGAGTTTTTCCTTAAATTTTACAAGATTTAAGAAAAAAAATATAAAATCCCTCAAATTGTGCAAAATTTAAGAAATTTAAATCTAAAAAAACTAAAACTAAAAAATAGATAACAACAAATCTTCAAGCTTCGAAATTTCCAGAAAATATTCTCTAAACTTTGGAATTTCTTTCTTCCCCGATCATACTTCTTCGAGCTCTAACAAGATCACAGTAAGTTTATTTTTTATAAACGGTTTATACTTGATAAACCAGAAAAATTCATAAAAAAATAGCCAATACTTAAACAAAATCATACATAAGTTTACAATTTTAAATTTAATAAATTGTGTATAATTGATAGCAAAAAAAATCATAATAAAAAGTCAATCGCTCTAAACAAAGGGTCATACATAGTTTTCCACATTTATATCCTTATCCTTAATATATAAAAGGTGGGAACTTTGATAAACATTTTTGGACTATTATGTCCTTTTCAAAATCTTCAAATTACTAATGTACCATTATATATACCATTTTCAAATGTTTTGATTACTAAATATGCCTTACATTTATATTCCACTTTCTAATCAATGAGCATTTACATTTTTTAGATAGTTAAACCATTTTTTTTATAAATATTATTAAATATTGAAATTACATATTTATATTCCACTTTCTAACAAAATTCAATAAAATGTGATTTTTTTTATTAGGTACAATTATAATAAAGAATTTGTCTCAAATAGCATAAATCTACATACTAATTACTGAAATGTTTGAAGTTTTCAAAAATTACTCAAATAGCATAATTATAGTTCAATAATTTATTGAACTATAATTCAATTAATTGTTGAACCATTTTTCATAGGTATTTTTAACGAATTTGTTTGTTTTTTAGTTTTTTAAGTTCAAAGTCAATAATTTATTGAACTATTTGATCATTTTTTATTATTATTTTCAATGAATTTGTTAAAAAATTTAATTTTTTTAGTTCAATAAATTATTGAACTATAATTATGCTATTTGAGTAATTTTTGAAAAGTTTAAACATTTCAATAATTAGTATGTAAAAATATGTTATTTCAGTAACTGCCCCATTATAAATACTTTCATTAAAAATAATAAATGGATATTTTATTTTTAAATTCATATTAATTGAAATTATATATACAAAATTAATAACATTTTGTAAATTTATAAAATATTACTTATTAAAAATAATATGTTTATTCAACTTAAATCCATTATAATTCATTAAAAGAGGTGAGAGAAGTAAACTATTTGCAATGTAAATATTAATTGTATAAACCTTTAGACGTTAATATATCTTAACAATTTGGGAAAAAAATATTTTTTACACCTTTTTCATCCTTCCTATTATCCTTAAAATGACAAAACATTTCACTCACAACTTTAATATTTAAAACAAATTTAAGAACAATACTACAAATAAATATTATAAATTGATTGTATTACTTCTCTATTTTTATACTTTTCGTCTTGTGTATTCTCTATATTACAAAAGGTATCATTCCATACTTTTAATGTTTTCTCTATTTTTAAACTTTTTGTCTATTATGTATTCTCTAAATTACAAAAGATATCATTCCATACTTTTAATATTTAAAAATAAATAAATTTTAGGAAAAAAAAACTTCAATAATGGTTATTAATCGACAACGGTAATACTTAAAATAAATTATTTATTAATAAGCGATGATAATTTAATTTAAAAAAATAACTAAAAAAAACAAATTGTAATATGAAAAAAGTTAAGATACAAAAAAACAGAATAAAACATAATTTCTTGAATTAGTAAGGGTATACTATTTAAATAAAATTATTTTTATAAAGAAAAATATAAAGAAATTTTAAAAAATCAAATCAAATAGAAAACCTCAATGATAAAAATACATATACACCATTATTTCAACAAAATATAATTTCTAAAATTAAAATTAAAAGTAGAATAAATAATATAGAAATAAATAAATTGACGAAAAAAAATATTTGTGGATAGTTGGAATAATAGGTTTATTAACTTGATTTGGTAGTATAAATCTTTAAAATAAAGAATTAGAATAACTACAAAATAAATAAAGATGAAAAATAAATAATCAATCACATATAATTCATTAAAAGATTGAAATATATGATAATAATGAATTTTAAAATTTAACATTTTTTAGTTCAATAATAAAATATAAATAATTTTTAAAAATGGTTTTAAAGCATTGAGAAATTATTAGAAAGAAATATTACGTGCAACGCACGTGGTAAAAGACTAGTTTAATAAAATGTGTGTAATTGAGAAACTAGTAAAAAGATAATATCTAAGCAAAGATTATACATAGTTTTAAAAGTTTATAATTGTATATTTGATAAACCAATAAAATCATATAAAATGACTAGTATTGTGACGACCCGACTCTTTTTAAATTCATTTAAATATAAACACAGCGGAAGTCTTTATATTTTAAGAAAAATGGCGTGGTTATGTTTGAAAGTTGGCTAGCCAAAACCTGTTTACATCTTAAATTCTGAAATCTAAAAACACAAGGAACATTAAGTTCCTATCCAGGAGTTCAAAAGAGTTTTAAACATAAAAAGTAAAGACGAAAAGCTCTTAAGAGTTATATACAAATGTACAAATCCCAAAATGTATAAAATTCACAAAATCTAAGTCCATGGACTTTTACAACACCTAGTCCATCTCGAGGTCATCATCCACCGATCATGCAACACCATCTCCTCTCTCACGACCTCTAGCCAGGGCATTACCTGAAAATGTTTGTAATATCATGAGCTAATAACAAAACCCAGTGAGAATAATAAGAATAAAAAGTAAAGTTAGACCTCAAACCCGTATTCCGATTTGTGTCCAATTTGTCTTACATAATCATTCCTAAAGTTTTCTAAACTCTAGGTAATTCCATTCTATAATCTCCAAAGGATGATTTTGTTGGGATTGAGGCCTCTAAAAGAGATCTCAAACGGAAGTCCCAACGGATCTTTCCTTGCAGTATAATAAATTCAAAACGAAATGCATAAACAGAATACTAACCCTTGTCGAGAAGTGTCTGACTCTTCCTCGTTCTTCGATGGTTACGATCTTGGGACCACAAAAAAGATCTTCCTCACTAAGCACAAAAGAGAATCTGTGCGTGGACACTATCTCCTTTGGAAAAAGGAAAAATGGGAAGAAGAATTTTCTTCCCAATACCCTATGGGCGGCGGCCAAGAGAGGGGGAGGAGAGGAATTTCCTGAGCCTTTACTTTAACTCTCTTGGTTGTGTGTTTTGGGCAAGGAAGTAAAAGTCGATGTCGGTCAAGATGTCAAGGTTCAAATATACGGAGTTGTCGATGTCGACAGACATTCCTATAAAAATCACGGAAACGATGGAAACTTATATTAATATTTGGACTTCATAAATGAAACTTTCACAGTAGGATATTTAAGTCATAATCTACCATATAATGAAAATATACACTTATAAGTGCATGAAATTTGTCAAATTATGAAAAATTGGAGAAAATGTATCGAACGTTCACATCACATTAAACATAATTTTACCTCAAATGATATTAAACATATGAAATATAGGTGATTTTTTGAATTTTTTAAATGAAACTTTTATAATAGCTTAATTAAATCATAATCTATCATATATTAAAATTATACACCTACAAATGATATTAAACATCATAAAATTTAAAAATTTAAATAAATCTGTTAAAATATATTATTAAAATATATTTGTTTCACAATAATAAAAAATTGACATTAAAATTAGAGAAAAAAAATATATTAGAAGAATTATCATATCATAATTAATCGTAATTTTACCTCAAATGATATTAAACATATGGAATTAAATTTAAAAGAGACATAAAAATAATAATATTGAAATTAAAATCAAAATCAAAATCAAAGTTAAATTCAAAAAGACATGGGAGAATGAAAAAATAAAACATATTTATTAATAAAATTAAAATATTGAACGATTGACAAGGCAGCAGTAACAATGTTTTTTCCTTTTCTCTTTTTTTTTTTGCCTTTCTTGAAACATGTGCCATCTCTTTCATTGAATCAAAACTTCATCTGGAAAAAAAAAAACCCCATTTTTTTACCAGATCGTTACTCCAGCCTCCAAGTCAAGTACTATTTTTTATTATTGAAAAAAAATTGATTTGGCGATGGAAATCGGTCGACTTCTCCTGGAAATTTCGAACGACTGATTGTTTATGCAATTGGCTAGACGATATTATGTTAAATCCGGTGATATTTTTAATGTTTCGTCGATATATAATCATTGTCGGCGATATTTGGTAGTGTCGTGGACAAATCGTCGACAGGGGTAAAGACAACACTTTACCCTTCATCGATTTATCGAGGCTCTGTTCCAGCGATAAGTCCAGCGACAAGTCGCTGTTATCGGCGATTTTTAATTCCTTGGTTTTGGGGTCACCCCAAAGGTCCTATTTATAGGAAAACCAAGGCCTCAGAAAATCTTCTAAATATCTTTTAATTAATAAATAATTAATTAAGATATTCTAAAATATATTTGAATAATAAAGATATTATATTTTATTCCATAATAAAATATTCCATATCTTTTATTTAAATTAATCAATATTAATTTAAATATATTATTCCATATCTTCCATTTTAAATTAATCACATTAATTTAAAATAAGATATTTATATATATATTTTAAATAAATAAAAATGCAAACTCTTGGTCAACGGTTGACCAAAGTGGCGTGTGACCCCACCATGGGTCACACGCCCATGTCATCCACCAATGGCGTTATTGGGCATTTTTATTTTCCTCTTATTTAATGGAACAATTCCTTTAAATAATTAAATAAATAAAACTCCTTTTATTTATTCCAATAAATAAAACTCCTTTTATTTATTTCCTCATTTAATTTGATAATTTCAAATTAAATATTTAAATAGACTCTTCTATTTAAATCCCCATTAATTTTGGACAACACAAAATTAATTTAATTAAATAGACTCCTCTATTTAATCTCTTATAATTAAATAGACTCCTCTATTTAATTCTACCATTAATTAAATAATTAAATAGACTCCTCTATTTAATTTCCTTTAATTAATTGAATAGACTCCTCTATTCATTTCCAATTTTCCAAAGAGAAATTAATCGTATTAATTTATGTTCTCGATTACATGCGTTAGCTCGGAGGACTTAATGGACCTATAGGACTAAGCTCCAATGATCCAGAATTACCTTTGATTAAAACTCCTTTTAATCAATTAATTCTCATTCATTAACTCCTAGATAACTCCACTAAATATCTAGAGTTGCACTCTTAGTACTATAGACATAGTTATGTCCATTGGCTATAATCATTAACTACACTTTGATCCTTCACAAGTTAGTTCGTATCCATGGCTAGGTATTTACACCGTATTAACCTCTATGATACATCTTGTTCCTTAAGCCCAACTGATTCTCCAATGAACAACCTTACATAATCTCCACTATGCGTCTTTAACCTTTTCCTTGATCAGAGGAATATGGGGCCCCGTTGTTCACCGAATCAGTCCATAAGGGAACTACTTATCTATTTTCCTATATGGAAAAGAGTGAATTCCAATTCTTGTGTAATTACGTTCCCAGCTATAAGCAAGATGCAATCCCCAAAATGGGAGGCATATTGAACGAACTATACGAGTCACTCTCACCTATGCAAATCAAAGGCTTGTCTCTTGTGAACAGGAGTTCGTAATCCACTCAGGATTAAGATCAATTGTACATGATCAACCGGTTGATAAACGAAGTGTGTTTCTGTAACGGCTTTCCCAGAAGACAGTAAGTTTATCTTAGTATAGTCTACTACAATCTCTATTGCAGCAACACCCCCACTCACATGTCTCTACATGAGTGATCCAGATGAGATCACTTGTGCCAATTCACAAGTGGGCCGTGTTAGTGGTGTTACCAGAAATAAGGCACCCAACCTTTATTCATGTACAACAGACTATTTGAGTTACACTAAGTGAATCTTCCCGCATCATATGCTCACTTTAAGTTATGATACGTAACTCTGGATCTTATGATGGATTACATTTATTAAACTAATAATAAATGATAATGTAAGTATTACTAATTAAAAATTCTTTTATTTATTTATAGTTTAATTGGATTACATAAGATTTAGGGCAGAAACCCTAGCAGATATTACTTAGCACACGTAGTCTAATTCTCATCCATTAATTTGTTATAACATAAATAAGAAAAGTAAATAAACTTTACATAAATATAACATCTCGATTCTTTATCCACGATATATATTTCCATTGTTAATATGCATGAAGGTAATGAGGACATCCCGTAGGATTCGCATTCGCCCTTTATGCATGAATGAAGGCAATGAGGACATTCCTCGTAGGGTCCACCATTCGACCTTATGAATGAAGAAGGTAATGAGGACATTCCTCGTAGGGTCCGCCATTCTCCCTTCTTTTCTTTTTCTCTGAAGGTGATACGGACATTCCCCGTATGGTCCAATATTCTCCCTTCTTTTCTTTCTCACTTTCTTTTCTTTTTCTCTGAAGGTGATGCGGACATTCCCCGTAGGGTCCAACATTTTCCCTTCTTTTCTTTCTCACTTTCTTTTCTTTTTCTCTGAAGGTGATGCGGACATTCCCGGTAGGGTCCAACATTCTCCCTTTTTTTCTTTCTCACTTTTTTTTCTTTTTCTCTAAAGGTGATGCGGACATTCCCCGTAGGGTCCAACATTCTCCCTTTTTTTCTTTCTCAATGATGCGAGATGTTATGCATATGCTTGCAAAAGTAAATAAACGTAAGTGTGGATATTAAAGTAGCTGAAACAAGCATAGAGTAAAGGGGCATAAAGCAAAAGACATAGAGTAAATAGATAGGAAATTTCGGAAGAACGATAAGTAAATCGAACTCCGATACATTAATAAAAGTAGATCCTATCTTAAACAAACAATCTACTTTTTCAAGGATCCTAAACCTCCAAAATAAACTCCAAGGTTCTATCAACCATTCTATCTAAAAGTTTTGATCCTTTAACTTCCAATAATCCTTCCTAGCTCTGA
Organism: Gynostemma pentaphyllum; assembly: GCA_028015215.1. NCBI lineage: Eukaryota > Viridiplantae > Streptophyta > Magnoliopsida > Cucurbitales > Cucurbitaceae > Gynostemma > Gynostemma pentaphyllum. The sequence continues at coordinate 57,352,538 of CM051351.1, read as the reverse complement.
AACGAATCTAACTTAGAATTTTCTAAGGTTCGATATTTTCCTCGAAAAACTCCTAAGTTCCTACTCAAAGAACTAGCTCCTAATACTAAGGTCACTAGCTCACTTTCCTCTATCTTAGATTCGAATCTTACAATTCATTATAATTATTCGCTTTCTAAAGTTACTTTAAATCCTAACTATTCTCACCTTAGTAAATGAAGATCTCGCTCCCAAATCCGATAGGGTGATCAAGCACACGGTCCAAAAACACCTACAATTAGAATTATATCTAACAATCAATAAATTACCAAATAACGATCAAACAACATCTAAGCGTACAAAACGACGAAAAAAAATTCTCACATTGAGGCTCTCGGCCCCCCATAAAATGGGTTTCGGTTTTAGTTTTCCGGCTTTTAGGCAATTTAGATGTGTTTCGAGTGGGTTTCAAGCAATTTCGATGTTCCCGATCTCAATGGGTATCGATAATTAGGGTTTTTGGACAATATGTAATTTCCCAAATTGAATTACAATAAACATTATATCAATAATAAATAACCCATATGAAGGGGATGATTTACTAAATTAGCGGAATTTTATTTAGTAAACTTATTAACATTTAATAACGGATCTATTAACATCATGCAATTTGTGATAAAACATGTAGATTCATGCTTATATTTTCGAAAATTAAAACCGGAACTTACATTGACTGATTAATGGAGAATCGGTTGGAGGTTTCTTTACAGCATCAAATCCTCAGCAACACCGGATCTTCTACGCTATATCCCGATCGATCAAACGAAACCCGATTGTGGGATCGAACTTTAGAAGAAATTGGAAAGAAGAAAAATATTTTCTTCCCAATTTTGAATAGGGAAAATCGGCACTCAAGGGGGGAGAGGAGGAAGAGAGAATTCCGAATTTCTAAGGAATTTAATTGTGTGATTTATGAATGACCCAACCCTCCTATTTATAGAAAAATAGGAATCCTAATCACATTAGGATTAATCTATAGAGATAAATACAAAAAGAATAAAGATTATCTCTTTCCTTTATCTTGCAATTTCGAAAATGCCATAGATAAATAGAAGATTATTTTATTTTCTTTATTTTTATTTATCTTGGGTAAATAAATCTATGTAATTATTTTAGGATATAATTCAAGTAATTATCTCTTCAAAATAATCATGTATAGCCGATTTTAGCATTAATAATTAATAAATAATTCTAATTTATTTAATTAATTATTTTGGGCTAATTTCAATTGGGTTCATTAATCCAATTGGGCTAGAAATTCTCTCTTAAATTAATAAGTCCAACTTAATTAATTTATTTATTAATTACCATTTAAATAAAATATTTTATTTAAACAATTAATATTTTCTCCCGACTAAATATTATCAAATTTATATTTAATTATTAATTTCCATTTAAATAATTTTCATTATTTAAATAATTAATAATAAATATTATAATTATTAATTTCCATTAAATAAACTCATTATTTAATTAATAATTTTATTGACAATATTTTATTATTAATTAATTAATTTTAATTATTAATTTCCGTTCAAATAAAATTAATTATTTAAACAATTAATAATTGTTAATTAATTTCAAATTATTAATTACCATTTAAATATACTCAATATTTAAATAATTAATAGTATCTAATTAATAATATTTCATTATTAATTTCCTGTTTAAATAAACTCATTATTTAAACAATTAATAATGTTTATATTAATTACCGTTTAAATATACTCAATATTTAAACAATTAATATTGCCTATTTTAAGTAATTCACTTTACTTAAAATTTCCATTTCTTCTACTTGATTTCGCGACTACGATATTTGGGCTAGCATAGGGACCCGATGGACCTATAGATCATGGGCTTAATAATTAGTCAATTAAGTGATTAACACATAATCAGTTAATTACTTATTATCTAACTATGAATAATTCCACTATAGATTCATAGCTGAACTCCCCTCACTATAGATGAGTTATGTCCATTTAGTTTATCTTTATTTATATCTGTGATATAATCCTTCACGTGGAACCCTCATAATTACAGGCGGATAAATTTACCGTTTTGCCCCTGTAATTACCGCTTTATCCTTGTGTTCCCGCTGATTCTCCAATGAACATTATCTTTAGTCGAACTAGAGATAATATACTTCTGTGATCAATAGAAGTCGTGGCGCCACTTGTTCATGTCTCGAATCAGTACATCAAGAGAGTTTCCTAAAGTTCCTAAAATATTTAGGTATCGCACTGATACCGTTAATTTATAGGAAAGTTATGAATTCCATCTTGTGAAAATGAGGTCCCAGCTACTTATCTAGTCATGTTCCCAAAACAGAAGTGTATTGAGCGTTCTTACAGATCGCTCTCAACCATGTGAATCAAAGAACATAACTCCATAAATAGGAGTCCGCATTTCACTCAGGATTGAGATCTATCACCGGTTGATAAACTTAGTTTGATATTCGATCATTTCTCGTAAACTGGTACTAATGAGAAATTTGATCGAACATCGTGGTCTTGTCTTATACAATCAACATTGCATATGATACTTCCATTTCATGTCTCCCACATGAATGATCGAGGATTAGATCATTTGTCTATAAACAAAATGCGAAGCTATCAACAGTGTTACCAGGATAAGGTTCCCAAACGTTATCCATTTATCGTAGACATTTTAAGTTACTCATCTCGACTTTAATCCTCTCGTATGACTCACATACTAAGTCGTGATTTCATAAGAGTAACTTAGGGTTTTACTATTTGAATGTTTGATATTTATATATTTCCATATATTCCTAATATCTTCAATTGAATCAATCTAGATAATATAAAGAACTGATGTTTATTTATTTAATTTATTCTTAATAAATTATTATTATTAAATAATTACAAGTTCTAGGACACCATTCCTAACACCATATTCAAACCCCGAAAGGTAAATTTCAAACGGGAAGGGTTTCGACTGAAACTCGGTTTTAGGGTTATGGGAAAGTTTTCAAAAACACTTAAAACAACTTCCATATTTACAAACATCGAGTTCCTCGACAAGAAATCGAAGAATCAAAGAGAAAACTCCATTGAAACACTATTTCGAGCTTAGGGTTTGAAGATAAACTTACCGAGAACTCCGTGGATCACGGAAGAAAGGCACGATGGTTGGGTGGAAATGAATCCTAGACTCGAGGGCTTTCCGATGCAACCGAAATCGAGCCGATCAGTCGAGAAACGAAGAAAAGCCAAATCTCCCCCCAAACCCTCTTGGACTCACGGCAATGGTGAAGAAAAAGATGAGAAGAATGAAGACTTTTGGTCAAATGGGTATATTTAAAGATGAATGAATAGTAATTTGGATATTTTTAAGAAATTGGAAATGACGGTTGCGTCCTTTTATGACTTTTGACTTATAATTCGAAACCCGAAGTTCTTAAACTATCCCAATGGTGATTAATAATTATTAATCCCATTAAAACGAAATTAAACTAAAAAGGTAATTTAAAAAGATTTAAACCGAAATAAACTATTAAATTCTAAATTACCGATTCTAAAATAAACTTTAATTACTTAAATTAAAATAAAATAAATAAATTTTTTTTTATCACAAAATAACGGGACGTTACAAGTATTTAAATAAAAAAATCATATATAGTTTAACAAGTTTATATTTAATACAACTAATAAATCCATATAAAATGTTGAATATTTAAACAAAAATCAGACATAGTTTAACACGTTTACATTTGATAAACGATGTATAATTGATAAACCAACCTGTAGCAGCAACCATGCAAATCAGCAGCATCCATAAATGATTATTTTTTGTGAAATTTAAAATGAATTAAAATGAAATAAATGGAGATGATTGAAGCAATGGTAGAAGTGTATTTGCCTCAATTTATTATCTTCAAGAATGGCAAGGCTTTTTGATACGACAAAAAGGTAATTCCATACGATTTGGCTTTTAAAATTGTCAAAGGCAATTAATTCATCTATTTTTTAAAGAGTTAGAGAGATTTCAAAAGAGTACATGGTAAACCCTAATGCTTTATTGATAAAGCATTGCAACCTCTCATTGATTTTCATCTGATCATGTTATTCATGAAAGGAAACTCAAAAGACCGTAAAGGCATGAAAAGAGTTTGCTCATGACTTGTAAGAAAAAGAGGAAAAATAAATTTTGGGTATCAATTCTAGATGTAGGTGTTAGATTAAATTAAAGAAGATGAAGCCACCAATTCTTAGATTTGTGATACTCATAAAACGTAGGATATCAACATATAATAAAAAAAATAATAATTTAATACCCCATTAAATTCTATATGATTTTAGAATCTCTATTTCAAATTTGTAATTATGGTTAAGGGTAAATAAGTAATCTAAAAATCTCCTCCCACCATATCAACATAAAAAGTGATGGTTTTTGGTTAAAAACGAAATTAATTAGAATTTACCGATAGATGTGAAATTGAGTGATATGTAATTATCTCTATGAAAATTTCCTAATTGGTCCACCAAAAAAAAGGCCCAACCCGAAAAAAAAAATAATAAAATTGCAGTATGTATAACTAACCAATGCTATAAATTACACTACTTATAAAAGTTCATGGTTAAAATTTAATGAAATCAAAAGTTTGGGGTAGGGATATAAATTAATATTTTCCCTTTTTTTATGAATTAACATGGAATAAATAATGTAAAACCCAAAGGGGGAAACAATTACTAAGCTAAAACTTCTAAAGCATGTTTCCATCAAGCTTCTACTATTACCAAGTTCATTAACTAAGAGAACATAATTGACTCTAAAGTATTCTTCTAAACTTTCAATTCAACACATATTATCAATGATAAGATATACAGCTATCCCTTATATTAAACATATTTATATATATTATATATATTTTAGTGAGAATGGCTTTATTTGATTTAATGGTCAACAATTAGACAAAGTAACCCACTTTCAACTTGTTGAAAGCATATAACAAGCATCATCAAGACTTGAAAACAGTCTTTTTTAGATGGAGGGAGTGCCATGGCCATATCACAACAATTAGATAAAGTAACCCCACTTTCTCTTTTTGTTTTGTTTTTTTTAATAAATTGCTTTAAATTTCAAGAAATTTCATTGGGTGACAGATTTTAATGCAATATTTATAAAAATATCAACTCTAAAAAGTATTTGTAAATATAACAATTTTTACAATGTTAATCAGTGATTAATGTGTGTATCATTGATAAACTTAATGTAAAAATATGTTATTCAATATTTATCACTCATATATCATATCAGAATTTGCTACATTTATAAATATTTTTAGAGCTGATATTTTTACAAATATTACAAAAAAAATTGCTAGATTTGCAATTCCCCTTAAATTTCTAAGAAGTGGTTTTGTTATCATTAAAAATGAAAATGTTTATACAACTACGAATTAATTTATTAAGAAGGTAAGAAGAGATGAAAGAAAGAGAGAGCGATTTCAAACATAAACTCAAGAGTTTTTTACTTGCTATTTCTTGTTTCTTCCATAGTTTCTAAGATTGAATATAGTTTTTCAGGAAAATTGCATTGACCACCTTGGGTATATAGAACTGAAAGTTGTAAAAATTACGTCCTTAGACTTTCAATTTGAAAAATTGGCTTCACTTAATTTTACTAATTGTTAAAACTAGACCTGTAAAATTTTAATTTAATAAATACTTTCTTATGTTAGATTAGACCCTCAGAAAACATCGTAAAGATGAAGAATACATCTCTAATATCTACGGTATGGGAGGAGTGAGATCGGATAAAAACTCTGAATCCCGCCCCAAGAGGATTTTGGGTCGGGACACTACCCTATAGAAATTTTATAATATTAATTAGTAAATCAGAACTCAATACTGTTTTTTCTAATTCAATTTCATCCATGTTACTTTTATTCAAATTCAATTTTTATTTAAACAGTACGTCCTTGAATTTGACCGTTTAATTAAACTTATGACTATAATGATCATTATATTGTGAAGAAAGATGAGAATGCCATACTAGATGTTGACAATTTATTTAAAATACTTTACAGAGTAGAATTTATCAAGATCATAAAAAAATATTATTAAGAACTAAAATATCTCTCCTGCTTAGAATAAAATTATTTTTGTAGTTCATCCCTTTTAATGAAAAATCAAGAAAATGCTATTTATGTAATCTCTCCCGCTTAGCATCCTGATGAAAGGCTGTCATTGGCTTTTTATTAGAGATGAAGATGATAGTTGCGATCAAAACGATAAAAATTTGTTCTCAAGGGTGTTTAAAACACTCGACAACCCGACCCGACCCGATTGTATCGGGTGGGAACTATCTATTGAGTTGATTTTTTCTCTAAGCAGAAATTATAAGTTGAGTTGATAAAACATTCCAACCCAATTCAATCCAATCCAAACCAACTCATAAACATCTCTATCGATTCCTATTGAAGTGTTGTTATTGAAGCTCTTGCGTGATGGAATGGTGTTAAAATGATGTCTGGCTATCTAAGGCTCAAACAACTGATTGAGGATGACAAAAATCAAAATACAATTTCTCTTGGATATTGTTTCTAATCTATTATTGATGAGATTAGACTAAACGTTTTATCCTTTGAAAAATTTAAATTAAATCATCTTAAAAGACAATTTATAATGGAATCCGGATAAGGTTAAATGTTTTTCTTGCAAATCGGCTCTCAATTTGCTTTGGAACATTGATAGTGGTGGTACTACCAACTTCCCTAGCTCTTTTGGGCTCACCATTTTTGGGTCGGGTCTCATTTTTTTTTGACCGAATGCCCGTATGATAAGGTTCCATCTCAAAACTAATTGGCAATGAGAGGAGTAGCTCATGTATCTTATAAACTCTATGAGTTTCGTTGATCTTTCCAACGTGGGATTCTCCAACAGCTCCAATGAAAAAATTCAAACTAGAAAACCTTGATTCTCTGTTCAGCTGAATTGTTGCAGCCTATGCATGAAAAGCTTGGAATCAACAGCCCATTTAATGTTCCATTGTGAGTTCCCTAGAAGCATTTGGAAGTTTCGGGAAGAAATTTGGGAATTGTCAATCCTTAATGTCTCCAATACCTACCCGTTTATTATATTAGAGAGAGAGAGAGAGAGGGAGGGAGGGAGGGAGGGAGGAGGGAGGGAGGGAGGGAGGGAGGGAGGGAGGGAGGGAGGGAGGGAGGGAGGGAGGGAGGAGAGAGAGAGAGAGAGAGAGAGAGAGAGAGAGAGAGAGAGAGAGAGAGAGAGAGAGAGAGAGAGTTTATAATCATGCCTCATAATTTTGCTAACTCAACAATGTCACTCAACAGCCCATTTAATGTTCCATTGTGAGTTCCCTAGAAGCATTTGGAAGTTTCGGGAAGAAATTTGGGAATTGTCAATCCTTAATGTCTCCAATACCTACCCGTTTATTATATTAGAGAGAGAGGGAGGGAGGGAGGAGGGAGGGAGGGAGGGAGGGAGGGAGGGAGAGAGGGAGGGAGAGAGAGAGAGAGAGAGAGAGAGAGAGAGAGAGGGAGAGGGAGAGAGAGAGAGAGAGAGAGGAGAGAGAGAGAGAGAGAGAGAGAGAGAGAGGGAGAGAGAGAGAGAGAGAGAGAGAGAGAGAGAGAGAGAGAGAGAGAGAGAGAGAGAGAGAGAGAGAGAGAGAGAGAGAGAGAGAGAGAGAGAGAGAGAGAGAGAGAGAGAGAGAGAGAGAGAGAGAGAGAGAGAGAGAGAGAGAGAGAGAGAGAGAGAGAGAGAGAGAGAGAGAGAGAGAGAGAGAGAGAGAGAGAGAGAGAGAGAGAGAGAGAGAGAGAGAGAGAGAGAGAGAGAGAGAGAGAGAGAGAGAGAGAGAGAGAGAGAGAGAGAGAGAGAGAGAGAGAGAGAGAGAGAGAGAGAGAGAGAGAGAGAGAGAGAGAGAGAGAGAGAGAGAGAGAGAGAGAGAGAGAGAGAGAGAGAGAGAGAGAGAGAGAGAGAGAGAGAGAGAGAGAGAGAGAGAGAGAGAGAGAGGGAGAGAGAGGGAGAGAGAGGGAGAGAGAGAGAGAGAGAGAGAGAGAGAGAGAGAGAGAGAGAGAGAGAGAGTTTATAATCATGCCTCATAATTTTGCTAACTCAACAATGTCACTCATCTGACATTTAATAGGATATTTCCATTCAAGAAAGAAAAAAAAAACGCGTATCTTCATCTGCCAAATCATAGGATATATTTCCATTCAAGAAAAAAAAACACACACAATTGCTGTAGTGACTATTTATTGACAAAGTGTGTTTTTTTAAACAAACACACTCCATTCAAAAGTTTCGTTAATGTTAATAGGAATGGAAACACCCCCATTCAAAGAGAGAATATAGAAATAGGAATTTGACACATTTTCATGAGTAATCAAATTATCCCCCAAAAAAAAAAAAATATCACGCAACAAACTGTTGAATCACCTTGATGGCCCAAACTGTTAGAAAATCTTTTTCTGAAGCATCTATTTCGTAAGCGTCAACAATTTGCGCACACCTTGACTAATCTCACGGGATAACATACAACGCTTCAGTTGGTTTCAATATCCTGAATCAAAAATCTACATTTGCAATAACCCAACTACGTAATGAGGCTTCTACTGTTACTTCACTACTCTTTCAACCACTAAAAAATTTATCCATCCAAAGAGCTGCCTTCCATTATCAAAACAGATTCCAAAAGGTAATAAACCAGGTCAATCTAGAAAATACATTACAGTAGAAGCTGTATATTCCTCAGAAAATAAATGCTTACATAGAAATGATTAAGAAAAAATCTTGGGAAGCCTATAAGCAGAATACCAAGTTTGTTTGTTTTTTTTCTTTTCTTTTCATATTAGGAAAAGAATCGCCAAAACTTGGAACCTTAGGCAAGCAATTTAGAGTGCAGGAGGAATATCAACACATTGATGATGTATCGATTAAGGTCGTAAGGAATTGTGTACTATGCGGTAGGACTACATCATAGAATAAATACTGATGCTACATAAATATTTATTTATCAGATTTCAGAGTCAATGAATTAAAAAAAAAAAAAAAGAGGATATATCATTTACTTACTAAAAGAAAAAAAAGAGTGGCTTGTGGTTGGTCAGTTGAGGGAAAGGGCTTAAACCTTCAAGCCTTGACTACGCCAACTACTCTCAACCACTGCCTTTCCTTGTAGAAACACTGCTTCTATATGCCCTGTCCAAATTATGGTCATATATCCATGGTAGCAGGTTCGGATCTCACCCGTCCATTTGTATTTACTCGTCTCATATTTAATCTTCAAAGGGGTATTTAATCACGAAGAAAATGTAGCCAACACTAAGCTTATAGCCATGAAAACAATATAGAGACCAACAAGGCAGAATCCCCAAAATCTAGGCACCCGGAATCTGCACCAAATAATTACAAGCAGAGAACCCATCAGACTCAAAAGTAGGAATACAAATGCAATCACAATTCCCAGGTGAAAATGAAGCTGATAGGCATCTGGATAGTTGTCAGCTGTTTGTATAACCAAAGCCGTTCCGAGCCCCACAAGCATGTTAAACATTGGCCCAGCAAAACACCCAGCCATAGCCAGCAAAGGCTGGCCTGCCTTTGCAAGGGCGACATCAGCAACAAGATCCCCAACTGAATTTCCCCAGGCAAGTACGGTGAGCCCAAGTAGAGCCGGTGGAAGTTTGAGAAGGACTCCAAATGCTTCCAGACAGTTCAGCAGTTCCCCAGCAACTGTCGAAATCCAAAATACACTCATAACAAACGCTATAAGCACTACAGGAATTTTCTCAGTTTTCGGGGGCTCCGTTTCCATGACAAAGTGAAGAATTGCAAGAGGGGAGCTTGCTAAGAGTATTACAAACCAAAGTGGAAAATGTATACGCGGTAGGAGGAAAACAATGGGATAATTAAAAGGCATGTATGAGTTACAGGCATATAGAAGGGCGACTGGGCAGAGAGCAATATTTGCTGATGCAAAGAATCTGCTCCATTCAGAAGGTGCTGGCTGGGGAATGGTGAGCTTTAGAAGCAACGAGACAGGAGCTTCCCATGCTTTCGGGATCTAAAAATACAATTGAATGAACACATATATTAACAGGGAATTCCGAGCATTTTAAAATTATTTTAGTGCAGATAATATTTTAAAGTAAAAAAATTTGAGAAAAGAAACTCAAAATGAAACATGAAGTTTACTACAAAATATAACCTACAGATCTCTTTCTTTACGGTTTTCTGAATTCAGATTAAATTTGTTATTTCAATAGCATAAAAAAAATCCAGTAACATATAAATCCCGAAAATATGAACAAACATTTGGCTTAGGCCCACATTCTTTGTTATTCTAATGGAAAAATCCAATTTCATGCCTCAAATGCACTTAATCAACTTGTATTCCCATTATACGGCAAAAAACAACTTTACTTTTCAAAAATCACTCTTGCATTCTATGTTATTACTTAGAGCTTCAAAAGCCACATTACATGAGAAACATTCCGGGCCCTTTGCTAAAACAAAAGCACTGGGGATCAAGGTCCCGGTCAATCAATTAAACTCCGCTCGTGCCAACTAATCAAAGAGTGACACAAATTAGGTAATCTTTAAACAAATGGGCATGTGTTACCAGTTCTATGATTTCAATTGTTGGAATCTAACTAAACAAATTAAAATCAGTAGCAATTTTCAATTACCAGCAATACCAGTTCCACACCTCATAACACCATTTCTTTTATAGGAATCACACGAAAGATCAAACGCACCTAAAATCACAAGCATGAAACAAGCTAAGAAAAACAATGGTATTAAAGAAAACATACCATCCAAAGAGCATCCCAAAACCCAAAATTGGTTTTTTCTTCTCCATCCACACTTCTATAGCCTTCTCCAATCTCGCAATCCACGCCCCGGCGAACCTCAGCTTCTCTCACCACTCCCATATCATTCACACTCTTATCTTTCCCACTTCTTCCCATTCCCAAATCCATCCAAAACACAATCCCAACAAAAAACAGATAAAATCCAACAAAACCAACAGCTTGCCAGAAGAAAATCTCAGCACTAAGATAAACATAGAACAAGAACAATGCCCCAATCAAATAAAACATGACATCCCTCACAAACTGCATTGGATTAACAGAAAAGGGAGCAGCATAAATTGCCACAAACCCAACAACAAAAGCTGAAACAAAAGTCCCAGCTGAAAGAATAGCACCAAACCCAGTTCGATACTGCCCGCCACGAACCGCGGCGACAGATGAAAAGACATCAGGAGCACCATTCCCTAATGCTAATAGAGTAACAGCAGCCATACTTGGAGACAAATTGAGATGAAAAGCAAGCTTGGAAGTGACAATGGAAAAGTGATCTTGAGCAGTTTTGATGAGAATATAAAAGTAGAAAAGGAGGAGGAGAGAAAGAAAGGGGATAGAGAGAGAAGGGATTTCATTGAAGAAACAGAAATGGAAATACAAGTAGTTAATGAGGCCATCAGAGTGAGATTTAACGGAAGAACAAGATGAGGAAGTAACAATGAGAGATCTTCTGGTAATTGAAGAAGGAAGAAGAGAATAATGATTAGGGTTTAAGAGGAGGAAGAAGAGGAAAATGGAGAGAATGAAGAGTGAGAGAGAGAAAGACTTGAGGAAGGAGAGAGAGAAAAAGAATGCCATGCCATTACCGAAAATTGAAGATTTAATGAAGTTTATAGGATTGATTAATGGGATCGAATCTCGAGCTTTAATGGCTTAACAATGGAGGTTGTTCTGATTCTGGTTCGTCTTTTTCTCCTGATTCCGAACGCGTTTTTTGGAGTCACTATTTCAAGATGGGAGGAACAATTTTCTAGTGGAAATTTTAATTGGTTAATGTAAAATTAAATTATAATTATAATGATTTTTTCTCAAAATTATTTTAAAGCTAAACAAATCATTTGGTTTAACTTGAAGTTTATATTTTATTCCTAAAGTATCAATTTTTTTCAATTGAATCGTTGACTCGTAACATAGTTAGAAAATTGTATTGAATTTATGATGAGATATTTAAAAATTGTATTGAATTTATCATGCGATATTTAAAATATATTGTTTTGAAATCCAAATTCTCTATCTACACTTACGGGTGAAAGCAAACTCCCCCGCCCCAATCCCGCCAAACCCGCTTTATAAATGGGGCAGGGTAGGGGGAAAAAAATTCCCCCGTTTACTAAACGGGGCGGCGGGGGCGGGGTAATGGGAATGTCCCCGGCGGGGCCCCGCCCTGCCCTGCCCCGTTTAGCACTAAGTTTTTTTTTTTTAATTACATAAATTAATTATGTTTGAATTTGGATTATTTATGTTTATTGAGACTTTGAAATATCAAATTATAATTTGGATTGATTTGATAATATTAGAATAAAATGAAAATTGATTATGTATGTGTAGAAGGAGAAAATTTGTCAAAATACTAATTGCCAAGTAATTATTCAAACCAATGGCAAACTTACATGTCATTAAAATATAGACAAATCCAAATTCGACACGTGTCTTTAAATAAAATTAAAAGACATAAAATTGGCAAATCAAATAATGCCACGTGTCTTCTTTATGACCATTGGATGACACAAAATTTGTCCAATAAAATTATGCCACATGGCAATTGGGCTCAAAGTCAAATGAAGCCCATATCCACTAGAAGCCCACCAAAAACTCTATAAATAGAGAGATCATTCATTCATTAAAGGAGGTTGAAAAATATTCAGAAGACCGGAGACTTTTCGAAGACTCCTTGAAGATCACTTTGAAGACCAAAGTTTCAACAACATCAACACTTTGATCCGAGAAATACGCCGACGGCCCTCGCATCGAAGTCTATACTTGTGAGAAAGAATCAGAGGATCATTTCAATTAGAGTTTGTAACATTCAATTCAAATCAATACAACATATATTCATTCCGCATTTTAATTTCTTTACTTAGAAATTTCTTTGTGTGAACAAATTGGCACGCCCGGTGGGACCATCTCTACCTCTCATCTCTTTATCATTAACTTCAAGTTTCAACAAAAACTCAATGGCATCAAAGAAAACATCTTCAAGGATTGCTGCTGCAACTAACTCTCAATCGGGTCCTATCACTCGTAGTCGTACTAAAGATATTCGACTACAAGAGAACCAATCTCTTTCTGTTGTTGAGAGTAAAATGAAGAAGCAACAACAATCATCACTTCCTAAAGAGAATGTTACCGTCAAAGCTAGCCTTCTTTTTGAACATGAATTTGAAGACAAATCGTCTTGTTCTCTTGAACAATCAGAGGGGTCTCATGTTTCCGTTATGATGGCAAATGCTGCTACGATTGAAGAACAGATGGCAGAGATGGAGAAAAGACTTTCCACCCTGGCTAAGGCAAATGATGAAAAAGATCAAAAGATTGCCTTTCTTATGAAGAAGCTGGAGATTCATGATGATGATGAATCAAGTCATAGTGCTTCTCAAAACAAAATTACTGAAGATAATAACAAAGAGACCAAGCTAGAAGCTCATCAAGATCAACATTCCACATCGATTGCTTCTTTATCTGTTCAACAGCTACAGGACATGATAATGAATTCCGCTAGAGCTCAATACGGTGGACCATCTCAAACTTCTCTTTTATATTCTAAACCATATACAAAGAGAATTGATAGTTGAAAATGCCGACTGGTTACCAACCACCCAAGTTTCAGCAATTCGACGGAAAAGGCAATCCAAAGCAACATATAGCTCATTTTGTAGAAACCTGTGAAAACGCTAGAACTCGTGGAGATTTACTTGTCAAGCAATTCGTCCGAACGCTGAAGGGGAATGCCTTTGACTGGTACACAGACTTAGAACCTGAGGTTATTGATAATTGAGAGCAGTTTGAAAAAGAATTCTTGAATCGCTTTTACAGCACGCGACGGACAGTCAGCATGATGGAACTCACCAACACACGACAACGAAAAGATGAGCCAGTTGTCGACTACATCAACCGTTGGAGATCTCTAAGTTTGGATTGCAAAGACTGTTTAACGGAGGTATCTGCTGTCGAAATGTGTATTCAAGGCATGCATTGGAATTTTGTTTATATCTTACAAGGTATAAAACCTCGAACATTTGAAGAACTGGCGACCCGTGCTCATGATATGGAGTTGAGCATTGCTAGTAGAGGGAGCAAAGAACTTCTAGTTCCAGAGCGCAAGGAAAAGAATGAAGTCAAAAAGGTAGAGAAGACTTCAAAGCCTGTTACGAAAGAATCACTTGTTGTTAACACAACAACATTCAAATTTCAAGGAAAATATAAGAAAGATGAAAAGCGACCAGGAAATGAAAAGCGTCGTTTAACTTTAAAGGAAAGACAAGAAAAAGTCTATCCTTTTCCCGATTCAGACATTCCGGACATGCTAGAACAGTTATTGAAGAACCAACTGATCGAATTACCAGAGTGTAAAAGACCGGAAGAATCAGAAAAAGTTAATGATCCCAACTACTGCAAATATCACCGAGTTGTCAGTCACCCGGTGGAAAAATGTTTTGTTCTGAAGGAAATAATCTTAAAATTAGCCCAAGAACGAAAGATTGAGTTGGACCTTGATGAAGTTGCTCAATCAAACCATACTGCAGTAGCATCAACGGTGAACAATCAAGGGTTTAAGAATCTGAAAGTCAGCCTAATTCAGTTTGGGACTTTAGAACCAATTGCTATTTGGTTCGAGACTGAGACTCCCATAGAGACATTGCAGTATGAAGTTAAGCTTGAAGACAATGAATATGAAGTTAGTCTTGAACATAATGAAGATAGAGTCAAGTCCGAAAGTGATGAAGATGGATGGACTCTTGTAACCCTACGAAAGCCACGAAAAGGTCATTGTGTTGAAAAGAAATCTCTCCCTTTTAGAAAGAGAAATAAGAAAGGAAATGGAAAGAAGAATAGGCATTTTAAGAAGAAGAAAAGTAAGAAGACAGTGAAGATGCCTAAATTTGTTGTAGAAGAAAGTGAAGAAATTCCTCGACCACGCAGAAAGATAACTCTACAAGATTTTATTCCTATGAATTTCTTGAGTGACACTGATGGAGAAGATTGTGACATTGTTACATGCAACACCATAAGTGTAGTGGACAGTGATATCCCCGCTACAAATAAAATTGAAGCCGTGGTGAATTTAGAGGAATTGTCTTCTTTCACGATGAGCGATTTTCTTTCACTACCCCAGAAAGTAAAAGATACTCTCGCTGAGGTATTACAAGGTTCTAGTACTTCTCATTCACAAAGTTCTGAAAAGCATGTATGTGCCTCATATTTCATGGCCATTGCCTTTAAAGATGAAGACTTACTACTAGGGTCCAAGCCGCATAATAGACCTCTATTTGTTTTCGGATATCTCCGTGAGCAAAGAGTTAGTCGAATTCTCATTGATAATGGCTCAGCTGTCAATATAATGCCTAAATCAACTATGAAGCAGTTAGGCATCACAATGGAAGAATTATCGAAAAGCCGGCTAGTGATCCAAGGCTTTAATCAAGGAGGACAACAAGCAATTGGGATGATTCGCCTAGAGCTCACCATTGGAGATTTAAAATCTTGCACTATATTTCATGTGATCGATTGTAAGACCACCTATAAGTTGCTATTAGGTCGTCCTTGGATTCATGGAAATGGAGTAATAACTTCCTCTTTACATCAATGCTTCAAGTTTTATCAAAATGGTGTAAAGAAAGTAGAGGCTGATACCCAACCTTTTACGGAGGCAGAATCTCACTTTGCAGATGCGAAATTTTATATGCAAAGTAATGTGACAGAAGAAATTGTACCAGTGGAGATTCCTATGATCGAAGGTTCTGGTGAAAAACAAGTAAAGTTGATGGAAGAAATGTCCAATCCAAAAATAGATACTTCGGATGTACAAGTACAAGAAGTATCGAAGGCAGAAACTTCACAACATTCTTCTATTTTACGTTATATACCTTTGTCCCGACGGAAGGAAGGTCAGTCACCGTTTGTCGAATGCCCAAAAGGTGTAAAAGTTGGAGATGTTGAAATTTTGAAGGAGGGATTTACGATTCCACTTACAAAAATAGTGAACCAAGAAATCAAGAATCCATCTGCGGGCTTTACTCGTGATGAAGGGAGAAGCAAGGATGAATATCTTCCCAGTAAACGAACGAAAGAAGGATTCGATCCAAATGCATACAAGCTGTTTGTAAAGGCAGGTTACAATTTTAAAACTTTTCCAGAGTTGAAAGGTTTGAAAATATTCGATGATGACAGGCCCGAACTCTCTGAAACACAGAAGAAGCTTTTAAAGAAAGGTTACATCATACATATTTCTAAAGAGGGAATCGGTTATAAACCATCTGAGCCTATACGTATAGCTAGAAAAGGAAAGAAGAAAGCTGTAAATATGAACTACATCACAGCTGAATAAATTGATAACTCTGAAACGGAAGAAACAATAGTTGACGAAAGAATTTCTGTCTTTGATCGTATAAAATGTCCAGTTGTTCACCCTCCCGTGTTTGAAAGGTTGAGTGAATCTACTATAGTGAAGAAAAATCGACATTATACTTCGGTCCGTTCTTCAGTTTTTCAGAGATTGGGCTTAGCTACGGAAAAAAAAAAAGCAAGGTCGGATTTCTGTATTTGATCGCCTTAAAGTAACAAGTGATCAACATGAAGGCGAAATAAAAGCCTTGAAGAAGAGATCGTCAACAGAAGAGGGAGATAAGAAGGAAATTCGAAGCATTGTCCCTTCAAGAATGAAGAGAAAATCTTCCCTTCTCATAAAAAATGAAGGCTCTTTAAAGGTGAAGCAACATTTCATTATCTCCACTAATTCCTCAGAAGAAGAACATGATGAGACTTTTGAAAAGAATGATGTGGCTTGTCATCATATTACAATCGAGGAGACTTCAGATTCAGAAACATATGAAGAAGATGCTGATGAAGCTCCACCAACATTAGAAGATGGTAATCAGCCAACAGTCGATGAACTTAAGAAGTGAATCTTGGAACGAAAGAAGAGCCTCGTTTAACCTTTTTAAGTGCATCACTTACTGAAGACGAAGAAAGTGAGTATGTTAATTTACTTACTGAATACAAAGTCGTCTTTGCTTGGTCGTATAAAGAAATGCCAGGACTTGACCCTAAAATTGCAGTTCATCACCTCGCAATTAAGGACGGGCATCAACCAATTAAGCAAGCTCAACGTCGTTTTCGACCAGAGCTTATTCCTCAAATAGAAATTGAAGTCAATAAGCTAATTGAAGCTGGATTTATTCGCGAAGTACAATATCCAACATGGATAGCAAATATTATTCCGGTAAAAAAGAAGAATGGACAACTTCGTGTTTGTGTTGACTTTCGCGACTTGAATAATGCGTGCCCAAAAGATGACTTCCCATTACCAATCACAGAAATTATGGTAGATGCCACTACAGGACATGAAGCTTTGTCTTTTATGGATGGATCATCAGGGTATAATCAAATACGGATGGCTCTTGAAGATGAAGAATTAACTGTTTTTCGCATACCAAAAGGTATATATTGCTACAAAGTAATGCTGTTTGGTTTGAAGAATGCCGGAGCCACATACCAACGAGCTATGCAAAAGATTTTTGATGATATGCTACATAAACATGTTGAGTGTTATGTAGACGATCTGGTAGTAAAATCAAAGACAAGAGCGGAGCATTCACAAGATCTACGGATGGTTTTCGAACGATTGAGGAAGTATCAACTGAAGATGAATCCCCTCAAATGTGCATTTGGCGTAACTTCAGGAAAGTTCCTTGGTTTTGTCGTGAGACATCGAGGAATTGAAATCGATCAAACAAAAATTGACGCCATCCAGAAGATGCTCGAGCCTCGAAACTTACAACAGCTAAGAAGTATTCAAGGGCGTTTAGCTTACATTAGAAGGTTCATCTCAAACTTGGCAGGTCGTTGTCAGCCTTTTCAGAGATTGATGAAGAAAGATGCAAATTTTGAATGGGATAAAGCGTGTCAAAATGCTTTTGATAGCATAAAAAAGTACTTGCTTAATCCACCAGTCCTAGGTGCACCCATCGCAGGGAAACCTTTGATCCTATACATTGCTGCACAGGAAAGATCACTCGGAGCTTTACTTGCACAAGAATGCGAAAAAGGCAAAGAACGAGCACTTTACTATCTGAGTAGAACTTTGATTGGAGCTGAATTAAACTATTCACCAATTGAGAAAATGTGTCTTTCGCTCTTTTTCGCTATTGACAAGTTGAGACATTACATGCAAGCTTTCACAATTCATCTGTTAGCAAAGGCAGATCCAATTAAGTACATCTTATCCAGACCAGTTCTTTCTGAACGATTGGCTAAATGGGCAGTTCTACTTAACCAATATGATATTGTCTATATTCCGGAAAAAGCAATCAAGGGACAAGCATTGGCAGATTTCTTAGCAGATCATCCAATCCCGTTAAATTGGAAATTATCTGAAGATTTGCCGGATGATGAAGTCTTTTGTGTTGAAGTTACCGAACCTTGGACTATGTATTTTGATGGAGCAGCTCGAAGAAATGGAGCAGGAGCAGGTGTAATTTTCATTTCACCTGAAAAGCACATGTTGCCATACAGCTTCACATTTGGTGAATTATGCTCGAATAATTTCGCTGAGTATCAAGCGCTCATTATTGGTCTTCAAATGGCATTAGAAATTGAAATATCATATATAAACATCTACGGCAATTCAAAGTTGATAATCAACCAGTTATTGTCAGAATCTGATGTCAAACACGAAGACCTTATACCCTATTTCAAACTTGCCAAAAATCTTTTAGACAAGTTTGAAAGTGTAGCCTTAGAGCATATTCCAAGAGCAAAAAATAATAAAGCAGACGCTTTGGCAAATCTTGCAACTGCATTAACACTTGACGAGGAAGGAGTCTTAAATATCTCTCTCTATCAGAAATGGATCGTGCCAATAGCTGAAAACGAACATCTTGAAATAAATATGATATCCGCCTATGTCATAGAATAGGAAGATTGGTGGCAACCCATTATAGACTATCTTCAATATGGAATACTCCCTCCAGGCTCCCGCCATAGGAGTGAGGTTCGAAGAAGAGTGGCTCGATTCATATATTATAAAGATACGCTATATCGTCGTTCGTATGAGGGACTTTTCCTTCGATGTTTAGGAAAAGAAGAATCAAGCCAAGCATTAGAAGAAGCTCATTCAGGTGTTTGTGGTGCTCATCAATCAGGTCTTAAACTTCATTTTCAATTGAAGAGAACGGGATATTATTGGCCTACAATGGTCCAAGACTCTATGGAATATACAAAAAAGTGTGAAGCTTGTCAATTTCACGCGAACTTCATTCATCAGCCTCCAGAGCCATTACATCCAACTGTGGCTTCTTGGCCTTTTGAAGCATGGGGACTTGATCTTGTTGGACCTATAACGCCCAAGTCATCTGCAGAACACTCTTACATTCTTGCAGGAACCGATTATTTCTCCAAATGGGCAGAAGCCATTGCATTGAAAGAAGCCAAGAAAGAACATGTAGCAGATTTCATTCGTACTCACATCATCTATCGATATGATATTTCCCATTATATTGTGACAGATAATGGAAGACAGTTTTCTAATAGCTTCATTGACAAATTATGTGAAAAGTTTTCCTTCAAGCAATATAATTCTTCTATGTACAATGCTGCAGCAAACGGTCTCGCAGAAGCTTTCAGTAAGACGCTTTGTAATTTTTTGAAGAAAGTAGTGTCAAAGACAAAGAAAGATTGGCAAGAAAAGATTGGAGAAGCATTATGGGCGTACAGAACAACTTATCTCACTCCAACTCAAGCTACGCCTTATTCTCTTGTCTACGGGGTGGAAGTTGTCCTTCCTCTAGAAAGAGAAATTCCATCTTTACGGATGGCGATTCAAGAAGGATTAATGAAGAAGATAACGCAAAGATACGCCTTCAAGAATTAGAAGCTCTCGATGAAATAAGACTTGATGCTCAACAGTCTTTAGAATGTTATCAAGCGCGAATGTCCAAAGCCTTTAACAAAAAAGTGCGACCACGGTCATTTCAAGTTGGCGATCTTGTACTTGCAGTTCGAAGACCAATCATCACGACTCGACATACTGGGAACAAATTTACCTCCAAATGGGATGGACCTTATGTTGTGAAAGAAGTCTACACAAACGGAGCATACAAGATAGTTGATAAAGATGGATTAAGAATCGGCCCCATAAATGACAAATTTCTTAAAAAATATTACGCTTGAAATAATAAACATTTTGTACTTGAACTATGTTTGACTTGATCCCTGTTCATATAAAAGGTACGTAGGCAGCTTAAAGGAAACTTTAAGTCCAGTTCACTTAAAAAAAAAAAGAACTTCTCCGTATTGGAACTACGTTTGACTTGATCCCTATTCATATAAAGGGTACGTAGGCAGCTTAAAGGAAACTTTAAGTTCAGTTAACAAAAAAAAAACGAAAGACATGTTGTGATGTTCATCCAATTGAAAGCAATAAAAAAAAAGAAACATTTCATTGATAAATAAATAAAAAAATCAAACAGGACATGTGTCTAGCTATAAAAAAAAAATAGAGGCATATTCTAAATGTTTAAAAACAAAAATCATCAATGAAATAGTTTGTAGTCTTTCAACTCCAGTCGCGCTCCATCTAATAGCTCACGAAATATCTCTGAATTCTTGACATCAACATTCATCATGGTGGGAGCGCTTTCAATAACGCTAAGTTCATCATGAATTTGAGAAGTCTCAGCTCGTTGTCTCCTCAAATCTTCTTCACTCTCAAGCATCAACTTTTCAACTTCTCTATTATCAGTCTTTATAGATTCTATCTGCGCTTTCAAGTCTTCAATCCTCGTAAGTCCTTTATCTCTACGCTCCCGAAATGCATCCTGCTTCGCCAATATGTTCTTCTCCAAAGATGACGCTTCATTCAAACAGATTTTAAGGGCTGATAATTGGTGATCCTGGGCTGCTAAAGTTAACCGCGAAGATAACGATGATTGCAAATCATTATCTTGCCTAACTTTTTGAAAATACTCATTCACAATAGTCCAGGCGGCACTAAATCAACTACGTTGTTTTCACTCATGGCTTTAAATATCTTTTGTACTTGACCTCAAGAAGTGGAACTTTATCAAAAGAAGTGCGAATCAATTTCCGTTGAATGCTCTCCCACATCGCCGAAACAATTTGGAGCCTAAAGCTAGAAATTACAACGTCCATGTGAGAATGGGAAACTTCATGGGTTTGAATTTCTTTCCCCTATTTTCCTCTTTATTGGCGTAATTTTACAGGAGCTTCATCCAGGATTACAACTTCATCATTATCCGAGGCCTTGAATTTTGTATTTTGGTGACTACAAGATCAAAAGTATTAGGGCCCACGCAAGATTGATCACTGTATTGTTGCTCTTCTTGAACAAAATCTTCACAAGGAGGCTAAAAAAAAAATACAGAAAAGATGAAGAAACAATGAGAAATTTATTGAGTATACAAAAAAAAGGGACTAAAAATAATAATAATTACCAAATCATCGACGTGATTCGGAAGGTTTGAAGCGCTTTGAACACCGTCAAAAAAATCGTCACTCGCTATCTTCTCTACAAGCTGGAGATTCCAATAGCTTAGATTCAAGAATACGAAGCTTCTTACCTCCATTCTTTATGGCATGATCATTCTTCAATCGTTTAGGATTTGGTAGAGGAAGAAGAGCATTTGTCGCCAAATATTGCACGTTATTTTCAAGATAATCCCTATGTTTACGTGCCCACCAATTCTTATAACGCCGAGTAACTTGATCGTGAGGATTCAAACTTCGTGCTAGAAAGTATACTTTGGATGATGTTCCAAGTTGAGTGCAGATTCTCCAAAAATATAGAGCATTATCTAAGTTAACTGGGGGCATATCTCCTTCAAGATCACCAAGTATATCTTGATAGAATCCAAATTGTCGACTAAACCGGCATGGACTATAAGGCTCAATGGTTATAGATTTCCCATGTCGTGATGATAGAAAACCCGATCGAATACTTATTAAGTACAAAGAGAAAATAGGGACTATATTGTCATCATCCGTTACAAGCTCCCCCCCTATTCCTAAAGTGAAGGTTCACATGCCACGCTATTGATCTGCCTTTATGGATTAAATCACGGGCTTCAATGTCACTAAAATATTTGGCACCACCTTCTCCAGAAAAATTAACCATCATTGGGCCTCTAACCTCTCGTGGAACTTTAAAATGAGTGTTGAAATAATGAGCCAACCAACCATATACATAATGAGCTGGAAAACAAGCCTCAGAACGCCCTGCTGAATGAGAAGCATTAGAAATCTTACCCAACCCATAATAAATATTCGCCAAGACCTGAACAAAGAAGGCTAAAAGCGTAACCACCCGGCCATAAAGCTAGCGGCCTTAAAGACTCGGTCGAATAAGATTAATATCTTCACACAGGAAAGACAAACACACAAAGCCAACATGAGAGAAAAGCGACTAAATAAGTCTTTTCTTTGAGTTCTTCCTGGACACCAAGGCCACGAAACATGTCTTTCTCTTCATTAGACCAAGCACCGTCCTGGATAGGCGAACCATCCTGGATTATGTGTAGATTGGGGACGCGTGTTCTTCTTTTCCCTTCCGGGGAGGAGGTTTCACATATTTTGACTTTCCTTTGAACCAGAAGGAGATTCATGCCGTGATAGAAACTTTAGAACAACCTTTCTCAGTAATTGCATTGTGATAATAAGCAGCGAAAAGATACTCACAAATCTTGAAGATATGTCCGCCTTGAACGTAAGAATATGTCAATTCCTTGCAACAGGGAACAACCTCCTCATAAAACCTTCCTTTTATAGAAAGACCTCCGAAACACCATAAATCTCATAAAGAGATGGATAATTCCCCAGCTGAAGTGTGAAGTATATTCGTCGAAGGACACCATGCTTCACAAAAGGCTCGAATAACATCACCATTACGATCATATGAATAAAGGGAAGCAATCACGGCATCGAGCAAACGAGCTTTAATAAGAACCTCTTCACTTCGAGCAATTGCAGTTTCCAACCATTCCCAATAAAGTGGGATGTAGCTGAATTCTCCGCGCATCCTTAGTGTTGAGCCCCAACGAACGTCGCCAGTAATTATTCAACGACCTAATGTTAATTCTGGATTTTCATTAAATTGCTTGTTGTGTATCGACGATTGTAAAACCCAAATTGTCGAAGGAGGATCTCGATCTAACTGCTTCTTCACAGACCATTCAGACAGAAAGCTCGAATCATCTAAAGATGACCATGTCTTCGCAAAACAACCATGTTTTGGTTCACCCAGTACTAGCTTGACTCCATCCTTAACATTCTGATCTTTATCTTTCAAAATCACTAGATACTTCTTCCCAGAGCTGATATATTCTCTAAAGTATACCATAATTCCTATAAAACAATAAAAAGGAGAATAGATGAGCAGGGTGATGAGTGCGAATATTTAAAAAAAAAAAGAAAAAAAAAAGAAAAAGAAAGTGTGAAATAAACAATGCATGTCAACAAGTCAAAATAAAGGTGACCACCGCCCTGGTGCTATTGGGGAGTGTCGTCACTGTAAAGCGAAGGTGACCACCGCCCTGGTGCTATTGGGGAGTGTCGTCACTGTAAAAGGATGGTGACCACTGCCCTGGTGCTATTGGGGAGTGTCGTCACTGTAAAAGGAAGGTGACCACCGCCCTGGTGCTATTGGGGAGTGTCGTCACTGTTAAAAGTGAATGTGATATATGTACATGCAATGCAACAAAGTTCAAGTAGTGCATGCAATGCAACAAATTTTTTTTTTTTTTTTTTTTTTTTTAAAAATCTGGAAAATTCCAGAATTTAAAAGGCAAATTCCAGAATCTAAAAATATATATATATATATATTTCTGGAAAATTCCAGAAAATTAAAGAAAAAAAAAACCTGAACCGCCAAACTCGCCGGAAACCGCCAAGCTTGCCGGAAAACACCAAATCTCGCCGGAAACCACCAAACTCGCCGGAAAACACCAAATCTCGCCGAGAACAGCCAAACTGGTCGGAAAACTCCCCGGAAACTACCAAACTTGCAGGGAATCTCGCCGGAAAACCACCAAATCTTGCCGGAAATTCACCAAATCTCACCGGAAATTTGTTGGAGACCCCCACCAATTTTTTAATGCAAAATATGAGAGGTCTAAGGCTCTTTTTTATAGAGAGTTTATGATTAAGAAAATCTCTCATCTCCTAATCCATGGAGAGATTAGATTGAGATAAAAATAAAAATAAAATCCTAAATCCTAATCTGTACGTTGGAAAAAAAAAACAAAAAAAAAACAAAAACAAACATGACATTTCAAATTATATATATATATACACATTCTATCATTACTTTTTATTCCGGGCCCCGATTATAAATCCGTGAATTGCGTTAGAACCGTAACGACAAGACAATTGCACCGGAATATTTAGAATTTGAATGTCATGAATTCCGAAAAATGAGCAAATTACCAATATGCCCCTCATCTCAAAATCAGAATTTTTTTTAAGGGATATATTTTCAAGATTCACCCACGACCAAATTCGTGCATAAATCTCGAAAAGGGGGCATTTGTAGAAGGAGAAAATTTGTCAAAATACAAATTGCCAAGTAATTATTCAAACCAATGGCAAAATTACATGTCATTAAAATATTGACAAATCCAAATTCGACACGTGTCTTTAAATAAAATTAAAAGACATAAAATTGGTAAATCAAATAATGCCACGTGTCTTCTTTATGACCATTGGATGACACAAAATTTGTCCAATAAAATTATGCCACATGGCAATTGGGCTCAAAGTCAAATGAAGCCCATATCCACTAGAAGCCCACCAAAAACTCTATAAATAGAGAGATCATTCATTCATTAAAGGAGGTTGAAAAATATTCAGAAGACCGAAGACTTTTCGAAGACTCCTTGAAGATCACTTTGAAGACCAAAGTTTCAACAACATCAACACTTTGATCCGAGAAATACGCCGACGGCCCTCGCATCGAAGTCTATACTTGTGAGAAAAATCAGAGGATCATTTCAATTAGAGATTGTAACATTCAATTCAAATCAATACAACATATATTCATTCCGCATTTTAATTTCTTTACTTGAAATTTCTTTGTGTGAACAGTATGTTTACAAAAATTGTTTTTGAATTGTTACTTAAGACTTTATAAAGAAAATATATATTATGTTTGAGACTTTTAGTTTATTGTTAAATACATTGTATATGGAATGGAAAGAAATAAAAATGTGTATATTATATAAGATTTATATTTCAAAATATTAAAATTTATTAAAAAAAAATCATGCATTTTTTTAAAATATTCCCCTTGCCCCGCCTCACCCCGCCCCACCACGTTTATCCCCCGCCCCGCCCCTATTCCATAAACGGGGCGGGGACAGGGGCGGGGGAAATATTAACAGGGGCAGGGGTATGTGTGAGTTTTTTTTCCCTTAAACGGGGCGGGGGATAAACGGGGGACCCGCCCCGCCCCGTTTACACCCCTATCTACACTAATTTTTCTTTCTTCTCTCATAATTTTAATCGTATAAATAGATCATTTTTGTTTTCTGTTTTATCGAGAAAGTTGTATAGTTAATCTTTCAAACTATCAAGCTTATCAAGAATAATATTATTAGATAGTGCACCATATATATTTTTTTAGAATAAAGATTTAATTGAAAAATATGATATATCAAATATGAAATTTAAACCTTTATTATTTTTTCGGTTTAGATTTCTGAGATTTTTTTTTCTTTTTTTTTAATCTACTTATTTAATTTTTATTTTATTTTTAGATATTACGTCAAATTAGGAGAGGTGAGACTCGAACCTTCGACCTTTTAAAGAAGCGAGCAGATGTCTAACCAGTTGAGCTATGTACTTGTTGACATAAAACATTTTATATACTTTATAATATAATATAATTAATTATTAAGTAAGTAAGTAAGTAAGTAATTTAGAAAACCACATTGATAAGATAACATATGAAAACAACAAACTACTATTTTTAATTTTTGTTTTAAAAACTATCCCACTAAACACATTTTTTATGTTAATAAATTTTAAAAAAAATGTTTTTGACCTAATTTGAAAATTAGCTACTTTTTAAGGAAACTAGAATTCTAGCACGTGCGATGCACGTGTAATTTTACTTTATAATAAAATGTATTTATCAATTATAATAATTAACTAAAATTGAATAAATAATTTAAATTTATAAATTTTTATGTATTAAATAATTTTTTTTTTTAATTTCGCAATTTCATTAGTTTTTTTTAATAAATTAAATTATCTATTAGATATTATTTTTAAAATTTAACACATTTTTAATATTATAATTTTATGTGGTCACAAAATTATCTTTATTATAATTGGCTAACTTAAAATATGAATCAAAATAATAAAATGTAACATTTTCAATACTTGAGTAGACATTATTTAAAAAAACACATTGATATATATCATACATATTGTGACTTTTAAACTTCTTTCGATTTTGTATTTTTTTTTTTTAAATACGATATTTGATTATTAAATTGGATGTTGATAGTTACTACAAAATAATTAGTTTTACGTTATTTGTACCTTGAAATGTATTTTTTTTATAATCATTTTATTTTTAAAGCTTGTACAATTCTGGCACATAAAATTAAAAAAAAAATGAATTATTATTATGAAAACAAAAATTAGAAAATATTAGAATCATTGTTGCTTTATTAGAAAGAAAAAATGCAAAATCAATTATTGTAGATATAAAGTTCTATAACTCTAGTCTTCCATCGTGAGTGAAAATCTTGAGAAAGCTTTCATTGTAAAAACTGCATTGAAAATTATAATCAATATTACTAAACACACATATGAGTATTTAATTATCCAAGAAGAAATTTAAATTTTATAAACATTCTAAAATAATTGAATCACATAAATTTAAGAAGAAAATTAATATATATAAAATGAATGGGGTAAATATCGTACCTAGAGCTCGAGCCAACCAAAGATATCAATTACAAACATCCAAAAGAATACAACTTGTGTAGTAATAATGATGATCGTGCAATGATAAGAATCAAACTTAAATATCAACTTTGTAAAACATCTAAAAGAAAAATTATTATTAAAAACATTACATAAAAATAATTATTGGATAGAAATTATGCCAATAGATTCGGGAGGAAATATCAATAAAGTAAAACATCTACAAAAAAAAAAAAAAAAAAACCACAAATTCGATTAGAAATTACATAAATTAAAAAAAAAACAACAAAAACAAATAAGAATACACGGTAGGAATAAAAGTCTAATCTTACACATACCCTGATAATTCCAACCATCTTTCAAATTACCTTTTTTTTTTAAATAAATCAGTTAAAATGTGGTGAGAAACCATACTGATGTATTTTTTCTAACATAGAAATATTTAAAAGATCGAAATATTTTTTATTTGATTTTTCTATGGTTTATAAATCTTTTTCGAAATGATTTTATTAACATATTATTATGTTCTATTTAATATTTAAATTATTGTATAGTTTACTAATTTACATAATTATATGCCTTTTTATATAAGACGATTTTTTAACATCTTTATTTTTAAAATTTATACTACCAAATAAAAAATAAATTGTTTGTTCTATATACATATGTATTTATTTCTAATTTTAATTAAAATTTAAGAAATTATATATTTTTTAAACTTTTAAATATTTTAAATTAAAAAAATTTAAATTTATTTAAATATTATAAAATATTATACCATTACTAATTCAATAAATTATATTTTGTTGTAGTTGTTTTGTTTTAATCTTAACTGTTCTTTTTAAACAATTTAAGTTTTTTTTAATATTTTTTAAAATTAAAGCACCGTCACCTTTATTAAATCATCTAATATTTGAATACTTAAATATAATTTATTTTTCATAAATTGGTGATAAATCTAAACAATAAATTCATTTTCATATGTTGTACTTGTTTTTTCAATTATTTTATAATTTGATGTTGTGACAACAATAAAAAAACCAAGGAATTTATTTAATAAAATTGACAATTTCTTATTCAATGAAGAGAAATATTTTATTAAAAATATAAATAGTCATTTAATAGATAGTGGAGTATAAATAATAATGGCATTTTTAGTAATTTGAAGGTTTTAAAAGGGTATATATAATGACATGTTAGTAATTTGATTTTAAAATGGGTATAGTAGTCCAAAAAAGTTTCTTAAACATCACCACTTTTATATATTAAGGATGGTCGTAGATTATATAGAATTTATCTCAAATATGTGCATATTAATTACTAAAATGTCAAAACTTTTTTAAAAATTACTCAAATAGCATAATTATAGTTCAATAAATAATTGAACTATTTTTCATGGGTATTTTTAATGATTTTATTTATTTATTGCTTTTTTAAGTTCAAGTTCAATAATTAATCAAACTATTTGATTATTTTCATTATTATTTTCAAAAGTTATCACAAACGGGCCCGAAATCGCATACTAAGAAACAATTTTACCTTCTTTTTTTTTTAAGATGAAAACATATCCCCACCCAATATACAATTAACAATATTTTTCATAATATTTTTATTTATACAATATTTTTTTTATTATTTGTGTATTTAACTATAGAACTAGGGATGGCAACGGGGCGAGGCGGGATCGGGGATGCCATTCCCATCCCCTAACCCGCAGGGATTTTAAATCCCCATACCCTACCATATCCCCTAATCGAAGAATAGGGGGTGGGTTCGGGGATTCCCCGTTCGGGGATCGGGTTCCCCGCGGGGAAAATTCTATTTTTTATATTTTAATTCTTATTTAAAAAGAAATATAAAAAATGAATATATATTTAAAATATACATTTTAAGATAAAAAGAAAATACAATATTAAACATTTTATAATTTATAAGTTAATATAACCATATTTTATATATTTTTTTTCTAATAAATAAAGATAAAAATAAACAAAATACATAAGACGTTATTAAAATGTCGGGTTAGGGGTCGGGGGCAGGCTGGGAATGTGTTCCCATCCCCTAACCCTATAACAAATTTGGGACAATATCCCCCCAACCCTAACCCTATAAAGCGGGGATTCCCCACCTATATAGAGGCGGGGCCCCTAACCCGCGGGGAATTTTACCATCTCTATATATAACCGCCCATAACTCATTTTTTCAATCGCCCTATACTACCCTTGAAAAAAACAATGGGGGAGGTATTGTGATTTGGATACTTTCTAAATATCATTCATTGTTTAGTCTCTTTTAATAGAAATTGATATTAATTTTACTCTTTATTTTCAAAATACTCGGTGTTGCCGTGGGGTGTAAAATACAAATGTGAGATTCATAGTTTCTTTTATTGTTATTTATAAATATTATTCTCAATAGACGAGAAAGATTTAAGTTGTGAAATATTATTATTATGTATTTACATTTATCATTTTTCTTACAATGGGTCAATTTTAGATTATTTCTAATTTGAATTTCAGTATAATATTTTTCTTTTTCTTTTTAAATTTATTTTTATACATAGTTGTATAGTAAAATTTATAGAAAATTGTAAGTATGGACTTAATGAATGTCATTAAAATTTCATATTCTCACTCTTAATTTGAAAGAATTTGGAATGGTAAAACAAATTTTCTTTCGTTAGGTTGTCAAGAAGAAATGCATATACATAATTAACTAAATTCTTTTCTATAAATACACATCTAAGAACACAAACACTTTTATTAATTTAATATAAAGACAATGCACGTCATTTGTATTAATATTTAATAAATAGCGTTCTTGATGATTTCTCAATGCCCCGTGGGTTCAAAATTCATGACATGTTCAACTTACGTATTTTCATAGATAATGAGGAAACCAGATTCTGTATATTCAATTTTAATCTAAAGTAGTTAACATTAAAACAAAAATTACTATAGTTTTTTTTTTAAATTCGTATCTCAACTAGTTTACGCACACTTCAACAATTCTCATTGGATAACCACGTGACTCTACAACACTTGACATCAAGAAACTCGTAAGATAATATCTTAAAGATAAGTAACCACACATGGTTTGAACCCATAATTTTAAAGAACAAAAAGCCCCTTTACCAAATTACCCCAAGGCCAATCCAAGATGAGTTGAAATATAAACTAAGAAGATGGAGAAAAACGGGGGATGGAACTATGGTGCATCATCAAACTCAGAATAAGAGATGCACCACAAAACATAAGAAAAGTAGGAATAACATATGAAAGCAACCACAAATTGAAACCAATCAAATAAATAAAATTAATAAATTCCCAATAATCCAACGCTAAATCCGGTTCAATAATTTAACCATTTAGATACCTGATTATAAAGATATTTTTTAGGGGTATAGCAAATATAACATGGTTTAAAAAGCATTTGTAAATATAGCAGATTTTTTAGTGTAAATCAGTGATTAACAATGATTAACGTTAATGGTCTCAAGTGATTAGCGTTGATCACTATTAATCACCGATTCACACGATAAAAATCTACTATATTTATAAATACATTTTAAATGTTCTACCCATTGAAATTTCTCTATCCTTTTATGTCAGGGATCTCACCAATCGTTAGATTACATATTTTAAAGCATAACAAAGAACATTATGTTACATTTCTGTAAGCATAACAAAGAAAAGCAGAGATCAAATTATAGGGATTCAAAAATATTTTAACCAAACACAAATGACCTTTCCATCATTTAGGGGGAACAAAGAAAAAATTGAACCAAGTTGAAGTTGGAGACATGAAAGGCTATTCAAACTAAATCAAGCTGCAATTGCTAACCCGAAATCTTTCTATTTCCACGCGATCGGTGGTTTTCAAGGCATGAAAAATTTAAACGCTGGGGCAAAATTATGAGTTATGAGAAACTGAGAATTGCTAATGTAACTGAGAGAAGTATATCAATAAATCCAAGCAAAAATCTCTCTTTCTATCTCATACATGCAACTTTTCTCCTGTCTGTAAATTTCTAACTCAGATGAACAGAACTTTTTGTATTCCCATTTAAGGAGAAAGTCTAAAGTTACAATTACCATCAAGGCATCTTCATCGATATTCCTCCGGTAAGCGGTATCCAGACATGACTATCTTATCAGCAAACATCTTGCCGGTCTTCGGCATTACATGCCAATGCAGTGTCAAGTTGAATTCTTTACCTCGGAGATTGCTTCCCTACAAAATCAATCCAAGATATAATAAAATAACAATGTAAAATCCAAGTGGATAAAAAGGAAAATTCATCTAAAAGTTGCTGAAAGAACAATTAAAGGATAGCCCACCTGATCAATGAAACGGTACTTGTTCGAAGTATGAATTGAAAACTTTGCATTTTCTTTGGAAGGTATAATACCATCCCAGAGTGAGATCTGGAAAACGTCATCATCACAACTCAAATAACATTAAAAAAGAAGCTGATAAAAGATTAAGAAGATTTAATAACGGATCTTAGACTTGCCTGGTTCAAGGAATTCTTAGGGGTCTCATACTCAGCAGCCAAAAATACAAAAACCTGTAAATTTGAATTAAAATCTAATAAGCATTGATTTCATTCATCTCAAATAAAACGAAAAAAAATACCAACAAATATGAAGACAGGCAAGACATGTGCACGCTTTAGGTGTGATATTCAGTAGAATAACTCAAGGTCCAAAATTTAAGTAAATCAAAAGACATGAAAATAACAGTAACAGAAAAGGCCCGAGGAAAAAAGGCCTAATAGATAAAATTGTTTGTCACCGAACCTGCTTTGTGTTCCAAGTAAATAACGACTGCAAATCAGCCGAGACATTCAAGGTCATGCTGACCTGCACAATTCAAGACTGTCAGTTCAGATTAAAAACACGAGACTATAAAATTGTAAAATCATTGCCACGGACTCATGAATGACTATCCATATGAAAAACGCAACATACATCTGGAAGCCAATGCAGAAATAAACGATTCTATTTAAACTTTTAATAAGAACAAAAGTTGAACAACAAATATTTGATACTACATAGCAACTGCAAACATGTATCCTAGCTCAACTATCCCAAACGAGAATCATGCAAGAGAATTAACAGAAAATTTCAATAATCCCAGGCATCACATTGCATTACCTTACCACCACCACCAACATGACAACACCTATTTAATAACATGAGAAAAAACAGTTTAAATTATTTGAAGTTTCACATTAACGTTAAAATTGGTAATAAAAGATTTATAATTATATTAGAGTGAAATACCATTTTAGTCCCTGAACTTTCACTCGGGTTTCATTTTCTCCCTAAACTTTCAAAAGTGATATTTTTCGTCCCTGAACTTTACAATTCGCTCCATTTTAGTCATTCCGTCAGTGTTTTTTTCGTCTGGGACACTCACGAAGGGCTTATGTGGCATTATACAAATATATGTGAGGTTAAATGACGTGGAAAAATGAATATATAGTGAGATTTAAGACTTAAGACTTCAATTAAGGAGAAAATGATGAATTAACCTCACTATATATACGTTTTTCCACGTCATTTAACCTCACTGCATATTTCTATAATGTCACATCATCAATTACATGCCACATAAGCCCTCTGTTAGTGTCCCAGATGGGAAAACACAGGCGGGAGGACTAAAACGGAACGGATCGTAAAGTTCAAGGATGAAAAATGTAACTTTTGAAAGTTTAGTGAAGAAAATAAAACCGAAGTGAAAATTCAAGACCAAAATATATATCTTGTTGAGAAGGGGAAAGGAGAGAACCCATATTAAATATCTCATATACATTCTCGAATGATGAACTCAAGGGATTTGGAAACTAAAAAGAACATGTGCATTCACCATATCTTTACTTTCAATCATTCTACCAACCCCCGGTCCCCAACCTCTGCAATGTTGATACAACCACTCTCTCATGCACACAAATCTTTTCTCGTGTCTTTAGAAGGGGAGACATGTATTCATCATAGAAATACTTCCAAAATTTCAAACGATTACTTAAATCCCTAGACACACAAAGGGATGAGGGGAAAGAACTAGAAACTTATCCATTATGTGGCAATAATCATTTACATTATCAGGAGTTGGGACCATACTTTCTTAATAATCATGGACTTTCATCTCAAAACCAATTGGCAATGAGAGGAGTGACTATTAGACTTTATAAACAATGTTCGGTCCCTTCATCTTTCCGAGGTGAGATCCTAAACATGCCCCTCAATATAGTGGCTCTTTTGAGCTCACCATTCTTGGGCCGAATCCCATTTACGGACCAAATACTCGTCTGAGCTTGTTGGGCTTTGATACCATCTTAATAAGCATGAGCTTCCATCTCAAAACCAATGAGTAATGAGAGGAGTGACCCTTAGACTTTATAAACAATGTTAAGTCCCTTCATCTTTTCAATGTGGGATCCTTAACATGGAATTTAAAACTCAAAACAGAGAATGACTTTTTTTTCTTTTTTTTTTGAAAAAGAGAATGACTTTGAAAATCAAAATTTTAAAATGAAATGTATAAAGTTATCATGTCATTAATTTGTTTTTCATTTACTGTACATATTATAAATCAAAAGGATAAAAAAAATATTAATGTATTGAAAAAATGAAAAATGGAACAAGAAACTATAAACTGGAATTTTTTGTTCCAAAAATTTCTACACAATTCCAGTAATATTTCTAAAAAATGAGAAACGAGAATCGAAAAACGTTATCAAACACACTTGTTTCTCAAAATCTAGAAATGGGAAATGGAACACTACCAAATGGCCATCAAAATTCCACTCATATATGTACTAAAGAAACATGTAGTGCAGTAACTATCAAAAGCTAAATCACAAATCCAATCAATTCCAGTAGCATCAGAACAAACTCAAAGAATACATATTCCTGTAGATTCTCAGATTCACAATAAAAACATAAGACAGACTTCTTCTAAACGTTTTTTCTCATAAAATTCAAGGCAACCCAATATCAAAATCCGATAGAATCTCCTAAAAATTTACCTCATCATTCCCATGAAGTTGCTTCTGAAACCAATTGATATTCAACACCTAAAAGTAAAAACCCAGATGAAAATAATCAACAACACATAGCATATACCAAATTTTAACAAAGTATCAATCAAATTAAACCAAAACCCTAAAATTAAAAGGCACAGATCTATAAAAAAAAAAAGAAAAGAAATGAAGAAAAGACCTGAACATGGGAAGTGGGAGATGGGAAATTGAAGTTATCAGAAATAGAAGCCATGGCACAGATAATAGCAAGAATTGTGACGGCGAAAGTGACCAAAGCATTGGCTCTGTAACCAAAAGAATGCATTTTTCTCTCTTTGGGTTTTGTTGAATCTAAAGAATTTGTCTAAGATTATTGATCTTTCTCCCTCGTCTTAAGCGTTGGTAAGGGAACGATGGAATTGCCTTGAGCTTCTTGCTTTTTTGTCAACCAAAAACAACAACAAAACTTATTTATTTATTTATCTATATTACCTCTAAAAGGAGTTTAAGGAAGAAATTTTTTATTTTCCCTTTTACCTCTATTTTAATTTTAATTTTCAATTATTTAATAGAAATAGTTTTATCAAAAATCATAAACCTATTCAATTCTATTAATTGTTTCATCTTCCATTTTTGTTTCCCACGTTGGATTGTTTAACACTGTAAGTTTTTTTTTTGTTTTATAATTTTTTGGGGTTTGTTTTTATTGATTAGATGCATGTATCAATGCATGAACTTTATTAATTGTTTCATCTTCCATTTTTGTTTGCCACGTTGGATTGTTTGACACTGGAAGTTTTTTTTTATTATAATTTTTTGGGTTTGTTTCTATTAATTAGATGCATGTATCAATGCATGAACTTGGAGTTAGACATATGAATGTCGTGGCAATATAAATCTCTCAAACATTTTATGAGGTTTTCATCCCCTTATATCTCTTCAACCTACAGTCATTGTGGAGGTGTGTATTTTCAATCACTTGATAAAGATAGATTAGTAATATGGTCGTGTTTTATGTGCACAGGTGTGGAAAATAAAATTTGACTACAAAAAATTGATAGCACATGAATTATCGAGGTAGAATTTTTAAAATGAAACAAATCATCGAGTTCTCACTTTGGGACTGTCTGTTTTTTTTTTCTCCCAAAGTCCAGTCTTATAAGCGAATAATTGGAGATTTTTTTTAATCAAACGTTTGAGTTGCTTTACATCTCAAATGTTCTCAGTTTTTTACTGAATGAATTGCGCGCAGGAACTAAAATACATTCGGAGAAGTAATTCCCAACTCACAAATATGAAGTCTTAACTTATTCCTTATTATTAACATTTTATTGTGAGTACTTTTTTTTTTTTAAATTATAGCGTGGCCTATCTGGATATGGATTAGAGTTCAACTGTTCATCAAGACCCAACTTTTGAAAATTATGATGTCACATGCATAGTGATTAAGATAGGAGTAGACGCGATAAAGATCAAATTATTGAGGGAAAATTAAAGAACTAGCCACATTTGTTATCCCCCTCACAAAAAATAGCCACATGCTTTTAGAAGTCAATTTCTAGCCACAATTTGAAACCATATTTTACTTAATCCCCTCCTTACCCTTTTAGCAATCATAAGCTAGTTTACCACTTTTTCCATCATTGTACCTTCTGACGCGACGCGACAGGAGCTGATTTCCAGCAGCTGAAGACATCCTTATCTGGTAGTATGGTTAGTATTGTCAGTAACTGCTAGTTGATAAAAGTAAAACGTGTTGTATAATTTGTTAAAAAGAAGCAATCTATATTGATAAAAGTAAACCATACTTATGAGTATGGTTAGTATAGTCGGTAAATATATATTTACGATACCCACAGTACGAGCAATTGTTTGATGTAAGCTAATATAACTATGTCACGGATAATACATAAAAACAACCAGTACTTTTTGTATAAACAAAATAAATATACCGGCGATACTGATACCACCAGCAGCTAGTTGGTAAAAGTACTTAACCATAACTGATTGGACAGTGTGTGTTTTCCCATAACTGAATGGACATTTCTGACATGCAGCCCTAGATCCACGGAGCAGCAGCTCTGATTTCCAGATTTTGGAGGGGTTTTTGGTAATTTTCCTTTGCTGACACATTGATTGTGGCTATTATTTGATAATTTTCTAGTATGTGGCTAATTAATGTTATTTGGGCCAAAATTTGGCTATTTTCATAGTTTACCCAATTGTTGAGGGTAATTTTTATTTTATTTTTCAGTTTATCTTGAGATATGTAAGTGGCAGAGCTATATCCTATTAAGGAAAACTATTTATTTATTTATTTGTTTTCATTTCTTCATAGTTGGAACTTTAAACCATGAAATCAAATGTTTATCAACTCAAAATGATATCAAGGAGTTTTTAATTTATCCGAACGAAAAGGACTTCCCTTCTTCTCCATCTTTAAGCCATATTCTTCTTATTCTCCATCTTTGAGCCATATTCTTCTTCTTCTTCTTCTTCTATCTTGAACATGCAAACAAATTAGTCAAGGACTCATGAACGTTAAGCCATCTCTCTGTGTAGTATAGTAGTAATTAGGTAGTCAAATTTTCTTTCTTCATCATCCCATCTTTCTTTGTTTTCATCTGTGTTAGAGTCATGAATGCCAATTTGGGATGCTTTTATAAAAATTTTAGATTTAGATTTTTAGAATTTATCCAGTTTTCTAATAGGTTTTTTTCCTCAAATAAATTGGAATTTCGAGTCATCTTTGAGATGAATTTAATTCCAATTATTTGATGATTCATTTATGTTGGGAGAACTTTAGTAATTTTTTTTCTTTGTTCATGTTATTTAGTAGTTGAATGAAGCAAAAACTAGAAATTGAAAAAGAAGTCGTACAAAGAAAAATGTATGGAATATGAAGGAGCGATAAGAGAAGATATTTGTGAAAGACCAAGAAGTGGTGGAAGAAGAAAAAGAGATAGGCTTGAACTTAGATAATAATAATAAATTTACAATAACCATCATAAACAACATTAATGAGATTTATTGTAACACGCGGAAAAAATCATGAAAAAAAGTTCATTAATTTATTGGAAGTAAAATGTGTTATTTTTAAAATAAAACAAACTTTTACTTTATTTAAAATTATGGTAGAAAAAAGTACTAATAAATACATTATCTCTTTTTTAATTATAAGACCGATTTTTAAAATTAATTGATACTATCGATATTGTATTCTAAATATCAATAAGTAATAGTTTTAATCACGTGCAACGCACGTACTATATTACTAGTTATTTGAAAAGTCGAAATTAATATAAGGTTTGATTATAAAATGTGACGACCCGACTTCTTTTAAGTCATTTAAAAACTAAACACAACGGAAGTCTTAGTATATATAAAAAAATATCGACGTGGATATGTTTGAAACTTAGACTATCCAAAACCTGTATACATTTTTCACATCAGAAAATTTAAAAGTAAGGAAATGCAATTCCTTTTCCAGAGTTTAAAGAAGTTTATAATCATAAAAGTTAAGACGAAAAGCTCATATGAGCTTATATACAAATTTCCATCTCAAAAGACACAAAATAAAACAAAATGAGTTCATGGACTTTTAAAAATATATCTAGTTCATCTCTGTATCATCATCCACTCGATCAAGCCGCGCTAGCTCCTCTCCCATAACCCCGAGCACGAGCATTACCTAAAAATGTTTGTAATATCATGAGTTAACAACAAGCCCAGTGAAAATAAACAGAAAATAAAGTAACATTAGACTCCAAACCTGCATCCGTATTTGTGTCCAAGAACTTACTTACTCTTTGTTATCCATCCATTCAAAGAGATTTACATCAAGTATTCCTCTTTTACTTATCAAGTCTCCCAAATTATTGAGGATCTAACTTCCAAGCATTTAAGAGGATGTGTTTCATAACACACATAATATTGTATTTCATTCTCTTTAATACCTTGTACTATACATAAGGTTTACATTCAAGTATTAATCTCCAATTTCAATATCTTCTAATTAATTGAGAATCTAGCTCTCTCATATATATATATATATATATATATATACAAGGTTTAGTACACTCTTGTATGCTCTCATTATACAACTCAATTTCATTCCTCTTTCTTATAGCACTCGACTATCATCATATTTTCATTCTTTTTCTCTATGGAAATGTATAATATACATAATGTTTCATTTCCTTTCTCTATAGCAACTCAAGCTATAAAGTTTACACATTATTTACCAAAGCTCCCAAAACTCAAGAAACTAACTCTCAAAAATTTGGAAGAATGTTTTCATATCACATAATCTCTTCCTGGTTCATCCTTTTGATATCTCATACTATATATAAGGTTCACCTTTCCTTTATGTTAAATAAAATAATGTTAATCTCACTCGGACTTAACATATTCCGAAATCACAATTGCGATAAATGATGATATTGTTAGCATACAAAGTCTAATCATTACTCACCAACTCGCTAAACAAGTAAAAAGGGCACACAACCCTTACATCAATATACCCATCACATGCGAATAATGTCAGGTAATGAAAGCTCCCGTAGGACTAAGCATTCACCTCATTATCTCGCTTTTTAAAATAAAATATACAAATTCCTTTCAATAATATATTCCACCTCTAATGAATAATGACAGGTAATGAAAGCTCTCGTAGGACTAAGCATTCACCTCATTATCTCGCTTTCCTTTCAATTTCGATGATGCAATATGATATGATATGAATATGCTTTCAAGTGTAAGTAAAATAAATACAACATTCAAAGTAATCGAAGGGCATAAAGATAAATGGATCGAGTAACACTCTTAAATATAAAATAAGAAATTAGGAACTTCTGACATGAAAACAATAAATAAATCAAACCAAACGGCCTTCAGTTAAAATAAATTACTAACTTTATCATAAAATCTCCACTTTTAAATGACTTAATTGTTTCCAAAACATATCCGAAGTTCCATAATCAAGTTTCTTATTCACCCCTTTATACTTGAAACCTTCAACTTCCGATAATCACTCTTAAACTCCGGAACGAATCTAAACTTAGAACTTCCAAGAGTTAAATGTTTCCCTCGAGAAATCCATGAGCTCTCTCACTCAATTATAACTAACTCCAAGCCTAAGCAAGTTAACTCACTTATTTTAATCCTTTCGATTCGAATCTTAATCTCAACTTCCGATTCTACAAATCGTTCAACTTATTCGGTTTCTAAAGCTACTTTAAATTCTATTTATTCTCACCTCGAATCCTCGCGTGACAACCAAGTTCCCAGGAACCAACAAACGAGCAATCGCACATACAATTCATCAATCGATCAACGAATTACAATTCATATCTAATAAGAGAAAAAAGTGTGATTTTCGGGTGAATAGTGTTTTTGGAATATCCGAGCTCGAAATCGTCAAATTCCTTGATGGAAATTCATGATTTCAACTTCAAAACTCATTTATACACAAAAACAAAGAAATCCATATCAAAAGTTTTGAAAACTTACTTTTTAGGACTTCCCTTAGGGAACGAGAAACATCGAAAAGGTAGGTTAGATAGGTAGCCCTCGTCCCGAGCAATCCAATGCAACTGAAAACACGACGATCCACCGAGAAACGAAGAAAAATCATGGACTTCTCCATGGATTGAGGCCCACGACCATGAGTGAAGAAGAGAAGGAAGTTTTGTGATTTTTTGGTCAAACTTGGTCTTTTAAAGAGATGAAGTGAATAGTGTTAGATATTTTAAGAATTTTGAAAATTACGGTTACGTCCCTTTAATGATTTTTAACTTATAAAACCAAATACGAAGTTCTTAAACTAGCCAAATGGTGATTAATAATTATTAATATGACCAAAACTAATTTAAGCTAATAAAACGATTAATAGAATTTACGAATGAAATAAACTAGTAAATTCTAAGTTATAAATTTTAAATTTAAATTAATAAATTCTAAAATTAATTTAAGTGCTCTACATCAAATAATAATAATTAAATTAAATTAAATTAAATAAAACGAAATTTCGTGCAAAATAACGGGAAGTTACATAAAGGAACAAAAATAAAAATACCCTCTTTTTACCATCTAATTACTCAAATAGCCACAAATTCTATTTCTTATAAAAACAGCCAACCCATGGGTAATATGAATAATATATATCGAATTCACCCTTTTTGATAGGGTTGCTAGATTGAGA
Source organism: Gynostemma pentaphyllum (assembly GCA_028015215.1). NCBI lineage: Eukaryota > Viridiplantae > Streptophyta > Magnoliopsida > Cucurbitales > Cucurbitaceae > Gynostemma > Gynostemma pentaphyllum. Next base: position 57,312,269 of record CM051351.1, on the reverse strand, counting down.
AACTTTTTCACCTACCGCATCGCGCACGTCAGATTCATACGGAAACAAATGATGAAAGAGTGTTGGTAATTGTAATATCATGATCTTCTCTGCCGTCTCTATCTCAACCTTTCTTATCAGAAATTTCAAAAAAATTCATCCAAAAAAAATAGTCCAAGTTCTCCGTTTTGGATGAAGTGTGCTATGGAAGTTTTTTTTTTTTAATTATTATATTTCTTATCCATATATAAGCCGAATGATGAAGTGTGCTATGGAAGTTTTTTTATTTTATTATTATTATATTCCTTATCCATATATAAGACGAATGAGAGGATGTTTGTACAATTTTCTGACTTTCTTTATCTTCATCCTTCTTTTCTCTTCTCTCTAGTTAATCTGTTCTTCTCTTCATTTTCCTTTTCGAAAAAAATGGAGGAATCTTGTTTGTTGATCAGGCATAATGGTAGATAGGATAGTGATAAGTATGTATCTTTCACATATTTAACCATCTCTATAAATATGACGCATGAAGTAGATGCATTCAAGGCTCTTATTAAGCAGACATTGGACATCCATTGTGATTTCCAGATGTACAAGCTGAGGTTGCAAAATACATTCCACTTATTCATGATGAAGATTGCACCTTTATGTACAATTTTCTGAATGTTCGTTGTGTAAAATGTTCGTTAGTGGTCGACCAATTAAACATCGTGCTTGATGCTTGCAGTGATCATAGTTGTTTCGATAGCCCAGAAGTAGAAGACGATGTTTCCGAGGGTCACATACGGAAAGTTCATCTATCGGCTTTACATGATATACAAGATGCCGGTGACATACAATTCGTATATGAGATCCCATCGTTTGAATGTTTGAATGAAGATGCACATAATGGACATGGCATTGATATACCATGCCAGGCCAAAACAAATGGTCGCTTAAAAACAGACATACCAGACATACGAGATACCTGCGACATACAAGATGGCTGCGATATACGGGGTATGTATGAGGAGGTAGAAAAGGGAATCGGGGAAGTGTTGGACGATCATGCCACATCACCGCATGTTCGATCACCATATTCTCACGGCGTTTATATTTCTGACGGCATTCGTTAAATTGATCAACTTCATTTACGTGACTATCGTAGTAGTTTTGATGTCTTCCTAAACGATGTCTATGCCACGAAGAAACTTCTGAAACAAGCATTCAAGATATTGGCAATAAAAAACAATTTTTATTTTAGAGTTGTAAGATCGAACAACTCAAGGGTGTATTTTGCATGTCATAAAGATGGGTGTGATTGGCATGTGCATTGTTGTAGGTATCAGAATTCTAAAGCATTCAAGGTGCACACATTTAACAACATTCATGTGTGCCCTATTGACTATGTAGCAAATGACCACCCGCAGGCGACGGCTGAAATTATTGTTGGGTTTATTAAAGAGCTTCACCCCCTATCGGCGGTAAATTTCTGAAACCAAACGAGATAAAAGCAATAACGAGGGTTGACCATGGTGTTCATATAACCTATGCGAAGGCTCAAAAAGTGAGGGAGTACGTAGTATATCATTTTCGTGGTATTCCAGAAGCATCATTCCTGAACTTAACCAAATCCATGCATGTCGTGCAAGTGAAAAACCCAAGTAATAAAATACATGTTCTGGTTGTTATAATATACACCATATCAAAATACCAATATACATAACATACTAGAAGATTTGCATTTTTCGCAGGGACAATAGTTAACTGTGTTCATCAGGAGGAATTTCGCTTCAAATATTTCTCAATAGCATTAAAAGCATCTATTAAGGGATTTTTCTATTGTAAACCTGTCATATTCGCAGATGGGACTTTCCTAAGGAACAAGTATGGGGGAACGATGATAGTGGCAGTTTGCATGGATGCAAACAATCACATTTTCCGCATTATCATGGTCGTAGTGGATGCAGAGAACGACGCTTCTTGGGAATGGTTTTTTACCAAGCTGAAATCCGTTTTGGGTAAGGAAGTACCGGGTCTTGCAATAATTTCATATCGTCATGGGAGCATTAAGAAGGCAGTAGATAAGATCTTCCCAGAAGCTTCACATGGTTATTGCATGTACCACCTAGCCAACAACATCAAAAGTCATTTTAAGAAAAAGGGCATTGGGGAAATCTTCATGCTCGCAGCTAGCTTATTCAAGTGCCTAAGTTACAATTTCATTGTAACCAACTGTTCAATATATGTTCAGCAGTGAAGGACTATTTGGAGTCTGCGGGTATTAGACTATGGGCACGCGTCTTCTTTCATGGATCTCGTTTCTCAATTATGACAACTAATATTTCAGAGAGTTTCAGCTCCATTATGTCGCACTATCAAGATTACCCATTGATTGCGTATGTGAAGGAGTATTTGATGAAGTTACAGTCCTGGTTTGAAGTACGTAAAGTAAAGGCGACTCAATGTTTAAACATACTTGACAGCGCTGCCCATGATTTGCTTCTAAAACGCATAATGGCTGGTCGTTGCATGATGGTGTGTTCTACAATACATTACATATAGTATACACATTTTGTGAAATATACACGATATACACATCATTAAATCTTCTAGATAATTCCATCATGGACCCTAACATTCTTTCTACTTACTATAGGTAAATGCCTCAGATGCAGCAAAGCTTTTTGTGCATGATGTACATGGTGATTATTTCGTAGACATTTCTGCTCGAATGTGTTCATGCGGTAGATGGCAGATTGAGTTATTCCCATGTACGCATGCATGTGCTGCCCTTAGCTATAAAAGCATACTAGTAATGGGTTTTGTCCATGAATTTAACTATAGAGATGCATTGCTTGGAACATACGATGGTCTTATATATCCGCTGGGATGAATGACTCCATTACTTGTCCCAATGGAGATTATGTTCATTCAACTGCTCCCACCACCGTTCAAACGTCCAGCTGAACAGTCATGATCTACCCAAATCCGTTCAGTTGGTGAGTATAAACCGCTTCTAAAATGTGGTAGGTGCAACGGGGATGGGCATAAACGCATAATTATACTAGTGTTTTACCCATAATCCAATACGATGCTTGCAAAAGGGCGAGGACCTGAATTTGTTTCCTTCCAACCCATTTCTTTAATATTTTTTGAAATCCTTTGAAACAGACATATGATCTTCCACATTGTGATGAAATTGTTTTTGGGGAAGATCATATGTATGTTTTTTGTTGGGTTTGAATTTGTTACCTCTACTATTTTTGTATTTTGTTCCATTGCATATTTTGATAATGGTGGGTAAGTTTGTATATTTTGGTGCAGGTTCGAGGCAAGCTTTATTATATCTTTTGGTTCATGTATTATGAGATATATATGGAGTTTTTATTTTAATCTGAATAGATGTTTATATTTCATGTGCACCGCATATATTACCACTTTTTTTACTACACAATATATGAAATATAGTGATACAACATATATAATATGCGCATTATACTATGATCATCACTCAATAATCAAAAAGACGAGTGATTAAACTATATCATAAAGTTTGATACTATACCGATCGTTTCAAAATAAAAAAGATAAGTCATTAAATTATATTCTGCATTTAAATGCGACATACAGACTATACGCAATATACTATACCGATCCTTTCAAAATAAAAAAGATAAGTCATTAAACTACTTTCTAAATTTGGATGCAACATACAGAATAAAAAAGATGATTGAGAAGCTATATTCCGAAGTTCGATACGACATACAGAATATACGCAATTTACTATACCGATCATCTTCAAATACAAAAGACGAGTGTTTCCTCTATATTCCGATGTTTGCTACGCATACATAATATACGCACTATACTGTATAATCATTTTAAAATTCAAAATATGCGACATTAAACTATATTCTGAATTTTGATGCAACATACAGAATATAAAGATGAGTGGTACACTATATTCTAAAGTTGGATACGAACATACACATTATACGCAATATACTATACCGATCATCTTCAAAATACATAATATAAAAGACGAGCGATTATTCCATATTCTGATGTTGCACACGACATACATAATATACGTAATATACTATACCGATCGTGTTCACATTAAAAAATATCAGTCACTAAACTATATTCTGAATTTGGATGCAACATACAGAATATAAAAGATATTCCGAAGTTTGTTACGACTTACAGAATATACGCAATATACTAAACAGATCATCTTCAATTACAAAGACAAGTGATTTAATCTATATTCTGAAGTAGGATACGACATATAGGATAAACACAATATATTATCCCGATCGTTTCAAAATAAAAAAGATAAGTCATCACACTATATTCTGCATTTGAATACGACATACATACTATATGCAATATACTACACTGATCCTTTCAAAATAAACAAAGATGAGTCATTAAACTACATTCTGATTTTTTATGCAACATACAGAATATACGCAAACACTAAACCGATCATTTCAAAATAAAAAAGATGAGTCATTAAACTACATTATGAATTTTGATGCAACTTGCAGAATATAAAGATGAGCGACACACTACATTCTAAAGTTAGATACGACATACAGATTATACGCAATATACTATACCGATCATCTTCAAATACAAAAGACGAGTGATTCCTCTATATTCTGAAGTTAGCAACGACATGCAGAATATACAAAATATACTATATCGATCATGTTCAAAATAAAAACAATGAGTCACTAAACTACATTCTGAAATTGGTTACGACATACAAAATATACAAGACGAGTGATAAATTATAGTCTGAAGTTGGTTACGACATACAGAATATACACAATATATTTTACCGATCATCTTCAAATACAAAAGACGAGCGATTATTCCATATTCTGAGGTTCCATACGACATACAAAATATACACAACATACTATACCGATCGTGTTCAGAATAAAAAATATAAGTCATTAGACTACATTCTGAATTTGGACGCAACATACGGAATATAAAAGATAAGTGTTAAACTATATTTCAAAGTTGGTTACGACATACAGAATATACGCAATATACTAAACCGATCATCTTCAATTACAAAAACGAGAGATTTAATCTATATTCTGAAGTAGAATACGACATAAATAATATACACAATATACTATTCTAATCGTTTAAAAATAAAAAGATAAGTCGTTATATTATATTCTGCGTTTGAATACGACATACAGACTATACATAATATACTACACCGATCATTTCAAAATAAAAAAGTTGAGTCATTAAACTATATTCTGAATTTTGATTCAATATACAGAATATACGCGATACACGATATACTCATATATTATCAACGTTTTCACAACAAAGTGCATGCATCATGTTGGCACAACTTTCATAATATATGCAATATACTATACGAATGTGCTCCAAATTCATAAGATCAAAGTAATTTGAAAATTATGAATACAACATACGGTTGGTTACAAAATACATAATATATTGGATGAATCATATTCAAATTCTAAATACAAAGTATTTTCAAATCCACTCACGTACCTTTTACGACCAGGGCATATGTCTTCCACAAAAATAAAAAAGTTCCACACAGTTATAACATAAAAAAGTTTGCACACAGTTATAAAATTACAAAACACTGATAACATCTTTCATAGTTCAAATTATGGAACGTAATCTTATGTAGCACGTAACTTGTCAACTATTGGAGTGAGGCCAATGTCAAATGATGGATCATTATCATCTCTGAATTCCTCTCTATGGACACTTTTGGTGGGGCTATGTTGTTCGACGGTAGGTACATTCACATTAGTTTTCGGGGCGTCACTATCCCCAACTTTATCACCCTTCACATTCTTTTTGTTAGCATCAGTTGCATTTCCACCTAGTTTAGTTCTTTTCTTTCTCGGCACCTGCTTCAGTGTTGGGTCTGCTGACCCGAACTCATCTGTGTACGGTTCTTTTATTTTCTAGCTTCGTTTCCTAACTCGCGTTGTCCGCTATACAGAGGATGGTCACAATACAGTTATACATAATGTAGGCAATATACACAAAATACATGATATACAAACCATTAACCATACATTAACACATTCTATCTCACGCACCTCACCACCTACTGTTGTGGTTGCCCCTTCTACTTCTGCAGCACACCCTTCTTTCCCCCTGTCAATCACGTTTATTTCATTCGGTCTATCGTCTTCACCTATTTCCACATTAGTACTTTATGTTTCAAGCCCTCCTACGAATTCATGCAAAGACGTTGTGTTGCCTACTTCTAGAAGATTTTTTCCCATCTTCTCTCTTTCCTATGTTTTGTATAATTAATAACAAGCTGACAATATACGAAACATATAAACCAATCACCTAGTAACGTACCATGTTGTCTTCAAGGACATATTCGGCAATATTGGTCACGACGGGGTCTCTTTTTGTTTCTTCAACAGGATTTTTTCTACTTGTGTTACCCTGTGTTACAACTTATTGCTCAGTACATTCACTACATGTAATGTTTCTTTCACATTACCATAGACTATATACAATATACAACACTTACTCAAAATACACAACATACTCAATATACGTGCACTCTATTTTCATTACCAGAAGAAAAATGGACTACATTACCCTAAATCCACCCTCTATCTCCCCACTATGTTATTTATAATTTGTAACGAAATCACAATATACGAAACATACACAACAGTCGCTAAATAAATGTATCATGTTGTCTTCCACCTCATCCGCCACAATATATTCAACATTACTTGTGACGACAGGGTCCCCCTCAGCTTCTCCCACTGAATGATTGCCATTAGTGTCACCCTGTGTTACAACCTCATGCTCATTACATTTACTACAAGTAATGTTTTTGGGAAATAACAACATATTACATACAACATATTACATACAACATACAACACTTGATCTAAATACACAACATACTAAATATACGCGCACTTTAGGGATAATGAACGATAATACCTTTTGCATATATGATTCCGTTCCAAGTGTTTGACCGCACTTGATTAAAGGGTCCAACATACTGTCCACGATATTGATTGCAGAATGCATCAAGCCGTCCATACGTTCTTCTTCTATCTCAACTTCTTTCACTCGCCCATCTTCATCACCTTCTTTATTCGCTTCATCCTTCTCCTCATCTCTCATATTACCTGTCCCCTAAAGAATTAACGAATTCATTAACCATAACATAGTCCTTTTTTCTTGCGTATATTTTGTTTGTATATTATACTAAATATACCTCATTTTTCACTCCCACTCCCTCATTAGTGAATTCTCTGTCCATCCTCTTCTTTTGCATGTAGAAGATATCAATTATACAGTCCATTTTCTCCTTCATAGCAGCCATTTCAGACATGAACATTTCTTTTAGCTCTTTAATATCAGACTTCACACCACTACTCTCGCCTTCATCAATTTTTTCGTCATCGTCATCATCTTCGTCACCTTCTTCAAACAATTCTTCATTTTCTATCCTCTCATCGTCAACCTGATCCTTTACTTTCCCTTTTTTGTTAGTTTCAAACTCAGCCATGTAGCTGTATTTCCCCACATCTTCTACAGGGGCAAACGGTACGATAACCATCTGTGATATACAAAACATACAGATTCAGTAAACAAAAACATATCGTGTAACTTGATACACATGATATACCTAATCATGGAAGACATCTTTTTTCAGCTCCTTACAACTCCCCAATTTCATCAAATCCCTGTTTAGAAATCGAGGTTCTGCATAATTAATTTTTCTTCCATATTTTTCACCGGCGCTAAGTGCCGGGATCACCTCCAATGCCCAGTAGATGAGAGCATACGCACACCCACTTATGGTCATGCATTAGGACTCACAGCTACCTATTGCTTTACTAACGCCTACCCGAAGCATATCATATGAGACCCTTCCCCAAGGGTACATTTCAAACAAGTCATCATATTCTACCATCCGAAGATGAAAGTCATCAATGGCGTTTGTTGGTTGTTTCGGGATCACAATGCTATACAACATTGCTAACTTTGCAACTTTAAGAGCCATCTTGTCATTAGCAAAATCATAATCTTTAAACTCTCCGATCAACACTTCTGGCAATGGGTGGTGTGTTTTTTGAAAAAAGATCTATCGATCATGTTTTTCGGTAGTTTATCCAAATTAGTGAATTTGATGGAATCACAATTGAGGCCGGTAATTGTGGCGAAATCTTTCATTGTAAAATCTAGCACATGCCCCTCGAAGTTGAAAGTCAGAACCTTTTTATCATCGTTATGCACACGCCTACAAATGATTTGCAGGAAAAGTTGTGTCGGAAACTTTGTGGTTGGTAGGTCCCACATGTTCCAAAGTAATGACTGATCCATTCTTTTTTTCTGCCTATCTTTCATTTTCTGATGAAGGATTGTTAACACCTTCGTCTTACAGAAGATATTGATCTTCTGATCCTTCTTCTATGCACCCTTTGGTTGTATGAGCGTCGGCCCCTGCGAACGTATTTGTTACTTCTAGCACCAAAATATACACAGTATACTATATTTGTAGTGATATACACGATATACAGACCCACACATAATTATACAAATATACAGATTATAATCGTATATTTCCACCCTCCCATATCTGACACATGCTCCAAAAACTTTACAGTAACGATATACAAGATATACCAATCTCCCACATAAGTCTTCGAATACTAACCGTGTCCACATCATCCACCAGAGTTTTGAATCTACCTGCTTTGGTCTTCTTTCTCCTCTTGGCTCCATTTATTTTTCCACTTCTCGGGGACTAAAAATTTGGTTTCACCAGAGTATGAAAGTATAAGAAAATATGTACCTTATTCACAGACATTGTTTGGATTTACAAAAATTTATAAACATATACCTTTTCTACCGAATCTTCTAGGCTGATGACATCTTCTCCCTCTGTTATTTTCTCAATGTCTTTCCCTTCGTTTTTTTTTTTGGAAACATCTGAAGACTTGTCAGTACTTTTTTCATCCGTCTACACGAGAAGTTCATGATTTAGCTTACAAAAATGGAGACAAGGTTAAACAATTCATTGTATGTTTCAATCTACCTTTCTCGCTAATTCAGCTTCGACCACCACATGTTCTTCTTTGGTAGCTTCATAATCTGCCACTTCATCTAGTTTTTGGTCTTTTTTCCCCGATTCTCTTGTACTCACCATTTCTGACATTTATAAAAGCCCTAATCAAGATTCTTCACATAAAAAAGGCTACAATTTTAAGTACAAAACAATAGACTTTCCTTTTACTACTTGCATGAAAAGAAACCTTTTAAAAATAGAAAAATAAGCAACTAAATTTCCTCACCCACGACGGTTTCTTAGACACTTCGAAAGAGAAAGGCGGTTGCTTCTCATAGAAGACGGATGGAATGGTTATTGGGTTATAAACAGTTTTCTTTTCAAATAAATTTCTGCTGCAAGTAATGATGGCATGACGTTTCGTTTACCGTGCATGCCAGCCGAACTGTTAATTCATGAAAATAGCCAACCTATCTTTTTAGGGTATTTGCGTCATTACCCATTCTTCTTGCCTTCAACGTGCCCTTTCCCTGGCTATACACAAACATTTTTTAAAATGTGGCTATTCTGTACACATGGCAATCAAAAGTGGCTATTTGTATATTTCCCCTCGATTATAAATTGTATCGATTACGATATGTTTCAAAATAATCTCAGTCCCGTTTGGTTCACTATTACATGGGAATTTGATGTCAGTATTTGATTGTTGGGAATCTTAGATTACGATGTTTGTTTAAGTTAAGTATATAATTAGAATGCCTGACTAATAAACTTCACACAATAATTTATTTACAAAATATATTACTGAATTTATCCATAATCTATAAATAGAGATAAATTCAATCACGAAGAAAATGTAGGAAAAAAATTAGCAATATCAACAATAATAGGGTTCATCTCAAAGGAATTTGAGGGTCTATATCAAATGTATGGAGAAGAAATCAAAATATCATAAAATTAAAACTCAGAAGAAAAAATCTTTATCAAATGTAGCGAAATGAACAGTAAAAAATAAACTAACTTATTGAGAAATGATTTTGATCAAACTTATTATATAAAAAGAGAGAATATTAATTAATAATACAAATAGGAAGCTGGAGAAACCATGTAATTATGAAGACGAAATGAAAATGTAAGTGTATATTCTTTTCCTAATTTTTTTTACGACTTTTTCTAATTAAATATGGTTAAAATTGTAAAAAATAATATTACCTTCTTATGGAAATCATAGAAAGCACCTGAATTCAAAGGTAATCAAATACCCTCATATCTGGAAAAATATAGATTCCAGAAATCTTAGATTACCAAAATATTTTTAAATAAATCTCAAACAAAAAATGGAATTATATGCCCTTATAAGGGAATCTTAGATTACCCAGAACCAAACGGGGGCTCAATATTTTTAGAAGTTCTAATTTTTTTTGCAAAGGCAAATGTATAGGAAAAAAAGACAAGGAGGATCTCACAACTCGAGATCAAGGCACACAGACTAACTCTTTAGCACAGCACTAAAGAGACCAAATAACAAATAAAACACAAGGCAATAAGCCAAGTAGCAAAAGCAGAAACTAAGCCAAACGTCTAAAAACAAAAGACCAACAAAAGCATGGAAATAGGAAAAACACATCCAGGAGAAGACTAGATGAATAGCTCCCATGGAGAACAATCCATGCGATCACCAACACCATGGTTACTACCTCACCAGGAGATAGCACGATAAAATGTCCTGCTGAACACGAACAATAGTGATCCGGGGAGAAGAAGCCTCATGATCATGAAAGCGATGGTTCCTCTCCCTCCAAATGTGGTAGATCATAGCACTCCAAGCAAGACGCCAAAGTCTATGAGTCGGATCCCTACCCTTAGATCTAGCAATGATCCAGGGAAGGTCAATCTGCCAAGTGTCTGGGCGGTGAGAAGAACCAGCCCAAGCAAGGATCCCACGAAACACAAACAAGCTGAAAGAACACTCGAAAAAGAGATGGTCTCGACTCTCAATCCCACCTGGACAGAGGAGACAAAACGACGAAATCGACTGAGACCAGAGATGGACACGGTTAGCCGAAGAGAGACGATCCAGGATAGAAAGTCATGATATAAAGGAGTGTCAAGGAATGGAGCCACCAAACCAGATAAGACGAAACCAAGTGACTCAATCCCAATGAGATCTGATAGAATGCCAAGAGCTCACAATAGAGAAGTGATTGGAAGGAGAGGCATTCCACTCATACCTATCCACACGACCCATGACCAGCGTAATCCTCAAAACCAGCTGATGAAGAGAGCTAAAGGCTGGAGAATCCAGAGGCCAAGTCCACCCGCCATCACCATCGAAAAACGCCAATACCAAAGCAGAATGGGTGCTACCGGCATCACGAACAATCTCATTACCATGCAGAGCCTGAATATGACCGCACGGTAAGGACTAAAACTCCCCCAGGATCGATGATCAGGTAAGGACATCTCCGACCCCGCCTTACCTCATCTCGTTTCTATTCCTAACCGGATCAAAGAACTCACACATTTTTGTTGAAAAACACCATCAACATCAACCATCATCTGAGTACTATAATTTTTTATAGGGAATATTTTTATTATTTTTTATTCTATGTTATTAAAAAGAAAGTGACACATAAGATAGTCCGGAGGTACTTTTTTCTAAATTATGTTTTTGGTTTTTTTTTCTTTTCTAATAATTTTGCACTCATCATCCTCTATTAACTTACTTTGGTATGATAGAAAGGTTAAAAAAAAACATGTAAAATGTAATGTATAAATTACCATCAAATTAGTGATATGATTTGCAACCACTTTAAAATGTAGAGGTATAAATTATAATTTATCCTTTTTTACAATGGATAGAGGGATTTGACGAGGTTATTTTTCATTTTGTCACAATTTAATATCTATATTAAAATTTTAATTTAGTCTTTGATCTTTATCATTAATATTTATATTATTAATTAGTATGAAAAATAACTTTATAAAAATATATAATATTTTTATTTAATAAATGAAAAGAAAAGGTGTAGGAAATATTAAAAATAATATTTAAAGGGCGAGGCCCCTCTAGGAATATGTTAATTCACCCAATTAAAAACTTTAAAATTAAGAGATTCATAGGTCTTATTTGAATAATTTATAGAGTAATTTACTAAATTTAAAGTTTAGGATCAATTTTAACAATTTACTAAATTCGGGAAAAATTGCTATTGGTAGAAGTTCTAGTCTAGGATGTAATTTTTCACCATTTCTATAGTTTATGGATGATTTTTACAATTTTCCCAACAAATTTATAACTAAAATAATTAAATTAGGTCTAAAATATCTCTTAACTGTACTCAATTCATTAAGCACCTGTTTAGAATAATTTTTGTAAATGTTTAAGAGTGTTTTTTAAAAAAATATTTTTATAACCATTAAAAAAAATCCTAAAAGGGCTCTAACACTCTAGAGAGATGTCTACTTTCATTCACAAGCACTACCTTGCCACATTTGGGCCAAAATTATTATCAACTGGCTCATGTTGTAACCCACTAAATTTGGAGTCCCAGCCCATATTGCTCCAATAATGGAAGACAGTACATATCATAAATAAAATCTATCGATCGAGAAAACATTAATACGTAATCAATTAAATAATTATTTCAATATTTGATTAAATTATCAGTGGAGAGTTACAAATATCACTTAATTTCAAAATAACCATCATTTAAAGCACAAACTTCCTCATAGTGGGATGATAAGGGAATACAAAATGATGACTTTGAGATTATTAAAAAATATGTATAAAAAATTGAAGATCAATGGAACAACATATATATCAATTGGATAGGAAAGACTTGAAGAAAATAATCCCATTAATTTAAAGAAAGCCACTACTCAAATTTGACATATCCCTTTCATGCTAAAGGTACAGTGGAGCCAAAAGAGCTTTGTTTTTATTATCTCTTCAAAGTTGGAATTAATTATAATAATAACTAAAAGAGAGAGAAAATACCAAAAACAATAAAAATACTATTACTAAGTGGTGTTTTAAGGGAATAAACTATGAAAGAATCAAAGTTTTGATCCCATTTTCTCAAAATAACACAACCCATTTGCAATGGTTACTTTAAAACCTTGCACCCATTTCTACATTTTAAGCTACCCACAAAAGCACTAGTCCTAGAAAATAAACCAAGGCAAAAAATTTACATGATACTACAACTGTCAGTATTCTCATCACTGAAAAAGTGAGTGTACTGGTCGGTTGCGACGGGAGGGAACATTGGTGGCGGCGGAGCGTAATTCACCGCCGGGTTTGGCCTCGAATACATCATGGGTTGAAACATATCATTCCCAATCCCCCTTTGTTGTTGTTGCTGTTGATTCATCACCATAGCCATGTACTGTTGTTGTTGTTGGTTATAAGGGTTTCCTGGTCCCATGCCTTGATAATACCCTCCATTCACCATTGATTGAGCTGGTAAGCCTTGTACTGCTGGAATATTACCCATTTGACCCATTGGATAATTGCCCATTGGGCCCATCTGACCCATACCTGCACCAGCTGGGCCCATCTGACCCCTATGGCCCATTTGACCCATTGGTCCCATCTGACCCTTGTTTCCATTACCATGGCCCATTTGGCCCATCTCATTCATATTCTTACCTCCACCACCATTACCCTTTCCTCCTTTGCCATGTTTGGCAATATCAATATCATGGAAGCCAATGTCTAGTTTATCAAATTCATGGAGCCCATCATTTTTGCCTCCACTTTTCTTGGCCCCATGGCCATTATGTTTTCCTCCACCAGCCTCTGCATTCTTCTTATTGCTGCTACCTTTGTTATTATTATCATTACCACCCCCTTTCTTGCTACTGGTTTTTTTACCACCAAAACCAAACAGACCCTTTTTACCAAAACTCAAAAAACCACCACCACTGCCCTTGCCACCATTTTTATCCTTACCATTTTTCTTTTGCTCACCTCCTTTGTTCTTATTCTTCTTTCCGTCACCGCCATCTCCACCGTCTTTCTTTCCTCCCTTGTTGTTTTTACCTTCATGGACTCCACCTTTGCCCTTCATCATAACAGGGAAATCAATGACTTCACCTTTCTTGACAGTACCATCCCCACTTTTCTTACCATTCATCATAGGATTGAAACCCATCATCCCATGGGCCCCAAGTGGCATCGGCATTGGTCCTTTACCCATCATGGGCATCATTTTGTTCGGTAAATTATGTCCGTGCCCGTGCCCGTGTCCATGGCTAAATTCTTGTTCATCATCTTCATCATCAAAATCATCATCATAATCATCAAATTCATCATCATATTCATCAAACTCATCACCACTTAGATCAGAATCATCCTCAGGCAAGTCAAACTTAACAGATTTCTTGTCTTTTGGAGGAGCCATTAGATCATTGCTACCCCCTTTTGATCCATTAAATTGTTGAAGTGTTTGATGATGATGAACACCGCCGCCAACACCGCCCTTTGGCATTTCTTTCCCAACCATTTGAAACTTGTTGTTGTTGTCTTTTCCTCCTTTTCCATTCTGAATTTGCATGTTGTTCTTGAACTGATTGTTGAAATTGTTGAAGTTGTTTGAAGCTAATGGAGCTCCCCATAATTCTGCATGTTTACCAGATTTCTCAAGCTTCTTGATGAGTTTGATTGGATCAATACTCCCTGTCACAAGCACCTTCCCTTGATCTGAATCTATCTTCACAGTATACACTCCTGAGAAAAATAAGAAAACCCCCAAAAAAAAAACAGTCAATTACAAGTTTTTCACTTGGACAAAAAAACATCTAAATATAGTAAATAAAAAATTCAAGTTTCTAAAGTTCAGAAGAATCCCAAATAGTGATATCAAACCTACTAATTTCTGAATTAGATCATAGGGCGTTTGGACAGCGGGTTTGTTAGAGTGAAATGATTTTTCAACTTTTCTTCGAAAAAACCGTGCATAAACACATACACCAAACATAAGCTACACAAATCTCAGATTCAGACCCCACCACACAAACTCAGACTCCTCAAACCCGCAATCCAGACACCCCAAAGGAAAAAAAATAACTATAGTGTAGTGATTTTTCAACTTTTTTTCTCTTTCATAAAATAGGTTCCAACCTTGTATAAACACATAGACCAAACACAGACTACACAAACCCGACATCACAACCCGGTACACAAACTCAAGCTTCTCAAACCCGCAACCGAAACACCCCCAAAGGAAAACAAAATCTATAGCAGGGTTAAAAGGGAGAAGAAAGAAAAAAAGTTACCTTCAATTTTCTGAAGCAGTTTATAAACTTTCTTCTTGCATCCATCACAGTGTATGTTTACTCTAAGAGCACAAGACTGGGAATAAAAAAAAACAAAGAAAACATTAAGTTTCACTGAAAACAACCAAAATTTATACAAAATCAAGAAAATCTTTAACAGTACGAAAATAAAAACAAGAAAAAAGAAACATGGGTGTACCTGAATCTTCATGAAATCTTGTTTACTCATATTGTTTCTTAGAGAAAGAGAGAAAGAGAGCAAATGGGTCTAAAGCTATGAGGGTAAAAAAAGAGACAGAGAATAATTTTATGGTTTCTCCTTCTGTTTCAAGTTTCAATTTTTAGCTGTTTTTTTGTCTTAAAACCTTCACAAAAATTAAGAAAAGGAAAAGCAAAAAGATTGAAGAAGAAGAAGAGAAAATTTAAGGGAAACTAAAGAAAGAAAACTTAAACTTAAAGGAAAACAATGGGGGATTTATCTTTTTCTTTCTCAGAGTTTTCTGTGCTATTTAAAATCTTTCTCATGAGAGAGAGAAAGAAAGGCGGTTCCTACTGTTGAAGACAGAGCCAATTGTATTACTGCACATGACTTTATTACAGTAAGTTCCAAAATAGGAAATTATTTTAAAATTTATGTAATATTTTAAAATTTTACTTTTTTTTTTCTCTCTTTTTCTTTTTAAAACTATTTATGGTATTTTCGTATCAAAATTAATAGAAATTTTTTTAAAATTACTTTCAGGAATATAATAATTATACACTCTGAATTTTTAATTTGATTAATCGATCCTATAAATTTTATAAAGGGATAAATATAAAATACACTTTTACACTTTGAGTTATTATTAAATCATATCTCTATATTTTTTAATTATTTTAAAATACCTCTGCACTTTAGTAAAATTATAAATCACACCCTTCAATTGATTAGTTTTAACGAATTTGAGATACATTTATATTCTACGTATGTCATGTATTATAATTTTATGAAAAATAACAAAATTATTGTCAAATGTGTAGGATTTTAGAATAAATTTTTATGTTAATAAGATGTAAAATCTATAAATCACATTCAAATGTTCAAAAATTGCAAATTTTTTAATAGTTTTGGAACACGTGGTATGCGTATAATATAGATGTGTTTGAATTTCGTTAAAACTAATCTATAAAAGAGTGTGATTTACAATTTTCCTAAAGTGTAGAGGTATTTTAAAATAACAGGGTATGATTTAACAATAACCCAAAGTGCAGAGGTATATTTTACATTTATCTCTTTTATAAAAGGTTGAACTGAACGTATTAAATTTTAATTTAATAAATTATTTTATTAAATAATATAAATCTAAACAGAATTGGGTCGTTGAAGGTTCCGACTTTGATTAACCACGTCATTAATCCTAAATTCAAAACTATCATCAGATTAGGTGAAGAGTTCTTCTCTAATCTCATTCCTTCCATCATATTAACATTAAGGATGCAATTCTCATTTTTACGATTTATTTTTTATACATTAAATTTAATATTCTGTGAAATTTAGAGGATTAATTACTCAAATTATAAATTTGAGATGGACTTGTTATAATCTTTATAATTTATTTTAGGGATTAGGTTAGTTTTCTCTTATCATATTCCTTTTTATTTAAAAATTTTATATAAATTTTTTTTAGCCAATCATTTTTATATAAATTTAAAACAAAGAAAGTTTCATAGATAGATTCAATTGATTCACGTAAGATGTACTGTCCCATTTAGAAGGTTAGTGGGTTTTCCCCCTCTCCACTTAGGTTCGACCCTACCATCCAAACTTGTACCATATTAAAAATAATAATTCAACTTATTCACGAGAATCATGCACACATAAATATATATAGTCCAAAGGAAATTCTGATAGGTCCTTCACTCACCGTCTTTAAGATATAACATCCAATTGAGAAAAAGACTCAAATATAAAAAGTTAATATCAATATCTAACCACTGTTTAGATTGGTTTGGATTATTTCTTTAGTTATATTTTAGGGGCTCTTGCACATTTAGTTAAAAAAAAAAATCAATATTTATAAAAATAGCAGCGCAAAAAATTATTTGTAAAAATAGTAAAAAATTTAAACTCGCGCTTAAAATATTACAAAATTGTCACTAGTTCACGTAAATAATCAGTGATTTCTGCATAAGTAATCACTGATTTTACTGATTTACTAGGTCAAATGATATTTCGTACATGTAATCACTGATTACCTCCAAGTTATCACTGATATATTTGATTCACTTGAATGAGGGTTTTAAAAAAACTGCTATATTTACAAATACTTTTAAAAACTGCTAGTTTTATAAATATTGAAGAAATTTTTGCTACCCAATAAAATTTCCTTATATTTTATTTACAAGTTTAAATAGTGGATTATTTGAATTCATCATCATTAATTAAATATTCATTTACACAATTCAAACATATATTATTATTTATTGTTCAATGCAATCTAAATATAAATTTGATAAATTCAGGTTTAATATTTTAGATTTAACAAACTCAATGAGAACTAGGGATAGTAAAATTTCTCACGGGAACCCTCCCCTAGGGGAGGGGAATCCCTGTTTTATAGGGTAAGGGTTAGGGGGAAAAAAATTCCGATATATTTTAGGGCACGAGGATGAGAATACATTCTCTGCCCCACCTCAGAACCCGATATTTTAATAATATTTTATGCATTTTGTTTACTTTTATCTTTATTTACTGAAAAAATATATATAATATGATTATTTTAACTAATAAATTATAAAATATTTAGTCTTATGTTTTTTTTTATTAAAAATGTATATTTTGAATATATATTTCATTTTTATATCTCTTTTAAATAAGAATTAAGATATAAAATGGAAAATTTTCCCCGCGAAAAACCCAATCCACGAACGGAGAATCCCGATTTTATGATTAAGAGATATGGTAGGGTGTGAGAATTAAAAACGTCCACATGTTAGAGGATGCACTTCCCATCCTCTAACATGTTAGAGGATGGGAAGTGCATCCTCTACCCCGTCCTGTCCCGTCCTGCCCCATCTCTAATGAGAACCCACACCTATAAAATATTTAAAAATATTTAAAAATATCAAATAGATATTTATGAGTAATGCTAGGTGTTTTTTGTTTTTGTTTTTGTTTCTTTTTTTTTTTTTTTGGAAGTGTATGAGGAATGCTAGTTGATTATGGTTTTCAATGAGTGTGTATTAAAAGCCTGAAATCTAGTAATAAAAAAAGATTAAGTGGAGACCGACATAGATAAATGTGAATAATTAGTCTCATAATTAATAATTAATAATATTAGTGGCAGAGATCTTGGGACAGGCTTGCCATGTGGATGGAGCCAAGGCTCTTTTGGCCTCCTCCCTCCTCTTGTCACACCTCCCTTCTTGGAACTTGCTTGTCAACTCATTATAATCCTTATATCTAAGAAAAATTTAAAAAAAAAAACATCTTAAAATAGCCTTTATATATATATATATAAAGTTTTTATTTATTTAAGTGATAGATTTTTTTACAATAATTTATCCAATTCAAAATATATCATCAAAACTAAATTAACAATTACCTTGTAATAAAATGAGATTTTTGGTTTATAAAAACTCATCTAGATGATGGTTTACCTAGCTCAATATGTTAGTTTGATATATATAAAAAGTTAATTGCTATAATCAATAATACGTTTTGAAGTAATTATATATTTTTTAAGTTAATTATTAAAATTGTGCCATTTCGGTGATTATATATATATATATATTTTTTTTTTTTTTTTGAAAATTATAGTCAATAATATGTTTTCTACTTTATTTTAAAAATAGCAAAATTTTAAATTAATATAAAGAGCACTTTTTTTATTAATTAATGAATTGCTTTCATTACATTATTGAAATTATTTTCATTTTTTTAATGTTGAATGACCAATCTTATTATTGCTTTTTTTTTTCTAATCTGAATTTTTTAAATTAAAATTCTGTAAATTTTCAAGTTTTTGTAGTTTTTGCAATTTTTATAAATTCATTATAAAATGAAAGTTTTAAAAGATTTATTTTTTAAAATTTTAAAAAATTATGCTTCTTTTTTTTTTCCTTTTTTTTTTTTTGTATTGACAATTTGAAAATACCACGACTTTTCTCTCTCACAATTTTGATAATTCCTCATCATTTTAAATATTTTTTTTACTAGTTGATTTAAGGGGACTTGCATGGGTGTTAAAAATTTATTTAATATTTTACATATTTATTGTTTTTTCAAAACTCTTTACACATATTTCTTTTTTAAAAGCGGGTTTATTGCATCTTTTTAATTTCTAAATTACCTTCATCTTCCTAAATTATCTTTTCTTATTTCTCTTAGATATCGCACATTTGTTGCTGTCATCTCCGCAACTATTAAGTATTAAGTTTTCTTGCAAGGATTTAACTAAACCTAAAAACTATCACAAAACTATCGATTTTCGGTCAGAACTCATCCTCAAACTCGGAAAATACGAAGCTTACAATTTGTTTTTCCCGATATTCTGACGAAAATTCAAAACTTTTATGCAAGATCTCAAACCATAGGATTTTTTATTCCAACAAGAGCTAAACCAAATTCGAAAACCATCACAAAGCCATTGATTTTTTGACTAGAATTCATCCTCAAACTCAGATTTGACGAAACCCTAAGTTTCATATTTTTAGTAGTATTCTGACGAAAATTCAAAATTTTATGGCGTGACATCTTCCGATTTCATGAATCGGTATATCAGTGATGGTAAACCATGATAATATATCATGACCATCAGTGATAGTCAATCATGCAAATCGTTGATAATCAATCATTGTAAACTAAGATATATTATCGTTAACATACTATTACTGATATAGTAAATCAGTGACTTACTAATATACTGGTACGAAATAAGGGTATTTACGACATTTTACAGTGAAGAGTAATAGCGCCTCTAAGATTTTAACGTTTTTAAAAATATTTTGTTTGGATTAACAAATTTATAAATATGAGAGCCCATTTAAATATATTTGGAATAAAAAATTTAATGAATTAAAAAAACATCATAATTTTCAAACTTAAAAGAAAACTACGGTGGGTTGATTATCAAAATAGCCATAAAATTACTCAAATAAGGCTAAATAGCCACTCCTCAAAAAACAAGGCTAAATAGCCATGCGAAGGCAACAAAACTACTTAAATACCCCTACACATTTCTCTAAACAATCACTTCATATTTTTCTCTTCCTTTTTTTCTATCCTTTTTTCCTCTCATTTTTTCTCATTTTATCCTTAATCAATCACATCTTCTTTTTCTCTCGTTTTTTCTCTCTCCATTTTTTCTTTATAAAATTTTGGATCTCACACAAATTTTGAAGATCTAAAGTAGAGAAGACCATAGATCTAGTTTGATTTTTTTTTAGTTAAATTTTTTTCCTTTATTTTTCTATGTTTTTTTTAAATAAAAAAAATCCAAATTTTAATATATTGTGTACATAATGCTTATAAAAGCTTATTTTATACATTATGCCCTGTTATTGTTGAACATATGTTATGTACTATACGTACTATAGATTGATTTATAAATTATTAACCCAAGTCTTCTTAAAGTGTATAGTAAGTATTATCCGTACGATCGGTACAATATGTATAGTAAACTGTGTCAAAAAATATGTTTCATTGAAAAAGCAAAAAAAAAAAAAAGTTTTGTCAAATCAGCTATAGTGACGGATGTGACAGCTGCAATATCATTCAACAAGTGGTTAAAAATTATAATTTTAAAAGAGGTGGCTATATTTTTTATTTAAGAAGTTAAAATATGACTATTTCTTTAGTTATCTCGTTTTTTTTTAAGAAAAAGGAGAAAACATCGATTAGAGACTTATTTGACTAAAGTCAACCCATTACATATGAATGCATAGTGTTGACGACTTTGGTCAAATGTGTCATTTTAAAAGTTTTTTTTTTCTTTAAAAAAAAATCCTCTTGTTTAATAAAGTTCGAAATAATTCTATTTTTTATAAGTTCTAAAATTTTTAATATTTTTTTTCTTTCTAAACTACCTCATTTTTATTAGTTTTCCCCCTAATTCCAATTTCTCATTATTTTTGTTTCTTATGAGCATTCTTGGGATTTTTAAAATGGGATAAATGTAAAATACAATTCTTATACTTTGTGTTATTGTTAAATCATACCCTTACACTGTTTTTTTAAAGTACTCATGTACTTTAGTCAAATTGTTAATCACACCCTTCAATCGATTATGTTTAACAAATTTGAGATATATTTATATTCTACGCATGTCATGTATTATGATTTCATGAAAAATAACAAAAAAAAAATTGACAGATGTGTAGAATTTTAGAATAAACTTTTATGTTAATAAGATGTAAAATCTATAAATCACACTCAAATATTCAAATTTTTTCGAAAATTTTAATGGTTTTGAAACACGTGGTATGCTTATAATATAAATGTGTCTAAATTTCATTAAAACTAATCGATAGAATGGTGTGATTTATAATTTTCTTAAAATGCATGGATATTTTAAAACAAAATAAAAAAATATAGGGGTATGATTTAATAATAACCCAAAATACAAGGATGTATTTTACATTTACCCTTTTTAAACTAAGTGTGTATTAGAGATAATTTGTAAAACAAAGGAACTATAAAATCATTCTAAAATGGTCCAATTACAAAGTAAGTAGGGTCACGGGAATAATTACCATGAAAAATGTGTTTTTTGATGAGATGCAAAATTTAAATTAAATAAAACTTTTCAGAGATTAAGAATCGAACCACATCATCCCTCAGGAATGAGTGATTGTGCTACTAAATAACCTTATTAAAGGTAAAAAAAACTCTAATTACTAAGGGGATGTTTAGGTAGAAAATGAAGACTGTTGAAGGGGTAGGTGGGTTTATTAGCTCAAACTATGCTTGTTAGATAGTTTAATAATAATTTTTTTAAATTAAATTCATCAGGTAAAAAGTGAGGGTTTATTAAACCGTCCAAAAAGAATTCAACATGTACAACATTCGTACTTAAACTCATCTACCAAATATAAACAGCATAAATATAAGTTTTTAACTAAAACCTAAACACATCTAGACGCAGACTACACCACCTCTAATTACACAAACTTAAGACGTACAACTTATAATATCAAACATCGTATAGTCAATTATTGAAGGAATCCGAAGTCTCAACTCGATATGAGATTTCAGTGGATAGAGTACATAGTTATTTATAAGATAGTTTCAAAGGAAAAAAAAATGAAAATCACATAGTAGTTTCCAAGATCTCTATATATTTCTTCATCTTTTACTTCAATTAGTCACTTGATTTTGCATAGGCAAAGAAATTGTAATGTTAGTTATTTATTGAAGAATATGAATATGGATTCAAATTTGTGGGTTTTTTTTTTTAAACAAAAAATTGAATTTTTCACTTTAATTTTTATAACTTGAAACATTTTCTGTCATCTGAGACATATCACAACGTCTATCTGAGTTTAAATTTTTTTTCAGTTTCCACTTTCCAGATGGGCTATTCTCTCTTTATTAACTATAAGCAAAACCACAAAGGATTTGAAAAAAAAATCAGAATAGATAGAGAAAGAGAAAAGGGCAAAAAAAAAAAAGTAAAAGTTGTGTGGAGCAACACGTAAAGCATTCAAATCCAATCCCAAGAAGAAGCAAATCAGATCAAAACTAAAGAGCTAAAAAAAAAAGGAGCTCTAAATATGAACCCTTTTCACTTTTGTTGGAATCAAAATAATTGTGTTTGGCTTCCTAGAAAACTGAACTCATGAAAGAAAAACTATCACATAAAAAAATTACAATTTTATCCCCATAATTTTAGTATATTTTAAATTTAATCCCTATTATAATAAAAAGAGAAAGATTTACATTATCTCCAATGAGATTCTGCCACATATACAGAATTTTTTTTTCTTTTCTGTATACGTTGCAGCATCCCAATAGAGGGATGTTGATTTGGATGATCATTTGAGAGCATCTAAGTTTTGTCCTAATAAAAATTCACAAAATGTCTCTTATGTTATCAAATTTTATACGAAAAAAAGAAAAAACTAATGAACTTATAAGTTAACACCACATCATAATATACTTTGTGTAATGATTGTCACGTTAAAAAAATAAATAAATACGTTAGTAATTTGTTAATTTTTTTTTTTACAAAAGTATATTTCATGAGTTATTTTATTAAATTATAAAAAGATTAAAATAAATTTTTTAAAAATATAGAGATCAAATTGATACTTAAAAGATTAAATTAAAACCGACCATAAATTATGAGGACTTAATTTATAATTGTATCAAGAGGAGAAAAAAAGAGAGGGGATTGAAAATATCTATTGGCTGTAAAAGTTGTCTGAATGGGGACAAAAAAAGGGGTTTCTCAAACACTGATCTTATTTATATATAGAGCTTTATAGGGATGAGAGTTTTTCTGATAAAATTTAGCTTTAGGACTTCTTCCCCCCAAGCTTTGACTAATCAACCACTCTCTTATTATTTGTTTTCTTTTGCTTTTTTTAAAAAAATCAAAATAAAAATTACAATGTGACAGAAAAAAAAAATTGTCTGTGTTTATGTTCACTTTTTTATGATATTTTTAAAAGCTTTTTGACAGCAAACCCATTATCTTGTTTTATTATTAGATATTAAAAAAAAAAAAACTTTGGAAGATTCTAATGTGGAATAAGGTTGACCATAGAGTGGAATTTGATTTTTTTTTTAATTTACATAATGGAATTACTTTTTAATGTTGATAAATAGAAACGATCTATCTTTCTTTCTCTCTTTTCTCTGATTTTGCAGGCTGAGATTGTGTTTTCAACTGGGAAATTGCTTAGACTTGTCAATCCTAGTTTACCATTGGGGAGCTAATTCTAAAAAACAGAAATGTTTTCAATATCTTCTTCTTTTCAGGTACTCCTATTTTGAGGAGAATCCTTCAAAATTAGATGATTTTATAGTTGGATTTGAATGGTTTTGATTTTTTCTTTTTAAATTAATTAAAATACCGTTACAATTTTAATCAATCTCGATGTGAAAATATCGAATATGGTAAATAACACATTCATTCTCGATTTTTTTTCCATTTATGAGGGTAAGTGTAAACTGGTCTGAACACTCATTAATGAGTGTGAACAAAAAATAAATAAGCAAAGTAATCGAATTCGATTTGATCAATTTGAGCAAGTAGAGTGACTTAGTTTTAGTCCTTGGTCGGTTTCAATTGCTTTAGTCTCATTTTATTTATTAAATGATTTTTTAATGTCAATTTTCTATTTTTATTAAATTGGTAGTTTAGTTTGACATTGATTTTCATTAAACTCAAACTAATTTTCTTATTTCTCCATTTTCATTGGATTGATATTTTTAGGGCATTTTTCATATTGAAAATTATACATAATATGTATAAAGCAAAGAAAAAGAAAATTTGGTAATGAAAACTATTGAGTGCCTAACATTACTTTCATACCTCTTCTTCTAATTCCTCATTTTCAAGAATAAACACATGCAAGGAGAGAGATATAGTTCAACAAACTTTGACCAAACTCTTTGAAATTGATTTGAAAGGGAAAAAAAACACAAGTTGATAGTATGAAAATGTAATGTGAAAATAAAAATATTTTTTAAACAAAACAAAAATGTCACAAATGAGATCTTTTGACCATACTTTGAAATTTTTTTAAGGAAATGGAATTTAGTGAATTTAAAAAGTCTAATTCATAAGTAAAAGTAAATCAACAGTTTGATATGACATTAACGACCTAATTTTTTTATTTTTCCTATTTTGTTCTTTTTCTTTACTTTCATTTTCAATCAAAGAAAAACATGAAGGAGAGGTATAACCAAATTGAAAATGATCCAAAAGCATGGGGACAAAAAAATGAAAAGAAGGAAGTAGAGGAGAGAGAAAAGGGAAATTAATTTGCAATAATTATAAAACATGATAAGAGGAGGATATCTTTTCTAATCTTTGGATGGTGGGGTTAAGTTTTAATCAAATATCATAATCATATCAATCTCAATCAATTATGAATTCGTTTAGTACTCAAACAACTTTCTTTTAAAATTTTGAGGGGCATTTGTTTCTGAATTTCATTACAATTAGATATTTGTGAATAAAATATATAGGGACAAGATCACTGTGTTGGTTTTAGATGGAGATAAAAACAATAAAATTTTATTATAAAATAATTTTCTCTCTTTCCTCCCTTCTATTCCTTTATCTCTCATCAATTCCAGATGGTTGATAGAAATCCCATGTGTTTTAAAATGATTGTAAACCCCATGTGATTTGGATCACCTTCTCTACAACTTTTTTTTTAAAAACAAATATTGGGATGCAGATGAGATCATCATGAGGTTTGGATTCTCATCCACAAACACAACTTGATATCTTAAGTTCAATTCATGAGTAGTAATATATCTAAAGTATAACCATTTTTCCGTCGTTAAGGGCTTGTTTGAGACTGTTTATGAAAGAAATGGCTAAAATTACTTTTCTAATAAGTACTATGATAAAAAGTGCTTAGCGATTAATATTTATTGTTTGGATCTAATTAATATTTAAAAAGTAGTTTCAATCTTATTTAGAGTTGTTGTTAATGAAAATGTGGGTAGAAAAAGAAGTTAGAGAGAGAAAATGTAAGGTAGAGAGAACTTAGAAAGAGAAAGTGTGTAGAGAGAGATAAAATGTTTAGTGAGAAGATAGAGAGATAAATTATGTAGAGAGGAGTGAAAGATAAAATGTGTAGAACAAATTAGAAATACAAAGTTAAAAATATCAAAAACACATCAAAAGTATTTATTAAAATATAAAAAACACTTCAAAAAGTATTTATTACTAACTTCTTCAAAAAAAACACTTTAGAGTGTTTGACTTCTACAAAAATTGCTTTTAAAATATTATCAAACATTAATATTGTATACAGGAAGTGCTTTTAGTCATTTAGAAGCATTTATGATCAAGTATAAAAAAACACTCCCAGATACACTCTAAATAATATAAAATCCTATGATTATATCATACAATTAATCGAGATGCACCGAATTCACTTCTACACTCATCCATATTAAAAGTAATAATCACATCAATTCTTCAAACAAACAAAAATATTTATTTAAGCAAATTCAATAATTCAACGAGAGAGAGATGTTGATGTTAGTGTTAACAGCTGGTTCATATATCTAGACAAAACTCAAGTGGGTCCCTAATTAAAGAAGGCACAGGGTACTATTGTGTCTGTTTTATCTTTTGAAAAAAAATGAATTTTCGTCTTCAAAAAATAAATAAATAATGAGACACTGTTTAGGGGAACATCTTGTTGTTTTTTTATTATGAATTTTTTTTCCTTCTTTCAATTATGATTTTTTTATAGATATTTCAGTGATGAGGGTAAATTGTAATGGATTTGGGGAAATGGGGATTCAAAATGAAACCAGATTTAGAGCTGTGAGTCTAGATATTAAATATTTGAGTCAAATGTTAGGATATTATATATTTTAGACGTATATAAAAAATAAATAATTGTATTTCTTTTATTGATTTATTCCTTAGAATCATATCTTTAATTAATTCTTAAACTGTGTAAGAAGAGAAAATTGGTGATAATATATTAATTAATTATTTAATTAAATACTTATGTGCAAAAGAACATATTTTTAAATTATTTTTTAATAGTAAAGAAATTAATTTTACTATATTCTGATTAATTATTTAAACTAAGGGTAAAATGAAAATAAGCCCCCTGTGGTTTTTGTCAAATGGATGAACACTCCATGTGGTTTGAAAATGACAAATTATACCCCCGTGATTCCAAATTATCTCAATGAGACCCCTCCCCTTCTAGGGGTGAAAGAAAAAAATCGAAAATCAGAAAATTAAACCGGGCCGAAACTATAAAAAACCGAACCGCTTCGGTTTCCATTCTTCAAAAAACGAACCGAACCGAACCGGCTTCTAAAAAACAAGTAAAAATCTCATACCCCTTCCCTATATCCCCCTAATTTATATATTTTTATTTTATTTTATATATTTATTTATCACTTTATTTTAATTTGTATTATATATATTTATTAATACAATTTTTTCAACTAAATTTTTGTTTATGTTTGATTTTGTTTTGTTTCATCCTTCCATGTTGGAGGATTTTTTTTTAAAAACTAAATGCAAATGTCCTATATTAGAAAAACCGGTAAAAACTGAAAACCGAATAGGCAAAAATCGTTCAAAACTGGATTGGTCCGTTTTTTTAAAATTAATTGAAAAACCGGACCGAACCGAACCGGTTTCACCCCTATCCCCTTCAACGCCATTAATTTTCATTTGGCCATAACTTCTTGGTTTGAACTCTGATTTGGATGATTCAAGATGTTTTGGAATCCTTCTTTCAGACTCTAAACTATGGTCAATTCAAAACTTTTAAATCATCAGTAACAAAAAACGTTAATGGTGTAAGTCATACCTTATATTTTGATGATAATAAACTATTTTATTTAGGGAAAAAGACATTTTTGGTCCCTGAATTTTGAGTTTGTTTACCATTTGGTCCCTGAGTTTTAAAAACCGACATTTTTACCCCTGAGTTTTCATTTAGCTTTCAATTCGGTCCCTGCCATCAAAACTCTGTTAAATACTTAACTGATTGCTGATGTGGCATTAATTTTTTTTTAATTGTTGACTATTATTATGAAATTAATTTAAAGGATGATGTGGCAATTTATTTTTTTTAAAAAAACTTTCACGTTTCTTTTATCTTCCTTCTTCTTCTCCTCTTTCTTCTTCATTTCCACAACCACCGTCTCAAAGCTCATCGCCGGCGAAAGCCTCAGACGGCCCAGATCTGAACCACCATGAAGCTCATCGTCCGGTGAGCTTATCTCACCATGAACCCCATCGCCTGCGAAAGAGTCAAACGGCTCAGATCTGAACATTTTCTCTTTAAGTCTTCTTGCCCTCTAAACAAACCAAACTCATCTTTCCAATCTTGAATGGAGCTCAATTTTGGCGTTTGATTTCTCAATTCTTAAGTCTTTGTTGTAGATTTTGTTCATCAATTCATCTGGGTTTTGTTTCATTTTCTAATTCTCAAACCCTTTTATAATGGGTTGAGATTTGATGCTCCAAAAGGGATTTCTTGGCAATAAAAATCTGAACTTTTTGGATTACATTATGGGTTTACCATTTCTCATAAACTCTGTCTTTGTTTTAACATTTATAGATCTTTGATTAGCTTTGTATTCTCATTCATTTGGGTTTATTGAAAAAGATTAATTGTTGTAATTCTTCATTGTTTCTACCGATAAATGCTCAGAGTTAGACAGAACAGTAGCGTTAGCGAGAAAATATTGATCCGAGGATTCAGTGAGTGGAAGAGTGGAGGAAGAAATCAGTAGCAGCAAGAAACAAAGGAAGAAGATGAAAATGCGATGAGATAGAGACGAAGCCCTCAACATTGCAGGGATCTTTGATAGTTAAATATTCGCCATTGATAGGGAAATTGATTGAGATAATATAATTGTTGAAGAGATAAAGGAATTTTTAGAGATTGAAATAAATGGATTTGTTTTGGTTAATATGGATAAAACAAATGAAAGGAAGTGTGCTGTCAGAGGCTTAACTAGACTAGAGTTTTGTTTGTGGCGGGTTTTGTTTTGTTTTTCGTTATTCTTCCTTTATTTCTAAAAGGAAGATTATTGATCGTATCTTCATCGACTTCTCCCTTTGCCCTACCAATTTCAAATCTATGTGTATCGGTTCTTCTGGTTCTTCTTATAAAGGAACTTAGTTCATAAGATATTTCCCGGCCAATTCTTCCTCGCCGATCATCATGGTCACAGTGATATAGGTGAAGCAGACGGAGAAACCACCCGGAGTAGGGGGAATGTTGATAATTAATGGGTTAGAGTAATACGATGAATAGATGAGTCCGTTGGGAGTTCCTGATCTCTTCAGATGAGTTTGAGTTTTCTGACTTTTCTAGTTTTAATTTTATAGCCATGGAAATATGAGATGAAGATAAAGGAAGAGGAAGGAGATGAAGTCAGAAGAGAAGAAAAGAAAGTAATTAAAAAAACAATTAAATAAATAAAATATTAATATAAAACTCATTTAATATGCCAACTCATTTAAAATATGTCATGTCACTAATAAAATAAACATAAAATAAGTATTTTAATGCCACATCAGCAATCCGTTAAGTATTTAACAGAGTTTTGACGGCAGGGACCGAATTGAAAGCTAAATGAAAACTCAGGGGAAAAAATGTCGGTTTTGAAAACTCAAGGACCAAATGGTAAACAAACTCAAAACTCAGGGACCAAAAATTTCTTTTTCCCTTTTATTTATAAATGATTTTGAAGTTTTGAAATGATCATAACTTAGATCTCGAAATGAGAATTCTAAAATATCTTGAATCATTCAAATCGGAGTTCAAATGAAGAAGTTATGGCTAAAAGAAAATTAATGACGTTAAAGAAAATATGACGTTAAAGAAAAGAGGTCTCATTGAAATAATTTGGAATCACATGAGTCTGATCTACCATTTCCAAGAAGTATGATCAGCATAGAGGGTGTTTAGTGTTTATGCATTTGACAAAAACTACATTAGACTTATTTACATTTTACCCTTAAACTAATAGAAAAGTAATAAACAAAAATTATCTCAATAGCATATTCTAAAGATAGGTAATTACCAAATGTCATTACTTTTAGCATTATTTACATATTAAGTCATATCAGAATAGTTAATTACAATAAATGAAAACACGTACCATTTAATTACAAATTTGCCCCAATAATACCTTATACGGTGGAGAGATATTTTTCTTCTTATAGATTTTCCCCTATATTAATTATACGGTTTTATTTTGTCAAATCTTATTAAAATAAATTTATTATGCCGTTTTCTTTATTATTATATTTCCCCCCCTTAATTATTGATCTGATTGTCTAAGTTCATGATTTTTTTTTCAAATTTTTGTAATTTATGTTTCTGAGTAGTTGTCAATGAACATTTTTTCTCTCATTCTCACACTTTGATTTTGTAGCCCGAAAGAAAGTTATTAGTTAAATAGAATTAGATTTCACTTTTTTTTTTAGTTTTTAATTTTTCTTAAATCTTATACAATTTAAGAGAGTTCATAAATTTCCTTAAATATTGCATGATTTTAGAAAAATTAAATTGATGGTATTTTTCGTCTTTTCATGATGTATTTAAATTGGCCGATGGTGGTTTTCGCAATATTTATAATAAAAGTGGCGACTCAAACATTTTTGTAATTAGACTTCTACTTTTGGCCATTATTAACGATAGTCTTTACTAATAATTATTTACTTGAATATAAGTTCACTAGTTTAGTGAAGTAGAACGAATATGTTATTTTGATGAAATGATATATAACCAATTTAGTAAATGAGAATTTTAGTTCATAAAAACTCATTTTGATGACAATTATTTAATTCAAAATAAATATTAAAATAGTAAATATCAAAAGTAATAAGTTCACTAATTTATTGAACTAGTTCGATAATAGTTCAATAAATTAGTGAACTAGAAGAAATATATTATTTTGGTAAATTTTTAAAAAGTCGTGCTATATAAATAATAATATATATTTTTTCTGCTATTTGAGTAATTTCCCAACAATAAAAGTATTAATTAAAAGTAATAATACACAATACAACATTGATTAAATTTAAGAATAAAATGTAAAAAATACCCTTATGATTTTGGTCAAATGCACAAACACCTCATGTAGTTAAAAAAAAATAGCAGATCACACTCATGTAGTTCCATAATTATGCCTTTGAGACCTTCTTCCCCACCTTACACCGTTAAATGTTAAACATTTTTGTCCACTTTTTATTTGTTTCTTCTCTTTTATTTTGCCCCTCACACTTTACTTAAAAATGACTTTAAAATAATTTAATCCGCCCCTAAAAATGATTTTGGGGCCAGAAGATAAAAGGAGAAAAAGAGGTAAGGTTAGAAGGAGAAAAAAAGTCGACTCAAATGTTAAATATTTAACACGGTTAAAGAAAAGGAGGTTTAATTGACATAATTATAGAAATATATGAGTGTGATTTACCATTTGTTAACTACAAAGCGTGTTCTTGTATATGATCAAAACCACATACGTCTTATTTACCGTTTACACTAAATTTTAATTGACTTTAAAAGATGAGTAAAAATATAAAAGTTGCCACATTTCCATCCATCTTTTAATCCAACATGTTTTTTTAGCCACCCTAACAATAAAAAGACTAAACCAAATCACGCACTCTCTCCTCTTTCTCCCCCCTCCCCTTCCATCCTTTCTTCTTCCTATTTCTTTTTTTTTAATATTAATATCTCTCCCATCTCTCACTCTCCCTACTTTTCATATCTATTTTAAAAAAATTTC
The DNA here is from genome assembly GCA_028015215.1 of Gynostemma pentaphyllum. Taxonomy (NCBI): domain Eukaryota; kingdom Viridiplantae; phylum Streptophyta; class Magnoliopsida; order Cucurbitales; family Cucurbitaceae; genus Gynostemma; species Gynostemma pentaphyllum. The sequence continues at coordinate 57,280,503 of CM051351.1, read as the reverse complement.
CCTCCCATTTTTCCCTATCATTCCCCTCTCCAATTTTCTTCTATATATTAGAATTTCTCTCTCTCCCCCTCATTTTTTTTTTCATTTTTCTCTCATTTATTCTTCCATCTCTCTCATTTCTTCTTCCACCTCTCTCATTCTTTCTATTTATTTTTCAAAAATCTACAATTTTTTTTCTTTTACAAATGTTAATCTCATAAATTTCCTATACTTTTTTTTATTTACTTATATCTCTACTTAATTTCTCCTCGGTCTTTCATAAATATATTTCAACATTTTTGGTTTCGAATCTCGAAGATCTAAACCAAAATAAGCATGGATTTGACAAAAGGTAATATACATATGTTGTTTGATTTATGTCTTTTTGTTGTTTTATGTACTATACATAAATTATTAATTTTTTGTTTTCTGCTATAAATGTAATGCATGCAATATACGTTTTTTTGGAATATATGTACTATACATATTTTGTCCGTCGTCTGTTTCTATTTTGCGTATGTCTATACTATACGTACTATATGTAATATACATTTTTCTATGGTCTATTTAAATATATATTTTGTGGTCTCTCGTTCTGCTGTTGTGTTTGCTATACAGTATGTAATATACGTAATATACTTTTTTCCTGGTCTATTTAAATATATATGTTTTTGTAATATACGTGTTATACATAACTATGTGTTTTTCTTGATATACAGTCTATATCAAACGTAATATACGATATATACGTACTATACACACCTATGAGTTTTTCTTGATGTACATCAACTATACTACACGTAATATACAATATATACATACTATACACACCTACGAGTTTTTCTTGATGTACACCCACTTTCTTTTATGTTCGTTTTGTAATATACGTAATATGTTTGTTATACAATATGTAATATACGTAATATACTTTTTTTCTGATCTGTTTAATTTTTTTTTTAATATACGTGCTATACATAACTATGCGTTTTTCTTGATATGCAGTCTGTACTACACAATACGATATATATGTATTATACATACCTATGAGTTTTTCTTGATATACACCCACTGTACTATACGTAATATACGATATATACGTACTATACACACCTATGAGTTTTTCTTGATGTACACCCACTTTCTTTTATATTCGTTTTGTAATATACGTAATATAATATATATTTCATTTTGTTTGTTTGCATATTAAGTATCTTTTTTTTGTACATTTAGTATTATTGAATTAACACTTTTTTGTTATGCATTTGCAGGTTATAATGACATGTATATTACGTATAGCACGTACATTGATATGTACAAAACATTTTACATGAAAGGAGAAACTATAAATAATATACTAAAATGAATCTATAAAATTGAATTAAAAATCGAAATATGTAGTATGAAATCAAAGTGCAAAAAAAATAAAAATATAAAAACATATACTAAATACATGAAAAACTATGGACGCTATACGAACTAAACCAAAATATGGGAAAGAAAGAATGCATTGAGAAAGAAAAATGTCAGAACTGTCAGGCTATACGTGTCAGATATGTCAGACTATACCTGCCATACGAAAAGGACAAAATAGGTATTGAAAATTTGAATAGTAAAAGTGGCTAATCTCAATATTTAGATTTTTCCCCCTTAAAAGATTAATATTAAATAGTTTACGAAATAGCTACTAATAAAAAAGTAATTAACTAACTAAAAGAAAAGTAGTATTAAAGTAAAAATACTTGAAATGTTGGATGACGCCCACATATAAATTTATATTAAACTTCTTATAATAACCTTATTAACCATATTATTAGAGCCTATTGGCTTATCTCTCCAGGATAAAAACAAAACCTCATTTTTTTTTAAAAAAAAATTTCAAAACCGCACCGATTTTCTAGATCGGACTGTAAAGAATTTAGATCACCCGTCAATAATAAAAAGTACAGTTAAATACAAAATACACCCCTGCATTATAGATTATTGTTAAATCATATCCCTACACTTTATTTTACATTTTGGTAAAATTGCAAATCACACCCTCCTATTGAAGAATAATATTTCTCATTCAATATAATGGTAATATCTCATATTTATACAAAAAAAGCTAGGTTAGGAAAAGATAAAATAGAAAATAAAATAAAATCTTTAGAAATCACACTACGTGGCCACGAGACAAAAACGTAAACTTCAACGCTTTGATGGCTGCGGCGACTCCTCTCGGGAATTTTGGCCTAAGAAATAACAAAAAGTTACATGCTGCGACTGTGAGCCGTGGCCACGGGCACAGGGTTAATATGTTATTTTAGCATATTTGACCTCCAATTCTCAATATTCCCCCTCAAGTTGGAGCATGATGATCACAAAGGCCCAACTTGTGAAGAAGAAACTCAAATTGTGATTTTCCAAGGGTTTTAGTCAAGACATCCATAAGTTGATCTACAGTATGAATGTGAGAAGGAGAAATAATTCCATCTTGAAGTGCATCATGAACGAAATGGCAGTCTATCTCGATATGTTTCGTTCTCTCATGGAAAACGAGATTGGCCGCTGTAAGCAAAATAGCTTGACTATCACAATATAAAGGAATAGGCTTAGTATGTTGAATCCCAAAGCATTCCAACAAAGACTTCAATCACCACTTTAATTCAGAAGTAGTAGTGGCCATAGAATGGTACTCAGCTTCAGCAGATGAGCAAGAAACGATGACTTGTTTCTTTGTCTTTCAAGAGATGGGTAAAGAGCCTGACATAATAAAGTACCCAGTCAAGGATCGACGAGTTAAAAGACAAGTTGCCTAATCACTGTCACAAAAGCCGTGAGACGAAAGTTGCACTCACCATGAAGTAGAATACCTTGACCAGGACACCCCTTCATATACAGTAAGACACGTAAACCGACATTCGAATGTTCAATACGTGGGTTTCCTATGAACTGAGCTAATGTATGAACCGAATAACTAAGTTCAGGATGAGTAATGGTTAGATAGACGAGTCTTCCCACAAGACGTCTATACTTTTCCGCATCTCAAGAACTTTACCATTGATAGGAGCAAGGTGATGGTTTGGATCCATGGGTGTGGTGACTGGTTTTACTCCATGTAATCCAGCTTCACTAATGATGTCTAAGACATATTTTCGTTGGGAAAGGTAAAATCCATCTTTCCCACGTGCAACCTCTATGCCAAGGAAATATTTCAATGCTCCTAAATCTTTCATGTGCAAATTTTCACTGAGTTACTTCTTGAACGAAGCAAATGCCTTGGATGAGCTTTCTGTAATGGTGAGATTATCCACATAAACTAGAATATGGAGAAATACCGAGTTCTTCGAGTAACTGAATAAGGATTAATTAGGGTAAGATTGAACAAACCCAATATCTTTCAAAGCTGTTTATAATTTAGCAAACCAATTATGTGGTGCTTGATGTAATCCATATAATGACTTATGTAAGCGGTAAACTTTATTAGATTCTGAAGGAGAAAAACCTGGAGGTAACTATACCTCATCTTTTAAGTCACCATATAGAAAAGCATTGAGAACATCCATCTGATGCAACTCCCATTTATGATCTATAATAATAGATATGAAGGTTCAAATTGTAACCATCTTTGCACACGAGCAAATGTCTCTTTGAAATCGATGCCTGCATTTTGTCAATTTTCATGCACAATAAACCTTCCCTTCAATCTCTCTACAGAACCTTCAGACTTGTATTTTATTTTATATACCCATTTGTAACCAATGACTAGCTTACCAAGTGGTAGATCTTCCAAAGTCCAGGTTCTGTTACGCTCAAGAGCGTCAATATCCTCCTTCATTGCTTTTCTCCAACCATCATCCTGAACAGTCTCTTGGAAAGTATAAAGTTCTTTCCATGTTGTAATTGCAGCCAAGAAACAAGCATGTTGTGTAGAAAATCTATCAAAATTTACATAATAAGCTAGATGAAACCGAGTACCTGAAGATGATGAAGGGGCATGCAATGGTGATGTGATGGGGTTTACAATTCAAACTGTATTTGTAATATACTCAGTGATTCTACTAGAAGCCTTCTTAACACGATGTCCAAGCCCCGTTGTTGGTAAAGAAACAGAGGCACTAATATCAACATCTGTGTCCTTAATCTGTGGAGAAGACGACTTCTCATGCACAATAATCTCAGGTGGAATAACATTTTCTCCATTCCCCCTTGATAGAGAAGACTCTACATCAACAACAACATTTTCATTACTCTCAACATGTTCTCGGTCCATAGAAGTTTCATAGAAGGGATGACTATGAGAGGTAGATACTACTGGATCAGAATAGATAATATCATGATAAGGAAAAATATGCTCACTAAAAGTAACATCTCTGGAAACAAAGTATTCATGAGTTTCCAAGTCATATAGACGCCACCCTTTTTTTTCAAACAGATAACCAACAAAAAGACACCAACGAGAGCGAGACCCAAATTTATCCTTAACACATGAGTTATTTTTAACAAAACATAAACACCCAAAAACATGAAGAAGAGCATAAGTAGGTGGGGTATGAAAAAGGATCTCATAAGAAGTTTTATTATCAAGCAGAAGTGTAGGTGTTCTATTTATCAAATAAGCTGCAGTGAGAACACTCTCACCCCAAAAAGAATTAGGGAGTTTTGCTTGAAACAACAATGCCCTGGCAACATTAATGATATGTCCATATTTACGTTCTACCCTTCCATTTTATTGAGGTGTATCAACACACGAAGTTGGGTGGATTATGCCATGGTCAACGAAGAAACGATATGTAAATTTTCTTCCATTATCACTAAACACAACTTTAATGCTTCTGTAGAATTGGGTCTTAACCATTTTACAAAAATCTCTAAGTAATTGAGACACCTCGGATTTAACAGTCATAAGGAAAACCCAAACGGCTAAAGAACAGTCATCCACTATTGTCAAAAGTAATGTGATCCACAACTAGATGACAAATTATATGAACCCCAAATATCGCAATGGATTAGATAAAAAATCTCACCAGCTCTTTTATTATTACTCAAAATGAAAATATTTTGAGTTTTCTTAGCTTGTAAACAAACATAAAAAGAGTCATTCAAAACATAAATACAATCATTCTTATTGCTATCAAGTTGTCCAGACAGAAGATAGTCTACTTTTTTAGAAGGGTGTCCCATCCGCTCATGCCATAATTCTCATAGAACAGCCACAATACTTGTTTGATAAGTGTGTGACTGATGTAGAGAACAAAACCAATAAACCTCATGACATTGTTCACTTGCTCCAATCATTATCCTCGAAATACGATCCTGAATGATACATAGCTTATCAGTAAAAGTAATCATATAATATAGTTTGTTAAGCAAATGAGAAACAGATAAAAGGTTGCAAGTGAGCTATGAGATGTATAAAGCATTATGCAACTTCACATTCTGACTCAAGGTAACTGATCCTCGTTGACGTACAAATGTTTGCTTTCCATTCGGAAGACCAACATAGATAGGGGTTATGTCGATCAAAATTATAGAAAGATTGTACATTACCAGACATGTGGTTCGAGCACCCTGTATCATTTGATGAAGTATGCTCTTTTGAATTCAACATTTGGACAAGCGTAGCCCATTGATCATCAGAAAGATCATGAAAACCACTTCTATCAGCATCATTGGCAGAGACTATGGTTACTTCAGTTTGTTTTGTTAGATTTTCACTTAGTGTGGTCATTTACGATAAAGATCGTTAACCCGCTCTGATACCATGAAGAAATTGAAGAATGATATTTCTCATTGAATATAATGGCTGATAGCCCATATTTATACAAAGAAAACTAGGTCAAGAAAAGATAAACAACTATACAAAGATAAACTAGGAAAGAAAATAAAATCTTCAGAAATAGCACTGTAGTCGCGGCCGGCCACGAGACAAAAACGTAAAATTCAACGCTTTGGTTGTTGTGACGACAAGGCCGGTGGCCACGACAACCACCCTCAAGATTTTGGCCCAAGAAATGCCAAAAAGTTAAAGGCCGCGTGGGAGTCGTAGCCGCGGCCACATGGTCAAATATGTTATTTCAGCATATTTGACCTCCAATTCTCAATACCTATCAGTTAGTTTTAACGAAATTGAGACATATTCATATTCCATACATTCTACGTGTTCCAAAAATAGTAAAAATAATGAAAATTTTGAACACTTGAGTGTGAATTATAGATTTTACATATTAACATAGTAGTTATTCTAAAATTCTATACATTTGTCATTTTTTCACGAAATTATAATATATGAGATACATTGAAAATGAATGTATCTCATTTTTGTTTAAACTAATTGATAGAAGGGTGTAATTTACAATTTCATTGAAGTGCAACGATATTTTAAAACAAAAATTAAATGTAGGGATATGATTTAACAATAATTTAAAGTGTAGAAATGTATATTATATTAAACTTTAAGAAAATATATACAACATCTAAAAAAATCCTTTTAGTTAGAAAATGAAGTCATTTTCATTGATAGTTGACATAGAGAAGTGTGTTATTAAAATGGAGACAATCGCTTAGTAATTGAGAGAGAGGCATCTTTATGGTCTATTAAGACCCCATGATAAGGGTAGGGTCCCTACTGGTTACTGGTTACTGACTACTGTTTATTTTTATAGGGTAACCATCCTTATTAGCTCAACACTGTACGCTTCCTTTTATCCTCTGATTGCTTGGCTGTTTTGACAGAGAGAGCCAAACTGAATTATTAGGCTCTCTCTCTTTAACTCTCTATCTTTCTTCTCTTTTGATGGACCCAATTTCTCACCCAACCAATTATTTATTGGTTTTTCATTATCTTTATTATATTTTAGGAGAAAGTTCAATTCATTAACTCTAATTTAATAAATGTGTTACCCTCTAATTTTTTTTTATTTTTTTTTTCAATTTAAATCCTAAATCTTAATAAGCACTTTCATTAATACTCCTATTGAAATGAAACAATAAAATTATCTACAACTCTAACTAGTAAATAAAAATAAATAATAAAATATATATATATATATATATATATATATATATAACCTGATCATAAAAACTCACAATTTCAACCACAAAACATTTAATTTTTTATCATAAAATCAAACTTAAAACTAAAACGACTTAATTAAACTATAAAAATGACTTTATCTAATTACAGAAACACCTAATGACTTAGAAGGTTTGAATTGGCCATAGCTTAGAGCGCGAAATAAGGATTCCAAAACATCTTGAATAATCCAAATCGAAGTTTAAATGAAGAAATTATGGCTAAAATAAAATTATCGGCGTTGAAGGGGAGGGGTCACATTGAGATAATTTGAAACCACATGATTGTGATTTTTCATTTTCAAACCACAGAGGTGTTCATGCATTTGACAAAAAATCTTTTTTTAAAATGTGAAGATGCCAGTATTATTTATGTCTATCTCATTCTCAGTATTATTAACAAAAGGTAGGTAGAAGTTGTTATGGTTCTTGTCTATGTGCAGCTGAAATTTTCTTCCTCTTTTTACTTATTCATGAACGTAAAAAAATTGGTCTTTTAATTAATTTCTATCTACTCATACCAAGCGGATTAATAGACCATTTAAATATACATAAAATAGAAAAATTTAGAAAGGTACAAAAAAATGTCACCATTTGGGATCATTTGATTCAAGTTGGATGACTTCACCCATTTTTCAAGATTTTTTATATTTGGTACCATTTTCAAGATTTCAAAGGTAGGAAAATAGATTAGATGTATATAGAGAAAAAGATGAAAGAGATCAAATTCAATCAAGATAGGAGTGATCCAACACAATATATTTTTTTAATATTTTTGAGTGTTCGGATCAGTTTATGCATACCTTCGATTACTCCTACAGAATAACCACACGACTCACATTTGACGTCGAGAAACTCATAAGATAATGTCCTACCCAAGTTTCAATATTTTAATGTGAGAGAGAGAGGGAGAGAGGGAGAGAGATTTTTACTAAAGTAAAAGGGTAAAAATCCAAAACAAGAGAGGAGTGATTGGATGAGAGAAATGCTTTTAACAGAGTTTTAAAAAGAGAGAAAAAGAGGCTCCCAACAAAGATTCAAAACCTGAGTAAATGAGACAGGTGATTGGATCTTTGTTTTTCTAACACTTTAAGGAACAACAAGTCATAACTTCATACTGAAGTTTTTAATTTTTTTTTTATATCTATTATCATTTTTACTTTTGTTTGTTGTATATTCTGTTTTCAGTAACAAAATAATTCTCTTAAAATTAAATTATATAAAATCCTAATTCATTTTCTTCACCCAACATTCAGACATACCCCAACTCCACTTTTTCTCTTTTTGGCTTCCTTGTCTTCCACATATTCCTCCCCCTCTCCACTTTATTGATTTATGTGTCTCAGAGAGAGAAATTGAGAGAGAAGTTTATGTAAGAGAGATTTTTTTTTAGATTAAAGTTTAAGAAGATTTTGAGAATTATAAAAATCATTTTTTTAAATATCAGTGTCTATGTAGTCTGTGCATAACACAACTAATCTTATGGATAACCCTATGACTAAACAATATTTAAGATTGAGAAATTTAGAACATGTTTAGTAATCTTCTTACTTTCTATTCCTCTCTTTTTTAAGAAACAGAGTTGTTTGATAACTCTTGCTTATTTCTTATTTCTCATACAAAATTATGTAGAAATTTTAGTAACAATAAATTATAATTTCTTGTTTCTAAAAGTTTCAACACATTAATAACATATTATTTTGTCCCGTTTTGACTTATAAAATATATTATAAATACTCAAGAATTATATTGATATAATATTTTTAAATATTCCATTTAAAATTTTAATATTTTCAACTTATTTCAATTTTTTTTTCCAAAATAGAAACAGATCCAGAAATAATTATCAAACACAATAATATTTCTTTTCTTCATCCAAAACCAAGAAATAAAAAGTTTACCAATTATGTTTCTATTTCTGCTTTTAAAAAATAGGAATAAATAATAAGAAATATAAACTGGAAGGGTTCAAACGGAGCCTTAATTTTGGTTTTTTTTTTTTTTATTTTGGGTTGTAAAGTTAAAATCTAATTAATTTTTTAGAAAGTATAACTCTCTGTTATTATAAGTTAAATTAATTTAATTTTAAATAATTTATTAATTTAATTTTAATAAATTATTAAAGGGTAAAATGCAAATGAGACCCCTGTGGATTTTTTCAAATGCACGAACACCCCCTGTGGTTTGAAAATGACAAATCACACCCTTGTGGTTCCAATTTTTTTCACTCACCCCCCTCTCCTTCAAACCCAATAATTTTCTTTTAGCCATAACTTCTTCGTTTGAACTCCGATTTTGAAGATTCAAGATGTTTTGGAATTCTCATTTTAGGCTCTACATAAAACCCACTTCGAAACTTTGAAATGATTAATAAAGAAAAGAGTTTATTAACATCAAAGTACTCGGTATGATTGACACCGTTAACTCTTTTTTATTTATGATTTAGAAGTTTTTGAGTGGCCATAGTGTAGATACCGAAATGAGGATTCCAAAACATTTTGAATTATCCAAATCGGAGTTCAAACGAAGAAATTATGATTAAAAGAAAATTATTGGCTTTGAAGTGGAGGGGTCTGAATGAAAATATTTTGAACCACAGGGGTGTGATTTGCCATTTTCAAACCACAGGGGGTGTTTGTGCATTTGGAAAAAACCACAGGGGTCTTATTTGCATTTTACTCATTATTAAACTATAGTTAAATAAAAATATTTAGATAAATAATTATATATAACTCCCTCGCATATATGTATATACATTATTTTTATGACTCGGAGAATGAAAGGAAACAAAGATAATTAATATTATAATTACAAAGAAGAAAATACAATTCCCTTTTCGGCGGATTGTTTCAATAAGTACTATCTACATTAGCCTATGTTGTCCAACAATTTAAACACTGGGAAACTCCATAATGAGTACACAAAGGTTGGTAAATTATAGAACAATAATGGGATATTACTTGGTCAATCCCATCTAATAAGAAACCAAACATTGTAGAGAAAGTGTTTTTATATTCCGAACGTTTGGTGTACGGAAATGAGAATGAATTTATGTTTTAAAATATACATAACTTAAATCACATAATTTTAATTATATATTTTATTATTATTATTTAGCTCAACACTATTTTTAATCTCAATTTGTTTGTAATGTATATAATGGACCCTCCTATTAGAGAATCCTCAAAGATTTTTCATATGAATTTCAACGTGAGATAATCAAAGTAAAATTGTTTTATCTTCGCAATTTTGTTTTATTTCGTGAATAAAATTGAAATATTAAAATCAAATAAATCATTTTAATAACTGTATTAGTATAAATAGTAGTTTAGGTATGAGAAACATTGTTGTAAATCAACTTCAAAATTTTAAGATTCAAATGAATGCCCATATTTGTAAATTAAATAAAATAAAGATTAAAAATAGAAGTAAAAGAATCAAATCTCTATTTTATGAGTTAATATGAATATAGCTCATATTAGACACTAATAAGATTTGAATCTTCTCTCTCCTGTAGTATATAAAAAAATCGCTAGGTTAAACTAGTTTAATTTAGGTTTTAAAATATATGTAAAACAAAAAATGTTTTTTTTTCTTCTTCTTTTTAACCCAAATATTTAAAAGAGGCCCAAGATCCAAGTAGTGGGGTCACCTTCTCAAAGGCCTAACAATAACTCTGTCATATACACAACACAAATCAAAGGGAGTGGCAAAAAGCAAAGGCAGGAAACTTGTGAGTTCTTAGAAACCCATTTAATGTTAGGCCTGCAAATCTATCTACTACTTTAAAAGGGAAATGGGCTTACATTCAAAATTGCCATTTATGATTTTGGGGCTAACAATTGTATCAATATTTCATCCTTAATGTTTTGTAAGCTTCAAATTTACTTTATTATAAAATAATATTTTAATTAAATATAAAATACACCCCTATAATTTAGTTTATTACTAAAATATACCCTTACATTTATAAAATATTTTTAAACACCCCTCTACTTTATTACAATTATAAATCACTCTTTTATCAATCAGTTTTAACAATTTGAGGCACATACATATTCTACACATGCCACGGAATCCAACACCGTTAAAATAAAGAAAAAATTTACACACATGGGTGTGATTTATAGATTTTATATCTTAGTAACATCACAATTTATTTTGAAAATTCTACTCATGTGTCAAAAAAATTCACTAAATTGGAATACATGACATGTATAAAATATGTATGTGTCTCAATTTCGCTAAAACAAACTGATAGAAGAGTGTGATTTATAATTTCACTAAAGTATAAGAGTATTTAATAACATTTTTAAAGTGTAGGGTATGATTTAACGATAATCTAAAATGCAGGAGTGTATTTTTTATTTATTTCTTAATATTTTTCAATTAAATCACCACCCGCTAAATATATATTTTTAAACATAAATCATTTAAATTAGGGGCATGGACTCAAATGACACATTTTATAAAACTAATTCCCTAAATAGCACCATCTTTTCAAAATTCCTCAAATGACATTTTTTCTAATATAACAAAATTAATTGTTTTCATTAAATTTACAAAAAATGCCACTCATTTTTTTTCTAATATAACAAAATTAATTGTTTTCATTAAATTTACAAAAATGCCACTCATTTATTAATTCACTATATTTGTTCTCTTAAAAATATGAACTTTATTAATTCACTAAATTTTCTCTCTTAGTCAATAATTTAGTGAATTAAAATTTGAGTTTTATTAATTCAATAAAATTTCTCCGTTCATCAATAATTTATTAAACTAAATTACAACATATAATTGAGATCTTCATATTGATTTTAATTCAATAAGTAATTGAAGTTAATAAATTATTGAATAACGGTTTTGAGTTTGCCTATAAAAAACACATAAAATCTTAAAGCTTTCCGCAAATAAAAATCACATTCATTTACACTAGTATGCAACATCAATAACCAATATTAGTGATTATAAACTTGAAATACAAAATAATATTTTCATAGAGTGGTAAGATAGTATCAAGATTTCAATTCAATAATTTATTGAACTCAACGCATTAAATAATTGAATTATAAATCTCAACAGTAAGATCCATTTAAACCTATATACATCAACAATTCATTAAAATTTATAACAAACACAAAAAAGAATTAAAAAATAGCATCTTCTTGTGTCCTTATTTGGCCTATCTTTACATTTTTTTCTTCTTTGTTTTCTTCTCCAATTCACATATACCCTAACACATGTAAAGCAACAGTGCAAAATAAAAAGTTCAATAAACTATGTTGCAGAATAAAACAAATAAGTTTAGTTTAATAATTTAGTGAACAATATGGTATAAGTTATTGAATTGTATAACGGAAAACTAAATTGACACAAAAAAGGGATTTAGGATGAAAAACTATTTTAAAAACTAAAATGACAGAGTTTACAAATAAAAAAATTCATAAAAAAAATGAACCAGAATCGGAATGGGAAATGTTACGAATCGAACCGGTATGTAATCGGCTCCCTTTAATTCACTAAATTATACATTATAATTTAATTCACTAAATTATTCCCTTTTATTCACTAAATTATTGAATTAAAATCAATATTAGGTATCCCAAATGTACATTATAATTTAATTCACTAAATTATTCCCTTTAATTCACTAAATCATTCTATTTAATTCACTAAATTATTGAATTAAAATCAATACTAGGTATCCAAATATACATTATAATTTAATTCACTAAATTATATTTCCTTTAATTCACTAAATTATTGAATTAAAATCAATATTAGGTATCCCAAATGTACATTTAAATTTAATTCGCTAAATTATTCCCTTTAATTCACTAAGATATTCTCTTTAATTCACTAAATTATTCAATTAAAATCAATATTAGGTATCCCAAATGTACATTTAAATTTAATTCACTAAATTATTCCCTTTAATTCACTAAAATATTCTCTTTAATTCACTAAATTATTCAATTAAAATCAATATTATATATCCCAAATTTACATTATAATTTAATTCACTAACTTATTCCCTTTAATTCACTAAATTATTGAATTAAAATCAATATTAGGCATCCCAAATATACATTATAATTTAATTCACTAAATTATTCTCTTTAATTCACTAAATTATTGAATTAAAATCAATATTAGGTATCCCAAATATACATTATAATTTAATTCACTAAATTATTCCCTTTAATTCACTAAATTATTGAATTAATCCATTTAATTCAATAATTTATTGAATTAAAATTATAACTAAAAAGATAAGATATTGAATAATAGCATTAACAATATATTACAAGCTAAAGAGGAAATGAAGAGAAGCAATCTTTGATGAAACTGATGAGTCATTTTTAAAGGAAAAAAAGGGACAAATCTTGTAAACTAACTTATTGACTAGGAGAGAAAATTTAGTGAATTAATAAAGTTCAGATTTTAATTCACTAATTAGTGAATAAGAGAACAAATTTAGTGAATTAATAAATGAGTGGCATTTTTGTAAATTTAGTGAATTAATAAATGAGTGACATTTTTGTAAATTTAACGAAATAATTAATTTTGTTATATTAGAAAAAATGTCATTTGGGGGATTTTTTAAAACTTAAGCTATTTAAGACATTAACACTAATCAAAGTGTCATTATAGGTAAATTCTCTTTAAATTATGTACCGTTCATTGACATGGTAAATTATTTATTCGATGATAGGGATGCGATAGAAAAATGTCTAGTAGATTTTTTTTGTTGAGATATTACATCAATTTAAGAGAGGGTAGACTCGAACCTTCGAGCTTATGAGAAGGGAGGAGTGTCTAACCAGTTAAGCTATGTTTATGTTGGCAAAATGTCTAGTAGAATTGAAACTTAACGATTGTGGAATGAAATTAAACATTAGAATTTTAAAATAAAAAATTCTCTCTCTCTCTCTTAATTTTTTTTTATATTTTTTTGGTTGTTGTTGCATGTTGAGTCATTAAAACAACGATTATAAAATTGTTTCTTCAATCCATTCACATACATCAAACAAGTTAGTTAATTGATTTTAAACACGTTTATGATTTTGTTCAACAATTTTAATTCGTTATATTTTATAGGGAAAAAAAAAGTAAAAATCACTCATCAACTACGTAATTTGTGACAAATAACTCTTTGAACTATTTTTTTTAAAACAAATACCCTCCAAACTATGTAAGTTATGATAAATACCCCTCTAAACTATTCTCTAAAGCAAATACTCCTAAACTATATGAGTTGTGACAAGTATCCCTTGAAGTATTTTTTTTAAAGCAAATACCCCTAAACTTTTATAAAGTGTTTCACCTGTTTATTTTTATTTTATTTTTCTTACCATTCATGTGACTTGTCTTCTAGATATAGATTTTTTTAATGTTAAACCAAAACTTTTATGGAATTCAGTTAGGATATGAAGACATCAACTTACCATGTGTACTTATTATACATTTTGGTTCCATCTATTTAGTATATGCTCATATGTAATGACCTAGTAGAAAAGTTTAGGGGTGTTTTATTTTGTTTTGAGCTTGAATTGCGAACTTTGAATGAATTTGGTGAGAGGAGTGAGAAGAAGAGAGAGTGAAAGAAAGGGGGGAAGAGTGAAAAATGTCATATAATTTATTTTTTAATTTAAAAATATGATAGACCAAATAAATATTTAAAATATAACACCTAAACAGCATAATAATTATGAATTAATATTCTAATGCCTCTTTAAACTTTAAAATTAATAAAATAATACCATATCATTTTTGTGTTAAATATTCAATAAAACTTTGACAATAAGGATCCTATTAAGGTTATTATTGTAATTAACTCTATTAGTTTGTTAGGTAGTTAAGCTTGAGGTGTCATGTATATAAACATTGTTAGCTTATAATGGAAAGTAGCATTCATTCTCACTTTTATCTTTTTCTAATATGGTATCTGATGTATTGCTCTTTTGGTTTATGAGGATATGATATTATCCTTACTGGACCTGATTTATCTGTTATTGCTCATGTAAAAACATCTTTACATACTCAATTCAAGCTCAAGAATCTTAGCAGTCTGAAGTATTTCTTGGGTTTGGAGATTTCAATTGGAGGATCTGGATTTCTTTCCTGCAAACCTTAGCTTCTTCCTATGGATCTAAATTTACAATTTTGCAGTGTTGATGGTGAGTTTCTTTCTCAGGAAGATGCTCATTCTTATCGCAGATTGGTTGGCAGGTTACTTTACTATACTATTTATAGACCAGACTGTTGATAAATATGATTAAATTTATTTTGAACTATTGACTTAAGCTTTTGGTTCAATTGGTGATTTAACATATTTAATATGGTATCAGAGCAGGAGGTCCTGGGATCAAACCTCCATTATGTCATTTGCTCTAATTTCCTCCCAGCTTCGTGTTTTCGTGGATGCTGATTGAGGAGCTTGTAAAGATACTCATCGATCTGTCATTGGTTTCTGTATATTTTTTAGTGATTCCCTCATTTCATGGAAGTCTAAGAAATAATTCACGATTTCACGATCATCTCTTGAAGCGGAATATTGTGCCTTACCTGGCTTACACGTTTGCTTGAAAAACTCTATTTCACCAGTCTCCTGCCCTAATATTTTGTGACAATTTAACAGTTATTCAAAAAGCATTTAATCCAACATTTCATGAACGCACGTTGCCTATCCGGACACATTTTCAGCTTGGTGACATGTTTACAAAGACATTACCTCGTGTTTCTTGCTTTCCTTTACTTGGTAAAATGGGTGTTTCTAATCTTTTTCTCCCATCGTATCAAGGTTATTATTGTAATTAATTTTATTAGTTTGTTAGTTAGTTAAGTATATAAACACTTTTAGCTCATAATGGAAAGTAATCATTCATTCTCATTTTCATCTTTCCTAATAGATCCACTGGATAGATAAATGAAAACTCCAAAACTAAAATGTTGAGTTTGAAAATTTAATAATCAAATAGACAATTAAATCAAAACTCAAGACTAAAAGTTTATTGTTCCCTAATAAAATTTTACATATCTTATTTTAGGTAGAATAAACATATAAGGTGTCTTTTAAAACATATAACATTTTAAATTAGAATCTACAAAATCTCTAATATATAAAAGTGGGGATGTTTTAGAATTTTTTTTTGACATTTTTATCCCTCTTCTATTTTGAAGTTCACAAAAATACCCTTAATATTTTGCCCCTCATTAACATGGAATACCCCTTTGATCATTAATTGAGCCAAATCTAATTTATCATATTATTTCCATTTAATAGTAGGTCAAAAAATTGAAAATTTAAAAGTAATTATAATTAGAGAAACAGACTTGGAATACCAAAAGGTCAAACTCAATTATATTGCATCTTATTATTAATTGAGAGAATTTCTTCAAATGTTATCAGACAATCGGTTAATTGGCTTTTCCTTTTCCATTGAAAAAATGGCTTTTCCTTTCCTTAATCGACGTTGGTTTAAAAGAACTGTCGGTTACATAAAAATAAAGTATTGCCCCGATAACATTTTGTTAGCAATTACTCAATTCGTTTGCTTTTTAGCCTCTTCAACTTCTCATTTTTTACTATAAATCAAAGTGTGATTTATTTTTGTTTACAAAATCAGGTTGTTATTGAATTGAAATATCTTTTGGTTATTTTACATAATCAAATATATCTTCTACATATTCTACTGGTATAACTTTTACCCTTTTCATGTATATAAAAATAAATTTTATTTTGAAATTTATATGACCGTAATTATTTTAGAATGTAATTTGTTATAGATTTGTTGAATACTCATATTTTTTATGTATTGGTTATCATTTGTGATTGTTTGAATTGTTTATTATAGATAGAAATGAAACGCTCTTATCAGTCAGTAGAGAGTTACCCATGATAGCAGGCACAAAAATGAAGAGCCCATTGTAAATTTTCCGCTCCTAAAACCTCTTCTTTTCCGACCTTTTTTTTTTTATGGATCTCTTCTTTCTTCAACTCTTACGATTTTAATTAGATCTCTTTAATAGTTGATATTGGAGTATAATTTGATGGAAATGTTATTTTTTTTATTGTTGAATTGATCCTGTTTGTTTTTATTTTTTCAGTTATATGTCGAGATATTTAAAAGAAACCACTAAATGAACTATTTTGATTTATATTCTAGATGATACTTAAAAAATTATATTACAACGAATAAAATTTAATAAATTTGAATATTAAATTTTATATCTTCAATTCAATTTTAAATAAATACAAAATTGTAGTTCACAATGATTTTTTTTAAATCGGTATTATTTATCTTCAATAAAAATGATATTATCGAACTATCTTATTTTCTATTAAACACATGATCTATTTAAAAAAAATTATATATGTATACTCACAATTAAACCATTTAATTATTAAAAAGAAAACCACGCACGTTGTAAACTACTAGTTTAAAGATATGTCTTTATAATAATATAAGTACCTTTAAATCAATTTTTCATACTATCTAAATGTTTATATATCTCACAATATTTGTAGTTGAAATTATCGAACACTAATTTAATGCAGAGATTAATTTATTCAATACTATCTAATTTAATTTATAATACAACTATAACAATACCAAACTGGACCAGACAGATCAAATCTTAGTAAATTAATCTTAGACCCCGTTTATTAATTGGGAATGATGGAAATGTTCATTCTCTTTGATGTTGTTTACCAAGTAATGGAATGAGAATCAATATATGAGACCCAACTTAAAATTGGGAATCACTCCCTCAAATATGGGGTAATCTCATTCCTTACGAAAAGCTAATGAATCTCATTCTCTTTCCTTATTTCATGAGACCCACATCGATTTATTAATTATTTTCACATTTATCTCTATTTGACTTCGCATTTTTAGTCGAATTCTTTCTCTTTCCCTATAACTTATCTCTCTCCTAATTCATTGTTATTTTATTTAATAGTAATGAATTTTAATTTTATTTAAGAATTAATTAATTTATCAATAAATGTATTTTAATTGTCACAATGTAATTGCGATGCGGAGCGCCAACGTCCAATTTATAGACCTCTTTATGAAAAGGAAATTTTTAGAGTCGCCACCAACCAAATTCGGGTGTGATTGGTCACCTAATTAATAAAAATAGTCTACGAAAAACTAAATTGGGTTCGAGAGTCATTTATGCATAGGGAAGGTACTAGCACCCTACAACATCCATTTAAAGATGGTTACCCTAATTTTATCTTATATTATCTAATTTTAAACTAGTGGTCCCTAATTAAACCTAATTGGTAAAAAGATTGATTTTAATTTGTGAAAACAAATGTCTCATTTAATCTTCTCTTAACATCAAGAATGATGTAAGTTTAAAGATTGTGGATGAAAATTTAAAAGTATTGATTCTTCATCAAGAAAACATTGAAAACGAAACATCCAAGGTCTTCCAGCTTAATTTTTATGAAAGAGGGCATGGACATGGCCTAAATTGAACCATTATGCTGTATTTTTCTCTTTCCCCTATTTTTTTTTAATTGAAATCATCTTCGTTCCATGACTTATATATTTTGCAAGCAAGGTTATGGATGAAAATTTAAGATATTGTTATTGATCAATATTTATAGAAGGAGAAAACTCAACCAATTACAATATGGCACGTAATTATTAGGGGTGAACATGGGGCGGGGGTGGAGCGTGGTCGGGGTACCCATTTATACCCGAACCTCGTTTAAGTGAAAAAGTGACACCCCGACCCCGCCCCATTTAAAATTTACCCCGACCCCGACCCCACCCCATTTAACTATTGGGGTCGGGGTATAAACGGGGTACCTCGATTAAAAAAAAGCTCTAATCTAATTCTAGCAAAGAAAAAACAAATATAATACAAACCCGCAAGGGCGGGGCTTGTGGCGGCGGTCGACAGCAGGAGGTTCAGCCATAGCCAAGGATTTGAAAAAAAAAGAACAATATGCAGCAGCAGCGTTCGTGACTAAAACAAAAGGAAGAAAAGAAAGAAAAAAGAGAAGGAAAGGAAAAAGAAAAAAAAAAGGAAGGAAAGGGCAGTGAGCAATGAGTAGGGAAAGATTTTTTTTTAATAATCTTAATCGGGGTCGAGGCATCGATGGGGTCAAAACCCATCACCACGCCCACGCCCCGTTTAATAAACGGGGCATAGTTTCTCACCCGACCCCGATTACACACTTAATTGGGGCGGGTTCATGGGGTGACAGGGTATTTGTTCACCCCTAGTAATTATCTAAATAAATGATAAAATTACATGTTAATAAATAAAGACCTATTATAATTTGACACGTGTGTTTAATTTTAAATTAAAAGACACAAAATCGGCAAACAAGATTACGCCACGTGTCTATTTCAATGGTCATTTGATGATATAAGTGAAGGGATGATTTACTAAATTAGCGGAATTTTGTTTAGTAAACTTATTAACATTTAATAACGGATCTATTAACATCATGCAATTTGTGATAAAACATGTAGATTCATGCTTATATATTCGAAAATTAAAAACTGGAACTTACATTGACTGAATAATGGAGAATCGGTTGGAGGTTTCTTTACAGCTTCAATTCCTCAGCAACACCAGATCTTCTACGCTATATCCCGATCGATCAAACGAAATTCGATTGTGGGATCGAACTTTAGAAGAAATTGGGAAGAAGAAAAAAAATATTTTTCTTCCCAATACTATGAGAAAATCGGCCAAGGGAGGGAGAAGGAGGAAGAGAGAGTTCCAACTTTCTATGGAATTGAATTGTATGATTTATGAATGACCCAACCCTCCTATTTATAGAAAAATAGGAATCCTAATCACATTAGGATTAATCTATAGAGATAAACACAAAAAGAAAAAAGATAATCTCTTTCCTTTATCTAGCAATTTCGAAAATGCCATAGATAAATAGGAGATTATTTTATTTTCTTTATTTTTATTTATCTTGGGTAAATAAATCTATGTAATTATTTTAGGATATAATTCAAGCAATTATCTCTTCCCAAAATTACATGGTGGCCGAAAATAGCATATTAATTTAATAAATAATTCCAAATTATTTAATTAATTATTTTGGGCCAATTCCAATTGGGTTCATTAATCCAATTGGGCTAGAAACTCTCTCTTAAATTAATAAGTCCAACTCAATTAATTTATTTATTAATTACCATTTAAATAAATATTTTATTTAAATAATTAATATTTTCTCCCGTCTAAATATTATCAAATTATATTTAATTATTAATTTCCATTTAAATAATTTTCATTATTTAAATAATTAATAATAAATATTATAATTATTAATATCCATTAAATAAACTCATTATTTAATTAATAATTTTATTGACAATATTTTATTATTAATTAATTAATTTTAATTATTAATTTCCGTTCAAATAAAAATTAATTATTTAAACAATTAATAATTGTTAATTAATTTCAAATTATTAATTACCATTTAAATATACTCAATATTTAAATAATCAATAATGTATAATTAATAATATTTCATTATTAATTTCATGTTTAAATAAACTCATTATTTAAACAATTAATAATGTTTATATTAATTACCGCTTAAATATACTCAATATTTAAACAATTAATATTGCCTATTTTAAGTAATTCACTTTACTTAAAATTTCCATTTCTTCTACTTGATTTCGCGACTACGATATTTGGGCTAGCATAGGGACCCGATGGACCTATAGATCATGGGCTTAATAATTAGTCAATTAAGTGATTAACACATAATCAGTTAATTACTTATTATCTAACTATGAATAATTCCACTATAGATTCATAGTTGAACTCCCCTCACTATAGATGAGTTATGTCCATTTAGTTTATCATTATTTATATCTGTGATATTATCCTTCACGTGGAACCCTCATAATTACAGAGGATAAATTTACCGTTTTGCCCCTGTAATTACCGCTTTATCCTTGTGTTCCCGACGATTCTCCAATAAACTTTATCTTTAGTCGAACTAGAGATAAGATACTTCGTGATCAATAGAAGTCGTGACGTCACTTGTTCATGTCTCGAATCAAGACATCAAGGAGTTTCCTAAAGTTCCTAAAATGTTTAGGTATCTGACCGATACCGTTAATTTATAGGAAAGTTATGAATTCCATCTCGTGAAAATGAGTTCCCATCTACTTATCTAGTCATGTTCCCAAAAGAAGTGTATTGAGCGTTCTTACAGATCGCTCTCAACTATGTGAATCAAAGAACATAACTCCACAAATAGGAGTCCGCATTTCACTCAGGATTGAGATCTATCACGGTTGATAAACTTAGTTTGATATTCGATCATTTCCAGAAACCGGTACTAATGAGAAATTTGATCGAACATCGTGGTCCTGTCTTATACAATCAACATTGCATATGATACTTCCATTTCATGTCTCCCACATGAATGATCGAGGATTAGATCATTTGTCTATAAACAAAATGCGAAGCTATCAACAGTGTTACCAGGATAAGGTTCCCAAACGTTATCCGTTTCATCGTAGACACGTTTAAGTTACTCATCTCGACTTTAATCCTCTTGTATGACTCACATACTAAGTCGTGATTTCATAAGAGTAACTTAGGGTTTACTATTTGAATGTTTTGATATTTATATATTTCCATATATTCCTAATATCGTCAATTGAATCAATCTAGATTATATAAAGAACTTATGTTTATTTATTTAATTTATTCGAAATAAATTATTATAATTAAATAATTACAAGTTCTAGGACACCATTCCTAACAATAAGATCGCCCAATCAAATTGTGCCATGTGGCACCTAGGCCCATTATTCAAATTGAACCCAATCCACCAAAAGACCCATTAAAAACTCTATAAATAGAGTAGGTCATTCATAATTCGACAACAACTTTTAGAGAGGAAGAAGACCCAAGACCATCTCGAAAACTCATCCAAGACGATTCGTAGAGAAAGAAGATCCAAGACAATTTGAAGAATTCGAAGATCAAAGATAACTCAGAGACTATTATAAAGATCTAAGATAACTTGAAGGATTATTCGTAGACAAATTCTTTGAAGATCAAGATCTCACAAGCCTGGGAAATTCTAGTATTCAAGTTAGAAGATTTCAACCAATCAATCATGTGATCCGAGAATATGTTGATCGACTCTCGAGTAAAAGTTTATACTTTTGAGAAAGCATCATAGGAATATTTATTAGAGATTGTAATTACTCAAATTCATCAATACAAATAATTTATTTCACTATATCGAAATTCTGTGTGAACAATATCATCATTATTTGGTTAGTGTTGAGTAAATTAACTTGGCACGACTTTATATTTGACATATAATTAGTTGAATTTTTAATAATATGATTCACTTTTAATTAGGGGCGAAAGAAAAAACTGAAAACCCCAAAAAACCGAAAAATTAAATCGGATCGGACCGTAAAAACTGAACAGTTTTGGTTTCCATTCTTAAAAAACTGAATTGAACCGAACCGCCTTCTAAAAAGCAAGTAAAAATTCCACACCTCTTCCATATTTTCCCTAGTTTTTATTTATTTATTTTATTTATTTATATTTATTTATCACTTTATTTTAATTTATATTTTCTATATTTATTAATCTAATTTTTTTCAACCGAGTTTTTGTTTTATTTCATTCTTCAATATAGGAGGATTTTATCTTTAAACTAAATGCAAATGTCCTTTACTAGAAAAACCGAACTGACAAAAACCGTTCAAAACCGGACCGGTTCCATTGTAAACCAAACAGGTCAAGTTTTAAAAATTAATTGAAAAACTGAACAGAACCGAACCGGTTTCACCCCTACTTTTAATTTACATCAATTGCTATGAAATTTTGAACCCAAATAAAGTGTCTTGTTAGAGACTATAAAAATGGGAAATTTCACCAGATAGTAGAATTTTCAGCAATATTTATAAATATAGTATTTTTAAAAAGTATTTGCATATATAACATTTTTTTGAAAACCCTCATCCATGTGAATTAAAGAAAATCAGTGAATATCTATGTGTTGAATCAGTGATGAAATGTGTAAATTTGCATTAGATGTCACTAAGGTCGAGACTGACCATAAGTAAACTTTTCTTTACAATGACATTTTTTTTGGAGATATTATATCAAATTGGAAGATGGGAGGCTCGAACCTTCGACTTCATGAAAATGGAGCAGATGTCTAACCACTTGAGCTATGCTTATGTTAACTCTTTGCCATAACTTAAAAAGATATGATAATTATTCTTTACCATCGGAGTTATTAGGCGCAAAACTTTCCTTTTATATACAAAGAATTAAGAATTAACTTAACATATTATGATTCTTTACTTTAATTTATTTATCAATCATTTTTTTATTTATATTCTACCACTAAATTCTCTTCTTGACAATGAATTGAATTAAAAAAAAAAGGACAAACAATTAGGTACTAACACCCTCTCCCGGAGATTAAAGGTTCAAGTCTCTGTGTTTTTAAATAATCATTATCACGTGTGCACATGTAAGGAGGGTGAACAAACTCAAACAATCCAGATGGAACCAAACCTGATTTGGTTCGGTTTTTAAACCTCCATCTATCCAAATCAATCCAAACCAATTAAAATCAGTTTGGTTTTTTTTTTTTACATATTTTTTTTGCGTTCCAAATCAAATCAAACCAATCTAATATATATCATATTATATATAGTATAATTACATGTATAAATATTAATTAAAACTTGATAAAATAAAAAATTATTAAAGATTTGCAACCATTTTTTGTTTTTTTATATAAATGTAACAAGATTATAAGAATTTTTATCAAGTCTATATTTGTAATTTGTGTTTTATTTGTTATATTGATTAATTAAAACTAACCCTAAGATTTTTGAAAATTAATTTAAGATTTTGTTGAACTTGTCATGATGTAAATTAAATATTTAAGAAAAAAAAATGTCCAATAACCAAATCCAACAAAACCAAATTATTTCAGCTTAGTTTGGTTTGGCTTCAATAAATAAAATAAACCCAAACACATAAAAACTAACTCTTTATATTTCCAAATTCCATAACCTGAAACAGCAGATTAGAAAGAAAGGAGATGGCACAAGAAGATGAAGAAGAGGAGAAATCACAGCAGAATTCTCACAATAAGAGCAAGACAATTATCAAGATACCATCTTATCAAGAAGTCCTTGAAAATTCACAGCCAAAATCTCAGTCTTTTTCTCAAGCTTTTTCTTTCCTTAAATCATCTGAATTTTACTCTCCTCCTCCTCCACCACCAATCTCCACCACAACCCTTAGGTACCTATTGAAAAATTCATTTTTTTTTTCAATTCAATTTGTTCAATTAGGTCTTTTTCGTTCTGGGTTTTGAAATGTTTTGTGTAATTTGTTGTTGATTTCAGGGAAATTGATCAATTAGATGCATCTTCTTCTTCTTCAACATCAGCTTCTGCTGCTATTCCAACTAATAACTTGTCAGGGACGAACTCTTCTGGTCGTAATTCCATTCTTGTCAGCAATAGACAGGTGAGGTGGTTAATTCTAGGACATTTCCTCGAATCCTCTTAATTTGGCATAGTTAAGATTTGATTTATTTTTAAAAGCAACAATATTTATCTTTCATTAAATTTTTGAATTTGTTATATGATTTTTTTTTCCTATTACACTGCAGAATAACGAATCTCATTGTTGTTTTTTTATAATGGTTATTGGGATGCTTTGAATTAGTTATCGAGAATTTTTAAATATTGTTAGTTTTTTATCGAAATTTTATCATATTAATGCTTTTCTTATCAATGAATGTTAAAAAAGTGTTATTTTTAAAAATTCTGAAAACTTTTGCTATATTTGAAATTTACTATTGAAAAAGTGACATATATCCCTTGAAATTGCACTCAAGTTTTAATTTAATAAATTAAACCATAAATGTCGAGTGTGTATTCTCATTGGAAAGAAGTTTAGCAATACATGAAATAGAGAAATATAATTTCAAGAGATAAGGAATTCATCAAGAAAATAAACTTGGAAAAAAAAGAAACTTATTCAGCAATCCCGTAATTGAGCAATGACTCCAATCCTTTAGATTTGAATTCGTCTTTGTTTTCGCCCGTAATAGCTGCTAATCAATGAAGAATTTCGGCCACTGAAAATGTCCCAAAAGTCCCCAAAAATTTATCCTCGAATAGGTTTTAAAAAAACCTATTTGTAAAATTTTGTGCTCAAGCGCCATGACCATGATACTTGGCTGCCGCAACACTCAGCTTCAGATGGGGCTCCTAGCTCCCGTGGTCACAGTCTCTCCAGCAAAGAGTTTGGTTTTCCTGACGTCTCTTGGCCACACAAAAAAATTGTATCTTTTTCTTTTTTATTTGATTGGAAAAATTTCTTGGGTAGCAAAATTTTCTATAATATTTACAAATATATTATTTGTAAAATGTATTTACACATCATTTTTTTAAAAACATGTCAATCACTAATTGATTGATTGTGATATACATACCAATTGATTTACATGATTTAGTGATTGATGTAGATATTGATCGATAATAAATCATGGTTAATGATTGACATGCTCAACAAAAATGACATATTTGTAAATATTATAAATTTTTCCCGCTAAATTTGCCAAATAAAAGGCGTCCCAAGCCGAAATATCACAAGTACCACCTCTTCCCGGACCGTCGCAAGGAAAACTATTACCAAAATCCTTTTTATCTGGCATTAATTTGGAACCACGTGCATGTAATCACCATTATAGATTTCTCTCCATAAAGCTTTTCTTCCTCCTACAAGTATAGATAAAAGTAACCATAGATAGCTCTAATAAACATTCAAAGACTAACAATGAATGGTAAATTTTTGGCTTATTAATCTATGTTTATTTTGCCATTTGAATTTTGTGGTGTTATGAAATTGTGGACAGTAACAAATGGATTCATCTCATGTCTCTCAGAAGGGAAATCCCCTTCTCAAACATATCAGGAATGTGAGATGGGCTTTTGCAGAAATTGTACCTGATTATTTACTTGGACAAAGCTCATGTGCTCTATATCTAAGGTCTGAGTTTCATTCCCTTTGTAATTAGTCAACCTGTTGCCATGAATGTTGTAAACATCTAAGAAGCTCAGATGTGGGCACTGGGCAGGCAGTAGAGACTCAGAAAACACAGTTTTGTTTAGGACTTGGGACAATTTTTTAGAAATATTTCTATTTTTTAATGTTTATCAACGCTTTCCGCATTTTAATTTATAATTTTTTCATCACTATGAAAAGTTCAAGTCTTGTTGCCCCGACCCCACCCCCACCCCCCACAAAAAAAAAAAAAAAATCAGAACTTGATGCTGAGATTCAAAAATGAACCTCAGTTTTTTGGCTGCTTCAAGTCTCCTCCCCTCTGCTTTAACTTGTTGCTGGGGGTAGTGTTTTAAAAAGCATGCAACCAGTTTCATCAATGTGTAGTGACTGAGTTGTATGGTATCAGATAGATAACTAGGTTTATAAGGCTGACACTGTGATTGATTTATTGTATTCAATGTTTTTTTTTATGTAAGAGTTTTAGTTTGATAACAGTGTTTGCTTTTAGCATTTTAAGCTTATAATGGTATTGAGTAACAACAATTTTTTCTGAGCAAAACATCATACACGAGACATTTAGTTCTTTTGGCGTGTTATAATATTTCATTTATTAGATTGATCTTTCCTTGCAGTCTACGGTATTATCTACTTCATCCAGACTACCTGTATTATCGTATAAGAGAATTGCAAAAAAAATTCAAGCTTTGCGTTATCCTGTGCCATGTTGATGTGGTAAGAAATCATGCCACTGCCTCTTTATCACTCTCTTCCCTCCGATTGTCCTGATTAAGACTTGAAATAGTTAGTACATATTAAAATCTTAATCATTTTGGTGTTTGTGTAACATAATTGCATGTATTAGTTGATTTCAGGAGGATGTTGTCAAGCCTTTACTTGAAGTCACGAAAACAGCTCTACTTCATGATTGTACCCTTCTATGTGCTTGGAGGTACATTTAATAGTATTGAAAATTGATTTTGGAACATATGCTAGCTTCTTTGGCCTTTCTATTATAAGTGACTTTTGACGGTTCCTACAATCTACTTTGTTAAAGTGGTAAATTTATAATCGTTGCAAATATTTCATTTCCAAGTATTTTAGTGATGTCTATTGAAATTTTGTTTATGATGGGAGAGAATTTCTTTGTTGATAAAACTAATAGTTTAAATTTTGCACAGTGAAGTTTTAATGAGAGTACAAGGTTGGAACGTTTTGAGTATTTTGGTTGTAGTAATGCTAATAGTTGAGTATTTAACTTATCTAGATTTTCCTGAGAGATCCTATTTATTTATTTTCCTTTTTTACTAGTTTGGAGGAATGTGGTCGCTACTTGGAGACAATAAAGGTTTACGAAAACAAGTCTGCAGATATTATTCAAGGCCAAATGGACACAGACTATCTCTCACGGGTATTGGTTTTGTCAAGGCCTTAATCCTTTCCTCATGTCTATTATACATGTATTGCTCTGATATCAATATTATGATGTGTTTGACTATTTAAGCCATCATTTTTTTTTAATTTTCTAATAGTCAAATCCATGATAAATTATTTTACATTCTTAGCTCTTCAAATCTGCTCTGAAGTAGACCCTCATTTTTAATTGCAGCTAACTCATGTCCTTACATCAGTTCGACATGTTAATAAGACTGATGTGGTCACCCTTGGAACCACATTCGGGGTAAATTTCTGCTGTGTTTCAGCTAAGATTCTTAGTTATTGTCTTTGTCTGTTGTGTGTTGATTTCGTGCCCAACTGTCAATGCAGTCCCTTTCACATATCATGGATGCGTCCATGGAAGATCTAGCTCGTTGCCCTGGGATAGGTGAGCGCAAGGTAATACTCCATTTTCTGATGTGAGATCTGCCTTTGAATGACTCCTTAATTCCTGGTCTTTGTATTCTTTCTCAGTTAGTTAATGGTTTCTTGCTGTTTGTTCTTTTCTCACAACTTTCCCGGTTGTTTTGTGGTTTCTTGCTGTTTGTTCTTTTTTCACATTTATTTGTAGGTGAAAATAATGACTACATTATCAATATATCTCTGATGTCATCCATTCTTAATATTTTAATTCATATTAGCTACAAGGATATTACTTTTCGTTTTCAACAATATGTATACAAGTAATTATATTTATAGAAAATTTATAGAAATGTATTCAATAATAATCTATTGGGGAATATGTTAATAAATATTAGGTATTGAATTGTGAAGTAAATAATGATAATAACACTGTTTCTAATAAATGATGATAACATAAATCTGCACTGTGATGTATATAGCTTAATTTTATAGACCTCCCTGAGTTTTCACCATGGCATTCTTCTCATTATTCTGTCACATTTTTGTGAATTTGGATTGTCAATAAATCTATTAATATTCACATTTTCATCCTTAACATTATCTCATTCTTTTGATAGTGTGAATCAGTTAATGAAAGGAATATTGTAATTCGAGTCATTGAACGAATAGAATAATATTTCATTTGTGTGTGGATGCTATTGTAATTCAAGTCCTCCTACTCATCAGGTAAGACGGTTGTATGACACTTTTCATGAGCCATTCAAGCGAGTAGTTTCAACCCACCCTACTTTTTCTGAAACTACCGTCCAGAAGAGTACCGAATCTTGCTCAACGCGTGAAGATGTGGATGTGAAGATAACAGAAGATGCTAGCCAACACAAGAAAGAGCATGACTTAACCATTAAATCAGCGCTGTCTGCTGCTTTTTCCAAATATGCTGATAAAATTGCTAAAAGTAGTAAAAGGCCAGAAGGACAGGAGAGAGAAATCGGTGTGCCCATGAATTCAAATCCTAATAGTAGTAACTGTGTCTCAAAAAAAAAAAAGTAGCAACTCTCAGTAATGCTTTGGTAGGTTCATAATCTTGTGACCATCCAAGATTCCCTCCCCAATTTAAATTAAGACCAATGACATGAATATAATCATTTCACTATTCTGCATAAGGCTGTCATGAGAATATTAACAATAACCGTTACAAGTCAAGTCCTTCATCGACATGAGCCAAATCTGCTATGTGCCATGCTTGAATACAACTTGATGTTGATAGGAATGAATGATTAGATATATCAAAATTTTGGGTTCGAGACAACTATGGAGTTGTCTGAAAATCAATACGTAAATTAGATCACACCTCTTCATTGTCTGTATTCGTAATTTTTCTTTGACAAATGACAACTGAGATTATCTTTCACTAGTAAGCATGGCATTTTTTGGCAGCCATGTGGCTGATCTTCAGCTTGAAACTGTTATTTACATAATTAAAATTTCCATATCTTTTTATATTTTTAATCATTGTCATTAACAGTGTTATTAAGGCACACCTGGCGAGAGGCGAGGTGAGGTGACCCTAGTGCACCTTGATATAGTTGAGGCAAGGTGATTCACTAAGGCGAGCACTTTTGTTGCCATTTTTACACTTTTTTGTGCTTGTTTGTGCCTTTCTGTGTGCCTTCTTGAGGGGGCTTTCTTCATTTTTTTGCTATTTTATAATGTTTTAAGGTATTTTAAATGGTGGAATGCAAAAAAAAAGTTTGACATGTCTTTAATTTTAATCAATATCTAAAAAATAGTTCTCCTTTCTCTAATTTTTCATTATTTAATTTTCATACTTATGTACACCTTGTTTCACTCAGGCGACGCCTTTTTGTCGCCTCTTACTTCCAAGGCAATCAAGGACTTGTCGCTTGATGTGCGCTTTGCGCTTGGAAAACACTGCATAAATGGGACAATTAATTTGTTTAGATTGGAAGTTTGTTATTTATATCTGGTGAGAGGATGGTGAACAGAATACGACTTCTACTAGCAGTATTACTTTACTGCTTTGAGATGGAATAAGTGAAATTGGCACCCTCCCCACCTAGGTTGGCACCAGTTTCTTCCCAAAGTGGTTCCTCTAGGTAGTATTTTATTGGGCAGGAAGCGAGATTTATCCTTGATAAAGTATCTGATATGTTTTTTTCCCCTCCAGTTCATGCAGGTCAACGATGAACTGATAAATGCATATGCAGTAACCGAGTTCACAAATTTGTTGAAGATACTATGGCCTTGGCAAATTGCAGATTTTAACTTCCTTTGATATATTCTGCAATAATGACAGTTCTTGGACTGAGGAAATTATAAAAATCTATCATCAGAATGACTCATTTAAGGGCATGTTGACGGTTAGACCCTGTTTCTAAATGTTATTAAAGAGTGTGTTTAAGAAGATTGAAGATATTGAGGGAACTTAAAGAATGATAATCATAATTAAACTTCTGTACCATCTCAAGGTCCAACTTCTGGACAGGCTATCATTAGAGTTTTCTGAAAAAAAAACTTACCTATTCAGTAAGGGAAAGGTGCACACCCAAGACACAAACATAAAAAAAAAATTAAGTTTTGATTAAAAATAAATTAAAAAATATTTTGCTTCCTATTTGGCCACAGTAAGCATTGAATCCTACTTATCTGTAAGTAGTTAAGTTTTATTTGGAGAGGTACAATTAATGAAATAGCAGACAGCAATGTATTTTGGTACTACAGAAGTAGCTGATAACTGGCCTTTGTGATTACACATCACAATTTTTCAAACCAAGATTCAGATGTTAAGAATTTGAATTATTGAATTTGTTTTATTCATGTATTACCCTTGCCTTCTGGACATGCCCTGAGGCTGTCATTGGACTGAAGAGGTATTAATGGAATGGCAGACATCCTTGTACTTTGGGACTAGGACTAGAGAAGAGATTGATAATTGGCCTTAATGATTACAATCACAATTTTTCAAACCAAGTTTCAGATGTTGAATTATTGAATTTATTTCATGTATTAGACTGTTTTCTTTAATACGAAAGCATGCTTTTCAATCACATGTTCTTCTTCCTGAAAAGGTAAGGAGATTAATTCTGCCCCCACATCTCTGTTTAGATTGTAGATATTAATGTTATTTCATCTCTCTCCTTTTGCATACTGTAGTCCTTTCTTTAGTTATGCATAATGTGTCTTGCTCCAAAATTCACTGAAATTCAATTTCTTCTGTCTCTTCCTTCTGAGCATTATGGGGTCCATGATTCCCAATGCATTTGTCTTTTTTATATATATTTTTTTACTTTTTGTTACCCCCCAGTAGGAAAGAAGACAATTTGATAAGACTTTTCCATTCATGAAATCCAAGGAATGTTGTCTTATTTATTGACCTTGCATGTATTTCTTAGTTACTATAGTTCTTATTCCCCCACTCCCAGGATGTAAACAGTTAATTTCTTACCTCATGATTAAAGGGAAAACTAGAAAATTCTGTTAGAAAGGTTGTTCACTGCTAACATGTTCTGGTTATTTGAGCCAAGGATGTCCATGTCATCTGAGCTGTTGGATCTTTTGTTCTGATTGTACATTTTAGGGTCCGTTAGACTCTCAGTTTTAGACAAGGTGTTTGGTTACACAAGCCTAATGCTTGTTTGGTTCCCAGTTTTGCAACCCCTGATGGTGGTTATCTGAACTTGTCATCCTAAACTCATTCCTTAATACGATTAAAACACATTTTACTCTAACTCAGACTTAACAAACCTAGCCTAAACCACGAACCAAATACACCATTATAGTTTTGCTAGTCTTCTAAATTTGAGTTGGCTGGAGACTCTAAATTGCCCCTATCTATTATTCTTGTTTATCAGTCAAGAAATTCCATTGTTTTTTCTTTTCTCAATTTGAGATTGCAAAGTATGTAGTTGAAAGAAAACTGGATGGGTACCTATAAATGATTTTGAACTTAGCATCCAGTACTGATAGTTGAAAAGTAGCTTGGTTCTCCTTTGCTACTGAGTTTGTACCGATTTTTATTTTTGTGTTTTTTATTTTATTTCACACTACATGAGTACATATTACATTAATTTATATTCTGTCAATCTGGAAAGTTAGGTTGTCTGCACTTATCTGAATGAAAAATGGAAATATATTTGATAATGGAGCTAATATCTTGTTTCGGCCACATGAAAACTTATAAATAGTTTACAATAAATATACGAGTGGTTTGTAATCTACAGACATTCAGAGTGTCTAAGGTCATCAACGTTTATGTACAAGTCTCGTAACTCATTGGATTATTCTAGGAATTTCTGATAAATAGATTTTAACATAGATAGTTGTGTCTCTGCCGGTTTACATTGACATGCTTTAATATGGGATTCCATAAAAAGCTATATGAAAAAAACCATAGCAGTACCGAAATTTTCTTCCGGAGATCTGTGATCTGTTCTGGAAGGTGGTGTATTCTTGATTAAACTCATTTACTTTTCACTCTCATAGTGTTGTGTTGTGTTGATCCTCTTAATGACACACTCACAGAAGAACTAGAGGGTTCTTGACTCAGATGGATTGAATGCAGTTTCTATGAAGCCCCTCGAGTAGTTAGGATCTTGGGGCTCAATTTAAGGATCTAGAGGATGAGGAGGGGTTCTTGACTAGTGGAACCAGCGACTGTACGACATCAGTCATTAGAGGCCTGTAGTCGGCTTCGGGCTGCACACACATGGCTGCAATGGCTGCTACCTGAGATACAGACATTGTAGGATGGGGAAAAAGATTGAGCAAGTTTATATAATATTGATTAGAATGTTCATAACAGGCTGAACTAACCTGAATTAGATCCTTCTTCGAGTATGTCCCTTGAATAGCCGGGTCCATCATTTTCTCCACTTTTTCCCTATTAGTTAGCCTTGGGAGAGCCTAAGAAGTCAAATAATAGGAGATCAACCTCATGGAAAACTGGAAGTTATGTCATACAATTCAATGCCAGCTCTCTTCAAGATCATTATGAACTAGAAGATTACTGCTGCTTTATCGCTTGTTTAAAAAGTTTTTACAACACACTAAAACATAGGAAATGTAACAGAATTTACTAACCCATGAGACAAGAACATGCTCCCCCTGTGGCCGCTTGACATCTACCGGCACACGACCCGTCAATAGCTCTAGCAGTACAACACCATAGCTGTATACATCTGATTTTGTAGTGAGTTTTCCTGTTGAAGCATACCTACATTTTGCCCATAGAACATTATGTAATTAATTCAATTAGTTAAATTTTTTCCCCTATGAGCTATATTTGTCAATGTGTCTCTCAAGAAAGTATTGACTTTGATTGATATTGAGTTGTGATTCATGTTAATATACCGAAATCTTGCTTAGGGTGGTGAGTACTTCTACCAGATTCCAACTGAAAAAGAAAAAAAAAGTAATTTGATCACTCACTCTGGTGCTAGATATCCTGTGGTTCCCAGAACTTTTGTAGATATCTGTCCATTGATCTTATCAGACCCCATCTTCGCCGACCCGAAATTGGACACCTTGGCTCGAAAGTCCCGATCGAGTAGAATATTGGAGGACTTGAAGTTACGATGGATAACCGACGGGACAGCATGCTCATGGAGGAATTCAAGTGCCCTGGCACAATCAAGGGCTATCCTTAAACGAGCACCCCAATCCAACGGCTGAGATTCCGTGTTAGAATTATGCAGATGGTGATGGAGTGTAGCATTGTGCATAAATTCAAATATTAGGAGCCTATGGTTTTGATCAGCACAGTAGCCAAGTAGCTCCACCAAATAAGGAGAATGCAAGCGACTTAGTAGATCCACCTGCTTTGAGTCAATTTAATTAAAAAAAGAAAAGAAGGTATATCTTGTTTGTGAATATCCATGTGAATTGTTGAAATAATGATTTTTTTTTATAAACTAATTGATAACATGCCAACTCTAAAAACTAGGTTGAGTTTACTATAATATGAAAGCTGTCATTGTTAGACAATTGAGTAATAAATATTAGAAAACCGGTGCTTTTTTTTGGGGGAAGAGAGATAGATAGTCAACTCTTCCAATTCATACGGTGGGTTTGAGAAGTCTAAGTTTATATAACTTATATTTAGTGTATAAGTTTATACAAATATTAAAAGAATAATACTTGCATTCTCATTGGTAAGGAGAATCTCCTCTTTACATCTATAATTTTTTTACCGGTTTATTTATATTTAGGTCTCTGTAATATATTTGATCTATAGAGATGTGATCAATGAAAGTAAAAAAGGAGTCTGGTGAAGAGGTAAGTATTATTTATATTAAAACTCACGGTAAAAAATAAAATATAACTCGTGACTCAAATTAATAAACCAACCGAAAGAAATTGATCAATGAAAAAGTCAACACAAGTTCACTTAAATCACTTTTAAGATGGATTTAAATTTAAAATTGAGATAGAGAATAATGAAATGAAAGGACAAACCTCCATTCTGAAGGCACGCTCCCTTTGCTTTCCATCAATATGAAGCATCTTAATTGCAACCACAGCCCCATCAGTGAGGACCCCTTTGAACAAAATTCCAAACTGTCCATTCCCAATTACATTTCCTTCACTGAAATTCTCAGTTGCCAATTCCATCTCTTTATATGTGAAAACTTGAACTCCTCTTATTCTATATTGTGGGATTCTCCCTTGATTCCCTCCATTTCCATATAAGCATCCACCCCCCTTCACTTCTGCTCACACATTACAAAATTAACACATAAGATAAAAATTGTTTTTCCTCCCGAGGTCGTAAATTTGTGATTAGTGACTTGGATCCCACAACGGAAACTGATAGGACTTAACAATGTTTATAAGAACATGAGTTACTCCTCTTATTACAAACGGGCCGTTTTAAAGATGAAACCATGAATACTAAGAGTGACTCAAATGTTCAGTAATCTTATCATTTTCACTCGAAAGTCGTTTTTTTCAAAAAAAAAAAAAAGAACTTTCAAAACCGTTATCGAAACAAACCCATGAATCAAAATGAAGTAAAGATAAGAAAAAAAAAATAGAAATAAAAATGGAAGGAGATTTTTAAAAATAAATAAATTACCTGGGCTTGAATCAAAATTAATGGAGGTGTGAGCAATGAATCTGCTGCTACTTGAGTTGTGAATGCTATTGATTTCTCTACAAGTTGCCTTTTTTCTTGCAGATTTGAGTCTTTGAAGCATCAATATGATACCAAGAATGACAATGAGTATAGTAATTAAGATAATGGAAGCAATAATTATGAGAAAAGAGTTGGAATTGAGAATTCCAAGGTCATGGTTATGGATTTCTGAATGTGAAGGATAGTAATAATGCTTATGAGTGTGGTTTTTGGTTGCTACACTTGGTGCTGTTGCATTCACATTGTTTACTTCCATGACCACTCTTGGAGAGAGAGAAGAAATAAGAAGAAGAAGAAGAAGCCTTAAAGTGAGAGAGAGAGATGGGGATTAGATTTGATTTAGAATACAATGGGAAGCAAGGGATGTTGTGGTTTCAAGGTCATCTCTCTGACTCTTTTGTTGAGGATACACGATGAAAAGATGAAAAAACCTAATAAGATTTATAAAATCAAGAGTTACTCCTCTTGTTACGTTTTGCGATGAAACTTAACAAGTATTAGAAATTCTTCAAGAGTTACACCCTTACACTTTGAATTATTGCTAAATCATACACCTACACTTTTAACTTTTTATTTAAATACCTATGCACTTTTGTAAAATTACAAATCACACCATCCTATCAATTACTTTTAATGAAATTGAGACACATTCATATTCTAAACATGCCACGTGTTCCCATACCATTAAAAATAACAAAAAAATTTGAACATATGTGGAGAATTTTTAGAATAAACCGTTATGTTAGTAAAATGTAAAATCAATAAATCACACCCATATGTTCAAATTTTCAGTTATTTTTAATGGTATTGGAACACGTGACATGCGTAGAATATTGACGTGTCTCAATTTTGTTAAAAGTAACTGATAGAAGAGTGTGATTTGCAATTTACTAAAAGTGTAGAGGTGTTCAATTAAAATTTGAAGTACTCTCTCTATTTTTGTGTGTCTCGTGAGTAGTAAAATTGTTTTGACATAGTTTTGATTCGTCCATTGTTTTGTATTTTTCTAAGGGAATGGTCGTTGTCTTTTGTATCAGAAGAATTTGGAAGTTATATCAATTGCCATTCCTTTTCAATCTTCATCATTTCATTTTATGTCAAAATATATTTAGATATGGAAAAAATAAATTAATTTCCATAGACTGAAAAAACAGGCATTATTATTTTCAATTCCTTCAACTTGATATTTTTTTTTTGGTAATATAGAAAGTGACTGATAATTGGCTAAGTGCTCTCTGCAACTGTGCCAGCTACATGTCCACCCTCTACTAGTCTCTTAGAGAGTGGGATATACCATACGGATAAATAATTCATTTATGACTTTTTTCTTCTTCTCATTTTTTGTTTTTTCCTTTATTTTTCAATGAGAAAAATGAAACTATTTATTTTATTTTAAATTTCATGGCATACAATTTCGATGGGGATATTTAAAAATCTAGCATTATTGAAGACATTTTTTTTATTAATAAAAACAGTTTTAAACCCAATTTTGATAGTTGTTTAGTTTTGATCTTCAAACTTTAAAATATTATATTTTAAACCTTAAAATTTATATAAAAAACCTCAAATCCATTGTAAAATCGGACACTCGAGTTATTATATTTGGTCACATAGATATGCATTCATCATCTAGATAAATAAAAGATTTTCACATTGTTTCATTCAACTGTTTTTTTTTTTTTTTTAAATTAAGACATAACAAAAATGAGTTTTTTTTTTTTAACAAAATTTAGAGATTAAAGTAGATTTTTTAATGTTTAGGGTTTGAAATGAAATAAACATAAATGTTCATAAATAAAATACAATTTAAACCTTCAAACATAAAAATTATTTTTTAATTACTTTCAACACAAACATAAAATGTATTAAATTTTATTCGTTAAATGTGGATAAGACAGGCTTTTGTGTTAGAAGTTAATTATATTTTTGGACAGTGAAAGCATTATTAGCTAAGGAAGAAAGTGAAAGGCAATGGAATTTTGGAAGAATTTCGTAGAATTCAGGGAAAGAAAAACAATTTGTTTCAATGGCAGAGATTATTGGAATCTAAAATTGACAATCATTGTACAGCTCAAACTCACATGGCTCTCACACAAATGTCTAAACAACAAAATACACAAAATATAAGAGATAGTTTTGCCTTTACATCAATCTTTTCTCTCGATCCGGATGCTTACAAATCACGTCCCTAAAGTTTAAAAATGATTCGTAAAATTGTAAATCATACCCATGAACCGATTAATTTTAATAAATTTGAGATACATGCTTACTCAATATTTATTACGTGTTAAATTCCATTAAAATAATAAAAAAAATTTAACAGATGAGTGTGAATGGTAAATTTTACAACTTATTAACAATGATTTGGTGTATAAATGTAAGGCCCCGGGTTTTTAAAAGAGATTAATTGAATTTATTTATAAATGGTATGCTTGTGTGTTAGATATTAAGCAAGTAGGAAATAATTTTTTTTATCTTTGATTTGTGCATTTGATGGAAAACTATAGTTAAAAGCTAACTAAAGGTAGGAAATTACATAGAAGGGAGCTTTTAACCATGCTTAATTATGGAAAAAGTGTTAAGCTTAGATACAAATTGTTGGGAGTAAATTTGAAAAATATAATATAATAATTATGTGAATCGTGTCTCACCCTGTTCAACCCATTTTGAGCCTAAGCCCATTAACACCATCACATTGGAAGCCACTATAAGCAGCCCATCAAGCACACTCAAGCCCAACGAGCTCCTTCAGCTGAGTGAAGTGTGCACGATACGATACGCCTAAGCTCATCATTACCTAAAAATAGGTGGAGGCGTCTGCAGAGTAGGTGGGCGGCAAGAAGTTGTGGCAGTTGATTCGACGTGTGGCAAGCCAAGTTGCAAATGGGCGGGAGATGAACTAAAGAAAGGGCGGGAAACTACTAACGAGCCCTCTATAAATTGAGCAACTCTGAACGATTGAGGTACACACTGCGACCATACTAAAACTCTGTCAAAATTTCTACTGACTTGATCGTCAAAGTGCAGGTGGCCGGCACCACACCGGTGTCATTTTCTTTTATAGGCTCATGATTTTAGGTGATACGATCTTCATGTACACCTTGTTGGAGCACACGTGGAGCTAACGTGTTGATCCAGTTAGCTTGACGAAAATACGCTACAACACAAATTAACATTAAATGTTATTGGGTCAAATTAATTGACAATTCCATTAACATTTATTTGAAGCCCAAATATTAGTCATTCATGCTTCAGGTGCAATTCAATGGCCATGTCATCAATTTATAAATTTGGAAATCAACATGTGGCGTTAGTAATGTGTGGCGGTGACTTGTTTATTTCACATATATATATATGTACATTATGGCTCATCAATTTAACCTAGTGTGCGGACGTGAAATATATCAAGTGGCGGTGTTTTTTCTTGTTTGTTCACCGTGAGGCAGAGAGAAATTATTTGACAAAACTTGGGTTTTTTGGTTGTTCATTATTGAGAGAAAATAGAGAGTGGGTGATTGTAAACTTGTACTTTTCGTCTCAATTATATTCGTCATCTTCATAGTGGAACTTGCAAATTTGCAGAAGACAAGACGTACCAATTGGGAACCTGCATAAAAATTCTCGTGTCGTTTTCTCTCTTGTTTTTTAATTATTCTTTGTGTTGTTATTTATTGTTCTTGATCTAGGGAGTTTAGGGATTTGCAAACCCTTCAAATTCCCAACAACTGGTATTAAAATGTCAGGTTCAAGGGACTTGTGGCAGAGATCGATGGATAACACAAAGTATATTGGGATCGGAAAATTTGATGGTTCAGATTTTTCATTCTGGATGATGCAGATTGAGGACTACTTGTTTAGCAGGAAGTTGCATCTGCCATTGGGAGAGAAGCCAAAGGGTATGAACGATGAAGAATGGAAGCTATTAGACAGGCAAGTGCTGGGAGTTGTGAGATTGACCTTGTCAAAGACTGTTGCCCATAATGTGGCAAAAGAGACAACTACAACGGGATTGATCAAGACCTTATCTGATATGTATGAACAGCTCTCCGTTAACAGCAAGATATACATCTACACTCAACTCGTGCATATGAAGATGGCTGATGATGAACCATTAGCGGATCATCTGAATAAATTCAACATTATCATAAATCAGTTAATTGCTTCAGAGCTTCAAATGACTGATGATATGGTTGTTGTTGTATTGTTGGCATCTTTACCTGATAGTTGGTCTACTATGAAAACTGCTCTCGCTAATTCTTAGAGAAAAGGGAAGCTTTGTTTTGCAAATATTAGAGATGCTGCTTTTGCAGAAGAAATTTGCTTGAAAAGTTCTGGTATGGCCTCTAACAATGGTACTGCTTTGTATACCGGTAAAGGAAAATGCAATCAAAGTAACAACAATAAGGGTAAAGGTACATGGAACGAGGGGATTGAGTGTTACTACTGCCACAGGAAGGGTCACAAGAAATCAGACTGTAGAAAAATGAAACAAGATCAGAAAGATAACGACAATAACTCAGAGGCTAATATGGTCACACATGCTCTTTGCTGTGTTGATGAGAGTTTTAATTTCGATGAGCCGATGACAGACTTGGTTGTGGATAATGCCTCTTCTTTTCATATTACTTCAAACAAAAAATTGTTCTCATCTTTTACTTCAGGCGATTTTGACTTAGTGAAAATGAGGAACAAAAATA
Source organism: Gynostemma pentaphyllum (assembly GCA_028015215.1). NCBI lineage: Eukaryota > Viridiplantae > Streptophyta > Magnoliopsida > Cucurbitales > Cucurbitaceae > Gynostemma > Gynostemma pentaphyllum. The sequence continues at coordinate 57,240,741 of CM051351.1, read as the reverse complement.
TCTCTAAAGCAGCTGGTATTTGAGATGTAAGTTTGAAGATTGATACAGGTTGCAGGCTACTATTGAGGAATGTCAGGTATGTTCCTAATTACAAGTTGAATATTATTTCTGCTGGTCAACTTGATAATGCTGGTTATCGAAGTGAGTTTAGTAGAGGGGTATGGAAACTCACTAGAGGATCTTTATTGGTGGTGAGAGGCTACAAGCGTTCTACTCTGTATGTGACACGTTTGAATGTTGTCAAAGTTAAGGGTGCTACACGTAAAGTGTAAATTTGGAGAGTTGTTGATGTTCCCTAGAATGGGAGGGGTAAGTCAACAGCGCGGAAAGGATAGTTAGATCCTAATCCATCAGTTCATGAGGAGGTGCAGTTGGGAGAATATGGAAGCGCTCAGAAAATAGCCTCAACTGACAGGCAAGATAACGAATTGGTGAAGTTGCCTGAGGGGAATAGGGCACTTTTGGCTAGTTTCAGAGTCAAAGAAGGTGTAAACATCAGAGATGGAATCTCTAATCTGGAAACTGGCTTGAATTCTAATGTCAAGCATATTATGAAATATTTCTTTACTAATGTTCATTAGAGGCGGATAGTTGGTAAAGTGGTTGATCTCGCAACAAAGATGGAGTGGGAGTTACTGGAGTATCTCTTTGTGCCTAGGAGATAGCTCATAGCGGTGGTCTTGCAGAGGCCAATTATGTTAGTGGATTCTAACAGGTATACGGTTTTACAAATTAGTTTGAGTTTGCAGTTTGAAGCCTTGGTGTTCCAAGCAAGTGGTGAGCTACTATTATAGTAGGAGTTGAAGAGGTATTATTTGTCTCCAAGTGGGAGATTGTTAAGTTTGGATACAAATTAACATTAAATGTTATTGGGTCAAATTAATTGACAATTCCATTAACATTTATTTGAAGCCCAAATATTAGCCATTCATGCTTCAGGTGCAATTCAATGGCCATGTCATCAATTTATAAATTTAAGAAAGCAACGTGTGGCGTAGAAATGTGTGGTGGGGGCTTGTTTATTTCATATATATATATATATATATATATGTACATTATGGCTCATCAATTTAACCTAGTGTGCGGACGTGAAATATATCAAGCGGCAATGTTTTTTCTTGTTTATTCACCGTGAGGCAGAGAGAAGTTATTTGACAAAACTTCTTGGGTTTTTGGGTTGTTCATTATTGAGAGAAAATAGAGAGTGAGTGATTGTAAACTTCTACTTTTCGTCTCAATTATATTCTTCATCTTCATAGTGGAACCCTGCAAATTTGCAGAAGACAGGACGTACCAATTGGGAACCTGTATAAAAATTCTCGTGTCGTTTTCTCTCTTGTTTTTTAATTATTCTTTGTGTTTTTATTTATTGTTTTTTATTTAGAGAGTTTAGGAATTTGCAAACCCTTCAAATTCCCAACAAAAAGGGCTAGTTAGTAATTAGAATTTGAGGCAAGGGTTGGTTAGCAAAGGGAAAAGAATGGAGGGACCTTGGCGATATAAGAGAAGGTGGAGGGACCTTAAGAGTTAGATGAGGAGGTGGGGGGGGGGGGGGCTAGGATGTAGTTAGTGAACTTTAATTTTGTTAGCTAAAAGTATAAAAGCTTGTATTTAAAAAAAAGAAAGAAAAAGAAAACATCTCTCTCTCCCCCACCCCCTCCCCCCTTTTCAAGAACAAAGTGGTTTTTTGTGCTTTCTTCTTCAAATCTCTATCAACCTTGAGTAAATTTAAGGGGGTTTTGTTGGTTTATGATAGAATTATCATCCTAGGAAGGTTCAAGCAAGGATCAATTGGTTTCAATAAGATTCAAGGTAAGATTTCAAATAGAAAATTTTAAGTTTTCATAGAGTTTGTGGTTTGTTCTTAGTTGATGTTTTAAATGTTAGGAATGGTGTCCTAGAACTTGTAATTATTTAATAATAATAATTTATTAAGAATAAATTAAATGAATAAACATAAGTTCTTTAAAATTATCTAGACTGATTCAATTGGGGATATTAGGAATATGCGGAAATATATAAATATCAAACATTCAAATAGTAAAACCCTAAGTCATTCTATGAAATCACGACTTAGTATGCGAGTCATACGAGAGGATTAAAGTTGAGATGAGTAACTTAAAAGTGTCTACAGTAAATGGATAACGTTTGAGAACCTTATCCTAGTAACACTGTTGATATCTTCGCATTTTGTTTATAGACAAATGATCTAATCCTGATCATTCATGTGGGAGACATGAAATGGAAGTATCATATGCAATGTTGATTGTATAAGACAGGACCACGATGTTCGATCAAATTTCTCATTAGTACCGTTTACGAGAAATAATCGAATATCAAACTAAGTTTATCAACCGTGATAGATCTCAATCCTGAGTGAACTGCGGACTCCTATTTGTGGAGTTATGTTCTTTGATTCACATAGTTGAGAGCGATCTGTAAGAACGCTCAACACACTCCTGTTTTGGGAACATGACTAGATAAGTAGCTGGGAACTCATTTTCACGAGATGGAATTCATAACTTTTCTATAAATTAACGGTATCAGTGCGATACCTAAACATTTTAAGAGCTTTAGGAAACTCTCTTGATGTACTGATTCGAGACATGAACAAGTGACGTCACGACTTTTATTGATCACAGAAGTATCTTATCTCTAGTTCGACTAAAGATAAAGTCATTGGAGAACCAGCGGGAACACAAGGATAAAGCGGTAATTACAGAGGCAAAACGGTAAATTTATCCGCCTGTAATTATGAGGGTTCCATGTGAAGGATAATATCACAGATATAAATAATGATAAACTAAATGGACAATAACTCATCTATAGTGAGGGGAGTTCAGCTATGAATCTATAGTGGAATTATTCATAGTTAGATAATAAGTAATTAACTGATTATGTGTTAATCACTTAATTGACTAATTATTAAGCCCATGATCTATAGGTCCATCGGGTCCCTATGCTAGCCCAAATATCGTAGTCTAGAAATCAAGTAGAAGAAATGGAAAGTTTAAGTAAAGCGAATTACTTAAAACAGGCAATATTAATTGTTTAAATATTTAATATATTTAAACAGTAATTAATATAAACATTATTAATTGCTTAAATAATGAGTTTATTTAAACATGAAATTAATAATGAAATATTATTAATTAGATATTATTACTTATTTAAATATTGAGTATATTTAAATGGTAATTAATAATTTGAAATTAATTAAAAATTATTAATTGTTTAAATAATTAATTTTATTTGAAAGGAAATTAATAATTAAAATTAATTAATTAATAATAAAATATTGTCGATAAAATTATTAATTAAATAATGAGTTTATTTAATGGAAATTAATAATTATAATATTTATTAATAATTATTTAAATAATGAAAATTATTTAAATGGAAATTAATAATTAAATATAAATTTGATAATATTTAGTCGGGAGAAAATATTAATATTATTAACTGTTTAAATAAAAGATTTTATTTAAATGATAATTAATAAATAAATTAATTAAGTTGGACTTATTAATTTAAGAGAGAGTTTCAAGCCCAATTGGATTAATGAACCCAATTGAAATTGGCCCAAAATAATTAATTAAATAAATTAGAATTATTTATTAATTATTATATGAATTTTCGGCCACCATGTATTTTTGGGAAGAGATAATTGTTTGAATTATATCCTAAAATAACTACATAGATTTATTTACCCAAGATAAATAAAATAAAGAAAAGAATATATTCTCTTATTTATCTTTGGCATTTTCGAAATTGCAAGATAAAGGAAACAGATAATTTTTTTTTCTTTTTTTTTTGTATTTATCTCTATAGATTAATCCTAATGTGATTAGGATTCCTATTTTCCTATAAATAGGAGGGTTGAGTCATTCATAAATCACACAATTCAATTCCATAGAAAATTGGAAATCTCTCTCCCTCTCTTCTCCCCTTAGTGTCAATTTTGCTTAGCCATTGGGAAGAAAATAATTTTTCTTCTTCCCAATTTCTTCTTAAGTTCGATCCCACAATCGGGTTTCGTTTGATCGATCGGGATATAGCATAGAAGATCCTGTGTTGCTGAGGATTTGAGGCTGTAAAGAAACCTCCAACCGATTCTCCATTAACTACTCAATGTAAGTATAATTGATTTTAATTTTCGAAAATATAAGCATGAATCTACATGTTTTTCACAAATTGCATAATGTTAATAGATCCGTTATTAAATGTTAATAAGTTTACTAAATAAAATTCCGCTAGTATAGTAAATCATCCCTTCATTAAATCACTTTGGGTGTTGTTCTCATTCATTTTAAAATTATGGAAATCAATTTTAAATTATGAATTCAAGCTCTAAGTTCTACTCTCTAAAAGATTCCTAGAGGTTGGAAGCTGTGGATGTGTTCAAGCTCCTAAAAACTCTATTAATGGCAATGTTTTCAAGCTTCTAGTTTCTTTAATTTTTGATTTTCTTGACTTTTATTGAAAGGCTTTCAATTCTGGAATATTTGAGTGTTTAAATTTGTATTTTACACATGAAAAACACCTTAGAAGAACAACCCAATGATTTTATGATAAATCTCCTTTTGGCTGAAAATTTAACCTTTAAAATGTCTAGTTTTGGAAATTTTTCCACTAACCGGGCTTGAGACTTTAATTTTATGTTTTGGACCGAGTTATTAATGTTATTTAAAGACTAAATGAGTTTGGAATGGTTTGATGTAGGAGGAAGAAAAGCATAAGCAAGTTTGGAGGTTATTTGTGAAGGTGAGAACAAAAAGAATCAAAGTGGTGACGGCGGTGTTGTTCGTGGTTGTTAGTGGGATGGTGTGGCTTGAATGTTAGAGTTGAATATGGCTGGTTTGGGGACTCTTTGGTGTATGAAATTTATGGGAATCGGAGGTTGTGAAAGGAACGAAAGACAAGGGCTAAGCTTGGCATGTCCTTGAGAATTCGGAAAGAGCGGAATTGCCTTGAACCAACTTTGCTTTTGCATATAACTATGAGCTATTCCTTCATGATTAATTACATTTTTACTTGTTTCAAGTTAAAGATCGAGTCACATACTGGATGGGTCTTATTTATATATATGCTCGATGAGTTTCAATTTGACGTTCGATGAGATTTGCGTAATTAAGGTGTTAAAGAATAGTACTTGAAGTATGCACTTTTATGCTTGTTTGTGCACTTTAAAAGTTTCAAGTTTTGGATGGAGTCAAATGCTAAGTGGAAGTCTTGCTTATTTATGTTCGTTATGCCGAGATTTGTTTCCGATAAAATTATTTGAGAAAGCATAGCTAATTACATTTCATTTCATTCATGCATATCATGTGTTTGTTGAAATGCCATGGGGTCATAACCTATGTAATGGTTTGTTAAAAAAGATTCTCTTGGTAAATCTGTTAGGAGTAGTAAAAGTAATAAAATAATGATAAAATAGAATCAAGAGATGAGGTAAAAGAAAAAGGAAAAAAAAATATCAAGAAAATAAAATGCAATTTTTTTAAGCTTAGATGAAATGATTACATAATTTGAACCAATAATAATATTATCAGTCGAAAAATATATTTTGATGAATCTAGATAATAAAAATTTGATTAAAAAAATTGCACCTAAAAAAATAAGATTTATACAAGACATTATTTCATTTTAAATTTATTTAAAGGAACAAAAAAATGAAAAGCCTCATTTTAAATTTTACCTAAGGCGTCGGAGAAACTTGAGCCGCTCCTGGTGGTTGTTGGACGTTACATATGGTTACCGTGGCAGAAGGTGTGTAGCGCCGAGGCGCTGTGTGGTGGATGGCCTGGATGCTAGAGTGGCTATTACGATAGTCTGGAAGAGGATAATGAGCTACGACTTGAGTGATTTATGTGATGATTTGTGAAATGCGTATAGTGAGACACGGGGAAAGTATACGAAAACATATGTTGCTGGAAAGTATAATGGAAAGTGATATCGGTTTGAATGTTGTGGACTCGACTTAGTCTCGAACTTGAAATACCATTGGTTTGATCAAACATACATGTCTTTGATTTCTAGCACATTTTTATACATTTTTAGTACTTGATTTCGTTTAAGCATATCATTCCGAGCATCGCACATCATGGCTTTAATTCTCTTTGCTTTCACTGAGTGTCATGCTCAAATGTGCTCTATATCACCTTTCAGGTACTAGTAGGGGATGTGGCCGAGGCGCGGCAGGTGGTGCTCATTGATGCTTCGGGATGGAAGCTTTTAGGTTAGGCCATCGGTCATGCAAAGCATTGGTTATGGAAGTGGCGTATGGGTCGTTTTGAGTTCTCGGTTTATGTCATGTCTTTTGAAATGTTTGTACATAACTATGTATGTTTTAAAAAGGGTTGTAATAACTATGTTTACGGTGCACCATATACTTTCTTACGTTTAAAGTAACTTGATATTTTGAGAATGGCCGACGTGCAGAGAATTAATATAATGCAGAATTTCTTTTGGAACTTTTCTCTTGAAATCTATGTCCATGTTATTATTGTTTTGTTTTTAAACAAAGTATGTTAGTCCTACGCTTCTGCTTTGCGTACTCGTGTCCTAGGCTTGCTTTACAAGCCAAATTGTTACAATAAATTGGACTCATCTGTTAAATGTTTTTGGTTATTGTTATTGTTAGTGGAATTGAAACACATAAAAACGTAGAATAAACATATATCTCAATTTCATTAAAAATAATCGATAGAATGACGTGGTTTATAATTTTATAAATCACAGAGGTGTTTTGTTAAGGATCCCACATAGTTATTACTAAAATAACATATTTCTATATACTACTTACTAAAATGTTAGAACTTTTTAAAAATTACTTAAATAGCATAATTATAGTTCAATAACTTATTGAATTAAAAAAAGTTAAAAGACCAATAAATTCATTGAAAGTAATAATGAAAAATAATCAAATAGTTTAATAAATTATTAAACTTGAACTTAAAAAAAGAAAAATTCAAATAAATTCATTGAAAATACCCATAAATATCAATAAAATATAATTCAATTATCTATTAAACTATTCAATAAATTATTGAACTATAATCATATTATTTGAGTAATTTTTAAAAAGTTCTAATATTTTAATAATAGTGACAAATTTTATTTTATATATATATTTTGTGGGTTCTCCTCTCTAGTTTGTTAAAATATCTCCGGGTGATTTGCTGTATTGCACTATTGAAAAACAAACTAAAGTTGTGGTAAATATTAAATTCAGAAAATTCCCCCCTCCCCTAATGATTCATCATTTCTATCACATTGATTTGTAGAGTTTTGGAGAAAAGAGTTTGTTTGCATTGCATGTTGTTTCCTAAAATATAACTTAGCTTTTTATAGATATATTTTTATATAGTTGGAGTAAATATTTACGAAATTTATGATTTTAAATGAAAAATAAGAATAATTACTTTAAAGAAATAGGTCAACCATAAAAATAAATGAAGAGAAGTAATAAAAAAAAAAAAAAACTTAAAAGAATATTCCTTCAAATATATTTTCAAAGTTATTGTTCTAAAAGTAAAAAAAATACTTTTAAAAAACAATATCCAATTATAGAAATTTTTTCTTGTGATAGTATCTCAAACAAATTAAAATGGTTATTCTTTGCAGATTATGGAGACCTTGCTCATCGAATTGCTTTGTCTCAAGTGTTGTTGAAGATTCATTCTTTAAAAAAAAAAAAAAACCCAAGACTCTTCATTGATGGATGAAAAAGGCTGAAAACGGCCAAGTAAATTACCAAAAAAAAATCCTTTCAATTGAGGGCTATAATCGAAGGAGAATAATTACAAACAATAATAATTTTATACTCCAAACAGAGGTGTTAAGAACGAAAGTTTCCAAATCTCATCCCATATAACGTAGAAATATTAGCGAAACTTCTCTTATTCCTCTTAAGTCAAATGCTCTAACAAATAATTCTAACCACGTTATCTCAAAGGGCCCTACATTTTTCATAAAGCAACAAAACCACCGAAAAGATACATAATGTTACTCTTATAACCATTGTGCACCACCCAATTTCATGTTTAAGCATCTTCCATAGTCTATTCCAATTCTTTTGAGAAAACGTACCATGGAATAAAATATGAGTTGTAACCAATTAAGTAGAAGCGTAATCCAAGGTTTCACAACTCGATTTTTTTTTTATTGGAATTTAGGTCATTATTATTGTAGATTCATTTCATAATTCCTAATTTGAAATATTGCAACATAGACCTCATGAGACACTCTCTTTTCACTATTTCTTTTTTGTAGTTTTTTTTATGTATCTATTAGTGTCTGAAATAGCTTATGCGTTCCACAACTAATCTGAAAAAACAATCATATATAACACTGCATATGGTGTCAAAAACCTCGTTGGATAAGATCTCAAGTAGTTGGTTGTACATGGATTTGAACTTGTAACCTAAAGCTTAAAAAAAGTCTTTTGACCACTAGACCAATCTATAGTTGGTTAACTCAACTTATATTTGAAAGACAATTTTATATAATAAAGAGGGAAAAAGCTTTTTTTCACTCTGGTGCGAATTTCCTTCTCTTCTGCTGCTTCGAATCCGCTTATAGTTTGTGAGTCATGATCTTGGGATCAATACCAGTTGTTATGGGTGGATTTTCAAACAACTATATGACCACGTGGCACCCCTCTGGAGGCCCACGTGGGACAACCAAAGACCTCCACGACACCAGTGTAGTGGGCCGGATGAACACCCACCAGGCCCAATTGGGTGGGTGTCCATCCTGGATGATCACTTCAAGAGACTCTGGAAAGGGCTCGGCCTCAGGAAGAGGACCGAGCACCAAGCTGATGAACTTAGCAAAATGAGCACGCGAGACCTGGCAAGGTGCGTGCTCATCCCTAGAAGACCAACTCACCTGAGCTCGAGAGAGCGGTGGCCATTCATATAGAAGATGGATAAAGATGGGCTCATAGGCCAGAAGAGGCATGAGCCCACCTGGTGTGGAATCATTTCAACACCAAGGCAAAGAGCCTGGGTGCTCTTCCAAAGGAAGAGCACCGACCACCGAGGCCCTCTCTCATACATGATATACGATCATCCAATCGAGAGCCGGCACGTGGCCTAGGGCCTACGCCTGACACCTACACGGTAGGGTCATCATTACACATCTCTTATAAATACCGGAGGAGACCCACTGTTGAGGTAGGTTACTTCTACTCCTACTCTGCTCGGCACCACCTCTGGTCTGACTTAGGCATCGGAGTGGATAGGCCGGCACCACACCGGTGCTCAGTTGTTTCCTTGTGCAGGTCACCTCTGTGCTAGGTTCCAAGCTGCTCTGCTCACTTCTCACTCCTCTTCTCATTCTTTAAAGTTAGTTGCACAGTCACGGTCCAGGAGACACCCGACCCACAGGTCAGTTCCCGGTCCTCCCATTTTCACGCAACAACATTTGGCGCCGACTGTGGGGAAGAACTTATAAAATTTTTGAAGAAAAACTCAGACATATTTACTTGGAGTCACGAAGACATGCCTGGCATAGACCCAAGAATCATGGTCCACCGTTTAAATGTGGACAACACCTTCCGACCAGTCAGGCAGAAGCGTAGAGTGTTTGACCAGGCCAGGAATGAGGCCATAGCAGAGGAGGTGAGGAAGCTACTTAGGGCAGACTTCATCAGAGAAGTGCACTACCCTGATTGGCTCTCCAATGTGGTCCTTGTCAAGAAAGCCAATGGAAAGTGGAGGGCGTGCATAGACTTCACCGATCTCAACAAGGCATGTCCCAAGGACAGCTTCCCTCTACCTCGTATTGACCAGCTGGTAGATGCAACGGCCGGGCATGAGATGCTCACTTTCATGGATGCTTACTCGGGCTATAACCAAATAAAGATGCATGAGCCCGACCAGGAGAAGACCTCCTTCGTCACCAGCCAGGGCCTCTACTGCTATAAGGTCATGCCCTTTGGACTCAAGAACGCAGGAGCGACCTACCAAAGAATGGTGAATAGGATGTTTGCAAGGCAGATAGGTCGGAATATGGAGGTCTATGTGGATGACATGCTAGTCAAGAGCCACCAGGCAGACCAGCACACCACCAACCTCACTGAAGCGTTCGACGTCCTGAGGAAGTATCAGATGAAACTCAACCCAGAAAAGTGTGCCTTTGGAGTGACCTCAGGGAAGTTCCTCGGTTTCATGGTCCACCAACGAGGAATAGAAGCCAACCCCGACAAGGTAAAGGCTGTCCTGGAGATGGAGTCTCCAAAGAGCTTGAAACAATTACAAAGTTTGAATGGAAGAGTAGCCGCACTCAACAGGTTCGTGGCTAGGGCGACAGACAAGTGTCTTCCATTCTTCAAGGTCCTCCGGAAAGGGAGCAAGTTTGAATGGACGGAGGAGTGTGAGGTGGCCTTCCTACAGCTAAAGGAGTACCTCAGCTCGGCACCTCTACTCTCCAAGCCCGTCCAAGGTGAAGAGCTCATTCTATACTTAGCCGTATCAGAGACAGCGGTCAGCTCGGCTCTCATCCGGGAAGAGGACAGTGCCCAACTACCTGTCTACTACACCAGCAAGGCCCTGGTCGATGCCGAGACCAGGTACCCTCAAATGGAGAAGTTGGCGCTAGCCCTAGTGACCTCGGCCCGGAGACTAAGGCCGTACTTCCAGGCGCATGAGATTGTTGTCTTAACCAATCATCCTCTAAGGCAAGTCCTCCAGAAGCCTGAAGCGTCAGGGCGCCTAATGAAGTGGGCGGTAGAGCTTAGTGAGTATGATATCAAGTACAAACCGAGGACCGCCCTGAAGGGGCAAGCTGTGGCAGACTTTATTGCCGAGCTCACACCTGAAGAGCTCACGCCTGAGAAAGGAGAGCTGCCGACTGCGCCCACCGAGGAGCTCACTAGTGGGAAGGAAGAAGAGCTACCAACGGTGCCCACCAAGGAGCTAACTCCTCTGAAAGATCAAGCCCCTCCACAAGGAGGAGAGTCCGCTTGGACACTCTTTGTGGATGGTTCATCCAACATGAAAGGGTGCGGTGCCGGACTCATACTTGTCTCCCCGGACCGAGCCCATATTGAATATGCACTAAGGTTTGGCTTCCGAGCCTCCAATAACGAGGCCGAGTATGAGGCCCTACTAGCCGGGCTGCGACTAGCAAGGAAGGTCGGGGTGCGACGAGTGAAGGTACTTGGTGACTCTCAATTAATCATCAATCGGATAACCTGGAGAGTACCGGACTAAAGGAGAGAGAATGGCGACCTACCTGGCAAAGGCCAAAGAGCTTCTCCTCGGCTTTGAGTGGTGGGAAGTCATGCAAATCCCCGCTCCGAGAACGCCAATGCGGATTCACTCGCACGCTTGGCATCAGCATACGAGACCGAAGCCGAGTAGAACCAGGTCTGGTCGAGTTTCTTCCGAACTCAAGTATTGACGAGTTGGAAGCTATGGATGTGGATGGAAACCCGGAACCGAGCACCCCTACTTGGATGGATCTGATCATCAACTTCCTGAAGAGTGGAGAGCTCCCTTCGGATAAGGCTGAGTCTCGGCGACTTCAACGTCGAGCGGCCCACTACGTTTTGGAGGGAGACGTGCTCTACAAGAGAGGATTCTCCCTACCGCTGCTGAGATGCCTCACACCTGATGAGGCAAACTATGTTATGAGGGAAATCCATGAAGGGGTGTGTGGCAACCACTCAGTGCTAGGTCCTTGGCTCACAAGATCATAAGGCAAGGCTACTACTGGCCTACACTCCAAGAAGATTCTAAGGCATTTGCCAAGAAATGCGACCAGTGCCAACGGTTTGCGATCGTGCCAAGGCAACCACCTGAGCCTCTGACCAACGTAATGAGCCCTTGGCCCTTTGCTCAGTGGGGGGTCGACCTGATAGGACCCCTCCCCCAAGGAAGAGGCCAGACCAAGTTTGCCATTGTGGCGGTGGATTACTTCACCAAGTGGGCCGAAGCCGAGCCCCTAGCTACCATCACCGAGCACAAGACCACGGATTTTATGTGGAGAAACATAGTATGCAGGTTTGGCATCCCTCACGCGATTGTCACTGACAACGGAAAACAATTCGACAACGAAAAGTTTAAGTCTTGGTGCTCGGAGCTAGGTATCAAGCACCTGCGCTCCTCCCCTGCTCATCCTCAAGCAAATGGCCAAGTAGAAGCAGTCAATAAAATTATCAAGAAGAACTTGAAGACCAAGCTTGAAGGGCTTAAGGGGTTGTGGGCGGAAGAGCTTCCCAACGTGTTGTGGGCATACCGGACCACTGCTCGGTCGTCTACTGGAGAGACTCCCTACTCGCTCTCGTTCGGGGCTGAGGCAGTGGTGCCCGTCGAAATAGGCCTCCCCTCACCGAGGACTCAACACTTCAATCCGGAGATGAATGAAGAATGTCTAAGGTTAGGCCTAGACCTCCTAGAAGAGCACAGGGAGACCTCCGCCTCCGCGTAGCCGAGTACAAGAACCGGGTGGCCCGTTATTACAACTCCCGAGTCAAACCACGAAGCTTCAAAGTGGGTGACCTCGTCTTGAGGAAAGTGATCTTGAACACCCGAGATCCGAGCACCTGGAGCCCTAGGCCGGACCTGGGAAGGGCCGTACAAAGTAGTGGAGATAGTGAGACCGGGCACCTACAGGCTGACCGACCTCAACGACAAGGTCTTGGCTCACCCCTGGAATGCCGAACATCTTAGGATCTATTATCAATAATCTACTTGCTCTACTTTGTGCTAGAACTCTACTATGTAAGATTGCCAAAAATCAATGAATCTACTATGTTTTTCTCTACTATTGTAAGTGTATGTATGGAGGGTGCAAGGTGTGGGGGCCAGAGCCAAAGTTAAGGAAGTGAATATCTAGGTTCCTTAGCCGAGCTCACGCCTAACCACCACCGAGAACTCGAGAAAAATTTCTAAGTCAGAAATTCAACTCGAGTGGGGGCCAACTACATCAGTACATTACAAAATCTACACTTCAAAATCAAACCAATAAATGAAGACAAAAAATTTTCGACAGAGCTGAGGCTTTAGCTACAGGGAAGTGCTCAGCTCACAACTCTACACCGAGGAGAGGGGCTGACAAGCAAACCTCCCTTGGTAAATTTAAGTCCTACCAGGGCGCAGGGCTACCTTAAGCCGTCCTTGGTGGACAATGTAAAAGGCGAAGGCTACAACCCACCAGGGAGTAGGGCTCACCCGAGCTGCCCCTCATGGATGGCCTCACCAAAAACCTAAGTGCATAAAGTTTATCTGGGTGCAGGGATCACCCGAGTCACCCCTGATGGACGAGCACGAACGATAAAAGCTCTGAATCCCACCAGGGTGCAGGGTTCACTTGAGCCGGCCCGGTGGGAGAGCGTAAATATTCTAAGGCTTCGAGTCTCACCAGGGAGCAGGGCTCCAACGAGCCCGACCTGGGGAGAGAAACCACATTAGAATTCAATAATTCCGCCTAGACGGGGGAGCTCCTCAGGGCTCTCCCTAGTGGAAAAAATTCTAAGTCTTATTCCACCACCAAGGAAGAGCTCCTCAGGGCTCTCCCGGGTGGAAGGACTTGGAATTCAATAATTCCGCCTAGACGGGGGAGCTCCTCAGGGCTCTCCCTAGTGGAAAAAATTCTAAGTCTTATTCCACCATCGAGGAAGAGCTCCTCAGGGCTCTCCCGGGTGGAAGGACTTGGAATTCAATAATTCCACCTAGACGGGGGAGCTCCTCAGGGCTCTCCCTAGTGGAAAAAATTCTAAGTCTTATTCCACCACCAAGGAAGAGCTCCTCGGGGCTCTCCAGGTGGAAGGACTTGGAATTCAATAATTCCGCCTAGACGGGGGAGCTCCTCAGGGCTCTCCCTAGTGGAAAAAATTCTAAGTCTTATTCCACCACCAAGGAAGAGCTCCTCAGGGCTCTCCCGGGTGGAAGGACTTGGAATTCAATAATTCCGCCTAGACGGGGGAGCTCCTCAGGGCTCTCCCTAGTGGAAGGACTTGGAATTCAATAATTCCGCCTAGACGAGGGAGCTCCTCAGGGCTCTCCTTAGTGGAAAAAATTCTAAGTCTTATTCCACCACCGAGGAAGAGCTCCTCAGGGCTCTCCCGGGTGGAAGGACTTGGAATTCAATAATTCCGCCTAGACGGGGGAGCTCCTCAGGGCTCTCCCTAGTGGAAAAAATTCTAAGTCTTATTCCACCACCAAGGAAGAGCTCCTCAGGGCTCTCCCGGATGGAAGGACTTGGAATTCAATAATTCCGCCTAGACGGGGAGCTCCTCAGGGCTCTCCCTAGTGGAAAAAATTCTAAGTCTTATTCCACCACCAAGGAAGAGCTCCTCAGGGCTCTCCCGGATGGAAGGACTTGGAATTCAATAATTCCGCCTAGACGGGGGAGCTCCTCAGGGCTCTCCCTAGTAGAAAAAATTCTAAGTCTTATTCCACCACCAAGGAAGAGCTCCCCAGGGCTCTCCCGGGTGGAAGGACTTGGAATTCAATAATTCCGCCTAGACGGGGGAGCTTCTCATGGCTCTCCCTAGTGGAAAATATTCTAAGTTTTATTCCACCACCAAGAAAGAGCTCCTCAAGGCTCTCCTGGGCGGGAGGAGTTAGAATAATATAAAGATGAAGAGTAGCATGCAAGAGCCAAGGGTTGAAGCAACAAACTAGAATTTTCATTAAGGAAATATAAATGAAGCTGCTCGGTGGCATGCTTTAAATACAAGATAAGGTGGCCGACCACCTGGGAAAGACTACGACAAAAATAAGTTAAAGTTTAAAGGTGGACACGCCCCACCGAGCAGAAAATAAACGAAAACAAAGTAAACTCCAGCTGAGGAGGTCATCCCTCCGCATCAACATCAACATCAATGGTCTCTTCCTCGAAGACCGATTACCACTACCACCGCCCTAGCGGCCTCGGCCCTCTCTGGCCTCGGTCATACTATTAACAAAATGAACCAACGCCTCCCTGCACATACAAGGTGTCGAACTCGGGAGATTTCTTATGGATGAGAGAACGTGCATACTCTCCCCCAACTTTGAAGAGCTCGGCCTCGAGTATCGAATATCCTGGTGGTCTTCCTAAAGAGGTCGTTCGTTTCTCTCCATCGGTAGGCGAGCCGAGGCTCTCTAATCTTCTGCATCGACCGAGAAGACACTTGTCGTTCCTTGCGAAGGTCGGTTTCCAAGCGTGCAACCATGGACTCATTGCCTCTCTTAAACGAGCTTGCTCGCCGCATTCCGCTTATCTTGAGCAATTTCCTCTCTCGCCCTGCCCAACTCTCGGATGGTCCTCATCCCTGCCAGAGACATCATGGTCGTGCTCTGCAAAGAAAAGACATGAAGTCAGGAAAAGCTAAGTAAAAGTGAGGAAGAGGGAAGAGCACTTAGCAAGTCTACTTACCTGACTTCGCTGGCGAATAGCATCCTCGACATGCCAAGTAGTGTCCATGTTGACTAACTCGGAGTGGCCTCCTAAGACAACCTCCCCCATGCACCGAGTAAGGGAGTGCACCTGACGCTCTAAGGAAGAGGAGTCATCTCCCTGGCTGTAAGGGACATCGCAGATAAGTCGACTCCCTCGAGAAGAAGACGCCCGAGCAGCTAAGACTGGAGGAGCCCTAACCTGAGGAGACCGAGAGCGAACTCGACGAGGACGCTGCCCCGCGCCCTGGACCTGAACCCGACCACCCTGCTCGACCTCTTGCATCGGCCGATCATTGCCCTCCTGAGCTCGACGACTGTTCCGAAGGAATTCAAGCGCGTCGGACGACATGTCTGAAAGGAGAGAGATGATCAGTTCATGCCTTAGTAAAATTCTCTAAAATAAAGAGTTATGAGCTCACCTGGGTCAGGAAGTGAGGTGAGAGCAAGTCCGGAATCTAATAGCCTCTCTTCAGTGAGCAGGCGAGAGCAGCGGCGATGTTGGATGGGAATAGCTAGAATCCTGGCCACCACAGCTTTGGAAGATTTCGGTTGACTCGGACGTCCTCTAGGCCGCACTGAAAAATAAACTAAGTGTTAGAGAAGAGAACCTAGCACAACAGAGAAGGTTACCTTTGAATCATGCCCACCTGGAACTTGGAAGGAGCTAGGGACTGGGAAAACATACTCCCTCCCGGGCTCGTGCAACATCCAATCACCCCCCACGAAGAACCACTCGGCTTTCCAATTTTTAACAGACGAAGGGCTCTCTACTAAGGGCGCGTCCCTAGAAGCAAGGTAATACCTATGGTCCTCTCCCGGCAATACTTTCAAGTGGTAGAGGTATGCTATGGCCCTATAGGAAGGGGTGGCGCCTCGCCCAAAAAGGTGCCAGAGAACCCAGCAGCTTAGTAAGATGTTCCAACCATTAGGACTAAGCTGAGCCGGGGCAATACCAGCTTCCGACAAGAAATTTTGAGGGAAGAAGTGTAAGGGAAGCCTAACTCCATGATTGAACATCTTACCATAGAAGGCCACCTCCCCTGGTGGTGGGCTATGGGGAAGTTCACCCTCAGATGGGCACCTAAGACTAATGTAAGAAGGGATGCTAAACCTCTCCCTCAGGTGAACCAAGCCCTCTTCAGTCATAGTAGATGGAAAGAACGACATCTCTAACCCTTGAGGTTGAAGGGAATGACCCTCCAGAAGAGCACCTAGCTCTACCTCCGCTGCGAAGTCAGCATAGGAATATGAATCAGACGCGTGATCCGACCCTTCAGGATGAGCTCCCTCTAGTGACCTATAGCTCGATCCACCGTCTGACATCCTAAAATAAGAGGCTCTAACTTAGTCTCTACCAAGGAGTGAGCACCCACCAGCTATACTTCAAATAAAATTAAGCATGGAAGAGAAGTGACCAGAATTGCATACCTGAATTTCAAGCGTGGAAGCTACTTCGCTTGAATACGAGCAAAGTGTTCGGCGTCACCTCTTAGCACTCCTACAAAAATGCCAACATAAAATAAATTTGATGAGAAGCTACTCGGTTCAAGCATATCAGCCCAACACCGAGCAGCTCAAAAATCAAAGTAAGCAAATGAATTAATTCTACTCACTTTGGGGGCGGAGGAATGATCAAGCGGATCTTTTAAGCAACGCACCTGAGACAACAAAAAATGAGATAAATTAATTCATTGAAAAAAAAAAAAAAAAAAAAATGCTGAGAACCGAACAGCCCCTTAAAGGGCTGCCTCCAAGTCAAAATGAGCCCACTTGCTTCTATGAAAGAAGCCCAGCAGAAGACTAGGCCCACGGCCCATTTGATCCCAAAATCACAAGTTCAAGGGCCCATCTCTCTCATTCTCTTAAATGAGAACCTAACACACAGCTCCCCTATCTCATTCTCTCTCTCTTTCTCACGTCTCTCTTAAAGGAAAATCCAGCAGCTAGCCCAAATATTCCCTAAGGAGGATCAATTAATCCTAAAGCTGGAGCGGTCAGCTGGTCATGGGTCGGTTTAGGGTCCACAGATGAAGAAAAATAAATTGAAAAAATCAATTCAATTTTCTCTCTTCTCCCAGCAAGCGAGAACCACGAACCGAGCAAAGGAAGAAAAAATAGAATTCCAAAGTCTCTCTCCACCACGCCAAACCGAGAAGGGAGCAGATGAGGACTGATCAACTTTCCTTTTTGCTAAAGTCATCGCAGGGCCAAACGGAAGAGACCATGAGAGATCAAGCGTTGAAGTCCTCCCTTGCGATTTCAGCCACGACGCCCAGCCATTGACGGACAAATCGAAGCTACTGATCTGATGGGAGATCGAATTAGAAGAAAACCCATGGAAATCGAAGCTACAAGCCAAATCCATGAACCCTGAACCGACCAGATGAAGAAAAATAAATTGAAAAATAAATGAAGAACTCAAAACTCATTTCTCTCTCCACCACCGAACACCCCAGAACCGAGCAGATGAAGAAAAATAAAATTTCAAAGTCTCTCTTCAACGCTGAACCGAGAAGGGAGAACCCATTGAAGACCATGTTCGAAGCTTTGAAACAAATTCAAGCAACAATCATAAACGGAGTTGAAGCTCTCTCTCTCTCTCTCCACTGAGAACCGAGGACTGAGAAGGCCATGGCCTTCGTTGGAGCTGATTCAAGCGAGAAATCCATGGAGGTCGAAGAATCAGATTTAAATTGAAGCTACAACTCGAATCAAATGAAAATAGAAAGAGAGATACGAAGCCACGGACTGAGAACCGAGAATAAAAGTTCAGATTCACTCACGCCTCTCCCCTTCACGACTCATTCCTCTCTCACGAAGCCGTGAACCGAGGACCACGAATTCAGGTTGTTCTGGGCATCTTCTTCCTCGTGAAGACCAAATTTGAAGTTGATTCAATCATAAAAATTCATCAAAAACTTGAACCGCACACCGAGGACCGAGAAGGCTGAAGCGACAGACGCTCTCTTCCATTGAAGACCATTATTGAAGCGCCTGATCTCTACTCTCATTTTCTTGTAATTCAATTCAGAAATTGAAGCAACAAGGGGATAGATTCAACTCCATCTTCTCCGGCCAACCATGAACCGAGGACCGAAGCAACGAAATTTTTAGTTCTCTTTCTCAGTAAGAATTATGGGAAAACTGAAATACAAACGGATGATTAAAGAAAACGAAATCTACCTGCTCGCTGCTCGCTTCTCGCGCTTCAGATCACCTTGCAAATTGATCTGTCCAAGCAACAATGAGAAATTAATACGACAATTTCTAGTTAAAAACGTGAGGCTACAGCAGGTTAGTGAAGTTAAAATTCAATGAAAAATTATGCTCGGTTCTCTAGCCTCGGGTCCGGGATATTCTTGAAGCAACACCACCGTCCTCGCTGTTGTGGTTAAAGTCAAGAAAATGAATTAGATTTGAGAATTCTTTTTTAGTTCAAAAACAAGAATAGAACTCCAACAGGCTGGTGAAGATCAATTCCAAGTAAATATACTCTTACCTCTAATCTCTTCCTTGCACCGAGCAATGAGCATAAAAATCTTCTGCGGAATCTAAGTGTTCAAGAGAGTTAGACAATGGAGTGAAGAAAGAGACAAGCCACTACTTATAGTGGGACATTGTTGCTCCCCAACCATTGGATTAAAAATGAAATCAATGGCTTGAAATTTTGAAGGGACCTCACACTTACAAGATTCCTTAAGGAGAGACATAATTCTAGTGATGGACTAAAAGCTTCCATGGAGGAGACAAGACAATGGCAAGATTCTTTTAGAATCTCCAAGTACAAGCTACCAAAAGGTGTGATTTGATTAGTCAAAAAGCTACACCATAGTCAAAGATGCAATTAATATACCACCTACCAGATCACTCCCAAGCAGTCAGGTGCTCTCCCTAAAACCCGAGAAGAGCACCAAACTCGGCTCGGGAGTGGGGGGCCACTGTTATGGGTGGATTTTCAAACAACTATATGACCACGTGGCACCCCTCTGGAGGCCCACGTGGGACGACCAAAGACCTCCACGACACCAGTGTAGTGGGCCGGATGAACACCCACCAGGCCCAATTGGGTGGGTGTCCATCCTGGATGATCACTTCAAGAGACTCTGAGCAGGACAAGGCAAAAATTCTTCTATAAAGCCTAACTTATTTTTCACAGATCATAAAGCCAAGCTTATGGAGTGACTCCATGAATGATAATTGTCACCGTTGAAGAGATGAGAGACTAATACTGTTGATGAACTATTAGAATGATGCAAGAAATACGAACTATTTTTAGTAGATTCATATGAAGCTGTAGCAAAAGAAGGAGTTGAAGAAGTTTTAGCAGCCATTAATGACGACAAATTGAGGACAATTGCAAGAAGGCTGAGAGAAATTTTCAAATAAAACAAGATAGAAAAATGATGCAAAACCTCAAGAATTAATGTTGAAAGAAGAATTGGTGAAGAAAACGAGAATTTGGTTGCGAAATGTAGGAAAAGAATATGAGGTCTGGCAGTGAGAGAAAGATGCAGAAAGCGTGTCTTAGATCATCTGATACCATTGATAACTCTACAAAATAGAGTTATTTGGTCCTAGTTTCATGCATTTATTATAACTATTTGATTGAACTTTGTTCATATTGTGCATACTTGGAACTCATTTTACATCATTCTTTAATTAAGCTTACTTTGAGAAAATATGAGTTTTTAGCCCTTTAAAAAATAGTTGGAAGTGTTCTAAGCTTTCATTATTTTAATCCTTCTATTTTGAGTGAAAGAAAAGTCCTAATAAGTTGTAAATTTCATGTAGGAGAAAGGAAAAAAGTTGCAGATTTTGTAACTGTGTTGAGCACTCTGAAGCAGTTTTGGACAGGAACAGAATTTTTAAAGACAGCAGTGTACAGTCACGATAAAGTTCATTGGAGAATCAGCGGGAACACAAGGATAAAGCGGTAATTACAGGGGCAAAACGGTAAATTTATCCGCCTGTAATTATGAGGGTTCCACGTGAAGGATAATATCATAGATATAAATAATGATAAACTAAATGGATAATAACTCATCTATAGTGAGGGGAGTTCAGCTATGAATCTATAGTGGAATTATTCATAGTTAGATTATAAGTAATTAACTGATTGTGTATTAATCACTTAATTGACTAATTATTAAGCCCATGATCTATAGGTCCATCGGGTCCCTATGCTAGCCCAAATATCGTAGTCGCGAAATAAAGTAGAAGAAATGGAAAGTTTAAGTAAAGCGAATTACTTAAAATAGATAATATTAATTGTTTAAATATTTAATATATTTAAACGGCAATTAATATAAACATTATTAATAGTTTAAATAATGAATTTATTTAAACATGAAATTAATAATGAAATATTATTAATTATTTGAATATTGAGTATATTTAAATGGTAATTAATAATTTGAAATTAATTAACAATTATTAATTGTTTAAATAATTAATTTTATTTGAACGGAAATTAATAATTAAAATTAATTAATTAATAATAAAATATTGTCAATAAAATTATTAATTAAATAATGAGTTTATTTAATGGAAATTAATAATTATAATATTTATTATTAATTATTTAAATAATGAAATTATTTAAATGGAAATTAATAATTAAATATAAATTTGATAATATTTAGTCGGGAGAAAATATTAATATTATTAATTGTTTAAATAAAATATTTTATTTAAATGGTAATTAATAAATTAATTAAGTTGGACTTATTACTTTAAGAGAGAGTTTCAAGCCCAATTGGATTAATGAACCCAATTGAAATTGGTCCAAAATAATTAATTAAATAAATTGTATTTATTAATTATTTTATGATGATAAAATCGGCCATGTCATTATTTTGGGAGAGATAATTGTTTGAATTATATCCTAAAATAATTACATAGATTTATTTACCCAAGATATATAAAATAAAGAAAATAAAATAATCTCCTATTTATCTATGACATTTTCGAAATTGCAAGATAAAGGAAAGAGATATTTTTTTTTCATTTTGTATTTATCTCTATAGATTAATCCTAATGTGATTAGGATTCCTATTTTCCTATAAATAGGAGGCTTGGGTCATTCATAAATCACACAATTCAATTCCATAGAAAATTGGAAATCTCTCTCCCTCCCTTCTCCCCTTAGTGCCGATTTTGCTTAGCCATTGGGAAGAAAATAATTTTTCTTCTTCCCAATTTCTTCTTAAGTTCGATCCCACAATTGGGTTTCGTTTGATCGATCGGGATATAGCATAGAAGATCCGGTGTTGCTGAGAATTTGATGATGTAAAGAAACCTCCAACCGATTCTCCATTAACTACTCAATGTAAGTATAATTGATTTTAATTTTCGAAAATATAAACATGTTCTTCGTGTTAGTATCACAATTTGCATGATGTTAATAGATCCGTTATTAAATGTTTATAAATTTACTAAATAAATTTCTGCTATTTTAGTAAATCATCCTTTCAACCACAGTATGGTTACCTGGGTCAGAATGTTCAGCAGAGACCATATCAGGCACCACCGACTTTTTATGCTCCTCCGATTACGGCAGAGGTCAGGACCGAGGCAGAGCTCAGTACAGGGGTAGAGGTTAGGGTGGACAGGCTCAGCAGTATAGACTTCCACCTGTTGTTCCACCACCACAGCTCTTACCACCACCACGACCAGTTCCTCCACCTGTTCAGTATCAGGCTCATGTATTTGCTACTAGAGAGGAGACCGAGGCTGCAGGTATTGTAGTGACTGGTACTCTAACAGTTTTGGGCCATTCGGCTTTTGTTTTATTTGATTCTGGGGCTAGCCACTCTTTTATTTCTTCTGAGTTCCTCCACCTGTTTAGTATCAGGCTCATGTTTTATTTGATTAGGGTATGAGATGCGTGTTTCGACCCCAGTGGGAAAGTTTGTTATTGCTGATATAAAGACTTCCGCTGCATCAAGGCCCGATCCAGCCAAGACCCTCCACTTCAGGCACGCACACTCCTCGGGCCGCAGACTCTACCCTGCGGATTGAAGGTGTGTCGACCCGTCACTTTTAAATAAATTAAAATCAGAGAAAACAGTGAGTCTTTATTTTAAGAAAATTTTGCGTGGTTTTGTTTGAAAATTGGCATGCCGAAAACCTGTTTACATTCTAATTTTCAAATCTAATCAAATCTCATGGACTTTAAGTCCCAAATCAGGAGTTCAAATATATATATCATAAAACCCACATCAAAAGCTCTTATGAGCTAAATACAACATCAAAGTTTTAAAATTTATCAAAATAAAGACAAAATTTTTACAACAAAAAATGTCCATCTCGAGGTCAGCATCCCTCGATCACGCAGCACCACCTCCTCTCCCTCAACCTCTAGCCAAGGCATTACCTGAAATTGGTTGTAATATCATGAGCTAACAAACTAAGCCCAGTGAGAATAATAAGCATAAAAAGTAAAGATAGACCTCAAACTCGCATTTCGATTTGTGTCCAAATAACTGACACATTCTACTCCTAAAGTTCTCCAAACTCTAGGTAAATTCATTTATACTTTTTAAGGATGATATTACTAATAATCATAGTCCATACTCATCCATCAACATCTTTATGTCAAAGGTAATAAAATTAAATAAACTTTGCATCATATTTAACATCTCAATTCTCTTTTTCATCAATCATAAATATGAATGCATGAGAGCATCTCGTAGGATTCGCATATGCCCTTATGCATGAGGAGGTAACGTGGTCTATCCCGTAGGATCCATCGTTCATTCACCCTCCTTTTCTTTCTCACTTTCTCTTTTCTTTCAATGATGGTAACGTGGTATATCCCGTAGGACCCATCGTTTCCCCCAATCATTTATTTCTCACTTTCTCTTTTCTTTCAATGATGGTAACGTGGTATATCCCGTAGGACCCATCGTTCCCCAATCATTCTTTCTCACTTTCACACTTATTTTCCATGATGCGATATGGTATGATGCAATATGATGTTTTATAGCGTAAATAAATAAAGTGCGTAATTAAGATAACCATCACAAACATAAAGTAAATGGCATAAAGTAAAGAACATAAGTAAATGACTTTAAGTAAAATAGATAAGAATCTCGGACGAACGATATGACGATCGAACTCCGATATCAAATAATAAAATTAGAAACATAACTTAAACGATTAACCTATGCCCTCCGGATTCTAAACTTCCAAATAATCCGAGGTTCTATTAACCGTTTTAATTACAAGTTGGATCTTTAACTTCCAATGATCCAAACTTAGAATCTTCTAAGATTCAATACTTTCCTTGAGAATTTCTAAGTTCTCACTTAAAGGATTACTCTTAATCCTAAGGGCACTAACTCACAACCCTCTAATCTTAGGTTCGGATTCTAATCTTAGCTTCAAACTCTTCAAACCATCATACTTGTCCGATTTCTATAGTTACTTTAAATACTAACTATTATCACCTTAGTTAAAAGATGACTTTGCTCCTAAGTCCGAAGGAGCGATCAACCACGAGGTTCAAAAACACCTACAAACGAATTATATCGTAACAATCAATAACTTTACCAACTATCGATTAAACAACGACTAAACAAGAAAAAAGACGAAAATCCACCAAACTTCCCCTTTGAGGCCCTCGGCCCTCTCATCAAAAATGAGTCTCGGGTTTGGTTTTTCAGCTTTTTGGCAAATCAAATACGTTTTGAGTTGGTTTTAATCAAATTCGATAATCCCGATTTCAATGGGTATCGATAATTAGGGTTTTTGAACATTAATCCCTTTCCCGAATTGAATTTAAATAAACATTCATTCATTAATTTCTAACCCATTTTCAATCCCAAAAGGGTAAAATTCAAACGGGAAGGGTTTCGACTGAAACTCGGTTTTAGGGTTATGAAATAGTTTCCAAAAACACTTAAAACTACTCCCGAATTGACAAACACCGAGTTTCACGGCAAGAAATCGAAAGAAAACAATGAAAACTCCATTAAAACACTATTTGGAGCTTAGGGTTTAAAACTTTACTTACCGAGAACTCCGCAAAACACGAGTGGCAAGTACGAAGGCTAGGTGGAAAAGGATCGTAGGACCGATACCTTTCCAATGGAACGAGAATCAAGTCGATCCGGCAAGAAACGAACAAAAACCAAAAATTCTCTTTTGGTCTTTGAAGCTCACGGCAATGAGGAGGAGAAATGAGCAAAATTTGGTCAACTTTGAGTCAAAGGAGAATTTAAAGAAGATAGTCAATAGTGATTTTAGATATTTTGGAAATTGGTTAATTACAACTTTGCCCTTTTATGACTTTTGGCTTAAAAACGAATCCCGAACATCTCAAACTATCCCAATGGTGATTAATAATTATTAATACCATTAAAACGTATTTAAATAAATAAAGCCATTAAAATGAATTAAAATGAAATAAATTACTAAATTCTAATTTAATAATAAATAAATGAATTTTAATTACTCAAATTAAAATAAAATAAATAAAAGTTTTTTTTTATCACAAAATAACGGGACGTTACAGAAGGGAATACGTAAGTAATTTTGTTTATTGTTTTAATTACTTAATTTTTAAATCTTTAAAAATTGTTAAAAGTGTTTTTTTTTTTGTGTGTGCTAACTAATAGTTTCTAATAGCACAATAATTTTTATGATTTTGCAGAGTACAGCCGCAAACAACGCGAGGTCCTCTAGAGCATGCCTCTACCCAGCGAGCTTCGCTGGCAGAAGATTCTAACGACGGAGAAACGTCAGATGTACGATAATTGGAAGGTAAAAAACATCATTTATTTTTATAATTAATTAATTTTGAAATTTTTCGAAAATAAATTTATTAGTTTATTACTTTAACAATTTTTTATTTCAATTTTCTCAGGGCAAGTTTCCTGTTATCGATCCCAATATCACGAACGGTAGATTGTTCCCCCTATGGGACAATCACGTCCGGGATCGATTCAAGGACTTTATTTACCGGGCGCGCAGAAAGCAAGCAGCAAACCGCCCCGTGTGGATGAGCGAGGAGGACCACGCGCGGCTTATCGCGAGCTTGAACACTCGCGAGGTTAAGGAAGTGTCAAGGAGGAATAAGGCCAACCGCGAAAAGAATCCCACTAAACACACAGGTGGGGCCTGGACCCACGATGACCACCATCGTCGATTGGTAAGTTTTTTTGTTTTTTACATACTTTTTTCTTGTTTTCTTTTTTCAATTAGTTATTAATTTATTATTTTTTCTTCTTCAATCTCTAATATTTTTAGGAAACAACGCACCGTCGCCCTGTCTCGCCCGATGAGCTGCACATCGTTTTCACACGAAGAAGGATGGGACGATCGTCGACGGGAAGGCGAAAGAAGTTTAGGTATTTAATAATTTTTTCAATTATTATTTTTTCTAACTTATATATTAACTATTTTATTTTCTGAATTTTAAATATTTAGGAACGTTTCAAGGAGTCGTTGAGTCAGCGGTTGCCCACACTAGACTCGCAACCGATTTAGGAAGACCGTAGAGAGGCGTTCTTGGAGGCTGCTGGAGGGGTTCGGCCTAATCGATCAGTTCCTGGGCTCGGCTTATACTGGCGACGCCTTTACGCGGATGTGCCTCAGCCTCAGCGGAGCGGAGAGAGCACTAGCTCTGGCCCTTCTCCAATTGAGTAGCAGCTGCGCGAGGAGGTTCAATAGCTTCACACCGACATGGATGCTATGCGCGATGACTTCGTTTCTTGAGTCGTTGCGATCGAGGCGGATATGCAGGCACGGGTCGTGGCCCAGGTCGCAACATCTTTGGCCGCGTACTTCAGACCCCTAGGCAGCGGCCATTCATCATCGACGCCGCCTCTGCCACCCCCCGCCCCTCCGCAGTAGTTCTAGGATGATTTCTTTTGTATAGAACATTATATATTATTTATATATATTTTATTTTAATTCTAATTTTTTATTATTAAATTTTAATTAAATAAATAAATAATTATTAATTAACTAATTATTGTAATTTAAATAAATAATTTTTTTTTATTAAATACGACCAGATGGTCGCATTTACCCTAGAAGATAAACGACCAGATGGTCGTATTTTATCCCTAAACAAACGACCATCTGGTCGCATTTTGTCTGAGTACAAAAGTGACCATTCGGTCGCTAAGAAAACGACCACGTGGTCACTGTTTCATGTGACCAACTGGTCACTTATCTTCAACTTAAATTACGACCAGATGGTCACTTTTTTAAGCGACCATCTGGTCGTTTTTTAAAAATGTTGACTTTTTTGCGACCAACAATTCTTAGTCGTCTATTTATGACTATACGGTCGCACAAATTCCGGAACGACCAGCTTTTTTGCCACCACCATGTTGGTCTCTTTTTTGGTCGCATTCTACAAGAAAAACGACCGTTTGGTCGCAAATCACTGGTCGCAAATTGACAGTTTTTTTGTAGTGCAAGTTCTTTAAAAAATATAAACATGTTAAACTAACCGATTTTTGTTCCTCTTAAACTAACCATAATATTTGTTTTAAATTGACTATTTTATGTATTTTATTAGTTTAACAAAATAAATTTATAAATCGAACAATTTTTCTTGTTTATATATGCATTTCAATATTTTATTGGTTTTAATTTTGTAATTTTTAAACATGTTATTGGTTTAACAAACATAAACCTCTTAATCTTACCATTACTTTTTCATTTTAAAAATTATGTTGCTTAAGAAGCATCAGGGGAAATTTGTTATAAACTAACCATGTTTTTGTATATAAATGTCATTTCTGGATTTTGTTGGTTAAACATGATATTGGTTTAACAATATATAACTATGTTAAACTAACCATTGTTTTTTTTTTAAATTGGTTAACTTGATAAAGCATTAATGAGTGTTTTATGGCACTTGGAGGAAGATTGAAAAAGAAAGAGATTCGAAGGAAGATTTATTTTAGTTATTAGTTAGATAGAATCAGATTTCTTTTGTTTTTTGTTTTTAATTTTTCTTAAATCTTGCACAATTTAAGGGATTTCATAATTTTCTTTAAATATTACATCATTTAAGAAAAATTAAATCGAGAGTATTTTCGTCTTTTCACAATGTATTTAAATTTGTCGATGGCTGATAAGTGTATGAAAATGCACTTAATTTGTGCTTAATTGTAAAATAAATTAATTTATAATTTAATATTTTCATGGATTTAATTGAATATTTTGAAATATGAGAATATTAGGTTTTAATTTGATTTATTAATTTTTGTAGGTAAAATATTACTTTTGGTGGAAGTTAGAAATTAAATTGGTGAAGGAAATACAAAGGAAAAGCAAGAAAAAGGCTTTAAATCAGAATTTCCCTTTGAATGACACGTGGCACGCATGGATTCGTCTTCAGAAATGAGCTCACTGTAGGCTTGCGTCACACCAGATTCGTTTTCATTTGGCCAGCCGCTGATCGCCACGTGTCGAAGAGAAAGAAAAATAAATAAATAAATAAATAAATAAATAAATAAATAAATAAATAAAAGAAACGCGTCAGCTTCATTTCTCAAGAACCGCTCGATCAATAGCCGCGCGTGGCCGCCGCCCCGCCTCTAGCCTAGCCCCTGCGTCAGCCTTCACCAATGCAGTTGTGCCACGTGTCGCCTGCTTCATTGTCCAGCTTGTTTTTGAATTTCTGACGCGTGGGTCCCAGCTGACATTTCCCATCAGATTTCAATCCCTATAATTCCTCCATTCTCTCTCCCCAATTTACTCTTATTTACATTTAATTCTAATTAATTTTCTTTTTAATTTTTAGATTTTGTATTTATTTTTTTGATGCAATTTTGGGCCCTCAACTTGTATAAATAGGGCCCTTTGCCACTCCGAAAATCACACCCTTCTTCCTCCTAATTTTCTTTGCAATTTTAGTTTTTCATTTCAATTTTCTCTTTAGTTTTTGCTAGCATTTTCATACTTTCTTTTTAGAATTTGTGAAAATATTTTGCAACTTAGGCTAGTTTTATTTGGTAAAGTGTAGGAAGAATTTTATGTAATGCAATTTTATTTATAGTTTTGATTCAATTTTGTTCAAATAATTCTTAATTTTAAGTAAATTTCAATTTTTCCATCTTTTTCTTAATTTCTTTGTTAATATTATTGTAGTGTTAAATTTCATATAAATCTAGTCATGCTCTTTTTATGTGCGATTTCAACAATATAATTTTATTGATAATTTCTTTATTTTATAAAAATCTTTTACTACATTATGACTTGTTATACTGTCGATTTTGGATTTTTATATAATAAATAACATGTTCTTAATTTGAGAAATTGATTTATTTAAATACATTTGAAAATATTTTTTTGTTCTTTATTTCTAAATTTTCCGATTGATTATTTGGGATGTGAAATTTTCAATTGAGTTATATGAATCAAAATTATATCTAATTTTGTAAAACATAAAAGGATTCCTACACTTAACCAATTCCATTATTAATTCCTTTTAAAATAAATTTTAATCATTTATTTACACTTAACCAATTCCATTATTAATTTCTTTTAAAATCAATTTTTATCATTTATTTACACAATTTCCAAACCAATTCCATTATTAATTTCTTTTAAAATCAATTTTTATCATTTATTTACACAATTTCCAAACCAAAATTCTCAACCCATCTCTTTTTTTCTAAACTTCTTCTCCTTAAATTCT
Source organism: Gynostemma pentaphyllum (assembly GCA_028015215.1). NCBI lineage: Eukaryota > Viridiplantae > Streptophyta > Magnoliopsida > Cucurbitales > Cucurbitaceae > Gynostemma > Gynostemma pentaphyllum. The sequence continues at coordinate 57,211,683 of CM051351.1, read as the reverse complement.
TTCTTGATCTTCACCTCTTTGTGGACACGACCGCCCAATCTACACTACAACGACCACTTAGCGTTTGCACATTTTGGGCGTAATCAATGGTGGACTTGGCAAGATCTATAATAAAAGTGGTGGCTCAAACATTTGTGTAATTAGACTTCTACTTTTGGCCATTATTGAAAAAGCCCTTTAAAATATGTCATTTGATTAGATTTTTGGAAAAATCCTTAATATATAAAAGAAGGGAGGTTTGATAAACATTTTTGGACTTTTATACTCTTTTTAAAATCTCGAAATTACTATACATGACATTATAATTACCCTTTTAAAATCTCAAAATTACTAAACATGTTATTGTTATTTACTCCACTTTCTATTAAATGACCATTTATTTTTTAGACTACTGTTGTTGCGTAAAAATAGATAGGTTCCACGTATTCAACGAAATTAGAATATGAGACGAGTCGGAGGTAGTGCACTGCACTAGAGGTGCTGCGTAGGCGGTGTGCTGAGTAGATGACGAGCACTGTATGTACCTGCACATGAAAGGAATAGAGCATCGGTGTAGTGTCGGCCTAACACCCTCCGATGCTTAAGTCAGAGCTAGTGTGCCAGAGAGAATTAGAGTAGAATTCGTTACCTAATGAATGAATTTCATCTCCTATTTATATGAGAGGAGGTTGATGACATCATCATGCCACGTGTCGCATCGGGATTGGGCCATATGTTGCTTCCCAACGACGTGTCGCGTGTTGGATATGCCACGTGTAATCTTTTGATTGGATACTAGTATAATTTAGTTTCCTTGGTTTTAGATACGTAGCCTTATTAGATGACGTACACGTAGACTCTCAGGCGACGTAGACGTAGACTCCTAGGTGACGTAAACGTAGCTTCCAAGACGACGTAGACGTAGCCACCTAGGCGACGTAGACATAGCCTCTTAGGTGACGTAGCTTTATCCTTCCAGGTGATCTAGACATGTCGATTGTCCATTCTTTGAACCAGTTGAGAAATTCCATGTGTACTGACATTTCACCCCACAACAGATGAGCCCTACTCCCGAGTTGAATTGAGATGTGAGTTCAGTGCTACTTGGGAGTATTCTTTCAAAGTGGAATTTTGCCTCGGTGATATATCTAAAAATATTCTAAGTGTTAAAGTTTGTAGCGTGAATTTTCTGCTTTTCCAGTCGTCAAATTTTGAGAAAATACTAAGTATTGGAGCTTGGTAGTTTGAATTTTCTTTCCAAGTTGTCACACTTAATCATCACGTACTTCACCCCTTTAGGATTTTAGGAGTAAAATTTACTCTTAAAATCATAGTATAAATGTAAGTCTCCAATGTCCATTATAGAGGAAAATTTTAACTAACTAGGAAGTAGAGAAATGAGAAAATAAAAATAAAGAAAAAGTTTTTTTTCTCTTTCCCTGCGTTCAACAATTTTTTTTAATGACTTGGACTTTGTCTTGCCTTGTTGATTCGTAGCTTGTAATGAGAGTTCGTCATTTGGGCTATGTCAATAGGGCTTTGTCATCAGGGTTGTGTCATCAGAGCTATATCAAGAGGTTTTTATCATCAGGGCTGTGTCAACAGGGCTATGTCAATAGAGCTTTGTCATCAGGGCTGTGTTATCAGGGCTCTGTCAATAGGGCTTTGTCATCAGGGCTCTGTCAATAGGGCTTTGTCATCAACGCCTTCTCATTTGTACTTTGTCATAGACTTGTAAAAAATTGTTTGACCCCGTCCATTGACCAGTTGACCTTTGACACGATGTCAGTTGATCGTTGACTTTTTGACTGTTGACCGTTGACTGTTGATCGTTGACTTTTTTTTTTTAAATCTTCTACAAGCCTTGCACTTCTTAGTAGACTCCGATTTTTTTTGTCATTTTAAATTCTTCTACTAGGTGTGACTCGTGCGAGCCCTACACTCCCTAGTAGAGTTAGAATTTTTTGTCGTTTTAAATTCTTCTACTAGGTGCGGCTCGTGTGAGCCCTGCACTCCCTAGTAGACTTAGAACTTTTTGTCGTTTTAAATTCTTCTAGGAGGTGCGGCTCGTGCGAGCCCTGCACTCCCTAGTAGACTTAGAATTTTTTTGTCGTTTTAAATTCTTCTACTAGGTATGACTCGTGCGATCCCTGCACTCCCTAGTAGACCTAGAATTTTTTATCGTTTTAAATTCTTCTACTAGGTGCGGCTCGTGCGAGCCCTACAGTCCCTAGTAGACTTAGAATTTTTGGTCGTTTTAAATTCTTCTATGAGGTACGACTCGTGCGAGCCCTGCCCTCGCTAGTAGACTTAGAATTTTTTATCGTTTTAAATTCTTCTACGATGCGTGGCTCGTGCGAGCCCTGCACTCCCTAGTAGATTTAGGATTTTTTATTGTTTTAAATTCTTCTACTAGGTGCGGCTCGTGCGAACCCTGCACTCCCTTGTAGATTTAGAATTTTTTATTTTTTTAAATTCTTCTACTAGGTGCGGCTCGTGCGAACCCTGCACTCCCTAGTAGACTTAGAATTTTTTGTCGTTTTAAATTCTTCTTCGAGGTGCGGCTCGTGCGAGCCCTGCACTCCCTTAGTAGATTTATAATTTTTGTCGTTTTAAATTCTTCTACTAGGTGTGGCTCATGCGAGCCGTGCACTCCCTATTAGACTTAGAATTTTTTGTCGTTTTGAACTCTTCTACGAGGTGCGGCTTGTGCGAGCTCTGCATTCTCTGGTAGACTTAGAATTTTTATTTAGCTCTTCCAACTTGGCAGACTAAGAAATTTTTGTAGTAGGTTCACGTAGTTGGCCCCCACTCGAGTAGAGTTTTATGTCTTGAAGTCTTGCTCGAGTCTAAGAGTTCTGAGAATGATTTTACTCAAACTATTTACATAGATGCAATAAAGTAGAAAAAGTAAACTCTTTTTTCATTTAATGGCAAACCCTCTCAATAGAAACTTTATTGAAAGAATAAAATTACAATAAGTAAAATTGCTGAAATAAAATCTGAGTTGCTTGACATTTCATAAGTGCAGTAGAGCTTTTCAGTTGAGGTTAATAAATGTGTCGATATCTCGGCCTATTGCGTCAGTGATCTATCATGCTTCTCTTCTTCACTAGTCGGGCCCCCAAATATGGTTCTTATTTCTCCACCTAGAAAATTCTGATTGTCACAGTCCTGATCTTCCTTATCTTCTTTACTTCTCACAAATTCCTTCAAGTACCTTCTTTGAATAAGGGTCTCGATTTCTTCCTTGAGATCGAAGCAATCAGAGGTGGTATGACCGTGGTCTTTGTGGAACAGACAATATTTATCTTTGTTTCTCTTGTTTGACCCTGCTTTCATTCTATGCGGCCACGTAACCAAGTTTTTATCTTTGATTTCCATGAGTAGTTGTTCAATCGGGAGTGTGGTAGGAGTGTATTTTTAAAATTTACTAGAAGGAAGACTCAGCTTCTCAAGTTGGTCTCTTGACCTATGTCTTTTGTCATCCTTGTGACGATCAGTCCCCTAGACAAAGTCTTTTGTTCGGTCTCTTTTCTTGTGCTCTGATCGTTTACTACTACCTCCTTCATCTGAAGTTTTCCTTGCACTAAGCAACTCTCTGGCACTCATATATTTTTGCGCTCTAGCGAGGAGCTCGATGTATGTAGCAGACGTCTTCTTGCCTAGTGACCACAAGAACTTTTCATCTTTCAAGCCGGCCATCATAGCAGTCAGAGAATGTCGTCACTGTAACCTTCTACCTTCAATGCCTCACTGCTAAATCTCACTACATAGTCTCGGAGGCTCTCCTCTGACTTTTGACACATAGTCAAAAGGTATGTGGTTGGTTTCTTATGATCCCTTCCACCAAGGAACTGAGTTACAAAAGATCGAGTGAGGTCTTTGAATGAAGAGATGGACCTCGGCTTGAGCTGTCTGTACCACCCGCGCGTAGAGCCTCATAATGTAAGGGGGAACGCCCTACACTTTATAGCATCTCAGACTCCGTAGAGCTCCATTCAGGTCTGAATTGTATCAACATGCTCGAGTGGATCTTTTGAACTATCATACATGATCATAGTTTGCATTTTGAATTTAGTGGGAAGCTCCACCTCCATTATATCATCGGTGAATGACAGCTCAGTTTGCTCAAGTAGGTCTTCTAGTGCAAGAGGAGTCTTTCCTCTATACTCTTTCTTCATATGACCAAGTTGATCTTGGAGTTTTTTCAACTCTGTCGCCCAAGGCTGGGCACTTTCTGCAGTAGACTTCACAACATTTGAAGGTTCTTTTTTCTTTTGATTGAGAATTTCTCTGAGGTCGGACCTTCGTTTCTGACTAGGTTGCTTGTTATGAGAAGAGTTATGAGAGGAAGATGATCTGTTCTGGATATTTTGCCCCAACTTCCCCTTTGAGCCAGCCTTCTCATGATTCCTTGATTCACTTATGCGCTCTATAGGTTCTTTGTCTTTGCCTTTTTTGGATTGTACTTCCTGGTTGTGAGCAGGGGGTTGATGATCAGTTTTCTATGTAAGAATTTTGAGTAATTTACCAAGATCTCGATTCACACCTCGAACTTGCTCTTCTAGAGCATCTACTCTTTCGTCTGACATTGGCACAACTCTAACCACTTCTTGATTTTCATTATCTTGTTGTTTTTATCGTTCGAGTTTGATATCTCGTATTACGAGGGTTACGGTTTTCACCGTCATCCATATCATCACCGTGTTGCTGACTTCTACGACTCATCCTTGATGGTAGACCACTTAGTTATATACTCTCCCCATAGACGGCGCAAAATATTATTGCGTAAAATTGGATAGGGTCCACGTATGCAACGAACTTAGAATATGAGACGAGTCGGAGGTAGTGTACTGCACTAGAGGTGCTGTGTAGGCAGTTTGTTGAGTAGATGACGAGCACTGTATGTGCCTGCACATGAAAGGAACAGAGCACCAGTGTGGTGCCGGCCTAACACCCTCCGATACTTAAGTCAGAGCTAGTGTGTTAGAGAGAATTAGAGTAGAATTCGTTACCTAATGAATGAGTTTCATCTCATATTTATATGAGAGGAGGTTGATTACATTATCCTGCCACGTGTCGCATCGAGATTGGGCCACATGTTGCTTCCCAATGACGTGTTCCGTGTTGGATATGCCACGTGTCATCTTTTGATTGGATACTAGTATAATGTAGTTTCCTTGGTTTTAGATACGTAGCCTTATTAGATGACGTACACGTAGAATCTCAGGCAACGTAGGCGTAGACTCCCAGGTGACGTAGACGTAGCCTCCAAGACGACGTAGACGTATCCTCCTAGGCGACGTAGACATAGCCTCTTAGGTGACGTAGCTTTATCCTTCCAGGTGATGTAGACATGTCGATATTCCATTCTTTGAACCAGTTGAGAAATTCCACGTGTACTGACATTTCACCCCACACAACTACTATACCCATTTTTATCTTTAAATTGTATGCCACATTCCATATACCCTTACAAAAATAAATTTTGAGGATGTAAAAAATAATAGGTTTACTTTGTAAACAGACATTTTTTTACATACTGATCTTAGTCTTTTTTTCCCCTTGAAATTTATGTTTTTTCTCATATATTAACATAATTAATATATTTCTCTTCAATGAATAAGAAATGAGCATTTAAAAAAAAATCATTGGCTTTTTATAGCTTTCACAACATCAAGTTACAAAATAGTTGAAAAATTAAGTACCATTATGAAAATGAATGTGATATTAAAATGAAGGGTAAAATAAAAATAAGACCATGTGGTTTTTTTTTTCAAATGTATGAACACCCATGTGGTTTGAAAATGACAAATCATACCCCTGTGGTTTCATATTATTCCAATATGACTCCTCTCTTCCAACGTCATTAATTTTCTTTTAGCTATAACTTCTTCATTTGAACTTTGATTTGGATGATTCAAGATGTTTTGGAATCTTCATTTCGAGTACTATGTTATGATTGTTTCAAAACTTCTAAATCATCAATAACCAAAAGGGTAGATAGTATCAATCATACCTTGTATTATATTGAAAATCAACTCTTTTATTTATTAACGATATCAAAGTTTCAAAGTGATCATAACGTATAGCTCGAAATGAGAATTCCAAAACATCTTGAGTCATCCAAATCGGACGAAAAAGTTATAGTTAAAAGAAAATTAATGGTGTTGGAGTGGAGGGGTCACATTGAAATAATATGGAACCACAGAGGTATGATTTGCCATTTTCAAACCACATGAGGTGTTCATACATTTGGAAAAAATCACAGGAGTCTTATTTACATTACCCTAAAATGAATAACTATTCATTGTTTAGATTTATCACTCATTTATAGAAAATAAATTATATTTAAGTATTCAAATATTAAATAGTTTAATCGGGTGATGGTGATTTAATTTTAAAATAACTAAAAAAAAACTTAAATTGTTTAAAAAAAAAGATAAAAATAAAATAACTACAAAGAAATATAATTTATTGAATTAGTAAGGGTATAGGTATTTTATAATATTTAAATAAATTTTAATTTTTAATAAGAAATATTTTTAAAAAAATTAAAAATTAAAATAGAATAGAAAAAACTAATCTAATTTCTAGAATTATTAATAAAAATATAAATAAATAATCTAGAAATAAATACGTTAACTAAAACAAATAAGAAATATATATAGATTTAGAACAAACGGTTTATTCTTTATTTTGTAGTATGAATTTTAAAACTAAATATGTTAAAAAATTGTCTTAAACAAAAAGAATCAACTACATATATTTTATTAAATTAGTAATTTAAATCTTAAAAAGAACATAATACGTTTAATAATTGAAAAATTAATAAACAATCTAAAAATATTTGAGAGAATAAATGAGAAGAGTTTGTATTATTCAATTGAGATCAATACATTCATCTTTATATACATTATATGACTTTGAACAAGATAATTAACTGAATTAACAACCTTCTAACAGCTGGTCTAGCTTCCTCAACAGCTCACTTAATCAACTCACTCAATGAGCTCCCTTAACACTCCCCTTCAAACTGATGTCAGCACTAAAAAATCTTTAAGTTTTGATCTCCAAGAATAGAAAGATGAAGTTGAGAGAGGTTTGGTAAAAATGTCTGACATTTGAGCTGGAAGATGATAGATTGATAACTTGCGATGTTGAACTAGATCTCGTACAAAACAAATGTCTAGTTCAACATGTTTTGTTCATGAATGAAGGATTGGTTTAACACTGAGGTGAATAGCTCAAAGATTATCACACCATATGATAGGTGCAATGGATGAGGAAACTTTAATTTCTGCCAAGAGAACTTGTAACCACAAAACCTCAGCTGCAACATTTGCTAAACCACGATATTCTACTTCAGTGCTAGATCTGGAAATTGTTTGTTGCTTCTTAGAGTTCCAACTAATCAAGTTATATCCAAAATAGATACAAAAACCAGATGCAGACTTTCAATCATCAGGGTTTGAAGCTCAACCCGCATCCACAACTGTTGTTAAAAGAAGACACTTTGGTTTTGATAAGAGCATACCATGATGAATTGTACTAGAACTGTATCTCAGAATTTGTTTGACAGCTATCCAACGAAGATCAGTTGGATTTTGCATAACCTGACAAAATTTGTTGACAGAATATGCTAGTTCTGGTCTTGTAATGGTGGCATGTTGTAATGCCCCAACAATACGCCTATACAAGCTTGGATCAGAAAAGATGTGCCCTATCTAGAGGATATTACAGAACCACTCACCATAGGAGTTGCAATTGAATTTGCCCATTTAATGCCTGCTCTTTGAAGTAAATAACTGAAGTATTTTGACTGAGATAGAAAAAAGTTACCTTCAGCTGTTTATGGCACTTCTATTCCCAAAAAAAGCTAAGAACCCCAACATCTTCTAGAGCAGAAGTTGCATTAAGCTTGCTGATAAGAAATTGTATATAATTTAATGAGCTCCATGTAATTATAATATCATCAACATATATGAGGAGGAATGTACATTCAGTAGATGTGAAATTATAGAACAAGGATGTGTCTGCCTTTGAGCCAATGAATCCAGCAGATAGCAGAAAATGAGTAAGCCGTTCAAACCAAGCTCAAGGTGCTTGTTTTAATCCATAAAGAGCCTTTTTAAGTTTGCAGAACATGGGAACAGATGAGGTTGGAACTTCAAAACCTGTAGGTTGTTCCATGAAGACATTTTTTTTGCAAAATACCATGAAGAAAAGCATTATTTATATCCAGTTGATGAATATGCCAGTTGTGAGCAAGTGCCAAAGTAAGTAACATACGAATAGCAGCTGGTTTTACCACTGGACTTAATATTTCAGTGAAAACTATATCAGCTTGTTGATGAAAGTCTTCTGCCTCCAATCTTGCTTTATATCTAGCAATGAACCCATATGCAACCGACTATTCTTTTGTCTAAAGGTTGTCACAACGTGTTTGCGACGCGGAGCGCCAACGTCCAATTTATAGGCCTCTTTGTGAAAAGGAAAATTTTGGAGTCGCCACCAATCAAATTAGGGTGTGATTGGTCACCTAATTAATAAAAATAGTCTACGAAAACCAGATTGGGTTCGGGAGTCATTTATGTATAGGGAAGGTATTAGCACCCTACAATATCCATTAAAAAATGGCTACTATATTCTTATCTTATATTATCTAATTTTAAATTATTGGTCCTTAATTTAACTAGTTTGTGAAAGATTGATTTTAATTTATGAAAACAAATGTCTCATTTAATCTTTCCGTAACATCAAGAATGATGTAAGTTCAAAGATTGATTCAGCGGGGTTATGATCATTAATTGAACAAATATCGGAATTGAGAATTCCCTACCAAAAGAACATGAGAATTGTTACTTCTCAAAATCTCATCATCGGGTTTGTATTTATAGTTTAAAAGGTTTTATTATTTTTTATTTAAAATACATCTTTTAAAATACTAATATAACAAACCAAATAAAAGATAACAATGATTTCAAATCAAAGTCTAAACTTCAAAAATTCATAGTTCATTGATCATAATTTGTTTTGACTTGATTCTTTCTCCTAAATGCAATTTATTAATCTATCATTGACCTGTAATGTTAAAATGAATTAATTTTATAAATAAAAATCCAAATTTATGTAAAAAAGACCTCAATCAAGTTTTCAAATATACAAAAATTCTACAGCATTTGTATCGACTTTGAAAAATCATATCTTTTGATATACTGATCCAAACGAGGTGATTCGTGTTCTCAAAGCTTTCTTTATCAGTCTTATTTCAAGGAAAAAATAAATTTTTAAGATAAACATCAGAGAAATATCACTGAAAATATTCATAATCAAAGATGCTGCAGTTTTTCCCAAAACAGTAAATCCCGTTAAATCATTCAACTTAAAAAAAACATAACTCTCAAACCAAAAATCAAAATTGATTGATTCTTTTTCCTATATCTTTGTCTATCAGTCTATTTTAAAATGAAATTAACCACATGATAAAAATAAGTATCTAGGAATAACAAAAATTAATAAATAGATAATTTGAGTGAGAAAGATCATGCATCATACACGGGAGACAAAACTCCACGAAAGACACATTACAAAAGACTCATGTGACTAGAAAATAATTTCAAGGAGAAGACGAACTTACCTTGATTCCTTGAAGAGATGGAAAAGGATGAATTTGTTTGAGAGAGAATGAGATTGAGAAATTTTGTTTGGTTTTCTCTTCCAAACTTTGATACGTGATCTCTACCGTTTTTCTGTGTGTTTTCCTCTATTTTTTCTCTTCACCAAGCTTTGATATATGATTTCTCTACATTTTTTTGTGTTTCTTCCGTCATCCTATTCTAAGAGTGAGGGCTCTTATTTATAGCCAAAATTAGAGATATTTAAAATAGATTGAGATAAGCTTATGATAATAGCAGATAATTCTTAGATATTAACTCAACCTAAATCAAATAATATCTCTACGAATTTATTTAAATCCATCCCAAATCATATTTATGTTTGACCGTTTCAAATTAATTTAAAATTAACTACCTTATCTCTACAATAATTTAAAAAAAAATATTAAATAACAACTTTTTTAAAATAAAAAAAAATCAAAAATTATTTTATATTTAAAATTAAAAGCCAATTTTATTTTTGAAATAAAAATCGTCTTTATCATTTAAATTTAAAACCAACTTAAAATCTATTTATTTTTAAAATATAAGGATAAATTTTATTTTTAAAACAATCAAATTTTACTTTTTTATTTCAATTTTCTTTATTTTAAAAATAAAAATTAATAAATTTTGCCTGGACAAAATATGGTATCTATAGAGGTTTTGAAGCTAGGGTCCATGTATGGTTTTTCATAAGAGCGTTGTACTCTTCCTCCATTGTCTTTCTCCAATGAGCTGATTTTAAGGCTTCTTTGAAAGATGTAGGATCGTGATTATCCAAATCGATTGATAGTACAAGTTTTGGTTTACTGATGCCATTTTTAGCACTAGTAACTATAGGATGACTGTTTACTTGGTTGATATGAGTTGGAAGAGTGGGTGAGTTGACCTCAGGACAAAGCTTTGTGGGAGGAGTAGTATTTTCTCTAATAACCTCTTGAACTAATATAATAGGTAAAATAGTATCACAAGTAGGAATAGTGGCATGCCTGCTTATTGGGATTGATGCCTCTAAAAGAGTTCTCAAACGGAAGTCCCAATGATCTTTTCTTGCATTATAATATATTCAAAACTAAAATGCATAAAAGAAAACTATTGTAGAGAAGTGTCTGACTCTTCCTCATTCTTCTTGGTTACGATCCTGGGACCACCAAAAAGTTCTTCCTCACTAAGCACAAAAGAGAATCGGTGTGTGGGCACTATCCTCTTTGAAAAAAGGAAGAGGGAAGAAAAATTCTTTCTTCCCTTACTCTATGGACGGTGGTGGCAGAGAGAGAGAGGGAGGAGAGAAATTTTTCCTGAGCCTTTCTTTGCTCTCTTTGTTGTGTGTTTTGGGATCACCTCAATGGTCCTATTTATAGTAAAAGCAAGGCCTCGGAAAATCTTTGAATATCTTTTTAATTATCAAATAATTAATGAAGATATTCTAAAATATATTTGGAATAATTAAGATATAATATCTCATTCCATAATAAGATAATCCCATATCTTTTATTTAAATTAATCTTTATTAATTTAAAATAATTATTCCATATCTTAATCATTAAGATATTCCATATATTTTAAATAAAATAAAATACAAATAATTGGTTAATATTTAATCAATGGGGTCCCACGCCCACCATGTCATCTCCATGACAATATTGGGCATTTTATTTTCCTTTTTATTTAATAGAACAATTCCATTAAATAAATAAATAAAACTCATTTTATTTATTTCCTCTTTAATTTGACTTCTTCAAATTAAATATTTAAATAGACTCCTCTAATTAAATCCCCATTAATTTTTGACAACTTCAAAATTAATTTAATTAAATAGACTCCTCTATTTTATAATTAAATATACTGTTCTATTTAATAAATAATTAAATAGACTCTTCTATTTAATTTCAGCATTAATTAAATAATTAAATAGACTCCTCTATTTAATTTCATTTAATTAATCAAATAGACTCCTCTATTTGCATTTGCCTTAATTGATTTGACAACTTCAAATCAAATGCTTGAAATCATTTTTCCAAAGAAATTAATCATCATTAATTTATGTTCTCAATTACATGCGTTAGCTCGGAGGACTTAATGGACCTATAGGACAAAGCTCCAATGATCTAGAATTACATTGATTGAACTTCTTCAATCAATCAATTCTTATTCATTAACTCCTAGATAACTCCACTAAATATCTAGAGTTGCACTCTTAGTACTATAGACATAGTTATGTCTATTGGCTAATATCATTAACTACACTTTGATCCTTCACAAGTTAGTTCGTATCCATGGCTAGGTATTTGCACCGTATTAACCTCCATGATACATTTTGTTCCTTAAGCCCAACTAATTCTCCAATGAACAACCTTACATAATCTCCATTATGCGTCTTTACCTTTTCCTTGATTAGAGGAATATGAGGCCTCGCTATTCACGACTGAATAAGTCCATAAGGAAACTACTTATCAATTTTCCTATATGGAAAAGAATGAATTCCAATTCTTATGTAATTACGTTCCCAACTATAAGCAAGATGCAATCCCCAAAGTGGGAGGCAAATTGAGCGAACTATATCGAGTCACTCTCACTTATGCAAATCAAAGGTTTGTCTCTTGCGAACAGATCAACCGGTTGATAAACGAAGTGTCTTTCTATAACGGCTTTCCAAGAAAACAGTAAGTTTATCATAGTCCAGTCTATTACAATCTCTATTGCAGCAACACCCCCACTCACATGTCTTTACATGAGCGATTCAGATAAGATCATTTGTGTCAATTCACAAGTGGCACTACAAGAATAAAGAGCTCTACCGGTGTCACCATTGCCCGCGCACACAAAATGCGCCGGCAATGTACCTTGAAAGACTACCATCACCGGCGCACAACATGTGCGCCGGAAATGGTAGCCCAATACCGGCGCATGCTTAAACGGCGTTGGTATTGGAGCCCAGCGAGGCCTAGAGCCGGCTCTGGGCTTTTCATGCCATTGTCGGCGCACGATCGTGCGCCGGCGATCGTGCGCCGGCAAGCCACTGAAAAAAAAATCACCTTAATTCCCTCCCCCCCCCCCCCCTCCACGTTTCTTCTTCCCCAAACAGATTGCTTCTCTTCCATTGCAGCAGACTGCCGAAAAAAGAAAAAAGCTTCGTCGTTTTTTTCTTTTTTCATTTTCTTGGTCAAATCTTGACCGTTTTCCTCCGTTCAAAAGGCGAAATTTACATAATCCATCATTTTAGGTACGTTTGTATAGCCTATTTTACTAAAATAGTTTTTATTTTCTTAGATTTCATAGTTTATTCTTTTAGGTTTTTTTTTTAAAAAAAATTGGGTGTTTTTTTTGTAGTTTTAGTGTTTAATTGTTAAAATTAGTTCTTATGAAATAGATTAGTTACACAATACGCAATTGATTTGAGATGATTTTTTTCTTATTTATCAATATGGATTTTGAGTTTTGTAGGTTTTTTTTTTTTAATTTGAATTTTTTTCTTACTTAGAACGATTCATGTTTTTTGTGATATGATGTTTTTTCTGGATATGAAAATGAATTACATACCGATCTCTTTGTTCTAGATATTGTGGATCGTTGATTACTGAAGTTGGTGAAAAATTTGAATGAATTCAGTGAGTTTTAATTTGGAAATTGGAAGAGCTTCAGTCTGTGAGGAAGTGTTTTAAGTTGTGGATATTGGATAATATAGTCATGGAACCAAGAAACTATTGATTGTTTTGTTGCACGTCGTGAACTGTGCGGATTGTTAATGATTTGGTTAAAAAATGTTCTTTTGGTGTAGACATGTAATTCTGTACTTATATGTTTTGCACGAAGATTAATAGCGGTATTTACAAATAACGCACTTGTGGATTGTGCATTTTGCAATGGTTTGTGATGAACATCCTTGTGGTTTGCAAAATCTACAAGTCACTGGCCATTAGTTTTTCTAACAAAATTGATATGCTATGTGTGTCAATCACATTAAAAGAATAAAATTTAATTTTGTAAACTCATTGCTGTTTTGACTTTGGAATTATTTTATCATGTTCATGCTAAGTTGCTAATGTTTCAATTACTAGATATGGGAAACGGCCGGAGAAGAGAGATTTCAAAGTCTTAGAGTTGCATTCAATAGAGGGGCAGACTACTGTGTTCTAGTCTATGATGTTAATGTGATGAAGTCATTTGACGCTCTTGACAATTGGCATGATGAATTTCTAAGACAGGTGGTTTAATTTGTTTCCTTGAGTTCTGTTTTGCTTTTTTTTTTTTGGAGTTGAGATTGCTCGACATTATTTAGTTACTAGGAACTTCTATTATAGTTGGTGTCGATAAAAATAATGTACAATGAAACTCTTGCTCTCATGATGATGAACTACTCCTGAAAATTTTTTAGTCTGATCTTATGGTGACTGTCGTTAAAAGTATGATTGCAATGGTGCATGCGGTATCCTTTTTTTTTTTTCCTTCATTCTTCGGGTAATTAGTTAATGTGTAATTGCTGCAGCGAGAGAGAAAGGGCTTCCTGGTTTTTAGAATGGATTACATGATTAGCATAGAAAACAACGGGCTAATTAGTTGATGTGTAAGTTTATTTTTCCATTGTATTTTTTGAAAAGTTCTATTCTAATTGTTTACGATCTTCAAATTAAAATAATGATAATAATTTGAATACTGAAGATTTAGCTTCCTTTAAGCTTTGTCAAATGTTTACCCCCTGTGGGGATCTTTCTGTGTATTAGATAAGGTCTGTGTCAGTTTAGGATCAGGAGCAAAGCAACCACTTGCAAGCTACTTATATGTGTATTAGAAGTAATGATTTTTCTTCTCTTTGGCTATTTATTTTCTCTTTCCCAGGATAATGCCACCATCATCCTCTACCCCCCCTCCCCCTCGGTTTCCCCTATTTATTTATGAATTCTCCTAAATGATAAGGTGTGGTTTTAATTGATTGAGTGCTTAGTTAAAATATAGGTGTGGATAGACTAAAGAACAAAGATGACACCAGATATATATGCTCTTGTAGTTGTAGATACTTGAGGCAAATATGGTGTATGAACAAAATGAAAAAATCTTGTATAGTATATGCATGATGCATGGACACTTCCATGTGTTTATGCACACTGCATGTATTTAGTATATATATGCATCTGTGGGATGTGTTTGTGTTTATTTCTGGAATGATTATGAAGGAATACTTTTATAAAACTTTGTTTGTGGTTTTATTTTCATTATGAGTTCTATAACTTTTCTTAAATATATGTATATATAGGCAAGCAATTTTTTTATTAAAAAAAAAACAGGGGTATTGCCGGCGTTATAATAAAATAGGGGTATTGTCGGCGCCAATGCTTTTACACATTTTTGAACACTTTGCCGGCGTGATGGCGCCGACAATACCCCTGTTTCCACATAATTTAGTCAACCCTTTGCCGACGTTATAGCGCCGGCAATACCCCTCTTTTTACACAATTTTTTTAACCCTTTGCCGGCGCGATGACGCCGGCAATGCCCTCATCTAACACCGACATTGAATTTTACGCCGGAATATGATACATCGGGGATGTGTAAAGCATCTCCGACGTATAAAAATAACACGTCGGGGAGGCTAAAAAGGGGCAAACCCGACAATTAATTACCGTAGTAAATACCGACGTAGATTTTACGCCTGTAAAGATATTCCCGACGTGCAACGAGAGCATCCCCGACGCACATGTGCGTCGATAGTGCCCTTATATTTTGTAGTGTGGGCCGTGTTAGTGGTGTTACCAGAAATAAGGTACCCAACCTTTATTCATATACAATAGACTATTTGAGTTACACTTAAGTGAATCTTCTCACATCATATGCTCACTTTAAGTTATCATAAGTAACTCTGGATCTTGTGCTGGATTACATTTATTAAACTAATAATAAATGACAATGTAAATATTACTAATTAATAATTCCTTTATTTATTTATAGTTTAATTGGATTACATAAGATTTAGGGAATAAACCCTAGCACTCCTTTCTTCATGAACAGGAATAGAAGGATTAGGTAAGGCTGCAGAATTTGAAGAGTTGTTACTTTACTGTGGTGATTGGCAGTAAAGGAATAGTAGTTGGTGTTGGAAGAATAGGAATAGTGGGTGTAATTTGAGAAAAGGGGAAAATGTTTCATCAAAGACAACATAACGAGAGATGTATAATCCTCCTATATCAAAAAGGCATTTATAACCATGGTGCTGTGAGCTATAGCCTAAGAAGGTGCATTTGGAGGATCTATACAACACTTTGTGATTATTATATGGTCTTAAGTAAGGATAACATGTGCAACCATAGACTTTTAGGAAAGAATAATTTGGTGGATGACTAAAAAGAGTCTCTATTGGAGTACTACCTTGTAGAACCTTTGATGGAAGTCTATTGATCACATATACTGTTGTTGCAAAAGCATGCTCCTAAAAATACAAGGGTAGAGAGGCTTGAGAGAGAAGCGATAAACCAATTTCAATTATGTGTCTATGTTTTCTTTCTACAATTTCATTTTATTTAGAGGTATGAGACAAAAGATTCTATGTAATATGCCTTGATTTCCCAAAAAAGAAGAAATATTTCGAAATTCCCCACCCCAATCAGTTTGTAAAGAGAGAATTTTACTGTTAAGTTGCTTTTCTTCTTAAACTTTGAAAAGAAGAAATGTTTTTGTAGGCATCATATATATTTTGAAGAAAGTAAATCTAAGTGTATCTTTAAAATACATCAACAAAACTCATATAATACCTAAAACCATTTCTAGATAGTGAGTAAGAAGGACCGCACAAATCAGATTCAACTAATTGAAGTGGTTCAGTGTATTTGGTTTCTAACTTTACAAATGGTAGCTTATGACTCTTAGAAACTTGACTAGAATGAAAAAAAAAACTAGGTCTTTATTAAATGAATGAGAGATATTACAATTTGTAAGAATAGTTTTGATAGTATTGAAATTGGCATGAGCTAATCTTCTATGCCATATATCAAAAACAGAAGCTTGAGTAATTTTAGTAGAATTTAGGACCGTAGATGACAGTGACTGATTAGAGTTTATTTGTGGTGATCTTAGAGACTTGGAGATGTGTATTTGGGGGTTCTTTTGCAAGGTAAAGTGATATAATCCTCCATTAAGAGCTCCCTTAAGAAGTACTCACTCAGTTATTTGATCCTTAACACAACAAAAAAGAAGGGTGAAATTCAAAAAATACATAATTGTCTTTTGCAAATTAACACTTATCATATTTTTGGTTATTTGAGGAACATGTAAAAGGTTATGTAATTGAAAAGAATGACCAGATAAAGGAGAAGTAAAGGTAGATGAACCAGAGGAAGAAATTTGCAACCCTGAACCATTTCCTACTCGGATTCTATTTGTGCATGTATATTCAGTGCCAATGCTGAGATTATTGAAATAATTTGTAGCGTAGTTTGTAGCCCCTGAGTCTGGAATCCACTTGTTATCATGTAGAGGAAAGTTATTGACAGAACCATTTGCAAGCAACATTGCTGACATTGAAGGGTTGTTCACAGCAGGAGAAATGTTGGGATTATTGTATCTGCCTGCATTTGGTACTCGTTGATTGACATTTCCAGCATGATTTGATCCATTGAAATTAGGATCAAAACAAAAATAACACTTCAATCAAGTGTGACCAAATTTGCTACATAATTTACTATGAGGTCTGTTTCTATTCCAATTTGAGTTTCTTCCTCTTCCACGATTTGCAAACTGATTTTCATTTTGATGAAGATATCCATTATTGTGACTTCTTTGTTGTATAAGATTGACAAAAGTAAGAGAAGGTTATGTAGATGGAAGATTCCTTGTAATTCCTGCTTCATGAGTGAGCAATAATGTAGAAACATTCTTCACAGATTAATTCTCTGATTTAGAAGAGATTACATAAACAATGGGATCATAATCTGAACCTAGGCCTGACAAAATGTTCATTATTTGATCTTGATCAGAAATTTTATGGCCAACAAAGGCAAGAGAAGCAGCATATCCTTTCATCATTTTCAAATAATCCTTTATGGATAGATTTTCTTTCTTGGTAATCTGGATTTTGGACTTAAACTCCATGATCTTTTCCATGTTTCGATCTGAGAATAGATCAACAATACTTTTCTAGATTGCTTAGAAAGTTTTGCAATCTGTTACTTCAGCAAGGACATCTTTAGTCATAGATCCAATGAGCCAAGAAGAAAGCAATTTATCTTGCTTTTTCTAGAAAACATAATATGGATTGATTATACGATTTTTAGAATTTTCAATGGTAATGAACTGAGGTGGAATTTCTCCATCTTCATCGGTTTAATTCTCTAAACCATGGCCTTCAATGGCTGTTTCGGCCTGAAATTTCCACAGTATGTAGTTTTCATCATCTAGCTTTGTTTCTTAGGTTTACAGGCTTTTCTATGTGTGACAGAGGAGTAATCACAGTAGGTTGAGCTTCAACTGTGGAAGAAGACGCCATGGCAGAAGCACGAAGAAAAAAAAATCTAGAACTTTCTTTCGGCAGTTAGCCTTTTTAACTCTGATACCATCTAAAAATATTTGAGAGAACAAATGAGAAGAATTTGTATTATTCAATTGAGATCTCAATACATTCCTCTTTATATACATTATATGACTTTGAACAAGATAATTAACTGAATTAACAACCTTCTAACATTCCTGAACAGTTCACTTAATGAACTCACTCAATGAGCTCCCTTAACAAACAAAAATCATTTCAAAAAATATTTATAAAGCATAGAAAAAATAAATAAATTCAAACCTTTGAATATTTATATATTAGAAATAATATCACGTGCATTGTACATGTTAAAAGATTAGTTAGAAGAAAAACTTATAATGTACGCTATAGGGTTTTGTTTAAAGGTGAAAATTAAAACCAGAAAACCGGAAAATCGAGCAGAACTGAGTCGTAAAAACCAAATTGTTTCAATTTTCTCATATAAAAAACATAAAACCGAACTGAACCGGAAATATGGGAAATATATATAACCGGAAACTGGGAAATATATATTGATGATATTCCAGCTTGGCTACCCAAGTTCGAAGGTAGACAAAGGCAATTCTATGAGCATTTCAATAGTTTTCATTTAAATAGTGAAATGGGCTCAACCCATCAGTCCAGCCCAGAAGCCCTCTCACCAATACATTAAAAAACCGGAAAAACTGAATCGGTGTTAATCGGATCGATTTCGCCCCTAGTTTTATTTCATTTTTTAATGTTCTGGCAACAACATTAACATGCATAATTAATGCTCCATTACATATATGGTAATACAATAAAACACCTGTCACTAAGCTGGCAAAAACTGATACCATGTAATGTAATGTAATAAATAGAAAACAAAATTTAACTAATAAAAATATTAAAGTGTGGGTCTCGTCGGCCGTTTAATTAATTTCTTGTTAACTGTTTCTTCTTTGGCAATGTGATTGTTGACTTTGGAATGCATTCCAATATTTCTTTTAAATTTGCACAATAAATTAAGCAATTAAATTAACAAGCAGAATCTTATGTATTATTTCTTAAAAAATATTTACAAATTCAATAAATTTTAATTGTATTAATTAGTTACTTGT
Source organism: Gynostemma pentaphyllum (assembly GCA_028015215.1). NCBI lineage: Eukaryota > Viridiplantae > Streptophyta > Magnoliopsida > Cucurbitales > Cucurbitaceae > Gynostemma > Gynostemma pentaphyllum. Next base: position 57,192,448 of record CM051351.1, on the reverse strand, counting down.
ATTAATGATTATTAATCACTCATTGACGCGTTAAGATAATCGATGAAATATGTAAATTAATAGTTATAATCTGAAGGGACATATATTTATATATATAATTATTAATTTATTTTAAAATTATAAAAATCGATGTTAATTACAAATTAACATACTCAACAATTTTTATATCTATAAATATTAAAAAAAGTATAGTTTGATTTGTAATTAGTATTTCATTTAAATACCTTTTTTTTAAAATATTATAGAAAAAATTATTAGAATTTTAATTACCTCTAATAAATATAATGTTACATCTATAACATATCTAAATGTGACAAAGTATGGAGAAACATTGGGTTCCAAATTTACTCTCATTTAATTGGTTTATTCCCTTTCTGTCCTTCCAATAATAATAATTATTTAACTTTTTTTTTATGATATACGTGCCTATTATATTATGTAAAAGAGAAAAACATTGACCTTTCATTCATGATAATTTCCTTTTGTAAATTGTGCATAATTTATTGTCTTTATTTATTCTACTATGTAGGTGAACGGATACCATGTAAAGGTGACGATTGCACGATCTTAAGGATTATCTTAATTGATGAACATGTTTTTTTTTTTTAAATCTCTATTTTTACATTCTATATCTATTGATTATATTTTGCAACATTACGTTTATAACTTTATTTTTAAACTCTAATGTTTAGGGTACCAAAATTCAAGTCGTCAGGTTCAATGACATTATTGGAAAAATCGGTGAAAATATAGAAAAAAATAAAACCTATTTTATCGAAAATGGAAGAGTCAGCTTTGTTAACAAGTATTTTGCAAATGCTAATGAGGACATTCAAATAAGCTTCTCTACGGCCACGGAAATTGAGGAGATTGAACAATCATTTCCGATTCGTTTGGAGAACAACAAGTTTATTGAAATCCAAGAGTTTGAATCCTATGTTCGTTTTGGAGATCTTATAGGTATATATATATTTTTTTTAAATACAAAATTTTATTGTGTATATACATTGAAATTAGGGTTAATTTCAGTAATAACCATTTAATAAATGGAAATTTCAAGAAAACCGTATCTTTTATATATATATCAAAACTACCCAAAAACCGCCGCCGGCCAAATTAAATTACATGTGAAAAGACAAAACATACCCCCGATTTAATTTCTCCTTAATTTGTGCAAAATTTAAGGAAATTTTTAAAATCCCTTAAATTTTACAAAATTAATGGAAAAATCAAATCTAAACAGAAATAAAACTATAACAAAAGGTAAAAGAAAAATTAAATCTAAAAAAATCTAAAAATACAAAAAACAAAATCTTCAAGCTTCTGACTTTCTTCCACGAAATATCGAATTGCTTTCTTCTTCGATCATCCTCTAACCGTCATGGAAACTGTATATATTTAATAAACAGTTTATTATTGATAAATAAACTTGTAGGCAACTATTAACATTTGTAACATAGTAGCAACCATGTATAAAAATGTTTATATTAAATAAACAGTGAATTATAGATAAACAAACGTGTAGTAGAAGCCCAAAAAATCAAGATTCAACGTTGTTTTTCTTCTCCGGAAAACAGTTGATAAAGCAGCAACCATGTATAAAAATGTTTATATTAAATAAACGGTGTATTATAAATAAACAAACCTGTAGTAGAAGCCAAAAAAATCAAGAATCGACGTTGCTTTTCTTCTCCGGAAAACAGTCGATAAAGCTGATCAAGTCGTTTATACTCATGACTCAAGTCGCCAAAAAAACTAGACAGAAAGATAAAATGGAGAAGATGAGAGTAGACGAACAAATCAGAGGATACTTTGAAAAATAAATGTAGTAGCAGCCATATAAAATAAAATGGTTATATTTAATAAACAGTGTATTGTATATCAACAAACCTGTAGCAGCAACCATCTTCGTAGAATCTCACGACGGCGATGTTTTTCTCTCCTCCATCTCAAAGCTTCCTTCTTTCTTCTGATCTACATCTTCTCTCTCCTTTCCACCATTGTCACCGTTGAGTTTGACCTTCATTTATCCAAGCGAAATCACTACGGAAAATGATATCAGGGCCATCGTCTCTATGGCGGCAAATGTCTAGGTCGTCGGAAAATTACATTTCGACGACTCCTAAGCAATGATACCGGATCCGACGATCGTTGATAATCCTGATGTTCCTAGATATCAGCCATACGTTCATGGCTTTCTTGTACCGTCGGTGTTGATTCCGCTTAATATGAACGAAATCGCCATGGAAATTGATTGTTGTTTCGATACTGGGCAATGAAGAAAACGAAAAACGGCAAATGAAGGAGGAAGAAGAAAATTAGGTTGAATTAGGTTAGAGTTTCTTATCATTAAATGGTGATTCCCAAAATCAAGGAGATTGATTTTTTGAATTCAAAATAAAATAAAATAAAAATTATAAATTAAATAAATGTAATTAATAGGATATGGTTATCAGGAGAGATAAAAGGGTAAGATGGTAAATCATTAAAACGGAAACCACCAGATCACCACCATAAATGGTGTTTCTTGGGTATTTTTGATAATAAACATAAACCACCGTCAAAAATGGATTTGAGTGAATTAATGTGGTCATGGGTGCAATTCTTTCTTGAAATTATTATACTTACTCTCTCTATTTTTTTTATAAAAAAAAATTGCATAGGAATTGTGTACTCTGTGAGGTCTATGATGGAGTTAAGAACAAAAGATTCCAAAAATACAGTGAAGGGAGATGTTTTTCTTATAGAAAGAAGGGTAATAAATACTGTTACTTTTGATTTTAATTTAATATTACTAAGATTAAAACTTATTAAATTGTTTTTTTTTCCAGTGGCAAGCCAATCAGATTAATTCTTTGGGGAGATTTAGCAATCAATAAAGGTTCTGATTTAGAAAACAACATACAAACTAATCTAATCATCTTTGTATCTAATATGAAGGTGGAATTATATGAAGGTACACCCTAATATAAATTGTATAAAACCTTTTAAAAAAAAATTATAATAAAAAAGGATATAATATATATATATATATATATATATATATATATATATATAGATGTAGAAAAAGTATTTTGTATTGGTATTTTATTAAAGGTTAAAAGTAATTTTAGTCACAGCCTTTGTTTGTTTTTTAAATGTAATATTTTTCTTACAACTCCTTTTTGTATGTTAGTTTTTTTTGGTCGGGCTAGCATTCCATAAAAAAATTTAAAATATATATTTAATAATTAGGAATTTAGAACAAGTTTACTTTTTAAAAATAAAAAATGAATATGAAACATAAATATTTTTTAAGTATTTTGTATTGGTAATCTATAGTATCTTTAAAAGGTATCATATTTGGAGAATCTTTAGCTTCTTAAAATACCCTTCTTTTTACGATGTAAATTTTCAATTGTTAGAAAGAAATATTTATATCCCTCATTGATATTTAGAAATATTTATATCCCTCATTGATATTGTGAGCCAACTTCCAAAACCTCCCTCTTTAACTTTTGAATTTTTAAATATTTTTGTTATTTCATTTAAATCTATCGAAATTTTAAAAAATAAAATGATAATGACTAATGGTAATAGCATTGATAAATGAAACGTCTGCTTAAAAAACCTCATCCTCGATTCCCACATGATTTGCTTTCTTTTGACAACTCTTTTAACATTAATATCAGTATTAATATTCTTAAGAATATAGGGGAGATGCACCTCGAGACATAAAAAGTCAATTTAGAAGCATAGTAAATTCTTTTCCTAATTAAACTCATTATAAGAGTTTTTTTTTTTTTTGGGGGGATTGTTCATTTCCTAATTAAACTCATTTATGAAGAGTTTTTTTTTTCGTTTATTGGGGATTGCAAAAGAAAGGGAAAATTCAAAGAAGAGAACCACTCTTACTTCCTATAAATTTACAATTCATATACCCTGCTAAACAGGGGGATTCAATTTACCAAAAAAAATGTATTTGTTGCAGGATTTGATTTGGTATGGTATTTTTTCCCTTTTATTTTATAATTATGTTTTTTAAGAACTTTTAGGTTATTTAAAAAAATGTATTTGTTGCAGGATTTGATTTGATTTGGTATGGTATTTTTTTTATAATTATGTTTCTTAAGAATTTTTAGGATATTTTTCTATCTCATGTCATCAGATTCATTTTAATGAATCAAACTTACGATTCCACTGCTTTTAATCTTTACGACTTCTTGGGACGTGATATCAAGTTCGTCTTTCTTCGAAGTTTTCATCTATCTCTTTCAATGGGTATGTTCTCTTTTCAATTTCTTTCGTCTTAGAACATCTTATTGTTAATTTGTAGGTTATATTGATTGTGTTTGTGAATTTTATTATTTTCACTAATTTAGTGAAAACGCTAATATAAATTAATTTTAGATTCCTATTTTTCAAAGCATGTGACAGTAGAAGATTTCAAATTTATATATCAATTAATTGAAATAATAATGACGATGCAAATACTTTAAACTTTCATGTTTAAGAAATAATGTGACCAACTGATGTAAAAAATTTAAATCCATGTGCTCATTTTAAAAAACAAAATATAGTTATGAAAATTATAAATTGATATAAATCAAGTATGCATTATTTTACTAATTAAATTATTTATTTTTAAATGTTCAATAAAAAAAACTTAAAGACACGTGCGAAGCACGTATTTGTCGACTAGTCTTTCAAAAAATATATATATAGAATGGATCTGGTCAACTATTTGATTTCTTATGAATTATTGTCTTCTCTGGCAAAAGGCATTGTTTGAGTTTTGAATGCTATATTTCTTCCATTTTCCATCTCTCTATTATTTTTCTCTCAAATTGTGTCTTCACTCTGCGTTCTGTGAGTTCAACTTTTGGGGATCTCTCATCTTATTTTCTTTCAGGTAAGTAATTAATTTTTAGTTTCTATGTTTTCTTTTTTGTATTCAAGTTCTTATTTTGTTCTTTTGATTAAATCACATCAACTTTAATATTGAACTTCTAACAGAGTTATAATTTTTGCCTTCTCTTAACCACCCACTAAAATCATTGTTTAACGGAAGGTTTAATTGCAAAACGTTGTATAATTACAAGGTTAACATTTATTACAGTACGGTCAAAAGTAAATAATGCCTCAGCCTCTATTGATGATTAGAATAAAGTATTTATATAATTTATACAAGAAGTAAGAAGAAGATTAAGTAGTTAGTAGTTTCTAACTAACTAAGTATTAACAATTCAACTAACTAATTATGTAATCATATTAAGTAACATTTTCCGATCATATTTTAAGAAGCATTTACAGGGGGTGTTAAATTTTGATTAAATATTTACAAAAACCACCATCTTTCTTCCTCTATCGCCATCTTCCTATATTATCTCTTTTAATTTCTCTCTCCAATTTCCCTACCACTATAGCTATTAAGCCTCATCACATGGATAAAGCCTATGAGCCGGCCCAAGCCCTGCCCGGCCCGTAAGTCAACGGTTGACGTTGGGCTGGATATGGATCATGTATTTGAGCCCAAGTCCGGCCACGGGCTTTATCTACAAGGCCCCCATTAGGCCCGGCACGAGGCCCGACCCGAAACCCGGTTCGATGTCAGTTTAAATATATATATATATATATATATATATATTTTTTTTTTTATTTCTTGTAATTTTTTTTTAGATTTGATAAAAATGCAAATGATTAATGCATATAAGTAGGTGCCAACCTAGTTGGGATATATTTATATTGCAATGATGTAAATTATTTCCCAAAAAAATAATTATGTAAATTTTATTTCTTGGTGAAATCATTATTTTACTTCATTATTATTTTTATCCATTTTAGTTTGTATCTTTTTAAGTTAAATTTTTGAAAAATTTAATATAATCAAACTAAGCTAAAAGAATGATGAATAAAGTTAATTTAAAAGTTTAATAAACAATATATAAAAATAAAGTATAAATAAAAAATATATATAGGATAGCAAAATATTAATAAATTAACTGTAATCTTCATCACTTTAGAGTTAAGTTTAAGTTTAATAAACATATAAGAACAAAGTATAAATAAAAAAATGAATATGATAGTAAAAAATAAATTAACTTTTTTTTCATCATTTTAGAGTTAAGTTTAAGTTTAGAAAGTTAAAAATAAGTTTTAAAAACGCAATTAAAAATTTAATGAAAAATTTAATTAAATAAATAAAAGTTTGAACGGATTGGGCCAAGCCCACAAAAATAACTTGGACCTAAGACGTATTTTATCTCATGGGTCAGCTCGCGACTGGACTGGGCTACCATTTTATTTAAGGCGAGCCAGACCCACTCATTGACCAGGCCTTACGGGCCCGGCCCTGGACCATTTATTAAGAGTCGGGTCGGCCTGGGCCGACCCATTGATGAGGCTTAATCGTTATCGCCATCACCGCCGCCACTAACTTTTCTAGTAATAATTGAACCTAACCCGAAAATCATCACAAAACAATTGATTTTTCGGCTACCACTCATCCCCAAACTCAGATTTTACAAAACCTCTGAAGCTTCTAACTTCTATTATCATGTTATCCAATGATAATTTGAAGTTTTTAGTGAAGACTTCAAACCCCAAGGATTTTTTTTCCGACAATAGCTAAACAAAACAATCACAAAACCATTGATTTTCAACTAGAACCAGGGCCGGTCCTAAGATAATAAGGGTCCGGTGTGAATTTGAGATTGTTAATACCTATTGTATAATTTTAAAAATAATAATCAATTTAATTAAAATAAATATAGCATTATTAACTTCAATCAAATAACCAATATTAAAATAAATAATATAAAAACCACTTTCAATTTTGGGTGATTAACAAAAATGAACGATTTTATTGCATTTAATATTACAGAAAATAGCCAAAACCATCGGCCACCAATTTTAAAGCAATGTGAAATGACTAAACTTATATCTCGATATAAAAAAGTTGTCTATCATTATGAAACTCAAATCACGGCAAGATTTGAAAAATAAAAAACAGGTAAAAAAAAGGTAGAAAGTAAAAAACAAAATTTAAAAGGTTAAATCCATCCCAGCTTGATTTCCAAAACCCTTTCTTCTCCAAAAAAAAAAAAAAGCTACAACTACCATTGACGCTTCTTCAAGATTCAGAAAAGAAAATTCTCGTTAGTTTAACAAGTTTATATTATATAAATTATCTTTTCTCAGGTGACTTTCAAAACCATTTCTTCTTAAAAAAAATTCTCCAGACTGCATTTACACACCTTTTCAAACTTTAGAAACGAAAATCTAAGTTTACGAAGTTTATATTATATAAACAATCATTTTTCATGTGTCTTACGAAACCCTTTACGGCGAAACCACAAAACTTAAGATTTTTCGTTTCAGCAAGAACTAACCCAAACTCTAAAACTATCACAAAACCATTGATTTTTTTACTAGAACTCATCCCCAAATTCATATTTGACAAAAACCCGAAGGTTCCAACCTGTGAGAATTCAAAATTTCCCGACAAGACCTCTCCAGATTTCATAAAAAAATATATTAGTGACATACTAATATAATTGCACAAAATAAAGCTATTTATGATATTTCACAATGAACAAACAGTAATCAGACTTCTAAGATTTTAACATTTTTGTAATACATTTTTAAGTTAACAAATTTGTAAATATTAGAGCTTATTTTAACATATTTGTAAATGCCCCTTTTATATATTGGTTACTATATTTTGAATTTGTAAATGTTGAGACAATTTATGTTAATTGGATTCTATATTTTACACACTTTGTTTTTTTTTTCATGAGATTAATCACTTTACACTCGCTCTCTCTCTTTTTTTGCTAGTTCCATAGAATGGAAATTATTGGTCCAATTGCTACAAAAATTTCAGACTACGTAATTGATGCCATCTTCCATGAGTTGGGTTATTTAGTTTATTATAAAGATAACATGAAGGGCCTAAAAGAACAAGCTGAAAATCTTGTGTCTGTTAGAAGCAAAGTTCAACATTTGATTGATGAGGCTAAGGATAAAGCTGAAGATGTTGAAGATCATGTTTACAATTGGTTGACCAATGTGGATGAGATCACTGAAGAAACCTACAAGTTTCTAATTAAGATTGTTGACGAGAAGGAGAAAAAATGCATAAACGGTTCGTGTTTCAACTTTGTTCGACGTCATCGATTAAGTAGGAAAGCAAAGAAAATGATGGAAGAGCTAGCACACATCCAAGATCAGGGAAATTTTGATAAAGTTTCTTATCGTGGACCGCTCCCGAAGTTCAAGAATGCCTCAAACTATGTAACTTTTGAATCAAGATTGTCAATCATGGAAGATATTATCGAGGCACTAAAAGATCCTAATGTAAGAATGATTGGAGTGCATGGCATGGGAGGAATCGGAAAGACGATGCTCGTCAAAGACGTTTCATGTCGGGTGTTGAAATCGAAATTGTTTGAACCAGTTATTATGGCAACTATAGGTCAAAATCCAGATGTGAAACAAATTCAAGGACAACTTGCAGACTTGTTAAGGTTGTCATTTGGTCAAGAAACAGAACAGGGAAGAGCTGCCCTACTAGAAAAGAGATTGCAAACGGAGAAGAACATCCTCATTATATTAGATGATATATGGAATGGTCTAGATTTGGAAAGGGTCGGAATTCCTTGCGGAGATGATTATGAAGGATGCAAGATACTTGTCACATCTAGATCTATTCATGTATTATCCGATAAGATGAATATCGAGAAGAATTTTGAGGTGAAGAGTTTAACTGAAGAAGAGTCATGGAATTTTTTCAAGAGCATGATGGGTAAATCAAATGAAATGGCTAGTCTTGAGTGGAAGAAAATAGCAATTAACGTGGCGAAAAAGTGTGGAAAGTTACCGATTGCACTTGCTACAGTTGCAAAGGCATTAAGAGGAAAACGCATGCATGCCTGGAAAGACGCTTTAAGACAATTGAACAATCCTGCAATTGTCGATATTGAAGGAGTAAGCAAAGAAGTATATGCGTCTTTAAGATTGAGCTATGATAATTTAAGTTGTCTAGAAGCCAAATTGCTATTCTTACTTTGTAGTATGTTTCCAGATGATTACGACATTTACAAAGAAATTTTGGTAAGATATGCTATAGGTTTGAAATTTCTACAAGGTGTTGATACTTTGGAGACAGCAAGAGATAGGGTATTTACATTGGTGGATGATCTTGAATCCTCTTGTATGCTTCAAAAATCTGAAATGGGGAGTAAGTATGTGAAAATACATGATGTGGTTCGAGATGTTGCGATTTATATATCATCGAAGAATGATCAAATATGTACATTAAGTTATGGAAAAGGATTAAATATATGGCGAGATGAGGATACAGATCATGGTCATTACACGGCGGTTTTAGCTAATTGTGAAGATTTTCTTGAACTTCCTAAGAAGTTGAGGTTTCCAAAACTTGAGGTGCTGGCATTGATTAACAACGAATATGGGGAAAAGAAACGTGTTCAAGACGAATTTTTTGAAGGAATGGAAAAACTCAAAGTGTTACATATGGAAAGTATGAAATTTCCACGACCGCCACCACCATCTTTCTGCTGTTTGGTAAATCTCCGAACGTTAGTGCTAAATAATTGTGAATTGAAGAACATTGATATGATCGTTGAGCTGAAAAATCTAGAAATTCTTGATATATCTGGATCCGGAATCACGGATTTGCCGTCGAGTACATGTCAATTATCACGGCTCAAAGAATTGAATGTATCAAATTGTTATAGACTTGAAGTCATTCAACCCGAAGTTATTTCGAAATTGACAAAGTTGGAAGCGTTACTTATGAGAAGAAGTTTTAATGGATGGGATAAAGTGGAAGGTAGATCGAAGAAGGAGAATGCAAGTCTTGTAGAGCTTCATTATTTACTTTATCTTACTACTTTATACATATCGGTTCAAAATGTCGAACAACTTCCAAGCAACGCGTTTTCGAACAATTCGAAAATAGATGAGTTTCAAATTAATATTTGCGGTGACTCAGTTTTCGGTGTATTTTATGAGACGAGCAAAGCATTGGAAATAAATATGTTAGGAAGAAAGAAGAATGATAGGAATTTGTTTTTAGAGGAAGGGGTAAGAATGTTACTAAAGAAGGCTGAAGAATTGGTCTTAATTGAGGCATTTGGTTTAAAAGATGCTCTATTTGAAATAAATGGAAGTGATGCTTTGAAGATCCTGCAGCTTAGATATGATGAAGATGTTGAATATTTAGTAAGTATTGAAAATGAAATGGTTCCAATCTTTCCAAATTTGGAGAAGTTGATTATTTCAAGTATGGAGCGATTGGATCGGATCATCCGAATCGGGTCGATCAAAACAGTCAAAATTTTTGAAAAATTGAAGGACTTGTCTGTGTGGCATTGTGATAAATTGAAATATTTATTCCCACTGTCTATCATGGAAGCTCTATATAATCTAGAAGAAATTGTGGTAGAAAGCTGTAAGATGTTGGAAGCGATTGTTCTAATTGATCAGCAGAAAGTAGCTAATAAGATCGAGTTTTGCGGTCGATTGAGAAGATTAATTATGTCACAGTTACCTCAATTTATGAGCATCTGCTGTAAAATTGTTCAAGTTGAAGCAATAGATGCTGAAATTGTTGATGCCAACCTCATGACTCCATTTGATCCCCAGGTATCCTACTTCTTCCTAGTTGTTGATTCGTTTTGAGACGAAAATCTATTAAAAACATTGTCTCAAATAGCATATTTATTCGATACTACTTATAATTGATGTGTCAAAACTATTTAAAACTTACTCGAAAAACAATTCAATATTCTATTGAACTATTTTTCATGATTTTGTTTTTTTGTTTTTGGCATTTTGTTAGTTCTTTATTGATTTTTTTTCCAATGAATTTATTCGTTTTTTGGGTCTTGTTAATTCAATGATTTATAAAAGTATTATTTGAGTAGTTTTAAAAAACGTATGATATTTCAGTAACTGCCTCATTCAGAATTATACATAAGATTAATATTTTGAATTTTAAAATTATTTTATATTATCGATTTCCAGAATTGTACATACGTAACACCAATTTTTACCATTCAAATCTCACTCTCTCTCTCTCATACTTAATTAACTTAATTTTTGAATTAAAATTTTAAATTTTGTAATGAATTAATTACAATAATCACCACTTTAATTCACTTAATTTCAGTTTTGATGGTTGTTTCATATTAATATCATTTTTACCCATAAAACACCATTTATGGTAGCGATTCTAGTGGATTTTGATTTCAATGTTTATCTTATTACCCTTTTATCTCTCTTAATAATTATATCTCATTAATTATGTTTCGGCTTTTCACAATGTAATTTAATTTTCTGGTGGTGGTTTTGGGTAGTTTTGATATATATATAAAAGTTTGTGTTTTTTTTTAAATAAGCAACATTGATTTGTCCATTACTGAAATTAACCCTTTTGTAATTATGAGTGATGAGATTTTTCTTTTTTCTTTTTTTTCTTTTTTAGGTTGTGTTTCCTAATTTAAAGCATTTGGAAATTCACAAAGTAAAGAATGTAGAGGATTGTGAATGGAAGGGTGATTATAAGTTGATGAGGCTGGAGAGCATTGAATTTAGTGATTGTGAAAATTTGAAAAACATTTTTACTCACAAACATAATACAATGCTGAAAGAGTTTAGGAAGTTGAGTGTATCAAATTGTGATTCACTGGAAGAAATATTCAATATGAATGAAATAGGTGATGACGTCATAATTCCAAGCTTGTCAAGTGTTAAGGTTTTCAAATGTGGAAAACTGACGAGAATTTTTCCAACCTCTATCATCAAACACCTTCACCAACTCCAAACCATAACTATATTAGAATGTGGAATTCTTGAAGTTTTTTCAAATAATTATCGATCAGAGCTTGATCAGTACTCAAAGGTAAGGTTATGTAATGTTAATATTTTCAATCTTTCTTACCAAAAAGTGGTTTTTGATTATGAATATAATTTTTATGGAATTTGCAGGTTTCCTTTCCTAATCTCGAACGTCTGGATATTCGTTGCGAAAATAATTTAGAGATGATATGGCAGAATGGATTGATTGTAGATGATTTATCCAACCTCAGATTTTTAAGTTTATGGGCATGCGAAAGTTTAAAAAGTGTTGTGACATTGAATGAGCTGAAAGTTGTGGAAGAGCTTGAGGAATTATATATATCAGATTGTGATTCTCTAGAAGAGATATTTACAATTCATAAAAAACTAATTCCACAGCCAAATGAGGATTTTGTTCCCATCAAATTCAAGTTAAAATATATTTCATTGGAGGAGTTGCCAAATTTGAAGCAACTATGGAGCCAAGATTTTGATGGATTATGTCATTTTCCAAATCTTGAACAGATGATAGTTTCTGGGTGTCCAAAATTTAGAAACCCTTTCCCACCCTCGCTTGTAGATGTGCACGTGAGAGGCAGCTGAGTAGGAGAAGAATTTCAAATTTCTGCTAAGTCAATTATTGTCTCGAGGAGCAGCTTAGCAAATAGAAACTTAATATCTTAGTTTTCTTTTGCTGATTAATGGCTTATGCTAGTAGCATCAGTATGTAAGCTAGAGTAATTGACATTTGATGCAAGATTGTAATCTGAAAATCATTCCATTAATAAAGAAGCAATTTCTCTTGGAACTTTCTTGCAAGTCTATTTTTCCATTAGTCTTTAAATCTGCCATTGATGTTAAAGAAAGCTTTCGCATTCATTGTTTGAGTGATAAATCAGTGTGTGTTCATGCCTTGAGTTGTAATAAACTGGTATCACAGTCTCTCATTGAAGATCAAGATGCAAGAAAACTAGAAGAACCAAGAATTCGAAGATGTTTTTCACAAGATTTGAAGTGGAGAAGTTTGATGGCAAAGGTGATTTCGTTATGTGGAAAAGAAAGATTCATACTTTACTTGTCCAATAGAAGGTCTCGACTGCTCTTGAAGATCCCAAGGATATGGAGTCCCAAGGATATTCCTCCAAAGTTCAGGGATATCGTGAAGGAGATAGAATAGGTTGCTTACAGTACCATAATCCTTCATCTGTCAGATTCTGTTCTTAGAGATATTGAAGATCTTGCTTTAGCATCTGAATTATAGGAGAAATTGAGCAGCAAATACTAGAAGAAATCCTTGCCAAACACAATCTATCTTAAAGAAAAATTCTTTAACTTTAAGATGGATTAATCAAAACCTCTTGAGACCAATCTTGATGAGTTCAAGAAGATCATTAGCACACTGATTCTAGGGAGGTGACTACGGAGAAGGATCAATGCATCATTCTACTCAATTCATTGTCTGATTCTTATAAAGATGTGAAGTCTGCAATGAAGCACGGGAGAATTGAATTGAAGATGGAAGAATTCCTAGATGCATTAAGATCCAAGGATCTTGAATTGATGATTGATCAAAAGTGGAAAACTTAAGGGGAACTGTTCACTGTGACGTCGAAACCAGAGAAGAAAAAATGGAAGGGAAAAGGGTAGGGGTGCAAGACGAAACCGAAAAACCGAACCGAACACTATCAGTTCGGTTTCGGTTTTTGCATTAAAAACCGAATTGTATATCGGTTCGGTTCGGTTTTCTGCGATTTAGGAAATCCTAAACCGAACCGAACCGATATGGAAATTTAAAAAAAAAAAACCTAAAATGCTCGCCTCGCAGACGCCGCACGCAGCCCCATCCATTCTGTTTTGTTTTTTTTGTCTCCTCAGCCACGCTTATCTCTCTCCCTCCCATTTTGTTTTGATTTTGTCTCAGCCAGCCACGCCTCGCCTCCAGCCTCGCCGCCCGCCTCGCCGACAAGCCTCAGTCTTAGATTCTATCTCTCTCTTTTTAAGGTTTGTATCCATAGTTATTCCTTTTAATTCTTTATAAATTTATGACGAATATTAGTGTTTTTTTTTTAAATTTATGATGAATCAAGCTCTGTCCTACCCGATAACCAACCCGAACCGAACCCGTATTGCATTCAGTTTGTTCTCTTGTCGGTTCGGTCTCGGTTTGTCAAGCCTCCTTAACGTAATATCGGTTCGGTTTCGGGTTTGGTCCAAAACTGACCAAACCCGAACCGACAACACCCCTAGAAAAAGGAAACACAGGTATAAAGGAAAGAACAAATCTTTTAGGTACTTCCATTGCAATGAAGAAGAAATTGCCCTGATGCAAATTTACCTCCTAAAGTAAAGCAAGAACAAGGTGGATCACAAGTAACCATGGCTATGAAACAAGAAGCTGATGATTTTTTCCAAGTGCAGAGGTGCTGGCATTCAGTGATGAAGTATTAGACACAGAATGGCTCTTGGATTCTGCATGTACATACCACATGTCCCCAAATAGAGATTGGTTTGAGACCTATTCAGTCTATGATGGAGGGAAGATGCTGCTTGGGAACAATGGAGCTGTACTGTGGTTGGAAAGGGTACAATTCGAATCAAGATTTTTGATGGTGTAAAAATACTACTGACAGAGATAAGACATGTACCAGATTTGAGAAGAAATTTAATTTCTCTAGGCACATTAGAGAAGAAGGGTTATCATTATAGTGCTAAAGATGGAATCTTGACAATCTTCAAGAATGATCAACCTGCAATGAAAGGTGTAAGGAATAATTGCATCTACTCCTTGATTGGAAGCACCATGATAGCCACAACAGCAGTAGCAAAGAGCCTGTTAGTTCAAAAGACATGGATTTGGCATAACAGGCGTGGACACATTGGATAAAGAGACTAATAGAACTAAAAAAACAGGGCCTGCTAGGGAATGGGAAGTTTGATAAGTTGGACCTTTGTGAGCATTACATCCATGGCAAGGCTTCAAGACTGAAATTTCATAGATCCTACAACAGAACAAATGAGACACTTGCTTATATACATTCTGACCTTTGGGGACCGGCCAAGGTAGAATTAAATAGAGGCAACAAATACTTCATGTCACTGATTGATAACTTTTCGAGGAAAGTGTGGGTTTACTTGCTGAAATCTAAAGACCAAGCTTTTGCCAAATTTTCTGAATGGAAGAAGATGGTAAAGACACAAACAGGGAAGAAAGTCAATAAGTTGACTGATAATGGGCTTGAGTTTGTGAATGAAGCATTTGACAAATTCTGCATTGAAGAGGGCATGATAAGGCATAAGACAATGAGGTATACTCCCCAGTAAAATGGGTTGGCTGAGAGAATGAAATAAATTAAGTTGGACTTATTAATTTAAGAGAGAGTTTCAAGCCCAATTGGGTTAATGAACCCAATTGAAATTGGCTCAAAATAATTAATTAAATAAATTTGATTTATTAATTATTTATCTTCAAAATTTAGGCCATTGTATAATTGTTTGAATCATATCCTAAAATAAATACATAGATTTATTTACCCAAGATAAATAAGATAAAGAAAAGAAAATATCATCTTATTTATCTATGACATTTTCGAAATTCCAAGATAAAGGAAAGAGATAATCTGTTTTCTTTTTGTATTTATCTCCATGGATTAATCTTAATGTGATTAGGATTCCTATTTTCCTATAAATAGGAGGCTTGGGTGATTCATAAATATACAATTCAATTCCTTAGGAAATTGGAATTCTCTCTTCCTCTCTCCCTCCCCTCTTGGCCAATTTTCCCTATTCATTCACTAAAAAAAAAAAGTCAATTTGCGACCAGAAATTTGCGACCAGAAGGTCGTTTTTCTATTAGAATGTGACCAAAAAGCGACCAACATGGTGGTGGCAAAAAAGCTGGTCATTCCTGACTTTTGTGCGGCCGTTTAGTCACAAAAATACGACCAGAACAGTTTGGTCGCAATAAAGTAAACATTTTCAAAAACGACCAAGTGGTCACTTAAAAAGGGACCATCTGGTCGTAATTTAAGTTGAAGATAAGTGACCAGGTGGTCCCACAATAAAGTGACCAAATGGTCACTTTTCAGTCAAGATATTTGCGACCAAGAGGTCGTTTTATTTATACCAAATTGCGACCAACAGGTCGTTTTATTTATATCAAATGGCGATCAAGGGGTCGTTGTATGTATAATGAAATGCGACCTCTTGGTCGCTTTATATTATATTTTTTTTAATTATTTAATTATTTATTTAAATTAAATTATTTCATTTGTAAATAGTATTTTAATTTTATTTCATTTAAATTTATTTATTTATTTTAATTATTTATTTATTTAATTAATTAAAAAATAAAGAAATGAAATTAAAATAAAACTATATATAAATAAATTTCCAAAATAATGTACTGTACAGAATAAAAGAAATGTAAACTACTGCGGAGGAGCAGGGGGTGGTGGAGGCAGCACCGATGATGAAGACCCAGGATCTCGGGGCCCTAAGAACGTTGCCAATGCAGCTGCGACCTGGGCCTGAACATCCTCCTGAATCGAAGCGCGCATATCCGCCATAGCAGTGTGAAGCTGCTGAACCTCCTCTTGCAACCGCTGCTCCGTCGGAGTAGGGCCGGAACTCGTGCTCGCTCCGCCGCGCTGAGGTCGAGGCACATCGACGTACAGTCGTCTACCGTACGAGCCGAGGCCTGGAACTGATCCATCAGGCCTAACCCCTCCAGCAGCCTCCAAGAATGCCTCCTTACGGTCTTCCTGAGTCGGTTGCGAGTCAGGTGTGGACAACCGCTGACTCAATGACTCCGTGAAACGCTCTTAAATTTTTAAAATTCAAAAGATAAAATATTTAATATATAAGTTAGAAAGAATAGTAAAAAAAAATTAAATAATTGAAAAACTAATTAAATACCTGAACTTCTCTCGCCCTATCGTCGAGATCGTCCCATCCTTTTTTGTGTGAAGAATGAGATGAAGCTCATTAGGTGGGATAGGGCGACCGTGCTTCTCTTCCTAAAAATAGTAGAGAGATTGAAAAGGAAAAAAGTATATTAATAATTAATAATTAATTAATCAAGAAAAGATAATAACAAAAAAGTACGTAAAAGAAGAAACAAAAAACATACCAATCGACGATGGTGCTCGCTGTGGGTCCGGGCCCCGGCTGTGTGTTTATTGGGATTCTTCGCACGGTTGGCCTTATTCCTGCTTGACACTGTCTTGCCCTGGGGAGTGTTCAAACTGGCGATCAGCCGTGTGTGCTCCTCCTTGCTCATCCACACGGGTCGTTTGTCTGCTTGTTTTTTGCGCGCCCGGTACATGAGGTCCTTGAATCGATCCTGGACGTGATTGTCCCACAGGGGGAACAATCTACCGTCCGTGATATCGAAATCGATAGAAGGAAACCTGCCCTGAAAAAATTCAAATAAAAATTAGCTAAAGTAATCAATTTATTATGAAAAATTTAAAAATTAAGTAATTATAAAAACAATTGATGTTAATTACCTTCCAATTGTCGTACATCCGACGTTTCTCCGTCGTCGGAATCTTCTGCCAGCGAAGCTCGCTGGGTAGAGGCATGCTCTGGAGGACCTCGCGAAACCGTTTTGATACGGTTGTATGCGGCTCCAATCTGCAAAAAACATTAAACATATTGTGGTATTAGATTAAACAAAACTATTTATATTTATCTATTTATTTACAATTAGTAAAATGATTTAAAAAATAATTAATTAGAACAATAAACAAAACTTACGTATCCCCCTCAATCCGAAGGGTAGAGGCTGCGGCCCGAGGAGGCTGCGAGGAAGAAGTGGATGGGCCAGGTGCATCTGACTGGGTGGCAGTCCCTGAAGTCGTGGCCTGGGAGTCCTGCGCCAACCGTGGTGTCGCAAGCGTCGAATCCTGGGACCGGTGAGGGCTCTGAATGATCGGGAGTGAGATCATCTCCCGTCTCGTATTGTGCGAGGAGTATGGCCAACTCATCAGTCGTCAACTCATCAGTAGTAGGGGGCCGAGGAGTCTCGTCCTCAGGCTCGTCTAACTGGGGAGGATGTCGTCCGGCCGTCATAATCCTAAACTAAAATAAAACAAAAAAAAAAAAGCAAATTAAATCAAGTAACTAAATTATACTAATTAATTAATTTTAATTAGTTTAATTAATTAAAGTAAAATTAGACTAATTAAAATGAATTAATTAAATAATCTTAATTAAATTAATTAAATAATTTTCAGTAAAGTTTAATACTTAAACAAAATTATTCTAATTAATTAATCTAATTGTACTTTACTTTAATCAAATTTAACTAAAATTAAGTAATTAAACAATTTTTATTTAATAATTACACTCATTGAAGTAGTTAAATTTAGTTTAATTCATCTAACTTAGTTTACTTTAATTTAATCAAAATTAAACTAAAATTAATTAATTAAATTAGTGTAATTAATTAATTTAAACTACTTAAGTATAATTGAAGTTAAACTATTTCAATTAATTACCCTACTTAAATTAATTGATTAAATTAAAGTAAACTAAATTACATTAATTAAACTAAAATTAAAATTTAAACTAGTGTAATTATAAATTAATTTAGTTTAATTTTTTAATTTTAGTTTAATTTTATTAAATTAAAGTAAACTAGCTTAAATAAACTAAATAAGTAATTAAACTAAATTAGATTAAGTAATTAAATTAATTACTAATTAAATTGAATTAAAGTAAACTAAGTTAGATTAATTAAACTATTAGATTAAGTAAACTAAAATTAATTAAATTAAAGTAAATTAAGTAATGAAGAATTATAGGGAATTAGATTAATTGAACTAAAATTAATTAAATGAAACAAACATTAATTAATAAAAACTAAACTAAACTAAACTAAACTAAACTAATTAATTAAATTAAACTAAATTAAAATTAGATG
This sequence comes from Gynostemma pentaphyllum, assembly GCA_028015215.1. Lineage (NCBI taxonomy): Eukaryota > Viridiplantae > Streptophyta > Magnoliopsida > Cucurbitales > Cucurbitaceae > Gynostemma > Gynostemma pentaphyllum. The sequence continues at coordinate 57,173,679 of CM051351.1, read as the reverse complement.
AAGTGAACTAAACTTATTAATTAATTAAAGTAAACGAAATTAGATTAATTAACCGTAAGTAAAACTAAGTACTAAATTAAACTAAATTACATTAATTAAACTAAAATTACTTAAAGTAACAAAATTAAACTAAACTAATTAATTAGTTAATGTAAACTAAAATGCTATGAATTACACTAAAGTAAACTAAGTAATTGATTACACAAATTTAGATTCATTAAACTAAAATTAATTAAATTAACAAAATTAAACTAAACTAATTAATTGAAAACTAAAAACTAAAACTAAGTAAACTAAATTCTTAAACTAAACTTAAATTTTATACGAAAACTAACCTCGTAATAGAAACCGGGATTGGAGGTTGAGGGTTTTAGGTTTAGAGCAAGAACGGGAATGGGAAAAAATAACGGGGAACGGGAGAGGGGAAAGAGAGAAAAGAACGAAAAGAGAGAAAGAAAAAGAGAAAGGAAGAAAAGAAGAAACGGGGGAAGAAAAGAAGAAACGGGGGAAAGGAAAACTGATGGGAATTTAAATCAGATTTTGCGACCAACTGGTCGCAAATATGTAATCATGACTAAAAACGAAAGGTCGCGCGTGCTGGGGACATTACGACCATCTGGTCGCAATTTTCCACATATTTGCGACCACAAGGTCGCATTTATTCCAAAAGTGACCATATGGTCGCCAATTTGCTATTATCCACAACAGCTGTCATATCACGTGTCCCATCAAAAATTGCGACCATCTGGTCGTAAATGTTATATTCACCGCCAAGTTTTGCGACCATATGGTAGTAATAGTTCAATTCACCGCCATAAATTTCATGAAAATTTAAATTCATCGCCAAATATTTGTGACCAGATGGTCGCACTTATAAAATAAACCGCCAAAAAACTAATGAACATTTTATAATATCCCTTCATTTTTGCGACCAAATGGTCGTAATTTAACTTATATTTTTTGAAAAAACTTAATTCTATTTACACAAATGCGACCAAATGGTCGCATTTCACTTCTAAATTACTACCATCTGGTGGCAAATCTTAATATATATATTTTTTTTGACTTTCATTAAAGAAATAGTTTCAATAAAACATACAGTGAATCATAAAGTTACAAAATATCTTCTTCATCATCCTCAGTGTCTTCGGTCGTCGCTTATTCTTCTTCTTCTTCTTCATCGGATTCATCGTCTCGAATAAATTCAGCATCTATGTCACGTGCGCGAGAAATGGAAGCATTTGTATCATCATCATGCAATGTTATCGTTCCATCGTTCAAAGGACGAACAATACTTCCATTCTGACCATCGTCGATTACACGACATCTTATCTCATCTTCTTGAAAAGCACCAACTTCCTCTGCATGTTCGTCTTGCTCGAATATGTTTTCCTCTACCTGGCGTGGTTTAACTTTACAAACAACTAACCAATCTGTCAGATCTCGTCTATTAATCGGATAGTTTAGATAATAAACTTGCAACGCCTGTGAAGCCAGGACAAACCTATCAGCGGTGCGCATATGCTTAGACTTGTTTACCTCCAAGATTTGTAAATGATCAATCTTACGGACTCCGCCTCTTCTGATTGTCTGGAACCAAGTGCAGTTGAACAGAACAATGCGTTTCAGCGTCGGACTTGCGTATTGAATCTCAAGAATCTCATCGATTACTCTGAAGTAATCGTCTTCGTTTGTGCCGAACACCTGACCTTTTATGCAAACACCACTGTTGTTTGTTGCCTGGTTAACTGAGTTCGCCTTCATTTGAAATCTGTAACCGTTACCGACGTATCCAGTATACAACCTTGCAATCCGTCCAGGTCCCTTTGCCAAAGAAATAATGCGAGGATCATCTACCAGTATTGTAGGGGAGTCAACCTGTCATTGATCACATACAGTTAAGTTAGAAGCTCTAAGAACAAATTGATATCGTTTTTTTTCTTGAATTTACAATAATTAACTCACGTATGCACTGAACCATGAACGAAACTCTTTGTCGATTATGGACCCCTCCTCAGCGGCTGTAATACCAACTCGTGTCATTCGAACGTATACGTTTAGAAATAATCTGTATGTTACATAAATAGTTAGGAGATATTTGAAATAGTTTGTAATAGTTTATAGGCGATGAAATAATGTGAAGTTACGAACTCACTCTATGTAAGGCTCGATTTCTGCGAAGTTGCATAACATGTTCGTCTGCATTACGTGATACTCGGAATCGGTCAACGGCCTACGCACTGATCTTTCCACTGTCATTCCAGGTTCTGTAAAAATAGGCAAGTCGTTTACGTCAACACCTTCGAGTAAATTTTCGACAATGTTTCATTTAGCTGGTCGAAACTGCTCTGCAATGTGTTGATCAAAGTAGTACGAACAAAATGTGGTGGTGTCTTGCATAAGGTACGCACTACAGATAGATCCTTCTACTCTTGCTTTATTTCCGACCGTCTTTTTCAACCGACGTAAGTACCTGTGGGTACAATGTAGAAAACAATTACATTCGCTCACTGTACTTTATACGTGTACATTTACAAGTTAAATGTGATTACCTTTCAAATGGGTACATCCAACCTGGTAATGCTACGGACCACCCAAGAATGCCTCGTATGGAAGATGCACGGGCGGATGCTCCATGGAGTCAAAAAATCCAGGTGGGAACATTCGCAAAAGCTTACAAATAATAATAGTGATCTCGAACTCAATGAAGCCACATTAGCTTCATTCACTCTGACATGTCAAGTCCCTTGAAAAAAACACTCAAGCGTGCAAGCGGCTCCCAATGTCTGTTCTCTAGGAACGGCTGAACGCGACAGGCATCAATCGTTGCATGAATACGTGATGACCGTGGCTTTTCATCCCGAACATGATATGTTTTTGACTGTCTATACACCAACTCAAATTCAAAACGTATCCGTCCGGGAATTTGATAGATTTGATCCATTCAAATAATGTTTTCTTTTCCTCCGTCGTCAACATGTACTTTGCTTTTGCGTAATTATCATTGTCGTCAGGCTCCAACTCAAGACGGTTACATATCTCCCGTATATCATAACGTGCCTTCAGATTGTCCTTTTTTTTCCCGGAACATTCAATATCGTATTGAAAATGTTGTCGAAGAAATTCTTCTCGATATGCATGACATCCAGATTGTGTCTAATCAGTAGATCTTCCCAATACGGTAAATCCCAAAAAATACTCCGTTTCTTCCAACCCGTGTTTTTTCCGGCCGCATTGTTTGCACTATCTGCACCGACCACTATTACCTTCTTCATCCCTAAAGCATCTATACCGTGTAGAATCTACCTTCCACTATACATTGTCGGGGGGGGGGTTTCTTTTCTTACTCGTCGACCCTTCTTCCAGTCACTACCGTTTGAAAGGAACGTACGATTTAACGGCAAAAATCGACGGTGACAATCAAACCAACAAGTTTTCCGACCATTTCTGAGATAAAATGCATCTGTGTCTAGCATGCAATGTGGACATGCGTATTTCCCTACCGTACTCCATCCTTTAAGAGGATGAGATCAAGGTCCACACAATTAACTACTGACTACGCAAAACAATAACAAAAACTAAACTAAATACTAAAAAATATATATGATTAAAGCAATTTAAATGTCAACATACCTGACAACATTGAATACGCGGGGAAGTCACTGATCGTCCAGATTAACGCGGCGCGCATCAAGAAATTTTGTTTCTTCGAAATATCGCACGTCATAACACCATCAGTCCACAACCTTTTCAACTCTGCAATAAGTGGTTGGAAATACACATCGAGTTTCTATTTTGGACTTTTCGGCCCAGGTACGATCACTGTTAGAAAAATCACCGGCTCTCCCATGCACATCGAGGGAGGCAAGTTATACGGGGTTACCATGACTGGCCAAACTGAATATTGTGCCCCGGATGCCCCGAACGGGTTAAAGCCATCCGTGCATAAGCCCAATCTGATATTTCTCGGATGTTGTGCAAAATCAGGATGACAATTATTTAAATGCTGCCATGCCGCTGCATCTGAGGGACGTCGTATAACACCGTCATCCGATGCATACAACCGTTGCAGACGTGGGGTCAGCGGTAAATAAAACATGCGGGCGTACGGAATCAGGCTGCGTTTCCCTTGTTTATATCTTGGGAGAAAACAAAATTTGCAGTGATGCAGGTTCTCATCCACGTCCCAGTAAATCATGCATCCGTTTCGACACGAATCTATTTTCTCCACGGGTAATCCTAGACACTCCACTAACTTTTTCGTGTCGTACAAACTGTGGGGCATATTATTTTCTTCTGGAGAGCATCGCCGAAACCACGATGCAATCGAATCAAATCCTCTACCGGGTATGTTGTACTGCGCCTTTGTATTTAAAAGTTCTGTAGCAGCAGCAAGTTGACTTACCTCACACCCGTCGTACAATGGTCGGTTGGCTGTCCTTAGCATCTCATGTATCTTACGTGCTTCCGGATTTATTTCCTCTTCAACAGCTCTTTCATCTTCGTCACGTTCAAACTTTCACCGGATATTTTCATTGCCCTCATACCCCGCACCCTCAAGTATCATTTCTTCGATCCGACCGCAATGTTGTTCATCATTTCGTTCTTCGACATCAACCCTGACATTGAGCCGCTACCCTCGTATTGTCTCGATTCCTATGAATGCGTCGAACATTTCCTTTGTTTCCCCGATACACCCAGGTGATAATAGTTCTGCACAAATCCCCGACTATAAAGATGAACCTTCACATCTGTAACCGGTATGATTCTCCTATTGTCGCATTTCCTGCAAGGGCAGCGTAGCTTTCCACCATACTTTTCATAATAGACAGTTGTCATGCAAAACTCAACAAACTGTTCAACCCCTACGACGAACTCATCGTTCAAATACCCGTCTATCAACCGAACATACATCCACTCTCTCATTTTCTTTTTTCTTAATGCTAACAAACAATGGGTGGAGGGGTTTTTATAATGGACTCCTCTGTTCATTTGCGACCAGATGGTAGTATTTTTGCTACCACCTGGTCGCAGTTTCCCGCCAAATTTTCCAGCCATTTTCCTCACTGCCCCGGGTCACATCAAGTCAGAATTTACGACCACATGGTCACTTTTTTGGTGACCACTTGGTAGCTTTTATCCCACCAAATTCTTTATCAATTATTGGTCCCATAAAATCACATAATTTGCGACCATCTGGTCACTTATAATTGTGACCATTTGGTAGCTTTCTTCCCTCCAATTATAAGCTACCACTGCTCACTTTTAGGTCACCAAAATTGCGACCATTTAGTCACTTTTAATTGTGACCATTTGATAGCTTTCTTCCCTCCAATTATAAGCTACCACTGCTCACTTTTAGTCACCAAAATTGCGACCAGTTAGTCACTTTTAATTGTGACCACTTGGTAGCTTTCTTCCCTCCAAAATTACGCACCATTTTTTGCTACCAAGGCATATTTTAGTCACAAAAATGCGACCAGAGGGTCGTTTTTTTAGGTGACCAATTGGTCGCTTTTTTCGCTCCATTTTTTAAGACTACTTCTGCTTTTGGTCGCAATCTGGTCACAAAAAAAGTGACCAGATGGTCACTTAGAGTCAACCTTCAAAGAAAGTGACCAGGTGGTCACCAGAAAACTACCATTTTTTTTTGTCGCAATTTTCTGGTCGCATTTTGACAGTTTTTTTTGTAGTGATTGGGAAGAAAAATATTTTTTTCTTCTTCCCAATTTCTTCTTAAGTTTGATTCCACAATCGGGTTTCATTTGATTAATCAGGATATAGCGTAGAAGATCTGATGTTGCTGAGGATTTGATGCTGTAAAGAAACCTCCAACCAATTCTCCATTTATTACTCAATGTAAATAAATCAGTTTTAATTTTCGAAAAACTAGCATGAATTTACATGTTTTATAAAAAATTGCATGATGTTAATAGATCTGTAATTAAATGTTAATTAGTTTACTAAATCAAATTCCGCTAGTTTAGTAAATCACTCCCTTCAGTACAACCTTTGCAGACGTTGTGTAATCGGCAAATAAAACATGTGATTATGTGGAATAAGACTTTTTTTACATTGTTTATATCTCGTATGATTGCAAATTTTGCACTGATGAAAACTTGTATCTGCACTTCAATATATCATGCATCTGTCGGGCAACAATCATTTTTCTCCACTGGTAAACCGAGACCTTCCACTAACTATTTTGTGTCATACAAACTATATGGCAACATGTTCTTTACAGGAGCACATCGATGAAACTACTGTGAAATCAAGTTGAATCCTCTTTCTGGGATGTGATACTCTGCTTTGATATTCAATAGTTATGTTGCCGCTGTGAATTGCGTGACATCACACCCTGGGTACAATGGCCTACTTGCTGATTCTATCATTTGAAACATTCTTTGCGCATCTAGGTTTAAAGCTTCAGTCATAAAGATCTCCTCTTCTAGCTTCCTATGGAGAAATGTTGTCTTTACATCCAATTGCTCTAACTCTAAGTCATAATGAATGACTAGAGCTAGCAAAATTCTGATGGAAGAGTGCTTCACTCTTGGTGAGAAGGTTTCATGGTAATCTATCCCTTCTCTTTGTGTGAATCCTTTTGCTCTTAACCTGGCCTTGAACTTTACTCCTCCTATTTCTTCATCAATCAATTTCTTCTTGAATATCCATTTACACTAGACTAGCTTCTGATTTGGTTTGCTGTCTACCAGAATCTATGTCTAGTTTTTGTCTAGAGATTTCATCTCTTCTTCCATGGCAGCTCTCCATTCATTAGACTCACTACATGTTGTGGCTTCTTTGTATGTGTTTGGTTCTGAATCATTTACCTCAAAAGCAGTAGTCAGAGCAACAGATACATAGTCAAAAGATGTATACCTGGTAGATGTAGTCCTAGTTCTGGGTTGTCTGTTCTTGGTGAGCTGATATGAAGCGTCAAATTGTTGTTCTTGAGTTTTTTCCCGGTGGAAAGATTCTTCATCTTCTATTAGAGTTAGAAATAGTTGACCACTAAGAAAGGATGAATTATCATTAGCTGTGGACAAAGTACAAGTCTCTTACTTATAGTAAAGAGAAATGTGAAAATAATAATTACATAACTAATATAACAAACTAACTAATTAGCCCATGTGTATGTCTTAACAAGATGCTATTAGTTAGTATTTAGTGAGCTTCCTTAATACTCCCCCTCAAACCAATGTCATTTACTGCAAGAACACTCAGTTTTGATCTCCATTTGATAAACGCAGCAGCTGAAAGTGGCTTTGTTAATGTATCAGCAAGTTGAGAACAAGCAGGGAGATGACGAATATCTATTTTCTTTTGTTGAACTAAGTCTCGGACGAAATAGATATCAAGCTCCACAGGTTTAATCCTTGAATGAAGAACAAGATTTGCACTTAGATAGACAACACTCAAGTTATCACACCATAAAAGTGGAGAAGCATTAGATGGAATATGCAATTCATGAAGTAAGGATTTCATCCAAACAAGCTCAGATGAAGCATTTTCCAAACTTCTATATTCTGCCTCTTTGCTAGACCTTGAGATTGTATGCTGCTTCTTGGAGATTCAAGTGCTTTGGTTTGGTCAGCAACATACCATGAGATATAGTTCCTTTAATATATCTCAAAATCCTCTTGACTGCCTTCCAGTGTGTTTATCTTGGATGTTCCATAAACTGACATACCTTATTTACTGAGTATGATAGTTCAGGTCGAGTAATCATGGCATATTGCAAAGCTCCCACAATACTTTTATAGATTCCTGGATCAGACAATGGGTTTCCTTGATGAGCTGACAGAACTGAGCCACTCATCATAGGAGTAGAGATAGGATTAGCATTGAGCATATTTGCTTTTTTGAGTAGATCTGTAAAGTATTTGGTTTGTGACAGGAAAAGAGAACCTTGAGATGTATATGATACCTCAATTCCCAAAAAGAAGCTGAGTGGACCAAGATCTTTCAAAGAAAAAGTCTCATTCAAGTGACAAATCAGATTAGAGATTTCAAGGGAAAAGCTGCCTGTGATGATTATATCATCAACATATGTCAGGATGAAGATTACTGAAGTTCTTTTAAATCTGCACATGAGGGATAGATCTGACCTTGAATTATGAAAACCAATAGACAACAGAAAAGTGCTAAGTCTTTCAAACCAAGCCCTAGGTGCTTGTTTGAGTCCATAGATTGCCTTTTTAAGTTTGCAGATAAGAGGAAGGGAAGTAGAAGCAGATTCAAAACCAGGAGGCTGTTGCATTAAGACTTCTTCTTTGAGAATGCCATGGAGGAAGACATTATTGATATCAAGTTGTCTAATGGACCATCCCTGTGTTAAGGCAAGTGTAAGTAAAATACGAATTATTGGAGGTTTGACAACTGGACTGAATGTCTCTGTATAATCAAGATCAGGCTGTTGATGAAAGCCTTTGGCCACCAATCGAGCTTTGTATCTTGAAATTGTACCATCAGAATTTCTCTTGATCTTGAATACCCACTTACATCCAATAATCTTCTTGTCTTTTACTTGAGGAGTAAGAACCCATGTATCATTCTTAAGTAATGCCTCATATTCATATTGCATAGCTTTGCACCATTGCTCAGATTTATGAGCTTCTTTGACAGTCTTAGGTTCAATATTAGAAGCATCATTTGTAATAGTGGATGCAAAATTTTTTGGTATATGTATGCAATTTTTACCTCTTGTGACCATGGCATGTGAATTGGTCACTATAGGAATAGAGTTTGAAGCAGAAGATACAGGATTAGAAAGCAGGTTCTCATGTGCAATTGGAGCAATTGGAATAGTAACCTCAAGTGGAGGAAAAGAAACAGGAATATCAGTAGGTAATGAAATAGAAGAGGGATTAGGAGTTAATGACTCTGATGGAGTAGGTAAAATAGGAGAAAGACTAGTAGCTACAGGTTGTGATAAAGTTGGAGTTGGTATAGATGTAAGAGGAACTGTTTGTGGGGTAGGTAAAAGAGGTGCAACATTGGAAATAGTAGAATATGGAAAAGAAGATTCATCAAATATCATATGTCTTGAAATATATATTCTACCATTTGAAGCTAGGCATTTGTATCCATGATGTTTATAGCTATAACCTAAGAAGATACATTTTGATGACCTATATAACAATTTATGATTATTATATGGCCTAAGGTAAGGATAACAAGTACAACCAAACACCTTTAAGAATGTGTAATCTGGTTTGCTGCCAAGAAGTCTTTCCACAGGAGATACTGATTGAAGAACTTTGGTGGGCAATCGATTAATCACAAAGACAGCAGAGGCAAAGGCATCATCCCAAAATTTCATAGGTAAGGAAGATTGTGCTAGCATGGACAAGCTTGATTCTACAATGTGTCTGTGTTTTCTTTCCACAATCCCATTTTGCTCAGATGTATGAGGATAAGAAACTCTATGATTAATCCCATGTTTTTGAAGAAAAGAAGTAAAAGTTCGAAATTTCCCTCCCCAATTTGTTTGCAAAGAAAGAATATGAGTATTGAGTGACTTTTCTGCTTGATTTTTAAACAAAAGGAAAGTTTTAAAAGAATCAGATTTAGATTGTAAAAAGTAGATCCAAGTGTATCTTGAGTAGGCATCAATAAAACTCATGTAATATTTAAAACCTGTGTGTGAGACACAATGAGCAGGACCCCAAAGATCAGATTCTACAAGTTGTAAAGGTGCAGTGTAGATAGATTTGGAAGAATGAAAAGTCAATTTATGACTTTTATCAAGTGGGCAAGAATGACAGAAATGTGCATTTTTATTCATTGAATGAGAAAGATTACAAGATTGTAATACAAGTTTAACAGTATCTAAGTTGGCATAAGCTAATCTTCTATGCCAAATATCTATAGGAGATGGGTTTACAATTGACAGATTGCATAGAGAATGGTTGTTGTCTATATGATTTGATGATTTGAGGTTGTTGTCTTGTTGTGAAGGATTCTGAACTTTGAGATTGAATCGATAGAGCCCACCATGAAGTTGTCCTTCAAGCAGCACCTGTCCAGTTTCCTGATCCTTGACAAAACAAACATTGGAATGAAATTCAAAAAACACTTTATTATCACGAGCAAACTGACTGACACTAGTTAGATTTTTGGTTATTTTTGGAACAAGAAGTAAATTGGTAAGAAGAAAGGGTTTAGAAGAGTTTGGAGCTACTAAAGTAGAAGAACTAGAATGAGTTATATTTAAACCTGCTCCATTGCCTACTTGAATCTGACTTGATCCTGCATATTCTGATCCAAAACTCAAATTTCCCAGATTGTTGGTGACATGATTGGTGGCCCCAGAATCTGGAAACCAATTAGACCAATCAGGATCATTGCCAAGATCTTGAGTAACCATCATAGCTGACATGGGATTAGGTTGATATGGTGTATTAAATAGATTTTGCGGTGAAGATCCATGAAAATTGGCCTGATATCCAGAATTAGCATTCTTTGACATTCCTCCATTTCTATTTGCTGAACCAGAATTAGTCTAATATCCATTAAAATTGGGATCAAATCGAAAAAAGCACTTTAATCCAGTATGACCATATCTACCACATACCTGACACTGAGGTTTTCCATTTTGATTCCACTCTTTTCCTCTATTATTCTTGTTTTTATTCTTGTTTTTGTTGTTCGTCTGGTTTGCCTGTCTAGACTGATTTCCATTATACTATTGCTAATTGCTATTAGTATTTCCAGAGAAAGATCTTTGCATAGTTAGATTAACATATGGCAAAGATGAATCATGAGAAACAGAATTCCTTTCCAATCGTGCTTCATGGGTCAAAAGTAAAGCTAAAGCATTTTTCATTATTTGTTTCTTAGATTTAGCAAAAATGACAGAGATGATAGAATCATAGTCAGATCCTAATCCAGATAGTACATACATGATAAGTTCTTGATCTGTAATTTTCGTATCAACTGAAGAAAGGGAGATAACATAACCTTTCATTTTACAAAGATAATCTTTCATCGATAAACCCTCTTTCTTCGAGGTTTGTAGCTTTTCTTTAAATTGCATAATCTTGGCCATATTCTGATTCATGAACAATTCTTGAACACATTGCTAGGTTTTTCTTGAAGTTTTACACTCTGTAACTTCAGCAAGAATGGATTCAGTCATTGATCCAATCAACCAGGAAGAGAGAAGCTTATCTTGAGTTTTCCAGAAAATGAAATCTAGATTTGCAGTCCTTGTAGTAGAAGATCCTGAACCATTAGCAATTAAAGGAGCAGGAGGACGAGTATCTTCATCAATGTATAATTCAAGATTGTGGCTTTCGATTGCTGTCAAGACTTGAAACTTCCATAGAAGGTAATTGTCATCCCCAAGCTTAATAATGAAGGTTTTGTTTCCAAGATTTACAGCTTTCGAATCATAACTTTCAGAGGTTGTGTGCAGAAGATCAGTGGAGGTGGAAGAGGTGGCCATTACAGGATTCCCAGAGGTTTTGAGAGAAATTTCGAAGAAGAATTTCAATCAAGAAAGACAGTGAGCCATAGGGGCGATTGATACCATATTAGAGTTAGAAATAGTTGACCACAAAGAAAGGATGAATTATCATTAGTTGTGGACAAAGTACAAGTCTCTTATAGTAAAGAGAAATGTGAAAATGATAATACATAACTAATATAACAAACTAACTAATCAGCCCATGTGTATGTCTTAACAAGATGCTATTAGTTAGTCTTTAGTGAGCTTCCTTAATATCTTGTAATGGATAATTTGGTGGAATATAAGTCTCCATCTCAAATTCAGAACTCTCCAAGCAATTATCCTTATTAGCAAGCTCATTCTTTGACTGCATGTACATGTCTTCTTCTGAAAATGTAAAATTTATGCTGATGAAACACCTTGGAGTCTTGCCATCATCACTCCATATTCTATAGCCCTTGACACCATCTGGGTAGTCTAAGAATATACATTTTCTGGCCCTTGGATCCAACTTCCCTTCTTTAATGTGAGCATAGGCTAGGAAGTCAAATACTCTTAGATTTTCAAGTTGAGGGGGTGATCCATTCCAGAGTCTTCAGGGGTTTTGAGATCAATTGCAGTGGAGGGACATCTATTCACAAGGTATGTTGCAATGGCCATATCATCAGCCCAAAATCTGCTAGGCATTGAGGCCTTTGACATCATGGATCTTACTCTCTTTAGCAGGGTTCTATTATACCTGTAACCATCATAAACCATCTGTTCACAGCTGACCGTATTGTTGTTGTACATTCTCCGCGAGCTTTTTACTTCATTTAGAAATGACTCGTCTTTTGCTTCATTGAACATTTCTTCTGACTCTCCCTGATACACCCAATGAAAATAATTTTCTACGAAACCACGACTATACAAGTGAAACTTCACATCATCTATCAATATTATCTTCTTATTTTTACACTTTTTGTATGAACATCATATCTTCTGTACGTAATGATCAAAGAACACAGTGGATGGACAGGATTCAGTAAAATGGTCGACGTTGGCAACAAATTCGTCCAAAAAATCTTCAACCAAACATACGTACATCCACTCACACATTTTCTCTTAAGATATATGATTTTTGAAATTTACTTGTGTTTCAATAACAATTTTGTACACCTATTTATAATATTTTCTTCTGCAATCTTGTGACCAAGTTTGTCTTTAATATGGCAAGAAATATTGCCGCCATAAAACAGAGACGAATTTTGTCCTAGGAAAAAACAGGAAATTTCCCGTCAATTTTAGCTACGAAAGGCGTCTCTGACATAAAGATATTTTGTTTTTTTATAGACGCGTTATGTCTCTAAAACAGGCGGAATATCTTCACGCCAAATCTTCTGTTAGACAGTCTATGTCGTCTATTACAACGATGCATTTCGGCTCTAATTTAGCGTCTCGATGAGTCGCTAATGTGGCGGGAAGCTTCGCGCCTTTTTTGGAGACAAGAAAGCAGCGGTGGATTAGGACGTTAGTTGGCAACAAATTTCGACTCTGGCATCAGATAAATAGCGATAGAGTAATTTATGACGCTAGTTAGTGACAAAATATATCGCTAAAAGCCAACGTGACAATCAGCGATACATTTTGTTTCTAACCCGCGTCTCATTGTTTTACGTCTAGTTAATTCTAGTTTTTCTTGTAGTGATGATTCTACGCATATGATTCTATGTTACAATTATTTACTTGCTATTACTTTCTTTTTAAAGAGAAAATTTAATATACTCTACTATTTAATTCTATGTTTATAACGTACAATATAGTGTTTATTATTACTTTCTTTTTAAATGAAAAATTTACTATATTGTAATGTTTATAACATACATTATAATGTTTATTATTACTTACTTTTAAAGGGAAAATTTACTATATTATATTCTTTTATTCTTTGTTTATAACGTACAGTATATTATTTATTATTATTACTTACTTTACTTTTCGTAAATAATTATGTTTCATGTAATAATGTACAATATCTTTTTTTATTACGTACATTACATGGTCATTTACTTAATATTTCTTCTTCCTCATTTGGATTACTGGGTTCCTTTCTTCTTCATTCTGTTTTGAACTATGAAATTCGAGATCGAATCATGGAAATAACTTCAATCATATGATTTGCTCGTCATTTTTTGGTATTGAAAAAGGTCTTAACTCTAAAAAAAAGAATCTGACACTTTTTAAACAAGTCTGATTGATTTTGATAAACCTATTGATTACATAATTCAGTAATTTAGTTAAATATTGATTAATATTAATAGAAGTAAATGTTAGATTTGTAATCACCTTCTTTTTTTGCCATTCTTAAAGAAAATTGTCCCAACAATTTGTTCGTTTTATTTTTCAATTTAAAATAAAAAAAGAAAAAAAATTCAAATCCAATCAAATTTTTTTAACAAAAATTAATGTTTGAAAACTACTTCAAATATTGCCAAAGTAGGAATTAAACTACAAATATTTGAAAGATGCTTCTGAAAAGAGTATTTGAAAACAAGCCTTTTTTTCATTCTGTTTTAATCCTTAATTCTTGCATTAATTACTTAAAGTTTGATCCATTTAAAAAAGATTGAAAAAAACTGAATCCCACATTGGGGAGAAGAAGAAAAAAAAAACAGCAGTAGAAAATAATTAGTGAATTTTAATTAAGCCTCATCAATGGGTCGGGTTAGACCGGCCCTTAAATGAATGGGCCCGGGCCGGACTCGAGCTAGGGCCTGGCAAGCCTACTCTCTAAATGGGTCGGGTTTGGCCCGGACCTAACTTAAAATGGTAAGTCCAAGCCCAGTCCACGGGCTTGGACCCATGAGATAAAATACGGGCCGGGCCAGGCTTAGCCTGTTTTTGCAGGCTTGGCCCAGCCCGTTCATTTAATTAAATTTCCATTAAATTATTTTTTATTTTTAAAAAACTAGTTTTTTAACACGTGCGATGCACGTGGAACACCTTTTTTACATACATAAAAAAAATATAATAAATAACCATATTATATATTCCTGATATAATTTTTTAATTTCAAGTCTTTCAAGCCGACCATCATGAGATTTTTATTGATAATTTCAAATCATTTATTGAAATAGACAAATAATAGATCACATTAAATTTTTAATAAGTGAGAAAAAAATATAAATAACATTCTATTACTCATTTCATCTCTAATAATTTTTAAATTATAAAAATAATGACATCTATAATTATAAGATTTAGTATTATACATTTAAGAAAATAACTTAGCTCAATCAAATGAAAATCAATAAGGTTAATTAAAATATTAGGTTTGATTTTAACAATGAAGTAAAAATTGATACTAATATAAATATTATGACACATAATATACATATATACAAAATAATAAAAGCAAAAAATTTAAACATTTAGAAACTTAAATTTTATCTTAAAAAACCAGTAAATCTAGAAAACAAAACTCAAGAACGAAAATTTTAAAAATAAGGTTTAGTTATATAAATAAAAGAATGAATATATTATTATTAAATAAAAAATTATTCTGAAATTATTAAATTAAAATGTAATTTCAATTAACATGAATTTAAAAATAAAATATCCATTTATTATTTTGAATGAAAGTATTATACTTGTACCTAATAAAAAAACTCATTTTATTGATTATTTTTATTATTAAAAAAATAATATAATTATCTAAAAAATATAAATGCTCATTAAATAGAAAGTGGATTATAAATATGTAATGACATGTTTAGTAATTAAGCCATTTGAAAAGGGTATATATAATGGTATATTAGTAATTTGATGATTTTGAAAAGGGCATAATAGTCTAAAAATGTTTCTCAAACTTCCCACCTTTTATATATTAAGGATTATTTTTAACTTTTAAACCTTAAACTTAACTTTAAAGTGATGAAAAAACAGTTAATTTAAATTTTTACTATTTCATTATTTATTTATATTTGTTTATGTTAATTAAACTTAAATTTAACTATAAAGTGATGAAGTTAATTTATTATTTTGTTACTATATATTTTTTATTTATTTATACTTTTTAAATTAAATTTATTTATCATTCTTTTAACTTAATTTGACTATATTTTTTTAAAAAAAAATTAACTTAAAAAGAGACAAACTAAAATGAATAAAATAATAATAATGAAGTATAATGATTTCACCAAGAATTAAGATTTACATAATTGTTTTTTCGAGAAATAATTTGCATCATTGCAATATAAATACACTTCAACTAGGTTGGCACCTACTTATATGCATAAATCATGTGCATTTTTCTCAAATATAATATAAAATATTAACATTATAAATATTAAATTTATATATATATATATTTTAAATAATTTTTGAACGGGCTTTGAACCGGGCCTCAGGCCAGGTCTGATGAGGGCCTTATGGATAAAACCCGCGGGCTGGGCTTCGTCTCAAATGCATGATCCATATACAGCCCAAAGATTTACAGGCCAGGCCGGGCAAGCTTGGGCTGGACTTGGGCCGGCCCGCGGGCTTTATCCATATGATGAGGTTTAATTTTAATTACTAGTTCTCTTCAAAATATCTTTTTAGTCTTGATTATATTTGGTGTCCTTATTTTCTTTGATGATGAAATCTTATATATTAAACAAAATTAGTAACACCCAAATTACATACTTTAAATCAACAAAACATAGGGTGTACCCGGTGGAGTGTGAGGACCGAGGTTTGAACCCGACCCTCGCCAAAATCTCCTCCCCTTTATCGATCATCAAATTAATAGAAAGTTGTAGACGTGAGTATGTTAGAATTTATATATAAGCTAGATACATTAAGCTTTAATTGGGTACATTTCTAGATACATGAATTGGTAGGTTCATTGAAGGTTAATTAAGTTGATTCATGAATTCTTAGATTCATGAATAGTTATTTAATGAGATACATGTATGGATGTATACATGTTCACACATTTAATTTAGATGAATCATGTAGTAGTATAAATAGAAGTATTTTCCTCATTTGTAAGCATCAATCAATCAAGCAAAAGCAATTCAAGTTTATTCAAGAGAACAATTTTCTTCTTTTGTGTGTTCTTGAGTTTTGTAAGAGAACAACTTTCTTCTCTTCAAACTTGTGAGGTTTAGAGTAATTGTTATTTTGCTTGTGAGTTTTTTTCAACGCTTCCAACAAAGTGGTATCAGAGCAAGGTTCAAAGATGTCATCCAATGGCAATATGTTGCAACCTCAACTTCCTCGTTTTGATGGGTAGAATTATAGTCGATGGAGTCAACTAATGAAAGTTTTATATGGATCCCAAGATCTTTGGGATGTCATTGAAAGAGGATATGTGGAGGTAGAGAATGAAGCAACCCTTACTCAACAACAACTCAATGAGTTGAAAGATGTCAGAAAGAGAGACAAGAAGGCATTGTTTTTTATCTACCAAGCGGTAGATGAAAATATTTTTGAAAGAATTTCAAGAGTCACAACCGCAAAGGAAGCATGGGATACTCTGCATGCTATGTATGAAGGAGAAGATAAGGTGAAAATGGTACGATTGCAAGCACTTCGTGCTGAATTTGATACCATTAAAATGAAAGATGCTGAAACAATTGAAGAATATTTCAATCGTGTTCTTTCAATTGTTAATCGACTAAGATCGAACGGAGAAACCATTGAAGATCAAAGAGTTGTTGAGAAGATCCTTAGAAGCATGTCAAGAAGATTTGAACATATTGTTGTAGCAATTGAAGAGTCCAAAGATCTTGCAACACTCTCTATTAATAGCTTAATGGGATCTCTCCAATCTCATGAGTTTAGATTGTAGCAATTTGACTCTACTCCTTCAGAAGAAGCTTTTCAGATGCAAACTTCTTCTATAGGGAGATCTGGTGGAAGAAGAGGTGGACGTGGCGGTCGAGGAAATGGAAGGACCAATGATTTAAAAAATAATGAATCTGAAAGAAAAGATTTTCAGAATTCTTCAAATAGAGGAAGAGAGAGAAGTTCAAATAGAGGAAGAAGCGGAGGAAGAAGTCGTGGAGAATTTTCTCACATTCAATGTTTTAATTGTGGACGTTATGGACATTTTCAAGCAGATTGCTGGTCCAAGAAGGATAATTCTAATCCACCTGAGAACAGTTTAATGCATGAGCAGCAAAATAATGAAAATGATCTTATTTTCCTCGCCTTGAATGTGCAAAAGACAAGTACTGAAGGTATTTGGTATCTTGATAGTGGTTGCAGTAACCACATGACTGGAATAAAGAATATCTTTGTAACTATGGATGAATCTGTTCACAATGAAGTGAAGACTGGTGATAACAAGAAGCTCGACGTCAAAGGGAAAGAAGATATTCTTGTCAAGACGAAGAAAGGAACAAAAAGAATTACTGATGTGTATTATGTTCTGGGCCTCAAACACAATCTTTTAAGTGTTGGGCAACTTCTTTGAAAGGGCATGATGTTGTCTTCAAGGATAATATATGCGAGATCGAAACAAAACTGGAGGTCTCATAACAAAGGTACATATGACTAGCAACAAGATGTTTCCATTAAATATGGTTTATGAGAAGATTCTTTGTTTTGAGACTGTGGTGAAAGACACTTTGTGGCTATGACATTATCGATACGGACATTTGAATTTTGACTCTTTATCTCACATGTGTCAACGACATATGGTAAGAGGAATGGCAAATATTAAAAGGGAAGATGGAGTTTGTGAAGCTTGTATTTTGGGAAAACATCATCAATATCCATTTCCATCCGAAATTTCTTGGAGAGCATCGAAACCTCTCGAGCTTGTTCATACAGATTTGTGTGGACCCATGCGAACAACAACACTTGGAGGTAATCGTTATTTTCTCACTTTTATTGATGACTACAGTCGAAAGACGTGGATTTATCTGCTGAAGGAAAAGAGTTCTACTTTTGAGTGTTTCAAAACATTCAAAGTAATGGTTGAAAATCAAAGTGGCTTGAAGTTGAAAATGTTGCGTTCTGATCGTGGAGGAGGATATATTGCATTTGAAAATTTCTTGAAAGAGAATGGAATCAAACATCAGAAGACTGTTCCAAGAACTCCTCAACAGAATGGAGTCGCAGAAAGAAAGAATAGAACAATAATGGAGTCAGCTAGAAGTATGTTGAAGGCCAAGAAACTTCCAAATGAATTTTGGGGAGATGCAGTGATGTGTGCTGTTTATCTCTTGAATCGGGCTTCAACCAAAAGTGTTCAAGGTATTACTCCTCAAGAAGCATGGAGCGGACTCAAGCCAACTGTTAGTCATCTGAGAATTTTTGGTTGTACTGCTTATTCTCACATTCCGGATGAAAAAAGAGGAAAGCTAGATGATAAAGCAGAAAAGTGTATTTTTGTTGGATACAGTGAGAACTCCAAGGCTTATCGGTTATATAATCCTGTAACCAAGAAAATTATTACAAGTCGAGATGTCAAATTCAATGAAGCAGAATTTTGGAAATGGGATGTAGCAAGTGAAGATCAAAGTCCATTTCTTGTTGACATAAATGGCAATGAACAGACTCAAGATTTGGAGCATGAAGAGTCTCAGCCAGCTAGTACTTCATCTTCATCTTCCTCGAATGATGAAGAAACTCCTCCTAGAAAGACAAGAACTATCCAAGAGATCTATAATGCTTCTGATAATCTTGTTGATTTTGCCTTATTTGCAGATGTTGATCCAGTGACTTTTGAAGAGGCAATTCAAGATAAGAAATGGAAATTCGCGATGGATCAAAAGATTGATGCAATAAAGAAAAATAAAACATGGGAGTTGGTGAATCTACCTGAGAGTAGAAAAGCCCTTGGTGTTAAATGGGTTTACAGAACAAAGCTGAAGTCAAATGGTGAAGTTGAGAAATACAAGGCAAGACTTGTTGTGAAAGGGTATAAGCAAAAATATGGTGTGGATTATGAAGAAATTTTTGCACCTGTGACACGCTTAGAATCTGTTCGTTTGATTCTAGCTCTTGCCGCACAGAATGGTTGGAAAGTAAACCAAATGGATGTGAAGTCAGCTTTTCTAAATGGATACTTGGAGGAAGAAATTTATGTAGAGCAACCCCCAGGTTATGTCCAGATCAAAGAAGAAAATAAAGTGTGTAGATTGAAGAAAGCATTGTATGGACTTAAGCAAGCTCCAAGAGCTTGGTACAGCCGTATTGACAATTTCTTCCTGAAGAATGGTTTCAAAAGATGTCCATATGAACATGCTCTCTACACCAAAGAAGACAACATTGGTAATTTCTTACTTGTTTGCTTATATGTTGATGATTTAATCTTCACTGGTACTTCAACCATGATGATTGAAGAGTTCAAAGAAAGCATGAAAAGGGAATTTGAGATGACTGATATGGGCTTACTTCATTACTTCCTTGGCATTGAAGTTAAGCAAGGCGATCATGGGATTAACATTTCCCAAAGGAAGTATGCAAAAGACTTGCTAGTTAAGTTCAAAATGGAGAATGCTTCTCCTTGCAATACTCCTATGGAAGTTGGTCTCAAATTGAGCAAACATGATAAAAGTGAAGATTTTGATGTCACTGTTTACAGAAGTCTTGTTGGTAGTTTGATGTATTTAACTACAACTAGACCAGATTTGATGTTTTCTGTTAGCTTTTTGAGCAGATTTATGGCATCACCAAAGAGGAGTCATTGGGAAGCTGGAAAAGAGAGTTCTTCGATATATACTTGGAACGATTGATCATGGAATTCACTATGAGAAGAATATGAATAATGTTCTGATTGGTTATAGTGACAGCGATTGGGGAGGAAATGTTGACGATTATAAAAGCACTTCTGGATATGTGTTTAATTGTAAGGGCCCGGGTTCGTAATTTATTTATTTATTTATTGTTATTTTATTAATTAATTTTGGAAGGTTATTTCTTGAATTATTGGATTTTTAAAGGTTAACCATAGTTGCTTAACCATGGTTAAGTTAAAAAAAAAAAGGACTAAATGGAAATTTCTTAAAGGATGGAGGACTAGTTGGCAAGGAAAATAGGGAAAAGGATTGGAAAATAATATTTGGAGGTGGGAGGACTTGGATGCAATAGAAATATTCTTATTTTATTATTGGAAAGTATAATATGGGAATTAAAAAGATAATAAGAAAAAAAAACAAGAAGAAAAGGGAAAAATTCCTCTTCCTTCTTCCTCCTCCCAAACCGTGACCCCCTCCCCCATTTTTCTCTCTTCTCTTTCAATTTTTACTTCATCAATTCCTTGTGATTTTGGGCAAATTCAAAGAGGTTAGAGTTGATTCATGATGGAATCAATATAATAGGAAGGATCATACAAGATTCAAGAGGAATTAAACAAGTTTAAAGGTAATTTCATAACCTAGGTTTTCTGGAAATGGGTTCTTCAATTCATAAGTTTATATTAAGGTTGATCTAAGTAAGAAAAGAAAGGGAATTGTTAGCCATGACTTGTAAGAATTCATAACCTCCATTAATGGTGAAACTTCAAGCTTTTGTATGTTCTTATTTTGAGATTTTGGCTTGGATTTGTATAAGTATATATTCTGGAAATTGACTTAAGATTGATGGTTTTAAGCTTTAAGAAGCATGTTTAATAAAGTAAAGAGGAGATAAAGGCCATGGACAAATTCATGTTGAATGACACCTTAAAATGGCATTGTTTTGGAAATTCTGGCTTCTTTAAAGTGTGATTTTACTTGGCTTTTCTTTGAGGTTAATATTTCTGGAAAGTATGTGTGTTTATATATGTATAATCCACATGAAAAACAACTTGGAAAGGTAAGGGAATGATTTTTGAAAGATTAGCAAAATTGGCCTAAAAAGCTAGTTTTTACACTTAGCTTACTTTGAGTTTTTCTTGAGTAATTGTGTTAAGTTATCAATTCTGGAAATATTGGTTGTTAATATGTATATTTTATACATGAAAAAAATTTGGAAAGCCCATTTGGATGATTCTTGGGTTAGTTTTCACTTTGGCCAAAATTAGTAACAACTTGACTAGTTTTTGAGCATTTTGTTACTAACTATATTTGAGGCTTGTTGTTAGCATCATGGGCTGAGTTATATGTGATATATTACATCTAAGTTTATGTGTGGGGTGTTCATGTAGGACAAGGGTCGAGAAAAGCTCCGAGTTTAAATCGAAAAGGTGAGAACATAAAGAATCGGAAGGGTGATCGGTGTGTTGTTTCAAGCGTTAACCAAGATGCCTTGGAATGTGGTTGTGGATATTGTGGAAGTTTTTGGTGGTGTGGATTGTTAGAGTTGTGAATCAAAGAGGATGGTGGATGTTGATATTGATCTTGGCAAAGGCTATAAAGGGGCCGAACATTAATTAACTAAAAACTGGTTTTTGTTTTGAGTAGTTGATCTTATAAGCATGTCTACTTGCTTTATACTTGTGTTTAAGTTTATAATGAGTTATATTCTAATTTGGGAACATGTTTAAGCCTATTTGATGTAATTCCCATTTATGTTAGGTGGTTAGAGATTATCGTATTAAAAGAAGAAAGTGTGATTATGGTTCATGACTTTGCATGAGTAACGTGCATTGTTTGGCTAATGTTGTTTTATATGTTAACTTGAAAGTTGTTCCACCTATGTTGTTAAACCATATTGTATAAAGAAAGTATGCTAAATTCACTTCATGTCATTACATACCATTCATGCATTCCATTTGATCGTTTTATGGCCATGGGGTCGTAACCCGTGTATCGGTGTATGGGTGTTGGACGATACACGAGGTTATCGTGGCTGGAGAAGAGAAAAAAGAAATAGAATGTGAAAGAAATCTTGAATGTGAAATGAGAAAGACTTGGTTGCTTGAAATTGCTGTGGTAAGTTGAGTTTGAAAAGTGCTACGGCTCGGGATTGTGATTTGATTATGTGATTGGGGCGTAGTGAGACGCCGGGTTTAATGATGATGTGTTTCTTTGAGAATATTGAGAATGGAAAGAATGAAAGGTAAGTTGTGTAGTGATCACCGAGAGTTCGTGATCGAAGAATTGAGATGTTTTGATGTTACTTTTACATACTACCATTAATGTACTTAACTTGTACTTGAATTGTGACATTACTTTCTTCCATGCATTCATTATATTCATATCACATCACCGTTCTTACTCTTTTGTTTTCACTGAGTGTCATGCTCAAAGGTGCTCTAAATCACCTTTCAGGTATCGCTCGTGGTCGAGGGCGAGGAGCGGCAGGTGGTGCACGTTGATGGCTCGAGATGCGGCTTTTGGATGGTTTTTAGACATGCGAGCCGATCGTTTTTGGGAAAGTTTGTTGATAAATAAACTTGTGTTTAGGGTTTTATTTGAAACTTATGTACTTAAGCTTGTTTTGTTATAACTTTGAAAGTGGTGCACCCGTGTTTTGTTTTACTTGTACTTTGGGATTTTCTGAAATCGGCCGACGAGCCGTTGTTATTATTAAATAAACAGGTTGATGTGTTACATTTGGGTTTTGAGAATTTACGTATACATCATGCCGAATTTTCAATAATTTCATATGATTTATGTGTTTTAAAGATTGAACTTTACGCTTCCGCTACGTGCTCGCGTCTTAGACTTATTTAAATAAGTCGGGTCGTCACATTAATATTGGTTCTGGTGCAGTTTCATGGGCATCAAAGAAGCAAGAAGTTGTAGCCTTATCAACAACAGAAGCGGAATACATTTCTTTGTCTAGAGCTAGTTGTCAAGCACTTTGGCTAAGAAGAGTGCTAGAAGAGTTAAAGCGCCCTCAAGAAAAAGGAACTGTGATGTTCTGTGACAATAGCTCATCAATCGCTCTTTCGAAGAATCCTGTTTTTCATGGAAGGAGTAAGCACATAAAGATCAAGTATCATTTTATTAGGGACTTGATCAAAGATGGAGAGGTTGTTATCAAGTATTGCAAGACTCAAGATCAAGTTGCAGATATTTTTACAAAAGCATTGAAGACTGACTTGTTCGTGAAGATGAAAGAGAAACTTGGAGTTATGCAAGTCTAGCTTAAGGGGGGATGTTAGAATTTATATATAAGCTAGATACATTAAGCTTTAATTGGGTACATTTCTAGATACATGAATTGGTAGGTTCATTGAAGGTTAATTAAGTTGATTCATGAATTCTTAGATTCATGAATAGTTATTTAATTAGATACATGTATGGATGTATACATGTTCACACATTTAATTTAGATGAATCATGTAGTAGTATAAATAGAAGTATTTTCCTCATTTGTAAGCATCAAGCAATCAAGCAAAAGCAATTCAAGTTTATTCAAGAGAACAATTTTCTTCTTTTGTGTGTTTTTGAGTTTTGTAAGAGAACAACTTTCTTCTCTTCAAACTTGTGAGGTTTAGAGTAATTGTGATTTTGCTTGTGAGTTTTTTTCAACGCTTCCAACAGAGTAGTCTAATCTTTTCTTGCTGTCTTGGTCTATAATGCAAGTTTTTTTTACCTTTGTTGCACAGTTGCTACCATTACAGTCTCATCAGCCTCAGAAGATTACTCTTCAATCAAATGACATCAAAAAAGGTCACCGAAACCAGACTAGTTTCCAAAATATATTATAGACGAATTTATTTTACTAATTATTAAAAAAAAAAAAAAAAGAACGGAACTAGATCGCCAAAATAAACCCACTTATTTAATTATGATATATGATAATCATTTCACCCTACAACAATTGATTAGCTTAATTTAGTGATTAACAGGTCAGCGTTAATCACTAATATTCAAAATTTGTTCTATTTATAAAAAGTTTTAAATAACCGTATATTTATAAATATTTTTTTTAAAAGAATATGATTACAAATAGCTATCCATTGAAACTTTCCTTCTAATTTAATAATACTAAATTATAATATTCATGTTAGATCTGTAGCTATTCAAAGAAAAATGCAACGCAGAACATGCTCTTTAATGTATAATTAAATTAATCAAAATCTTCTGATTTATTCAAACAATGATGGCATCCATTAGATCCACATGCTCTCTAGTTCAACTCTTGATTTTCTGATTTTTTTTTAAGCACGTTTCTCATTGGAGACTAGACTATCATATTTTTCTACTTTAAGAAATTGCTGCAAAAAGGCCAAAAGCATGCTAGTTTTGAGTGCATACAGTAAACATAATTTTGTCTTTACATAAATTGATGTCTTTCCAATGTATTTTGGTGTTTCGTTGTTGAGAATCCCACATTAGAAAGTTGAAGAGAACTCACAAGGTTTATAAAATACATGGGCTACTCCTCTCATTACCAATTGGTTTTGAGATGGAACCCCATGATATTTAAGATGGTATCAGAGCCCAACAAACCCAAACGGGCATTCGATCCAAAAATGGGATTCGACCCAAGAATGGTGAGCCCAAAAGAGGTACTATCTTGAGGGGGCAGGTTGAAAATCCCACATTAGAAAGATGAAAGGAACTCGTAAGGTTTATAAAATACATGGGCAACTCCTCTCATTACTAATTGGTTTTGAGATGGATGCCCATAATATCTAAGACTCGTGGTTGTTTATTACTGTGCAGTTTGTGTTTGGATGTGTAACAAAATGAATACGAGAATTAATATGCCATGTTATTTAGAGGGGAACATGGAAAAAATTTATACTGCCACCTATAACGAAACATTTTTCATACTCCCTTTTTAATAATATGTGTTTATTTATTATCAATAATAACAAAATAATATAGTCTGCCATTATCAACCGATCCTATACGCTTAATTATTATTGGGATGTGTACACTACACTGAAAATACTGAGAAATTTAAGGAATACCAAAATTGTCAACTTTTGAAAGTGAGTGAGTGGTGGCGCACTACTACTTAGGCACCATGTGATTTCTTCTCTCTTTGACTCTGTCCCATTGGATTCCATCCTACTTAAACTCTCCATCTCCATTTCATTTCCATACTAAAAATGGCTAAAGCTCCAATTCAACTCTTTTTCTTCTTCTTCTTCTTCTACTTCTTTGTTGTTATCAATGCGGTCGTAGCCGACGGGAACATTTTGAACCAATGTAGTGGGAACGGCCTTAGAATCAGCTTGAAAAACTATTGTGAAAGTTGGAGGCTAAATGTGGAGCTTCACAATATTCGATACTTCCAAGTGGTGCCGGAAGAATGCGTTAGCTATATCGGAAAGTACGTTACGTCGGCGCAGTATATAGTCGATTCGGAGAGGACAATCGATGAGTGTGTGGTCTACCTTTCAAAGGGCTGTGGCACCAAAGGGGATGGCACTGATGCTTGGATCTTTGACATTGACGACACTCTTCTCTCCACCGTGCCTTACTATAAGAATAATCAATTTGGGTATGTATTTTCTGTTTTTGTAGTTTCTTAAATTATCAGTTTTTTAGATTTAAATTTGTCTCTTTATGTTTAGGAAGTGTTTTTTATTTTGTTATGTTACAACAAAAATGTCATATTTTTCAATATGATCAATGTCTCAAAAATCATGGGTAAGATTTCTTTAACGGGGTAACATTAATATTATGACTTAATGTCATCATTATGCCTATAGACTCACCATTCTTGGGTCGAATTCCATTTTTTGACCGAAATGCCTGTTTGAGCTTGTTGGATTCTAATACCATCTTGATATCATAGGGTTCATCTAAAAACTAATTGAGAATGAGAGAAGTAGCCCATATATCTTAAAAACCTTGTGAGTTTCTTTTATTTTCCGATGTGGGATTCTCAACAGATTGGATTTAAATGGTTTATTTTATATTTGTTTTTGGATTGATATGGGACAAGGGGGAAGAAGTTGAACTTGACATCTTTGGAAGAATGGATGAGCAAAGCAAAAGCACCAGTTTTGGAACACTCACTCAGGCTTTTCAATTTATTGAAATCTAAAGGAGTAGACATCATTCTGGTTTCTGCAAGAAGGGAACTTCTTAGATCAGCCACAATCGAGAATCTTGTTCAAGTTGGTTACCGTGGATGGACCAATCTCATCTTAAGGTTAGTAATTGAATGTTAACATCAATTTTTCTCTCTCCCGTGTTAAAAATATATAAAAGATTGTATGGCATAACTCAAGTGATTAATCACCTGCTCCCTTCCCATGAATTCAAACCCTAATAATAATGAATAATATATTTCATGGCTTAAATTTTCAAGTCTAGTGGTGATTTAATATCTCTCGTAATGAAAAAGTTGTATTCGAATCCATTGTTGCAGAGGACCAGAAGATGAATCAAAAGAAGTGGAGAAATACAAGGTAGAAGTGAGGAAAAGATTGACCAATGGTGGGTATAAAATATGGGGAATTCTTGGAGATCAATACAGCAGCATTGAGGGAAATCCAAGTGCCAAAAGGACATTTAAACTTCCAAATCCAATGTATTATGTTGCCTAAGTAATCAATACTAAATTCCTTTGGATTTTTAACCTTTTTCTTGACCTTTTTGAAAGTGAAAAATGCATTTTGATTTAATGGAAAGAGAGAAAATGAGAGGTGTGTTTTGTAACTCTTATGTTATTTTAGATTTTCTTGTTTTTTTATAATTAAGACCGGTTCATTTTGATATTCATTGCCAATAAAACATGTTCATTGGATAAAATAGATATTGTTCAAACTTTCTACTTCACTAAGGGTGTGTTTGATTGACTGGAAAGGGAGAGGAAATTCTTTCTATTTCTGCATGAGATTCCTTTCTCTTGTTTGGTTTGCTAATTTTGTTAGGGAATGATCCTTTCACTCTCCCTTCCCCTTTCCACCATTTAGAAGAAATAGCTCTCCCAAGTTTTGATTTGATATAGCTCTTTCCTTCCCCTTCTTCTTTCCTTTAAATTATTTAAATAATAATAATAATAAAATATTTTTATTTTAATAATAATAATAACAGAAATAATATATTATTATTTTAATAATAATAATTAAAATATTGTAGGGAAAAATGAAAAAAAACACTCCTATGGTTTTGGTCAAATCCCAAACACACCCCTATAGTTTAAAAATGAATATTTATACCCCTACAGTTTCAAAATTGGTCAAATTGACACCTCCCACTACTTCGTTAATTTACTTTTGGCCATAACTTTTTCGTTTGAACTCCGATTTTAGTGATTCAACATGTTCTGGAATCCTTGTTTTGAGCTCTACATTATAGTCACTTAAAAACTTAAAAATCATAAGTATATAAAAGAGTTATCATCATCAAAATATTAGATCAGGATGAAGTCATAATACTTTATATACTGATGATTTCTATTTTTTTACTATAACGTAAAGCTCAAAACGAAGATTCCAGAACATCTTAAATCATTAAAATCGTAGTTCAAATGAAAAAGTTATGGCTAAAAGAAAATTAACTGCGTAGTAGGGAAGAGTTAATTTGACCAATTTTGAAACTATAGGAGGTATAAATATTCATTTTTAAACTACAAGGATATGTTTTGCATTTGACCAAAACCACAGGGGTGTTATAATAATAATAAAATATTTTTATTTTAATAATAATAGTAATAATAAAATAGGTAAAATACCATTTTGGTCCCCGAACTTTCATTCTGGTTTCGTTTTCGTCCCTGAACTTTCAAAAAAGACCAATTTTGTCCCTGAACTTTCCAAATCGTATCATTTTCATCCTTCCGTCCGTTTTTTCGTCTGGGAGAGCAACCGTGGCTTACATGGACCTCATTAATTGACGTGGCATTAAATTTGAGGGTAAATGTCATAAATGATGTGTAAAACCAAGCTGATGTGGCATTTTCTATTAGATGTGGCATGATTTGGACCTTTAAACACAGCTAATCAATCTGAACCATCCATTTTTTGAAACTGAATTAATATCTAACTGCTAAAGTAAAACTTCCATAAAGTGTATCCTTAATCCTTCATCCCTAAATTTACTGTCCTAACCTTTCAAACCGTGAAGCAGAAAATTCGCTTGAGACGAAGACGAAGACGAAGGAGAAGGGAAGGAGAAGCGAAGGTAAATGAGGAGAAGCGAAGGAAGAAGGAGGGGAAGCGAAGGTGAACGACTTGAAGGAGAAGCGAAGCCATTTACAAACAAGAGTTGCGATTTCTGGTACACGGTTTTGTGAAGAAAAAAATCCCAAAAAAAGTTCCGAAACTTGTATACCTTACACTTACAGTGGAAAACCCTAACCTTGTACAAGCCCTAACTTGTGCATTTGTCACCCTTGATTCCTTCTAAAATCCAAGTGTTTTCTGTCTGAAATTTGGAGAAAAAATGGTAGATTTGCAAGATTACTGTCATCTAGTGATACATTACAGAGGACGGCTAGTATATACACCGAAGTTCGCCTATGTTAGGGGTGTTCAAGAAGTAGTCACTTACAAAGTGGATAAACTCTCTGTTATTTGGGTATGATTATGGTTAGGTTGGAGGTTTACAACCATGTGTGGTTTCATTACGTGAAACCTGGAATGGACATCAGTGTGGACTTAGTTGTATATTAGTTGATGAGGACATTCCTGAAATGGTGAAGTTGATTCCAGAGGATAGGTACATCCACATTTATGTTGAACACAACCCGAATGAAGTGTTCTATGTTGTAGCGAAGCCGATC
This sequence comes from Gynostemma pentaphyllum, assembly GCA_028015215.1. Taxonomy (NCBI): domain Eukaryota; kingdom Viridiplantae; phylum Streptophyta; class Magnoliopsida; order Cucurbitales; family Cucurbitaceae; genus Gynostemma; species Gynostemma pentaphyllum. Next base: position 57,144,686 of record CM051351.1, on the reverse strand, counting down.
ACCACAATTCTTCACATACCTCTTCTGGGATGGCATGATACTGAGTATGAAAATGTAGATGATGATACAGTGGAGTTGGATGAGAAAGACAACATAACAATGTCTCCTCCCTATTTATCCAATGAAGAAATGACGTGGTCCCCTCCCCGTTTTTCCAGTGACGACATGCTATGGTCTCCTCCCCATTACTCCAATGAAGACATTCAACCACCCAATTCACCAACAAATTTCTCTACCAAATTTGCTGAATGCTCTATTCGTGCCCCCCCTGATTTCCCCAATGAATGCCCCAATCAATTCCCCTCCAATTTCACCAATCAATTCCCCTCCAATTTTCCCAATCAAATCCCCACAAAATTCCCCAATTTTCTCAATTAATTCCCAACCAATTTCCCCAACCAATTCACTAGCAGACTGTGATGATGGTGAAAATAGTAGGCATGTTGAAGTTGGGGCTGTGTCTGAGCATGAAGACAGTGCTGGTGAAGACAATGCTGGTGAAGACAGTGTTGAGGCTGAGGAAGAAAGTGAAGACAGCGTTAAGATTGGGGTTGTGTTTGAGCATGAAGAAGATGGGGAGGGTTATGAGGGTGAAGAGGCTGTCTGTGAGGACGAAGAGGTTATGTCTGCGGAAGAAGAGGTTTAGGTTGAGGGTGGAAAGGCTGTTTATGAGGATGAAGAGGTGATGTCCGAGGATGAAGAGGTTGAGATTGAGGGTGAGCATGAAAAGGTCGATGATGAGCATGAAGAGTCTGAGGCTGAGCATGAGGAACAGTATGAAGATGCTATGGGTGAATTTGGTGAGCCTGACCATGATGATGAGGATGAATTTAATGAAGAGGCTGACCATGAAGAGGGTGATGTTGCAGGATCTGATTGCTCAGTGGAGTCTGAGATTGACTTGAATGGTTGTCTGAATTTTGAAAGTGACGTTAGATCGAATTACGCACCATCAGAAGAATTGAACACACCTCCTAATTCGGATGGTGAGAAAGGGCCAAGTTATGAATGGTTTAATCCACGGGCTGATATGGAAAAGGTAGAATTTACCATTGGGAAGAAGTTTCCCACAAGAAAAAAATTTGAAAACTACCATTAAACAATATGTCATGACTGGGGCATTCAATGTAAAATTGGTGAAGAACGACAAGGAGCGAGTTCGGGCAGTGTGTTCTGGCAAGTGCGCTGAAACTTCATGCCTCTCGAGTGAAAACTGAGTGTGAGACTTTCCAAGTTAAAATCTACTATGGCAAACACACATGCCTCAGGGAATTCACAAATCGGAATTTGACTTCACCTTGGATTGCGAGGAAGTACATGGATAGGTTTCGAGTTCAGCCAAAATGGCAATTGAAGAAAATTCAAGAAACAGTAAAAACAGAATTATTTGTGACAATTTCTAAATCAAAAGCCTATCGTGCATAAACAAAGGCGTTGAGAAAAATTAACGGCACACTGGTGAAACAATTTAGGAGGCTGCGAGATTATTGTGAGGAGGTGTTGTGTTCAAACGTTGGATCAACCGTGAAGATTGAAACAGATAGGTTGGATGATGAGAGTCCTATAATCTTCAAGCGAATATACGTCTATCTGAAGTGTTGTAAGGACAGTTTTAACTATTGTCGCTCGCTTATTGCACTGGATGCTTGTCATTTAATTGGGCCTTCACGAGGTCAATTAATGGCTGCCATGAGAATAGATGGCAACGCTGGTATTTATCCTATTGCATGGGCAATTGTTGAAGCTGAAACTAAGGATTCCTGGAGTTGGTTTTTGCATTTGTTGGATGGAGATGTAGGCAGTTTCAGAAGTAGAGATGTTACATTCATCTCAGACAGGAAAAATGTGCGGTCTTCTTTATTTGTTTCTGTTTTTTTCTTCCAAATTTTCACATTTGGTCCCTCAGAAGGACGAAATGTGAAACTATGTAGTTCCACATTTTGTCCTTTTGAGGGACCAAATGTTAAACTTTGGAAGAAAAAAACAAAAACAGTTATTTTTTTTTAAAAGTTTCACACTTGGTCCCTCAGAACGAAATGTGAAACTTTACATGTTTCTCACATCTTTAACATCTTAACACTCATATACAGGGACTTATTCCTACTTTTGAAGATGAGTTCTCTGGCATTGACCACAGATATTGTGGAAGACATCTTTATGCCAACTATCAAAAACAATTCAAGGGTTTGCAACTGAAGAATTGCTTCTGGAATTCGGCGATGGCAACTACAAGGGCTGAATTTGATCGCTAGATGGAAAAATTAGCAAAGTTAGATGTCAACGCCTTCCAATACCTTAACAATATCCCGGCAAGGTGTTGGTCTAAGCACGCTTGCAGAATAACCATTTTGAGAGTTTTAATGCCATTATTACTGAGGCCAGAGATAAGCACATCATTCAATGTTTGGAAATTGTTCGGAAGCTCGTAAATAGTAGGATCACGAGGAAGATTGCAGTATATAGTACTATGAGAGGACTTATCGAACCAATGATCAAACAAAAATTTGCAGAGATCACGAATTTGTCTAGGTATTCAGTGGCTACATGGTATGGAGACCAGAGGTTCGAGGTTGATAAGTTTAGAGAACAATATGCAGTTGATATGGCAAAAGCAACATGTACATGTAGGTCATGGGACTTGACTGGGATCCCATATGATCATGTCTTACCTTGTATCTAGTTTCTGAAACTTGTTCTAGAGGAATTCATTGCTAGCTGCTATCATAAAGAGACATTAATAAACACTTATTTCTACTTTATGTTTCCTGTAAGTGGCCTAAATGCGTGGCCTAAATCCCCATATGAACCTGTGCTTAGGCACCCAACTGGTAGACCGAAAAGGCAAAGGAGAAAGGCTGCAGAGGAGGCCCCATCTTCAAGTAATAAGAAGAGTAAAAAGTTTGGCTTAATCTCATTTCACAGATGTAATAAAACTGGACATAATATAAGAACATGTAAAGGGCCAGTAAATGCAAGAACGAAAGCATCGAGGCCTCGCACCTTCATGAGGTTCAACATCCCAAATGTAAGTTCATATCAATTGATCATATTACCTTTAAATAAAGTAACTATCTCATATATTTATTCTCTGTTATGTATAGGATGTACCTAACAACTCTACAGCTGGACCCTCTGATCAAGTTGGATCTGTTGAGGCTGAATCTACTAGGACTACATCTGCTACGGCTGGATCTGGAAGAGGTAGGGGAGTTGGAAGAGGCAGGTGAGAAAGGGGAGCTGGAAGAGGATTTGCTGTTGGTGGAAGAGAAAGTGGATCTGCTGCTGCTGGAAGAGGAAGAGGTTCTGCTATAGAAGAGGAAGGTGATCTGCAGCTGGATCTGCTGCTACTACTAGATTTGCTGCTGTTCATGGGAATGCAGTTGAATTTAATGGGCAAGGATCATCCTGGAGATCTGGAAGAGGAGTTAGCTGCACATATTTAATAAGGAGAAGAAGTCATGCTGCTTCTGGATCAGGAAGAGGACCAAGTCAAGAGGATGACAATTGATTTTCTGTTTCTTTACATTATCTATTTGCTGTTTTAGGGTTTGTAGACTCTATTTTGGTGCACTCATGTGCATATCTATATTAGGTGTCATTGGTAGGTGAATGAGGATGCTTTTTGTGCACCTATGGTTTGTTTTATTAATGTACATCATGGGACCACATGCCCGTATTTTGTGTAAGAGATTCCTCACAATTTACAATCTCAAAATATTCTCTTTTATTTCCATTGTCTTGCTCAAGATTTACAATTTCAATAAAAAAAAAACTAAAAAAATCCATTCACAACAAAAGTTGAACACAAACTGATAACTATGAATTCATTTCATTTTATTAATCCAACTGATACAATACAAAGAACAAGGGACTATTGTTCATATGGGCTAAAACACAAATAGTCCGTTTGAGGGACTAAAATTGAAAACTTTCACTTTAACAGTTCATGCTACCCTTTGAACAGACTTTTCCACTCATTTACAGCTTCCTAAGTACATGTACATAATCAAACCTATAACTACAACCATTGATAAGTAACAAGCCCTCTTCCACTTTAGCAGCTTCTTATTCTTCTTCTTCAACTTCTTAACATCATCTTTCAGTTTTTTTATGACCATCATTTCATGATCTGTGAACTCTGAATCATTCCAGTGGAAAAACCCACATCCTGACGAACCTCCTTATGAAGATAAATGAGTAGAATAACATATCAGATTAAAATCATAATATAATTTCAACATAAAAAAAGAACAACTTGTATAAATCTAACCTTGTAATACGCACAACCAACGAATCTACGCCTTGAGTTTACATTTGTCCATGATGTCTGTAACTTACCACGAACTCCACAGTAGCACAATGCAACAGTCTGATTTCGGTTACTTCTCCTCGATCCATCGTTAATACTCATATTTGAGTTACCTAAACTGTTTTCCATCGACATCTGTTACAAGTTACGATCTTCCTTCTCCTCTTCGTCTTCTCCTTTTCGTTCACTGTGATGTTCGAAACTAGAACTGCCCTAGTTTTTTTAGGGAAGAAGACAACCTGCTCGATCTGATAAGGAACAAATGTAAATTGACTAATTAACCCTCAATCTTATTTTTAATCTAATAGAAAATGCCACATTAGCTTTGTTTTCCACTTCATTTATGACATTTGCCCAAAAATTTAATGCCACGTCAATTAATGAGGTCCACATAAGCCACCGTTACTCTCCCAGACCGAAAAACAGACTGAAGGACGAAAATGACACGATTTGGAAAGTTCAAGGGACGAATTTGGTCTTTTTTGAAAGTTCAGGGACGAAAACAAAACCAGGATGAAAGTTCAGGGACCAAAATGGTATTTGACCATAATAAAATATTATTATTTTAATAATAATAATAAAAATATTATTATTTGAATTATAATAATTATAATATTATTATTAAACAATTATAGTAATTAAAATATTATTATTTAATAATCATAGTCATTAAAATATTATATTTTAATAATCATGGTAATTAAAATATTATTATTTAATAATCATAGTAATTAAAATATTATTATTTAATAATAATAAATATTAAAATATTGTTATTTAATAATTAATAATAGTTTAATAAAAATAATATCTGAATTTTAATTTAACTTTAATAATAATTCAATTGCTATTATTTTTATATTAATATAATTATATTTTAATTATTAATATTATAATATAATGATATTATTATATTATTTTATTTTCAAGGATTTCATTCCATTATTAAACCAAACAAAGTAATTGATTCCATTGATGATTCCACTATTGATTCTAAAAACTGCATCAAGTAAACACTACAAGAAACTGTCGAGATAGCAACGGAATTAATTGCCCAGCCAAAAGTTGACTTTCAGCGATCCATTCCGTCGTCCGTTTGGTCGGAGATTTTGGGTGGGAGGAATTGCTGAACCTTGGACGATGAAGTCCGTCACAAAAAATGGCACCAAAAATTCCTACGAAAACTGTGAACGATGCTTTTCGTCGTTGAATATGGCGCGAAACTTTCTTCCAATCTAGACGACGGAATGCGTCTCTCATGTGTCCCACCATATGGACGACGGATTTCATCGCCCCCAAGTATGGAGGGAAAACTTCCCGCCATATCAACGACGCATTTCGTCGCTGACATTACAGTTTATAAATGGATGTGTTGAGCAATCAAATATAATCATCATCAAAAACATTTTTTTTATTTCTTTTTGCGATTTTTTATTTCAAGAGAATTAGAGTTTTGTTTATTATATTGTCTAAAAAAATGTGTGAATGGATATATGTTCATCTGTTAGAAGGCTATTTGAATGATCAGATCGTGGCAGAGATTGAAGAGTTCATGAAGTTTTGTGAAAGTACCGATGATTTTGATCGTAATAGAAAAATGATACGATGTCCGTGCAGAAAGTGTAAAAATAAGAAGTTATTTTCTTCCTTTGATGTGAAGAAACACCTATATAGTCGTGGGTTTGTGGAGAATTATTACAAGTGGGTTTATCAAGGAGAATCTATCGATCAGTATAATACGGCATTAGAGCGAGCTGTGTTCTACCAAGGCAGCAGGTTGAATGCAGTGCCAATTGTGGAAGAATGTCGTGATGATTGACACTAAGAGTATGGACATATGCAACATATGATATTTGAAGGTACGTTTAATCATACTCAAGACGATAGTCATACTATTTTAGAGGATGAGGAAATGAATCAAGAAGCACAACAAATGTATCATTATGATCGAATCAGAAAGTAGGCCACTGTACCCGGGTTGTGACGTCAATCATCTGGCTACAGCTACAGAGAGCTTCTTAATATAAAAGCGTCATATCATATCCCAAAGAGAGGTTTTAATTCGATTGCACAATTGTTTCATCGTTGAGGCCTTACGAACAACACGTTACCAGAAAGTTTATACGACTAGAAAAATTAGTGGAGGGTCTCGCGTTGCCTGTTAAGAATATTGATTGTTGCCCGAACGGATGCATGATATTCTGAGGGGAAGGAGATTCGAGTCTTCGTAATTGTAAATTCTATTTCCATTCGAGATATAAACAAGGTAAATGCACTCTCATTCTATATACTCGTATGTTTTATTTACCAATCACTTCTCGTCTTCAACGGTTGTATGCATCGGAAGTCACAGTTTCTCACATGAGATGACATTACGAGCATTCCCAAGAGGATGGTCATATGAAACATCCATCTGATGTTGACACGTGGAAGTATTTGGATTGTTGTAATCCAGAATTTTCAAGGGAGATTAGAAATGTCAGATTGGAGTTATGTCCTGACGGTTTTAACCCATTCGGCGCTTCTGTTGCACAATACTCTTTGTGGCCTGTTATGTTGACACCATACAATCTGTCTCCCTTGATGTGTATGAAAGATCTTGTTATATTTTTAACGGTTATCGTACAGGGTCCAAAGAGTCCAAAACAAAGGTTAGATGTCTACCTTCAACCTGTTATTGTTGAGTTGATTAATTTGTAGAATAATGGAGCATTGACTTATGATGTATCAAGAAAACAAAATTTCTGTATGAGAGCCGCGGTAATTTGGACGATTAGTGACTTCCCGACATACTCAATGTCATCTAATAAGAAATCTAGCTTATTATTAATTATTTTAATTTTTAGGTAATTGCATATAATAATATATAGAATTATTTACACTTACCTTAAGTTGGAGTACATCCGGAAAGTTTGCTTGTCCTCATTGCATGATTGACACTGGAGCTTTCTCATTGAAACATGGACGGAAATCTTATTGGTTCGATTGTCATAGAAGATTCTTACAGAGTGACCATTCGTTTCGAACAAACAAGACAGATTAGTATAAGGGTCGAAATGCACGCAACCAAGGCCCTCTCTGAGTTTTGAGCGGAATCAAAATCTTACACGGGTTGGATTCTATTGGCATGAAAACAAATTACTGAGATTGAGGCTTAGGTTGCAAACAAAGTTGTTGGTAAAAACACTGGTTGAAAGAAACGAAGTATTTTTTGGGATTTACCGTATTGGGGAGATTTACTGATTAGGCACAACTTGGATGTCATGCATATCGAAAAGAATGTGTTCGACAATGTCTTCAAAACAGTTTTAAGTGTGTCAAATAAGACGAAAGACAACCTGAAGGCACGGTATGACATTCAGGAAATATGTCATCGCCCTGAGTTAGAGCCTGATGAAAGTGGACACTACGCCAAGGCCAAATACATGTTAAATAGAGAAAAGAAGAAATTACTGTTTGACTATATGCGATTGATTAAGTTCCCTGATGGTTACATTTCAAATCTCTCTAGATGCATTGACGTGCAGAGTCATACTGTGTTCGAAATGAAAAGTCATGATTGTCACATTTTTATGCAACGATTGATATCTGTTGCATTTAAACCGTTCCTCAAGAAGAAATATTGGGAACCGTTGTCGTAGTTAACTGTTTGAATATATATATATATATATATATATATTTCATTTGCACGATTCTCAGATACTTGCATAGATTGAAGAAAACTGTTGAAAATAAAGCAAGAGTGGAAGAATAGATTTGTAATGCGTACCTGGTACACGAGACAACTACGTTCTATTCATATTAGTTCAATTAACATATCGCTGACCAGTTTCGCCCAGTGAACTGTAACATGGTTGACAATTTGTCAGAAAGTGTAGACATGAACGACCTAGATATGTTTACCATACCAGGCAAAGCTTTAGGAAAATCTATACAGAGACCCTTAAGTGATGAGGGGTATTATGTCTTCCATGAAGAAGTAGAGCCTTATATTGAGTAAGTTTTTCTAATTTATGAAGTTTTGTTTTATGTAAACATTGAATTTTATTTTAAAACTTCATTCATTCCTGCATTTTCTGTAGATTATTTGTGAATTTCTTTGTACGACCATCTCACCCTAGTATTACTAAATCAGAAGAAGGGAACATTATCGATAAAGATTTTTCGTTCCTAGTTTTATAATTACGTTGATTCCCCCACACTACTGATCTCTGATCCAAGCATAATATGGATCACAAAAGGTCCATCAAGAATCAGAAGATCTTACACTGGTTATCTCGTTCAAGGTTATAGATTTCAAACCAAAGCTCATTCAGGGAATTGAGCAATAAACAACAGTGGCGTATGCATAAAAGGTCAAGTGTTCGGCAACAATGTAGAAGATTTTTATGGAATCATTGATAAGATTATTGAGCTTTAATTTGCAGCCTCGAGTCTTAAGCATACAATTGTTTTTAATTACACATGGTTTGAAACAACGCGACGAGGTGGGATTAGCAATCATACCTATCTTAAAATTGTTGAGGTAAACCAGACAAAAAACATGCACACCCAAAATCGTTTTGTTTTGGCATAACAAGAAATTCAGGTGTACTATTTAAATTATCCCGCACATCATAGAGATTTATCTGATTGATTAGTTGTCTGTAAAGTAAGACTGATGATAATAGATGACAGCCTTCCTGATAAAGATAGTGAGAATTATGTTGCATTCCAGGAGGATGAAGTGCAACATCGTGAAATCGATTAAGGTATTAATTCTGACACTGTTCGTCCGTTGAATGATGCAACAGAGACACTTTTTGATGAAATGAATCTGTATGTTCCACCTGAAAATGACAAAAAATCTTCTCCAGATGAAACAAACGAAGAAGAAACTGAAGAAGACAATATTAACTCAAGAAAAACTAATGATTCTAATGAGGATGATTTAAATGTTTATTTGTAATGGGAAATAATACAAGAAAAAAAAGGAAAAGGGAAAAAACACTTATATTAACGACGGAGAATGTCGTAATATATTAAAATATAAGTGTTGTTAACGACGGAACTCTTCGTTAAGCTCACTGAACAGAGAGTGGGTAAAATATTTTCTAAGTGTTAAAGGGAGATTAACGATGCAGTTCGTCGTTAACCTCACTGAACAGAGAGTGGTTGGAATATTTTCTAAGTGTTGAAGGGAGATCAACGACGCAATTTGTCGTTAAGCTCAATGTAACAGATAGAATTTTGGTGACTGTCAATCTTCTTTGACGATGAAGTTCGTCGCTAAGGGTAATTAATAAGGCGCGAAGTAAAAAATTTCATGAAAATTGTAGCACGAATGGACGACGCATTCTATTGCCTATAAAGATGGACAGTCACCATGACTGAATTTTGATTTGAATGTTAGTGACGAACTTCGTCGTCTACATACGATCAGCAATCGTTTGCGTCGCCTTGCTCATCTTCATAAGAACATAGATGACGGTCTTCATAGTTGGAACGACGCAGTCCGTCATTGAAAAAGCACGCATGACGGATTTTTAAGTGATTAACGACGCATTTCGTAGCTAAATCACGATTAAAACACCACCAAGACTGCCATTTTCACCATTTCTCAAAAAAAAAAAAATTCTTTTTTTCTCTCAACTTCCTATTCCTCTCAATTCCCCTCCCTCACTCAATTCCTTCCCATTCCTCTAAATTCCTTCCTCTCTCTCAATCCCTCCATCCTTGGAACGATTCCGAGTAACTTTCGTTTTCTTCAATTTTCCAAATTTTCATTTTTTTTTTAAATTTTATGTAATTTGGCATGCTAATTAGTTAATTATTTAGTAATTAGTTAATTTTAATTAAATTATGTAATTAGTATGTAATTAGTTAATTTCAATTAAATTATGTAATTAGTATGTAATTATTTAATAATGAGTTAATTTCAATTAAATTATGTAATTAGTTAATAAGTAGGTAATTATGTAATTAGTGTGTAATTAGTTAAATTTCAATTAAATTAGCATGTTAATTAGTATATTTAAATCAATTAATTTATATGTAATTAGTTAAAATTAATTGATATGTTAATTATTTAGCTTAACCTTCTGACACCTGGGAGGCCAGTAGCTCTGGGAGTCAGCACCCTCGTGAGGACTTCCGCCTCAAAGATACCCCAGACACGCTCGTTGAGTGGGAGGACGACTTTGATCAGGCGCCCGAGCCCGAGCCCGAGGAGCTATCCATTAATTATTATTTAAAAATTCTAACCTAAACATTTAATTTTTTCATTCATTTAAATAGGTTACAACCATCATGGAGCGTCTCAGCCAAGTTTACAGAGGTGCTGAAGATACTTCCAGTATCGGGACACTCTCACTGGCGAGCGTCTCTACTCCGCCAAGCTGCGAATGTTCGAAGCTTGGAAGGTAAATATCTTAATAATTTTTCATTATTATTCATTTATTTATTTAAAATATTTATAAAATTAACGTAATTCTTTTACAGCAATATTTTGATATTCCAGCTAAGCTGAAAGACGAGGTCATATACGCTCCCTGGAATCAGCAAGTCGGTGTTCACTATAGGGACACTAGCTACAATATTCGCCATGCTCCTATCGATAAAAGGCCGTCACATATTTCTATCCCTGCGGCTATCTTGGGCCGTACCTAGAAGGCGGAGGCGCAACACATTTCTACAATTAATACTGCTAACCGAAACACAAACCTGTCGAAGCACATTGGAGGGTTGATCTTGGCCTACGAGCACCAGACACGCCTTGTAAGTTCTTTTTCCTTATCAACTTAACTTACTTTATTTTAAGTTTTATAATTTACTAATTTTTAAGTTTCGCAGGAACAAAAACTTTGTCGCCAGTTCATGCTAGGGAGTGTTTCTCATTCTCCAAACCAAGAATGGAGAGATAAGGAGACTTTTATCGATGATAAGGTAAAAGAGAGAGCAAAAAGTGTTTAATTGTATTTATTACTATTCTAAATTTATTTATCTATATATTTTAACTAACAAATCTCCTTATTCTCTTTCTTCAGGCTCGTTAAAATGAGATTCTCAATCAGGAGATATAGAGTCGGTCTATCTCGAGGCAGTTGGAGGCTGCCGTCTAGACTGCAGTGTTCCTGGACTCAGCAACCTTGACCACATCCTTTACGCTGAGCAGCCTCACTCGTCACAAGCATCTCGGTCGACTAAAGAGACTACAGAGCTTCGCGAGAGCAACCAGTCGCTCAGTGATGAGACCGCACAGTTTCGAGAAAGCAACGAGTTGCTCAAGGATTAGATGAAATGAGTCCGAGCGGGCTGGGCTCGAGTTCGAGAGGTTGATGAAGGCTATGATGGATAGTCTTATGGTGCATATGCGAGGCGAGGGTTCTTCGTCGTCCAGGATTCCTCTGACTCTACCATATCCTCCGGTCGAGTAGTTTGTTTAGACTGTAGGGTTTCAGAACATTTTTTTTGCATTTTTGTGGATATTTTTATATTTTATATAATATTTTTTGTTATTATTTTATTTTTTATTTATTTTTCAATTCTAAATAATTAATAATTTATTTAAAAAAAATTAAATAAAAAGACGGCGACGGAATTTGTCGTTATAGTCAAAGTATGGTTTTATTTCTTAGCGACGTATTACAACGTCAAGGAAAAGCTATTCTTTGACTCATAGGCGATGTAATCTATCGTTATAGTCAAAGTTCAACATTGACTTATCCAGCGATGCATTGCGTCGCTATAGTCAAAGTTCAACTTTGACTTATATAGTGACACATTTTGTCTTCCAAATTCTGGTCAACACTCTCCAGCGATGGAATGGTTTTCCCTCGCTGCTGAACGACACACTGCGTCATTAATATTGGGCAACGATGAGAAAATGAATGTCATATCGTTTCGTTACTGATTCCGTCGCTAAGAGGCGCCTAACGACGGAAAGTTCCCCGTTTCCGTCGCTAATATGCCGTCGCTAATCCACAGTTTTCTTGTAGTGAAAGTAATTCATTTTGATTCCTTTTCCCTTTTTAATTCCATTCCTACCCTGATTCCATTTTTTTTCTTTCCAGTCAACCAAACACAGCCTAAGGTCCATTTGGTAGAACTTTTTCTAAAAAAAAGACCGATTTCTGATTCTTCCACAAACACATTTTAGTATACTTACGTGTTTTTAGATTAAACACTTTATAAGTATTTCTTTTAAAATGTTTAACTCAAAACATTTTTAGGGGAAGTTATATCAAACAGGCCCTTAAAATCATTATTTTATTTTAACATTTAATTTTTTATGTTATTTAAAGGGGTATTAAAAAAATAGACATTTTAAGAATTGATATTATTAAAAATTTAGAAAATTTTCAAAACTAATTTTTTTTTCAGTTTGTCTTCTTTTGAAATTTCCCTTATTTAAAAGCACCGGAAGGACTAGAGTAAATAGAAATTGCTTTTAAATTTTCTATTGTAATATTTTCAACATTATTACTACATTGTTAAAGAGTTAATTTTTAAAATATCAAAAACACGGTCATCAGTGGCGGATCCAGGATTGAAGTTAGAGGCGGCACACAGCTGGACCGTAACTTAAAATCGCACACGGATAAAAAACAAATCGAGAACCAACCAAAACCTATAGAAATTGATTCCTTTTAACTGCCAAATGTGTCAAAACCAATTTGACACATGTCAATTTTTAATTTTAACACATATTTGGTTCAATTTTAGTTTAAAAAAATACTTTCATTTTAATCGGTTTTGTGTCAATTTTATCTAAAACTGACAAAAGCCGCATTGGAAAACACCTATAACAAGAAATACATGTAAAAAAATAATTATTAATTATAGTATTATTAGTTATAAAAAACAAATTTATATGTTCATCAATTGATATTTAATCTATTGCCAACACAAGCATAGCTCAAATGGTTTGGCACATGTTCTCTTTTCATGAGGTTGACGGTTCCAGTATCTCATCCCCTAATTTAATGTAATATCTAAAAAAATGATATTTAATTTATTAGAAATTAAATTAATAAATAAAAAACAAATAACTTTTTTAAAAGGGGGAAAAATCAAACTAGCCACTTTTGATGGGCTATTTAACAAAATAGCCACATTTTTAAAAAATTATTGAATTAGCCACTTTTTACTATTCAAATTTTAAATATACCAAAAATGCCCTTTTCCGTATACCAAGTATATTCTGACACGTCTGACACTTCCGTATATGACATATATTTGACATTTTTTCTTTCCCAATACTTTCTTTCCCAATGCATTTTTTCTTCTCTAATTTTCGTATATTCAGTATATTGTGTATAGTTTTTATTGCATTTGATACTTTTTGTACATTTTCAATATTTTTAAGTAAATGCTTTATTTCGATTTTGAATTATTGTATTTTGTATGTTTTGTACATATTTTCATTTTAATTCATTTATGTATATTATTTTTAGTATATTGGGTATATCGTTCTCTCAGGTAAAATGTCTTTGTCTTCTAGTATATTGAGCATATCGTCCTCCGATTTTGTAAGTGCATTTGAAAAATAACATGGGTATGTAAATATACGTATATACATGTCATTTAACATGCAAATGAAAACAAAAAGAGTGTTAATACATAATACTTAATATGCAAAATAAACAACCAATGTATATTACGTATATTACATAGTGTACGGATAGTAAAAAAAGATAAGAAGAAGAAAAAACAGAACAAATGATGAGAATGTGTTAACCATTTCCTCAGTCTATATATCACGTATATTACAGCTCTTATGTACATTACGTATATTATAGAATATATATTTAGAAAACAAACAGTCGTATATTACATATATTGCAGATAATACATTACGAAAATGTGCAAAATAAACAACCAATGTATATTACGTATATTACATAGTGTACGAATAGTAAAAAAAATATAAAAGAAGAAGGAAAAACAGAACAAATGATTGGAATGCGTTGACCATTTCCTCAGTTTGTATATCACGTATATTACAACACTTATGTAAATTACGTATATTATAGAATATATATTTAAAAAACACACAGTTTTTTATTACATATATTGCAGATAATACATTACGAATATTATATTACGTATATTACAGACTGATTAAGCAAAACAAAAACAAACGATAGACAAGATATGTATATTACGTATATTGTAAAAACAACATATATCACATATATAGCAGAAAACAGTATTAAGAACTTATGTATACTACATAAAACAACAAAAGACGTTAATCAAACTAAATCACTTAAAAAAATAATACCTTTCGTCAAATTCATGCTATTTTTGGTTTAGATCTTCGAGATTCGGAACAAAAACGTGAAAAATATTTATGAAAAAACGAGAATGGGAAGAAATTAAGGAGAGAGATAGTAAATTAAAAAAGTGTAGGAAGTTTGTAAAATAAACATTTTAGGAAATGCATAAAGAAATGAGGGAGAGAAGGAAAGAACAAGAGAATGAATGGAGGTTTGAGAGAAAATTATAGTAAATGGATAAAGAAATGAGGGAGAGAATGAAGAAGAAATGAGAGAAAAATGAAAAATGAAAGAAAAAAAATGAGAGAGAGATGAGGAAAATCTAATATATAGAATAAAATGGGGGAAAAAATGGGAGGGAAATTTTATTTGAAATATTTATGAAAAAGAAGAGAGTTATTTAATTTTAAAAAAAGAAAAAAAAAGAAAGAAAGAGGTTGAACGGATGGGAAAAAGGAGAGAAAAGAGGAGAGAGGAGAGGGAGGGAGAGAGAGGAAAAAACGAATAAAAAGAAGAAAAAAAAAGGGAGAGAGGAAGTGACGTGCTCAAGAAAAAAGGAGAGAGGAGAGAGGAGGGTAAAATTGTATTTTCATTTATTTTAGTGGTTATTTAGATGAAGTTTTTAAAAAGTGACTATTTAGGAAATTGAGAGTTAAAAAGTGGCTATTTTTATTTTTGTTCCTTTTTAAAATCATAAAGTAAATATTTACATTATTGCAATGAAGGCACCAAGATTCGAACTAGCGCCCACCAGTTAGAAAAACAATGCTACTACCAACGCGCTAGCACACAATTTCTTCAATTTCTTCCCCTTTTTTTTAAATATATTTATTTCTGTTCGGGGGGCACAATTTCCCCCCCTAATAATTCATACATTATCTAATATCTGCAAATCGAGGGGCACGTACGCTGGCCCCTATGTAGATCCGCCCCTGACGGTAATTCAAATGCTTTTATCAAAATTGTTTATAAAAAATGTTTCAATCATAATAAATATTGATCTAAAAAAATCATCTTAAACTCGCACATAATGAATTAATACGCTAGAATTCTAGGAAATTTCACTGGGCGGTAGATTTTTATGCAATATTTATAAAAATATTAACTCAGAAAAGTATTTACAAATATAACAATTTTTATCATGTTTATCAATGATTAACAATGATTTATCTGTTTATCAGTGACAAACATAGTGTAAAAATATATAATTCAATGTTTATCACTGATAAACTAGATCAAAATTTGCTATATTTGCAAATATTTTTTTGAGCTTTTATTTTTACAAATATTACTAAAAAATTTGCTAGATTTGCAAATGACCCTAAAATTCTTGAGTTGAGTTTTCCATGACTATTATTTTGCATGTATTTTTTTCCTTACATCTTAATTACATAATGTCCCAAATTACTTGATATCTAAACATTTTTTATACACTTGCTTTGATATATTGAGTTGAATTCTAAGTTTTTTTTCCTTCCAATTTTAACCTTAATAATCATGGAATCCATCTCAAAACCGATGTTCAGAAGATTACCTTTGTTAACTTCATCTTTCCGACATGAAATCTTAACATTTACAAAAATAACTCAAGGTAGAAAAATTAACATCTCAATGATTTTTGTTATAAAAAAATGTATATTTTTTATGAAAACGGTCATTAATTAGATCATAAGGAGGCTACGCCATAAACTGACTCCTGAGAATAAAATCAAGAATTAAATTGTATAGGTCAAAATGAAATTGAAGAATAAATTGAAAGAAAAAAATAAAATGTATAAAAGCAGAATGAGGGGCCAAATGGAGCAGAAATGAGCGAAAGGATATTTAAATCTGAAACGATGAACCCTAAAAATTTAATATATATACCAGACTCGTAACTATCCATTCAATTATCAAGGAAGAAGATACATGGCTAAGTCTGGGATTATAATCTTTGGAAAAACAAATTCAAACGGATTAAAAAAAGAAAAGAAAAGAAGTATCAACAATTGGAAATTGAACATTCTAAAAATCTTTCGTGCTTCATCAGGTGGAAAGAGGAAGGGGACTGAAAATGTTTTTGTGATGATTTTAAAGTTTTGTTTAATTATTTTCAGAAAACTTTGTAGCAACGGCGGCGGCGAATGTTAATATGGTTTTATATTATAAGATTACCCTTAAATTAGTCTTTATCTTATTAGGTAGGTTTTGAAACATATTTACATAATAAGGAGGAAAAGAAGTAAAAACCATATAATTCAGCAAGAATATGTTCAAGCGAGGCATCACTTGTGTCCTAGCGAGCCATCGCTTGAGCAATCAGGAGAACGCTTAGCAAGCCGTCACTTGTACGTGAGTGAGGCATTGCTCGTCCATTAAATTGAAGGCCTTCTGAAATTAAAGTGAGCCATCGCTCGTCCATCATATTTCTCTCCTCAATTTCTCAGCCACCCTTCACCGCCATCTACACCACCGTGGTCATCATCTTCATGTCGTCATCCTTGTTGTCTCCATCCTCGCTGTTGACGAAATTATCAATTACCCGCAAGTGTACAGAGTCAAGTTTTAATATAGTGATAAGAACAAAGGGTTTTCGTTCTTCAATTTCCTTTTTATTGAAGGGACAATCCATGTTTTTTTAGCCTTTTAAATTTCTCAAGTAATTTTAGCCTTTTCAGGGTATGATTTTTTTAATATAACTAATTTGCACCTTCTTTCATTTAATTTCTCTATTTTTTTTAAATTTTGATTTTATTTTGTGTACCTATTTTTACGTTATTTCCCTTCAATTTTTAATGATTTGTCTATCTAATTTTGGTCAATCATTTATATTTTTTTAATATATCCTCAAATCTTTGGATTATGTTTTTTCCTTCTTTTTTTTTCCTTTAGCTGCAGTTTCTAGGGTTTTCTTTTGATGTTTTTTCGTGTTCTTTTTCTTCTTGTTTCAGACAAATTTTTTTTCCCCGTTCATATCTGTTTTTTCGTTTTCTTCTTCTTCAAGTTTCAATCGATTTCCTTTTTTTTCCCTTCATATGGATTCTTGCTTTGTTGATGTTAAATTTTCCGGTTTTTGGGATTCTTCATCTTTGTTAAGCTAGGGTCTATGGTGACTTTTTTTATTCACGATTCCTTAGATCTGTATTTTCCAATAATTGCCAAGGGTATACTCTCGGATGATATCAAAGATTCTTTCTCCTCCTCTTCTTTTTTTTTTTTTTTTTATGCGTTGATGTACAATATAAGTTTTTTTTTACGGTAAAATACGTTTTTGGTCCCTATAGTTTCACTTTGGTTTCATTTTCGTCCCTGTACTTTCAAAACTGACTTTTTTCGTCCCTGTACTTTCCAAAACCCACTTTTTTAGTCCTTTTGTTAACTTTTCTGTTAGTTGACTGTTAGTTACTCGCTGACAAGGTATTTTCTATGATGTGGCAAGCTGACATGGTAAATTTTAAATGATGTGGCATTTTAGTACTTTACAACAATATTTTTTATTTATTTTTAAATTATCATCTATCATCTCTCTCATAACTTTCTCTCTCCTCTCTATTCCCAAAAACATAACCCAAATCTGGTCTTCCCTCCGCCATAGCCGCTACTCGTGAAAAGTTTTCACGATTCATCTGCCTCTACTACTAAAATTCATCTTCTCATAATAATGAAATTGAGAGAAGTGAAAGTGAGAGATGAACCTCATCCTTTCCCCACCGAGCAGGCGCCTTCGATCCAATCATCAGTGGAAACGGAGAAGAAGACCATAACGATGACGAAGACGAAGAAGAAGCCGATGAAGAAGAAGACGTGGAGGAAGATGATTGTGGTTTAGTGAAGACGACGAAACCCACCAAGCGCTAAAACAACAGATTGTAGTGTTGATTACCAAAAAAACAGAAAAATTTGTAAAGCCCAGATTCGTTTCGTTTCGTTTCTCTTGTTTTCCTTTCACAACCCCTTTTGTGATTTAGAAAAATTTGTAAAGCCCAGCACGGAGGTGGGTTCTCACCTCTCGGTTCCTAGTTGGGTTCAACGCGATAGAGAGAGAGAAACATGAGCGATATTTGCTTCAAATTTTATCTCAACCCCTTCTATAAATCTGTTTTGATTCGAGTCAGCTTCTTCGATTTCCCCTCCATTCATATAGATACAAGTGGTGATTGGGATGAACAGAGCTGACTAGGGCGATTTACATGGGTTTTTGCTTGAATTTTATTCAAATCTGGTCTTCAATTTGAACACGAGGGAGGTGAATATTGGTTACCTTTACTGCCTGAAATCTCGATGAACAGCCGCATGAGGAAGAAGAGAGCGTATGTAGCTTCAATATAAATCAGTCAATTTGATTTTTCCATGAATTTTTTCGAATTAAACGGTAGGGGTTCTCACTTCTCTTCACTCTTCCCTTATGGATTTTCCCAGCTAGAGAGCAGGTGGGAGAAGATCAAGAGTTGATTCGTGACCAACTGGTTTCGTTCTCACTTCAAATTTTGTAGCTTCGATTGGCTTCAACCCCGATCTTCCATGGCTGGTTCATGAGGAAAATGAATAATTTTTGCTTTTGATTTATCATTTATAGATACCCATTTGATTTAGGTTCATTGTTGAGGATTCTCGAAACAGGATTGATGAATTTGAAGGAAAAAGCTGCTATTACGGATAGAGATAGAGAGGAGAGAGAGAGAGATAGAGAGGAGGGAGAAAGTTGTGAGAGAGATGAGAGATGATAATTTTAAAATCAATAAAATGCCACATCATTTAAAATTTACCATGTCAGCGAGTGACTAACAGTCAACTAACAGAAAAGTTAACAGAAGGACTAAAAAAGTGGGTTTTGGAAAGTACAGGGACGAAAAAAGTCAGTTTTGAAAGTACAGGGACGAAAATGAAACCAAAATGAAACTATAGGGACCAAAAACGTATTTTACCCTTTTTTTTATTATACTGTACATTCGTATGATTCTACGTTATAATTATTTACTTTTTGTACTATTTTTATTTATGTTTATAATGTACAGTATAACATTTATCATGAAAATTTACTATATTGTAATATTTTATTCTATGTTTATAACATACAGTATAGTGTTTATTATTATTACTTACTTTTTAAAAAGACAATTTAAGAGTAAAATGAAAATAAGACCATTGTGGTTTTTGCCAAATGCATGAACATCCCCTGTGGTTTGAAAATGGCAAAACATACTCCTATACTTCAAAATTATTTCAATGAGACCCCTCCCCTTCAACGTCATAAATTTTCTTTTAGCTATAACTTTTTCGTTTGAAATCCAATTTGGATGATTCAAAATGTTTTTGGGGAATCTATATTAATAGCACCTCAATACTAATAATAAACCTTTATAACCATTATTCTAAAAGTAAGGGTTTGTAGCCACTTGGAGAGAGAAATTGAGAGATGCAATTACAGACATACCCTTGCATGGTTACACAAAGAAAAGTGGCTGATACAATGATTAGTGTGTAAAAATACACTTAAAATGTGCTTAATTGTAAAATAAATTAATTTAATATTTAATATTTTCATTGATTTAATTGAATATTTTGAAATATGAAGATATAAGGTTTTAATTTGATTTATTAACTTTTGTAGGTAAAATAATGTTTTTGGTGGAAGATGAAATTAAATTGGAGAAGAAAATCAAAAGAAAAGCAAGGAAAAAGGCTTTATTATTCAAATTACCATGAATTGACACATGGCACTCTGTCATTAGTCATCATATTTGAGCTTACCATGCTACCGCATTGCACCAGATTCGAAGCGCTCCATCCAGTCGTTCGTGGACAAGTGGCGAAAGAGAAATAAATTAAAAAGAAAAGGAAAAGAATTCAGCGAACCAGCGATCGCCACGTGGCAGATCTCTCTCATCCTTTTTGAATTTCTGACCGTGGGTCCCAGCTGCTTTTCCCATCAGATTTCAAATTCCATAACTCCCATTCTCTCTCCCCAAATTACTCATAATTGCATTTAACTCCCAATTTATTTTCTTATTTAATTTTCAGTTTTTATATTTAATTTTAGGAGTTACTTTTTGGTCCCCAAACTTGTATAAATAGGACCTCTAGCACTCCGAAAGTGGACACCTCTCTTCTTCCCATTTTTCTTTACAATTTTAGTTTTTCTTTTTATTTTTCTCTCTAATTTTTGCTAACATTTTCATACTTTCTTTTTAGAATTTGTGAAAATGTTTTGCAAATTAGGCTAAGTTTATTTTGGTTAAGTTTAAGATGAATTTTATGTAATGCATTTTTATTTAGAGTTTTGATTCAACTTTGTTCAAGTAATTTTTAATTTTAAGTAATTTCAATTTCTCCATCTTTTTCTTAATTTCTTTGTTAATATTATTGTAGTGTTTAATTTCATATAAATCTAGTCATGCTCTTTTTATGTGGGATTTTTACAATATAATTTTATTGATGATTTCTTTATTTTATAAAAAATCTTTTACTGCATTATGACTTGTTATATTGTCGATCTTGGATTTTTATAAAATAAATAACATGTTTTTAATTTGAGAAATTGTTTTACTTAAATACATTTGAAAATAATTTTGTACTTTAATTATAAATTTTCCGATTGATTATTTGGGATGTGAAATTTTCAATCGACCGCTTTGCATCGACATATTTGGGCGTAATCAAATTTTGGCGCCGTTGCTGGGGAGGTGCTTTGTTCCAAGTAAGATTTGAATTGTGGAATTTTAGCGATCGAGGTTGGTAACTCTAATTCTTCTAACTTTTAATCTAATTCGTTCTTGATTCTTTGTTAATTTTAGGATGATTTATTTATTTAGTTAATTTTAAATTTAATTTGTTAGAAACCATCTTTAGGTAAAATTTAATTTTAAAAAAAGTTTGTTCAAATTTAGATTGTTAACTTTAATTCATTCTTTAATTTTTACCATTGTTAGAAATTTGTATGTTAATTTAGCTTTTAATTTAATTTGCATCTTTCAAAATTTTAGCTTTTTGATAAATTTTTAGGTTATTAGTTTTCTTTGTTAAATTTTGCATCTTTAAAATTTTCTAGATTATTACTTTTTAAGTTAATTAGAATTGCATCTTTAAAATAAAATTAATCAAGCATCTTTCTAAATAGTTAATTAGCCATTACTTTGCATCTTTCAAATTTAATTTTGTAACTCCTTTTAAATTTTAGTTGTAGTTTTAAATTTGCTAGATATAAATTTATAAGATTAATTGCTAGTTTTAATTCTACATTAATTGCCTCTTTATTTTAATTAGTTTCTTTGTTTATTATTCTTATTTTTCTTCTCTCTTTAATTGTTTAGATTTTTCTTTTTTCTTTTTCTT
This sequence comes from Gynostemma pentaphyllum, assembly GCA_028015215.1. Classification (NCBI taxonomy): domain Eukaryota; kingdom Viridiplantae; phylum Streptophyta; class Magnoliopsida; order Cucurbitales; family Cucurbitaceae; genus Gynostemma; species Gynostemma pentaphyllum. The sequence goes on along the minus strand of CM051351.1, from coordinate 57,122,807 downwards.
TTTTAAGACTAGTTAGTAGGATTTTACTTTTAGTTAGTAGGTTTTGCCTTTAAGATTAGATTTAATTAATTTTAATCTTAAAAAAAATCATAAAAAAATCAAATAAAAAAAATTTAAAAATTAAAAAAAAAAATCTCAAAAGTGAATGAATCGTTCGTTTAGAGACGAATTAGGAAGATTTGCAAAAAGGCCTAAATCACCAAGTGATAATTCTTCCGATTCCTTTAGTTCTTCCTCATTTTTATCATCCAATTCTTCTTTTGGAGAAAACCCTTTTAGGATGGCAAATAAACGAAGAAGTCCAACTAAAGTCTCTTCATGACTACCTTCATCCCACCCGAACTACCACACCATCATGCATAATTCTTAATCCCAATGCACCAAATGTAGCTTTGAAGACGAGTACGATCCAACTCTTACCTAATTTTCATGGTTTAGAGAATGAAGATCCATATGTGCATATTAGGGACTTTGAAGAAGTGGTAGCCACTTTCAACAACCAACCAAATGCCTTAGATCATGTTAAACTTAAGTTTTTCCCATTCTCTTTAAAGAGTAAAGCTAAGAGCTGGTTGCATTCATTAACACCGAGGTCAATTGAAACATGGGAGGAGATGACCACCGCCTTTTTCAATAAATATTTCCCTCACCATAAGACCAATAACCTTAAAAGACAAATCTCAATGTTTTCCCAAAAAGACAATGAAACGTTGTACCAAGTCTGGGAACGTTTTAAAGATTTGTTAACCCTATGTCCCCACCATGGCTATGAAAGTTGGAGAATAATTAGCTATTTCTATGATGGACTAACTGTCCGAGAGCGCAAATTCGTAGAAATGATGTGCAATGGAGATTTCTTACAAAAAGATCCTGATGAAGCTTTTGAATTTCTCAATGAGCTTGCTGAAAAAGCCCACACATGGACTAGCCCAAGTGCATCTGAAAGCACTAATAGATCCAAACCTGCTGGAATCTATCAACTTAGAGAAGAGGATAATCTTAAAGCCCAAGTTGAGTCTTTGACTAAACAATTAGAATCCCTCAAATCTAAAGAGTTTAGAGATATCCATGTACCTGCTAGGGCCAATTCTAGAGAGCCATGCTTTGTTTGTGGAGGAATAGAACATCTAGCCAAGGACTGTCCTACTTATGGTGAGATTAGAGGAGTTTATGAAGAGCAATGCAATACTTTAGGAGCTTATGATAAACCTTTCTCTAATACTTATAATCCTGGCTGGAGACACAATCCTACTTTTAGTTGGAGAGATCCCAATCAAGCCCAAACTTCTGGTGGGCAATGGAGGAATGATCAAGCCCAACAAATTCAAGCCCAAAGGCCCTATTCTGCCCCTCAATATAATCAACCGCCAAAGAATTCTCTCGAGAATACCTTGCATTCTTTTATAGAGGCCCAGGCTAAAATAAACCAAAAGTTTGAATCCCTTTTCACTCAAATGATGGAGGAGAGTAAAGACATGAAAAGTCAATTTTCTAAATTGACTAATTCTTTGGCAATTAATGAAAGAGGAAAATTTCCTTCCCAAGCTCAATCCAATCCAAAAGGTATCAATATGGTCCAAACCTCTAATCCAAATACTTCCAATATTGAAGAGGTAAATGCCATCACAATTCGAAGTGGAAAAGAATTGCAAAATCCTTCATCCAGTGATACCCCTTCGAATAATCCTATTGTGAATCATGTTGGAGATAATTCTGTTCCAACTACTGTTCTCATACCCGTTCCTTTTCCTCAAGCTTTACGCCCTACTGGGAAATTTTTAGAAAAGCAAGCAGAACTCCTTGAGCATCTGACTCAAGTGAAAATCAATCTTCCCTTACTTCATGTGATCGAGCAAGTGCCGGCTTATGCTAAGGTCATCAAAGACCTCTGCACTATTAAAAGGAAGCATCATGTTAAGAAAATTGCCTTTTTGACTGAACAAATATGTGCGATCATTGACCAAAAGACACCTCTGAAATACAAAGATCCTAGTTGTCCTACCATCTCTTGTCAAATAGGCAGCCATTCTTTCGGCCAAGCTTTGCTCGATCTTGGAGCAAGCGTAAATCTCATGCCTTATTCTATCTATTCTGAACTTGGTTTAGGCGAGATTAAGCCCACCTCTGTGGTTTTGCAAATGGCTGATAGATCAATTAAGAAACCTCTGGGTATAATTGAGGATGTGTTAGTTCAAGTTGAAAATTTCTATTACCCCGTTGATTTCCTTGTTCTTGATACCCAGTCTGTGGTTAATATGGAGTCCAAAGTTCCTATCATCCTAGGTAGACCTTTCCTTGCTACTGCAAATGCCTTGATCAATTGTAGGAATGGTCTAATGAAGATATCTTTTGGAAATATGACTCTGGAGATAAATGTTTTTCACGTTGATAAACAACCACGTGACAATAATGAATGTCATGAAACCTTTTTGATAGACACACTTGAATCTAAGGAGATTTCTTTCGATAGTCTTCTTTCTGATCCTAAAAGTTCTAGTTCTATTGAGTCGGTTAGTGATCCTGTAGGGACTAGGTTTTGGCAGCCCTGTTTTAAAGAACTACCCATTGAGAGAGACAAGCCTAAACCTTTTGCTATAAAATTCCCTATTCTCACGATTCCTTCTACAGGTATCAATAGAAAGCTCCCGTTGTCTGTACTTGAGGAGCTGAGAAACGATGATTATGATAACTCGCGGATTTTAAAAACCCGGATAATTAATTTTATTTGAACGGAAATTAATAATTAAAATTGATTAATTAATAATAAAATATTATCAATAAAGTTATTAATTAAATAATGAGGTTATTCAATGGAAATTAATAATTAAAATATTTATTATTAATTATTTAAATAATGAAAATTATTTAAATAGAAATTAATAATTAAATATAATTTGATAATATTTAGTCGGGAGAAAATATTAATATTATTAATTGTTTAAATAAAATATTTTATTTAAATGGTAATTAATAAATAAATTAATTAAGTTGGACTTATTAATTTAAGAGAGTTTCAAGTCCAATTGGATTAATGAACCCAATTGAAATTGGCCCAAAATAATTAATTAAATAAATTTGATTTATTAATTATTTATTATTAATTTTTGCCATCATAGATAATTTGTAGGAGATAATTATTTGAATTATATCCTATAATAATTATATAGATTTATTTACCCAAGATAAATAAAATAATGAAAAGAAAATATTCTCTTATTTATCTATGGCATTTTAGAAATACCAAGATAAAGGAAAGAGATAATTCTTTTTTCTTTTTGTATTTATCTCCATGGATTAATCCTAATGTGATTAGGATTCCTATTTTCCTATAAATAGGAGGCTTGGGTCATTCATAAATCACACAATTAAATTCCTTAGAAATTTGGAATTCTCTCTTCCTTCTTCCTTTCCCCATTGCCGATTTCCCTAGTCCATTGGGAAGAAAAATATTTTTTTCTTCTTCCTAATTTCTTCTAAAGTTCGATCCCACAATCGAGTTTCGTTTGTTCGATCGGGATAGAGCATAGAAGATCCGGTGTTGCTGAGGATTGATGCTGTAAAGAAACCTCCAACCGATTCTCCATATTTTACTCAATGTAAGTAAAGGGTTTTAATTTTCGAAAAACTAGCATGAATTTACAAGTTTTTATCACAAATTGCATGATATTAATAGATCCGTAATTAAATGTTAATTAGTTTACTAAATAAAATTCCGCTATTTTAGTAAATCATTCCTTCAGTTTGAATAACTAAAGTTAAGGAAATAAATAAGGAAAGATGAGTTGTTCATAGCTATCAAAAGCTGGAGCATAATGCTGTAAATTAGGAGATTTAAATATTACACATGTACAGTAGCTGTAGAAAGAGGAGATTAAGGACTGATTTCTTCAATAGAAGGTACTAGCACCCTACGACATCCATTTAAAAAACGGTTACCTTAATCTTATCTTATACTATCTAATTTTAAATTATTGGTCCTTAATTTAACTAATTTGTGAAAAGATTGATTTTAATTTATGAAAACAAATGTCTCATTTAAATCTTCTCTTAACATCAAGAATGACGTAAGTTCAAAGATTGATTGAGCGGGATTATGACCGTTAATTGAACAAATATCGGAATTGTGAATTCCTCACCTAGAGAAATTGAGAGTCGTTACTTCTCAAAATCCCATCATCGGGTTTGTATTTATATTTTAAAACATTTATTATTACCTTTTATTCAAAATACTCCTTTTTATTTTAAAACAACAAATCTAGTATTTATTATTTAAATAAAACTATAGTTATTTCTAGGGTTTTTGTACACTTATTGAGACTTGGATAAACATATTACTCAGCATTCACAATTGTGACGATTTCCACACATTTATCAAATTCGCAATAAACATATTACTCTTTCCCCAAAATATAATTTTATTAAGATAATTTTGTTATAATAAAAAAAATAAAAGAATTTTAATGTACTAATATCACAAGCCAATTAAAAGTACCAATTATTTCAAATCAAAGTCTAAACTTGAAAATTTCATATCTCGTTAATTAAAATGTGTTTTGACTTGATTCTTTAACCTAAATACACCTTATTAATATATCATTGAACTATAATGTTAAAATTAATTTATTTTATAAATAAAAATCAGAATTCATATAAAAGACATCTCAATCACGTTTTATTTTGTACAAAAATCCAGCAGCATTTGTATCAACTTTGAAAAATCATATGTTTTTTAATAGAGATCCAAACGAGGTGATTTTTGTTGCAAATGTTTCATTTATCAGTCTAATTTCAAGGAAAAATAAATTGTAAACACATATATCCGATAAATATCACCTAAAACACTCAAAATAAAAAACGCTGCAGTTTTTCCCGAAACAGTAAATCTCATTAAATCCTTCAACTTCAAAAAATCATAACTCTCAAACCAGAAATCAAAATTGATTGATTCTTTTTCCTATATATTCGTCTATCAGTCTATTTTCAAATAAAATTAACCACATAATAAAAGTAAGAACCTAAAAATCACGAATTTATTAGAAACACAGAAGACTCATATGACTAAGAAATAATCTGAAAAAGAGAAAAGAATTTACCTTTGGATGCATTGGTTTGGGAGAGAATGAAATGGAGAAATTTGATAGGTTTTCTCTCCCCAAAACTTTGAGATGTGATCACTACATTTTCTCTTTTTTTTTTCTTCTTTTTTATGTGTTTCTATTGTCTTTCTACTATGCCCTATTCTAAGAGTGAGGGCTCTTATTGATAGCCAAAATTAGAGATATTAAAAATAGATTGAGATAAGCTTATGATAATAGCAGATAATTCTTAGAGATTAACTCAACCTAAATCAAATAATATCTCTACAAATTTATTTAAATCTATCCCAAATCATATTTATCTTTGACCATTTCAAATTAATTTAAAATTAATTACCTTATCTCTATAATAATTAAAAAAAAAAAATAACAACTTTTAAAATAAATAAAATCGAAAACTATTTTATATTTAAAATTAAAATCCAATTTTATTTTTGAAATAAAAATCGTCTTTATCATTTAAATTTAAAACAAAATTAAAATCTAATTATTTTTAAAATATAAGGATCAATTTTATTTTTAAGAATAAAATTATCATTATTTTTAAAACAATCAAATTTTATTTTTTATTTCAATTTTCTTGATTTTAAAAGTAAAAATTAATAAATTTGGCCTGGACAAAATACAGTATCTACAGAGACTCATCTATTTATGGAGATTGTGATCTAATATTCTTATCATTCATATCCTTGTTTAATGCTGTATGAAAATATAGTCAGGAGAGTGTATGCAAATATTGGAAGATAATTTGTATGCCAATTTCATATAAGATATTACTTGTTCCTTTTAATCACAACTTAGAAATAAGGGAAAGGTTAAGAGGACCAGAGAACAATATAAGAGGATTCAAAAGAAGAAGACTTTATTTAAGGTTTTAGAGATAAAATCTAGGGTAAAGTGATGCATTAGGGTAGTTTGAGAAAACCCATCCTTGCTATTGTTTTCCTATGTATTGATTGTCTCACGACTCCATCTATATGTGAAGTAGGGATGGCAACGGGGCAGGGCGGGGTCGGGGGTGCACTTCCCATCCCCTAACCCGAGGGATTTTTAATCCCCATACCCTACCCTATCCCCTAATAAAAAAATCGGGGTCGGGTTCGGGGATTCCCCATTAGGGGATCGGGTTCCCCGCTGGGAAAATTCCCCGTTTTACATTTTAATTCTTATTTAAAAATGAAATATACATTTAAAAAATACAACTTTAAGTAAAATAGAAAACATAATGCTAACCATTTTATATTGTATTAGTTAATATAATCATATTTCACATATACTTTTCAATAAATAAATATAAAAGTAAACAAAATATATAAGATATTCTTTAAAAATCGGGTTCGGGTTCGGGGTCGAGGACGGGAGACGTATTCCCATACCCTTACCCTATAACAAATCGGGGGGAATTTCTCACCCTAACCCTAACCCTAACCCTATCAAACGGGGATTCCCCGCCCCTATAGGGTCGGGGCCCCGCGGGGCCCCTAACCCGCGGGGAATTTTGCTATCCCTAATGTGAAGTCTAATAGCAAGTTTATCACTTGTTGATACAATATGTTTATGGAGATTGTGATGTAATATTCTTATCATTCATATCCTTGTTTAATGCTGTATGAAAATATAGTCAGGAGAGTGTATGCAAATATTGGAAGATAATTTGTATGCCAATTTCATATAGGATATTACTTGTTCCTTTTAATCACAACTTAGAAATAAGGGAAAGGTTAAGAGGACCAGAGAACAATATAAGAGGATTCAAAAGAAGCAGACTTTATTTAAGGTTTTAGAGATAAGATCTAGGGTAAAGTGATGCATTAGGGTAGTTTGAGAAAACTCATCTTTGCTCTTGTTTTCCTATGTATTGATTATCTCACGACTCCATCTATATATGAAGTCTAATAGCAAGTTTATCACTTGTTGATACAATCTGTCCAGATCCCTAACACATCATCACACCTCCATCATTCGATCTACACTTCGTGTTGATCCATTTAACTTGCGCATAATTTCCTCTAGTTTTATCACTCATTCATATCATTGTAGTAGCAATCTTCTTAATTTCTAATTTCAGTTTGAAACAACCATCCTCGTGGGACACGACACTCACTTACCACTACTATTACTTGTTGACCATGTGCACTTGCATGCCATCCACCACACACCATTTAGTTTGACGACCGTTTCAACCAACAGAAGGCATTATTGATGTCAAGTTGTCGAATGGACCAGCCATGAAATAGAGTAAGTATAAGTAGGATCCGAATTGTTGGTGGCTTCACAACAGGATTAAATGTTTCAGTATAGTCCAAATCAGGTTGGTGGTGAAAGCCCTTAGCACAAGTCTTGCCTTATATCTTGCAATCAAACCATCTGAATTTTTTTTAATCTTACCCACTTGCAGCCAATGATCTTCTTATCTTTTGGCTGAAATGTAAGGATCCAGGTATTATTTTTCATCAATGCATCATATTCAGACTACATAACCTTGTGCCAATGTTCAGATTTGAGGGCCTTTTTTTTACTGGAGTATGCTCAACTTCAATCATATCAGTAATTAAAGCCTTAGGCCTTCTAATTTCATTCTTACTTCTAGTTACCATTTTGTGACAGTTAGACACTGGTAAAGAAGAAGTAGAAGGAGTAGGATCAATTAAGTCCCCAATAATAATAAAAGCAGGTTGAATATTTGAAACTGGAACAACAGGTATTAAAGAAGCAACATGTATAGATGGAGGAACAGGTATTAGGGGTGGAATCAGTGTCTACAGGTGGGGAAATGCTATTAGGTAAAGTAGAGCTAGAAGTAACTGTAGAAGAAGCAATTGGTGTAGGTTAAAGAGAAATTGAATTGGGATTGTGTAAAAGAGGTATTTTAGTTGACATAGTTGAGAAGGGAAAGGAAGATTCATAAAAAAGAACATGTCTAGAAATATAAATTCTGCCATTTGAAGCTAGACATTTATATCCATTGTGTTGATGACTATATCCTATGAAAGTACATTTATCAGATCCATAGAGTAGCTTATGATTGGTATAAGGTCCGAGATAAGGGTAGCATGTATAGCGAAATACCTTGAGGAAAGAGTAATCAGGTTTAGTTCTGAAAAGTCTTTCAATTAGAGTAGTTGCTTGAAGAACTCTGGTTGGCAGTCTGTTGATCAAAAAGACAGCAATAGCAAAAGCTTCATCCCAGAATCTGATAGGTAAAGAAGATTGAGCTAGCAAAGATAGGCCTGATTCTACTATATGCCTATGCTTTCGTTCAACAATACCATTCTACTCAGAGGTATGTGGACAAGATAAACGATGAGTTATCTCATGTTGTTTAAAAAAATGACTTAGTGAATGAAATTCTCTCCCCAATCAGTTTGGATAGAAATGATCTTGGTATTCAGTAACTTTTCTACTTGGTTTTTAAATAGTAAGAATGTTCTATATACATCATATTTGGATTGAAGGAAATAAATTTATGTGTATCGAGAGAAAACATCAACAAAAGTAATGTAATATTTGAAACTATTTGTAGAAATACACTGAGATGGACCCCAGAGATCATATTCTATAAGTTGTAGAGGAAAAGTATATTGAGTAGAAGAAGAAGTAAAAGGTAACTTGTGACTTTTTGCAAGAGGACAAGAATGGCAAAAATTGAAAACTTTATTCGATGAAGAAGACAGATTACAAGTATTTAGTACATTCTTGACTGTTTCTATATTGGCATGAGCTAATCTTTTGTGTCAAATATCTAAGGTATTGGAATTGACAACAGAAACATTACAAAAGGTAGATAAAGATGAATTGGAAAAAGATGTAGAGGAAGCTTTTCTGCTGTTGAAATCAGATATGGGATGCTGTACTTTGAGATCAAATCTTTATAGACCATGAACTAGAGGTCCTTCAAGTAGCACCATTCCAATTGCTAGATCGTTTACAAAACAAGTAGTAGAGTGAAATTCAAAGAAAATATTGTTATCATGAGCAAATTGACTAACACTAATAAGGTTTTTGGTAATTTTAGGAACATAAAGAAGATTCTTTAATTTGAAAGAATGAAAATTGAAAGGTGAAACTAAGGTAGAGGATCCAGAATGAGTTATTTTCAAACCTGTTTAATTTCCTACATAGACTTGATTTGAGCCTACATATTCAGAACCTATGCTGAGATTTCCCAAATGATTAGTAACATGATGAGTAGCTCCTAAATCTAGGATCCAATTTGAATCTACTCCAAGATCATTTGTGAGCATCATGGCTGTCATCTGTTGTTGAGCAAGAAATGTATTGTAATGTTGCTGTGCAAATCCTCCATTCACTATTCCTCCATTTTGCATTCCTCCATTAGTGTTCATGATATTAGAATTTTGTTGGAAACTATGGAAATTCGGATCAAAACGATAAAAGTATTTCAAGCTTGTATGACCAAATCTTGAACACATATGGCATTGAGGTTTCCCATTTTGATTCCAATTTCTTCCTCTATAATTCTTTCCTCTATAATTCTTTGAATTATTTTGATTCACTTGTCTTGACTGATTTCCAGAAGCTGGATTATTCATATTGAAGCCAGTAGACCCAGATTTTTTGCAACGTTAAATTCACAGAGAGGATACCTGAATATGTAGTTGAACTTTTTCTTTCCAATCGTGCTTCATGAGTCAACAATAAAGCAGAGACATTTTTCATTGTTTATTTCTTAGTTTTTGCAGAAATCACAGAAACAATAGACTCATACTTAGAGCCAAGACCAGATAACACATACATGATGGTTCCTGATCAGAAATTGATGTATCAACAGAAGAAAGGGATTAGCATAACCTTTCATTCGAGAAAGATAATCTTTCATTGTAAGATTGTCCTTCTTTGTGCATTGTAACTTTTCTTTAAAATGCATCACTTTTGCCATGTTTTGATTCGTGAACAGTTCTTCAATACAATTCCAAATATCGTGAGAAGTTTTACAATCAGTCACCTCAGCAAGTACGGACTCTATCATCGAACCAATCAGCCATGAAGATAAAAGTTTGTCTTGTGTTTTCCAGAAAGTATACTCCGGATTTACAGTTCTAGTTGCAGCAGCTCCAGTGCCAGAAATGATGAATTTGGCAGGAGGATTTGTATCATTATCAATGTAGAATTCAAGATTGTGACCCTCAATAGAAGAAATAATCTGGAAATTTCCAAAGAATATAATTTTCATCTCCAAGCTTGACAATGGAGGTCTTGTTTCCAAGATTTATTGCCTTTGATTCTTGTGTTTCAGTAGTTGATTGTGCTTGCAGAAGAGGATTATCAGATGAAGTAGTGGAATGAGCCATGACACGATGCCAGGAAATTCGAAGAAGTGGGAGATCGAAGAAGATGAAGATGGTTGTAAGCCCTAGGAGATTTATACCATGTTAAGAAACTAAGATATGATCACAAAGTGAAGGACTGAGTTCTCATTCGGAAAGTGATCAATTACATATCATCTATTTATAGGAAGATGATAGATAAAACTAATAGATAACAAAACTATAACAATATTGTTATTACAAAGTTAGTTATGAACTAATGAGCTGCCTTGATAATTTGGTAAATATTTTTGTAGGTAGTAGACACAAGCTAGCTTCGAAAATGATTTTTAGCTAATTTGTTAAAAGGAATCAAGATAAGTGACATATTGCAAGTTTTATCATTCTTTGGATTGGTTCCGAAGAATTATTTTATTTGAGTAATTTGGAGTTAAGATCATTATTGGGTCTGGAGAGTTAAACTTCCTTTAGGATAATGCCATAATATTTTTTATTAGTGTGTTAATATGCCATAATATGTTTCATTAGTGTGTTAATATGCCATAATAAATTTATACAATATACATAGAGATACTCTCAATTTAACCTTATTAACCCTTACACTTTCTTTTCAAAAAAACACCGAAAACTAACATACCTTATTTTTTTAATATTATTTATACACAAATGTAGAGGAAAAGAACTTTTAGTTCTTATGAACCATAGTCAAGACGGATTAACACCATTCAAATTAACTTAGATTAGAATTTTGTACCATCCATCATCCACGTTTTTCACCTGGGAAAGAAAGCGCCATCTCTTTGACATTATCTAATAAAAGAATAAAATTTAATAACTATTTTAAAAAAATCTCTTGGAATTTGTGTAAAGACCCGACCTTAAATAACACTAATAGAAATGAATTTATTCATAATGCAGTGGCAGTCAATATTCTTAATTTAAAACCTGTGGAAATTTATTTCAAACTTAGAGTTCCAAAACTCTTCAGGAGGCGTTTGAAGTGCGGGCATTGACATTCAATTCCCATGGTTATTGGCATTCAATTCCCATTCCATTGTTTAGTTCAACCTTTTTTACCATTGGCATTGGCATTTGTCATTGACATTTAATTAAACTCTCTCCAATTTTGTACTATTTGGTATTTCTAATAGGAAAAAAAAAATATTATGAGTATTTTAGTACGTTATAGTGAACAAGATAAAATTAAAAAAATATTTTTTTAAAGAAACTCAATATATTATATATAATTAAATTAAAAAAATATGTTCAATTTTAATTAAAAAAAATATACAAAATTTTTAAATCAAATTTTTTTTTTTAAAGAAACTCAATATATTATACATAATTAAATTTAAAAAGAATGTTCAAAATAATACACTAACTAATTTAGATAAATTTTACTTTATAGTACTTTTTTCAAGCTTAATTCCAAATACAACATTTTTTAAGGGTAAAATGCAAATGAGACCCACGTGATTTTTTTCAAATGCATGAACACCTTCTGTGGTTTGAAAATGGTAAATCACACCCCTGTGGTTCCAAATTTTTTCAATCAAACCCTCCTCTTTAATGTCAAAATTTTTATTTTAGCCATAACTTTTTTCGTTTGAACTCCGATTTGGGTGGTTCAAGATATTTTGGAATCTTAATTTCAGGATCTATATAATAGTCACTTCAAAACTTCGAAATGATTAATAAATAAAAGAGTTGATTGACATCAAAATACTAGGTATGATTGACATCGTTAACTCTTTTGGTTTTTGGTGATTTGAAAGTTTTGAAGTGACCATAGCGTAGAGACCAAAATGAGGATTCCAAAACATCTTGAATCATCCAAATCGGAGTTCAAACGAAGAAGTTATGATTAAAATAAAATTAATGACATTGAAGGAGAAGAGTTTGATTGAAAAAATTTGGAACCACAATGGTGTGATTTGCCATTTTCAAACCAGGGGGGTGTTCATGCATTTGAAAAAAACCACAGGGGTTTTATTTACATTTTACCCTTTTTTTAAATAACACGTTTTCACTTTTTTTAAATTAATAAATTTGTTTTATTATTAAACCCTAAATATTGAATGAAAACAATCATTTATTTTTTACCGTCAATTAATATCAACTAATTTATATAATAATACATGATTGTAAGAAATTGATTCCTATATGTTTCATCAATTTTATTTTATTTTATTTAATGAAATAATATTTAAAAGGAAATTAAAAAATTCAAACTTATAAATAAATATAGTTGATAATTTTAATTTAATTAAATTTAATATTATTAATTATTTTTTTCAATTTTTAAATTAAATTTTATATAATAATTAAATAAAATAACAAATCATATTCCTTCCTACAAAAACAATAAGCATATTCCCATAAACCAAATTCCAGCACACTCCAAACACAGACATCATATTCCTACGCATTTGAATCCCATTCCAGCACACTCTAAACACAGGCATCAAATTCCCAGACATCTTATTCCATACTACTTATTCCCAGACATCTAATTCTCAGGCATTCAATTCCGATTTCCGCACTCCAAACGCCCCCTCAAAGTTCAATAAAAACATGTAAAATATACATAGATTTATCCTATGTTCCGTAATTGCATTTGAGTAAAAGTAACAGGTACGTAATATACGTAGACCCCTAATTTTGTCCGGTATCATTTAAAAATTAGAATTTTCTTTTTAAAAAAAATAATAATAAGAATAGAAATAAAATTGACCAATTTATTTTTTTTAACACATCTTTTTTTAATTATGCTAATCCAAGGTTGTTTCTAATAAAAGTGTGTGTTTTTAAAAGATTAGATCATAGTGGAAAACTGGAGAAGATAGGAAAGTGAGGTGGAAATTTAAGGAAAATAATTTTGTTAAAAAAAGAGGATAGTTTTGAAAAATTAGATGAAAAGTGAACAATGAAAGAATTGGAAAAGAGTGTAAAATTAGTCTTGCTAAAATAGGAAAAATTATGGATAAAATTTTGGTTAAGCTAAAAGAAATGGAGGAGTGTAAAATTAGTTTTTGCTAAATTAGGGAAATTTATGGATACAAATTTGGTTAAGCTAAAAGAAGATTTAAAAATTAAAATGAAAATGGATATTAAATTTTAATTTTATTTTGGGCAAAAAGAGGGGGAGATGATATTTTGAATTCATAGACAAAAGAGGTAGGAAAAAAGGAGGGGGAAGAGGATAGGAAAATATTTTCAAAAAAATGGCTTAAAATGGAAAAATACAAAAAATTAATAATTAATAAAAATTAAAAGAAAAAGAAAACCTAAACCCTAACTTACCTCTATAAATTCATCTTATTCTCACATTTTCAAGAAGGGAGGGAGGAGGCCCCCAATTTTATTTTAAAAAAAACCATTCACCTAATCTCCCACCTCCAATTCCTCCATCTTTTTCCAACCACCATTCATTCATCCCTCTTGCCCCCCAAATTTATTTAAAAAAACCGCTCACCCAATCTCCCACCTCCAATTCTCCATCATTTACCAATCCATGACTTAACCACCATTCACAAAAGAACCTTAAGTTTTCAAAAACTTCTATCTCAAAACTCTATCCTCTCATTTTCACACACAAAGGGGGTTCAAGAGGTAATAAAGATGTCATGGTATTTTTCAATTTTACATGAGTATGCCGTTGGAAATTTTATATATAATATATATATAATATTGTTGAAAGTAATTTGGTGTTTTGATATGTATTATTATATATTACACCAATTGTTTAGTGTTTGACTAAAGGACAAAATGTCTTTTTAAGACATTAGATATGTGATAGGCATTGGCGTTTGTGTCTTAAGTTAATGAAATTAAATTTCAATTTTATAAACTTATAAGCATATAATTTGACTGAGTCAAATTGTTAATGATTTTATGGAATTGAATTCATCTCTCAAAACGGTGGTTTTATTTGGTGTCTAAATATAGACGTTTTTCTTTATTTCCTACCGTTTTTTATAATCAGTTTTTATACTGATTTATTATTTGTTTTAAATACAAATTTGAGAGTTACTTAGATGATTTTCTATAAATTGAAGTCATATGCCAATATTTTATGTATCCCAAAATGAGATTATAATTTGAGATAATTACATAGATAACCAATTTTTTCCACTCAATTTCACATTTATCGGCAAATTCCAATTAATTTCATTTTTAACCAAAAACCGCCATTTTTAGTGTTGATACGATGGGAGGAGATTTTTTAGATTACTCATTTACCCTCAATCATAATTACAAATCTGAAACAGAGATCCTAAAATCAGGGAGAATTTATTGGGGTATTAAATTAAAATTTCTTTTTTTTATTATATGTTGATATCCTGCGTTTTATGAGAATCACAAACCTAATTGGTGGCTTCATCTTCTTCTTCAATCTAAACCCAGTAACATCTAGATCTAGAATTGATGATCAAAATTTCTTTTTCATCTTCTTCTTACGAGTTATGAACAAACTATTTTCACGCCTTTAGGGTCTTTTGAGTTTCCTTTCACGAATAACATGATCTGATGAGAATCAATGAGGGTTTATAATTGTTTATGCAATAAAGCATTAGGGTTTACCATGTACTCTTTTGAAATCTCTCTAACCGTTCCAAGAATAGATGGATTAATTGCCTTTGGCAATTTTAAAAGCCAAATCCTATAGATTTACCCCATTTGTCGTATCAAAAAGCCTTGTCATTCTTGAAGATAATAAAGTGAGGCAAATAGAATTCCACCATTGCTTCAATCATCTCCATTTCTTTTTTTTCAATTTCCGTGATCATTTTCTATGATTCCATGATTCTTGGGATTTTAGTTAATGACTGATATCTTTCCTTTTTTTTTCAAGGCCGATGATGGGTGTAAAGGGTACCCAATACGCTGCACTGGTTAACAAAGTTAAACGGAAAGTTCCGTTTACCTGTGATTCCAATTGTATCATGATGGTTATTGTTCAAATCGAGGAAGAAAGCAGTAACACAGGTACTTTTAAGTAAATGTTTATTTTTGTTCAACATTTATTTTTATTTTCTATTTACATATCTATAGAAACTTTGATCTCTTTTTCATCTTCAATTTTGTGCCTTCGCTCTATCTCTGAATGAATTGTTTTTCTCTTTCGTTTTTACTTTTTATCTCTGTATTTTGTAGGAGGACAGAAGGACTAACAGGAAGGACATTCGAATTTTCCTAAATAAATGTTTACTAAAAGTAAACTGTTTATAAAAAAATTTACCTTTCAATTCTCGGCGAACTCGCTTTCTATGTATTTTCTAGATAAGTTACTTTTAGTAAAATGTTTATTTTTATTCAATGTTTATTTTAAAAGCCTATTTACATATGTTTTCAAAATTGTTTCATCAATTTTGAGTCTGGTATCAATTTTAAGTGCACATTAATAAACTGTTTACTTTTTATCTCCGTATTTTTTAGGATGACGAACAAGAAAGACATTCGATTTTTGAAGTCAGAAGGTTGAAGAACAAGTTAGAAGTTTGAAGATTTTTTATTTTATTTTTTGTTATAGTTTTTATTTTTGTTTAGATTTGATTTTTCCATTAATTTTGTAAAATTTAAGGGATTTTATAAATTTCCTTAAATTTTACACAAATTAAGGAGAAATTAAATCAGGGGTATGTTTGTCCTTTCACAATGTAATTTAATTTGGCCTGTGGCGGTTTTGGGTACTATTGATATTTAATAAAAACATCCGGTATATTTGATATATCCATAATTTTTTTGATTATTAGTGAAATTAACCCTTATAATTTCTGATTTATCTCTTATTTCTTTTCATTTATTTTTCGTTAAAAGTTTTGGAGAGCTGTTCTTGAGTGTTCTGCCAGGTTCGTGTGTATCTGGTTATTGATCACACGAAACACGTCGTCGTATCTTGCGAGTCGGTATGCCATAGAACTGCAAATAAGCGGAGCGGGGCAATATCGTCTTAAGGACAGTGCAACTGCACGCTTCGACGTTCATCAATTTATGAAAAGTTTTATTATTGTAATTTCAATTCAGTTAAATTATTGTTATTACTAATATATTTTGATTGTGTAACTCAGTACCAATATCAATATATATTACCGATGTTCATCTCGATTGTTGTTATTGAGCTCCGGAGTCAACATATGCTTATTTATTTCTCTAGTTACATGATTGGTGTTGAGTTATTTCCATCTTCAAACAAAATAAGCTTCATCTTTCAAAAACTGTTTTTTTTAGGTTGAGTCTTTTATGTTCAAATACATTATGAGATTTATATATATTTATTTCATTTATGTGATAATTTTTTCATGAAAATAGACTCGAATATGAACACATAGGAAAAAGAATCAACTAATTTCGATTAGTGGTTTGAAAGTTATGATATTTTGAAGTTTGATGTTCAAATATATTTATAGGCTACGGGAATTTCTGACCATCTTCAATTATGTGCATCTCTAGTGCTTATTTTTTTGAGATTTATTATTTTTATTTATTTTTTCTGTAAACTAGACTCATAAATAAAAATTTAGAAACAAGAATCACTTCGTTTCGTTAAGTATAAAAAAAGATATGATTTTTCAAAGTTAATATAAAATTCTGCACATTTTTTTTGTTGTAAAACGAGAATGAGGTACTTTTTTCATGAAAATTTGTTTGTTTTTTAATTAAAGATATGAATATTTTTGGGGGTGATAGTTTTATTCGATTGTCATATTTTGTATGTCATATTTATGTTTATGATTTATTTCCTTATCTTACACTAATTAACATTTATTATTTGTTAAGTTTATTGTTTTGTTTTTACTTAATGTTAAAAACTATTTTTTTAAAATAATTTTTTCTTTTTTCTTCAAAAACTCATACCAAAAAATTTCTACTATTAAAATTTGGGAGTACAAGAATACTTTGATCCCAAAGTTTATGAATTAAGAAATTTTATGGTATGATTTTAAAACCAATTTGAAATAATTTTTTCAAAACCTTTTTCATCCTAAAAAGTTTCCTATGAATTGAAATTTGGGAGTACAAGAATACTTTGATCCCAAATTTCATGAATTAAGAAATTTAATGGTATGATTTTAAAACCAAGTTGAAATAACCTTTTCAAAACTTTTACATTCCAAAATACTTCTTAGGAATTGAAATTAGGGAGTACAAGGATACTTTGATCCTAAATTTCATGAATTTAGAAGTTTTATGGCATGATTTTAAAACCAATTTAAATGATTTCTTAAAAAAGTTTTTCATCCCAAAAAACTTCCCACAATATAAAATTTGGGAGTACAAGGATACTTTGATCCCAAATTTCATGAATCGAGAAGTTTTATGGCAGGACATATAAATCAAATTAAAGGACTTTTCTTCAAAACTTTCATTCCAAAGAACTCTCTATAATTTGAAATTTGGGAGTACAAGAATACTTTGATCTCAAATTTCATAAAATGGAAAGTTTTATGGTTTGATAATTTTATCATTGATTTTCAAACAAAATGTTTTCTAATGGCGTAATGCCACTCATAGCAATTTAATGATATCATTATAATGATTAATGATATGATCAAATTAACATGAGACATTTCAAAATAAACACACAAAACAAACTTTTTCCTAACGGCTTTATGCCACTCACAGTTATTTAACAATATCATTAAAATAATTAGTGATATTGACTAATAAATGTGGGACATTCCAAAATAATAATAAAATCAATTGTTTTAGTAAAAGGCATGTAATGACATATTTGAGATAAACCAAAACAGTAATCGTTTTTTAAACGAATGTTTTAGGGTGCTAATACCTTCCCTAAACATGAATAAACTCCCGAACCCATTTTTTTTAAATCGCAGACCATTTTTATTTTCGTCTTTCTCGGGTGACCAATCACACCTTTTTAAAACCAATGATTGGTGGCGACTCCTGTTTTCTTTGTTGTTCTTTTCTTTAACCTTTTTTCAGGATGGAAAAGGACATGTGCGTTTTTAAGAGGGTCGGCCGCTCCGCGTCGTTCGAGGGGGTAGCGACAGATGGCGACTCCGCTGAGGACAACTTTTGAGAGTCTTACTGTTTGACGGTTATATCTTTCCTTTTATGTCATTAATGCCTTAGTTTTCTTTTTGATTGTTTATCTTTCTTGTTATGACCTTCATTCACACACATTCACAGCCTCCTACCCAGGCTTACCCTTTTAGGGAGATGAGTATCTGTAACCTTCGTGGAGTTTACTCCCGTGTAGGTACATGAAAATCTCACCCAAGTTAACCTAACCAGGATCCTGGAAGGGGTGCTTTATTGTAAATGGGTCAACTCTTTCGGGATACTGTTAGAGTACCCCTATTACAACAAAGACAGCTTGGTGGCCTTTAGATAGATCCTTAGATTGATACTCCAACCACACTGTCATCGATTTCATAAGTTATGTGTTACTTTTATAGTTGACATGTGTTATACACTGTAATGCTATTATCGTTAATTGTAATGTAATCCTTGTCTGTCTTATACTTGGCTGTTGTGATTGTCATATATTTTTAATGTACAGTTATATGTTCATCTTCACTTTCAAATTCACACATGCATACTCACATAACCTTTGTGCATATTCAGTTTTGCAATTGTTTGCCTGATTTGCTATTATTTCTCACCATTTTATTTATTTTATGCATGCTTATGATTTTCTATATTTCTCATATACGCCTTTGCCTTCACGCACTCAATTATTTGAGTTATGCATTAATTCATTTCTTTTAATTCTTAATGTGAAGCATAAAAAATAAAACAATAAATAAAGCAAAAATATCATCTTTATTTTGTGTTTATCTCTTTTTATTCACGAACAACACTTTCTTATTTAAAATAAAGGTTTTGATTACAAAATTGATCATCCAACCAACATTACCACATTCCTAATCTAATCTCAAAACGAAATCATGAGTTGGTAAGAGAATTCTCAAGGTAAAGAAACAAGGCAAGAAGTGGAATGATGAAGGAACAAATTTTAAAAATAATATGGAAATGATAAACTGCCATGCAGAAGGGAAAAACAGTTGCAAAGACCTCAAAACCAAATATCTGGAATCATGAAACCCCACAAGATGATATCCTACCTTACCCTCACGAGTTTCCTCATACCAATAGATGATCAAATGACTCAAAATGGGGATACCGGGTTCCTTTTTCTTTACCAAGACACTTTTACCCCATCACCGCAATCAAGCTAACAAGCACCAAATCCCATTTATATTCCTGATTTAGAACGAAGGGTAAAGAGCAAAGAAGATGATTCATTGTTGAAAGGAAAGCTGAAGTATTTGGAAGAGAAATTAAGAATTGTTGAAGGAGTCGATGCATTTGGAAGCATTGAAGCAAACCAATTATGTTTGATCTCTGAGGTGGTGATACCGTCAAAATTCAAGGTGCCAAGTTTTGAAAAGTACAATGGGTTATCTTGCCCAAAAAGTCAGTTAATCATGTATTGTAGAAAAATGGAAACTTATATAAACAATGAGAAGTTGTTGATCCATTGTTTTCAAGATAGTCCATATGGACCTACAACTATATGGTATAATCAGTTGGATGGCTCACATCTGGAAAATGGAAGGATCTTGCTGATTCTTTTCTAAAGCAATACAAACACAATCTGGATATAACTCCTGATAGATTTGACCTCCAGAGAATGGAGAAGAAAGGGACTGAAACCTTTAAGAGTATACACAAAGGTGGAGAGAGATAGTCGTTGAAACATAACCACCATTGACTAACAAGGAGATGACTACCATGTTTTTAGGCATTCTACGATCGCCATACTATGACAGAATGATCGATAATGTCACTACCAATTTTTCAGATATCATTATCATTGGAGAAAGAATAGAGGCTGAGGTGAATTATGGAAGAATAACTCATACCTTAGCAAACTCTAACTCAAAGAGGAAGAATGAAGGAAAAGTCCATATGTTTGGCTACGCACAAAAATCAAACAAGAGTTAAATGACACGTGATCACCATGTTATTAATGTAGCTCGAGGCTCGTATGCGCCTCACTCTAATCTGAGAATCGGGATGGGACGAATTAGTGACTTTAAAAAAAAAGAGTAAAGACAAAGGAAATAATAAAAACCAGCTCCTTTTGACCTGATACCCATATCTTTTACTGGTTTTTTACCACACAGAGCCGTTAAATAATTCCATAAGAACCACTCCGACCACTCTTCCCAAATTGGTATAACCCAAATTTGCAATACGTCTTTTGCAAAAAAAAAAAAAAAAATTGCAATGTTATTATCATGCTGGGGCCATTGGACACTCAACAAAAATTACTTCGGGCTTAATAAAAAAGTAAAAGCTTTAATGGAGGAAGGAGTGTGGAGATTCAAGGATTTACCTATTGTTGAACAGAATCATCATCCCAACTGTAAATACAATCGGTGAAACAAAATCACTAGCTGTGTCAACCGGCTTATGAATGTTCAAGCAGTCAAAGTTTGTTTCTTTGGTACTTGTTACCTAAATTTAAAATTATGGAAAAGCTCTCCATGTTCTTTGGTTTAGTTCAAGAGTAATCTCTCATCTCTATTTTGTTCATGTCCATCTCATTAGCTATCCCTAAGGCTATGAGATTTTAAAATAATGGGCTTATGCTTATGATTTTCTATGATAAAATACTTTTTCATTTCGAGTATATTTACTCCCTCATCCTTACATCTTTTTTTTCCCTCACCAATTTCACAAACTAGAATTGAGAATATTAATTCCGATAATGAATTTGAGGCTTTTCAAAAAATAAACTTTAAGGTCCAAGTTTTAATGTCAGTGTAAAAAAAAGGGAATTTATAAATATAATGACTTATAGTTATAACATGAAGCACTAGATTATTTTGAAAAAAAGGGAAGCATAATCTTGATTTGAAATCTTGATCCCCTGTGACTGATGATAGAATCATTCAGAGTCTCCAAAGTTTTGGAATCAAAAAATATTTTGTGGATTGGCTTTAAAGTTTGTTTCATTTATTTATGGCTCTTTACAGTAATCACACATAGTCTAACTTATCATTTTTAGAAGTTTAAAACTGTTTAAGTGAGTATGAGAGTAAAAAAATAAATTAATTAAAAGACAAAATAAAATAGAATTAGGGGGTCATAACTCATGATCCTAGTGTTGTGAGAGTCGATGATTTAAAAACAAAATCTAGGGTTTGTTAGAAGTCAAATGATTTGATTGAATTAAGGAAAAAAATAACAATGACTAATCATACACACGGTATAGAGCCTTAAATGTTATGAAACTTGCTTTATAGTCGAGACTGTTAACATCGCTGAACATCTTACGTTTTTCTTGATTTTGAGATTTTGGTGTTGAGGCCAAATTTCTAAATATTTTTTCTTTGAAAAAAAGTCTTGTTTTCTCTTAATCAATAAGCAAAGAGATTTTTCGTATCCTATCTTATCAATTTAGAAATGGCTAAAATATATTTTGCATGGAAAGAAAATTCATTCGACAAATATTTTTACTAATGACGTGAATTAACTTTTAAAAAGCTACAGTCTTTTTGAAATGTTTGTTTGAAAGAATGAACTCAAACTTTCTTTTGTTTATCTCGTGTTTTAAAAAAATGACATCTACATTTTAAAATTTTAGACATCATTGTCATCTTCCTTCTTCAAATTCTTTATAATTGATTCTAGAAAATTAATCCAATAAAGCATGTTGAAAATTACCCTTAAAAAATAGAGGTTATTCTTGCACTAATAAATATGTTAGATGTTGAAAGGAATAAAAACCAATTTCCTTTTACTCTAAGTGACGATCGAGTGTGTCAAACATTTGGAAAAAAGAAAGGCTTTGTTCCTATTCTCACTCATGGCAGTTTGAGAACTTACTCATTACTTGGATATGAGAATTACCAGCATTGAGATAAGAAAAAATATGTCATGATCAAATTATGGGAAAAAGACAGTGATTATCTCAGGATATAAGGATATCGATGTTGGGTAAAAGGCAAGTTACATTATCCTTCTGATTAAAGGACTTTTATGTCCAAACACTAAGCTAAGGTCATTATGTGTTAAGCAACGTTATTTCCACCATTGTGAGTCAACACTTATGGAATTTGATAACCATTATATGCGAGGCTATAATATTGGGACCAGCCGATGGCTACAATCTGTAGAACAAAAAAGGGAAACTTTTGTTCTTGTCTAAAGCAATCCAAGAGCTCTTAAGTTTAAGACACTGATGAAGTTCGGTGAACCTGAGGAAACCCAAAAGCCTTTTGAGTATTGTAGGATTATCAATACTAGAGTTAATTTCAGAGAAATTTGATAGTTTTGACTTTTGATACTGGGGCAAATTTCGTTAAAGAGTCACGAAATTTCCAAATGCCAAGGAAGTTAACAACTAGTTTAATACTGGGGTATTTTCAAGAGACATTTGACAATTTTGACTTTTAATACTGGGGCAAATTTCATGATGTCACGAAATTTCCAAATATAAGGGAAGTTAACAGTTAGATTGATACTGTGGCAAATTTTGTGAAACGAGTCACAAAATTTTCAAGTATTGAGACAGTTTAAAGGTTTTTATTTTCAGTACTTGTTAGGTTTCAGGGAAATTTGATTATTTGGATAAATAAGACAAACTGTCTTTTTATTTAAGCTAGAGATTTCTGAATTTCACAACATTGGATGGGATGTCAAGAGATCTTGGATTGAGGATAATCGAATACACTCATGATTTTAACCCAAGTCTTTACGATTAGAAATGAATGTTGGATTGGCTTGGAAATATTTTTTAAAGAAAACTTTAACAAGCATGGCTTTTAATATGAATGAGGACAATTGCATGTATGTCTTTTGATTACTCAATTTTTAAAAGTTATAAGAAGTGGTTTTGTTTGACACTTTATCTCTGAATTTTGCAAAGAATTCCAACTTTTTCAATCGAGCATGCTTGTTTACTTCTTCGAGTGTGTCTTGTTCATTCAACGAGACAATACTTATTTTTACATTGTTTTCTTTTGGACAAGACCTGGTCCACACTTTATCATCATTACATTTCTTTCAGATAAGAACCGATCCATGCTTTTTATAGCTTTCTTTCGGACAAGAACCGGTTCATGCTTTATATTGTATCTTTCTGACAAGACTTGGTCCATTTTATTGCTTTCTTTAGAACAAGAATCGGTCCATGCTTTTTATAGCTTTTATTTCGGATAGGAACCGATCCATGCTTTTATAGCTTTCTTTCGGACAAAAACCGGTCCATGTTATTATATTGTACCTTTCAGACAAGACCTGGTCCATTTTATTACTTTCTAAAAAACTTACCAATCGGTGATGGTGCTCGTCGTGGGTCCGGGCCCCGGCTGTGTGTTTGATGGGATTCTTCGCGCGGTTGGCCTTATTCCTCCTTGACACTGCCATGCCCTCAGGAGTGCTCAAGCTCGCGATAAGCCCCGCGTGGTCCTCCGGGCTCATCCACACGGGGCGATTTGCTGCTTACTTTCTGCACGCCCGGTACATGAGGTCCTTGAATCGATCCCGGACGTGATTGTCCCATAGGGGGAACAATCTACCGTCCGTGATATCGGGATCGATAACAGGAAACTTGCCCTGAAAAAATTGAAATAAAAAATTGTTAAAGTAATAAATTTATTTTTATAAATTTCAAAATTAATTAATTATAAAAATATATGATCTTTTTTACCTTCCAATTGTCGTACATCCGACGTTTCTCCGTCCTCGGAATCTTCTGCCAGCGAATGTCGCTGGGTAGAGGCATGCTCTGGAGGACCCCGCGAAACCATTTTGAAACTGTTGTATGCGGCTGTACTCTGCAAAAACATAAAAATATTGTGATATTAGAAACAATTAGTTAACAGAAAAAAAAACACTTTTAACAAAGTTTAAAGGTTTAAAAATTAAGTAATTAAAACAATAAACAAAATTACTTACGTATCCCCTTCAATCCGAAGGGTAGAGTCTGCGGCCCGAGGAGGCTGCGTGCATAAAGTGGAGGGGCCAGCTGGATCCGACCGTGATGCAGACCTTGACGCATACCCTGATGCTAACCCGGGAGTCGTGGCCAGGGAGTCCTGCGGCAATCGTGGTGTCGCAGACTGGGTCTCAGGGACTGCACCATCGAGCGTGGCAGCAAGTCCCAGCTCGTAACCGAAGAGGAGGCTGTCCAACTCCTCTGTAGTCAGGTCCGCAACAACCTCTACATTCGAGCTGCTACCTTCGTATCGTCTCGATTCTTCTAATGCAGCGTCGAAAATTTCCTGTGTTTCCCCCTGAAACACCCAGTGATAATAATTCTGCACCCCCGACTATAAAGATGCACCTTCAACTCTGTAACCGGTATGATTCTCCTATTGTCGCATTTCCTGCACGGGCAATGTAGCTTTCCACCATACTTTTCATAATAGACAGTTGTCATGCAAAACTCAACAAACTGTTCAACCCCAGCCACGAGCTCATCGTTCAAATACCCGTCTATCAAACAAACATACATCCACTCTCTCATTTTCTTTTTTCTTAATGCTAACAAACAATGGGTGGAGGGGTTTTTATAATGGACTCCTCTGCTAATTTGCGACCAGATGGTAGTATTTTTGCTACCATCTGGTCGCACTTTCCCGCCATTTTCCTCACTGCCCCGGGTCACATGAAGTCAGAATTTACGACCTCATGGTCACTTTTTTGTGGTGATCACTTGGTAGCTTTTATCCCACCAAATTATTTATATATTACTGGTCACAAAAACCACAGCATTTGCGACCATCTGATCACTTCCTAATGTGACCACGTGGTAGCTTAATTCCCGCCAAATTTTTAAGCTACCACTGCTCAATAAAGTCACCAAAATTCCGACCAGTTAGTCACTTTTAATTGTGACCACTTGGTAGCTTTTTTCCCTCCAAAATTACGCGCCATTTTTTGCTACCAAGTCATATTTTAGTCACACAAATGCGACCAGTTAGTCGTTTCTTTAGGTGACCAATTGGTCGCTTCTTTTGCGCCATAATTTCGCGCCATTTTTTATGACTACTTCTGCTTTTTGTCGCAATCTGGTCGCAAAAAAAGTGACCAGATGGTCACTTAGAGTCAACCTTCAAAAAAATTGACCAGGTGGTCACCAAAAAACTACCACTTTTGTTTTGTCGCAAATTTCTGGTCGCATTTTGACAGTTTTTTTGTAGTGTTTGATCATCCTCCAACCACCCTTAATACTTATACAAACTCTAAAAATTTTAAAAAATAATCATCGTTAGCTTAACAATGTTAAACTATGTATAATTGATAAACCAAAAGAAATAAAAAGTAATAAGCATTCATTTTCTTAAAAGAAAAGTATAACAAAATTAAACCAAATACAAAGTTGAACTAAAAATAAAACATAAAAAAAAAATTTAAAAACCAAAATCAAACATAGTTTAAACATGTGGATATTTGATAAACAGTGTATAATTGAAAAATCAACCTGTAGAAACGGCCATTAAAACCAAATTATACATAGTTTAACATGTTTATGATTAATAAACGGTGTATTATTGATAAACCAAACTCTAGTGTCATTAACATCTGTAGCAGCAACCATATATAAAAACATGTTTATATTTAATAAACGGTGTATTATGAATAAATCAACCCGTTGCAGTAAAAATATGTTTATATTTAATAAACGGTGTATTATAGATAAACTAACCTGTAGCATACACTAAATAAATCTATAGCAACAACCATCAATGTCCGCCGACGAACCTTCTCTGGATTCAACACGCTGACGAGAGGGAGAGGGAGAAAAGTTAAATGGCGGAAAGGGAAATAACGATGATGACGATTTCTCCTTCATTTTTATGATTCACGATCATTCTCCAATCACAATTGACGACGCCTCCCGTTCAGGGAGAAGAGAAACGCGAGAGGCAGAGGAAGAAGAGGAACACGAGATTTACAGTAAATCCGAATAGAGTTCAACGGTAATCTTCATCACATTGATACTGATAGGATGAGGCATTGGCTTATAATTTTTATATTCTTTAATAATGTACTCGTCTTGAGTGGGTATCAACTTGCAAGTAAAAAAAATAAAATAAAATATCATTTTAGTTCCTAAACCTTTACTCAAGTTTCATTTTCGTTTCTAAACTTTCAAAACCTGAACTTTATGATTCATTCTGTTTTAGTCCTTCCGTCTGCGTTTTTTTTGTCTGGGACCATAAACGGTAGATGTATGATGTATGTAATTGATGGTGTGACATTATATAAAGCGGCATTTGCAAAATTTAGCAATTTTTTTAATATTATTTATAAAAATAGAAGCTTAAAAAATATTTGTAAATATAGTAAATTTTGATCGGGTGAATCAGTGATAAATATTGAATTACATATTTTTACACTAAGTTTATCACTGATACACACATTAATCATTGATTGACATAGTTAAAATTGCTACATTTACAAATAGTTTCAAATGATAATATATTTATAAATATTATATCAAAATCTGCTATCTAGTGAAATTTCGCTCATATTATACAATGAGATTAAAGGACGTAGAAAAACAAATATACAATATAGCTTAAGACTTATATTAAGGAAAAATGGATGAGATTAAGTTGTAGGAGTTTGGAGTCGTGAGCCCTCGATTATTCCATTCATAACACTTTTTTTATTTTTTATTTTAAGCCTCATATTTACTCTACCATCTGTCAACCACCTTGATCTTTTTTTAGGGCTATTTAAGTATCTAGCCACTAAATTGGCAAATTTTCAGGATTTAGCCAGTTGAATATTTTTTAAAGTAAATGGCCACTCAGAGATCTTTAAAGTAAAAATACTAAAAAGACCCTCAACTCTTAAAGAACAAAAATATGTTAAATATAAGCAAATTATCAAAGATTACATCTAATTATAATACAAATAAAAAATAAAATCTTAACAGATATACACAAAATCTCCCAAAAAAAACATACTGTATATATCAACAAAAACCTGCACTCTTTCCTTCTCCAGCCTTGTTAGCACGAAAAATGTACCGTAAAAAACAATACCAATTCTCCTTCTCTAGCCTCGTCAACCTACCGTACTTTACATAAAAATGTACAGTACGGTACTATAAAAACGTTTTGTATAAAAATGGGAAAAAATGACAAGTCTCACGCTGTGTACTGTACAGACGAATGAAATGTACCGTACTATATAAAACAATTTGTACATTGAGTTTGAAGATCTTCATACAAATTGAATCGTCGAACGCAAATCCCTTTTAGCCAAATGAAATAGCAAACAAAAATAGTCATATTGTACTATACATTCCTCTTCATATTGTACTGTACATTCCTCTCCATCATCTTATTGTACAGTACAAAATAATATAGTGTACAAAGCTTCATCTCCTCTCTGTCACTGTCATTCACAAACCCTCACGATCGAATGCCACTGCAATGCCGCCAAAGCAGTGTCGTAGCAGATCCAACATCCCAAATTGCAGATCTATGATTTATGCCCAAATATGAAAGTACAAAGGAATTCTCTTGAACGGGCGCTATTTTGTTGCATTTCCATTATCATCATCATCTCCTTCTTCTGCATCTTTATTTTTCCGATCGTGAGGAATTGAGTGAGTTTGAGAATTTATTTTTCCGATCGTGAGAAATTGGTTGATTAAACTATTCTCATCAACAAATTTTCATACATTTTCGTAAACTCAGTTTGAGTTTTAGAATTTATTGGTTGCGATTTCTGGATAGGTTTAAAGGCAGGAATTGATGATACTAAAAAAAATGGAAGTGCAAGTTAAGATTTTCTACAAATCAGGAAAAAAATATGCATAGAGAATCAGAAAAAAGAATCACCCAGAAATTATAATAATTACAAAAATAAATTCAAAATTAAGGGGTACATTTGGTATGTTAGTATTTACCAAATCTGAGAGTGGCTAAATAATTATATTCATGAGGAAGTGGCTAAATAATGACCCAACACTAAAAATATGGCCATTTACTTAATTAATTCCTTTTTTTATGTCCAAATAATGTATATTAGTTACTTTTAAGATTAAAGCACTTTTGTTTTCTCTATTTATTCATTTTAGGGTAAACTGTAGACAAGCCATATGTGCTTTTTATCAAATACATGAACACCCTCTGTGGTTTAAAAATGGCAAATCATACCCCTGTACTTCAATATTTTTTCAATGAGGCCCCTCCCTCCAACGTCATAAATTTTCTTTTAGCTATAACTTCTTCGTTTGAACTCCGATTTGGATGATTCAAATGTTTTGGAATCCTCATTTCAAGCTGTACGTTATGGTTACTTCATAACTTCAAAATGGTTAATAAATAAAAGATTTTATTGTCATCAATATACTATGTATGATTTACACCATTAACGCTTTTGGTTACTAATGATTTTGAAGTTTTGAATTGACCATAACGTAGAGTCCAAAATGAGAATTTCAAACATTTTGAATCATCCAAATTGAAGTTCAAACGAAAAAATTATGACTAAAAGAAAATTTATAACAGGGGGTGTTCATACATTTGGCACAAACCACAGAGGGCTTATTTGCATTTTACCCTTAGTTTTATCAAAAACATTTTTATTTCTTTTGATTATTTTTATTTTAAGCCTCATCTGCTGTGCAAGCTGTCAATGTCAACCACCTTGGTCTTTTTTTTATGTCCTAATAATGTCTATTAGTTACTTTTCAGATTAAAGCACTTTTGTTTTCTCTATTTATTAATTTTATTAAAAAGTTTTTTATTTTTTATTTTTTATTTTAAGCCTCGTTTGCTCTGTTAGCTGAACCACCTTAGTCTTTTTTATGTCCAAATAATGTATATTAGTTACATTTCATCTGATTAAAGCAAATTTTTTTTGGGGCTTGTAAAGGAATAGCCATCAAAAGACCTCAAACAACAACTGGGGTTTTCGGGATTTTTGACCTCTAAAATGGACATTTAAAAGTTATTGATCTCGTTTATCATTTTAACCACTTTTGACCTTGTGATGCTGTCATTTTATTTTGAAAGTACTTTTACAAAGCAAAATGACATCATCAAAAGGTCAAGACAAATTGGATTAGAATTTTCTACCATCTACCATCTCGTAAAGAAAGGGCTCTCCCCTTTGACATTATCTAATAAGAGAATAAAATTTAATAACTATTTTAAAAAATATATCTTAGAATTTACTATCCCCTTGAGGTAATCTCTGGCCCATAATTAAGTACTAGAGAAATATAATATTGTGAGAGATATGGGGAGAATATATCACATTTAATTTGAAGATACCTTCGATTTGATCTTTTTGGCAAAGTGAATGACAAAACACTTGCACAAAGATATCAAAAATGCACAAAACCCACATTCTATGATTATAGTTTTAACAAGGGAAATTTCATGGGTAGCAGAATTTTCTCCAATATTTATATATCTAGCAATTTTTAAAAGTATTTATAAATATAGCAGTTTTTTAAAAACCCTCATTCAAGTAATCAGTGATTACATGCACGAAATATCATTTGATATAGTGAATCGGGAAAATCAGTGATTACTTATGCGTGGAATCGGTGATTACTTATACGGAAATCAGTGACTACTTTTGTGAACTAGTGGCAATTTTGTAATTTTTTAGGCTCGAATTTGAGTTTTTTGCTATTTTTGCAAACAACTTTTTTTACTGCTATTTTGATAAATATTAGATTTTTTTCAGCTATATATGCAAGAACCCCTCTAACAATACCACTTTGCATAAAGGCAAGAAGCCATTATTATATCATAATTGCATAACCAAAACACAGAAATAAGTAGTAGTCATAAGTGTTTTTAAAAATGATCAAATCCCAAGACAGGGAAATTAAAAGTGTCAACAAAAAGTCATTCATAACTCATACTTGTGTGTTTGTGGGGGGTGTCAACAAAGTTTTCGACTCAGAAAGGCCGGACAAGTTTTTCAATCCTTGACATTTATATATGGTTATGTTGGGTTTCATAAATGCGAAGGACTAACCTCTTGTAGACACGCAGCGGAAATAACATGAGAAACCCGAATATGTAAAGTATCGATCGAAAGCCAATCACCGAACGGACGTGCTTTAGTGTTCACAGCCTAGATCCTTTCGTTTAGAATGATGAAATATATATGGGGAGAGATGAAGAGAAATCCTTTCTCATTATCTCAGAGAGAGTTTTTCTGTTAACTCCCTGCTCTCATTTTCACGTTCATATGTATATTATGAGAATTGTCCAAATCTTCAAAGATATGGAACTGCAGGGTGGTTCCAAATAACTTCCCATAGGCAGTTGCTAAAGCAACTGCCTTCATCTCCCACTCGCACATAATGAGTTACCCATCATGGGCGTACCTTTTACATTGTTCCCATTTGAACGCAAAATTCTCTCACTTCTCAATCAAGGAGAAACACATTCTCTTTCATCAACATCTAATTCATACAAGAAAATAGGCCGTGCGACCATCATACTTTCAATTCGAGAGCTTGTTACTTTACAACGGTTAAGTATGTAAGGTAACTCAATTGTGTATTTAGGTAGAGTGTATGATGTATTTCCCTAGATCATTTAGTCACATTTGTAATTCCAAATCTCTTTTAAAATATTACCTTTGTATTCACAATTATATTACAAAAATATAATTGGTCGACAAGTGAATACAATGTGATGTGACACTTAAAATAATCTTGTCTTTTTCTAAAAAATTTCCATCCCAAAACGATTGCTCTCTAGATAAGTCCCATTAGATCGAATCTATCATGACCATTGGTAACTTTCCAAGATAGCAAAATCGCAGTGAAACTTCAAGATTTTAGTCAAAGATCTTAAGGGTACTTAGAGACTTCTTAGTCTCATGGGTCTCACATTATTAAGAAGTAGAGATCTAACTTATGTTACCCACTTAGGTCGGTTTTAGCACATGTGGTATGAAACACATGATATAAGATTATTCTCCATTTTATTGGAGTGTATGTCTCAAATTATCTCTGCGGATGATAGTTCAGATATACACAATATCTAACTTGAGTCCACAACTCTACTTTATCAACTTAAGACTGCAGGACTTCCATCTGGCTTATAGACAGTCAAGCGAATAGTGGGATTTATTCACTTTCGATTATAAAATATAATCTCATCTTGATTCTTTATCAAGGCGATATTTAGATTAAGCATATGCTCTCTTAGTGTTGTTATCAATTAACAACAATATTGCTTAAAATATCTCATTTCTATTCAACACTGAGTCATAGAAGTGATTACCTATATGAGAAGGCCAATCTACTGTCTGACATACTTTTACTTTAATGTACTAAACATTATTGTGTGTATGCAATTTAAAAGTACAAAACTTTATTCATAACTAAAAAATAGAAATACAATTTTCACTTCATGTGAAATAAAAAATCTACACAGGCCTAGAGATTTAACATGACCATTAGAAAATATCTCTAAGGTATGAACAACCATATCCAGCGTAGATATATATTGCACATTCACTTCTTTCTGTGCAACCATATCTATCACAAAATTGTATTTAGTATCAATGTGCTTTGTCTTATAGTGATATTTGGAATCATTTTGTAAATGTAATAGCAACATGACTATCACAGTTTACTAACACAGAGTTAGACTTATTTTCATTGAATCTCAAGTGATTTAAGAACCTCTTAAGTCACACTGATTGAGATCGATTCTCTTTAATCTTTTTCTCTTGGAGGGCACAATGAATAATTCATGGTTCCCAAAAAGTACTCGGATATTTCTTTTACAACATTCCAATGGGCTTGTTCAGGGTTTGACTAGTATTTACTTATCATACTCATGATAAAATATATGTCTGGTTTTGTACACATCATGACATACACGAGGCTACCAATAGCACTCGAGTAAGGAACTTTTCTCAATTGCTATATTTTCATAGAGTTTTTGGACACAATCTTTGACTTAAGCAATCGCCTTTTGCGATGGGAGTATTAATTGGTTTGCAGTCTTGCATTTTAAATCTCTCAAGGATTTTCTTGATGTAATGCCTTGTGACAAGGCCAACATCCTTTTGGAGTGATCTCTTTCAATCTTAACTCCAAATATATAAGTTGTTTCACCCATATCTTTCATTTGAAAGTTTGATGATAACCATTCCTTAATAGCTAATGTATATACTCCTTGTCTTTCCCAACCAACAGTATGTCATCCACATATAATGAAAGAAATACAAACTTATCTTTATGTGATTTGACATACACACAGTGATCCTTATCAACATGAAATCATATGAACTGATAACTTGATGAAAACTTATATATCACTGTCAGGAAGAATGTTTGAAGCCATAAATTGACCTCATTAATCTACACACTTTATGTTCTTACCCTTCGGTAACAAAACCAATGGGTTGTTGCATGTATATTTATTCTTCCAATTCACCGTTTAGAAATATTGTTTTAACATCCATTTGATGTAATTTTAAATCTAAACAAGCAACTATTGTTAGGATGAGACATGAAAGGTAAACCTCACAAGTATGGACTTAAATCTTTCGATAGAGCCATCAACTTTACGTTTGATTTTAAAAATCCACTTGTTACCAATTGCTTGCGTCCTTTATGAAGATCAACTAGTTCCCAAACACTATTTGGCTTCATTGACTCCATTTCTTCTTCCATTGCATTTATCCATTTATCCTTATTAGAACTTTGAAGAGCCTCTTGAACATTATTCAGCTCTTCATCATCTTGAGGCGTAATCATGAAAATTTTAGAATTCTACCACAATTACTACGCCTTATTTGTAGTTTTGAATCACGGGTTATTTGTGGTTCTTTTGAATCACACAGAGTGTTCAAAATTTCTCCCACTTGGATGAGATACTGTTGATAACTGATTAGGAGTATCGCTCAATTCGTTTGATTGAATCAAACTATTTAGAATATTTAATTCATAAAGAGATGTCTCCTGATTAATCTCACCTTTTAATGGAAAATTATTTTCCAAGAATGTAACATTACGTGATTCAAATTTTGTTAGGCTCCCACTTGCTTGTTCTCGATTGAAAACATACCCTTTTGAGGTTTCTGAGTATCGTATAAAAATACTCTTTTTACCTTTTGGACCTAGTTTTCCATATTAATGTGACAGCTCATGAATATAAGCAGCACATCCCCATAGTCTCAAACCACTAAGGTCCGGTTTTTCGCAAGTCCATAATTCATAGGGTGTGGAAGCAACTGATTTTGAAGGTACCCGATTAAGAATATAAGTAGTAGTCAATAGAGCATCACCCCACAAAGTGATTGGCAATTTTGCTTGCGCTATTATTGACCTAACCATTTCTAAAAGAGTTCAATTTCTCCTTTAGGCATCCTCAATCTCTTATGGGGTTCAAGGAATGGTTAGTTGCCTATATATTCCTTTTTCTTCACACATTTGTTTAAACTCATTAGACAAATATTCACGTCCACCTGGATTGTCCTTAAAGACTT
This sequence comes from Gynostemma pentaphyllum, assembly GCA_028015215.1. Lineage (NCBI taxonomy): Eukaryota > Viridiplantae > Streptophyta > Magnoliopsida > Cucurbitales > Cucurbitaceae > Gynostemma > Gynostemma pentaphyllum. The sequence goes on along the minus strand of CM051351.1, from coordinate 57,088,939 downwards.
AACCTTTAGATCCAATTGATTTTCCACTAAGGTAACAAATTTTCTAAAACACTCATGCTTTGATTTGTGGGAAATCAAATAGACATGACCAAAACGTGTGAAATCATCTATGAAAGTGATAAAATATTCACCCCCATGTCGTGCCTTCACATTCATAGGCCTACAAATATCAGAATGAATTAATTGTAATGAAATTTAAGCTCTAGTTCCTTTACCAAATGGTTTTCTTGCCATTTTTCCCGCTAGACAACTCTCACAAGTTGGTAGTTCGACCCTATCAATTTGGCCTAACAAACTCTCTTTAGTTAGTCTAGTTATTCTATGTTGACCTATATGACCTAATCTAGCATGCCATATAATAATGTCAACATTAGCATCAACAGATGATGAAATAAGGGAAAAACTTGCATAATTATTAGATATCAAATGAATAACATCCAATAAAATTAAAACCATTAATTAAATAACCATAACTATAGTGTACGTTGTTCTCAAACTAAAATATATAGTTTACTACCAAACATAAGTAAAACCGAGTCTTAAATGAACAATTACAGAAACTAAAGTCCATCGAATATCATGTGCATATAACACATCATGCAGAATCAATATATTCTTTATTCTGCATGTTCAGCTTACAGGAACTAATCCCTCTTTCAAGTACATTTGCATTGTTTCCAACATATAGTCATCTTGCACCTTGTGGAATTCAAAGAAATTCCACGTATAACACATATAATTTGACTATGTGGTATCTGACTCCTGAGTCTACAGTCCGGAAAGGATGAGAATCAGTTAATTAAAATAGAGCTGGAAACAAAAAGAACAACTTTCATGAAAAGAACGAATCTTATGTGAATCAAAAGTTTGTACTTTCTTGGGTTCAGTACACTCACGAGCGTAATGACCCATTTTCTCACAGTTATAGCACTTAACCTTCATTTTGTTCTTATTTGGATGAAATTGGGGACCTTTTCCTTTATCATCTTGACCTTGGTTGTATTTCTTCTTTCTTATTGTCATTTTTCCCTTTACGACTCTCTTGATGTTTACACTTGTGGCCCTCATTCCCATGGGAGTTAGGACCATCTAAATACACATCACCATTAACATTTTCAAGCCTTATTGCCTTAATGCGATCTTCCTCTAGCTCCAGGTGACGTGCAACATCATTAAGAGTCTTAATACCCTCATTATGGGTAAGATGCACCTTTATGTGCTCCCAGTTATGGGAAGGGATCGAATGACAGCTTGAACTTGTTGTTCATTAGTCAAAATGTGGCCATCTTCTTTTTGCTCACTAATCATATTTGACATTTCCCTCATGTGTAGTCTTATATTATGATTAGGACGTTTTTTTATAAGTGTCAAACTTAATAGTAAGTTGTCTCAGTTTGGTGACATAAGTTCCACCAAACTTTGACTTCAGAGCTGCCCACATCTCCATGACAAGGTCATAGTCTTTAAACTCACGCATGATATCATTTTCAATGCTACTCAGTAACATAATGCGAGTAAGTGAGTTCTTTGTTTTTTCAGGCCTCATAAGCCTCATGGTCCCTTTTGTGTTGAGCAGTATTGCCTTCCTCAGGCTCAGTCAACACATAATTCAATACTTCTAAAACCTCTTGCTCTTTCAGGACATACTGAATTTTCATTGCCCAATTTTAATAATTATCCCCATTAAACTTTTCACCCTTATTAAAATTGGCTACTATATTCTTAGAAACATAAGCCATTTTACTCCTAAAACTCTAGAAGACATATATTTGCACATGATTAACTGTTTGCATCACACATTATTTTGTTGCAATTACAAACAATAAATTATTAATAACCATTCATATGGCATAGAATCGAAATATCACTAAGTTTCAAAATCATCATCTATGTATATATGAATTAATTATTATTAATTTATCACATTGCACATAAATAATAATGAAACACATTCATTAATATTAATAAGAAAATAATGAAACATATTCATTATTTAAATTCCCATAATTAATTAGAGAAAAAAAAATAGAATTAATCTAATTTTCTCTTAATTGTATTTTTGAGTCTCCATCCTTGAGACAATCCTAATTCTTATCCTCCTCGATATATTTTCTATAACAAATACAGAAAAATTAACCAACAAATGATTATGTAACATATATGACTAAAACAAATTTAATCATATTGATGTGAATGTCGAGAATTAATTAGGAATTTAAAATTTTAATTTAGAAAATTCGGAGAGTTAAAAAAAATATCGAATTTATTCTAAAAATAAACTAAAATCCATTTGTTTAATATATATATTACACAAACTCGTAGATTTTCGAAGTGAGGCTAATGGCCCAGTGGGTGTGTCTAACCCATAAATTACTAATAGTTATTTTTGGTCTGGGGTTCGAATCCTGCCGCTGGCAATCTGTGACCTGGCCTTTTTTTTTTTTTATTTTTTTTTATTTTTTATCATCACGCTAAAACGCAGCAGACGAAGAACACAGTCCAGATTTTTTTTTTAAACAACTTCGAATGAACATAACTTTCTCGTTTTTCAACCAAATTGATCATGCAATATATCTTAGAAAGCTCTTTGAATGTACTTTCTAGATATACAAGAATTACAATTAATGACCAATTCTACAGAAAATTATTAAGAACTGAAGTTACTGTTTTTAAACTTAGAAAAACAGTGATTTTAAAATTTTATATCTCATGATTCTCTGATCCAAATGGTATGAAATTTTGCAGATCAATTCGCAATTATATACATAAAATACATGCAAAATTTCATAACCAATAATCATCAATTCACAAAAATGCCATTAAAGGTCTAAGGATTTTTTATGTTCTTTAACATTTTAAACAACAAAAAAAAACTTTGATATTTTTTATAACCAGGCTCTGATACCATTGTTGGGTTTTATAAATGCGAAGGACTAACCTCTTGTAGACACGCAGCGGAAATAACATGAGAAACCCGAATATGTAAAGTATCGATCGAAAGCCAATCACCGAACGGACGTGCTTTAGTGTTCACAGCCTAGATCCTTTCGTTTAGAATGATGAAATATATATGGGGAGAGATGAAGAGAAATCTTTTCTCATTATCTCATAGAGAGTTTTTCTGTTAACTCCCTGCTCTCTTTTTCACGTTCATATGTATATTATGAGAATTGTCCAAATCTTCAAAGATATGGAACTGCAGGGTGGTTCCAAATAACTTCTCATAGGCAGTTGCTAAGCAACTGCCTTCAGGTTAGTTGCTTCATGTTTTGAAAAGTGAATGAAGACGATATCACGAGAGTCTTTTAATCTACAACAAATTTCTACCTCAACAACTTATAAATTATCAAATAATGGTTACATCATGCTAGAGCTTTCCTTCCATAAATGCAAAAGATTGGGCAATTCCTTCAAATAAAGTGTTTTCAAAGGTAAAAAATATCTTCCATTCTGATTCTCTTCATCACACAAAGAATTATCATATGAAAATGTTTCTACCAATGATGCCTCAACTACTTTTAGTCTTTCAAGGCACTTTTAAGTGCGGGAAATAACTCCTTTGAAAGATTAGGATGACATAATTCTCTAATCACTTTTTTTCCCATGTAACTCTATCTCATTCAACCCAATAAATGCATCCTGCAAAACAATATATAACCTAATGAGATTAGAGGCTAATTTTATGGCATGGTTAAACACATTTGAAAAAAAATCATTTAATAATCATCATTATCTGAAAAAATTTATAATATTCATTAAAAGATCAAATAAATAAACAAATGAATGAAAGAGATTGCATAAATTGATATTGATAAATACCTTGCATAAAGTGCCCTCTGCACTTGAAGGCTCTTGCTTCATAAAAGTTACATCCACAAAATCATCTACTTCCAAGCGTCGGAATGGACGTGGAAGGTCTCTCGCTATGGAGGGTGGAAAGAGAGTTTTAAGTTTTGGACATTTAGTAACATTCACATCAGTTAGATCTTGAAACTGATACATCCCATATGGATCATTGCTCCAAACATGTTTCAAGTTGGGTAGGTTACATAAAACTAATATTCTTAAGTTGATTGATGCAACCTCGTGATGTTCTTTTGGCTCGATCATTTGATGAATTTCAAACACTTGTTCTAATGAATCACAATTTTGTAGATGTAATTCGTCAAGTTGTTTCAAGGCATTCATCACATTGGAGGTGAAAATACTTTTTAGGCCCTTACAGTTAACCAACTTAACCAGAAGAAGATTAGACATATCATCTACAATCAATCGGTTGTGCCATATTATCTCCAAGTTATACACATCCTCAATTACCAACGACTCTAAGCTAGGAAATGAAACCTGCAAGTGGTAAATTCACCATTCATTGTTAGTAATAAAATTGTGTTTCTTAGAGAGAAATTTATGGAACATTTCATAATTTTGTTTTATAAATACTCAATACCTTTGAATTTGAGTTTGAATAGTCCAACTCTGATTCTTCCTTACCAAATATTTCATCAATTCCACAATCAATTATGGATATCTCTTGAAGTTGTTGAAGATGTTTGGTGAGAGAAAGTGGAAAAAGTGTTTTAAGTTGTGGGCATTCCTCCAAATCAACTATCCTCAAACTTTGAAAGCTCAATAGAATTCCATATGGAATATTCTTATTCCACACATGCTTCAAATTTGGTAGATTCCTAAGATTCAAGGATTCAAACTTTGGAAATGTTTGAAGCTCCTCAATGTTTTTCAATGTGAAAACACTTTCTATATCCTTACAACTATCAAGAGTAAGCTCCTCAATATTATTTCCAATTAATAGATCATGCCATACATTCTCTACACTCTCAATAGAAACCGACTCCAAGTTAGGAAATGTAATCTGCAAAATAAATAAATCTCATAGCCTTTGAATTACCAAAATAGGATATTATTTTTATTTCAACAAACTATTTAACAAATGATTGCATTTTTAACGTCTTTTTTTTTTTGGTTGAACATCTAAATGAAATTTTAGAATTTAAACTCTCATTTTATCACTAGTTAATTATTAATTTAATTTGGATAATCTATTTCTATTTCCATAATTTATTGATTTAATTTCAATACATTTTTGAAAAACAAATCTTTGACTACATAATAATTTATCATTTTTTTTATTTTTATTATGGTATATTTGTGATTGTCCCATTAAAATATTGTTATTCATGATATGAATACTAATCATATCTAATTTGACATACTGATGTTGATGTTTGTTTAGTGTTTGTATTATTGTTTTACATGCGAAATCAATATTAATATGATTGATTATAAAAGTTTACGTAAGTTCCAATGTTCTTATTAAATAACATAATTGACATTTTGAAGAAATAATTTGAATTAATGTTTACTTTGAGACTTAAAATTTAATATTATTATATAAAAAAATATTTTAAAAAATTATTAAGATATTTTTCATATAAAAATATTCTATTTAATGAATACAAATTAATGAACAATTGGCAGTTGAATATTATTAATTAAATTGAGAATAAGAGTAATAAAACACATACCTGACAGTGGAATGGTGTGAAAGAGCTTGCAAATAGATGTTGGTCTTCTTCTTCTTCTTCAATTAATCCTTTGGTTTTGAGTAATTTAGCACAAAAGCTCTTCAATTTAGGTAAGTGATTTAGGTGTAACTTTTTCAGTTGTCTGAACTGGATCTTATCTACTGCCTCATTTTCTATTACCACAATTGCTTCCATCATCTCACAATATGAGATTTCAATACTTTCAAGGTTTGGAAGACCCTCAATGATTGAAAACGGGAATAAATACTTCATTTTCTTCCAACCCGTTATCTCTAATGTTTTCAAATTTTCAAAAACTTTAAAAGTTTTGAAAGAGTGCCCTTCAATTATTTTAGTCTCCAATCTCCTCATATCCTCAACTATAGAAATATTATTTCTATAAACCTCCCGAAAGTTATTTCCAAATAGTAGATCATGCCATATATTCTCTACATCCCAAATATGCACGGACTCCAAGTTAGGAAATGTAATCTACAAAATAAATAAATACACCTCATAGCTTTTAATATGAAAGGGGCATTACCAAAATATTATATTATTTATATTTCAACAAACTATTTAACAAATGATATTTTGAATTGTGACTTTCAATTTCTAAAATTTAAAAAAAAAAAATTAGAATTTTCAAAAATAGTACTTTCATTATTTTAATAAAATTTTCAACTAATAAAAACTATCCAAATTAAAAAACCAATTTAAAACATCCCAATTAGAAATATAAAAGATACAATAATAATAGAGAAAAAATGAAATGAAAATGAACTTTCATTAATTTAATTAAATAATTCATTAATTAAAGAAAGAAAAAATGTATTTTTTGAAAAATTTCAAAACTTTTGATATTTTTAAAAATATCAAGTCAAAAAGAATCCTATGGAGGAATTTCTCATTTTTCTATATGATTTAGTGATTAACAGTGATAGACATTAATCACTTTAGACAATTAGCATTATTCACTATTAATCACTGCTTTGTACGAAAAAATATAATATATTTCAAAATATTACTTTAAGCTACGATATATTTGTAGTGTATCATTCAAATATTGTTATTCACAATATGAATACTAATAATATCTAATTCTATTTGACATACTGATGGAGATGTTTGTTGTTTTACATGCAAAAAAAATATATATTATATGGTTGATTATAAAAATATAAGTAAGTTTCAATATACTTATTAAATAATATAATTGACATTTTGAAGAAAAAAATTGAATTAATGTTCACTATAAGACTTAAAGTTTAATATTATTATCCAAACAAATATTTAAAAAAAAATTATGGGTAAAATATAATTTTAGTCTATGAAGTATCACTCAGGTTTCATTTTTATCCATAAACTTTCAAAAGTTACATTCTTCGTCCTTGAACTTTACGATTCGTTTCGTTTTAGTCCTTTTGGTCTGTGTTTTTCCGTTTGGGACACTACTGGAGGGCTTATGTGACATGTAATTGATGATATTACATTATAGAAATATAAAATGAGGTTAAATAACGTGGAAAAACGAATATACAATAAGATTTAAGGCTACAATTAAGGAGAAATTGATGAGATTGACTTCACTGTATATTCGTTTTTCCATAGTATTTAACCTCACTACATGTTTCTATAATGTCACATCATCAATTAAATACCACATAAGCCCTCCATTAGCGTTCTAGACAGAAAAATACAAACAGAAAGACTAAAACGGAACAACTCGTAGTTCAGGGACGAAAAATATAACTTTTGAAAGTTTAGGGACGAAATTAAAATTGGAGTGAAAGTTTAGGGACTGAAATGATACATTACCCAAAAATTATTAAGATATTATCTTATAAAATTATACTATTTAAAGAAGGAAAAAAGAACAATCGGCAGTTGAATATTACTAATTAAAGTGAGAATAAGAGCAATGAAGCAGATACCTGACAATGGAATGTTGTGATAGAGTTAGCAAATAGACGTTGGTCTTCTTTTTCTTCCACAATTTCACTGCTTTTGCTCTTAATTAATCCTTTGGCTTTGAGTAATTCACCACAAAAGCTCTTCAATTCAGGTAAGAATTCCAATTTCAACTCTTTCAGTCGTCTGAACTCCATCTTATCTACAGCCTCATTTTCTATTACCACAATGGCTTCCATCGTCTTACAACTTGAGATTATAATACTTTCAAGATTTGAAAGGCCCTCAATGATTGAAAACGGGAATAAATACTTCATTTTATCACATCTCCGTATTTCGAATGTTTTTAACTTTTCAAAAACTTTAAAAGTTTTGAAAGAGTACCCTTCTATTATTATTGTCTTCAAGCTTCTCATACGGGTAAGAATCAATGTCTCCAAAATTGAAAAGGCACCATCAGTACATGCAAGATTTGGATCCAATTCACTCACTAAATATTCAACATCTTTATTTGCCTCAAGTTCCAAGTACGTCAGATGAACACTTGTATTTAATTTCGAAACAACATTTTTCACACCACGTACATTTTCCAAACACAGTACCTGACATTTCTCCAATAACCTATTTACCCATAATTCCTTCAAAACATCATATCTTGAGTTTGTTTGAATATCCAACATTTTCTTGGTGGCAGGATAATGATTAAAATCTGCCTTACCAATTACAATCCAAAAGCATTCCAATTCTAAATTGTTTAAGAATATAATATCAGGAAGAAGTCTAATATTTGGAACGCATAAATATAGACAAGTAAGGTAAGGTAAACAATCTAATTCTGAAATACTTGCTTTTGCTTTTTTCGGCTCACAATTGTTGGATTCTCTCATTTCCCAATTATTAAAAGTATGGTCCAAGAATAATTCTTCCAATTTTGTCATTCTTGAAATAACCTCAGGCTGAATTACCTCGAGTTGCACACAATATGACACTTTCAATTGCTTGAGTCGTGATAATTGACTCAAACTCAAAGGTAACTCCTTAATATCAGAGCTAGAGAAATCAAGAATTTCTAGGTTTTTCAACTTGCCTATCATATCAATATTTTCCAAATGACAATCAATTAGCAACAACGTTCGAAGGTTTGCTAAATAATTGAAAGATGGTGGCGATGGCGAAAAACTCATTCCTTTTAAGTGTAAAACTCCGAGATTTCCCATTCTCTCAAAACAATCTTCAGGAATTTGTAAGGATTTATCATTATCAAGCAATGTCAATAACTTGAGCTTTGAAAAATTCAATTCCTTGGGAAGATTTTTAAAATTTTCACAATTTGAAAAAATTGCAGTGTAGTGTCTTTCAGTCTTCTCATATTGCCATTCATTCGACCCCTTCCCATAGCTTAATGTACACATTTGATCATCTTTTGACGTAATATGAATGGCAAAATCACGAATTACATCATGCAATTTCACACACAGATGGCCATTCCACTCGCTTTCAAATTTTTGAAGAAAACAAGAGGATTCTAGATCATCAACCATGGCTAACATTTTGTCTCTTGTTTCCCCCAAAGTATTGACCCCTTGTAGAAATTTCAAACCCATAGCGTATCTTAACAAATCACTTGTATCAATTTCATAATCATCTGGAAACATGCTACAAAGTAAAAATAGTGATTTGGCTTCTTGACTTTTTAAATGACCATAACTCATATTTAAAGAAGCATATACTTCTTTGCTAACTCCGTCAATCTCTACGTTTGCAGGATTGTTCAATTGTCTCAAGGCATTTTTCCAGGCATGCAAAGGTTTTCCTTTTAATGCCTTTGCAACTATAACAAGTGCAAGGGGTAGCTTTCCACACTTGTTTGCTACCTTTTTTGCTATTTCCTTCATTTGGTTATTGGCTTTAATAGATTCATCATCCACCATATTCTTGAAAAGATTCCACGACTCTTCTTGAGTTAAGTCCCCCACCTTAAAATTCTTCTGAATTCTCATCTCATTGGATAATATGTCATGAGATCTAGATGTGACAATTATCTTACTTTTTTTATAATGATTGTTAGTACAAGGAATTCCTACTCTTTCAAAATCAAGACCATTCCATACATCATCGATTATAATGAGGATCTTCTCCTCTTTTTGTATCCTATTCCGTAGCGAAACCGCTCTTCCTTGTTCAGTTTCTTCCTTAAATTCAAATCCTAGCATGTCAGAAAGTTGTTTTTGTATATGATTTATATCCGGATTCTGACCTACGACAGCCATAACAATGGGTTCAAATAATTTAGAATTACTTACTTGACATGAGATTTGTTTGACAAGCATCGTCTTGCCAGTACCTCCCATACCATGCACCCCTATGATGTAGATATCAGGACCTTCAAGTGCCTCCACAATTTTCTTCAAGATCAAATCTCTTGATTCAAAAGATAGATATCCCGGAATGGAGTCGATCCACGGAAGAGGTCCACGATAAGAGACTTTATCAAGTTTATCCAGATCAGCCTGGAACATAGCAAGCTCATCTATCATTTTCTTTGCTTCCCTACTTGACCGGTAACGCCGGAACAAGTTGAAACAGGAAACATTTGAAAAGTTTTTCTCATTGATATCTTCAGTGATCTTATCAACCTCAGTCAAGTGAGTGAGAACATGGTTATGAATAGTTTCTCCTTTATTTTCAGCCTCAACAATCAAAGCCTTAACACGACTTATAGCCAAATCAAGATCATTAGCTTGTTTTTTGAAATCTTTGATGTTACTCTTGTAACGAACTAAATATCCCAATTGATGGAAGATGGCATCAATTGCATATTCAAAAGTTTTTGTGGCAATGGAACTTACAATTTCCATTCTTTCTGGTTCGAATGAATTGTTTCTCACTTTTGGAGGAAAAAGAAAGAGACAGAAATGACCAAGTTTTTAATAACAATAAGATTCTGAAAAGTAACTAATATACATTATTTGGACATAAAAAAAAAAAGAAAAAAAAAAGACCAAGGTGGTTGACTTGACAGCATGCATAGCACATGAGGCTTAAAAAAATTAATAACATTAATAAATAGAGAAAAAAAAAATTAAATATTAACCGGGGTTTAAATTGACTACTTTACTATTATATTAAAATGGTTCAAAAAATATTTAAATATTCAAATGGTTTAATTTGGTAGTTGTCTGTCGCCCACTCAAGACTAGGACGTTATTTAAGAATATAAAATTATAAACCAATGCCTCATCCCATCGATATCAATGCGCACGTAGTCAAGGGTATTAAATGTCTTCGACATCATCGATATATCCATCAATATTGCTCTAAAATGGAGGTTCGACTTTTTAAACGGGGATAAACAATATCTTCGACATTATCGACATTTCCATCGGAATACTACTAAACTATCGTTGATCACCCTCTTTCTTTTATTCTTTTTTTACTTTCTATTTTAATCATTCTCTCTATTTAATTTATTACTAACTTTTAGTTTATTCTCTCTTTAATTTTTCTAAAACATTTAATTTAATTTTTATATCTCTCTCTATAATCTATTGATTTTTTTTATTTTCTCAATGTTAAATATCATTTATGAGTGCATAACTTACTTATATGATTAATCATGACTTATTTAAAGAGTAGTTCAAGTTTCATTGATTAATTCTAAGTATTCATTTAAATTTTAATCGTTTCCATTGTTTTATCCCAATATCTGTCGACATCGATATATCCATCGATATATACGTAAATTTGAAGCTTGAAATTTCTATCAACATCGACTTTTAACACTTTGAGTCAAACAAACGTACATGTCTTTAAATAAAAATATTGAATTTTAAGTCCATTTTGCTTTACCTTCCAATGTGACACCTCACTTGAAGATCGTTATCTACTAACTTCTCTACGTGTTTTGTTTCTATTGAATAAAATATATTAAAAAAATAATAAATATATGATTTTTTATTATATACATGAGACACACTGATTTATTTTAACCAATAATAATAAAACAAGTAGGGGAGTCAAGAAGAACTTTTCCTTGAGAAGAAGACTGATTTTCATTAAAGATGTAAATGATATTACAGACTAATTATATAGCCATAGTTTGATCACAACTAACTAATAACAACTTGTAACTAAAGAAACTGATTCTAAAACTAATTACATTAATTACATAAAAGCCACATAAGATATATATACTTAATATCCTCCCTCAAACTCATGAAACTTGAAAAGAGATCAAGAGTTTGGAACATAAGTAGTCAAATCTGTCTTGAGAAAGTGGCTTTGTAAGAACATCAGCTAGTTGATCAATGGTAGAAACATATTTCAAAGTAATATCCTTTCGCACAACTCGTTCTCGAAGAAAATGATAATCAATTTCTATGTGCTTCGTACGAGCATGGAAGACCGGATTCGAAGCAAGAAGAATAGTAGACTTATTATCACACCATAAAATAGGTGGAGATGTTATAAAAACACCCAAGTCTTTCAATAATTGTCGTATCCAAGACAATTCAGCTGCTGTGGATGCAAGGGCCCGGTATTCTGCCTCTGTAGAGGACCTAGACACAGTTGGTTGCTTTTTAGCAGACCATGAAACTGGACTGGAGCCAAGAAAAATGACAAAGCCTGATGTTGATTTGCGATCAGTGACATCCCCTGCCCAATCTGAGTCTGAAAAGGCTTGCAATTGAAGGGAACCAGCAGTATAATGAATACCTTTTGACAAGGTTCCATTCACATATCTCATAATTCTTTTGACAGCAGTAAAGTGATCATGAAGAGAAGCATGCATATGTTGACAAACCTTATTGACAGCATAGCATATATCAGACCTAGTGAAAGTTAAATATTGAAGAGATCCCACCATTTGCCTATATAATTGTGCATCAGATGGAGAACAAGCAACAGAAGAGGTGACAACCTCTTTAAAAGAACATGGAGTATTGCAAGGTTTGACAGAAATGAGGCTAAACTTAGTCAACATGTCAGTTGCATATTTTCTCTGATTAACAAGCAGACCACTGGATGTAAGGGTGATTTCTAAGCCCAAAAAATATTTAAGACTCCCCAGATCTGTCATTTCAAACCTGTTTTGAAGTTGCTGTATAAATTGTTCCATATAAAGAGGGTCACTACCAGTTAAGTGATATCATCCACAAAGGTATGTGATAGAAGTGGGTGTCATTCAAATGAAAAGAGAAGTATCAGCAAGGGACTGGGAAAAACCAAATTCAGTCATGATGTGTGATGTAAAACAATCAAACCAGGCTCTTGGAGCCTGTTTTAGCCCATAGAGAGACTTCTTAAGCTTGCAAACATATTGAGGATGGGTTGAACTAACAAAACCTTGAGGTTGAGACATGTAAACCTCTTCAAGTAAGGTTTCATGTAGAAAAGCATTCTTCACATCAAGCTGCCTCATTTTCCACTTGTTATGAGTAGCAATTGCCAAAACAGTCCTGACAGTGCACTTTTTAACAACAGGACTAAATGTCTCCTCAAAATCAACCCCATGTTCCTGATGATACCCTTTGGCTACAAGGCGAGCTTTATAACGATCAATGAAACCATTGGAGTTGTGTTTAATTCTATAGACCCACTTACAACCTACAATATTCTTTCCCAAAGGAAGAGGAACCAACTCCCAAGTTTGCTGTTTTAACAGAGCAGTATACTCATCATTCATAGCCAATTTCCATTCACTGGACTTACTAGCAGCTGTATAAGAAGTGGGTTCAGTTTCTGAATTGCAAGAGACAGCAACATACACCCTCTTTTTGGATATGCCAGACTTACTCCTTGTGGTCATTGAATGAGCATTAGAATTATCCAATAACACAGGGACATATTCAGTGACAGAATGAAGAGGAGTAGGGTTGTTTGAGGGTTATAAAGGCTGAGAAGAACTAGGTAGGATTGGCTGAGGATGAGAATCTTGAATAGTAGACTGTGGAACAAGAAGTGACAGTAAGGAAGTAGGTTGAGGCTGAACAGGATTTGAAGAAGAAGGGGAAGAAGAAAAAGAACTATTTGCAAAAGGAAATATTGTCTCATCAAAGATAACATGTCTAGAAGTATAAAACTTGTTTAATTTTGGATCATAACAAATATAGCCCTTATATTCTAAAGGATATCCAAGAAAAACACATTGAGTTGTTTTGGCTTGAAGTTTGGTGGAGTTATAAGGTTTCAAAAGAGGATAGCAAGCACACCCAAAAGTTTTTAAGTGGTGATAATCAGGTTGCCTTGAGAAAAGAACCTCAAAAGGTGATTTTTTGTTGAGGACTGAAGTAGGCATTCTGTTTATTAAAAACACAACAGTGGAAAAGGCATGGACCCAAAACTGTAAAGGAACTTTGGACCTAGATAGTAAGGATAAAGCAGTCTCTACATTATGCTTATGCTTTCTCTCAGCAATCCCATTTTGTTCAGGGGTATAAGGACAGGACTTTTGATGTAATACACCTGAGGTTACTAAGGTTTGAGACATGGAATGGTTAATGAACTCACCCCCTCCATCACTCCTAAAAACTTTGAGTTTAGCATTTAATAAATTTTCAGCATAGGGTTTGAATTTTTGAAAAACAGTAGTTACATCGGATTTACATTTCAATGGAAAAAGCCAAGTATACCTAGACATGTCATCAATGAAAGAAACATAAATAATGAAAGCCATCAATAGAAATAAAAGGTGAAGGACCCCACACATCACTGTGAACTAAATCAAAAGGTTTTATTGAAGAAGTTCTAGACATTTGAAAAGGCAATTTTGTCATTTTGCCATCTAAACAATGAGGACAAACATGCTTAGTACAATTATTTGAATGTGATAAACCAATAGAATGTAAAACAGTGTTCACAACAGTATTAGTAGGATGTCCTAATCTATCATGCCAAAGAGAGTTAGAAACAGTTGCTCCCAAATTGGACTGATAGCCAGCAGAAGTGAGGGTGCAGGCTGAAGACATTGGATAAAGACCATTACAGCTTGGTCCTTTGAAGAGAACTAATACAGAGGTTCTGTCATGGATTGAGAATTGGTCAGAGGCAAAGAGAAATAGACAGTTATTATCTCTGCAAAACTGATTGACAGAGAGAAGATTGGTGGAGATATCAGGAACACACAACAGATTGTGAAGAAGAAAAGATTTAGAGGACAATGTTAGATTACCCGAACCTGTATGTGTTATTGGAAGATTCTGGCCATTGCCAACCACAATTTGCTCGTCTCCATTATAATTGTTGGTGATGCGTAGATTTGCAAGATCAGAAGTTAAGTGAGCATTGACACCACTATCCGTAAGCCAAACCGAATTATTCAGAGAAGCATTAGCCGAAGCAGCCATTGCAGCGAGTTGAGCAGGAGGATGGCGACCTTGAAAGGCATAATTCATGCGATTATAATAGTCTAAACCAGAATGCCCAAATTTGGAACATATTTGACAATAAACTCTGTTTGATTGGGCTGTAGAAGAACCACCAGGAGTTGAAACACTGTTAGCAAAAGGAGATAGTTGTTGACCACCAGAATTTCCACCCGAAGAATTAGGTCGTGATCCATTGGAAGGTTGACCACCAGAGTTGCCATTACGATTTCCATTATTTCGATTCGAGGTATTTCGATTTCTAGAATAACCACCATTATTACCATTCCTGTTTCCAGTATTATTATTTCCCCTATTTCCTCGATTGTGATCATTTGAACCAGAAGAAGGACGATTCTGTGCAAACATTGCCAAAGGTAGAATTGAATCTGAGACCTGTTGTTGGGATGAGATTGCCGATTCTTCAGCTTTGAGAAGAACATGTAATTCTTCACGAGTAACAGCTGTAGAGCGAGTGCGTAAAGCAGTACGAAAACCATTATATTCAGATGTCAATCCATTAATCGTGTAAACAAGAATATCATCATCATGAAGCAGTACACCGATGGATGCCAATTTATCAAGAATAGTCTTGATGCGATGAATGTAATCATCAATGGATTTAGTTGATTTCTTCGTAAGTTTGTGCAATTCAGACTTCAGATCGAAGACATTTGTTCTTGTGAGAGAAGCAAAACGCCTTTCAAGAGTATTCCAGACTTCTCTTGAAGATTTACATCCAACAACCAAGGCAAGTGTAGACTGAGAAAGTGTTGCATTGAGAAGAGTCTTGAGTGCATGATCTTGTGCTTTCCACAAACGATACTTCGGATTTTCAGATTGGAGGCCATTTTCATCAAGAAACTGGCTAGGACAGAGAAAAGTTACATCAACATAACCAAAAAGAAAACAAACGGATACAAGAGTGCAAATGTTCGACAAAAGAAAGATCAGTGAATGTGAAAATTCACGCTCAAGTGTCGAAAAATGAGAGGAATACATAGAAATTCCAGAGGAACTTACATGATGTGGACCAGATAGAACTGGATTTGCTTGATTCGCACCAGGTATAACTGGATTAACAATTGGTTGTTCTTGATTTTCAGCCATAGCTAGGGTTTGAGAATCAAAGAAGAAGAAATTGCGAAAGAGGAATGAAAATAAGGAAGACGAGTTGAAACAGAAAGGAAAAGAATGAAAGAAAGCGGAAGCAATTTAGGATCGAGAGTCAGTCGCGTGTCATTGAGACTTCTGATACCATGAGAAGAAGACTGATTTTCATTAAAGATGTAAATGATATTACAGACTAATTATATAGCCATAGTTTGATCACAACTAACTAATAACAACTTATAACTAATGAAACTGATTCTAAAACTAATTACATTAATTACATAAAAGCCACATAAGATATATATACTTAATACTCCTGACCCGTGAGGAACCACGTATTTTCTTTTCCCATTCCCACTTATCTACCACGATTGTCAACATATAATTGTGTAGAACACGCTAGCTTTCCCTTCCCATCATTTCCTTGATCATTTTCTTCATTAAATATTTAATTCCCCTAAATGCCCCATCCTTGCCATCGTGGAATCACATGGAAAATCACATAGAATCAAATTAATAATTCCTTCCTTCATTAGAGAATCAAATTAAAGGTCAAGCAAATTTCAATATAATATTTTTTTTTTAAAAACGATTTTAATATGATATTAATAAACTCTTAACCCGAGTAAAATCAACTCAATCAAGAATCAAGGGTCAAGCATCGAATGAAAGATGGAGTGAAAACCTCTTGATTTTTGGTTGAGTTGATTTTAACAAATAACCGGTTAATTTTTTTTTAATGTAATATTCAAATGGTTCAAAAAAATATTAAAAAATTGTTTTGACGGAATATGTAAGTGGTGCTTTGGAAAGTGCAAGTGGGAAATTTTTTTAAAAGAAAATATTTGCATTTAGAGGAGCTCCTCCATACTTTTATATATTTGCGGTTTAAAGTAGTGTAGAGTGAAAATTTTAAAAGATTCAAGGTGCACGACCATTTAACCCAATTTTTAGTCAATTTCCACCCCTTCACATTAAATAGGTATTATTTTTATTTTTTTAATACGCTAGTTGTCTGTCACTCACTCAAGACTAGGACATTATTAAAGAATATAAAATTATAAACCAATGCCTCATCCCATCAATATCATGTGTTTGTAGTCAACTAAATGTATATTTTTTTTTACCAATTGGTCTGGTGTTTACATGTGCTTTAAGAAATAAGAATGGAAATCAGGGCAAGAGAGCTTACCATAAGTTTGCAATTTATGGCTTCATTTACATATTGGGAAACAAATTTATGGACTTTCATTCCTCATTTTCATGGGTCTCAAAGTTGAAGGATGTAGCTTTGTAAAATAAATATTTACAGCAAGTTTAGAGACGCCAATAAAATAAAATAAATGGGGCATTTTCGAGAAGGGATGAGGAAGATGGGAAAAGATAAAATGAATATTTTATTTATTAGAAGGACAATGCATGTAATGGATGGAGAAAGTACTTGCTAGCTAGAAGAGGATGAGAGGTAATATTAAAGGTAAAATGCAAATAAGACCCCTGTGGTATTTTCAAAATGCATGAACACCCTATGTACTTTGAAAATGACAAATCGCACCCCTGTGGTTCCAATTTTTTTCAATCAGACCCCTCCCCTTCAATGTCAATAATTTTCTTTTAGCCACAACTTCTTCGTTTGAACTCTGATTTGGACGATTCAAGATGTTTTGGAATCCTCATTTTAGGCTCTACATAAATGTCACTTCAAAACTTTGAAATCATTAATAAATAAAAGATTTTATTAATATCGAAACACTAAGTATGGTTGACATCGTTAACTCTTTTGGTTATTGATGATTTCAAAGTTTCGAAGTGACGATTATGTAAAGCCGAAAATGAAGATTCCAAAACATCTTGAATCATCAAAATCGAAGTTCAAACGAAGAAGTTATGGCTAAAAGAAAATTATTGACATTGAAGAGGAGGGGTCTGATTGAAAAAAATTGGAAGCACAGGGGTGCGATTTACTATTTTCAAAGTACAGGGGGTGCTCATGCATTTTGAAAAGACCATAGGGGTCTTATTTTCATTTTACCCTAATATTAATATTTTAATGTTTTAAATAAAAGGGAGAGTACAGTTATAAAAGGAAGGTGGATTTCTCTTTATCCATGGGTTCATAACTAAAATCCTAGGTTCGTTTGGTTGCCCAGTTTGTGTAGCTAGTTGGAGGTTACACAATCCTAATAAATGTTTGTCTCCTAGTTTTGAAACCAATATGATCAGTTTGTTAACTCTCTTCTCTCTTAACAAACCTATCTATTTTCACAATTTCAACACATTTCACACTTAACAATCTCACTGTTTTGTACAAACCAAACATAGTGACCCCCTACTTAACAACTCAAACCTCAAATTACAATTAATTATTTCTGTCTATTTAAATTAATATTTCGGGTGATATTGAGACGTAAATTATTTACAACTTGGATTACTTGCCATGAAAGTTTGTGAGCCTTTTAGCTCATTATTTTCAAATATTTTACCCATAGGTAGCATTCGAGTTTTGAAGACAAGCCTAAGCTTATCTTGTGTTAGTTCAGATAGTATATGTGTCACATTAGTTGAAGTATTTATAGCACATTATGTTTCAGTTTGCCTTGTTGGGAGATGTTGGCAATTAACTTTCGCTTGTCATTGACGCACGTCTCGTCTTAAGTCTATAGGGAGATCTTGGGACACGTTCTGTCATATGCTTGTCTTGCAACTCTCTCGTGCATACATCTTTTCTTTTTTAGATTTAAAGCCTTGGATATTTTTGTAATAAATTTGGTTCTCGATTGTGTTGTGATAGAAATCTTTATTGTTTTTTTAAAAAAAAAATATGTATTCATAAAATGGCATGTTGGACACATGTTAGGAGTGGTTCGAACTGTTTGTGTCTAAAACGTACATAATGTTCAAAATAAACCATCCTTGTTTCCTAGATGAAGGATAGGTTTCTTAATCACAAGATTGAAGAATGCTCTCACACTAAATGAAAGCTCTTGGCTGTTGGGCCTATTTTTCCTCCATGTGGGCCCAAGCCCATTAGGGCTGTAAGTGAATGGAGACAGAAAGTGCAGCCGGCAATTTGCAACGTGAGAGAAAAATTGGCAGCAGCCGAGAGAGAAGAATTGAGAGATTGTTTGGAGATTTTTGTCAATCCGCCTCAGAGTTTCAGAAGCCGTTTCCATATTCGTTTACCATTGGATCGAGCTGAAATTTTGTGAGCATGTTCCCGGGGCGAGGTAATTCAATCTGAACGGTGGAGATCGGGTTTTGAGTCTTCTAACATCAGATTGTATTGAGCAGAAGTGTGCCACTTTTAAAGTGAGATTTCTCAAACTTTCTCATTTGTTGTTTGCCAAGATTATCATTTATCTTGATGTTGATGTTGTATGCCTCTAGTATTATCTAGAGAGAACTTGTTGTACCCATTGTTGATTATAGTGAAGGTTTCTGACTTCGGTCCGTGGTTTTTTTACTTCTCCTCATTGGAGGGTTTTTCCCGTAAAATCTTGGTGTCATTTTATTGCTTTACTATTATCCATATTATTGTTTCCTATTAGATTCACACAAGAGAGGGATAATTTGTCTTTGGTTAAATTGGTATTTATCCCAACATTGGCAAATGAGTGTGTTTGACAGACTCCCATTCATGCCTTCTATAGTTTGATGTAATGTTTGGGGAAAACCTATAAACCAATTAATAAGCCATGCAACTGGTTTAGTATCACCTGGCTGTGTATGGAATAAGAGACTCCACATTCATGCTTTCAATAGCTTGATGCAATGTTTGGGGACGAACATAATACAAATGCTTCCTCTCAGACAATGCTTCTGCAAGTTCAATGTGATGATTGTCCATTCGATCTTCATCGACTACGACAATCAAAGGTTTACTATGTTCCAATGTCTCAAATATACTTCCAGACCCTGCACATATTGAATTTATTCAAGATAAACCAGAATACAATAAGGGTGAGTTTGGGGTGCATTTTAAGGAAAATGTTTTTGGCAAAAACATTTTTACTACAAACACTTTTAGAGAAAACATTCATTGAGTATTTTCTCTAAAAACACTATAACACTTTAAGGTGTTTTTAAGGGTCCGTTTGAGATAGTTTTTTAAAGTGTTTAAAACTGTTTTTTAATGGTTATCAAAAACACTTTTTTTATTCAAAAATATTTTTAAACACTTTCAAAAGCTATTACAAACGGGCACCGAGTGTTTTTAGAATTTTCAAAAACATTTTTATGATGTAGTCAAACATCATACAAAAATTAAAAAGTGTTTTAGTGGATGAAAAACACTTCAAAAACCATGTCAAACTCACCCTACCTAAGTTAATAATGACTCAGTCTTTCTCCAACATTGAATATATATAAAAAAGGAAGCAAAGAGAATAGCATCCGATGAACAATTGAACCATGGAAATTCCATCTTGAGCCCACGAGCCAGAGATGACTCTAAGAAAGATAAAGC
Organism: Gynostemma pentaphyllum; assembly: GCA_028015215.1. Lineage (NCBI taxonomy): Eukaryota > Viridiplantae > Streptophyta > Magnoliopsida > Cucurbitales > Cucurbitaceae > Gynostemma > Gynostemma pentaphyllum. The sequence goes on along the minus strand of CM051351.1, from coordinate 57,068,543 downwards.
TCACTAAAGAAGGTTTTTCCAAATCTTTTTTTTTTCCTTCTAAATAGAGAAAGCAAAAGCCATGGGAGATTGGAAAAAATAACTCCAATCGACATTATTAAAAAACGAATGATGATTACAAAACTCTAGAGAGCATACACCACGAGGGCACAAAAAATTTATTTAAATCCCAACGGTCCATCCAATCTCTAGATAAACTACCCTCTCATATTTAATAGCATAATACTTTGAGTGGTGAGGAATGGATTATAGATTTCATTTAAACATCCAAACCAGGTGACCAAATTACAAATAATATATATATATATATATTTGATATCATAATTCCTAAGTAGTTAGGTCACATACACAACCCCGTAGGAATGTGGTCTGATCACCACCGCCGGCGTCTTCTACGTCGTTGGAGAAACTTGTCTAGAGTGGATTTAGAAGGATGGAGAAACTTTGTGAGATTGTTGGATGGCAAAGTTTGAACCGTCTGTCACTAGCGAAAACCCGAGCGGGGTGATTCCATAAGAAATAATTCAACCTTTGTTGATGTAGTAAAACAGAAGGGTAGTTTAAAGATAACCCATAGAATTTTAAAAGGACGGTTTTGTAGTCAGATTTTTGTTTTACTTGCTCAGTGTCCGCAGCTCTAATCAACCTTTATCAAATGGAAATATTAACGAAATTTGCTCCTCCAATAATCAAATTGTAAGAACTTTTTACAATTCATGAAGCATATAATTAAAAACTTCAATATCAGGAACAAATATGGCTAGAACTAAAATAAATAAATAAATGGGTATGCCTATAATTGAAAATTAGTACAAGATGATAGGGTTAAAGTTGTCACATATATTTAAAAACACAATCATATACCTTACCCAATCCCTCTACACGCAACATAGGCCTAAGTCTTTATCGCTTTTATGAAAATTGCATATGTGTTCTCATCACTAAAACATAGAGGGGACCGTTCTGTTGGATACTCGAGCAGAAGGTTGAGGAAACTGCAATCAAAGAACACATAAATACAATATCAATATTAGGCGTCAAACACGGGCAAATTTGTAATAGTGATGACTCCCTATAAGTGAATCATCACAGACATAATTCGACATACACCTAAGGTAGTTAAACTAAATACTGACAAGTAAAGACTAGTACAGTATAGGTAACCTTAACAATGGGTTGAGTACAAATACAATGAACCTTTTACAACAATGAAATGGAAGATCTATGACAAATAAAGCAATTTCTTTCCTACTCAAGTCAAGAAGAGTCGCGATCTTCATCTTTAACCGACGGAAAGCCTTCTGACGAGTTACAATTATATAGTTGTTACAAGGGAAGTAATCCTAACTAAAAAAAATCTATCAAGAAGACAAGTTCTAATTTCTAGAGATAACATAAGACAAATATATATATATATAATCAATTCTTTAATTTAAGAAACAGTTAGGTTGGAATTTTTGGATGTTTATGTGTTCGTAGGTTTTTCATAAATACTTTTCGGGATAAAGCATCCAAGAAGGAATTAGGTTACATAGTTGAAATTTTGAGAAACCTAATTCCTTCTTTGGGAAACCTAAAATCTTCTATTGGAAATAAGATTTCAACTTACTAATCGAAGAATTGTATCGTCTGACTATTTTTTTTTTTTTTCAAAAAAAGCGCCTCAAAAGGCCATTTCATTGATATAATGAAAGAGAAAATAAAATAAATAAAACAAAAAGGTGACACAATCAAACCAAAAGCCACATAACTTTGCATAGCTTTTGAATAATAGGTATGAAGTTCATTAATACTCCAATTCCATATGAGTTATTCACAAAAAGAAAAGAATGATTTTTAATAAGAGAATTAGTAATAATTTAATCATAAGAGTTGACTTCAAATAAGGGATTAAAACAACATACCTCCTCCTCTTGGAATAAGTGAGAAATACTGTCACCATAATCCTCCTCCTTATTAAGCATCCGGATAGTGTCATTAATATTGCCTGCCCAAAACTTCTTTGGCCTTCCCGACGGCTTTAAAGAATGAACTAGAATAAATTTCAAAAGAGGTGTGCACACAATTCCGTGAGAGAAGGTCATCATCTTAAAGCAATTCTTGATTGCTATAGTTTTTAAGTTTGGAAATCTAATTTTCCATTCTGCACCTTGAAACATTTGGAGATTGGGTAGATTATAAAGTTCCAAAACTTTCAATTCGCTGAAAACAATTTCATCCTCTTCTCTTTCATCCTTCCTTTTTGTAACTACTGTACTCATACTATTGCATTCACATAATTTTACCTTTTGAAGGCACACCAAAGTTTTCGCCACGGCAAGGCCGAACAAGTTTTTCAATCCTTGACATTTATATATGGTAAGTTGCTTCAAGTTTTTAAAAGTGAACAAAGACGATATCACCAGAGTCTTTAATATGCAACAATTTTTTACCTCAACAACTTCTAAATTATCGAATAATGGTTGCATCATGTTAGAGCTCTCCTTCCATAAATGCAAAAGATTGGGCAATTCCTTCAGATAAAGTGTTTTCAAAGGCAAAGAATATCTCCTAGTCTGATTCTCTACATCAGTAAAAGAATTATCATATGAAAATATTTCTACCAATGATGCCTTAACTACTTCTAGTCCTTCAAGACTTTGTAATAATTGATGAAATGCCAATTCATAATCAAGAAAATCCTTCAATTTCAGAACTTTAAGCGCGGGAAACAACTCCCTTGAAAGATTAGGATGGCATAATTCTCTAATCCTTCTTTTTCCATGTAATTCCATATCTTTCAACCCAATAAATGCATCCTGGAAAAATAATATACAACCTAACGAGATTAGAGACTACTTTTATTGCATGGTGAGTAAACACATTAAAAAAATAATACTCATTAAATGATCGAATAAATGACCAAATGAATGAAAGACACTGCATAAATTGATGTTGATGAATACCTTGCAAAAAGTGACATTTGCGCTAGAAGGTTCTTGCCTCATAAAAATGACATCCACAGAATCATCTACATGCAAGCGTTGGAGTTGGCATGGAAGATCTCTCGCTATGGAGGGTGGAAAAAGAGTTCTAAGTTTGGGACATTCAGTAACCTCCACATCATTTAGATCTTGAAACTGATACATTCCATATGGATCATTGCTCCAAACATGTTTCAAGCTTGGTAAGTTACATAAAAATAATTTTCTTAAGCTGATGGATGCAACCTCATGATGTTGTTCTGGTTGATGAATTTCAAACACTTGTTCTAATGAATCGCAATTATGTATATGTAATACGTCAAGTCGTTTCAATGCACTCATCACGTTGGAGGTAAAAATACTTTTTAAGCTCTTACAGTTAACCAACTTTATATATTGAAGATTGGACATATCATCTACAATCAATTGGTTGTGCCATATTATCTCCAAGTTATTAACGCCCATAATTTTCAATGACTTTAAGCTAGGAAACGAAACCTGCAAGTGGTCGGTAAATCCATCATTCATTGTTAGTAATAAAATTGTGTTTTTTATAGCGAAATTTAGGGAACATTTCATAATTTGTTTTATGAAATGTGTTATAAGTTACACATAAAGGACAATAAAAGTAAAAATGCCATCATACCTTTGAGTTTGAGTATTCTAACTCTGATTCTTCCTTACCAAATATTTCATCAATTCCACATTGGCTTATGGATAACCATTGAAGTTGTTGAAGATGTTTGGTGAGAGAATGTGGAAAAAGTGTTTTAATTTGTGGGCACTTCTTCAAATCAACTTGCCTCAAACTTTGGATGCTTGTTAGAATTCCATATGGAATATCCTTATTCCACACGTTCTTCAAGTTTGGTAGATTCCAAAGTTTCAAGGATTCCAACTTCGACAATGTTTGAAGCTCCTTAATGTTTTTCAATGTGAAAACACTTTCTATATCACTGACTTTAATAGAAAGATTGCTGAAGTTATATCCAAATAGTTGATCATGGCATACATTCTTAATATCCACGATATGAACGGACTCCAAGTTAGGAACTGTAATCTGCAAAATAAATAAATAAATCTCATAGCTTTTAATATGAATGGGGGATTACCAACATAGCATATTATTTCTAATAAATGATTTTTAATTTATTTTATTTTTTTTACTTTTGTTTTGGGTTGAATATTTAAATGAGTTTTTAAAATTAAAATTCTCATTTTATTACCGGTTAATTATTAATTTAATTTGGATAATCTATTTATATGTCCATAATTTATTGCTTCTTCAATAAATTATTAAAAAAAATTGCTATTTAAATTTTTAAAAAAAACTAAAAGGAAATAAATGTACACATAAAATAAGCTATTTGAGTACAAATAAAATACAAGTAATGATATAAATTAAAATACATAACTAAAATATACTATTTGAGGCCATTTTTGAAACAAATATGGTATTTAAATAAATAAACTAAAAATAAATAAAAATACATACACATAAAATCAGCTGTTTGAGTAAAAATAAAATAAAAGTAATGTTATAAATTAAAATACATATCTAAAATATACTATTTAAGACCATTTTTGTAATATAAATTTTATATTACTAAGAGCATCAAAAGTTAAGGTTAGAGCGAGAGAGAATGATCAAACTACCTGATTGCAATTGAATTAGAATTTTGTAGATCAAATTGGGGAAATTTGTCTAAACAACCTTCAGATTTCCCTTCTAAAGTTATTTAGCCATCCCCTCACCTTTTTCATTTTCTTGACCTCGTGACCTTTGAAAATATAAAAGTACCCTTGGTTTATTCCCCCCCCCAACACTCTCATCTCTCTCCCTTACACTACAAGAAAAGTGCCATTTTGCGACAACCATGAGTTGTCACTGATTTGCGACGAAAGTCATCACTATTTCATGCATTGACCGCCTCCGACAAATTTCGTCCCAAAATAATGACGAAAAAGAAGCCTTTGTAGCTTGAGATGATGGATGGTTTGAGAATTGAAGATTTCAAGATGATTTGTAGCTTGAGACAAGGAATTCGCCAGAAAATGAAGAAGATGAAGTGACTTGTTGATGGAGGGGAAAAAGACGAGAAGAAGATCAGGAAAAGGAAAACATCATTATAAAAATCCTACCTAATTAATTTAAAATATGCCACATCAGTAAGTGACATACTTAAATATAGACAAGTCACCATTGCATTGTGTTAAATAATTGACTATGGTTTGACGGTAGGGACCAAACAGAAAGAAAAATAAAAAATTTGCAAAAGTTTTGCTATTTTTTAACAATACCGATTCAAAAAGTGTCATATTGGTAAAATTGCTCATTTTTCCTATATGAATTAGTGATTAAGAGTGATTGATGAACATTAATCACTTCACACAATTAGTATTGTTCACTATTAAGCACTATTTCACATGGAAAAAATTCTACTATATTTATAAATAATTTTTTAAGCTATGATATATTTGTAATTGTATAGAATCATAATGAGTGGTGAAAAAAAAATGAATAATTGGCAGTTGAAGACTATTAATTAAATTGAGTAATGAAGCAAATACCTGACAGTGGAATGGTGTGATAGAGTTTGCAAATAGGCGTTGGTCTTCTTCTTCTAATTCTTTTACTTCCACAATTTCACTGCTTTTGCTCTCAATTAGTCCTTTGGCTTTGAGTAATTTACCACAAAAGCTCTTCCATTCAGGTAAGAATTCCAATTTTAACCGTTTCAGTCGTCTAAATTGGATCTCAGCTAACTGCCTCATTTTCTATTACCATTGCTTCCATCATCTCACAATTGCTTATCTCAATACTTTGAAGATTTGAAAGACCCTCAATGATTGAAAACGGGAATAAATACTTCATTTTATCACATCTACATATCTCCAATGTTTTCAAATTTTCAAAAACTTTACAAGTTTTGAAAGAGTACCCTTCTATTACTATTGTCTTCAAGCTCCTCATACGGGTAAGAACCAACGTCTCCAAAATCAAAAAGGCATCGTCACATGGAAGATTTGGATCCAATTCACTCACTAAATATTCAACATCTTCATTATTCTTGAGTTTCAGATACGTCAGATGAACACTTGTCTTTAATTTGGAAACAACTTCTTTCACACCACATGTACCTTCCAAACACAGTACATCACATTTCTTCAATAACCTATTTATCCAAACACCATTTCTTGAGTCAGATTTAATATCCAACATTCTCTCTGTGGCAGGAACATAATAATTCCTCTTTTTCTTACCAATAACTATTTGGAAGCGTTTCAATTCAAAATTGTTTAAGAATTCAATTTTTAGAAGAGATCTAACATGTGGAATGCATAAATATAGACAAGTAAGACAAGACAGACAACCTAATTCTGAAATACTTGCTTTTGTTTTTTTCTGCTCACAATTGTTTGATTCTCCCACTTCCCAGTCGTCAAAACTACGGTCTAAAAATAATTCTTCCAATTTTGTCATTCTTGAAATAACTTCAGGCTGAATTACCCTGAGTTGCCGACAACATGAAACTTTCAATTGCTTGAGTCTTGTTAATTGACTCAAACTCAAAGGTAACTCCGTGATATTAGATTCCGAGAAATCAAGAATTTCTAGGTTTTTCAACGTGCCAATCATATCAATATTCTCCAAATGACAATCAATTAGCAACAACGTTCGAAGGTTTGATAAATAATTGAAAGATGATGGCAATGGCGAAAAGCTCATTCCTTTTAAGTGTAAAACTTCGAGATTTCCCATTCTTTCAAAACAATCTCCAGGGATTTGTAAGGAATTTCGGTTTTTATAACCATTGTCAAGCAATGCCAACAACTTGAGTTTTGAAAAACTCAATTCCATAGGAAGATTTTTAAAATTTACACAATTTGCAAAAATGGCAATGTAATGTCTATCAGTGTTCTCATCTTGCACTCTATTCAACCCTTTCCCATAGCTTAATGTACACATTTGATCATCGTTTGACGCAATATTGATGGCAACATCACGAATTACATCATGCATTTTCACATATAGATGGCCATTCCCCTTTTTTCCAGATTTTTGAATCAAACAAGAAGATTCTAGATGATCAATCAACGTTACAATTTTGTTTCTTGTTGTCCCCAAAGTATGGACACCTTTTAGAAATTTCAAACCTGTAGCGTATCTTGACAAATCATCTACATCAATATCATAATCATCTGGAAACATGCTACAAAGTAAAAATAGTAACTGCTCCTCTCGACTTTTTAAATGATCATAACTCAATTTCAAAGAAGCATATGCTTCTTTGCTAACTCCTTCAATTTCTACGCTTGCAGGATCCGTCAATTGTCTTAAAGCATCTTCCCAAATAGGCAACTCTTTTTTTTTCAATGCCTTTGCAACTGTAACAAGTGCAATGGGTAAGTTTCCACACTTGTTCGCTATCTTTTTTGCTATTTCCTTCCTTCGGTTATTGGATTCAAAAGATTCATCCACCATATTCTTGAAAAGAATCCACGACTCATCTTTAGTTAAGTCTCCCACCTTAAACTTCTTGTCAATGCTCATCCCATTGGATAATATGTCATGAGATCTAGATGTGACAATTATCTTACTTCCACCTCTATAATGATTGTTAGTACAAGGAATTCCTACTCGTTCTAAATCAAGACCCTTCCATACATCATCGATTATAATGAGGATCTTCTCCTCTTTTTGTAGCCTATTCCTTAGCGAAACTGCTCTTCCTTGTTCAGTTTTTTCCATAAGTTCAAATCTTAGCATGTCAGCAAGTTGTTTTTGGATATGATTTATATCCAGATTCTGACCTACGACTGCCATAATAACGGGTTCAAATAATTTAGAATTACTTACTTGACATGAAATTTCTTTGACAAGCATCGTCTTGCCAGTACCTCCCATACCATGCACTCCGATGATGTTGATATCAGGATCTTCAAGTGCCTCCACAATTTTCTTTACGATCAAATCTCTTGATTCAAAAGATAGATAACCGAAAACAGAGTCCATCCACGGAAGAGGTCCACGATATGAGACTTTATCAACTTTATCCAAATTTGCCTGGAACATAGCAAGCTCTTTTTTCATTTTCTTCGCTTCCCTACTTGACAGGTAGCGCTGGAACAAGTTGAAACAGGAAACATTTGAAAAGTTTTTCTCATTGATATCTTCAGTGATCATATCAACCTCAGTCAAGTAAGTGGAGACGTGCTTATGAATGGATTCTCCTTGATTTTCAGCCTCAACAATCAAAGCCTTAACACGACTTTTAGCCAACTCCAAATCATTAGCTTGTTTTTTCAAATCCTTGATGTTACCCTTGTAACGAACTAAATATCCCAATTGATGGAAGATTGCATCAATTGCATACTCAAAAGTTTTTGTGGCAATGGAACTTACAATTTCCATTCTTTTTGGTTCGAATTAATTGTTTCTCACTTCTCTGGATAGAAAAAGAAAGAGAGTGTGTGTGTATGAATAAGCTTGATTTTGTGCGGTCGAGTTTAATTGCATTATTTGGATATGGAAGCATTTGAATTTTCCTTTGGATTCTATATAAAAAATTTGACTTTCCTTGGCCACTTCCCTTTCAATATGGCAGTACAACAAATTCCACAAAAGATGACACTGGGTTTTTTTAAACGATGACACATATGATAAAAGATGACATATTTTAGGATTTCAGTTTTTTTTAACTAAACGATGACACACATGGAATGTCATCTTTTATTAATTAAAATTTCAAGTTCTCGCGCGCAACTTTTGACGTTAATTTTCGGAATATTTATTAAATACATTTTTTTAATATCGGTTTATGTCTGTCATTATTTATTTGTGTCATCAAATAATTAATGTCGGAGCATGTATGTCATCGTATATTAATATTTTTATTAAGCCCTACTTAATATTCCAAAAACAAGTAAAAGCAATTAGGGTAAAACGTAAGAGGACGCAAAACCATCACCGCCTGCCACTTTTCGCAATACCCATCGCCTGTTCTCGCCATCGCAGGTCGCAGGTCGCCATCGCTGCTCGCAGTTCGCTGGTCACCGTACCCTTCGCCTGGTATCTCCATCGTAGGTCGCAGGTCATCTTTATTTTCGTTTTTTTAATCAATTGAGATGGATGGGACTCATATTTTGTTATTAATTTTCTCAATCCGTCAAACCGTACGCTTCGTGAAGAAAAGAGAAATTTGAGAGAAATAGTTCAATCACTTCAAACCGTCTTGAAAAATTTCAGAATGAGAGGGCACTCACAGTAATGACACTTACAAAAGTGTCATCGTATTATTAAAATGACAGTTTTTGTCTGTCATTAAAAGGCAAATTTGTTGTAGTGTGGCCATAGATTAGACTTTTATCAAGAACAAAAGTCTTAGCAGAAAAGGGTCTAGATGAATCAATAGGCCAAATCCATTTATCCATATCATTGTTGGGACTAAAATTAGAAAGAAGAAGAGTTAGACATTCATTCAATTCCATTCTCTTTAAAAGTGTTTTTGAATAACCAATGTGTTTTTTTATAACCATTAAAAAAACACTTTAAAAAACTATCACAAACGAGCCCTTGTCCGCCTTCTACAATTGAAATTTCCATCCACCATTGCTGCCCAACCACATATTCTCCACCGAGGCCTCGTTGTTTCAGCTTAAGGCATAGAAATTAGGAAATAATTCCATCAATGGTAGGTCTCTTCTATCAAAGCCTTTTCCAACTTTGATTCTGAGATTGAGAAACAACATCGGTTTTCTTCTTGACAACTGGCTGAATTTCTATCTTTTGGCAACAAAACAAAGGCGTCATTTTTCAAGGTTTTCTTCTTGAAAAAGCTCCGTGTAGAACTTCAACAACGCTAATCTTTTTTCTCATCAAGCTTGTTAATGTAATGGTTGAAAGGTTTCAAGAACATTTGGGGGTTTTTGAGATGGGTTTGAAAGAGATTGAACCCAAAAAAAAAAAAAAAAATTGGAAAACAGGGCAAGAGCTTACCTTGAATTAAGAATAAGGAAGAGGTACGAAATGTTTGCAATATTCAATCCTCATACGTGGATGGAAAACCGATAATACATTAATTTCGTGATTCAATCCTCAGTTCAGATATTTTGTATAAAAAAAAATCATTTCATGAAAAGAATGGATGATTATTTGGATTTCTCTTTGTCCATGGGTTAATAACTAAAATCCTATTTCTAATTTTGGATTAATACATAATAAGTGTTTTATTTTGATATCACATTATTATTAATAATTTCTATCTATTGAAATTAATATTTCAAGCAATATCAAGACGTAAATTATTTACAACTTGGATTACTCATCATGAAAGTTTGTGAGCCTTTAAACTCATTCTTTTCAAATGTGTCCTTATAGTTAGCATTCGAGTTACGAAGATGAGCTTATCTATCAACAGTTTTGGGTTAGCTCAGTTAGTACATGTGTCACATTAGTTGAAGTATTTATAGCACGGTATTTTTCAGTTTGCCTTGTTGGTAAATGTTAATATTTAATTTTCGCTTGTCATTGACACACATCCTATTTCAGATCTATAGGGAGATCTCGGGACGGGTCCTGTCACTATGCATCTATTTTGCAACCCGGCCGCAATACATTTCTTTTCTTTTTTAGATTTAAAGTTTTTGATATTTTTTTAATAAATTTGGTTCTCAATTGTGTTGTGTCTCAAATCTCTAATTTTTTTTTTTTTTAAATATACATTAAATGTCATATTGGACACGTGTTTGGAGTGGTCCGAACTATTTGTGTCTGACACGTACACAATGTTAAAAATAAATCGTCATGTGGTTTGAATCTCCTTCCCACCTCTTTTTTGACAAAACAAACATAGAGATGGGGATGATATCACCCTGGGTTTGAATCCACATCCCCAAACACTCCATAATGAAAGCTCTTGACATGACAACTAAGTGTGTTTAACACACTCCCATTACAACTTCGTTTAATACGATTAGGACTTCGAGATTTAGAGTCAATAGGAGAAACAAAGGACGAAGTAATGGATGCAACAGGAAAATGACATTAATACAATATTAGTTGCTTCATGTTGATATCACCAGAGTATTTAGACAGAGTACCATAACGAAACCAAGCATTTGGCATGTCGCCACACCACTTCCTTGAATCTACCTCTATGTTAAAAAAATAATAATAATAATCTTTCAGTTTGACTCAAACCAAACTTCTCATATCAATGCCTTAATTGCATTAGTCAACAAAATTTTTATCCTGAGATGAAAATTAGATCTCCCACTCATGAGAAAGTACGAGAAAACCAAACATGTTACCTTCTCACCGTCATATATTTCACAAATTCAAAAGTAGAGGATGGAATCACTTCTCATTTTTTGCAAAAGATACAACTCGTATAAACATTAGTAACTTCGGTATAAAAAAACAATTAAATTGTTCAATTGAGACAAAGAAGATTTACAGTCCCTAAATCTTTAGTAAGTCCTACAAACCGATTAATAAGCCTTGCAACTGGTTTAGCATCACCTGGCGAGTATGGAATAAGAGACTCCACATTCATGCCTTCTACAGTTTGATGCAATGTTTGGGGACGAACATAATACAAATGCTTCCTCTCAGCTAATTCTTCTGCAAGCTCAATTTGAATTAGATCTACGACAATAAGGTTTACTATATTTCAATGTCTCAAATATACTTCCAGACCCTGCACAAGTTGAAGCGACAATAATTATTCAAGATAAACCAGAATACATTAAGTTAATAACTCAGTCTTTCTCCAACACTGAATATATAAAAAAGGACACAAACGGAATAACATCCAATAAATCACTCAATGATGGAAAATCCATTGTGATCCCATGAATAAAAAATGAACCTAGGATAGATAAAATCTCACTAAAGTAGGTTTTTCCAAATCTCTTTTTGTATTTTTTTTTTTTTTAAATAGATAAGGCAAAAAGCCATGGGAGATTGCAAAATATAACTCCAAAACGACATTATTAAAATGTGAATGATAATTAAATAACTCTATAGAGCATACACCATGAGAACACTAAGAATTTAATTAAATCCCAAAGGTCCATCCAATCTCTTTATAATATTAATAACAAAAATATTATTAATCATAGCATAGCATGCATGAACAAATATTAAATATAACACGGGGAACAAGAAAGTTTAGTAAAATGAAGGAGAAGTGACCAATAGAGTATAAAAGCAGCAACATAAAAAGTCTTACCAGCATGGCTAATTACAAGAGAAACTGATTTTAGATGATCTACTATGCTTGATGAGAAAGAGAGTCCACAACAAGTCCATCTTCTCCTTGAGACTGCACAAAATTATATAACTGAGAAGTTGATGTTCCATTATAAATAACTCTTAAATTTTTAAAAAGAATGAAAATTATTATTGATTCTAAACACAACACACATACAATCAATACTCATCAAGGTTAAAGCTGAAGATGCTCGAAAAACTGTCAACTTTTTGCGAGAAGCTCTCTCTCTCTTTCTTGCAGGACTCGAGACTTGTGATAAGATTCAAAACAAGATGTAGGGAAAATGCTAGGAGTTAGTTTCCCCTAGCTAAAAACTCTCCTATCGGATTTGTAGTTGCCTGAGCTATATTTGCTTTTGAAAATGTTCGTCTTCACCTCTACTTTAGAGATAAAGGTGTTTGGTCTTTTGAACCTTTGAACCATTTTCTTGTAAATCCTTGTTTGTCCACTTAGTGTGTAGTGAACAGTCAATGTCAACCTTAATGGTAATTCCAATTTTCTAGATGGATAAAAACACTTTCGTTAAGAGGGATAGATGTACACAGTACAACCAATTTTTTGTGATGGGGACACTTTCCAATGATGTAAATAATGGAGAACACAAAAATGCAGAGCAAAATTAAGCTCAGAGGGAGAAAAGACCTCCAAAGGTCAAAAGAAGTCCCCAAAAAAACAAAGGTACAAAAGATACAAAAAAAAATTCATAATTGCTATTAATCACAGAAGTATGATAGTTTGACAAAAAGCGCCAGAAGCCTGGTATCTAGAAACCTCAAACAAAAACACTCTCTCCATTATAAACTGACTCCGATAGCTTTTTCTTCTTTTCATCTAATCGTCAACTTCAAGGGACATTTTCCTTTCTCAACTAATTAATTATCTATAGGTTAGGTATGATTTGAATGAACTACAAATCAAGGAAAAATCACTATTGGACCAATAACTTCTGCATTATGACCACGAGTATTAGATAATCAATGATACACAAAGAACAGAACATACCTTGGTAGGATTATATGTACCACGTCGTCGAATTTCCATTGACCTTGCTGCCTCTCATTCCAAATTTTATGTCTTCACCTGAAGACACGACTCACAGCAGACATAGCAACTTAAAACAAAGGAACAAGAAAAATAATAATAATTTAAAGGTATCTTTAAAGTGCCTAAAATTGAGAAGAAGTGAAAGGTCAAAAAAAAATTATAAGAATGTGAATGGAAAAAATGTAACTGGAAAACTACAAATGAATCATCATCATACAACTAATTAAATCTCTCTTTCATATACCTGTGAATTGGAACTTTATGGAAAAGCTTGCTTGATATTGATGCATGGCATAAATCATCCTACAACTAATTAAAATTGTATTGAACCACATTAACATTTCTAGTGCGTTTTTTTTTTTTTAATAGAAACATTTCTAGTGCACATGATAATAGAAAATTGCCTAGGACTATCAACCAAACCAACCTAATAAAATATGGTAAACTTCATAAAGATATAGAATACAACATCATGGTAATGAGAGTTTAACAAATGATTTTTATACGATTGAAAAGAGAGAAGAGCCTCATAATTTGATTAGAACTTCAGAGAAAAAACTGAAAATTATTATTGATATAATTGTATGAGTATGGTTTCATAAATAGCACCAAAAAATGGTTATCTATTTCATTATGTTAGGAGCATATAAATTTACTATATGTTCATTGGCATTGATGAGATCGGAAAGAATAACAAATCTTCTTTTCCCAGTAAAATGTCATGCAACTTGTAAGAACAAGCCATTTGTTAGTAGCTAATATTTATTTTCTTTTGGACTTTAAATCTGAATAAGTTGTTTCATAACAAATGTTGGCCAAAAAAAATGTATCATAACAAGGAAATACTTCTCTTCAAATGAATAAACATGTAATTTTCTAGGCATAACGAGGTTCTTTAAACATTTGATAATTTTATTTAAAAGAAAGATGCTTGACACAAGAACAAAACCATGAAAAAGTCTCAATGAAGTTCAAGTAACTTTACCTGAATGATTAAAACTAAGAGTTTCGGGAGGCAATAATGCAGACTTGTAGACAAGCAGTGTAGAGGAAGGAAGTGCTAATCAGCTTCAGTCTGAAGCAATTTCAATGTACATGAGATGACACACACTACCAGTAATCGTTACATGAACAAGTCCCATCTTTAAAATGGTGATACCTAATCCGGTCCCTAACAACAATCTCTCTTTCATATACCTTTGAAATGAACTTTATGGCTTGATGGCAATCCCCACATACTCTTAAGTTCTTCACAATGCGAATTGGAGTTTTAGGTGCGGTATTCATCAACCCAAACGCAATAGCTAACTTCTCACTGTGTTTTAACAGAGCTGTTTCTCTGTCTTCAATGTCATCAATATCAAGCAAAACTTCTCCAGATTCTGGGACGTACCCAACACTTTTCAACTTCGTGGTCATCTCATCCAAAAATGAATAGAGTGGTTTAGTTTGAGGATGAGACCTATCGCCAACAAGGAATTGATGGAACGTCCCATTCAACTCAATGGAGCTGCAACCTGGAGTTTTCTTTCTGCCACTTATTGTAATATTATCCCTCAGTATTCTGGCTTCATTCCAATTTCCAGTCAAAGAATAAATATTAGCTAATAGAACATGGCAACCAAGATGGTCCAAGTCCAATTCTCTAACAATTTTCCCAATTCTCTCTCCCCTTTCAATATCCTTGTGAACTTTACATGCACCAAGTAATGCACTCCAAATAGCAACATCTGGTGCGAAAGGCATACTTGATATGATCTCTTCAGCTTCCTTTAAGAGCCCGGCACGTCCAAGTAGATCCACCATACATCCATAATGCTCTAATTCGGGTTCAATTCCGTAAGAGCCTGCCATAGATTCAAAATAGTTTCTTCCTTCCTCAACTCTATTTCCATGACTACAAGCATTTAATAATACAACAAACGTAACTTTGTTAGGAGAAATTTTTTCTACCTTCATTTGTTCAAAAATATCAATTGCTTCCTTAGATTTCCCATATATTGCAAACCCACCAATCATAGCATTCCAAGGCCAAACCTTCCGCTTCAACCTCTCCTCACTGTTGAAAAGTTTTGATGCAAATTCCAACTCTCCACATTTTGCATACATATCAACTAAGCTTGCCAGCAAACGCTCATTCATTTGAATATCATTCTTTTGAATATAAACATGCATCCATCTTCCTTGATCCAAAGCCACAAGATTTGAACAGGCTGCAAGAGCACTTGCCATCGTGTACTCATTTGGGTTTTTCCCTCCTTGGAGCATCCTGTGGAAGATATTCATAGCTTCCATGAAATGACCAACCTATGAATAACAACAAGCCCTATTGAAATCAAACCACCAACAACTATTAAACACAGTTGTGTAGACTAAGGATTAAGCAGCATGTTCGAGAGAAAGATACTAAGAAAAACATTTTGTCTCATAATGAAAGTAAAAGGTCTTCTAGTTTTATCTATGGCACAATGAAAACTTATGCCGTAAGTAGCATTATTGTGACAATAAATAATAACGATCATAAACTGCTAAACTAAAGTACTGTTAATAAACTACAATTTATCTTATTACCTGCACATAACCGGCTATCAAAGTTGTCCACGAAACGACATCCCTTTCACGCATTCCATCAAACAATTTTCTAGCTTGATCCATTTTCCCCAACCTTGTATACCCACTAAGTAGAGTATTCCATGAATACATATCTTTATTTGGGCTCCAATCAAACACCTTTCTAGCTTCCACAACTAAACCCATGTTCACATACATCAAAATTAACGCATTCGTCACAAACAAATTGTTTTCTAAACCAACTTTGATTGCATGAACCCGAATTTGCTCCCCTTTCGAAACTTCAAGACCATTATCACACCCCTTTAATGCAAAGGAAAAGGTATATTGGTTGGGTAATAACCTTACATCACGGACTAGAGAACGAAACAATCTAAATGAGTCTCCAGAGGAAACGGTCGAAAGTGCACGGGCTTTGATCATGGTGTTGTAAAGGAAGAGATCGGGTTCAGGAAAATGATCAAACACATTATCGGCATAAGAAATAGAAGCAAATCTTGAGAAAGCAAGTGCTTTGATGAGCTTATTAGCAGGAATGGGATGTAAAATAAGGCCAGAAATGATCAAATGGGTATGAATTTGTTTGATTTGAACGATCGATTTGCACAAATCGAGTAACGGAAAGAGCCTTAGCATTTTCAATTGTCAAACTAACCTGTAATAACTCAATTACATTAAAAACCACATAAAAATTACAACAATTTATCTAACAAGTAAATAGATAAAAAATTGTAACAAAATGAGAAATCGCCGAAAACCAAAATTGAATCACTATGGGAGGTGGAAAGATTGAGTTCTTACCAATTATAGACTCCAATACAATCCCTTTCCTTGAATTCTCACCTGTGAATCTACATAGAAATCATAGTTCTAGAGAATGAAATTCAATTTACCAAATTAATGGGAAAGGGAAAGAGATTGAAAAATGCGAAGAGAAGGAGGAAAAGTTGGTTGAAAGAGAATACTGGAAAGCAGAGGAAGAAGCAAAAAGGGTTTTAAGGTTTAAATGAAAAAAGTTATGACAGTTGATAGTTGTAATATAAATAAAGGTTAAATATGATATGAATGCACTAAAATCAAGGCAAGACCACTTTCGGACCAAGAACTTCTTCATTTTGACTAAACTAGCATACGTGTTAGATGATACACAGAACAGAACACACCTTGTTAGGATTATATGTACCACGTTCCTTTGAATAAAATGGCAGGGGTATCCTCGAGCATACAATTTTTGTTTACTTGCTCAGTGTCGACTGCTCTAATCAAAGCATCAAAACAAGTTGTTCCCACAGTGCAAAAACCATCCTCGTCGATTTATCAAAAAGCACCCTCCACAGAATCCAATTTAGATAAAACATGGGTATCCCAAGCAATTAAAATTCCCCCCGCTGATCCTACAGAAGGTAAAAAAGCCCAATCTTTAAATCTAGAACCCCAAATACTGGAGAAAAAAACCCTATCAAAAGAAGTAGTTTTTGTTTCCTGTAAAAGTATTAAATCCGGTTTAACCTCTAAAAGGAGATCTTTAATTAATTTTCTTTTTGTCAAAGAACCCAATCCTCTTACATTCCAACTTAAAATCTTCATGTAAAAACTTATAAAACCCAGAAAACAAATCAATCCTGATCAGTCAAACAAACCAACAGAAAAAGAGTTATTAGAAGAGAAATCTTTAAAGGTAACATTTATTTTTGAAACCACAAACAATTCATGCAAAGATTCCCAATAAATATGATTAAAAAGATGAGACAATTTAGCAATCGAAATAGCATTTTCTGGCAAACAGTGATTATGATTCGAGCATAAAGGTGAAAAAAGAGCATTGGTATCAATCAGTATTAAAAAATTCAACAGCCTGAGGAGAAGAATAAACCTGATTTTGCAATGCAAAGAATGACTTTTATCGATGTTGCCCAAATGGTTGGCGTTGATTTCTGAACAGCTCGGCAAATTCAAAAGTAATTCGAAGTAGTCTGAATCTGAATGGAAGAAAGCCTCTGATTTTCCTTACAAAAGTCATCAATATCAACAAAACTTGGAGAAACAACCTCACGAGACCCAGGACTTCGCAATCCCGAGAAATTTTGAAATGAGTTTAAATCTTGCCCAAAGCCCACTGCTTTTTTCGGCCCAACAGGAAGGAAAGATATGGGCTGGCTGTGTCCTGAATAGGTAAGAGATCAGATTTTAAATCAGGAATTATAACCGCCTCAAATAAAGGAAAATCGTCAATTACTGGGACTGGGACCATAATTTAAATCCCTCATTAATAGGATCAGCGGCGGAATTTGCAAGTAAGCTTCCATTGTTTCCAGTAGGCCAAGAAGCTAAATTGATATTGTAGAAAACGCCATTATTCTTAACTCGTTTCTTCTTTGGAATTAATCCATTTGCTAAACCGGTACATCTGATTCGAGCAGCCCTAAGGAATGTGAAGTTTAATGTTTCAGGGGCGATTTCCAGTAAACCACCACAACAGAGCCCAAATTTTTGAAACATACTCTCAGTCCATAAGTTGAATCTAAGGAGGCCGAGGTTAAGGAGACGAGTGGAGAAATCGCTCTGTTTTGTGGTTCAGAAACAGGGCATGAAGGAACTAACTTCAAAGAAATAACCCAGATGATGGATGAAATCAAATAATCCTCTTCCATTATAACCTTCAGGAATTCTCAAACCATTATTCCATCCATTTTTCTGAAACTTTGAGATTACCCAGTAAATTCCACTTTTGTTCGAGTAACATGCAACCGGCGCACTGCGTTGATCGGTGAAGGCAGAGAGGAAATATCTTCAAGGTGTAGGGCTAGGAGGAGGTTTCGTGCTGCTTCAAGGTGTAGTTGGAAAAAGGAAATCTGAGAAGAAGATTTTTCAGAAAATTTCAAGGCATAGGCATCAGTGGTTCGTTCAATGTTAAAGATTTTCCGTTCAACGTAAAAAATTTGTTTGACCATGGTTGCTTTCGGGTATCAAAGGTTGTTTCTCCGCCGAAAAAGTGCCGGTCAGGGAAGGGGGTTTTACCCACACCGGCGTTTATGACGCCGGCGGGGAGGAAAGAAGGAAAGAGGATATTCCTTCTAAACGAGGAGAGAAAAAGTTTTTTGTATCAAAATTATAATATTGGGGATTTTAATGTTGTTCTTTTTGCTAGTGAAAAACTAGGTTCTAACCGCACAACAAACAATATGAGAGTTTTTGACAATTTCATCTCTGATTTTGAACTTAGAGATCTTCCTCTTTGTAACGCTATAGTCACTTGGTCTAGTGATAGAGATGGCATATCTAGTCGAAGGCAGATTCCTTTTTTCTCTTCCTTTGGAGGATCATTTCCCCCCTTTTAGACAGGAAGCCCTTACCAGGATTGTCTTGGATCATTGCCCAATCATTATTGATTCCTCTGTTCTTAAATGGGGACCCTCTCCTTTCCGTTTTGAGAATGCTTGGCTCTCTCACCCGTTTTTTACTCCCCTTTGTAAATCTTCTTGGGCAGTTTCTGTTGGCAATGGGTGGAAAGGTTTCATTTTCATGAAGAAATTAGATTCAATTAAGAGGGCTTTGATTCCTTGGTCTAAATCAATATTCGGGAATACTCGATCTAGAAAACTTGTCCTTTTGGATAATATGAAACAGGTGGATGATCAAATTTTGACCTCAGGTTCTTCTGATTACCTTCAAACTGAAAAATCCCGCATTTATTCTGATTATGTTGAGTTGCTTAGAGTCGAGCAAATTTCTTGGAATCAAAGAGTCAAGCCAAAGTGGATAAAAGATTGGGAGAATAATTCAAGTTTGTTTCATAGGATTGCCAGTGTTAGAAAAAACAAAAAGTGGATCAATAGTTTAACTCTTGGGAACGGTGACATTATTACTGCGAAGGATGATATTGAGAATGCCATTATTGATCATTTTAAAAATCTTTACTCTTCCAATTCGAAAGGTGCTTTTTGTTTAAATGGAATTAATTGGTCCCCCATTTCTCCAAACTCAGCTTTGTTTTTAAAAAAACCTTTTGATTTGGATGAGATAAAAAGGGCTGTTTTTTATTGCGATGGGAATAAGTCACATGGGCCGGATGGTTTTACTATGTCTTTTTTTCAAAACTCTTGGGATTTTATTAAAAATGATATTTTAGAGGTTTTTAGGGAGTTCTTCATTAGTGGTACAGTTAATCTTCGGGTTAACTCAACCTTCATTTGTTTGATCCCTAAGAAGGCCAATGCTTCTAAATTATCAGACTTTCGACCAATTAGTTTGGTGACAAGTTTGTATAAGATTATCTCAAAAGTTCTTGCTCATCGTCTTCGCACCATTCTTCCTGAAACTATTTCCCCTTCTCAATCTGCTTTTGTTCATGGAAGACAAATTCTGGATTCAGTTCTTATTGCTAATGAGAGTATTGATGATTATAGAGTTCGAAAAAAATCTGGTTTGGTTTTTAAAATTGACTTTGAAAAATCCTTTGATCATGTAAATTGGGGTTTTCTGGATTATGTTCTTCTTTCTAAAGGTTTTGGTCATAAGTGGCGTTCTTGGATTAAAGGTTGTCTTTCCTCTTCTAATTTTTCTGTCTTGGTTAATGGCGCTCCTGTTGGTTTTATTCGGGCTTCTCGTGGCCTAAGGCAAGGGGACTCTTTATCTCCTTTTCTTTTTATCTTGGTTACTGATATTCTTAGTCGTCTGCTTGAGAAGTTGATTGGGATGGGGCACTTTCAAGGTTTCCATGTTGGTAAGGATAATGTTTGTGTTTCCCATCTTTAATTTGCAAATGATATCATTTTTTTCCTTCGTCATGATGATCGATTAATTAAAAACTTAGGGTAAAATACCATTTTCGTCCCTGAACTTTACACTTGGTTTCGTTTTCGTCCCTGAACTTTCAAAAAAGATCAAAATCGTCCCTGAACTTTCCAAATCGTGTTATTTTCGTCCTTCCGTCCCTTTTTCCGTCTGGGAGAGTAACGGTGGCCTACGTGGACTTCATTAATTGACGTGGCATTTAATTTGTGGGCAAATGTCATAAATGATGTGGAAAACCAAGCTGATGTGGCATTTTCTATTAGATTAAAAATGAGATCATGAGGGTTAATTAGTCAATTTACGTTTTTTCTTTATCAGATCGAGCAGGTTGTCTTCTTCCCTAAAAGGTTGTCTTCTTCCCTAAAAAACTAGGGCAGTCTGGTTCTAGTTTCGCACATCACAGTGGAGAAGACGAAGAGGAGAAGGAAGATCTAAACTCGTAACAGATGTCGACGGAAAACAGTTTAGGTAACTCAAATCTGAGTATTAACGAGGGATCGAGGAGAAGTAACCAAAATCAGACTGTGGCGTTGTGCCACTGTGGAGTTCGTGGTAAGTTACAGATATCGTGGACAAATGCAAACCCAGGGCGTAGATTCGTTGGTTGTGCATATTACAAGGTTAGATTTATACAAGTTGTTCTTTTCTGATCTGGAAATTCTATTATGATTTTAATATGATATGTTATTCTACTCATTTATCTTCATAGGGAGGTTCGTCAGGATGTGGGTTTTTCCACTGGTATGATTCAGAATTCACAGATCATGAAATGATGGTCATAAACAGATTGAAAGATGATGTTAAGAAGCTGAAGAAGAAGAATAGGAAGCTGCTAAAGTGGAAGAGGGCTTGTTACTTATCTATGGTTGTAGTTATAGGTTTGATTATGTACATGTACTTAGGAAGCTGTAAATGAGTGGAAAAGTCTGTTCAACGGGTAGCATGAACTGCTGAATTGGAAGTTTTCAATTTTAGTCCCTCAAAAGGACTGTTTGTGTTTTAGCACATATGAACAATAGTCCCTTGTTCCCTGTATTGTATCAGTTGGATTAATAAAATGAAATGAATTCATAGTTATCAGTTTGTGTTCAACTTTTGCTGTGAATGGATTTTTTTAGTTTTTTTTTTATTGAAATTGTAAATCTTGAGCAAGACAATGGAAACAAAAGAGAATATTTTGAGATTGTAAATTGTGAGGAATCTCTTACACAAAATAAGGACATGTGGTCCTATGATGTACATTAATAAAACAAACCATAGGTGCACAAAAAGCATCCTCATTCACCTACCAATTACACCTAATACACAAGCACATAAGTGCACCAAAATAGAGTCTACCCTAAAACAGCAAATAGATAATATAAAGAAACAAAAAATCAGTTGTCATCCTCTTGACCTGGTCCTCTTCCTCTTCCATGACTTCTTCTCCTTGTTAAATATGTGCGGCCAACTCCTCTTCCAGATCTCCAGGATGATCCTTGCCCATCAGATTCAACTGCAGCCCCATGAACAACAGTAGAACCTTCATGAACAGCCGCATCAGATCCATGAATAGCAGCAGCAGATCCTCTTCCTCTTCTAGCAGCAGAACCTCTTCCTCTTCCAGCTGCAGCAGATCCACTTCCTCTTCCATCAACAGCAGATCCTCTTCCAGCTCCCCTGCCTCTTCCTGCTCCCCTACCTCTTCCACCTCCCCTGCCTCTTCCAGATCCAGCTGTAGCAGATGTAGTCCCAGCAGATTCAGCCTCAGCAGATCCAACTTGATCAGAGGGTCCAGCTGCAGAGTTGTTAGGTACATCCTACATATAACAAAGATAAATATATGAGATATTTAATTTTACTTAAAGGGTAATATATTCAATTGATATGAACTTACAGTTGGGATGTTGAACCCCATGAAGGTGCGAGGCCTTGATGCTTTTGTTCTTGTATTAATTGGCCCTTTACATGTTCTTATATTATGTCCAGTTTCATTGCATCTGCGACATGAGATTAAGCCAAACTATTTACTCTTCTTATTACTTGAAGATGGGGCCTCCTCTGCATCCTTTCTCCTCTGCCTTTTCGGTCTACCAGTTGGGCGCCTGATAGTTGGGGGTAGCACAGGTTCATATGGGGATTTAGGCCATGCATTTGGGCCACTTACAGGAAACATAAATCAGGAATAGGTGTTTATTAATGTCTCTTTATGATAGCAGCTAGCAATGAATTCCTCTGGAACAAGTTTCAGAAATGGGATACAAGGTATGGCATGATCACATGGGATCCCAGTCAAGTCTCATGACCTACATGTACATGTTGCTTTTACCACATCAACTGCATATTGTTCTCTAAACTTCTCAACCTCGAACCTCTGGTCTCCATACCATATAGCCACTGAATGCCTAGACAACTTCGTGATCTCTGCAAATTTTTGTTTGATCCTTGGCCCGATAAGTCCTCTCATAGTACTATATAGTGCAATCTTCCTCGTTATCCTACTGTTTACGAGCTTCCGAACAATTTCCAAACATTGAATGATGGGCTTATCTCTGGCCTCCGTGATAATGGCATTAAAACTCTCAGAATGGTTATTCAGCAGCATATCGCACTGTTGCTCTGTCCTAAAAGTGTGCTTAGACCAACACCTTGCCGGGATATTGTTAAGGTATTGGAAAGCGTTGACATCCAACTTTGCTAATTTTTCCATCCAGCAGTCAAATTCAGCCCTTGTAGTTGCCATCGCTGAATTCCAGAAGCAATTCTTGAGCTGCAAACCCTTGAATTGTTTTTGATAGTTGGCATATAGATGTCTTCCACAATATCTGTGGTCAATGCCAGGGAACTCTTCTTCAAAAGTAGGGATAAGTCCCTGTATATGAGTGTTAAGATGTTAGAGATGTGAGGAACTTGTCAAGTTTCACATTTGGTCCCGAATAAGGACGAAATGTGAAACTGAAACTTTTCACCTTTCGTCCTTATGAGGGACCAAATGTGAAACTTGACAAGTTCCTCATTTGGTCCCAAATGTCTAAATGTGAGACTTCAAAACGAAAATAGATAGAAAGAAATAACTAAATGTTTGTTTCCTACAAGTTTCACCTTTGGTCCCTCATGAGGACGGGATGTGAAACTGAAAAGTTTCACATTTCGTTCTTATGAGGGACCAAATGTGAAACTTGTAAGAAAAAAACAGAAACAAAGAAAGAAGGCCACACCTTTTGTCTGTCCGAGATGAATGTAACATCCCTATTTTTGAAACTACCCACGTCTTCATCCAACAAATGCAAAAACCAACTCCAGGAATCCTTTGTTTCAGCTTCAACAATTGCCCAAGCAATAGGACAAATACCATCGTTGCCATCTATTCCCATGGCAGCCATTAATTGACCTCGTGAAGGCCCAATTAAATGACAAGCATCCAGTGCAATAAGCGGGCGACAATACTTAAAACTGTCCTTACAAATGCACAACTTAGGACTTGTACAACTTTAGGGTTTTCCACTGTAAGTGTATGATACACAAGTTTCAGACCTTTTTTCGAGATTTTTCCTTCACAAAACCGTGTACCAGACAACGCAAAATCGCAACTCTTGTTCGTAAATGGCTTCGCTTCTCCTTCAAGTCGTTCACCTTCACTTCTCCTCCTTCTTCCTTCGCTTCTCTTCGTTTACCCTTTGCTTCTCCTTCGTCTTCGTCTTCGTTTCAAGCTATTTCTCTGCTACACGGTTTGAAAGATTAGGGCAGTAAATTTAGGGATGAAGGATTAAGAATCCAGTTTATGGAAGTTTTACTTTAGCAGTTAGATATTAATTCAGTTTCTAAAAATGGATGGTTCAGATTTATTAGGTGTGTTTAAAGGTCCAGATCATGCCACATCTAATAGAAAATGCCACATCAGCTTGGTTTTCCACATCATTATGACATTTGCCCACAAATTAAATGTCACGTCAATTAATGAAGTCCACGTAGGCCACCGTTACTCTCCCAGACGGAAAAAGGGACGAAAGGACGAAAATGACACGATTTGGAAAGTTCAGGGACGATTTTGATCATTTTTGAAAGTTCAGGGACGAAAACGAAACCAAGTGTAAAGTTCAGGGACGAAAATGGTATTTTACCATTAACTTCCATCATTAGTCTTTTTGGTGTTATGTCAGGTTTGAAAGTTAATCTTGCGAAAAGTTCCTTGTATGGTATTCATTTGGAGGATGACATTGTTCAAAACCTAGCTTCTCTTTTAGGTTGTGCGGTTGGAACTTGGCCAATGAAATACCTTGGTCTTCCTTTAGGGGGCAATCCGACTTCACTTTCTTTCTGGCAGCCTGTTTTGGATAAGATTAGTTCTAGATTGGATGGTTGGAAAAAGGGTTTCTTTTCAAAAGGGGGTCGTCTTACTCTTATTGCTTCGGTTTTACAGAGTCTTCCTTTTTATTTTTTATCTATTTTCAAACTTCCTGTGAAAGTTGCATGCTTAATGGAAAAGATTTTTTGAAATTTTCTTTGGAATGGTAGTGATGAAGGAAAACATTCTCATATTGTTAATTGGAAGGAGGTTTCAAATCATAAAACTTGTGGTGGTTTGGGCATTGGCAATTTAATTTTTCGAAATAAAGCATTTCTAGGTAAATGGTTATGGCGTTTTTCAAAAGATCCTTCAACTTTTTAGGCCTCGATTGTGAAAAGTAAATATGGTTTTTCTACTTTTGGTTGGGAAACTAATGTGGTTAAATATGTTTCCTTTCGATCCCCTTGGAAATTTATTTCTCAAGGACTTGCTATTTTTAATTCTTTCACTAAATTCACCTTAGGCCGTGGCTTACGAATCCATTTTTGGGAGGATATTTGGTTTGGAGATCTTTCTTTCATGTCACTTTATCCTCAATTATACCTTGTGTCCTCTAATGTTGGTTGCTCTATTGCATCTTTGTTTGATAACTCTTCTTCCTCTTGGAATCTTTCTTTTAGAAGAAACCTTAATGAGATCGAGTTTTCTCAATTTCAAGATTTACTTTCGTCCATCCATTTTGTTAGGCCTACTCTTTTGGAGGACCGTAAAACTTGAACTATTCATCCTTCGGGTTCTTTCACTGCTAATTCCTTTTTCTCTATGCTGATTCATATTCCTTTTCACCATCATTTCCCTTTTGATTTTATTTGGCAAAAAGGCATTCCTAAAAAGGTTCAATTTTTCCTTTGGTCTGTTGCTTTAGAGAAGATTAACACTTGTGATGTTTTGCAGAGAAAGAATCCGTTTTGGTCTTTGTCCCCTCATTGGTGTTGTCTTTGTGGTAAGGATCATGAGTCTGCAAATCATTTATTCCTTCATTGTGATTTTACTGGTGTTCTTTGGAGCAGGATTTTGACTCATTTTGATATTGATTGGATTATGCCTTCGGATATTTGTTCTCTCTTTTCCATCTCCCCTTTTGGTTCAAGTCGAAATCGTAAGGGCATTTTTTGGAACTGTGTTGTTGCGGCTCTTTTTTGGGTTATTTGGATCGAGAGGAACAACCGCATTTTCAACAATGTGACTCGTGAACATCATCATATTTGGGATCGCCTTTTGTATTTTATTTACTTATGGTCTAAGAACATTGTGCACTTAGATTTTGGTTTAACTTTTTCTTCTTTGTACTTACCTTGGGTTTCCTTTTTATCCTTGTAATTTCTTTTGGAGGTCCTCTCAACCTCTTGTACATACTTTATTTTCACTAAAATAGTTGTGAATTCTTCTAAAAAAAGCGAGCTAAGAAATCTAATGGAATCCAAAAATTCTGAAATGTTAGAAAGAGGGAGAGTTATTAATGGTTCTAGAATTTCGTTTTGTCCATAGCTAAGACACCAATGGACCAAAAAAAATTGAGCTTTCACTTTTTTAAATTGGCCGTTAAGGAGTTGGAATAGAGTGTAAGTTCAATAGTTGGAGAAGCACCAACTGAGGTTGAAGCTTAAACAAAAGATGACCCCTAAATTAACAGTGGTTGAATAAGTGATTAACATTTTCCTCCCTGCCTTTGCAAAGGATACACCAGTTAAGAGATAAAGCCATATATGGGTGTTGCCTTTGAATGTTGTCGGCAACATTTAGGTCTATTTGAAAAGGGGACCAACCAAAAAATATTATCATTTTAGGGGCTTCGGCTTGCCATAAAATTTCAAATCCATGAGTAAAACTGTAAAAGAGGGAGAAGAAGAGGCTCATTAATCTCTAGATAGCCAAAAACAATATTAGCAGGCCATGCCAGAAGGGTATGGCCTTTAAATGAATCGTATGACTTCTGAAATCTTTAGGAGGATGTTCAGTAGAAGAAAAAGTTAAGTCTAGGTTTGTGTGGCCTGAGGTTGTAAAACTAAAACCTGAGCTTGTGTAACCTATGTTTGGATATACATAAATATGGATTTTAAAAACCTGAGTTTACGAAACCTATTTTTGGTAGAGGTTTGAGTTTGAGTTTTGTATTGTTGAACTCTATTAGAAGTTTTAAACAAACTCACACTTTATACTATTTAAATCTGTAGGTTTAAGAAAACCAAACTTTGAAGTTATTAAACCAACAAACACGGGTTAGGCGAATGAACTCAATCCCCTCCAACCCACCCCTTCTACCAAACACCCCCTAAGTAAATTTATTTGTCAAAATCTAAGGAATAGATCCCAAAGGGGGCGTTGAAGAAGACACTAAAGAACACAATTTTTTTTATTCGTGTGCGCTATTATGTCGCTAAAGTGAAGAAATTCCTTATTGTTAGTAGTAAATGGAATTCCGTAGTTCCTTCAAAGCTGATTATCATGTGAGTTATCCCATGAGTAGTAATTTATCATAAGTTCAATCAAATTTCATATATCAATAATCACAATTCCATCACTTCATTTCCTATCAATTACAAAAAAAAAAAAACAAAAATCATAATTCAATCTTCAATCTTCAATCTTCAATTACATAACTCCATTTTTTCATGGTGAAACTATACATATAGAATCTCGGTTAAATTAAAAAAAAATCAATCAATAAAATAAGGATGAGGATGAAGTTATGACTGACCTCACGATTGAGATTGCGATTCAGAGAGATGAAGATCCACGTGCTTCACGTGACTCAGCAATCAAGAGAGACCAACAAAGAAGTTGAGGGAAGAAGAAGAAGAAGAGGAGGAGGAAGGAACGAAAGAATCTGTAGTTGAAGGTGTGAAAAAAAAATTATATATACACACACTTTCTATTTTGATAATTAATTAATATTTTATGTTATAATTTTTTTTTCCACATTACTATCGAATAATATAATGATAAAAACATATTTTATAAATTAATTGGTACAATTCATCATTTTTAAATAATATAAATTTTTTTATTAAATTAATTGATATATCTAGAAATCTCACCAAGGACATTTAAATTTTTTAAAGTGAAAAAAAAAATCACTCATGAACTATGCAACTTGACAGTTACCCTTAATTATTTTTTTTAAGCAAATACCATGTGGACTATGCAAATCGTGACCCCCTAAACTATTCTCTTAAGCAAATACCCCTTGAACTATGTGAGTTGTGACAAATACCCCCAAACTAATTCTTTTTAAGCAAATATCCTCAAACTAATTCTTTTTAAGCAAATACCCCCCTAAATTTTTATAAGTGTTTAAAATAAATCATTTGTTTATACTCGTTAAATTTTTTTGTTCCTCTGACCACTCGTGTGACTCGTCTTTTAGAGATAAATTTTTAATGTTAAACCAAAACTTTTATATATTATGTCATCAAATTTAACGGGGTAAATAAAAAGGTTTATTTTAAACACTTATAAAAGTCTCGGGAGTATTTGCTTAGAAAAATTAGTTTGTCACAACTCACATAGTTCAGAGGTATTTGCTTAAGAGAATAGTTCAGGTGATTATCTGTCACAAAACTCAGATTGAGACAAGAAGGATCTCGAACCGAGATTGTCTTGACTGGAGATTTGTGACAGATTTTTTTCTCTTTTTAAGTGTGTTTTCTTTCTTTCTTTTTAGTTGCATACTATATTAACTATATTTTAATGCATTTGAAATTTTGGTTTGAGATTCCAATCTTGGTCCAAGATCCTGATTTTTTTTTTACAAAATACTTAAATGTATGTCGAATTTGTAAATGAAAAATCATTTGAAATTAAAGTTTG
Organism: Gynostemma pentaphyllum; assembly: GCA_028015215.1. Lineage (NCBI taxonomy): Eukaryota > Viridiplantae > Streptophyta > Magnoliopsida > Cucurbitales > Cucurbitaceae > Gynostemma > Gynostemma pentaphyllum. The sequence goes on along the minus strand of CM051351.1, from coordinate 57,039,756 downwards.
AAGTAAAATGGAATAATCACTTTAAGCTATATGAAAGAAAACTTTTTAGAGAAATAGAGAGTGTTGAGGTTTTCTAAAAGATGAAAACTATAAATGAGATAGTATAAGTTGGTTGGTTTTTTGGCTTAATTGACCTTCAAAATTGACAATTATGTGTTATTGACCTTCATTCTCATTTTAACATTTTTTCACCTTCTGATGATGTTATTTTGTAGTGATTATTCTCTTCTTCCATTAAACTCTTTTCTTATTTTCTCAATACTATCTCTTCTATCTTTCTCACTTATGGTGGCGGCGGTTGGTGATGGAAAACGTTTGAAAAAATCTCTCTTCTCTTGATTTGGGTATATATGACTTTGGGTTTATGAGGTTTTTCATTTGTATTTTTTTATCTCTCCCAAAACCTCAACACCCTTTCCACTCTCTTCACATTCCCAAGTAATCTTCAAGCTTTTGATTCTTATTATAAGGTGAAAAAAAAATTATGGGTTGTCTCGGAATCTGAAATTTACCCAGAAATTTGAAATTTTTCCTCGGAATTTGAATTTTGCACTGAAATTTAAAAATTATGGTACCTAAAATTAAAATTCTCAAGATGAAAAAGACTGAAAAAAAAAGTTAAAGGTGTAACGTCTCGTTATTTTAAGGTAAATATTTTTTTTAAATTAATTAAAGTATCCAATTAATAATCATTAATCAACGTAAGCTAATTAATTTATACTTGACATCTAGCTAGAAGTGAATAGTGTTCTTAATGGTGTGGGATGACTTTTAGTGGAATTAAAATGAGTGGGGACCACTTTTACTCTTATTTTTCTTCCCCTTCAAATATCCAAGACCATTTCATCTTCTTCATTCTTCATTTGGAGACAAAAAAAAACTCTTTTTTCTTCTTCATTTTCAAGTAAACGATGAAACCAAGGGAAAAAATGAGTTTTCTCTCTCAATTCTCAACCGTTTTGAGCGATTTTCATTGCGTTGGTTCGGTATTAACGTGGGGGAAACTTTCCCCTAAGGTTTGGAAGCAAAACCTTGGTCTTAGAAGCTCCAAGAGGTAAAAAAATCTATGGGTTTCATTTCTAGATTTGAATTGGTGTTGAGTTGAAATCTTCAATTTCTTCTCTTGGATCATAGAGATTTCGGGATTGGATTATCATTTAGGTTTTTCCTTGTTTTTCTTCAAGACCTAGACACTTTTAGTAGCCACGACATCACCAATTTTCTTTCATAAATATGTGGGCTGCTATGTGGTGGTCATTTTTTGCTTTAAACTATTTTTCTTTCAAGTTGGGTGGAAGAATCAAACCTTAACTTTTAGTTTATGAGTACTCACTGATAGTAAACACCCAAAAAGTGCCTAAAACGAACTCGGATTACTCCTAGAATGCCCAAAACACGGAAAATCATCTTCCTACTTTCTCTCTCTCTTGGTCGTAGGACCTAAGTCCCTTTTCCCGGGCTTTTTTGGCTTGTAATTTTGTTACGTGTCGATCGTTATTCAATTTTTTAAAATTAATGTATGTAAAATGTGTTTGAATTATAGGTTTTGAGCATCGTTTGTGAAATTGATCATCCGGTAATTGGAAGTTGACTTCTTAACCAAGGTAAGTTTAAAGTGGTTGTGTGTAGTTTTATGTATGGATTGCATGATGAGTTGTTAAGAGGGAATATGAAATTTGGGATCCTAAGTGAATATTCGTTGTTTAGATGATTTTGGGTGTGAGTGTTGTGTTTTACGCTTTGGAATTACTTTCAGAGTCTTAGATATAAATCCGAAATGGAAAGTTAAGTTTACGATTGTGATTGGTGGTTTAGAGATGAATTAGAAATGTTCTGAATAGTTCTTGGGGAAGGAAAGTTTCATAAGAGGTTTTTGAGAAAAGTGAAGTATAAGGGTGAGATTGTGAGTTTGGTTATAGGAAGTAAGAGTGGTTCAAGTAGTTCCGATTTCGATTATTACTCTATGACTATTTGAGAAATTTCCTACCTTTCATAGAATTGTTAATGGTAGTGATTTATTGTTCTTACGTGCATACTTTACGTTTTGCAATGTTCATGGTTGGGAAACTTTAGTGGAAACTCTTTGATTTGTGGAATTGTAAACCATACTCGGATTCTTTAGATGGAGTATGTGTGTTACCTAAATGTAAAATAATACTATACTCGAATTCTTTAGATGGAGTATATGTATCTCTTAAATGGAACTTGTAAACCATGCTCGGATTCTTTAGATGGAGTATGCGTGCTACCTAAATGTAATGCTTGAATAATGGAGAGTGTGATGAGTGTGTTGATGAGAGTGGAGAGAGTGGAGAATTAGAGAGAGATAAAATAAAATTCTAAATGATAGAGTAAAATATTAGTTATATTAATGTTTAAGGGTAAAAAAGAACTTTCACACCAAAATGACATCATCAGAAAGTCAAAAAGGGTTAAAATGAGAATAGAGGTCAATAACGCTTATTTGTCAATTTTGAAGGTCAATTAAACAAAAAAACCCAAGTTGCTTCGTAGTATTCAAAAGATTAAGTTCAAGGTAAAAATGTATTTTTAAAGGGTAGTGACATCATCAATATTTCAATAAACTTTAAAAGGTGATGGCAAGATTAATAACCCTTAGTTTACTTTTTTGAAGGTAAAAAAAGCCAATAACCTAATTTAGCCCCGATAGTTTGGGGTCTATCTCAATTTAGACTTGACGATTTAAAAAGTTTCAATTTAATCTTCATAGTTTCAATCAGTGTCAATTTAGTCCCTATATTTTTACAAGTTTCAATTTAATGCTTATGGTTTATAAACTCACAAAACGTCCTTGTTGTTACCATACTTACACGTAAAAAAATCTTACATTTATATGTCAATATCATTATATTGTCATTTGCCCGGCTCTTTGCATACATAGAATACAAATGGAAAATTTGCATAGATGACCTCAAAAATTGGGCCATAATGAAAATAAACCTCACTTTTCAATTTTCATAAGTTAGACCTTGCGCTAATGTCATCCAGGTGTGAAAAGTCCAAAATACCCTAAAATATTAAAAACGTATTGAGAAGTACGAACGTCTGACCCACGATATTGCCTCTCTAATTTTCCAAACCCATGATCGGCTATCCCAAACGTCAAACCCACAATCTCTCCCTCTCTCTTTACTCAAGCATCTCCTCGACTTTACGAATTCAAAACCCAAAAATTTGAAGTTTTGAGTTACAAAATCCAACACTGAAGATAAAGAAGAGAGTTGAAACTAATTTCGAGGTTTTTCTGCTACTGCTTTTAGGGTTTTTCAGATCTAGAAAAGGTATGTTTTCGTTCAAGAGTCGAAGCTTCGGTTTTTTGCTTATCATTTACTGTGATCTAACCGATCTTCAATTTGATGGAGATGATTCTTAGAATTGAGGATCGATCAGATCGCAGTGAATGATCTGAACGATCATAAGTTATGATCGGTCAGATCATAGACTGTGATCTGACCGATCTTAAACTTTGATTTTCAGATCATAAGCTTATGATCATGCAAATCATATCTATGATCGTTCACATCATGATCGATCTGATCGTAGACTATGATCTGACTGATCATAAGCTTACGATCAGACCGATCATATATTAGATCATATTAATTGTATTGTATTCTAATGATTTCTGTATTGTACCCTCCAGTTTGTTAAAATGGATTCTGAATTGAAATTGAGTATTGAGGATCATTTCCCCGCCACTGTAACTGGGGTGTCACATTTAACTGCTACTGTGAAGAATGTCAAGGGTCATCTTACGGCAACACAAATAGAAATAGTGAAGCAATCACCCATCGAGCAGTTGATTGACGTAGATTTTAAGTTCTGTAGTCCCCTAATTCACCAAGTTATATTGAGAGAGATTGAACAACCGAATGAGGAGGTGGTGAGTTTTATGATTGGAGGATGGATCATCACATTTACAAAGGATGATTTCACTTGCATAATCGGGTTGTCATGCGGGAGGAGCTTTGTATGTAGGGATCACTCAATTAGACTGCGAGAGTTATTATTTAAGGATCAATATGGTGTGAGCAAGGGTGATTTAGAAAAGAAGTTCAGTGATCACAGATTGACTGAAGACGAAGACATAGTCAAGATGACACTAGTGTATATTGTGGAGCTAGTGTTGATTGGTGGTTTGAGGAGAAAACTGATTAATATGGGTTTTTTTTTCATTGGTGAATGTGAGATAGTTTTGACTAGGTGAACACGATTTATGTGATCACGCTTCATTCTCTTAAGGATGCAATTGGCCGAAAGATGGATGAAGAACCTGAAGTGGATGAAGAACTTGGGGAGAAATAAAAACATCGGAGAAGCTACATACTCCTTAGCCGAATTTCCTTATGCATTTCAAGTATTTAATTGTATAGATTTGTTATATAAATTTAATTGTAAAGTTTTGTGTTATGAATTAATTGTATAAATGAACAAATGACAGGCATGGACTTACGAACAAATGCCGGAGCTTGTTGTTCAAAAATATGTATCTAGAGTAGATACAACAATGCCACCAGTATGCTCGTGGCATAATTTGAAGGCCATGACAAGTATTGGCTTAAAGAAGAATGGTTTTTCCCCACTTGACAAGGTATTTATTTTATTTGTTTGCAAAATATGTTTTTAAATTTAGTTCTATCCAAATGATTGGTCAGATTATAGTGTATCACTGATCATACAGTATGATCTGACCGATCATTTGGGCAGTGTTTCTTCATATGCCTAGTGTTTTAGTATAATATACAGGTTAAATAATCAAAAGTAGAAAAAGTGGAGAAAAAGATGGAAATACTTATACATAAAGTGAAGAGGAAGGTGGAAAGACCTGTAGCAGAGGAGAAAGTTGGGAAGGTGAAGAGGCATCGACCTGAGAAAATGGAAGTTCCTGTGAAGGACTTCCCGAGAGATGAGAAAAATAGGCACATTTTGTCGTCGAAGTACAAACAAGCAATTCTGAATTGTGACACCCGCGGTGTAAGGAATGAGCTCTATTATTGTTCATATATTATATATTTAGAATTGTTAATTAACATCTTTACATTTACGATTTTATAGGAAAAAAAAATGCATGATCATGATATGGATGGCGATCAGAGGGATGATCGTAAGGATCGAGTTGATGAGTTTTTTGAGAATGAGAGTGAGAATTGCGATGAGAGGGTTGTGGGGATGTGAATGAGAGGGTTGAGAGGGAGCTGAATGAGATGGTGGAGGAGGAGAGGGTGGAGAAGAGGATGGAGGAGGCGATGGTGGAGAAGAGGGTGGATGAGGAAACAGTGGATGAGAGGGTGGAGGAGGAGACGGTGGAGGAGAAGAGGGTGGAGGGGGATATTCCGGACAGTGTTTTGGAAGTTCAGGAGATTAGGGTTGAGGAGGAAGTTAAGGAGGAGAGGGTGGAAGTGAAGGAGGAGATTGAAGAAGTTAAGGTGAAAGTGGAGGAGAGGGTGGACGAGAGTGTTCAAAGGGATGTGAAAGACTTCTTTGATTCTCAGTGGGGAGATGAAGTAGTTATAATGGATGAGAACAATGATTTTACGAAGCGTCCCCGAGGTAGTAGAAAAAGGAAGGTCGGACCACTCCAAAAATTTCCGTTTGTATCGGAGAAGAAAGAGAAGTTGACAAAATATGACCCCCCTATATGTGGTGCCCAGGGAAATAACTGAAAGGTATCATGCGTATTTCCAGGACAAGAAGACTGATGACACTCGGGTCCCATGCTAGTACTACGGTGACAAGGATAAACGCATTTTCTTAGACTGGATTGGGATTACCGATCTACATCTCGGTTGTGAGGTAAGTGAATGTTTTTACAAATATTTTTTTGGAGTATATTTTTCCAGGGCCTTTCACACTATCCAAATGATCGGTTAGATTATACAGGATCATACACTATGATCTGACAGATTATACATGTATGATCTGACCGATCATTTGGACAGTGTGAAGGCCCTTCCTCATGTGCTCAGTATTATTATTATGGTTTGATTATAACTTAATAATGTTTTGTACTTATTTTATGTACTTATTTTATAGCATATCAATAATCATTCTTATTTATCCATAAGAAGCTTAGATCGCAGCCCGAATTAATTAAACAACGTTTCACAATCGTTGGCTCCATTTTCACGGTACAAATTTTGGATACTTGTCTACTTATTTAGCTTCAAGTTTAAATATATTTCTTACAAATTCAAAAATATTTTTTACAGCAATATTGCGCCAGAAGTTGGTCCAAGTATGAAACGGCTGTGCAGAATCATACGGCCTACAATTGGCAGGAATGTTTTGAACTCATCAATTACGTTGTAGGCAAGCACGGACATTTCACGATCTCATGGAGTGACTGTGATTGGGTACGTTTGCTTAACTACCTTAACTTCCATTTATAGTTAACGTTTGCTTAACTAACTAATATTTATTGTTTCATCAAATATATGCACATGTCAACGTCAAAAAGAATCATTGGATATTGCTAGCTATCGATCTTCGTCAGCGGCAATTTGTATACTACGATTCATTTCCGACTTATACTACTGAAACAGAGATTGATGTGATGCTGGAGCTGGTTCGTGATTGTGTTTCATATGTATTGGAAAATACCGGCCTTTGCGATTGCGATAGTGTGGAAAGATGGTCAATAAAAAATATTGATAAAATCCTGATACAAGACTACGAAGTTGATTGTGGTGTGTAAACAATTAAGTTTTATGAATATCTTGTAACAAGAAATAGTTTAAACATCATAACCCTGAAAAATGAAAAGTTTTAGGCTTATGTTGTCTGCTGAGATTTGGTCAAACCAACCTGTTTTTTTATGTAAATAAATTACTTTTCTCTCCATCTACTACTTTGTTCTTCTATCTTATACTCTGAATGTTATACCTCTGTCCAAATGATCGATCAGATCACTTTAAACTCTGACAAATCATTGCGTATGATCATTCAGATCACAACGATTATTTATAGTGATCGTTCAGATCACTGTTCATGATCGGTCTGATAAATGTAAATGATCTAAACGATCACTTTAAGTGATCTGTCAGATCATTGTAAATAATCGTTCTGATCACCATTGATGATCGGTCAGGCTTAATGATCGGTCATATCATTCAATAATCTAACTGATCATTTATGCAGAGGGCAAAGTACTCATTTACACCAGAATGAAAATTAAACAGTTTACACAAATAATTTATTTAATATATATTACAAGCCATAAGAAATCGGATTACGACACGTCTTTCTATTATATCCAGTTGAACCACATAGGCCGCAATGTCGTGGTTTCACAATAGTCTCTCCAGAGGACATGATCCTTAGTTTCTTCCTACGGCCAATCCTTGCCACCATTTTCGGAGGTAGCACATGTACTATTTTAAAATCCTCTAAGAATCCTATATTCTGACTTCTGAAGAGCTGGATTTATGGCCTCCACATATGCAATCAAAATGAACTCGGCTGTAAAATAATTTGAGCATAATGTATATGAGTCTATGTTCCGGTTTCTAGCTGCTACAAGTGCATGTCTACAAGGCAAACAGTCCATGTCAAATTCGCGGCAAGTACATTCTATGGAGTTTAGATCAAAAGTATTAACACTGTCAATTTCTCTCACATGAGTACGATAAATGTCAGTGGACGTGACAAGCAATTTAATTGACCTCGCATGATTTGCTCAGAGTTTATTCTCTGCATGAATTGTTAAAATCCCTTTCAGCTTCTATGCTTCAACTCGACGCTCAAAAAACCATTTTTGTAACTTCGCACGAATACAGCGAGAGATTAGTGGAAGAATAATCACCAAATGCTGACTTTCTGCCTTTTGTTTATGATTGGTGGAAGAATAATTAGACTTCGGGATGGCTTGGTTTTTCTTTTAACCTCAAGCCGAAAAATTTAAAGGGTGCCCTGAAACAGTGGAGTATGGAGAAGTTTGGTGATCTAAGATTGAAGAAATGTGCTATTCAGTGAGAGATTCAATCACTGGATTTAAAGGAGGAGGCAGACTCCTTAACCACTGAGGAAAGAAGCCAGAGATAGAGTTTGAAGAACGAGTTTTTTATTACAATTAATCTGGAAAAATAGTGTTGGTATCCGAAAAGCAAGATTCGGTAGATTAGGGAGGGTGATAAGAATTCAAGTTTTTTCCATGTTATGGCCAACAGTAGAAGAAAAAAGTCTTTGATCTCAGAACTTATCACAGCGGAAGGGGTGAAGATTATTACAGAAAGACAAATAGAGAGCAAAACTACCAACTATCCCCTCTAATGCGCTGAAAGGTTTGAAAATAGGCACTAATGATGTCAGCCTCATCCATTTGCAATTTGCAAATGATATTCTTATTTTTGGTGATTACGAAAAGCAAGAGCTCGATACAATTTTTCAAATTTTGCATCTGTTTCAGATGGGCTCAGGTCTGAAGGTTAACTAGTAAAAGACAATTCTTTATGGGGTAAACATTCCAATAGAGGAGATAGTTCTTAACGCTTCTAGATGGGGCTGTAGCATGGTGTCTCTTCTGTTTGACTATCTCGGCCTCCCTTTAGGAGGTAATCATAAAACCATGGATTTTTGATCTCCTGTTATTGACAGCGTTGGTCAACGGCTAGATAAATGGAAAAATGTTCTTTTTTCCAAAGGTGGCACGTTAACTTTGATAGAGTCTTCTCTGTCTAATCTCCCTACTTATTTCATGTCTATTTTCCCAATGTCGTTCAAAGTTATTAAGCTGTTGGGGAAAAAGTTTAGAGATTTCTTGTGGGCTCAAAAGGGCACTGTCTCGGGTAGTCATTTGGTAAATTGGAATCGCGTGACTTTGCAAAAAGCCAGAGGAGGTTTGGGGATTGGCAGATTGAAAGAGAGGACTTAGCTCTGATCTCTAAATGGTGTTGGCGCTTCCCTGTGGATTCAGATTCTTTGTGGCACTCCATCATTTCTAGTTTTCATGGCCTTGATCTCTTTGGATGGTTCACTAATCCGAGATTGAGGGTCTTGGGAATTAGCTCCTGAAACTTTGTCAAAAGTTGTAAATTAAAGCTTGTTGATGTTTTGGGTTTCAAGCTAGGTGATGGTAGGAGAATCAGATTTTGGCACGACTGGTGGATGGGAGATATTCCTTTAAAAAGAAAGTTCCCCAGACTCTTCAGTATAGCAAGTAATAAGCAAGTCGTGGTCAGGGATTATTGGACAGGGGATGCTGAAGTGTGGAATTTAACACTGAAAAGGCCTCTCTATAATCGAGAGATTGATGATCTCATCTCTCTCCTTCATCTTCTCCAGCCTCACAGGATTGTACATTTGGAGGATTCTCTGGTTGGAGGGTTAAATACGGCGGACACGATTCAGAAACGTAATCCGAATTCTACTTTTTCTCCCTCATGCTGTTGCCTCTACTTTTCCGCTTCAGAGAATGAGAGTCACCTTTTTTTCGGTTGTCCTTATGCTGCTGTTTTTTGGAATAACCTTCTGCACATCTTTGATCTTGGTTGGTGCTCGAATGTTTGTCCTAAAGTTAATCTTTATTCGCTCTTGGTAGGGCACCCTTTCAAAGACAAAGCCAGATGGATTTGGGAAAGGGCGATTAAACTAATCATTTGGGAAATTTAGTTGGAGCGCAATCGTCGTATTTTCGAACATAAATCAAGTCCTACAAATGACGTGTGGGATCTCATTCGTTAGAAAGTCTCTCTTTTTGCTTCTCTTTCTAAAACTTTTTATAATTATAATGTTCTTTTGATTAATGCCGATTGGAAATGCATTTTGTAATCCTTTTTGGCTCGGGTGATCTCTCCTCACCATTTTTTGTAATTATCTTTCTTTTTAATGAAAAGTTACACAGTTTCATATCAAAAAACTTTGCATGAATACTTTTTATTAGTGCAGTCACTGGTACTTCCCTATCGTCAACAAATACACTATTGATTGATTCCGCAATATTTGTGGTCATTATACTATATCTGTTTTTTGGCGCATTAACTCGGGCCCATTTATCCATACCAACATCATTTTTCAAGTATTCATACATACTAGGAAGCCTAGCAAGTGCTCCCCAATAGTGTTGAAAAACAGACTCTCAATAGGCCTTGGCAGCAGGAAAGAAAACCTTACTAATATCATCATTTTTGAACTTATGGACAAGGTTCATACTCAAATGGTGTATGCAAACACCATGACTAGCACTCACAATGGCTTTCTCGATGCTCTTGTGTCTGTCCGAAACAAACATTAGATCTTAAACATCTCCAATTGCATATTTGAGTTTTCCCAAAAACCAATTCCCTGATTCATCTATTTCTCTGTCCACAATACCAAACCTTACAGGATAAATTTGATTGTTTCCATCTAAGGATGTACTAACTAGCAATGTTCCCCGATATTTTCCTTTCAAGAACGAACCATCCAACGCAACTATCGGTCGTATACAACTAAGAAATCTCCTAATACAAGACCCAAATGCAATGAATAGATATTTGAAGTGACACTCATCTTCTAATTCAATGTGATAAATGGCTCCAGGATTTTCACACTTCACCGCTTCACAATACGGCCACAATAGATTGTAAGTTTCTTCATGAGATCCCCTTACAGCCTCATAAGCATCCTCTCTTGCTCGCCACGCTTTATCATAAGATATGTTAACACCGTACTCAGTTTGCATGTCGTCCATTATATCTCTCGGTGTATGTCGACGACTATAATTTTCAAGTTTACTTCTAATAATGTCTCCGACTACCTTACTGCTAGCTTGTCGGTCATCATGGTTTAACACAGAAAGCAAACATGAATGAATATCTACAAACTTTCTAACATAGAAAATGTCACTAAACACACAGCCTGTAATCTCCACTTGCAATTTGAATCAACACAACCTACAGAGTATAGAGTCTTCGTGGTTTTTTTTTCACTTTAAACTCAAAGTTTCTTCCAATCGCTAGCCTGGACAACCTACTTACTAAATCTTGTTTCGATAAGAATATGCAACCAACTCCAAACTCCTCAATAGAAACTGTTTCCTTTAAATTCATCATTGAACTATTCTTCTGTTCATAAACCTTGTTGTTCAAATCAGGAGCCATCACTTTACATTTTCCCTTAATATCACGTATTGTATGTGATTACTTGGTTCACATTCATGGGTAGCATTCATCTCGAGTTTCACTCTCACTGTATCCCTCTCCATATGAACATCACGGAGGTCAAATGCGTCGTCCAATCCGGGAAAACGATCATTATCATGCATATCCTTGTGAGAATCCTTGTTCATATTCTCCCAACCCACCTTAACATCATCACCATTCCCTAAATCATAGATGCAATATTACCAGAACATAGACAAGGATTCCAGTTGTTGGTTGTATTCCGTCCACTCATCATATCTGGGTCTCTAGGTTCAGAGGATACACATATCGGATCCAAAGGTTCATAACCCATAAAGTAAAACTACAGCTTCGAATCATTTCTAATTTCAAAAGGCGGACATAATGTTGCAAACTTATATATGCGCTTCATTTTTATAGTCATCGATGCAGGGTCAGCTCCTACAACTTCATATAGTCGGTCTACTAAATTTACATAGCTTATACCCTTATCCACAAGTATTCCTCCCAACGAGCCACCGATATAGTCGTACCTAGCAGCATCCCAATGCCCACCATAACGAATAAAGAGTCTTACCATTGCCATCTGAAAAAATATTCACAAGTTCAACCAGAATTCCAGAGTAGGATTTGTTTTGAAATTATTTTGTGAATTCATAATCAGTTAGATCATAAGCACTGATCGTTCTGATCACTGCTTATGAATTTAAAAAAGAAATATCGCATGATATTTCTTTTTTAAATTCCTAACACTAGAATGCAGCAAAATGATATAAATCTTACCTTCTTCTTCCTTCAGCAAGATTATAGTTTAGAGAGAGAGTGGTGAGTTTTTCTTTAGTGAGAGATAAAGCAATATTGTGGTGTGTAGTGTTAATGACCTAACAAAGCTGCCTCAATGAGTTTTTTGACTTTTCACACTAGGATGACATCAACATAAGGTCTTATAAAAATTGAAAAGTAACGTTTATTTTCATTAGGGCCCAATTTTTGAGGTCGTCTATACAAATTTCCCAATACAAATATATAAGCAATTTGTTACCTTTTTTGTAACGGCATGAACATTTCATGGTTTTTTTTTACAAACCATAAAAATTGGATTGAAAAATTTTAAACCATTGGGACAAATAATTATAAGCAAAGTGATAGAGATAAAGGCTCTTCCAAATATGAATGTCATCCAAATCTGGTTAATGCTCACTTGTCTGTCATCTTCAACAACCCAATCAAATCTGGTTAATGCTCACTTGTCTTACATCTTCAACAACCTAATCATCTTGATCTCTCAATTACTGATCAATCACATGACCCAACTAAGTCGTTGATACCAAAAGCCCTTCTACTGTGAAAACTTTAAACACAATACACCAAGCCATGCCTTTAGGATGTAGCCTCTTGATAATCATGGGCATCCATCTCAAACCAATTAGTAATGAGAGGAGTACCTCATGTATCTTATAACTTGTGAGTTCCCTTCATCTTTTCGATGTAGGATTCTCAACATGCACCTCAAGATGGTTTTGGGCTCACCCTTTTTGGGTCGGATCCCATTTTTGAACCGAATGCCCGTTTAGGCTTGTTGGGCTTTGATACCGTCTTAGATATCATGGGATTCATCTCAAAGCCAATTGACAATGAGAGGCGTAGCCCATGTATCTAATAAATCTTGTGAGTTGCTTTTATCTTTCCGATGTGGTATTCTCAACATAGCCACACCACCTCCTTGGATCTGTCTATCTTCAAAGATCTTTCAGTTTCAAACCAACCAAATTTCCCATATCAATGCCTTGTTAATTGCATTAGGCCACAAAATTCTCATCTTGAGATGAGAATTAGAACACTCATGAGAAACTACAGGAAAGCTGTGCCCATTACTCACTCCTTTGGGCAAGTAACAAAAGAAAAACCAAAACTTTATTACCTAGGTGTTTGAAAAATTAAATGTACACATGGAAAGTTATCGATACTTGGTAGTGACTAAGAACATGCAACACATTTTTTTTGCAAAAAATACAACTCATATTAACATTAGTACCTTTAGTGGAAAAAAAAAATAGTTCAATTGGGACAAAAAAAACATTAATCATCAGGAAAACCTAGAAACCGATTAATAAGTCTTCCGACTGGTTTAGCATCACCAGGCATGTATGGAATAAGAGACTCCAAATCCATGCCTTCAATAGTTTGATGCAATGTTTGGGGACGAGCACAATACAAATGCTTCCTTTTAGCTAATTCTTCTGCAAGTTCAATTTGATGATTGTCCATTAGATCTTCATTGACTACCACAATCAAAGGTTTACTATGTTTCAATGTCTCAAATATACTTCCAGACCCTGCACAAATTGAATTTATTCAAGATAAACCAGAATACAAAAAGTTCATAATGACGAAACAAAAATGAACCTAAAAATTTAAATGTTTTCGGTAGCATATAGACAACAACCTTCATTGATTTGTACTTCAAATTTTAGGACGTGTTCGGCAGTTGAGCAGATTTCTGTTTTTATTTGAAAAACAACTTTTAAAATCAACTTTCAAGTGGCTTGAAAATGATAATATTATTGAGTACTTGAATCACTATTAACAATTTTTTTTTTATAGAACAGTATTAACAAAGTAATGAATTTGGAGGGGGAAAAAAGCCTTCAAATTTTATTTTTAACAATTTTTTTACTAAGTTTGTGCTAAATCGCAAAAGGCTGCTTTTAAAACACTCCCAAATATTATGAAGCATGGATACTTCAACTTATTCGTATCGGATACTTGGACACTCCGATACTTCTTGTATACGTCTCTGAGAAAAGTGATAAGAGTGGAGATTGAAACACATCAAAATCTTTATTTATTTTGATAATTTCTTTCTTATTGTATTTCTAATATAAATATCATAAACTAAAATAAACAAATCTAATGTGAAAATTATAAAATAATCTAAAGATTGTATATTGTAATCAACGTTTCCTTGTTGTATCAGTATCCTAATTTTTAGAAAATGAAGTGTTGTTGTATCCGTATTGTGTCGTATCCTTATCTCGTATCCGTGTCCGTGCTTCTTAGTTAAAATAGACCCTTTTAGTTAGTAGGGTGGGGGGTTGGAAGTGGGAGAAGGTAAAATTTGCCAAAGACTAACAAAGTTAAAGCTCACTAAAGTAGGTTTTTCCATATCATTTTTTTTATAAAAAAAAAAAAAAAAAATGGAAAGAAAAGAAAAAAGAACTTTTCATTGATGAGAGAGAAAAGGCCAAGTGAGATTGCAAAAAATAACTCTAGTTGACATTATTAAAAAAAATGAATAATAATTACAGAGCTCTAGAGACTAGAGAGCATACAACATGAGGAAACTAAGAATTTAATTAAATGCCTAGGGTCCATCCAATCTCTAGATATTTATCTTCAAACAAGTTTTAGTTCTTTCCAACCAACCTTCTTGAAAGATAGACTAAAGGATCCTGGCCTTCCAATTGTTAAAGCAAGGGAAGCATAATTTGACAGATAATATGTTACCCACGGCATGAACATCAGTAGCAGGGAAGCATAAATAATTTCACAGATCAATGTTTTCTCATATTTAATAGCATATTACTTTGTCATGGGTTCAAAGCATGTTGGCCACCTGCCTAGGATATTATCCTACGAGTTTAACGACGCCAAGTGTTGTAGGGTAGTGTGGTTGTCTTGTGAGATTAATCGAGGTGCGCGAAAGCTGGCCCGGACACTCACGGTATAAAAAAAATGGCATATTACTTTGGGAGGTAAGGTTATTATTTAGATCCGTGTATCGATTTCGTATAAACATCTAAACAAGGTTATCAAATTACAAATAATAATAATGATATTATTATTAATCATAGCATGCATGAATAAATATTAGTTATATATATCATTGTGAACAAGATAATTTTGATTTGAAACTACATTCTTGGCATAATGAAAGAGAAAGTAACCAATAGAGTCTAAAAGCAGCAACTTAAGAAGTCTTACCAGCATGGCTAATTACAAGAGAAGCTGATTTTATATGATCTGCTATGCTTGATGAGAAAGAGAAAGAGTCCACAACAAGTCCATCTTCTCCTTGAGACTGCACAAAATTATATAACTGAGAAGTTGATGTTGCATTATAAATCACTCATAAAATTTTAAATAAAATGGTAAATTATTATTGATTCTAAACTCAACACACATATGATCAAAACTCATCAAGGTTAAAGCTGAAGATGCTCGAAACAGGGTCAAACTTTTTTAGAGGAGTTAGTTTCTCTCTCTCTCTTTCTTGCAAGTCTAAAGACTTGTGATAACATTAAAAAAAAAATGTAGGAAAAATGGTAGGAGTTTCAGAGCTTGGAAACTGTTTTGTAAATTTGATTTGAGTTGAATTCCACTAAAAGTGTTTGTGGATTTACTGTTTTAGAACTTTTTTGGCCATCTTATTTCAAAAAAGAGGAATCTGTTTCGGATTTGTGCACTTGCAGCTTTGTTGTGGATTATTTGGAATTAACATAATGCTAGGCTCTTTGAGGACAAATATGCCACATTTGATTCTTTTAGGAAATTGGTTGCTTTTAGGTCTTTTTGTTGGGATAAGTCTATAAAGCCCTCAGACTTTAATTTGTCCATGTACTATAAATGGAATTCCTCCTTGTAATACTTTTTTTTTCTCTCTTCATATTTGAGGCTTTCTCAAAGCCCTCCTAGATCTCCCATGTTCTCTAACCAACCTATGAAAAAGTTGGGTGTCTAAAAATGGTTGGATTCTTTGCTTGGCTTTTGGTGCATGAGATGGGAGGATTCACACCTTTGAGGTTATCAAGAGGACTTCCTCCTCTTTTCTGCTCAAACTGCAATGGTGAATCTTGTGCAAGCTGGAGAGTGGGGTTTGAATCAAATCTTTTGTCCAGTTGGTGTGGTGTAAATTTCTCGACTTTTGTAGTGTCACTTGCCAAAATACATGAGTGGAAGAGAAAAATGGCCAAAATCCTGAGCAAAATAATAAGAGACGAGGCTGAGGTAGAGGAAGTGGTGCTTGGTACATTAAACTTAGAATTGGTAGGTCCTATTCTAACTCCAACTCCTCCATTTTATTCTCTAATTTGTCTATGTCAAGATAATTTGCCTTCATTAACCCATCCAACATTAATTCCTTAACAATGATTCAAGATCCATTCAATCAAACAATTATTTAGAAATCTCAGTAAATGTGACCAGTCAACCTCAATGAGAATTCCATTTTCCTAGATAAATGACAACACTTTCATTAAAAGGGATGAATGTACTCCCCATTTTTTTCTGATGGAAACACTTTCATTAAAATAGAAGAGTTTTCTAATTGCTATTCTATTATTATTGAAGTAGGATAAATATAGAAGAGTTTTCACAAAGAGCAAAACAACTAGAAGAGCATGATATCTAGAAACCTCAAACAATTCCCTACTTTCTCCATTATAAATTCTGATAGCTTTTTTTTCTTCCTTTCATTTGATAATTTTTTTTAGAAGAATTCACAACAATTTTATTAAAATAAAAGAATGTACAAGAGGATATATTTTCCTTTCATTTGATAATCAAGGGGATATATTTTCCTTTGTTAAGTAATCATTAATCAAAAGGTTAGGTATGATATGACTGCACTATAAATCAAGGTAAGACCACTATTGGACCAAGAACTTTTGCATTGTGACTACTAAACTAGCACACATAATGGATGGTACACAAAACAAACCTTGGCGGGACTATATGTACCACGTCCCATTTGAATAAGAAGGTTGGTGTATCCTCTAGCATACAATTTTTGTTTAACTTGCTCAGTGTCCACGGCTCTAATCAACGCATCAAAACAAGTTGTTCCCACAGTGACAAAAACCATCCTCGTCAGTTTTCCATTGACCTTGCTGTCTCCCATTCCAAATCTTATATTTTCACTAGCAACAAGAAAAATAAATAAAAATAATAATAACAACAACAACAGTAACAATAATAATAATAATAATCAAGCATTTATTATATTAAAGGTATCATTAGAGTGCCTAAAATTGAGAAGACGTGAAAGGTAAAAATGTAACTGGAAAACTATAAATGTATGATAAAAATCATCATGGGATTCTGGCCAAAAGGAGCCATTTGGTCCATTTCTCATTTCCACACAGAGGAATACCAAAATGTCAATCATTTTGACTATAATGAATAATCATGAATTTAAAATATCTTCTTCTAATAAGAGAACCTTTCATTAATTTAGAAAAAAAAAAAGGAAGATAAATCCTCTCTAACAAAACATGAGCATTGCTCAAGTGGTTAGACACATGCTCCCTTCCCATGAGGTCGAAGGATCGAGTCTCCCCTCCCCCAATTTCATGTAATATCTCCAAACAAAAAAGCATTTTAACCAACATGGGTTGGCCTAGTGGTCAAGAGGTTGCTTTCCAACCTTGAGGTCATGAGTTCAAACCATGTTGGCCACCTACCTAGGATATTATTCTAGGATTAAACCGACGCCAAATGTTGTAGGGTCATGAGGTTGTCCCGTGGGATTAGTCACGGTGCGAGTAAATTGGCCCGGACACTCACGGTATAAAAAAAATTAAATAAATAAAAAATCCTCTCTAACTAAGACCTCAAAAGAAGTTGCAAAAAAGAGCTCCAATTAGTATAAATTGAGGCTGTGGAGTACACACAAAATCCCTTGACAAAGAATATCATGAAGACACTACAAAGAAAACTGCATCGACAAAATTCTGTACAGAACAATCAGCAACCTAGAAAGGTCTACCATTTATCTCTACAAGCCCGTTTAGGATAGCTTTTAAAAGTGTTTAAAAGGAGTTTTTTAATGATCATAAAAAAAACACTTTTAAACACTTCCAAAAGTTATCCCAAACGGATATTACCACAGTTTACAAAACAAAGTAAAATACACATTTATTCTGCAAAATCTTTTCCTTTCCATATAATGGTTGATTCAGGATGATTTGATTAAAGGAATCGTTAAAAATCTTAAAAGAACACCACGTAAGACTGAAAATATCAAAGATAAACCACCAATCCTAAAAAAAGCAATCCAAGAAGAGGTGAGGTATAGATTCCAAACTTCCTTCACGAAAACAACACAGAGCAAAACACAACTCCCTAGATTGATGAAAAGGAAAATCTTAAACCCCAATCTTCTGAGAAGGTCCAACTTTGGCCCAAAATCAAATTTGAGCTCCTAGATTTTTCTCTAAAGAAGACCCTCATTGACGTCGAAAATGTAAATTGTCCTAGCTGAAAGATGGTGATGAGAAAACCATTTTTTCTACATATTTGCCTCCTTTAGAGAGGAAAAAAGATAAAAAATAAATAACTCAAAGCAAGAAGAGAACAATGAGGGCATGAAAGCGTTGAGAAAGAAATAATTGATTGTTTCCCCAAAAAATTTACACTATGGATGGTTACTATAAAAGTTGAAATGACGTCCCTTTCACGCATTCCATCAAACAATTCCCTATCTTGATACATTTTCCCCAACCTTGTATACCCGCTAAGTACAGTATTCCAAGAATACGTATCTTTACTTGGGCTCCAATCAAACACCTTTCTAGCCTCCACAACAAAATCCACGTTCACATACATCAAAATTAATGCATTCGTCACACACAAATTGTTTTCTAAACCAATTTTGATTGCATGAACCCGAATTTGCTCCCCTTTCAAAACTCCAAAACCATTACCACATCCCTTTAATGCAAAGGAAAGAGTATATTGGTTGGGTAATAACCAACATCACAGACTAGAGAACGAAACAATCTAAACGATTCTCCTGAGGAAACGGTCCAAAGTGCACGGGCTTTGATCATAGTGTTGTAAAGGAAGAGATCGGGTTCAGGAAAATGATCAAACATGTTAGAATATATTAGGCTTGAATTATGGCGATTTATCTTTGCCATATTTACTTTTATCATCATTAAAAAAACTGCAATCTGTAAAATGTTCATGAAAGACGGGGAAGAGGGCGAATGATACTCTTTAGAACTACAATACAGCCTTCCATCAGGTTGAAGGGTGCAAACGAGGGCAGAACAAACAAAAACAAACAGGTCAGTAAATAAAAATAAGGCAAATAACTGAACCCAGATTACATCCATCTGGATTTATATAAGCCAGTCTACAGCTATCCTAATCTCCTGTTAATGTTTCACGGGAACAGGTTTCCAACTAAGAGAATTCCAAGCCCACATTCTGCACAAACCGAGTCTTCTAAGATATTAACTCGGAGAACAAGCCCTCTACCGCAGTTAGATACAAACAGTGGAGCTACACAAACCAGCCAAATTGTTTACCCTAGGATCCCATGCCCACCACAAATTACTGGCAGTAAATTGCCTGATCAATATGTGGTGGGATCTGTTTTGTTTCAGTCCCAAGCTTTTGCCCAATCCTATACAAATTGAAACGATCCTCATATGTGATAAAATTCATAGCTAAGCCAAGATCTTCCAACCCAACCCAATGTAGATATGTTTCTGAATTCATGGGAAAGTCGAAGTTTATAACGACATTTACAGCTTGGATTTCAATAACTCTGGTAAATCTTGAGAAAGCAAGTACTTTGATTAGCTTAGGAATGGGATGAAGATAAGGGCATAAATGATCAAATGGGGATGAATTTGTTCGATTTGAACGATGTATTAGCACGAATCAGCATTTACAATTGTCAAACTAACCTCGTAAATGTCAATTCAATTATATTAAAAACCCCATCAAAATTACAACAATTTATCAAAACTCCAACAAGTAAATAAATATAAAAAATTGTACGAAAGAAGAAGAAATCGTTGAAACCCGGAAATGGAATCACCATGGGAGGTGGAAAGATTGAGTGTTTACCAATTATAGACTCCAACGAATCTACATAGTATATACAGATTGAAATTTCATAATTCAGTGCCTACTGGTAAGAGAGGAGGTTTCAAACTGCCTCTTTCCTTTCTCATATTTTTCCGTTTATCAATGTGATTACTTTATGAGTTTTAGTATAATTTGTATCAAATAGAATAAGTTGATTTTTTAATAGAAACTAGTTAAATTGTACGTGCGTTGCACGTGTAAGGTAAGGTTTGAATTCATCTTAAAGTGATCATAATGGACCGTTTTTAATAATGGATCTATATATATATATATATATATATATATACATTTTATAACATTATTCAATCTTAATATAGGCTTTCAATAGTCAATATAATGTATTAACGTGGTATATTAACTTATAATATATAGATGACCTGTTTCATTGTATCTAACTAAAAAATGACTTTTAACAATGAGTTTCATGACATTTTTATATATATAACCAACAACTTGAATAAAAAAAATTGATATATATTTTTAAATGAAAAAGAATAAACAAAATTTTAAAATAATTTGAAAAAATGGTAAAAACTACTCATTTAAATATATACTAACTAAATCTTTATTATAAATTTGTATATATAATTTGAAATATATATTTTTTTAAATCAAAATGTAGTGATTCAAATATACTCACCCAATCTTTATTATAATTTTTTTTTAAAATAATTCGAAACATTTTTTTTAAATCGGAAAGAAATTTTTTTTTATTGTTTTTTGATATAAATAATTCGAAATAATTTTTTTAATTCAAAAAGAAAAAAAACGATTTTTTTCAACAACTTTAAAAAAATGGTAAAACCTACTCATTCAAATATATACTCACCAAATATTTATTATAAAATATTTAGATTTATAAAAAAACGAATTTTTAAAATAACTTGAAAAAATATTTAAATAATTGAAATGTTAACTTGCGATTGATCTTGCTGAAACAATAAATGAAGAATGTTTGTCTAATAAAATAAAAAAAATAAAAAAACCAATCAATTAAAAAACGCCGAAATAAAATAATATATAATAGACAAAAAAATGAGAAGGTTAGAAGCTGGTGTGTAGCCAAATAATTGTCTAACCTTAATTCCCAACATGCTTAGAGCATTGGCAAATGTCAGATTGCCAATAATGCATTTCCACTAATCATATTCGAAATGGTGAACTATGGCTACAATTATATAAATTGAGTTATGCTTTTAATTTGTTTCTAAATACTGAACCATCACAAAAATTTCATTTTATTTCCTTCAAGATTATTTTAGACAGAGAGAAATTGAAACTAAAGAAAACTTACAATGTGAATTAGAGCGCAAACAATCGAACCTATGTACATTGAATGAAAGGGTTAATTCAATAACTCATCACATAATAAATATTTACTTACAAATTCATTCATCTAAATAAATAAAAATTGGTTAGGTTCTATCATTTAAATAAAGAAGTTGAATGAAATCTCATTGGATTTTACTTAAAAAAATAATCTCCTTAGATTTATAAATTAAATCAATTCATTAAATCCGTTTTTATGATTCTTTTCGTCTGATACAAAAAAATTAAGCAATCTAATTAAACTCCAAATTATGATGCTATAAAAATAGTCATTTAAATTGTAAACAAATATGAAAATAAAATAATAATAAATGGTAAAAAAAATTAAATATGTATTTTTTTATAATAATATGAAATTAAAATTTTTTTTTATAAATAATTTCTATAACAGTATTTTTAAAAAAAATATGAATGAAAAAAAGGCTTTTTTTTTATTATATACTATTTAATCAATTATCTTTTATGTATAATAATATAATATTTAATTTTATTATAACATGAAATTGAAATAATTTAATATTTTATAAAGAATGCGTATAACAGATTTACAAAAAAAAAAAGGGAAAAACATATGTTTTTAATCTGCACTTTAATCAATTATCTTTTATAAATAAATAATAATATACAAATAATAATATTTTATAATAATTATAAATGGAAAATTTGAAATAACAATAAAATGTAGGGATATTTATAAATGGCAAACTTGAAATAAGATTTAAAAGTAGGGATAAATCTGGAAGTGAAAAATTCTCCAGTTTAAGCACCTTTTAGAATAGTATAGATAATATCTTCAAATTTTAATTTTCACCCATTTGATTTATGGGATAATTACTAAAATAATATATTTTTACATACTAATTACTCAAACGTTTTTTTTAAAAATTACTCAAAAAAAAATTCGATAAAATTATTGAATTGAACTACAATCAGTTCACTAATTTATTGAAACGAAAAAACATGTAAATTCATTGAAAAATAATAAAATATTTCATTAAGTTAATGATAATAGTTTATTGAACTAAAAAGGATCAAAAACCAAAAATAACATTAAAAATAATAATAGAAAATAATAAACTAGTTCAATAAAAAAGAAGAGTGAGTGATGAGAGAAGAGAGGTAGGGATGGCAAAATTCCCCGCGGGTTAGGGGCCCCGACCCTATAGGGGCGGGGAATCCCCGCTTTATAGGGTTAGGGTTAGGGTTAGGGTTAGGGGGGAAATTTTTCCCAATTTTATTTTAGGGTTAGAGGATGGGAAAACATTCCCCGCCCGACCCCGACCCTGAACCCTATATTTTAATAACATCTTATATATTTTTATTTACTTTTATCTTTATTTATTAGAAAAAATATATAAAATATGGTTATATTAACTTATAAATTATAAAATGTTTAATATTATGTTTTATTTTTATCTTAAAAATGTATATTATAAATATATATTCTTTTTTTATATTTCTTTTTAAATAAGAATTAAAATATAAAAAATAGAATTTCCCCCGCGGGGAACCCGATCCCCTAACGGGGAATCCCTGAACCCGCCCCGATTCTTTGATTAGGGGATAGGGTAGGGTATGGGGATTTAAAATCCCCGCGGGTTAGGGGATGGGAATGGCATCCCCGACCTCGCCCCGCCCCGTTGCCATCCCTAAAGAGAGGAGAAAGAAAAAAAGTTTAGGGTAAAGTATTCTTTTGGTCTAAGAGTTTTGAACCTTGTGTCTACTTGATCCATGTGTTTTGATTTTGTGTTTATGTGGTCACTAAGTTTTAAAAAATGTGTCTAAATGGTCTCTAAGTAACAAAATCGTTAAATGGACTAATATAATGCTGATGTGGCGGTTGACATGGAATTTATTGAATAATTTGATGATGATGTGGCTATAGAAAATGATTTGAGATAAATAAAAGAAAAAAAGAAAGTTTCTTGCTCCAGCTCTGACGAGAAATTTTTTATGGGGCCGGAGACGATGATGAGAGAGAGGGAGAGAAATGGAGAAGGGACAGAGAGGAGCGTGATGGATGGTTTATACATTTTACTTGTTTTTTTTAATTCGCGGGGATTTGATTGGATATGTGCAAGATTACACCAGTTTCAAAACTCAGTCCACTAATTCAATGGCTTCTTCTGTTAGGAATAGTGTCCTACAACTTGTAATTATTTAATAAAGATAATTTATTTTGAATAAATTAAATAAATAAACTCAAGTTTCTTTTTATCTATATTGATTCATTGACGATATAGGAATATATGCATATATTTTTATCAAACACTCAAATAGAAGACCAAAGTTACTTTCATGAAATCACGATTAAGTATGTGAGTCAAACAAGAAGATTAAAGTTGAAATAAGCAACTTAAAGTGTCTACAGTGAATAGATAACGTTTGGGTACATTACATACATTGCAGACTATACTTTACTTATATTATTGAAGACACTATTAGAATAATTACGTATATTACATAACGTAACAAGTACCAAAAAATCTGGAAATTTATGAGATAATGAGAAAAAAATCAGAAAACTAAAAAAAAAAACACTTTGTCAGATCTATGCTTATTTTGATTTTAGAATTTTAAAATTCACAAGATCTAAGATTTTGAAAGAAGAAAATGGAGGAAAAGAATAACCGAATAATGGTGAAAATGGTCATGAAAAAAATGAGAAAGAGAAGAACGAAGAGAAAGAGAGGGAGAGTAAATTCACAAAATTTGGAAAATATGTGAGGTAGAACTTATAAAAGATGAAAATTGTGGATTGTTTTTATTAAAAAAAACGGAGAGAGAACAATGGAGGTTTGAGAGGAAAATGGGAGAGAAAATGAAAACAAAATCGAGAGAGAGAGAGAGAGAGAGAATTTTAAATGGGAAAGGTGGGGGGGGGGAACTGGTTTGGATGTGAAAGGAGAGAAAAGGAGGAGAGACATTTTTATTAAAATCTGATTTGATGGGGGTGATTTGACATGAGGGTAATTTGGTATTTTACTGGCATGTGGCTATCTACCCTTTTTTTTTTGTGTGGCTATATGTTGAAAGGGCTATTATCACATATACCCAATATCGAGTCTCAGTTTTCAAAAAAACCACAAACATTGAAAAATATCAAAATTACCCAACACATAATTAACCCATAATTATTTTATGAAAATTTGATTATAATTGATATATTATTTTGTAACGCCTCGGGTTTTCGGTAAGTTTTTGATAAAAAAAAATAATAATAATAAATTTTCTCTTTTTAATCTCTTAAATTGTTTAAGAATAAAGTGTTTTAAGATTAATTCTTATTATTAAAAATTAATTTAAAATATCTTTAGACTTAGATATTTAGGGAGATATTTAATTATTTAATAAACGAATTTTTTTTTTTTAAAAAAGGGGAAGGTGTAAAAGAGAAGGGGGAAAAAGAAAAAGGGACAGATCTCTCACTGCTCATCTCAGTTTCACGTGAAAACCTAGATAGAGAAGAAAAGGTAGGTATTCTTCTCCTTCTTCATCTCCTTCCTTGATCTTTCGATTGTGAGATCAATCGATTCCGACTAATCGATTCTTAAACCCTTGGTATCAAGGTGTGATTTTAATTTTCTTAGGGTTCTTTTGGTGGAGTTGGAAAGGATTTGGAGAAGGGCCTATTCAAGATTGAAGTGAGGTAATGTTCCTATTCTTGGTTTTCTTTAAAAATTTCATTCTTAAAAAGCCTTTTAATTCTCCAAATCTATCAATTTATTTCAAACCCTAGAAATCTTGATTCAAGAAATTTTATGAAAAACCCTACCAATTTTTTGAGATCGTCAAGAAACGACGCGACGGGGACACCGGAAAGGGGGAGGCGCTGCCGCCACTGCCCACAAGAAGCTGCTGCCGCCGCCAGCAAGGGCAGTCCCTTAAGGGACTGCCTTTGTTTCTTTTGGTGGTTTCTTCGCCCTGGGTCCTCGTGCTTTATTCCTGTTTGTATGGGTAAATTTTAGGAGGAACTCTAAATTGGATAAGTGGTGTTTTCAGGTGCTCGGAATCGTTGGAAAAATACTTAAGGAGTAATTTTGTTTTGCTTTTACGGTGAGTAGAATTTTGTTAAAGTTAGAAGTGTTCCATGTTTGAATTCTTGTTTCTTTAAAAGTTTAATTTTTTTTAGAGTTTGGTAATTATCTTGGGTGTTTAGAAGTATTTAAAAAGGTTGTTCAGGTTGATTTAAAAACTTGGAAGAATTTAAGTAAAGCATGCTTAAAGATTGGTTTTAAGGAAGAAAAGGTTAATGGTGTCGGTTTGAGAAGTTTGGATGTTTTATAGAATTTATATATATCCTTCTTTCTTGAATGTTTAATCTGATGTGAGAAGTTATTAATGATCTTTATTATGTAACATAGATGCCGTTTGCATGTTAGTGCCAATTAAGAAAGTTTAGGCTTAGGCGGCTAGTTAGATACTGTTGCTGGATGTATTATCTGGAGATGTGATATTTTAATTGGATGTGTAGGTTTTGTTTTTCTTTTGGGAGTTAAGAAAATATAGCCGTTATGCAGCCGGTTTCTCTTTAGAATTTTTTTGTTATATTTAGATTCTAAGTTTTTGTTTAAGGGGTGAAATGGCGTAGGCGTAGGCTAGTTTCACCTCTAGATTTGTAAAGATATTGGGAGTGACTAAGTTCGAACCAAAGGGTTAGTTGGATCTTTTTGGCTTGTAAAGCGTTGTGGTTGATTTGTGGGAAATCATATTACCTTAAAATATCTTGGGTAATATGGTTGTAGGTTCACATTAGGCAAGGCCTTGTCTAATGAAGAATAGCTGTTAGGGGAGTTTATTTAGTGTGCACAACTTAAATAACACCTAACGGGGCAGGTTCATTCCATCTGTACAATGGAAAAAAATATTCCTAAAGGATTTAAATTGTAGAAAAATTATGTTTAAATTCCTTATGGGCGTAGTCTCTCTTTGATTATGATTAAAGATGAGATTAAAGGTATTAACGAGAAGGGTTTTCGATTAGTTTTAAATTGTAGAAAAATTATGTTTAAAACTAATTCGATTAGAGAGATGACTTATAAGTTTTGGAAGTAAACTTATTAATTCTTGGGAGTGGGTGGCTTGTTGGAAGTCGGAAAGGACGTTTATGGACTTAAGGTCATAGGAATCCTCTCAATGGCATAATTCTTTCTTTAACAATTTTCTATTCACTGGGCGTAGCCTCATGATGCTACATCATTTTTTTTTTCAGGTAAAGGAAAGAAGAAAGCTGGCAAATGATGGGTTCGTGGCGGGAGTGATTGATTAATTTTACACGCCGGCGGTGTTTATTCTTTTCTTTATTGATGGGTCAAAATGAATCATGTTTCTTTTGAAAATTTGTCGTGAAAATACTTATTTTTTTTGGACTTATGTTTTGGGTTGAAGTATTGTTTTTAATTCTTTGTTTGTTTCAACTGATGCTAAGGAATTTTTGTTTTGAAATGACCGGTCTGAACTAAATGTTTAGTTTTGATTTTTGAATAAATGGCTTATTGAATTTTAATTTGCTTCCACTGTTGGAATTATGTTTTCCATGTTTTGGAAATATTTCGGGTTGTTACATATTTTTGTAAATTTATATTATTGATATAAATTTAATACTAGAATTTACATTAGTGATAAATTATTGTTGTAAAATTACGTCAATGATATATCATTCATTTAATAGAAAAAATGGGTAAATCTGATATAAACATGAAAGTGTGGCACATGTGAAAACAAAACTCAAAAGTTGGCTATCTAGAATATTAACTCTTTTTTTAATAGGCATTTATTTTTTTTTTTATTATTTTAATAGGCATTTGTTAATACCCTATAATTAAACTCTATTATATCTCTGATTTGTTGTAGTGGAACTTTATCTAGTTAACACTGTTGATAGTTGTCCATTTTGTATAGTTTTACAAATGATATTATCTGGATCATTCGTGTGGGTGACATGAAAATGGAAGGTATCATATACAATGATGATTGTATAAGACAAGATCAAGATATTTGATCAATATCTCAATTGTACCGTTTACGAGAAATGATCGAATATCAAACTAAGTTTATCAACAGTAATAAATCTCAATCCTGAGTGAAATATGAACTCCTATTAATGGAGTTATGTTCTTTGATTCACATAGTTGAAAGCGATCTGAATGAACACTCAATACACTTCTGTTTTAGGAACATAATAAGATAATAGTTGGGAACACATTTACATAAGATGAAATTTATAATTTTTTGAAAAATGACGGTATCCATGAGATACCTAATCATTTTAAGAACTTTAGGAAACTCCCTCTATGTAATAATTCAAGACATGAACAAGTGGCGCCACGACTTCTATTGATCATAGAAGTACTTTATCTTTAGTTTGACTACAAATAATGTTCATTGGAGAATAAGCGGGAACACAAGGATAAAACGGTAATTACATGGGTAAAACGGTAAATTGAATTCATCTGTAATTATGAGTTTTCAACGTGAAGGATATATCACAAACATAATTAAGATAAACTAAATAGACATAACTCGTCTATAGTGAGAGGAGTTCAACTATGAATTTATAGTAGAATTATTCATAGTTAGATAATAAGTAATTAACTAATTATGAGTTAATCACTTAATTGACTAATTATTAAGCCCATGATCTATAGGTCCATCGGTTCCTAAGCTAGCCCAAATATCATAGTCGCAAAATCATGTCATTAATTTGACTATTGAATAAATAAACAATTTAAGTAAGTTAAGTTACTTAAATAGGCAATATTAATTATTAAATATTGAGTATATTTAAATGGTAATTAATAGAAACATTATTAATTGTTTACAAATTAATAATGAAATATTATTAATTATTTAAATGTAATTAATAATTTGAAATATTATTAATTGGTAGTTATTAATTTTTTAAATAATTGATTTATTTAAATGGAAACTACTAATTAAATTAATATTAATAATTAATAATTAATAATTAAATAATATCAATTAGTATTATTAATTAATTAAATAATGAGTTTATTTAATGGAAATTAATAATTAAAATATTTGTAATATTATCAATTATTTAAATAATAATCATTTTAAATGGAAATTAATTATTAAATATTGTTTGATGATATTTAATTGAGAGAAAATATCAATATTATTAATTATTTAAATAAAGTATTTTATTTAAATGGTAATTAATAAATAATTAATATTAAAGTCAATAATTAATTAAGTTGAACTTATTTAATTTAAGAGAGAATTTCTAGCCCAATTGGATTAGTGAACCCAATTGAAAATGGCACAAATAATTAATTAAATAAATTAGATTTATTAATTAATTTATATTGAGATTTTTGGCCATACATGTACACTTTATGAAGATAATTCTTTGAATTATATTCTAAAATAATTACATAGACTACAATTACCCAAGATAAAGCAAATAAAGAAAAATTAATCTTTTCCTTTATTATGTGGTATTTTCGGCCAAGAGGGGATAAAGGAGAGAGAAAAATATTTTTCTTTTATATTTGTCTTCATAGAATTTTCCTAATTTGATTAGATATTCCATTAGCCTATAAATAGGAGGCTTGAGTTATATATTCACAAAACATATCAATTCAATTCCTTAGAAATTGAAGTTCTCTCTTTTCTCCCTCCCTAGGCATAGTCAATTTTCACCTATTATTTTAGGGAAAACATTTTCTTTTCTTCTTTCTAAATTTCGCGGGTTTTGCTTGTTCGATTGATATATAGCGTAGAAGATTCGTTTATAACGGAACCCTCCAACCGATTATCCATATTTACTCAATGTAAGTAAAGGGCTTTAATTTTCGAAAAACAAGCATGAATCTACATGTTATTTTATAATTTTACATGATATTAAAGGTAGATCCGACTCTTCCATGTTAATTAAATTAATTAGAATAAACTTCTGTTGCATTAACTTGTAACATCCTTCAATTGGTATCAAAGGGGTCTTTATATCTTGTGCATAAATTGTTAATTTTTCGAAAATCTAATGGACCATAAAATTGTTTTATGTATGTTTATATAAATTTTAATTATATAAATTGTGGAGGTTTGCTTATTGACTGTTTATGTATTCTTGAGGCACTTAGGTTTTAAATTTGAGTAGAAAATTTGTAAACCCTAAATTTTACGGTGTAGGATAAAATTTTATAATTTTTTTATGGTGAAATCGGCAAAGGCAAGCAAAAGTAGAAGATTTTTTTTTTCCAATTTTTCCATGAGGTCCATGGCAATGGGAGAGAGAAAAGGGAATTTTTGCTTGATTTTCGATGCATTGGAACACTCTTGCAACGAGATTTATACCCATTTATCTCTTGAAGCTTTTTCTCAACTTCAAGAAACCCTTCAAGGGTAAGATTTCATTTGTAAGTCATGGGTTTCTCTTCCTCTTCTTTAAAAAGTGAGTTTGGGTTAGTAATCGTCAACTTCTATTCTTAAAATTTGAAGATTTTGAACTAAAACTACTTTCAATGTTGTTTCTTTGTGTATTTTTTCAAGCCCTAACCTCAAAACTTTAAATACCAAAGACCCCTTGAAAGGCCCCAAAATTGTGGACCCATTTGGTCTTTCCCTTGCTTTATTTTGAGTTTTCCTTTAAGATTGGGTGGAAGAATCATGTTCAAAGGACCTAAATCTGTTTACCCATTGCTAAATACATCTTAGAAACTACCCAAAATGAACCCGGATTGTCTCTAAACCACTCAAAACCCAAAAAATCACCCAAAACACCCCTTGTTAGGCCGTAGGCCTTAATACCAAGTTCCCAGGCTATTTTGTCCTTTTCTTTATTCTACGTGTTGTTCGTTACTTGTATGGTTTAATTAATATAATTTAGACATATTTAATTGTAGGTGTGTCTCGATCGCTCGATTGGACTTTTGAATTTAGTTGAATTGCTAAAGGTGAAGATAAATATGATTTAAATTAAATTTAGAAAGTAAATTAGTTGAACAATTCGTATGATCGGGAGTTAAGTATAAATTGGATTTAAGTGATTAAGAGCATGCTCAATGTCCTTGTTAAGATCTTGGGAGTATAGAATGTTTTATACTATTTGGGTGGATTTGGACTAAGACTGGATGATGTCACTTTATCTTTTTGTTTATGTCTTTGATTAGTCTTGGGTTGCTTCTGAGACTTCATGTAATGTCATAGGTATTGAAATTAGATGAATTGATACTTGTAGAAGTATCATAGTTCTTTTGCAGGATTATGGGAGTTATGAAAGTGTAGTTTATATAATGTTTATGAAACTTATGCTTTATGTTTTAATTGTGTTTTCGCTTAAGTGTTAGTAATTGGGACTCTGATTTAGTTCTCTTGCATGTTGGTCATCCGATAGCCTTTATGACTTGACTATTTGCTTATGATTGTGGGAATATGGATTATTCGATGTGCGTTTGCATTATCATCATTCTTGTGCTTGATTAGATATACATATCATGAGGAATACTAAAGACTGCATGTACTTTGCATGATCGGGTGATGGGTAGTGAGATAATGTCTGACTGAGTGAGCTTACATTATCTGATATTACCCATAAGTATTGTGATACATATATGAGGTAAATATAAAGATTGTGTGTCCTTTGCATTGTTTGGGTGAGATAATGATATACTGTTAGA
Organism: Gynostemma pentaphyllum; assembly: GCA_028015215.1. Classification (NCBI taxonomy): domain Eukaryota; kingdom Viridiplantae; phylum Streptophyta; class Magnoliopsida; order Cucurbitales; family Cucurbitaceae; genus Gynostemma; species Gynostemma pentaphyllum. Next base: position 57,008,789 of record CM051351.1, on the reverse strand, counting down.
GTGCGTGTACTTTCACTATCAGTCATTATTCATATGATGTTAAATGTAATAAATGTAAAGACTGTGTGTACTTTACATTGTTTGATGAGATAATGAGATACTGTTACACTACGTGTATTTTCACTATCTGTCATTATTCACATGAAGTTAAATGTAATGGATGTAATTACTGTGTGTACTTTGCATGATTTAGGCAAGTTAATGAATAATGTTGAGACTGCGTGTACTTATATTATTGTCATTATTCGCATGATTATTTGTAGTTGAAGCATGTTAATATTAAGCGTACTTAGCATGTGAGTATTTGAGGTTGGGAATGAAATTGTTATAAGTTTGGCATGAGCTTATGAGATTATGAGTATCGTTTTAGAACTGAGTGTGATCTTGGAAGTTTTTGTCATTGAAAATTGAAAGAGATGTATGAAAGTACGTTTTGGGGTAGTCAAGAGATAGTAGGGTTTTTAGACACCAATCCGGATTCGATTTAGGATCTAAGTTTACTCTATCTTTTGTTTATATTCACTTAATTTTCGCTCATGATATTACATTTTAGGTACAGGACGTGGTCGCGGTCGTCGTGGAGCTGGTGCAGCGTGATGCCAGAGCGAAGATGGGATGGACTAAGTTGTTATATAGTCCATGGACTTATTCATGTTTTCTTTATATAATTTGGTTATTGAGCTCATGAGAGCATCTCTTGAATTATTTGATACTACTTTCATGGATTTATGGTTTTTTGAAACTTTGAACTCTTAGACTTTTGTTTAGGAAAAGGGATGCGGATCCCAAGATTTTAGATTTGATTATGGATTCCGTATTATCTTTTGAGAGAATGGACGAATTATTTCTACTATTTACAGGTTTTATCTATTTTAAGTCTTCCGCTTACGGAATTTTTGTTTTAAATTAAAAATAAATAGTCTAGTCTTTACAATACTAATCAAAAGTATCACAAAAATTGACTCATGTTGGTTTCAAACCAGGGTCTAGAGTGTGGAAATATGGGCATTAATTTATTCGTCCACATGCAACTCATTTAACAACATACAAATTATTTAATTAATATACAATTCTCGGTTTTTGTTTTAAACCGAACCAGTATTTGTAAACCGAAAACTAAACTGATTTTTTGGTTCAGTTCGGTTTTCGGTTTCTTATAGGAGAAAACTGAAATGGTTCGTTTTTACTATTTGGTTCGATTCAGTCTTCCGATTTAAATTTTCACCCCTAATTCCAATGTAAAGATGATAAATACAAAAAGTTCAGAAGATAAATCACACAATAGAAATGAAGAAGAAAGGAAGGGGTACTGAAAGTTAGCATTGAGTGAAAAGAATATAACTATATATACTAATTTATAATGACAACAATATTGTATTAACTAGTTGAACAATGAACTATAAATATCATATATGATAAGTATAATTGAACTATACTATTCATCATGTACATAAAAACTCCATGATATAATGAATCTTGGACATAAGCCTTTGTATTATGATAAAAAAAAATGGTAACATATTAAAAATATAAATATGGAAATATAATTAAACTGTACGGTAAATGTTTAAAAATCAAAACCAAATGAAAAAATAGCATGATTACTATTATAAAAATGGATAATAAAAAATATATGTTTAGTACATTACAGATATATAATTATACAAAATGCTTAAAAATGAGAGGCAAAGTAAATTAAAAAATTTGTTAATAAACAAGAAGATTGAGTGAGTGAGGAGAGAGAAGCGTAAGAACTGAAATATGATGGGGAAAATAAATTCAAAATCTGGCAAAAAAATCAACGAAAGGAGAGAATCATTGAAAAAAAATCCCACAAACAAGACAATTCAGATGGAAATGTCTCTTTGAAAAAAAAAATGAATGTAAAAAAGGTAAATAAAAAATTAATGATACACCTCATACAATCATTAAAAAAAAAAGAGTAGAGAATATGAATAATTATAAAAGGATAAAGGTGTGGAAGTTAAAAAAAATAGAAGGTAGCTACATTCTGAACCTATGGGTAAAAAAGTGGTTATCTACTTAATTAACCCTAAAAGTAAAACATTAAATGATCATCAACAATATTTATATTATTATTCGTTTCATAAATTATTTTTTAAATTGTCACATGCATATTCACAAAATAACGGTAATTATCATTAGATTATATTAGTCCATAAATAATATCTTAATAAATTTCTGATAAAAATATAGAGTGGAAAGCTTTCTCATACAACCATAGTTTTTTTTTTTCATAGTGTTTGAACAGTTTAAAGGGGATAAAACATTTATAAAGAGGAATTCTTTTCCATATCAAACTTCAATAATATGGGGACCCAAAAGCTAAGAGATTGAATAGACATGAGTGTCACAAAATGCTCCCTCCAGGTCACTCTCTCTCCAATCCTATGCTGTTAAGCTTTAATTTTTAATATTTTTCTTATTTTTTTAATATATATAAAAAAAATTGGATTTTTGAGATGATAATAAAGAATCTTGTGCTTTTTGTAATTTTGTTTTAATTTCAAAGAAATCACTGTCTACCCATGATAAAATATGATGACTTATTACCTAGTAATCTTTTTTTTTTCTTTCCAAATTTTAACCAAAGAAAATTCACACCACACAAACCCACATGTTTTAAAATTTTCCATGAAAACAATAAAAAATATAAATTGTTAGAATATTTACTAAGATAGAAGAAAATCCAATTCAATAGTTGTAATAAACTATAAAGAATCAATTAGAACCACAAGTTTCCATGAATTTGCTCTCTCTTTTTTTCCTTTTAAACAATAAGTAAGGCATGAGTTTTTGTGTGATTTACTCAATGCATAGCTAAATAAAAAAAACATGATAACTAGGTACTTGTTTGTTTTATTCAAATTATATAATATTATTTCTCGTTAAACCAGACAAGTTTTTTTTGTTGAATTGGTATATCATAATTAGTTCTTGATTTTTTTTTTGAAATTGGTATATCATAATTAGTTCTTGTTTCTTTTACACATCAACAGAATAATTAAGCCAATCAAAGCTCACATGCATTAATTTCCTTTGTTGTCTTTTCGTGCTAAATTATTGGAATACCCTAATTTTATCATTTTTCATATTTTGTTTATCTGGATTAAGTAATTTCATGGAAGGATTTGATGTGTAGAATAGGGGTGTAAGTTAGAAATTTGTAAAAGTTGACATTACTACTAGTGTTAATCGTTTCAATTTTATATAATTTTAAAACAAGAAATCAATGAGTGTAGTCGACTGATAGTGTTAGGGTATGTTTGAGAGTGCTTTTGGCCAACTCAAAAGTGTTTTTAAATGAGCAAAAGTACTTTTAGAAGCATGTTTTGTAGATGTCAAAAGCATTTTAAAGTAGTTTTTGAAGAAGTAGGTAATAGATGCTTTTTTATTTGCTTTTGATTTTTCCTTGTATTTCTATTTTTTTTTATATATTTTATCTCTCTAACTTCTGTCTAGACATTTTATCTGATCTGTAACCTCTCTATACACATTTTATTTCTCTAACATCTCTCTCTAACGTCTCTCTACACACTTTCTCTCTCTAACATCTCTCTCTTAACGTCTCGCTACATACTTTCTCTCTCTAACATCTCTCTACACACTTTCTCTCTCTAACTCCTCTCTTCACACTTTCTCCATCTAGCTTCTCTCCACACATTTTCTCTCTCTAACTTTTTTTTCCACACTCTCTCTAACTACTTCTTATATACTTTCTTTATCTAATTTATTTCTACAAATTTTCTTTTCTACACACATTTTCTCTAACAAGAACTCTAAACAAGATTAAAAGCACTTTTTAAATATTATATCCAAACAATAAAATAATATACCACTAAATACTTTTATCATAATACTTATAAGAAAAGTATTTTGATTAAAAACACTTATTTCATAAACACTCTCAAACAAGCCCTTAATCGGTTCTATTTAATATAATTTTAAAACAAGAAATCAATTAGTGTAGTCGACTATTAGTGAATAATTATAACCCTCAATACCTAATATAAACTTATCACAATTCCACCATTACCGGTGAATAATCATTATTAAAATTAACTATTTGAATTTTGAAGGTTTTGTTAAATTGAACATAGTTTAAGTGGTCAGACATCAGCACTTTTTTCATCAAATCGAAGGTTCAAGTCTCTCCACACAATTGATATAATAACTTAAATAAAAAAAGCTATTTCAAGGTTAAACAACTTCACATTTGAAGAGGAAGATGACATTTATAGTCATTGGCCACATATCATGTATTGATAGGTGGTTACAAACTGAAATTTCAAAAGATGTTATAAAATGTTGTTTCAATTTCATGGCCTTCAAAACTTGCTACGTAGGGTAATATTTGTGCATGTAATGACCCGACTTTTTAAAATAGAATTAAATAGAAAACCCAAGCGGAAGACTTGAAATAGCAATTTAAAACCTGTAATTGAAGAATATCATCCTTCATTTCAAAATAAAATCTGAAATCCTTAACATTTAAAGATGGGAAGCGCCTCCCTTTTTAGGTTTAAACATAAAGTAAGATAACTCATAAATCCATAAAATCCATAAAGACAAGAAATCATAAATAGGGATGCTCGAAGGGCTCATAAGATCCATAAGAAACGAAATGAAAATAAAGAAACAAGTCCATGGACTACACTGACTTAAGTCCATCCATCATCATCGATCTTCTAATCACGCTGCACCAGCTCCACGGCCACGACCACGACCACGTTCCGTATCTGAAAGTGTAATATAATGAGTGGGGGGCCCAGTGAAGATAAATTGAATAGAAAGTAACTTTAGAACACCAAATCCCATCCGGATTTGTGTCCAACAGATCCTACTGTCTCTTAACTACCCAATCATACTTCCAAAAGCAAGGTTATGCTATTCTCCCGAGGATAAGAGGGTACGAACACGATTACAGATCATATAATTAATCAGGCTCCCAACTCCAAATAATCAGGGCATAATCATAGGATAACAGTTTCAGGATAAATTATAGAACGAGTTAAGCTCCCAAAGTTTTAACTAATAATAAGAACAAGTTCATAGAACCAAGAACATAGGGTTTAGAACTTAGAACATAGAACGTAGATCATATAGCATAGAACATGGAATGTAGAACAAGAACATAGAACATGTGAATAATGTCAGATGGTGCAGTTCACGTAGTCAATGCATGATCTCATTATCTCACTTCCAATATCAAGTAAAGCTCACGAAGCCTTTACTTTCTTATCAAGAACCAATGCTCGCTCACGTAGTCGATGCATTATAGAACAGACCAAATGCTAGCTCACGTAGTCTAGGCTTCAGGCTTCATAGAACATAGAACATGTAACATAGAACATGGAATATGGAACAAGAACATAGAACATGTGAATAATGTCAGATGGTGCTAGCTCACGTAGTCTATGCACGATCCCATTATCTCACCTCCAATATCAAGTAAAGCTTACGAAGCCTTTACTTTCTTATCAAGAACCGATGCTCGCTCACGTAGTCGATGCATCATAGAACAGAACCTCCTGGGTGAATAACGCGGATGGTGCGACTCACGTAGTCAATGCACGATCCCGTTATCTCACCAATGACATGCAAAGCTCACGTAGTCGATGCAGTCTATAATGTATATGTATCATAGCAATTATGAATAATACCAGATAATTTTAGCTCACACAACTAAATATTATCTCATTATTCAACTCCTCCAGTTAATGCGACTCACGTAGTCAATGCATACCTCATGATACATATCTAGAACCATGAATAATACCAGGAAAATGCAAGCACACGCAGTCTATGCATTATCTCATTATTCATCACCAAGCAAACATGTGTGATAGTAAAGAATCAGAAATGTAGGAATCAGGATATTAGCAGAGAATCAAGTTCGAGACCACTAATTAGTAACAGTAATCGGGAAAGAGAACGATTATCATTGGTTAAGAGCATGGCACGTATAGGCTCGTAAGCACATGCATATAATTGATTCACGATAATCCTGCAAATCGAATGCTGGAATACCCAGTCTCAGTAATAGCTTAGTGTAATCAGAAAACATCAATATCGTAATTAATTTCTAAGAACATAATGTAACCAATGCTGGGAAGCCCAGTCTCAGTAAGAGTTAAATTAATCAGGGATAGCTCGATAACTAAACTGAAAATCCAAGAGTACATGGTAAGCATTCTTTAAGCGATAACCGAAGTAATCCAATAAATCATGCTTAAACTCCCAAGAATTTTAAATCCATAAATTCTCATATCAAATCTATACTCCCGATTCCTATAATTTCACGAAATTAGCATGCTTTAATTCACTTAAATCCAATTTAACTTAACTCCCGAGTCATACAAATCGTTCAAGTATTTGATTTCTAAATTTACTGTAAAATTCTATTTATCCTCACCTTATTGCAAACATTTATAATCGAACTGCCGAAACGTCAAGCGGGCAATGTTACACCACCTACATAATTTATCCAAAACATTCAATTAACTAAACAACCATTCACAAATAATAATTAATAAGACGAGGGCTTAGTTCAAATGGAAGGGGTAGGGTCGATTGAGGTTAGCTGGAAGACCATACGTTTAGGACAAAAATTGAATTAGATTTAAAGTTGTCCAATGATGTTGCTAAAAAAAAAAGTAAGGAATTAAATATATGAAAAATCAAAGTGGGGTGGCAGCTTGATGTAGAGTTCATAAGGAATTTTATAAAAGTGACCAATTGAATAATGGCTACTTAAAATAAGGGAAATGAAATTACCCAACACCCCTGCACGTAGACCAAAGATCTCTTCTTCTTTTTCTTTGTTGAGCTATTGACGCCAATTGTCCCCTTTGTCATATATCAACCCACCACGTCAACTTGGAAGACCATCATCACAAAATCGAAACTCCCCCTAGTGGCTTCCTTTTTCTATTTCGTCTAATATTCTCAATTTATCTCCACTTCATTGGTCAATTAAGCCAATAAGAACGGTGGCTTGCAATCCACACTCACGCTTCCCAAACAACTCACGTCCGGTGGTGGAAACGTATTCTAGGAAAAGGGAGGCAGCCGAAATGTTGGGTAGAAATTCTAGGGTTTAAATTTTTGGTATAAGAAATAAAGCCCAATAGCTTCTGAACTTATCTTATTGGGCTTCCCTAATTTTAACCCAATAAATAATATAACTAGACTTGATTTAAAGCACAAAATAACTATTGCTTATAATCAAGTCGGTTAATTACGTTGGATTAGTGATGAATGTGTGTCTAAATTTTTTTGTTTACTAACCCAATAATAATATCTAAACTCTAGTTCTAAATAATAATTTTAAATAATAACTACCAAGTAAATAGCTATAACATTTAAAACTAAATTATGAAAATTAAAATTAATTAGGTCCTAAATTAACTATATTAAGTTAAATTAAATTAACTAACTCATAAAGCTTACAATAATTAAATTAAAATAAATACGTAAAAAAAAAAAAAAAAAAAAAAATTACCGTGAAAATAACGGGATGTTACAGTGCATAATCCTGTATTTCTCATTAATATGATCAAAGAAGTATTACAAGAGTATTTATAGACAAGAGTTAATAATCATAAAGATCTAACTAACTCTAACTGAAAACTAATTAACCAACTATAATAATGACACAAATACCACAATAGGAATTATACTCTTAATATTCCCCCTCAAATTCATGGTACTTTAAAAGAAAAAGCATGAGTTTAGAAATTAAAAGATGAAAACGATCGGCAGACAGTGGCTTTGTGAAGACATCGGCTAGATCAAGAGTAGAAATATACTTCAAATATAAATCCTTTCACATAAGCTTTTCCCAAGTCTTTTACTTGACTAAAGCATTATATTCATTATCCATAGCTAACCTCATAGTCGCGGAAGCGTTTATTTAATAACCAAAGAGATATTTAGAACAAAACCTTTATTTTGGCACCAATATTTAAATAATAAAACAAATAAAATTAATGAAAATCCATAAATTAACCGACAAAATAGTCAATACAATGAAATATTCGAAAAGAATGAAATAAATAAATGACATATCCTAAGGCCTATAAGTATAGCGCCATCCTCGTCAACTGCCTTGGTTTCCATTATTATCAGTGTTACTTGCAAAATAAAAGTTTGCAGGGCATTTGAATACAGTAAGTTTTTAGCTCACTAGATTAATTCTCCACTCAAATAAGCAAAACAAATTAAAATAATCTTATACTATAATAATTTATGGATACTCGTCCATTTTCACCATTTAATAATAATTAATAGGTACTTAGCCTGCAACATCTCTTAATTTATATTAAATTTGCATATAGGTAACACCGCGCAATACGCGACCACAAGTGATATATGACATACGTACTATGAAACTTGAAAATATGTATTATAGTAGGGTATAAGGCTACCCATGATACGTGCCATAGTATCACTACAAGAAAAATGCGAATTAGCGATGGAACGAGGCAATAGTTCATTGTTACAAAGAATTAACGACACAATTAACGACGAAACGGCCTGACGTTATTTTTGCCATCGTTAGACGAAACTAACGACGAAATGCCTCGTTCTATAATGAGGGAAAAGTATTTCATCGTTGTGTTTCGTTGACTAGAATTGGTCGATGGTTTGCGATGTTATAATAGTCAAAGTTATCATCAAAGATAACAATGGAATGCGTCGTTGCCAAGTCAAAGACACATGTTGACCTTAACGACGAATTAGTCGTTCCATAAGTCAAAGTCATGTTTGACTATAACAATGGAATGCGTCGTCACCTAGTCAAACATACATGTTGACTACAACGACGCAGTACGTCGTTATATAAGTTTAAGTTATATTTGACTATTGTTGTGTGAAATCGTGATACGCAAGTGCACGCAGTCTAACAAGTAATAAAGTGATAAGAAGATATCGTTCCCACGAGGATTAGTGACTTAAAATGGTGTTTAACAAATAGTTTAAAAGAAAATAAAAACAATGAAAAATTAGGGTGATTTGATTTATGAAATTAAACTAATAAAATTACGAAATTATGCAAAACTAAATAAATGAATTCTAAATTAATTATGAGAAGTGAATGTGATGGTCTAAAGTGGCTTAAATTACTCCTAAAATATGCAAGAATATTCAAATGATCAAACTATGAAGAGATGAATGGTTGGAAAATCAAGAATCCCCCTAAAAAGTCTTAGAATTCACAAATGCTGCAGCAGTGCTGTGGCTGTGCTGCAGCAAACTGCATTAATAAAGACACTTTTTATGCAAGCAAACCCAATTATTCAAGTGACTTTGTCAAGCCCAACATGATTTTAATTCCTAATTCAATTTAAATCCTATGTCTAGGTAAAATTAGATTAAGAAATATGTTTTCAATGTTCCGGTTTAAGCCTTAAGGTGTAAACACATATGTCTATGCATTACCAAAAACAAATTCGAGAATTGTTAACCCTTATCAATCAATACTTTTCCATTTAATTTCAACCTTTTCAGAATTAAAATTAAACTAAACAATTCACCTAAGTTGATCAAGCATAAGCAAATAGATAGAAATATCAAACTATTGATTGAACATAAAAACTGAATTTATTAAAGCTTGTGAAAACTAATTCCCCTTAGGGTTCATCTATCAATTCCAACCTAAGAAATTTAGTTCATAATGAAATTCAAATTAACAAAAGAGTTTAACAAAATCAAAACTAAACCTAACATAACTTGAGTTCAACAATGGAGTTCTAAAGAATGAAGAAGAAGAAGAAGAAGAAACTAATTAATGGAATAGCAAATGCAAACGAAATCTCCATCGAGAAGAAGAAGACTCCTCCTCTTGCGTTTCTGTCTCCTCTTCTTTCACGTTCAGCCTCTGTCTCTCCACATTCAAGTCTCTGTCCCTTCACGTTTCTGTCTGCCAAATCTCTCTTTTAGCTGCTGCCTCCTCTTTTTCTTTTTAGATTTAGGTTAATTTCCTTTCTTTTCTTTTTATTGGGCTTGGGCTTCATCCTAATCTCCTCCAAATTGCTCCTAAGATGGACCTTAGTGATGGCCTTATTTTATCTGAAGAGAATCTGCTGAAACGGGCCCAAAAAGAGACTTTTTAGGGCCAAAAATCGTGATCCTGCTTGCTGTCCAGAATCTGCCCAGTGTGCTGCAGCTGTGCTGCAGCACTGCCACAGCACTTTTCAAAATTCTGCACTTTTTTCCTATTTCCTGCATGAAATTTGCAATTCTTTTAGGACTTTCTTTCATTCAAATTGACAAAATTAAATACCAAGAGCCAAGAACAATCCTAAATATACTTTAAAGTGCCAAAAACCCGAGTTTTTCCAAAATAAGCTTATTTAAAAAATTATGCAAAATGAATTCAAAGTATGCAAAATATGAGCAAAGTTCAATCCAATAATTATCAAATAGGCATTAAAATAGGACCAAATAACTCTATTTTATAGAGTTATCAACTATAACGACGGAATGCATCAGCCAATATTTTTTTTTTTGAAATTTAATTAGGTTTTAGGGTTTTAATTACAAATTATTGTGATTTGAAAATTAAATTTAATTAAAAAAAATTAAATTAAATTAAATTTAAGAAAAATAATATTATATAAATAATATTAAAAATCCCAAAATAATACAAAATAATGTTTTAAAACTAAAGCCTAATCGACAGGAGGATTAGATGGAGGATCGGGAGGAGGGAAACCAAAACCGGAAGTCGAAGAACCCTCGTCGAGCATCTGCGCGATGAAGATGTCCATCGTTGCCTTCATCGACCTCTCGAACTTGAGCCTGGACCGCTCGGACTCATCGAGACGAGCCGTAATCCTTGTCACCTCCGCCATGAGCCTCCGTTGCTCTCCTGAAGCTCTGCAGTCTCAGCCCTCAATGTCTTGTTGCTCTTGCGAAGCTCAGCAGCCTCGCTTGAACGAGCTGCCTGGGAAGACCGAGGCTGATCGGCGTAAATGACAGGGCCAAGGTTGCTGAGTCTAGGAACAGTACCATATAGACGTCTCCCTCCTACTACCTCGAGAAAAGCAGACTCGATATCCTCCTGTGTTGGTAGGGTGTCGGAGCTCCGTAAGCGATCAGCGAGAATCGCTTCGTAACGAGCCTAAAAAAAAAGATCAAATCATTTCATTAACTAATGTACTAAAAATCAATAAATTTGAAAAAGAATAAAAAATAATTAACACTTACAGCTTTCTCTCTTTTGCCTTATCGTCTACAAAAGTCTGCGTATCTCCACCTTTGGTGTGGAGACAGATAAACAGCTCAGCAGCATGAACCGGACGCAATTTTTGTTCCTGCGAATGTTAAAAATAATTAACGAATAATGAATAACTTACGAAAATAAAGTAAAAGTTAATTAGTACAGAAAATAACTTACTAGTCGTTTCTTGTGATCGTATGTGGAGTGTGACCCTCCAGTGTGCTTCGACGGGTTGGCGTTTCGGTTGGCGCTATTGATCTTTGAAATACGCTGGGCATTCGATGTCTGAGTACGCGCCAAGATATCCGCCAAGTCCTTTGCAGAAATATGTGCCGACCATTTATCGATAGGGGCGTGGCGAATATTGTAGCCAGCGTCCCTATACCTAACGCCTGCCTGCTGTCAGTCAGCTCCTCTGGAATATCAAAATATTGCTAAAAAAAATTAACTGTCAGTTTTCGAAATATTATATATATATAATTAAATATAATATTTTGAATATGTTTACCTTCCATGCTTCAAACATCCGCAGCTTGTGCGCAGCAGAGACGCACTCCCCGTACAGGAAGCGTCTTCAATACCTCTGTAAATCTCCTCGAAACCTCCCGTGATGGATATAACCTATTGAAATGAAAAGAAAAAAATTGAAAAGTTAGAATTTGTAAATAATAAATAATTAATGAAATAGGAATACAAACTAAACAAAACTTACTGGCCACCCTCAAACAACGGCGAACCCTCCAAGAAATAGACATCTGCACGGGCTCCTGCGCCGGGTCGCTATCCTCGTGCTGAATGACAGTGTCAGGGGTATCCTCGAGACGAACATCATCATCCTCACTAGGGGGTTGACTCCCTGAACTGCTGGTACCAGGTGTGCCAGAAGGTGCTGGAGGGAGTCTACGGGGAGGCTTGACCTACAATACAATAATTAAGTAATTAAAATTCTAACGTATAAACCCTATATTAATTTCAAACTAAATTAACTAATTAAAATATAATTAAAATAAAACATATTAATTTCAAACTAAATTAACTAATTAATATATAATTAAATGAAAACATACATACTAATTTCAAACTAAATTAACTAATTAACATATAATTAAATGAAAACATACATACTAATTTCAAACTAAATTAACTAATTAACATATAATTAATTAAAACATAACTAATTACATAAAACTAAATACATATTACATACATTATCTAAATTACACAAAATTAAATTAAAGTCAACTAATTTTAAACTAAATTAACTAATAACACGCTAATTACAAATTTAAACTAATTACATAAAAACAAATATTAAATTTTAAGAAACTTGGATTCGTTCCAAGGATTGAGGTTTTTGAGAAAGGGAAAGGATTTTTAGAGAAATGGGAAGGAATTGGCTGAGGGAATCGAAGAAGGAAGAATTATGTTTAAGAGAAAAAGAAGAAAAACGAAAGAAGCATGGTGAAAATGGAAGAAACGGTTCTGTTTTATAAGGGATGTAACAACGTCTTCCGTCATTAATCACTTAAAAACTCATCGTGTGCGTTTTGTTAACGACGGAATCCCTCGTTCTCGCTTTGCAGCTCATCGTCTACGTTCTTATGGAGATGAACAACACGACGCAATTGATCGCTGATTTTTATACACGACGTAATTCGTCGCTAAAGTAACTTTTCAAATAAAGTCAAAGTGACTTTTCATATTCAGGGGCGACGAATGCATCGCTCATTCGAGCCACAATTTTCGTGAAATTTTTTATCTTCGCGCCTTATTAATTATACCTAGCGACGCAATCGGTCGTCTCTGAATTTGAAAAGTTTCTAAAATACTATCCGTTTTAACATTTTAACGATGTAATCCGTCGTTACTATCATTCCTATACTGTGTTCTGTGAGGTCTGACGACGCATGACATTGTTATATTCAATGTATATCTGAATTCAACGATGCATTTCGTCGTTACCATCATTCCTATACTTAGAAAAAAATTATCCCATCATTGTGTTCTGTGAGGTCTGACGACGCATGACATCATTATATTCAATGTATATCTGAATTCAACGATGCATTCCGTCGTTACCATCATTCTTATACTTAGAAAAAATTTATCCCATCATTGTGTTCTATGAGGTCTGACGACGCATGGCATCGTTATATTCAATGTATATCTGAAGTCAACGATGCATTCCGTCGTTAATATTTGTATTTTTTTTTAAATTATTTCCCCTGTTACACATAAATACTTCAATCATCGTCATCATAATCCTTCATCTTTTTTGAATCAATGTTGTCTTCTTCAGTGTCTTCTTCGTTTGTTTCATCTGGAGAAGAATCTATCATTTTCGGGTGGAACATAGACATTCCCTTCATCCAAAAGTGTCTCTAATGCATCATTCAACGGACGCGCAGTGTCAGAATTAATACCTTCATCGATTTCACGATTTTGCACTTCATCCTCCTGGAATGCAACGTAGTTCTCACTATTTTTATCAGGAAGGCTGTCATCTATTATCATCGGTCTTACTTTACAGACAACTAACCAATCAGATAAATCTCGACGGTGAGCGGGATAGTTTAAGTAGCAAACCTGAATTGCTTGTCGGGCCAAAACAAAACGATCTTGGGTGTGCATGTGTTTTCTCCGGTTAACCTCAACAATTTTAAGATTGATATTATTGCGAACTCCACCTCGTCGCGTTGTTTCAAACCATGTGCAGTTAAAAACGATTGTACGTTTAAGACTCGGACCTGCAAATTGAAGCTCAATAATCTCATCAATGATTCCATAGAAATCTTCTGCATTGTTCCTGAACACTTGACCCTTTATACATATGTTGTTTGTTGCCCGGTTCACTGAATGAGCTTTTGTTTGAAATCTGTAACCTTGCACCAGATAACAGGTGTGAGATCTTGCAATTCTGGATGGACCTTTTGCAATCCATATTATACGTTGATCAGCGATCGGAATTATGGGATTGTCAACGTAATTATAAAACCAGGAACGAAAATGTTTATCGATGATGTTCCCTTCTTCTGATTCAGTAATACCGGGATGCGATGGTCGTACACATGAATTCACAAATAATCTACATAAAATGTATTAATTAATGAAAATTTAAACAAAATTATTCATGTTAAATAAAAAAAAAAACTCCATGAATTAGAAAAACTTACTCAATATATGTCTCTACTTCCGCACAGTTGCATAATAAATAAGTTTGGACGACATGGTACTCCTCATCACTTAAGTTTCTCCGCATAGATTTGTCTAAACCTTTGTCTGGTATGATAAACATATCCAGGTCGTTCAAGTCTACACTTTCTGGAAGATTGTCAACCACGTTACGGTTCACTAGACGAAAGTGGTCGACGATATGTTGGTCGAAGTAATAGGAACAGAACGTAGTTGTCTCGTGTACCAGGTACGCATTACAAATGGATCCTTCCACTCGTGCTTTATTTCCAACAGTTTTCTTCGATCTATGCAAATATCTAGAATCCGTGTAGTAAAATAAATCTAAAATTAAGCATCATATGTATTTAAATATATTAAAAAGGGAAATTAACATAATAATATTTTACCTTTCAAACGGGTACATCCATCTGTATTGAACATGGCCCCCAAGTAATGCCTCATTCGGTAGATGAACAGGAAGATGCTTCATCGAATCGAAAAATTCGGGTGGAAACATTCGCTCCAATTTGCATATTATAACTGGAATCTCTCGGTTTAATGATTTGATTGTCTCTCATGTTAAATCTACGCATGTCAAATCTCTGAAGAACACACTTAACTGCTCCAACGGTTCCCAATGTTTCTGTTCGAGGAACAGTCTGAAAGCAACATGCATCAATCGTTGCATAAAAACGTGACAATCGTGACTTTTCATTCCGAAAACAGTATGACTCTGTACGTCAATGCATCTTGAGAGATTAGAAACGTAACCATCGGGGAACTTAATCGATCGCATCCATTCAAACTTTAATTTCTTCTCTTCTGTATTTAACATGTATTTGGCCTTGGCGTAGTGCCCATCTTCATCCGACTCTAACTCGGGGCGATGACATATTTCTTGGATATCATACCGTGCCTTCAGGTTGTCTTTCGTCTTATTTGGCACATTTAAAACTGTATTGAAGACATTGTCGAACACGTTCTTTTCAATGTGCATTACGTCCAAGTTGTGCCTGATTAGTAAATCTCCCCAATACGGTAAATCCCAAAATATACTTCGTTTCTTCCATCCACTGTTTTTACCAGCGGCCTTGTTTGCAACCTTAGCACCTATTTCAGAAATTTTTTTCATGCCAATAGAATCTAACCCGTGTAATATTTCAATTCCGCTATAAACTCGGGGGCGGGCCTTGGTTGCGTGCATTATGACCCTTATACCAATCTGTCTTGTTTGATCGAAACAAATGGTCGATCGGTAAAAATCTTCTATGACAATCAAACCAACACATTTTTCGTCCATGTTTCAAAGAGAAAGCTCAAGTGTCAATCATGCAATGAGGACAAGCAAACTTTCCGGATGTGCTCCAACCTACTATAAGTTTAAATTAATTATACATATTATTATGCAATGAAAATAATTTATAATTAATAAGCTATCGTGCTTACCAGATAACATTGAATATGTCGGGAAGTCACTTATCATCCAAATTACTGCAACTTTCATACAGAAATTTTGTTTTCTCGATACATCGTAAGTCAACGCTCCATTATTCCACAAATTAGTCAGCTTAACAATAAGAGGTTTAAGGTAGATATCTAACCTTTGTTTTGGACTTTTTAGACCCGGTACGATAACCGTTAAGAATATCACAGGATCTTTCATACACATCGATGGAGGGAGATTATAAGGTGTCAACATAACAGGCCATACAGAGTATTGTGCACCAGAAGCACCATACGGGTTAAAACCGTCAGTACATAACCCCAATCTCACATTTCTAATCTCACTTGCAAATTCTGGATAACAACTATCCAAATGCTTCCACGCGTCAGCATCAGATAGATGTTTAGTATAACCATCCTCTTGAGAATGCTCGTAATGCCATCTCATATGAGAAGCCGTGACTTCCGATGCATACAATCGTTGAAGTCGAGGAGTGATCAGTAAATAAAACATACGAGTATGTGGAATGAGAGTGCGTTTACCTTGTTTATATCTCGGATGGAAACAAAATTTATAATTATGAAAACTCGAATCTCCATCACCCCATAATATCATGCATCCGTTCGGGCAACAATCAATCTTCTTAACAAGCAACCCGAGACCCTCCACTAATTTTTTCGTGTCGTATAAACTTTTTGGCAGCGTGTAGTTTGCAGGAGCACAACGATGAAACCATTGTGCAATCGAATCAAAACCTCTCTCTGGAATATGATTTGCCGATTTTATATTTAGAAGCTCCGTAACTGTAGCCAGTTGACTGACATCACAACCCAGGTATAACGGCATACTTGCTGATTCGAGCATATGATACATACGTTGCGCTTCTGGATTCATTTCCTCTTCCTCCTCTAGAATAGTTTTATTATCGTCTTGAGTATGATTAAACATACCTTCGTATATTATATGCTGCATTAGTCCATACTCTTGCTGTCTTTCATCATGATCTTCTTCCAAATTCGGTATAACATTTGGGCTGCTTCCTTGGTACAACACGGCTCGCTCCAACGCCGCATTATATTGATCGTCAGATTCCCCTTGATAAACCCACTTGAAATAATTCTCCACAAACCCACGACTATACAGGTGTTTCTTCACATCAAATGAAGAATATAACTTCTTATTTTTACATTTTCTGCATGGACATCGTATCATTTTTCCATTATGATCAAAATCCTCCGTACTTTCACAAAACTCAACGAACTCTTCAACCCCTGTTACGAACTCATCGTTCAAATAGCCTTCTAAGAGACGAACATACATCCATTCAAGCATTTTTTTTTGTAGTAGAAAAAAAACTCAAAGAAATAACAAAATGTTTTTGATGATGAGTTCTTTGCATTGCTGAGGCATATATAAACTGTAAACTAACGACGAAATCGGTCGTTACTATATAATTTAACGACCGATTTCGTCATTCCAATAGCGGGAAACGTTCCCTCCATAACATGGGGCGACACAATCCGTAGTCCTTTTGTGCAGAAAAGTTTCGCGTCATCGTATACGACGCACTGCATCGTTCCCTTTTAACGCGAGAATTTTTGGCGCCAATTTTTGCGACGCCAACTATCGTTACGTTCTTATTATTTTTCCCGCTAAATATGTCCAATTAATTAGGCAACGAAATGCATCGCTGAAAGTCAACTCTTCACACGAGCAACGAATTCGGTCGTTACATTGGGACGCATGCGCTTTTCATCGGTAGAGTTCTATCGCTATTGCGACAGTTTCTTGCAGTGTATATAGCTCTACAAATTTAATATGGGTTTATTAATATGTTCAATTTAACTTAAACCATCTATAGGCTCTAATCATAACACCTAACAAATTAACGAACATAAAATAAATAAAAACAATATTCTGAAATCTAAACGAGCACATAATAATATTTAAAATCAATAAGTCATCTCCCAAGACATCCTAATAATATATCATACAATAAACAAGCAAGTACAAGGAATTTAATTTAAACTTCTAAGTAGCAATTAACCTACCTTAATTGCAAATCGAACTAGCAAACGACCTTGAAATAAATCTAAAAAGACTCTTAATGATGCCCAAGACCTATAATAATATTAATTTAAAGTCAATTTCACGAGAAACGAGCTAACGGGACGAAACCCGGCTCGAATTGAAAAGAAATTGGCCCTAAACCGGTCTGGACCAGCTGAACTAGTTCAATTGAACCAGCCCAGTCGGTCCAGTCGGATCGGTTCTTTCCCAAGTCATGCAAGCACGCAAAAACATAGAAAAAAAAGAAAGAACGGCGATCTCACCTCCTTGCGACGATGAAAAGCGACTGAAAATGGATTGATAATGATCGAAAAGCAACAAAAACCCGACGTAACCTGATTCCAAAAACTCGAAAAACCACGACAAACTTTTCCAGAAACCGGCGAGAACAATCCAGATTCTGGCAAGGCTTTAATCAGCTGAAAACCAACGAAAACAACATCCATTTAGCACGTAATTAACTCGAAAAAAATAATGATTCTAAAATAAATGAATCCAATGAGAAATTCCAAAGAAAATGGAGAGATTCGATGTGGGGTTTTCTCTGATTTTCGGCGATGGTGAACCTTAACTCTGACAAGAAACTAAACTCTATGAAAAGCAATGAAAAACACATCCAATTAGCTTGAAATTTATAGAAACTCGAAGGGAAAAAAAAGGATGAATTACCTTCCAAAATTCTCGAATTAAACTCGTTAAATCCTTGATTTCTGACGAAGAACGTGACCTCCAATGACTGTTTTCCAAAAGAGACGAGAACATCCTGAATTTAGGGACAAATTGATCAAATGATGACTCGAATTAGACGATTACACGACGAGGACGAAGAACTAAGCATTTCCTTAATGAAAACGATTCTTAAATTGGCGGTTATATATATATATATATATATATATATATATATATAATCCAATTTTCTTTTCTTCATATTTTCTCCATTTTAGCTCGGAATAGGACAATTCAAATTGCATCGCGCTCGTTATTTTCCGCTCTATAAAACACAACACTAAAATACTTAAATTAATTAGTACAAAGTGTTTGTTATCATCATTTTTATGATGATAAACCACTTAAGAAAAATGAAACAAAGTGTGCGTATAAACAATGAATAGCACAAATATCATATATTAAAATCCAATATGATATGTTCTTTTTTCCTCAATTTTTCTCCCCCTTTTGGAATCATTGAAAAAGTGTAGTATTAAAAAAAACATAAAGAATTCCAATAGGTAATTTGATCAAATAAGCACAATAGAAAATATTTTTCTCCCATTTTTATAGAAATCTCTTCAAAAAGATGTTCAATCTATAAGATAAAAATTAATAGAATTTTCTATAATTTCCAATTTTATAAAAAATTAGAGCATGAACATAAGACAATAAATCTCCTATTTCAAAAACCCCCCTTAACAAGGACATAAAAAAAATCTTCCTTTTTTCATATAAAACAATGATACCAATAATTTCAACTTAAAAGCTTTTCATAAAAGTCACATATAAGTCATATTTTCAAAGATACAGCAATCCCCCTAAAAATATGCATGCTCCATAACAAAAGGTGTATCAATAGTACCATGGAGCCATAAAAATCTCATTTTTTTGTAATATCAAATACTCAATCAATTTATTGAATACTAATGAGTATGGCATATAACAAGAGATACCAATTTCAAATAAAGGTTCAAGAAGTATAAATCAATACAAATTTATGAAATCCCCCTAACAAAAAGAATTTAACACCTAATTTTCAAGTGTAAAAAATTCAAACAATTTTCTTTCAAAAATAACTCATCAAAACATGAACAAGCCCAAAAAGCGATTATCAAAATTTTATCCAAAAAGTTTACATATGGGCATATAAATAATTTATCCATATGAAAGCCTAAAAACAAGGGGCTTGGACTCATATAACACTAAAAATTAAATTAATTCCTTAAATAGCAGCCCATTTTAGAAATTCCTAAAATGACATTTTTAATATAACAAAATTAATTGTTTTAATTAAATTTACAAAAATGCCACTCATTTATTAATTCACTATATTTGTTCTCTTATTCACTATTTAGTGAATTAAAATATGAACTTTATTAATTCACTAAATTTTCTCTCTTAGTCAATAATTTAGTGAATTAAAATTTGAATTTTATTAATTCAATAAAATTTCTCCCTTCATCAATAATTTATTAAATTAAATTACTACATATAATTAAGATACTTCATATTGATTTTAATTCAATAAGTAATTGAAGTTAATAAATTATTGAATAACGGTTTTGATTTTGCCTATAAAAAACACATAAAATCTCAAAGCTTTCCGCAAATAAAAATCACATTCATTTACATTAGTATGCAACATCAATAACCAATATTAGTGATTATAAACTTGAAATACAAAATAATATTTTCATATAGTGGTAAGATAGTATCAAGATTTCAATTCAATAATTTATTGAACTAAACGCATTAAATAATTGAATTGTAAATCTCAACAACAAGATCCATTTAAACCTATATACATCAACAATTCATTAAAATTTATAACAAACACAAAAAAGAATTAAAAAAAGGCATCTTCTTATGTCCTCATTTGGCCTATCTGCACATTTTTTTCTTCCTTGTTATCTTCTTCAATTCACATATACCCTAGCACCTGTAAAGCAACAGTGCAAAATAAAAAGTTCAATAAACTATACTGCAGAATAAAACAAATAAGTTTAGTTCGATAATTTAGTGAACAATATGGTATAAGTTATTGACGAAAAAATAAATTGACACAAAAAAAGGATTTTTGATGAAAAACTATTTTAAAAACTAAAATGACAGAGTTTATAAACTTTACTGAAATCGACCGGTAAGAAAATTCATAAAAAAAATGAACCAGAATCAGAACGGGTAAGGTTATGAACTGAACCGATATGTAATCGGCTCACTTTAATTCACTAAATTATACATTATAATTTAATTCACTAAATTATTCCCTTTTATTCACTAAATTATTGAATTAAAATCAATATTAGGTATCCCAAATGTACATTATAATTTAATTCACTAAATTATTCCCTTTAATTCACTAAATTATTGAATTAAAATCAATATTAGGTATCCAAATATACATTATAATTTACTTCACTAAATTATTCCCTTTAATTCACTAAATTATTGAATTAAAATCAATATTAGGCATCCCAAATGTACATTTAAATTTAATTCACTAAATTATTCCCTTTAATTCACTAAGATATTCTCTTTAATTCACTAAATTATTCAATTAAAATCAATATTAGGTATCCCAAATGTACATTTAAATTTAATTCACTAAAATATTCCCTTTAATTCACTAAAATATTCTCTTTAATTCACTAAATTATTCAATTAAAATCAATATTAGGTATCCCAAATTTACATTATAATTTAATTCACTAACTTATTCCCTTTAATTCACTAAATTATTCCATTTAATATGTTAATTATGTGAACTTATTCTATTCAATAATTCAATAATTTATTGAATTAAAATCAAAATTATTTTAATTCTTTCTTACTACTTCCAATTTGTTAGCCTATTTTCATTTGTTTTACCAAATTTCTTAGTAATGAGACCTAGAAAAGAGAAGTTAGATATTATATGACATCCATATATAATAACAAATCAAAAGTTTTACACAAAAACTAGTTGATTAAAAAAAATATTTATTAAGAATGGTTTAAATAAATATTAAAAGGAAGCTGATTAAGAAAACATTCAAATTAATGAAATAACTCAGTCCTCTTATACAAAATAAAGTTTTCCGCAACTTTTCAACCAATTGGCCGCCTTGGTCATGTTTTTTGACA
Organism: Gynostemma pentaphyllum; assembly: GCA_028015215.1. NCBI lineage: Eukaryota > Viridiplantae > Streptophyta > Magnoliopsida > Cucurbitales > Cucurbitaceae > Gynostemma > Gynostemma pentaphyllum. Next base: position 56,987,019 of record CM051351.1, on the reverse strand, counting down.
TCACTGATGAGATCCCACAACTTTCCTTCAAAGTCCATCAAGCAAACGGAAGAGGACTGAGATCCCACATTATAATTTAATTCAATAAATAATTCCATTTAATTCGATAACTTATTGTATTAAATTTAATATCAGGTATCTCAAATATACGGTATAATTTAATTGACTAAATTATTCCCTTTAATTCACTAAATTATTGAATTAAAATCAATATTAGGTATCCCACATTATAATTTAATTCACTAAATTATTCCCTTTATTTCACTAAATTATGGAATTAAAATCAATATTAGGTATCCCAAATCTACATAATAATTTAATTCACTAAATTATTTCCTTTAATTCACTAAATTATTCTATTTAATATGTTAATTATGTGAACTTATTCTATTCAATAATTTATTGAATTAAAATCGAAATCATCTTAATTGTTTCTTACTATTTCTATTGGTTGACCCATTTTAGTATTGATTAATTGAACATTAATAAATCATTTCAAACTGATTATTAAACGATTATAAATTATTAGTATTAATTAATTTAAACATCAAATTTTATTAATAAATATTCAAGCATATATTTATAATATTTAATGTTTATATGTCTAATTTTTATTAATAACATCAAATTATCCAAATAACAATAATAATACAATAAACCGTTTAGTAAACCAATCATAACATATCTAATTAAAATAGGTTTATTTAACTTAAATATTTTATAGGCTCTAATTATAATAAAAAATCAATTAACGATCATAAACCAGACATAAACAATATTTGCAAATCAAACGAGCACATAATAACATTTACAATCAATAAATCATCTCCCAATATTATCCTAACAATCACACAATAAACAAACAACCATAAGAAATTTAATATAACTTCTAAATAGGAACTAACCTACCTTAATCAAAATTTGAATAAGCAAACGGCCTCAAAATAAATCCAAAGAGATTCCTAATGATGCCAAATACCTGAAACAATGTTAATTTAAGGTCAATTTTATGAGAACCGGGATAACGGGACGAAAACCGGCTCAAATTGAGCAAAAATAGCCCTTGAACCAGTTGGACCAGCTGAACCGGTTCAGTTGAACCTGCCTAACCGGTCCAACTGGACCGTATCTTCTCCAACAGCCAAGGCGTAGCTTTAAAAAAAAACACAGTAGCTCAAAAATGAAAAAAAAAACAAGGGAAAGAAAAAGAACGCACAGCTCACCTCCAACGACGGCGACGGATTCAAACGAAAAGTAGCGAGGAAATTAAATAGAATCTAAGAGAATTGATTAGAATGAAGACCCATCGTAAACAAGCTCCAAAACACGATGAACGGCCACGAAAAAATTCCAGAACCCGACTAGGCGTTTTCTAGAAACCGCGAGCTCATTTACTGACGAAAAGTTAGGAAATTAACGTCCATTTATATTGAAATCAACTTAGAAACAATAATAAGACTAAAATAAAACGAATCCAGTGTAATTACCAAAGGAAACTGAGAGATTCGATATAAATTTTCTCGTATTTCCTGCGAAACGAACCCCAACTCTGACGACCTCTAAACCAGGTTGAAAAACCATGAAAACATCGGCCAATTAGCTCGTATTTAACTTGAAAACAATAATGAAATTATAATAATGTGAATCTTAAGAAAATACCAAACAAAACGGAGAGAATGAATGATTTTTCTCTAGATTTTCCGGCGATACACAAAACTTCCGACGAGGGCTAAAAAATGTCATTTGAGGGATTTTTTAAAACTTAAGCTATTTAAGACATTAACCTTAATAAAAGTGTTATTGTAGGCAAATTCTCTAAAAACAAAGACGAATTTCAAATAATTTATCCATAAAGCATAAACATAAAATTTCATAATTATTTCCCACAATAAAGTCATAGATATGGATAATATCTCATTTGATCTTAATCCCCAATAAACTCAAAAAGAATAAATGACTTTCTAATTTAAAGTTACCAAAGTGGGATTTTTCCTTTCAAGCTCCAAGCAAGATAAAATGTTGCTCATTGGAGATAATTTCCTCATTGATGTTCAAGTAACCTCTTGCTTCCCATAACCTACAAAAATATGTTCAATTAATTTTTGTTACCCATACTTTGTTGGGTCCAAGTAGGTTAGTAGCATTTAATTCTTTTGGAATCTATTTCCTTTTGATTCCAATTTTCAAATAATTTAATTTAGGGAAATTGAAAGAATAAGACTTATGTCCAAATTTGCTACATTTAAAACATGAAACATTTGTATTAAAATTCTCTTTTACATAATATCTATGCACTTTATTTTTCAAATGAGAATTTCTCTTAGAATCATTTCCAATTTTCTTATTTGGAAAGTTTCTATTTCCATTATCATTTGGAGCATTTTCCAATTTAAAACAATTAGGTCTAATGTGACCTTTAAATCCACAATAATGACAAGTTGGCACAAATTTTGTTCTTACATTCTTAGAATCACCAACTTGCTTATGCATATCACATTTAAGCACAACTTTCAATTTTCCATAATTATGAGAAGTATTTTTCAATTTATGGCAATTTGGTCTAATATGACCAAATACCACAAGCATGACAAGTTGGAACAAAATTAGCATTTGTATGTTCAGGGGCGGAGCCAGAATTTTTTTTAAGGGGGGCAAAAAATATATAGAGTTAATTTTTAGAAATAAGAGGAGGCAAAATAGATAAATGATAGTAAAATTTTCAAATTTTACCTTTGTTTTTTCATTTTTTTAAAAATTGAGGGGGCAAAAATTATATAAATCTAATATTAGAAAATAAAGGGGGGGCAAATTGGATAAATTATATTAAATTTTCAATTTTTTACTTAACAAAATTCAATTTTAACATATAAATTTTTGTTTTTTAAAAATTGGGGGGGGGGGGGGGGCAACTGCCCCCCTAAGCCAAAGGGTGGCTTCGCCCCTATGTATGTTTAGGCATAACATCATTTTGCACAAAAGAAGAGACTCTATCAAGAATTGCTATCAAGAATTGTCTTAGAACTTGAGGCAATAACATTCTCATCAATAAATTTGTAATTCTCTAATTTTTATCATTAATTGTCAATTTTATAATACTCTCATTTGCAACTTTAAGTTCATTCTTTAGGCATGATTCATTCTCTGTAAGAGAAATTATTAACTCATATTTATCAAACACATCATGCTCAAGAAATTTAATTTTATCAAGCAATGCAAGCTTTTCATCATCATTTGAATTTTCAATCAAATCGTGCTTCTTAACATCACAAGCATTTTCTTTCAAGCATGCATTTTGGTCAATCAATGATTTATTTTCCATTTTCAAAAATTTCATTTCATCCTTCAAAGAATCAATTTCTTTTGACATACACGAATTTTTCTTTTTAATCATAAGATACTTAGAACATAATTTTTTAAATTCATTTCTAATTTTCTCATAAGCATTTAAAAGATCATCATATGATTGTCCTTCATCACATACCTCATTATCCATGCTTTCCTCATCACTATGAGCCATTAAGCATACAAAAGGTTCACCGAAAACTTCTTTCTCCATTCCATGTAATTTTCCTTGACTTTTAGATTTATAATAATTGTTCACATCAAGAAAAGCATTAGAAGTGCAAGGAGAGTTTTCTACGTTGTATAATTTTTCAAGAAAATTCCGTACTTTAAATGCAAACTCAAAGTTTACAACTTTATCAAATACATCTCTATCCAAAGCACAATATAAAGCATTCATAGATTTGGCATTTAAAGTAAGAAAATCATTATCCAAATTTGATTTTGAGATCTCATTTTCAACAACATACAAAAGTTTAATATCCATAGAAAGCAAATATATCTTCATTTGATTCTTCCATAATATAAACTTTAATTCATTAAAGAAAGGAGGTCTAATATCATAATGATCATCAATAATTTTATCAACCTCAAAATTTGCCATAGCTCTTAGTAAATAAGCTTTTTAAATATCAAAATTAATTTTCAAGAATAATTCAAAAATAATTTCTAAATAATTTTGACAAATAACTTTTGATCCAAAGAAGAGCAACCCGCTCTGATACCAATTGTAGGTGTGAAACACTAATGGGTATCAAGTAAAAAGATATAGCAATATAAATTTTTTATTACAAAGAAGAGCAACCCGCTCAGATACCAAATGTAGGATTGGTATGGCGACCCTAGGGGGGAGGGTGAATAGGGTTTTAGGTTAATTTAAAAACTTTATCGATTAATGACTTCTAATTATCAAGTTAATTAAACTTTTTAAACTCAAACAATTAATATGAACTTTATACTAAAATTCCCTAAACAAAGTAAACTAAATTTCAATAATACTAGGAAATATTAAATCCCAATCAATTTCTAACAATAAATAATTATTTCATGATAAATGTTATCTAATAAATATGTGAAGCATCAATTTAATTTCCAATTATTGATATTGATCCAAAACAATTAGCATATTAAATATATAACAATTAATATTAGTGCAATAAATTAAAGAGGATAGAGTTAGAGAATGACACCAAGATATATTGTGGTTCGGCCAAAATTAGGCCTAGTCCACTCCCCGAGCGCCTCTCGGGAATTGTATATCTTTTCCGGGAGGAAGTAAAACCCAATCTTTTTATCGGGCTCAAGATTAAACCCAACCGTTCTTTTTGTGGGATTAAGAACAAACCCAATCCTTTTACCAGGAGAAAACCCTCACGTTCCTATTTTCACGAGCTAGGAAACCGACCCACTTATAATTCTTCACACAAATACAAATCTTTCACAAAAGATTGAATATGAAAATCAAAGCTCACAATACAATAAGGCTCTTATAATAGCCAAATAAATCACTCAAAATAATTCTCAAAATAATGTAAAAAATAAGCTTGAGAGCACTTAGAAATGGAGTCCAACAAATTCATTTTCTCTTTTTTTATTTATTTCCGATTTATATATAATATATAAATGACGAACGTAGAGCATCGGATCAAAGACAGGGACGATCACACGGCTGAAATCGTTTCTGATTTCTTTTTCCTTTTTTTTATCTATATATATATATATATATATATTTAAAATCCAATTTTCTTTTCTTGATATTTTCTTCGTTTTAGCTCGAAATTGGGCGATTCAAATTGCATCGCGCTCATTATTTTCCGCTCTATAAAACACAACACTAAAATAATAAAATTGATTAGTAGTAAGTATTTTTTATCATCACAACATAATTAAGTGAGATTAATAGGCCAAAAAGGCAATAGTACAGGGCTCGAACGAGTCGCACCTAGTAGAAGAATTTGAAACGACGAAAAAATTCTAAGTCTACTAAGGAGTGCAGGGCTCGCACGAGCCACACCTAGTAGAAGAATTTAAAACAACAAAAAATTCTAAGTCTACTAGGGTGTGCAGGTCTCGCACGAGCCGCACCTAGTAGAAGAATTTAAAACGAAAAAAAATAAATTCTAAGTCTATTAGGGAGTGCAGGGCTCACACGAGCCTCATCTGGTAGAAGAATTTAAAACGTTGAAAAAATTCTAAATCTACTAGGGAGTGCAGGGCTCTAACGAGCCGCACCTAGTAAAAGAGTTTAAAAGAAGAAAAAAATCTAAGTCTTCGAAGAGTGTGGGGCTTGTAGAAGAATCAAGCTCGTGTCAAGACTCAACAAGAAATCAACTCCTGAAAACCAAATTAAATTTGGTTGAAGAAAAAAACTGGTCAACACGGGTCAGTTAAAAACCCGCGGGTCAAACACTGACCTGCGTCAGCGGTCAGGCTTTTATCCGCGGGTCATTATGCGGGTTGGCATAAAACCCGCGGGTTTTTATTTATAAAGGGCAAAAAAAAAGAAGGAAGAAAGAAAGCTGCTGCGCAGTTGAAAGAAAAGAAATTTTTTGGTTTGAAAAAGTTGCGACGTAGTAAGAGGAATTTTTTTTTTTTTTTTTTTATCTCTAATCTCTAATTCTTTTACTCTCTTACTTTTTTTTTATCAAGTTCACATTTTATAATATGATTATAAGAGTAAATTTTGCTCTTAAAATCAACGGGGCTGAATGTATCCGACGGTGGAGTCGACAACCAATTCAATTTGATGGGTAAAAAATCAAACTATCAGGCTCCAACTACAACACTTACTTCTTTCCTTACTTTTTGAGGACGACCATGACAAAAGTCAAGCTACGAGGTTCCAACGATGATATTTTTCTCAAATTTTGACAACTGCAAAGGCAGTAAATTCAAACTACAAAATTCAACACTTAGAATATTTTCAGGAAATTGACTGAGGCAAAATTCCACTTCGGAAGAATACTCTCAAGCAACATTGAACTCACATCTCAACTCAGCTCGGGAGTAGGGTGTCTCTGTTGTGGGGTGGAATTTGATAACATGTGGAATTTTACAACTTGGCAAAAATGTCTACGCACCTTATTTGAGCACAATACCTAGGCACCTCGTCTTAGCACAGTACCTGGGCACCTCGTCTTAGCACAGTACCTGGTCACCTCGTCTAATCACACTACCTAATCATAAAGTCTACGCATCTGACAAGACCTGACTACATAATCTCCAGTATAGACTTACATACTTAGACCGAATACAAGTATCCGATTAGGAAATGACACTTGGCGTGACCCGCAAGCGACACGTAATTAAGAAACAACATATGACCCAATCCTGATGCGACATGTGGCATGATGATGTCATCAATATATTCTCCTAATTCTATACACACCCAATAGGAGAAGAAATTCATTCATTAGGTAACTAATTATACTCTAATTCTCTTTGGCAAATTAGCTCTGACTTAAGCATCGAAGGGTGTTAGGCCAGCACCACACTAGAGCTTTGTTCCTTTTCTATGCAGGTACGCTTGTCAACTACTCAGCTCACCGCCTACGCATCACTTCAGGTGTGCAGTGCACGACCTCAGACTCATCTCATCTTCTAAGTTCGTTACTTACATGGAAGCTCTCCATTTTTAAGCAACAACAATTGAGTTTCATTATAATTATGCATGTTTTAATTTCATAAAAAAGTATTTTTCATATTTTAGAGGCTTACAAATAGAAATTATTTCTCTAGTTTGAGTTGATATCATATAGATAAATATTGATAACATAATATATATATATATATATATATACACGTTACACCAAATTGGAACAGCGCGACAATTAAGACCACAAGGCTTGGAGCCAAGGAGGAAAAAGGAAATCCCAATTTTCTGAAACTCCATTATTTGCAGCTTCTTTAGCCAAAAAATGAGTTAAAGCGATTGCACAGACGACTTGCATGCTTGAAGTAGACGACGTTGTAGCGTTCAGTTAAAGCCCCAATGCGACGAATGATGTCAAAAACATCCGTGAGATCTTGCCTAGTTTTTGAGATCAAATTAATGATTTATTTTTTGTTTTTGTAATGACGGACTTTAAATGACATGATAGAGTTATTAAGATGTAGTGGAAGACTTGAATACTAGAAAAATGAGTAAATATAACTCTTTATTAAATTAAAATTTAATTTACACGCATTTTTTCTGTAAAGAAGTTGGGCAATAACAACCACGAGTTTTTAATTCAGTGAGCAAATAACACGATATTTTAAACGACAATGACACTCTCAAACACTATCTAGAATAACTAAAGAGTTATTCAAACTTGAAGCAAGCCTTAAAATTATTAGAGACGTTTGTTTCCGGGTTTGCATAGGATTGAGATGCTAGAAAATATTTTCACTAATATGGAAAATAACTTTTTAGTTTGATAAAATATGATAAACGGTTTGAAATAACCCATTCTCAACTTCAACGACTAAACTATACACATATTGAGGGGGTCATCCAAAAAAAAAAAAAACACCACATATTGAGGGTTAAATATGGTATTTGTGGTATTTTTTTTTGAATTAATTAAATATGGTATTTTGATCATAACTTTGAATTCTAATATCATAGTGATGACTTGATCGTTCCTAAAGCTTATAATGGGGAATTGAATAATCTAATCTAAAAATAATTATTTTATATCGTAATTATAAAAAAAATTCCTTATCTGGAAACAAGTCGTCACATTTTTTGAAAATATCATTTGTATACGCATAAGGGGCATGAGAAAAATTATTTTTATATGTTAAATATGTAAATATATTCAACAATATATCTTTAGTTTATATTAAATGAGAGCAAAAATAAACATAATGTAACCGATTTAATCAATAAATATATTATTAAGTGAATAATTTTTTTATCAGTTTCATTTGAAAATGCTCGACTCTTATTTTATTTCATTTTAAAACCATCCTATTTGAAAAAAAAAATAATGTATGTTATGGACTACCATAAAGTCTATACACACCCGTAATTTTTCTTAAATTTTAGCTCGAGTTTTATTAATAATAATGGTTAGATATAAACTTTATAAAGTATTAAAGGATTAAAATAAAATTTTATAGTAAAAAAACAAATTAAAAGTATAGATAAACTTTCGAGATTAAACCTATTCTTTAATTTAATCAATAATGTTTAATCTACAATCATTACAACTTTTGCTTATATAAAAGTTGAAACAAAACAGTTAAAACATGTGATCATAAATACTAATAATATGGGCATCCATATATTAAAACCAATTGTTTTTAAGATAGATGCTCACATTATTAATATGATATTAGAGGTCCAACAAAGGTCAAACTAGCATCCGGTCTAAAATTGAGATCCGGTCTAAGATTGGTGAGCCCAAAAGAGACACCATTTTGGGGGCATGTTAAGTGTTAGAGTGCGAACAAATTCCCACATCGGTTAGGAAAGGGAATGATCATGGGTGTATATAAGGGGAAGGACACATCTCCATTGGTATGAGGCCTTTTGGGTGAAACCAAAAGCAAAACCATGCTGGCCTAGGCCCAAAGTGGACAATATCATACCAATGTGGAGTTGTGGAGGCCCGGTGTTCCCCTTAACATTTTGGATTCCATATAGGAAAGATGAAAGAGTCTAACAACATTTATAAAATCTTTGGTTTTGAGATGGATACCCACATTATTAATAATAAACCAGTAAATTTTTACATAATATTTGTTAAAATACCATGCTTTTAAAAATATTTATAAATCTATTAAATTTTAAGCAGGTCAATTAGTGGTTAACATTAAATTACAAAATTTTAGAATAAGTGCATCACCGTTTCACATAATAATTATTAATAATTGATTAACATAATAAAAATGCTTATATTTATAAAAAGTTTTAAGCATTGATATATTTCTAAGTACTCTATCAAATTTTATTATCTAATGAAATTTGTACGAAAAAGTTAAAAATAAAAAAGTAAATCATTACTTTCTACCCATTAGTTGTGTTACACAAAAGAGATTATAAATAAAAACTAAATTAAAATAGTCAATTGTCATGTCAAACTCCATCGCATTCACCAAAACGAGTCCAAAATCTACCAGATTAGCTTTTGCTGTAATTTTCATGAGCTTTTTCTAGTTTTGGTCTAATAAAGAAAACCAATAATTACTTTTCGGAAAGTGGTATTTGATTTGCAGCCCGCGGTTTTTCCGATCCTGAAAATTATGAAAATAATAAAATAAAATTTTGGGATGATTACAAATCTTAATAAATATATATAAAAGAGAAGTTTATATAAACCAGCTATAAATTATAGGTTATTAAACTTATATTCTTAAATTTTTAATTTGATCAATTGATTCCTTAAATTTTATAAAAAATTTAAATTAGGATCCGTTTAATTAAAAAAATTTATATTAATTTACTAAATATTTTGAAGAAATCTATATGTGAGAGGTCTTTGAAGATTTGTATTCCACACCTAACACCGTCTTTTAACCTTGACCCTAAAACTATCGTGGTAGCGGAGATGAGGATTTCTTCTTCAATCTCATTCTTTATTGTCCCATTGATATAAAAGATATATCTCCGTCTCTACGATGATTTTTTATGTTCTAATTTAACAATTTAAGAGAATATTTTGTTAAACTAAAATTTTAAGGATGTAAATTTTACAGCCCCTACAGTTTATGGGTAGTTTATGTGATTTTCTCTATTTATAAATATAATCGTTTTTAAAGTAATTACAAATTTAACAATTTCTTTTATAATATTTTATAAATATATGTCATTTTTACTGAGTACGTGATATACCATATATCACAATTTTTTTTTATCATATACCATATATCACAATTAAACAATAATTATTGAGTGAAATGACTATTGTATTACTCAATCAATCACTCATTTATCATAATTAAAGAGTGATAAATCTTGTTTTTAAAGCTTCACATATTTATAAATGTTATATATTACTTTGATTCCAATAAAATAATAGGGAAATTTCATTGGGATAGCAGAATTTTCTGCAATATTTATAAATATAACATTTTAAAAAAATATTTACAAATATAGCAGTTTTTTAATAACCAATGTGAATCAGAGAAATCAGTGATAACTTATAAAATAATCAGTGATAATTATTAGGTAATCAGTGATTCATGCACAAAATATCAGGATATTAGTAAAATCAGTGATTACTTGTGTGGAAATCACTGATTACTTGTGAGGAAATCACTAATTACTCATGCAAAACTAGTGACAGTTTTGTAATATTTTAGGTATAAATTTGAGTTTTTTGCTATATTTACAAATAACTTTTTTTTACTGCTATTTTATAAATATTAGACCTAATTTTACTATTTTTAGATCAGCCGCCATGTGTAAGGCTGAGATTGAGCTACCTGCTAAGCAAATTGCGGTCTCTTCCAAATAGTAAATGACAAAGCAAACTTTTTTTTAATCTTTAAGTCAAATCAAACAGTTTAAAACTAATAATGAAATGTTTAATTAATGATCATTCAATAAGCAATTTTTGCATGCATGCGAAGCCACATCTACCCTAGCTCTAGGGATTTTTTTTTTGGGAAAATTAATAAACTAGCCACATTTGATACACCCCAAACAAAAAGTAGCCACATGTATTAATAAATCACTTTTTGGCCACATTCTGAAAAGTTAATTTACATTATACCATTTTTACCCTTTTAGAAAATTTGCTAGTTTCTCTTTCTACTCTCCCTCTACTTTCTCCCTCTTCTACTCTTGTACTTCTTGACGAGATGAGAATGGTTGTCCAGCTAAGGGCTCCTTCCCACATGACACATTTTGAGATTTTTTTTCATCTTTTCCAAATTTTGTGTTCCCTCCTCTTTTTTTTTTTTTTTTTACTATTCATATAAGGTATGATCTCTTCCAAACAACCACAACTTATATCAAGACTCCATTTTTATTTCTTTTCATATTCCCTTTTTAGTCCCCTCTGTTTTCCTCTAGACGAAAATGGTAGATTGTTAATGTTAGTCCATATTGTCACTAAATATAATATTACAACACATTTCAGAATACAGACAATACACTTTAATTATAAATTGACCATATATACTAGAAGTACCATATATATCTCAGCAGCAGCGATGTCGTATATACTGAAAGTACCATTATATACTAGAATTATCATATATATTGAAGTACCATGATACTGGAATGACTATATATACATGAAGCCACCATATCATACTAGCATTACAAACTATGCCAAATATTAGGGAAGCCACTATACTTAATTGACACCAGGTACTAATAGTACCATAAGTATGAATATTAAATTGAATCATAACAAATAGAAAGTAGAACAAAGATTATGGGAAAGTGTAAAATGATATTAATAAGACATGGAGAGAGAAACTTCTGATTGGAAATGAAGGAAAGAAGATGAAAGGAAAAGAAATGAAGGAAAGAAGATGGATTGGACAAGTCTGACGCATTGATTTGAAGTCACAAGGGTAGGGTTTTTTTTGTAATTTATCCCCTCTTATGATTGATTGTGGCTACTTTTTGGCATTTTAATATTAGGTGGCTAAGTAATGTTATTTGGGTGAAAATTTGGCTATTTTCATAGTTAACCCTTTTTTTTTAAAATAAATACTTGGCCTATACAATTAGTCATAGTAGGGGAGACTTCCTTTGTATTTCCCCACATTTTTTGGGATCGTTTCTCCATCTAACCTATCTTCCACTTTTCACTCTTTATATATACAGAAAATTACTGAAATTTCATATTTTTACACACTAATTAATAAAATATCAATTCTTTTAAAAAATTACTCAAATAGCATAATTATAGATTAATAAATTTATTTAACTAAAAAAGTAAAAAAAAAAACTAATAAATTTATTGAAAATAATAATAAAAAATAATCAAATAGTTCGATAAATTATTAAACTTGAACTTTAAAAAGCAAAAAACAAATAAATTCATTAAAAAAAAGCCCATGAAAAATAGTTCAATAAATTTATTGAACTATAATTATGCTATGATTAATTTTTAAAAAGTTTTGACATTTTAATAATTAGTATGCAGTTTTATGCTATTTGAGACAAATTCTTTATATATATATATATATATATATATGATAGTGATTTAGTTCTTATATCTTTACAAAATAATTTTTTAAATCTTTAGCAATTAAAATAAAATAAAATGATTATAGATATATCATGTGACTCAATATACATAAAAATCACATGAAAAACACATATATAAAGTTGAGAAATCACTTTCCACACATTTTATCCTAACTATATTTAGGGTCTCAATTCAACCGGAATAATGTGTGTATATTTATATAATGAATTTTATATTTATGTATGTGCATTTGTATATATAATTAAATATATTCTCTTCCTTAGCTTCTGACCTAATATCTATCCATTCAAAATTTGTCATGCTTGTTAGCTAAACTATATTTTCCTTGTTGCAAGCCCAACTCTTTTTCAATACTACATTGACATAAAATTTTAATTGAATAGTTATTTCAAGACGTTGAATTATATTATATTATATTATTCTCCTCGTTGCATGTTGTTATGGGTGAAAATATCGTTAAGAGTGAAGTGACCACGTGTCGAGCATACGAAGAGACACAAGGAATTTCAAACTCTTTCGGCCTACGCGAGCGAGCCTGGTTATATGAGCGTGCCACGCACGACGGACCCGACCTCCACCACTAGCGGAGAACATACCATCAAGAGAGATCCGCAAACATCTCGACTGACCAGGACCACGAGGTACAACCATCTAATTATTGATGGAATGACTAAATCGCAGGTGCGTATAGACGCGGACCCATCTCAAAGAAATATAGGCTAAGTGTCCAAGAAAGAAGCTCCACTGCTGTGCTGTGCGCATCTACCCCCACCTCAGAGGAGCGTAGGTGCACACCTACACACCTACACCCAATCAAGACCCAACACATGGACCAATCCGTGTGCGACACGTGGCTTGATGACATCATCCATTTCCACTCCTATAAATAGAAGATGAGAAATGGCCAAAAGGTGATTGATTTTCATTCCTCATTTGCTCTAATCACTAGCTCTGCTCTGCTTTAACTTAAGCATCGGAGGGTGTTAGGCCGGCACCACACCGGTGCTACTAGATCTATTTGCGCAGGTGATCGCCCATATTGCAGACCACTTACGTAGGTTACCACCTACGTAGCCGGACACCCACGCAAGTTATCTCCTACGCGGTTCACCGCCTCCGACTCAATACAAATTTATTGTTCGTTGCACACGTGGAAGCAAGAGCGGCATTGGCGCGGAGCACGCCAGCGCGTTACAGTTAGTACCATTTCCACGCAACAACAGTTGGCGCCGTCTGTGGGAACGTATACTTTATTACGTGCTCTATCATCAAGAATGAGTCGGAGAAGTCATACAGAGCACTGTGGTGGTGATGAAAGAGTGGAAAACAACATCCCTCGCACAAAAAGGTACCCAGTTCGTGGGGAAAGAGACCGGGTTCAAGAAGCGGAGCCCGAGAGAGTTGAACCTCTGCCGGATAGGAGGGTGGATGCCTTGGAGGAACAAGTTCGAGTTGTGAATCGAGACCTTTCAAAGGTACTTGAAATACTCAATCAGAAGTTTGTGGTCGACCGCCAAGAATCAAACCCCGGTAACGGCAAAGGCAAAGAGCATGTGGAGTATGTAGATGAGTCACGAACCAACGAAGGAGGTGGCTCAAAGGAGAAGCAGCGGACGAACAATCAACATGCTACCCCGTCCCGTCTTGAACCTTCCTACCATGGACAATCTCGACTGAAGGAGGATCCGACCTCCGAGATGTTTTGAATCAAAAAAGGAAAGAGCAAACTGAAATTATGAAGTCCACCGCGGAAAGCACCCAACCTTGGGCGCCGGAGTTAAAAAAGCTTCAAGATGAGCTCGGTCACATGAAGAAGGAGTACCGAGGTAAGGCTCCCTTAGCTTTGGAAGACCCCTTTGAGCAGGCAGAACCTCCATTCACCGATGACATTATGGAGGTAGCTTACCCGCCAAGTTCAAGATGCCAACCATGCCCACCTATGATGGCTCTAAGGACCCGGTTGAACATGTTGACACATTTCGGACCTGGATGGAGCTCCAGGGAGTCCGAGATGCAATCAAGTGTAGGGCATTCCCTCTCACTTTAGGAGGCCCTGCACGAGGATGGTACAGCAACTCAAGCCAAGGTCCATTTCCTCGTTTAAGGACCTTACGCGGTTCTTCGTGACTCAGTTCCTCGGAGGAAGAGATCACAAGAAGCCGGCTACGCACTTGTTAACTATTCGTCAGAAGTGGGGGGAGAGCCTTTGTGACTACATGGTAAGATTCAACAATGAAGCTTTGAAAGTAGAACGTTATAGTGATGACATAGCTCTGATCGCCATGATGGCGGGACTGAAAGATGAGAAATTCTTGTGGTCATTAGGCAAAAAGACCCCGACTACATACACCGAGCTTCTTTCTAGGGCGCAAAAATACATGAGTGCCAGAGAGTTGCTCAGTGCAAGAAGGGCTCCAGAAGAAGGGGTAGAAGCAAACACTCGGAACATAAAAGAAAAGATCGAACAGAAGATGCTACCTGGAGGGATGATCATCATAGAGATGATAAGAGGAGGAAGACCGAAGACCGACTTGATAAACAAAGTCTTCCTCCTAGCAAGTTCAAGAAATACACCTCTACCACCATACCAACAGAGCAACTACTCATGGAGATCCGAGATAAGGACTTGGTTAGGTGGCTATCAAGGATGAAGGTGGGATCAAACAAAAGAAGTAAAGACAAGTATTGTCTTTTCAACAAGGATCACGGTCATACTACCTCCGATTGTTTTGACCTTAAGGAGGAAATTGAGGCTTTAATTCAAAGAGGGTACCTAAAGGAGTTTGTGATGAAAAGGAAGGAATGTCAGCGTGAAGCTACACCTAAACGAAAAGACCAGGACTGAGGTGGTCAAAAGTCCTTGGGTGGTGATATAAGAACTATTTTTGGTGGACCAGCTGGTGGAGAGTCAAGCAGAAAAAGAAAGGTGAGTGCTCAGGAGGCGAGTCACCCCCACCTAGATTCGAGGTCATTTCTACTTATACAATGCCTGGTTGGAAGGCAAAGATAAATTTTGATGAAGACGAAGTCGCTGACATCCATCAACCTCACAATGATGCACTGGTAGTGGTAATCATTGTAGCTAACTTAAGAGTTCACCGTGTTCTAGTCGATGGCGGTAGCTCGGTAGACGTACTCTCCCTCAGCGCATTTGAAAAATCGGGAATTGGAAGAGAAAAATTGAAAAGAAATCCACCACCCTTGGTAGGATTTGGAGGAGAACAGGTCATCCCTGAAGGAAGTATTGAGTTGTCGGTCACTTTTGGAGAAGAACCCAACACCATCACTAAGATGGTAGAATTCCAAGTGGTTGAGTGCCCATCAGTTTATAATATCATATTGGGACGCCCTACTATCCATGTGCTCAGGGCCGTACCATCAACTTACCATCAAATGATGAAGTTCCCTACTGCAAATAGAGTAGGGGTGATCAAAGGGGAGCAAAAGGTCTCTCGGGAGTGTTACTATACAGCTATGAAGGGTACTACACCGGTAAACATGATCGTCGTAAAGCATTCTAAGGAAGAGGCGCAGTTCGCTACAACCTACTTAGATGAAGAAGCGGAGCAACCTCCCTTAGTAGCCCCTCTTAAAGGAAAAAAGTAGCGGAGCTCTAGGACCCACTCAGAAAGGTATAAACAAAGTCACTAAGATTTTAAGGCTAGGAATCCATAGGATAACTAACCTCAATGGCTAGACTCTATCTCATCCATAGGAGTAGAACATCTCAAAACTTATTATCAATAATGTCTTTGTAGCTTTCTTCGCGTTAAGGTTTTCTCTATTGTATGAATTTTGTCAATCAAAGAAATGAGAACATGACTCATTAACTTCAAAAGTTGTTCTAGTATAAAAAATATAAGAGAGAAAACTCAAGCTACTGCCAAGGATACACTTCACTAAGCTTATGACAAGCTACTCTAAAATTCCAAAGACTCAAGTAAAGCTTCAAAGTTCGAAGCTCTGCTTGAGTTGGGGGCCAGCTATATGAACATATAATTTACTAGTCTACTACAATCCTACATGTTTAGGTGTTCAATAAAATCAAAAAATGAAGAGCTTAAGATAATTAAAATTCTAAGTTCAACCAGGATGCAGGGCTGCACAGCCGCTCCTGAGTAGCAAGGCTTAGAAAAAAGAAATCTTAAGCTCACGCTTTTTCGCTACACGCTTAGAGGTTCAACGAGATCGGCAAATGGAAAACTTAAGAAGACAAATTCTTAGTTCATTCAGAGTGCAGGGCTCGTACGAGCCGCACCTAATAAAAGAATTTAAAATGAGAAAAAATTCTAAGCATACTAGGGAGTGCAGGGCTCGCAAAAGCCGCACCAGATAGAAGAATTTAAAATGATAAAAATTCTAAGTTTACTAGGGAGTGCAGGGCTCGCACGAGCCGCACCCGGTAGAAGAATTTAAAATGAGTAAAAAATTCTAAGTCTACTAGGGAGTGCAGGGCTCGCACAAGCCGCACCAGGTAGAAGAATTTAAAATGATAAAAATTCTAAGTCTATTAGAGAGTGCAGAGGACACACGAGTCATACCTCGTAGAAGAATTGAGAAAAACTTCTAAGTCTACTAGGAAGTGCAGGGCTCGCACAAGCCGCACCTAGTAGGAGAATTTAAAATGAGAAAAAATTCTAAGTCTATTAGGGAGTGCAGGGCTCGCACGAGCCACACCTAGTAGAAAAATTTAAAATGAGAAAAATTCTAAGTCTACTAGGGAGTGCAGGGCTCGCACGATCCGCACCAGGTAGAAGAATTTAAAATGAGTAAAAAATTCTAAGTCTACTTTGGAGTGCATGGCACGCACGAGCCGCACCTCGTAAAAGAATTAAGAAAAATTCTAAGTCTACCAAGAGTGTTGGGCTCGTAGAAGAAATAAAAAAAAAAATATATATATATATATATATATATATATATAAAAATAAAGAAATAAAAAAAAAACGAAGTTGAAATAGCCACCCAAGTGAAGGGGCTGGGCCTCACAATATAAGCCCAACAAGAGGGTCCTGGTTTCTTTAAAAAAAATGAATGATGATGGGCGTTAACAAATTTGACCCGACCTTACCCTACGTTCAGCCCAAAGAAAGATAAAGCAGGCGCGGGTCAGGGAGGCACGCTGGTAGACGGGTTTGAATCAGGGTAGATGGGTCGTGGAGGCACGCGGGTAGACGGGTCATAGTATTGTAATAAAAACAAAGAAGAAGAAGAAAAAACAACACAGCAGAGGCCTCGCTTTTCCCTTCTTCCTTTCCTTCGTCTTCCTCATCTCATTTTCAAGCCCTAAGCGATCCCAAAACCCACCTCCATGGACTCCATAAAGATTAGACGCTCAAAAACTCGAACCCTAGACGTTCAAAAACTCGAATCTACTGCCATAAAGCCGAATTGGATTTGAATAATCTTCGATTGCTCCATGGATTCTCACCTAAATCGCCCATGTTCTCGATTTACGGTGAAGGGAAGATGAGATCCCCGATTCAGAGCTTCGATTCGTGGCTTCATGGTGATCGATTCCCTGCGGTAGCTTCAATTTGAGTTAATTTATTCGATCCCCATGGATTTCCACTTGAATCACGTTAGTTCTCTGCGAGGAGGAGTTGAGACCCGTGATTTGGAGTTTTGATTCATGGCCTCGTGGAGAGTAGGGATGGCATCGGGCGGGGCGGGGTCGGGGATGCACTTCCCATCCCCTAACCCGCAGGGATTTTTAATCCCCATACCCTACCCTATCCCCTAATCGAAAAATTGGGGTCGGGTTCGGGGATTCCCCATTAGGGGATCGGGTTCCCCGCGGGGAAAATTCCCCGTTTTACATTTTAATTCTTATTTAAAAAGAAATATAAAAATGAAATATAAATTTAAAATATACATTTTTAAGTAAAAAAAACATAATACTTAACATTTTATATTGTATTAGTTAATATAATCATATTTTACATATATTTTTCAATAAATAAATATAAAAATAAACAAAATACATAAGATATTCTTATAAAATCGGGGGGGAAATTCTCACCCTAACCCTAACCCTAACCCTATAAAACGGGGATTCCCCGCCCCTATAGGGTCGGGGCCCCGTGGGGCCCCTAACCCGCGGGGAATTTTGCCATCCCTAGTGGAGAATGGTTCTCTTGAGCTCGCTTCAAATTTGGTCTGCTCCACGGGAGGGAGAAATGAATTCTCTTTGAATTTGTAACTTCGAATTCGGGCTGGGATTTCACTCAATCAGCTAGGCTCTCGGTTCTCCGACTCGTAAAGCAAGAAAAGACGAATAGATCAGCGTAGAATCTGCTCTGTGAACGCTTCGAGCTGGGTCTTCAATGGTTTCTCCCCTCTCGATTCAGCGTTGTTGGTTTTCTTGCGGATTGATCGGGTTATGGGTACGATCAGGATTGAATTTTCGATTTCCACATGGTTTTCGTCTGAACCTTGAATTCTCTTCGAATTCTCATCTATGGTAGCTGAGACGTGAGGAAGAAGACAGCTACACGGTTCTCAGTTCATGGGGTCTAAGATTTTGAAATTTCAAGGGAGAGGTCTGCTATGTGCTTTTGCAAGGACTGCTAAGTCGAGGTGATTTCAAATTAAATTCTACCTACCCTGTGGCTCTGTTTATTAGTTGTAAATCTGTTGAGCAACAAATATAAGCTCTGCTAGGCATCCTACTGCTCTACGGCCCTGCTATGTAACTTGCAGAGGTCCACTATTTTAGGATTTCTAAGGGTATTCTCCCAGTCAGCTCTGTTATGTAAAAATGAAGCTCTGCTATGTTGGTTTATCAGGTCTGCTACGTAGTTTAGTAAGAACTCGAAGTTACGGGTATGCTACGTGGTGTTACAAGAACTCGAAATTACAGAAATTTGAAAAATCAAGGGGACTCTTATTCTCATCCAAATCATAGGAAAGTTGTGAGAAACTCAAAAACAAGACTTGAAGCTGCAAATTGTTATCACTAATAAAAAAAAAAAAATTAAAAGCAGCTCTGCTATCTAGATTTTGCTAAAATACAATTTGAAGCTTTGCCATGTTGGTTCCTTATGTGATGGCTCTATTATGTAATTTAACACAAGACTCAAGCAAACAAGCTTTATTTCGCGAGTACCTCGATTATGACTAATTGACTTGAGCTCCAGTTCATGAAAATGGTGAACTCCATAGAACGACAGGCTCGTGTTGATCAATATTTCGACATGTTCTATTAGTTCGTGGTGTGAGTTACAAACTTCATAAAACAGAACACGTAGTTACGGATTTGGTGGAAGTTTGATTTTTCTTATGCTGTGATTTTTCTACCGCTCTGTTGCTCGTTAAAAAAAATTGTGAAGAGAAAATTATCAAGCTTGCAAAGCCGAAAATAGCACGAATTAGAGAATGTTCAAGCTCTGCTATGTTGTTTGATTTCAAGGGAAAATTGAATTCCCTTAAAAATCAAAGGGGGAAAGCAAGTATGTGTGTCTGTGGAAACAGGTCTGCTATGTAATCGTGCAGAGATCGTATATTTTAGGATTTCAAAGAGAAAATTGAATGACCGGGATCTGTTTTGTGAAAGCTGATTCTACAAAATACAAGTCTACTATGCAAACAAGGGCTTTGCTATGTAATTTAACCAAAGACTAGTATCAACAACCCAGTTATGTGAGTACGTGTCTACAGGTTCGTATTGAGGAAGCAAGGGATAACAGGCTAAGGATTGTACGTTTGCAAAATTCTAGTTTCGTTACTTAACTACAAAAGATTTAAATCTCATAAAATTCAAGAGAGAACGCACCTGATGAAATCTACCCGAATCGTCTGTTGCTATGCGAATCAAAGCTACAACTCTATCATGTAGTTTTGTGAAAAACACAGCTGTTATATGAAGATATGAAGCTACAAATGACTAGACTCTACATATAGAATTGGCCCTGCTGTGTTAGTCTTTTGAGAGGTTTCTGCTACTGCTCTGCTATAAAATCTCAAATGCAAAGAAAAATTGAAACCTTAGGGTTCAACACTTTGCTATGTGTTAGCTTTTAGAAATATAAGGGTCTGCTGTGCAGTTCTACCAAAAGCTAAAGCGTTGTTTGATGGCTCTGATTTTCAAAAAAGTCGTGTAGAAGTTAAGTTCAAGCTCTACTATGTAATTTCGAATGCAAAAAAGAAGTTTATAGATCTGCTATGTAACTTTTGCTATAATACAAGCTGAAACTTCTATGTCGGTTCGTTAAAAGCGACACTTCTACTATGTGACTTATATGTTTTGCAAAATGAACATTCGGAGGGAAGCGTACCTGACAAAGTTTCTCCAAGTTGTCTCTATTATATAAATTCTTGTTGTGTTGATCTATCAGAAGAATCAAAGCCACAACATGAATTAGATAATATTCGAGTACATAGAAGAGAAAGGAACGAGTAAATGTGACGAAAGACTACCTCAAAAAATTATGTGCAAATATATATTGAAGCTACACCGACACTGCATGCGACGCCTCAGATCTCATGGAAGAAAGACGATAGTCGTTAATATATGACCTAACAAGGACAATGGTACAAGTGATTCAATAACAATTTTGATATATAAAAAACATGGCACTTGGAGACATTGAAGATGATTTTTATCGAAATTACTCAATTTGAAAAGTACTCCCAAGTGGTCATAAGCTACCCCAACCCGACTTGGGAGTAGGGGGCCACTGTTATGGGTGAAAATATTGTTAAGAGTGAAGTGACCACGTGTCGAGCATACAAAGAGACACGAGGAATTTCAAACTCTTTCGGCCTACGCGAGCGAGCCTGGTTATATGAGCGTGCCACGTATGACGGACCCGACCTCCACCACTAGCGGAGAACATACCATCAAGAGAGGTCCGCAAACATCTCGACTGACCAGGACCACGAGGTACAACCATCTAATTATTGATGGAATGACTATATCGCAGGTGTGTATAGACGCGAACCCATCTCAAAGAAATATAGGCTAAGTGTCCAAGAAAGAAGCTCCACTGCTGCGTTGCGCGCATCTACCCCCACCTCAGAGGAGCGTAGGTGCACACCTACACACCTACACCCAATCAAGACCCAACACATGGACCAATCCATGTGCGACACGTGGCTTGATGACATCATCCATTTCCACTCCTATAAATAGGAGATGAGAAATGGCCAAAAGGTGATTGATTTTCATTCCTCATTTGCTCTAATCACTAGCTCTGCTCTGCTCTAACTTAAGCATCGGAGGGTGTTAGGCCGGCACCACACCGGTGCTACTAGCTCGATCTATTTGCGCAGGTGATCGACCACATTGCAGACCACTTACGTAGGTTACCACCTACGTAGCAGGACACCCACACAAGTTATCTCCTACGCGGTTCACCGCCTCTGACTCAATACAAATTTATTGTTCGTTGCACACGTGGAAGCAAGAGCGGCATTGGCGCGGAGCACGCTCGCGCGTTACACTTAGTACCATTTCCAAGCAATAACACATGTCAACATATTTCTCATGGTATTATCCTTCTTTTCTTTAGGTTAATGATATGATTTATTATAGATGATGATTTTCAGGCTATCTCTGATTTATAAACTTATCTAGGGTAACACTTTGAGATGAAATTTTTGGGCCCACTCAACTACTTTCTAGGTTTTGAGGTCTCTTCCTGCTCGGATGACTACTACTTATCTTAGGCTAAATATGCCTCTGATCTTCTAGCTCGATCTACTCTCACTTATTTTGCCACGACATCCACTCCCTTGGATCCTAATGTTCATTTCTTTTGATGATACACTTCTACTGGATCCTACTTTATATCGGTAACTTGTTGGCTGTCTTATGTATTTGACAATCACTCGCCCAGATAATTGCCTACGTTATTCATATTGTGTTCATGGCTGTCCCTCAAACTATTCATTTCACTTTCGTGCTTTGTATTCTATGCTATGTCAAAGGCACCCTTCTCCATGGACTTCAGTTTTCATCACATTCCTCTTTGGTCTTATCTGGATATTATGATGCCGCTTGGTCTGGTGATCTCACTTATCGTTGTTCCACAACATGAAATTGTTTCTACTTGGGAACTTACCTAATTTCCTAGCGTAGTAAGAAACAGACAGTCACCTCTCATTCCAACACCGAGTCTGAATATCGTGCTCTTGCTAAATATCCTGTTTGTAGACATGGATGTTCCTAAAAACTATGCTACATCCTTCACTGTGATAATCGCAGTGCTATCTAGATTTCCCATAACGATGTTTTTCATGAAAGTATCAAGCACATTGAAAATTATTATCATTTAGTTTGTCAACACCTTCAAAGTAACACTCTTTCTACCATGCAGATATCTTCGCCAAAGTTGTTTCTTCTGGTCGTTTTACTCAGCTACTTGACAAACTCAAGTTGGTCTCCACACTACCACCTTGAATTTGAGATGGGTGTTAATCAATCAGACATTATAAAGTTGTCAATTAGGATAGCCTAATATGAGTCATTAGCTTAATCCTCAATAGTTACGAGAATCACTCCTCCTTTTCCTCATATATTTAGTATTCTTTTTATATAAATTCATGTACATTTTTTCAAATGAAATTCACATTCATAATACATTCTCTATCTTTATTTACAGAAAACAATCACTTTATATCCTTTTACTCTAAAAAACCTTTTTTTTTTCTTTTTAAATAAAACTCAATATAGATATACATTTCAAATAATTGGTACAAAGTAAATATTCATCCTCATCTTTCGATAGGAGTAAATTGATTTATCTAGTTTAATATTTATTCCTCTTAAACTTTAAAAACTCAACTTGGGATATGCATTGAAGACGATGCTATAATGCGTATTCATTTAATATAATATAACTAAACTATTCTTTAGTTAGAGTCTTGTTAGTTTGTTATTACATTTAGTTACAAGGAAACTGTACTATAAATATAAATACCTTGTACTTAGTTTCCGCCCATTAATAAAGTCTTATTATGGTTAGAGAAAGAAATGATAAACAATAGAAGAGCCTAGAATAATATCAAATATTGTTTTGCCTTTTCCTTTTCTGTTATTTTTGTCTCTTCACTTACTGAGTGACAAGTTTAATTCACTTTTACTATAAATATAAGGATCCTATACTCTAGTTTTATGCTGAGTAATTCCTCACATCTGCCCTTTTTATATTCTTTTATGGTATCAGAATATTATTGCTCTAATGGCTACACCTGAGGCCTCATCTGTTATACAAAATTTGGAATAAAATTCCAATTTACCTCCTATCCAAAATGTTACATCAGTACCACCTACCACCCAGACAGCTACTCCAGCTGTCGATCGAAATCATAAGAAATCAATAACCTTGTTTTTCTCTCCAAATTACACCCCAGACCCTCATTCTAGGTTTTTTCGACCTCCTCTTTTCAATCCTACGATTACTCCACATCTATCTCAGGCTTTCTTTCCTCCTCAAGCTTCTTCCTAACAGTAACAGGGTGCTTTTTTAAAACTCTTTTTTGGTTCCTTTTCCTACTCAACTCTCTTTTTCTTATAGACCTCCTGTGACTAATCGCCCTTCCTTCAAGCCTCAGTTTCAGGCCCCTACTTCTTCTAGTCCTTCTCTTTCCTAATCTCTTCCTGTAAAGCTCACTGATTCTAATTACTTACTCTAGAAAACCAACTCCTTAATATTATCATCGCCAATGGGTTAAAGAGATTTATTGATGGTTCTGTTCGTGCCCTTCCTCCCTTTTTTGATCTGAACCAGACTCAACCTAATGATTTTTTTCTTGGAAAAAATACAATCGTCTTGTCATGAGCTGGATTTATCCCTCTCTAACGGAAGACAAATTTGGTGAGATTGTAAATTGTTCAACTGCTCTTGAAATATGGGAGTCCCTTCGTCGTGTTTATGAATCTACCTCTACAATTGGTATTATGAATCTTCACTCTCACCTTCAACGTATTCGAAAGGATGGCATCTATGTTAATTAATATCTTACTCAGATTAAATCCACACGGACAAGCTTTCTTCTATTCGTGAACCCTTGTAGTATCGTGACCATGTTTGTTATTTACTTGATGGTTTGGGTTCAAAATACAATCCTTTTGTTATTTCGATCTAAAATTGGACAGATCATCCTTCTCTCAAAGACATTCATAGTTTTCTTATCAGTTGTGAAATCTGTTTAGCTTAATTTTATTCAAGCTAATTTTGCTAGAATGAAGTTTCGTTCTAATACTTCTTCAAATGCCTCTTAGCGAAATGACACCAATCGCTCTCAGCGCTCTTCTTCTAGTTAAAACTCTATTCGTTACTGTTGTGTGAAATCTTGATACGCAAATGCACGCAGTCTAACAAGTAATAAAGTGATAAGAAGATATCGTTCCCACGAGGATTAGTGATTTAAATAGGTGTTTAACAACTCGCTTAATATAAAAATAAAGACAAAGATAATTTGGGGTGATATGATTTATGAAACTAAATAATTAAAATTACGAAATTATGCAAAACTAAATGACTAAATTCTAAATTAATTATGGAAAATAAGTACGATGGTCTAAAGTGGCTTAAATTACTCCTAAAATATGCAAGAATATTAAAGTGATTAAACTATGTAGTGACAAGCGGTTGGAAAATCAAGAATCTCCCTAAAGAGCCTTAGAATTCACAATGCTGCAGCAATCTGCAATAACAAATACACTTTTTATGCAAGTAAACCCAATTGTTCAAGTGACTTCGTCAAGCCTAATATGATTCTAAATTCTAACCCAATTTAAATCCTATGTCTAGGTAAAATTAGATTAAGAAATATATTTTAGTGTTCCGGTTTAGGCTTTAAGGTGTAAACACATATGTCTATGCATTACTAAAAACAATTTCAAGAATCGTTAACCCCTATCAATCAATATTTTTCCATTCAATTTTAACCTTTTCAAAATTAAAACTAAACAAAAGAATTCACTTAGGTTGATCAAGCATAAGCAAAGAGACAAAAATATCGAATTACTGATTGAGCATAAAAACTGAATTTATTAAAACCGTGAAAACTAATCCCCCTTAGGGTTCATCCATCACTTCCAACTTAAGAAACTTAGTTCATATGGAAACCTAAGTTAAACAAAAGTGTTCTTCAAGATAAAAACTAAACTTAACATAATCTAACAATGGAGAAGAAGAAGAAAGAGAAAGAATAATTAAAAGAAAGAAAGAATAATCTATAGAGGAACAGTTGCAAACAAAATTCCCCTTAGGAAACGCTTTCTTCCAAGTCACGTTCAGCAGCTTGCTCCCTCTTTCTTTCACGTTCCCAGCCTCCTCTCTCTTACGTTCTCAAGTCTCCCAAATCTCTTACGTTTTCTACCTCCTTTAAGTCTAGGTTAATTTGTTTTCTTTTGTATCGGGCTTAAGCTTTCCTTCAATCTCCTCAAAATTGCTCCTAAGTTGGACCCCAAATAGTGGGCTTATTTTATCTGAAGAGAATTTGCTGAAACAGGCCTAAAAAATAGACTTTTTAAGGCTGAAAATCATGATCTGCTGCTGTCAAATCTACTCCATTGTGCTGCAGCACTGTGCCAAAATCTGTTACTTTCTTCCACTATGAGAATTTCGGGAATAGGTGACATCCTTTTGGCGTCACCTATTCGAATAGGTGACAGTTTTTTGACCGTCACCTATGGCAGTGTCACCTATTTAAATAGGTGATGGGCATAAAAAACCGTCACCTATTTGAATAGGTGACGGGTAAAAACCGTCACCTATTCCAATAGGTGACCCGTTTTACCCGTCACCTATTCCAATAGGTGACGGTTTTTACCCGTCACCTATTTAAATAGGTGACACTGCCATAGGTGACGGTCAAAAAACCGTCACCTATTCAAATAGGTGATGCCAAAAGAGCGTCACCTATTGTCTAAAATTTGAGAAAAAAAAATATTTTTTTATTAGTTGATTTCAAATAATATTTATAATGCACGTATCAAATTTAAATAAAATATTACAATAAAAATATCACTAAATGGCTACATGAATTACAATATTTTTAAACAAAAAATTAAATTACATCATACTTAGACAATAAATCAAGAATTGCTAAAAGAACTTCTATCACCCTTCCAAAAATTAAATCAAACAGAACACAACACAAAAAACTCGCTCTCCTACAAGCTTCTCGCCTTTATCTCGGAGATTGGCCAAACCATAGGGATACACAAACCTGAAGAAGTCGAAATGTAATCAATTTTCTTCTAACTCATCAATTAAAAACAACATAATTTGTGTTCACAAAAAAATTTAAGGACAAAAAACTAAAAAATTTATGTACAATGTAGGGACATTAAATAAATAACGATAGTCAATGCTACCATAACTGCAGGATAGTCATGACAATCAATATACACAATAAATATAAAAATCATAGTCAAGGCTACCATAATTGCAGGATAGCCATGACACTCGATATATACAAGATAGACACAATAAATATAAAACCATAGTCAATGTTACCATAACTTCAGGATAGCCATGACACTCGATATGTACAAGATAGACACGATAAATAAATAACCATAGTAAATCAAAGTTTTACCTGGTTATGTTTCATGTCAGGGGCTGCAATATCAGTAGTTTTTTATAAGATTCTTCTTCACTTTATCTACTCCTAAACCTTGCTTATTATTATTTAGAGATGTCTTTATAGGTTCCAACCTACCCTGCTTGCATGAGAATCCAATAGTTATTTTCTGAGAAGCAAAGATGGGAGAATAGCAAGAAAACCACAAAACAATAACAAAAGTTACATCATAAGATGAATAAACAACTAGTCAATTCGTAATGGGCAGTGACTCCTAATCTCATATTTCTTATAGCTAGCTATGATGATAATCAGTCATATATTTAAAAATCATCATAGAAACATCAATAAGTAAATAAGAAAAAGTAAAACATTACAAACATCAATAACTTGCATTTTATTTAAGTACCACAATGACACAAGCCTTGTTCCATATAGTAGGATTCCCTTGCACTCTTTTTGTCTCACCACTACAAAATTTAAGAAACTATACTTATGTTACTAAAAAGAAGACTACAAACACACAAACAAAAAGAAAAACATAGTGGTCTTGATCCTACGTTTTTTTTATTTTTTTTGGAGAAGATCAACAAAAACCATCTCTAATGTATATTCAATCATCTCGAGTACCTTAAGAGGGGGATTATCAGGAGCCAATGCCTCAGCAACAAACTGTGGACCAAGAGCTGATCCTCCTATCCCGACAGAAAGTATCTGAGTAAATCGACCCTCATGAGAAGATGGTTGTTTAATCTACAGAGTATCGAGAAGAGCATTAATGAATCCACTATTCAGTATAGAGAAACATAACAAATAAGACAGATAATATTATATACATTCACCAAATTAGAAGCAGATCTAAAATATAGTAACATGTATTCATTCAACTCTTTAGCCCTTGAGTTGAATAACAGTTAGTTTACATTACAAACGCTACATATATCCATTTAACAGTTAAATATCTAATCTACTCTTACTATCTCAAAACCTAAAAGCGATACGAGATCAAGATACGCTTTCCATAAGCAAATTCTACATGTCACATGGCACAAAACTTACTAACACCAAATTTTAGCTCCTAAACATCTCTAATATGGTTGTTTGGTTATAGATAATCTTATAAATGAAAATACTGGAGTTAATATACATGCAGGAAACAAAATTAGATTTATATGATGATATCCCTGCCCAGGTAGCATTCCACACATGATTTATATGATGAGGGATGTGGCAATGAAAAGGAAATAGTAACAAACATGATGAAAAAACATACGCAAGTGCACCAAAAGTTCCAGTAAAAACAATAGCAACAGAGTTCCTAAGTTCATTAAAAGACTGAAAAAACCTACTGCATGATAGTCAAAATACTTAATTTAAAATAGTTGTGAATTTTCCTAATCAAAAGCTAGGATCATTAACAATTGTGCATGAACTATTATATGTTTAATCAATAATTTTGAGCAACTCTAGAGAATAACAAATACGTAGCTGATAAAACCTTTTCAAGAAAAATAAACAAGTAACATCCATAGGCTTCGTAAGCAAACTTAAACTTTAAGGCGACGGTGCTCCCAACCTCCGGAAAAATGCACACCACCGAGATTTTATTAATTCAAGTAACAACAAATTACAAAAACTTTCCCCTATCCCCAATAAATCATTGACAACAATAACAAATAACAATCTCAATTCAATAGTAAAAACATTAAAATTGCATCTTACCTTTGCTAATCCCTGCTCATGTTTAGGAATAAATGCATTATCCATCTTGTAGTTCTAAAATCCTATAACAAAACATAAGTGGTAGTAGTTAGCAATTTTTTTCTTGCTACATCTATCAGAACACTTCTAATTGGTGCATTTGAGCAGTTTGGAGGAATTACGAAAAGGAAAAGATTATTACTCGGGGAAAATAGAAGCAACAATCTCATCCTATTCCTAACAGTGCAATTTGATTAAAAAACACTCACATGGAAGCAAAAGAGACAAGCCATTTGAAGAAAAATGTACCCGGACCCTTTCCACCAAGCTTGGCCGCAATGTTTAATAAGTTTTGTGGCTGCAACTTTAAACTCAATGAAATCAGAATCTATCAACCCTATGAAATGGTATGAGATTGTATTCAAACTTGAACTAAAAAAAAACAATCTCCAATCTCGATCAGTTAAAGGTTTAATAAAACAATATAGCAGAGATGCAGAAGCTGATACTTACACAACAATATAGCAACTCAATAGAGTGTCGAACCTTACAAGTTTGATCCTCAGAAGCTGAGATAAGGATAGCATTGGATCCTTCATAACCAACAACAATACCAGTTACATATAGATTGAGCCTCGTGAAAAAAATCTGAAGGATAAGATGGGTAGTTAATAAAACCAGTTAATGGCCTTGTAAGCTATATTAGGAAAGGAATCATACCAGTAATTACAAGTCAAATAAAAGAAAAGTTAAGTATGGTAAGTTGATCACTATATTAACACGAGATGAATTGCAGTCAAATATGAATTGCAACCTTAATATTCCTAAAGAAAAATAGTACTCTTAAAAGAAACTCACTAGAGTAAGTGAAATAGCAGACACCTAAAAAACACAAAGATCCCATGTTGTCATAGTATCTCATTTTTTAAATGAAAAGAAAGATTTCAATCAATTACACTTTCTCTAATTGTAAAGAAACTCAAAAGTAAATCACTAAGCAAGCATATATATAACGGCCATTAGCCATTTACCTCTATTTGACGTGACAAGTAATATGGATATTCAATGAAATCATTTGAGGAAGGTATGGTACTATCTATTGATTAAATAAAATATTTCATAAAGTAAACATCATAAACTTCCTTGATGTAATAATTACAGCAACTCTGTCTCCATTGACCTCATAAACTTCCCCACGTTGACCATTTGATAAAGGCCTACAAGTGCACGAAACATGTGTTCAAATTACCATGAGAGATTTTAATTTCATTAGAGAGCTAAAAGTAAGGATTCTAAACGCTTCTTTTAATAGGAAACTTTTCATCGAAAGTATAAAGTACAAAAGAGCTGAAAGCACCTACATTCAAAGGATCTTACAAAATCCCAGGAAACGATTAAAAAATAAATGTAATCACAAAATGGGTAAATAGTATACCAAGAATACCCAAACAACATTCATCCCAAAATTCCTCCCAACTCCTACTAATTCTTAGATAATCCTTGCAATCCTCTCCATCTAAACACTTCAATATTGTATTTCATTCAAATGAATATCATAGATTAGTATGAGAAAAAGAGAGATTCTCAGATATCATATTTCTTCTAAAAGCACAAGGTCACATTAACAAATAAGTGATGTTTTTGTTTATTATGAAACAACTTTTTTATTAAGGGAAATGTAAAAATGGCTATACAACTCAAGCAGCTAAAAAGAAAGGTAACAACAGAAGGAAAGCCCCGAGAAAGAACGCAAACATATAACTCACAAACAAGTTATTATCAATGAATAAATTACCTAATCAAACCGCAGTGTATTAAAAGTTCGCCATATTCCCTGAAATTCAAAATTGTACATGAGTTGAGCACCAATCCACCTTGGATCAAGGGAGGAGGAAGAAACTGACAAAAATGTACTTAGCTCATGCATAGACTGGGTATGAATTCTTATTTTTATTTTTTTATAATGAACAGATTGGAAATTTGAAATTTAAAAAAATCAAACTTCTATAGCAATAAACACAAAAAGTGTAGCATAAAACCATACTTTCTTAAAACGGGAAAAGTAGGAACGTACCCCATAACAGAAATACATCCTTTGTGACACATTTAGATAACAATCACTCTTTAATATGTGTTAAAAAAAGCAACAAAAGATCACTCTATGGTCTATCCCACAATTGAGAATAAGACAAGGTCATTACCATTTTCATCTAAAGCCACAAGAAGAGAAAACTCTAGTATGCTGGTTAGGAGGACCTAAAGGAACAATTGATCATAAAAATGAAGTTGGTAGATCCTGAAATGGCCCAACACACGTGAAAAAAAATTAAAAATACGAAGGCAGTTTGAACAAGCAAATTAAAGTATCGTACATAATGAAATAAGTAAGCATAATTTCATTAATTAAAAACTAAGTTATGGCTACCAGCAGGATAGCCAAAATGTGCAAAACAATTCCAAAAAATCAAACCAGTAATTTGCTAGCACATGACAACAACAATTGGAAGAAACATACCAAAAATTATCATGTTTGTTTGTTGACAAAGTATAGGTTTGTTGATAAGCATGATAAAAGCGCAAAATAAGTTGAGAATGAGATAACTACACCTACATATATAAGCCATTAGCAGGATCCATTATAGCAAATGAAAAAATCTCATAACAAAATCAAATAAAACCAAATCATACATGGAATTAAGTTACCCTTGATACAGTTTGCTGGGTGATTATATCATTAAAAACTTGGGAAATATGACCATCATGGACAAAGAGAGATGGTAAATAATGCTTTGAAATATAAGGATTAGCAAACTATCTTTAGTAGCTGAACAATTGGGTGTTAAAGAACAGAGTAACATTCAGTGTTGTTAAAAACAATGAATGTTGTCAAATAAATTTATACATAAGCTTTGTAAATTGACAAACTCATAGTAAAAGATAGTATGGAAGAGAACTTTACTATTACAAATTGACAAACTCATATCACATTACAAACTCATATCACATTTACAGCTAATTAATTATCAAATAACCGCTTTCAAAGTAATAACATAGTAGAAAACTTAAACTGCTACAACCCAATTGACTTAGATTTTCTATCTGACAGGGGTGATGGTTTCACCCTATTCTTACACATAACAATGCTAGTGAGCCTCCATGAGTAATAAAGAGTTTTAAGAAGAATTTTAGGTCAATTTTAAATTGAAACAAAGCACACCCAACTTTTCTCACGAGTTACAGAAGCGTCATGATGAGAACAAGATACAGATTTTATAGATTTCTAATAATATTACATCTTAACTGGGCAAAACCGTTGATTGCTCAATGAAATTTGTATTACAATGTGGGAAGGAGGAAGATTAAGGAAGAACGAACCATCATTGAGGATGGCAATGATAAGAACCATAAAGGTGGAAAATCAAATTGCCAAATGAGAACTAGCAACATGAAACCAAGCTGCAACAAACAAAATCAGCAGCATATGTTAAAATATATTAAACAAACTTCTGATGATAAAAATAATATAATTTGTTATTCGATACATAGCATTACTGAACAGCAGACCAGAGATATATTTAATGCACATCGTAACCAGGGATCACCAACTTACCACAATACTGATTGTGATGGAAACCGCATAAATCTGACATGTACAAAAATTGAAAATTAGTAAATTAAATAACAAATGCACTCGTACTCTCACAATAAGATCTCAGGCCACATAAATCAAACAAAATTCCAAAACATAGTTGTATAATTCAACCTGCCAATTCAAAAAAAAATCATTCTGAAAATATCATCCTAGAAATTTTTATCGAGATGAAGATGATTGCAAAGAGAAGAAGCTCACTGTGACAAAGATAGATTGGGTTTGGTGAGAGAGAAAAATAAGAAAAAATCCCTAATTTTATGATTTGTGTATTCATGTTTGTGTTTTCTTTTAGAGAGAAAATAGCTTTCAGTAAAATGAATTAAATGAGAAAGAGTACGAGAATAAAAAACGAAACGAGAAAAATGAAAAATGATCAAATGAGAGAAAAAATGTACCGATCTGTAAGCTGAGATGGATAAGGAAGCTAGATCACGACGTCGTTGAGATCGAAGAAGAAGAGAAGTGACCATGGCTGAAAGAGAAACAGAGATGAAATTTCTTCAAACCCTAGAAATTTCTTCTACTTCGTGCGATTGAATTAGAGACTGAGATTGAACAAAATCTCTTCTTTTTGGTGCAATT
Organism: Gynostemma pentaphyllum; assembly: GCA_028015215.1. NCBI lineage: Eukaryota > Viridiplantae > Streptophyta > Magnoliopsida > Cucurbitales > Cucurbitaceae > Gynostemma > Gynostemma pentaphyllum. Next base: position 56,954,049 of record CM051351.1, on the reverse strand, counting down.
GAACGAGGGACTACGAATGAAATCTGCGATTGAACAAGTAACTCCTTTTTCTCTTGAGCAAAATCTCTTTTCTTCTGAGCAAGAGTGAAAGTACGAGAGGGTCTGAGCAATTCTTAGATCGATTTCGTCTCCGTTTCGTCTGAACTTCAGCTTCAACGATTCCATATGCGATTTGGTTTAGGGTTTGTGAGAGAGAGATTTGGTCGAGCGAGAGGTTTCGTCTACGGGAGTTTCTTTTTCTTTTTATTTCCCAAGTCTTCATCCGCTTTTTCGTTGGAAGGAATAGGTGACGTGGTTTTTGTTTTGTTTTTTTTATAAAACACTATTCATTCGTTTTTTCTTTTATTGTGTCACCTATTAAAATAGTTAGTGTGTCCTATTCCTATTTTTCTTATAGTGTTCTTTCTTTCTACATGAAATTTGCACTTTTTAGGGCTTTCTTTCATTCAAAATGACAAGATTAAAATACCGAAAGTCTAAAACACTTCCAACATATTATTTAAAGTGCTAAAAACTCGAGTTTTCTCAAAGTAAGCTTAATTAAATAATGATTCAAAATGAGTTCAAAGTGTGCAAAATATGAGCAAAGTTCAATCAAATAATTATCACATAGGCATTAAAATAGAACCAAATAACTCTATTTTATAGAGTTATCAGTCACCCCTTTGTTTCATCCCCCAGCACAATTCAACGACCTCCTTCATCTTCTTGTTGGTCCTCTCGCTCTCGTCTTCAATGTTAGCTTTGCACAAAAATGGCTCACAATGCTCTTACTTGATACCAACAGGAAAATATATCATTTCGTCCACCTTCTGCTCCTTCCAATCCTCAAGCTCACATAGCCAATCTCCAGCAATCATCACTAGATGTCTCTTCTCCATCTATTGATCCTCCCTTATCCACTGATTTTTTTTATACACCTCATCCTGATGAGGAATGGTTTATGAATACCTCATCACATGTCATCGAACATTCACAATTTGGCTTCCCCTTCACCCTATTTCAGAGATGACAATGTCATGATTGGAAATGGTAAATTTCTCTCTATATCTCATATTGGTATGAGTTCTAATTCTTCTTCCCTGCCTCATTTACGCCTCAATTATGTGTTACACGTTCCACATATTTTCAATAATCTAGTCAGTATTACTAAACTTTTCATGTTAACAAGGCTTTCATTGAATTTCATTTTCTTTTTCATTTTTTATTGTGAAGGATCTTTTGACCAAGCAAGTTTTTCTTCAGGGCAACCTCATTAATGGTCTTTATTTGTTTAAGTCTGGCAGTTCTCCTTCTTTTACCACTGCTGCTCATTTGGCTTACATTTTCTCTTCAAATCTGTGGCACTTACGTCTGGGCCATCCTGCTCCTCCAGTAGTCAGCACGTCTTGGCTAATTATCAATTGTCTAGTCCTAGTTATTCTTCATTCTTTCAATAATTTTTATCAAATGGCCAAGAGCCATCGTCTTCCCTTTCCTCTATCTACTTCTAAGAGTGTCAGTCCTTTTGCCTTAGTGCATTCTGGTGTATGTGGCTCATCCCTTTTTTTATTTATCAATGGAGCTCAATTTTTCATACTTTTCATCGATGATTTTACTAGATTTTCATGGCTCTATCTCCTTAGAAGTAATTCTGATGCTCTTCATTAGTTTATACATTCCAGAAAAATGGTTAAAACACAATTTCACGGTACCATTAGATGCATCTAGTTTTATTGGGGTGGCGAGTTTCAGTTTATCTCTGCTTTTCTTCCTTCCCATGACATTCACCACCAAATCTCTCGCCCCCATACACCTCAACATAATGGTCGCGTGGAAAGAAAAAATCGCCATATTGTTAAAATTGACTTGTCCCTGTTAGCTCACTCTTCTCTTCCTCAAAAATTCTGGTCCTATGGTTTTCAAACAACCATTTACTTAATTGATCGTCTTCCTTTTGCAACTTTAAACCATCTCTCATATTATAAGTGTCTTTATTCTTCTAAGCCTGATTATAAATTACTAAAAGTCTTTGGCTGCCCTCGTTTCCCTTTTTTTACGTCCTTATAACAATAATAAACTTCAATATAGGTCTACTAAATGTGTCTTCATTGGCTATAACTCCAATCATAAAGGCTACTTATGTTTGAACCCTATTTCTGGTTGGATTTATTTATCTCATCATGTTGTCTTCAATTAATCATCCTTTCCTTATTCCTCTTACTCAAAACCATCTCTTGTAGTCTCTTCCTTTCATCATGACATTGCTTTTCTACCCTATGTTCCACCATTCTCTTCCCATTTCCCTTCTTCCATTGACCAATCCACTCATTCTCTTTCTACTTCTTTATCATTACCCACTCTAAATACCACATCCTCTTTTCATTCCACCATCAATCCCCCAGGAACTCCCCTGTTCCTTCTCCCTTTTCATCTTCAGATCACACAACCCATATGCCTTCCTTTTCACCTTTTCCTTCTACTACTTCACCATCAATTTCCTCTTCTCCTATTCCATCCACCACTGTTCTCTCTTCCCATACCTATCTTCCTATAAACAATTCAACTTCCCCATATGGTGTTTATAATATTCACCCCAAGATCACTCGTGCCAAAGTAGGTATTTTCAAACCTAAGGCTTGGCTTGCTAGTGCTTCCTCTTTGCCCTCTCATCCATCTGAACCTACAAGCTTCAAATTTTATACTCTTATTCCTAAATAGTAGCACACCATGTCTATGGAATATCAAGTTTTAATGGTAAATAATATATTGAATCTTGTTCCACCTCCACCAAATGGTAAAGTCATTGGCCGCAAATGAGTTTATTGCCTCAAGTTGACACCTTCTTGAGAAATTGAGAGGTACAAGGCATGGTTAGTTGCTCAGGGTTTTAATCAGGCCTATAGAATTGATTACTTTGATACCTTTAGTCCAATAATCAAACCTGCCACAATTCAAATTTTGTTAAGTCTTACTGTTTCCAATGGTTGGTGTTTACGCTAACTTGATGTCCATAATACCTTCTTGAATGGTGACTTGCTTGAAGATGTAAATATGGTTCAACCCTCAATTTTATCAGTTCTTCTTATCCACACTCTGTTTGTAAACTATGAAAGGCACTACACGGCTTAAAACAAAGTCCCTGTGACTAGTTTCTTAAACCCAGTTGTTGTCTTTCCTTCTAGGGGTTCAAATCTTCAAAATTTGACTGCTCATTGTTTTATCTTTGCATAACCACTGATTTTTGTTCTTTTCTCATCTACGTAAATGACATTATAGTCACAAGAAATAATATTCTCTCGTTCAACATTACATCAGCTCCCTACACTACACCATCTTTTCAAATTAAAGAATCTTGGAACATTATCTTATTTTCTTAGTATTCACGTCTCCATCAACTCTAGTTCTCTTCATCTCTCACAGGAAAAATACATCAATGGCCTTCTTGACAAGGTTGGAATGATTGATTGTAAGCCAACTAATACTTCTATTGCTACCGGACCTGTTCTTTCCATCTCTTGAGTTATTGCCTGATCCTCGTGAATATCACAGTTTAGTTGGTGCCCTCTAGTACTGCACCCTCACTCGCTTAGACTTGAGTTACACTTTAAATAAAGTATGTCAGTTTCTTCACGCTCTCTGTATTGCTCACTGACAAGCTGTCAAACGGAAACTCAGGTACTTAAAGTGTACAAAATCTTATGGCATCCTGCTTTCTCCCTCTCCATATCTTCCAATTATTGGCTATACCGATGTCGATTGGGCTAGTTGTCCTGAAGACAGACGTAGTACAAGTGGTTTTTTTATTTTCTTGGGCAATAATCTTAGATCACGGTCATCCTCTAAACAAAAGGTAGTTTCCCGATCAAGTGCCAAGTCTGAGTATTGAGGTTTATCATATTTTGCTACAGAAGTCGCGTGGATTATTTCCTTACTGAAATAAATTGGCTTCACCACTTCTTCACCACCCTTGATGATATGTGATAATATCAGTGCCACTTTTCTTGCTACTAATCAAGTTATGCATCAAAGGAGTAAACATGCATGTCAAAATTGATCTACATCTCATTCGTGAGAAGGTTCTTTCTAAACAACTGCTGGTTAGATACGTCCCTTCTGATGATCAACTTGCTGACATTATGACTAAGGGTATTTCATCACTTTATTTTGCTAGTTTGAGAAACTAGCTCACTGTCCTTCCTAGTCACATTTGCTTGCAAGGGATGTTAGAGAGAAATGATAAACAATAGAAGAGTCTAGAATAGTATCAATTTTTTTTTTTGCCTTTTCCTTTTCTGTTATTTGTCTCTCTACTTAATGAGTGACAAGTGTAATTCACTTTTACTATAAATATAAGGTTTATAATACTCTAGCTTTATGCCGAGTAATTCCTAACATCTGTCTTTTTTATATTCTTTTAATTACATCTCTCTAAACCTTCTTTCTCCATAGATATTAGATTTGGTAAAAAATTCATAGAATTAAAGTCGAATTTAATTTAAGTATAACGATAATAAATTAGAAAATAAAATGAAATTTGATATGTTATATAGATAAGGTTATAATTTTATCAATTGCAACAAGCTTCGTAGAGAATAAATAAGTAGTAATTTTTTTATTACATAATCAAATAGAAGATCAATAATTAACCTATAACTATATCATATTTATCAAGAAAGATATTCAACAATATAGATAAACAAAATGATCATACAACACCATTTAAACTATCATTCTTTTGTAAGAAAAAATATATATGTATGTCTAACACCTATACAATTTGAAAATACATCTAAATATTTTTCTTTTCATTTTTATCTTCGCATATGTTTTCCCCCTTTGAAATATTTACCTTCCTTTATGAAAATCATCTTTATTTCATTAAAAAAAAAAAAAAAAAAAACTATCGCATTATAGTAGTAGTTAAAATAGCACTACAAATATTGGACTACCAACACAAAAATATCATGTTAGACTGGGAACGACTATATATTAACGAATAAAAAGTTAATATGAACATAGTTTAATTGATTAGACATCTGAACATTTTTTATAATATTGAAAAGTTTGAAGCTTCTCCTTCTAAGTTTGATGTAATATAAAAAGACGAACAAATAACTTGATTATTGGCATTATTATGATAATTATTAAGACTTTGAAAAAGAAAATGAGATATAGAAAAGTAGCTGTAATTTACAATTGCATATCAAAGCCTCGAAGAGGGATTTGATGGGAAAAGGAGAAAACTTTCGCTCATAATATTTTGGCAGTTTTCAAAATTATAATAATGAATGAATGAATGACATCAAAATTTTGTAATGTTATGATGTGTGTTATAGGGTGGGCGGTGGATTTTGTAGACTTCATTGGAAACTTTTATCTTCATATAGACCATCATCCTATTTGTTTGGGATAAATCTCTTTCTTTTTTCTCTCTAAAAATAATTAGAGAGAAAAGGAAGGGGGTTGCCTTTTGAAATTAATTACCTTGTTTTATCGAAGAAAGGGAGAGTTAAAATGGACTTGTATGAGCTTGGTTCAATTAATGAGTAATAGTTAATAACTATAATAATTAATAATAATAATAATTCTCTCTCTTCATAATGGTATTTTAAAAATTATATAAACTTCAAAAATTGTTTTGTCTTTTTGTTTTTTATTTTTTATTTTTAATAATAGTACCTTTTTAAACTTCCATTATATAAATAAGTGTAAAATAGATCAATTTTCCCATTTTCAAAATTAAGGTGTACAAAAATTGTTAATGACTTTTTTGTAGGGGAAATTTACATGAATGTTATAATTGAGTGAAATATTTACAAAAATGTTAGAAAAAAAAAATATTTACAAAAATGTTATAATTTCAAAAGTCGAGTATATCAGTCAATCTATTAGTATATCAGTCAATAATTAATAGTATATCAGTGATGTATAATAGTATATCGGTGATAGATTATTAATGATCGACTGATAAACTACCACTGATATACTAAAAGTTAACTGATATACTAATAGTGATTGACTGATATACTCAGAATTTTTAAAATTTTAACATTTTTGTAAATATTTTTTTTTCCTAACAAATTTGTAAATATTATAAAAATTTCTAACATATTTGAAAATGCCCCTTTTTTTAGAATGTCTCTCTTCACGTTTAGTAAGAGATTATTGGCGAAACATAAGATGAAAGTATATTTACAAGTTAATGCAGTGGAAATTTAACTAATTAGTAATTAATTAATCTACATTATTAACATGAAATTTAACGAAACTTATTAACATCATGCATATTTGTTCAATAAAATTTGAAAAACAATAAAATTACTTGCATTGGGTAATAATGAAGAATTGGTTGGAAGTTTTCTTTATCACTGGATCTTCTAGATTGTATCCTCGAACAAATGCAAAACCGGAATCATGAGATCGAATTAGAAGAAAATTTGACAAAGTAAAGTTAGCAAAGTGGAAAAAAAAGAATACAATTCTATCAAAAATTTAAATATACAATTAGTGTGTAGAATGAGGAACCAACCTTGCATTTTATAGAGTTATGGTTTCTGTTGTTGCGTAAAAATGAAGAGCTTCCATATAGGCAATGAACTTAATATATGGGACGAGTCGGAGGTAGTGCACTGCTTTGACGGCGTGCTACGTAGGTACCTGCATAGGAAAGGAAAAGTGCACCGGTGTGATGCCGGCCTAACACCCTCTGATGCTAAAGTCAGAGCAAGCAGAGCTAGTGTGTCAGAGAGAATAGTAATAGAAATTAGTTACCTAATGAATGAATTTCTTCTCCTATTTATAGGAGATTAGGTTGATGACATCATCGTGCCACGTGTTGCGTCGGGATTGGTCCATGTGTTGCTTCTCAATTACGTGTCGTTTGCGAGTTGTGCCACGTGTCGTTTCCCAAGTGGATAATTGTATTCAATCTTAAGTATGTGGGTCTATGTCGAAGATTGCGTAGCCAGGTCTTTTCAGGTGCATGAACTTTATGCTTAGGTACCACGGTCAAACGAAGTGCCCTGGTGCCGCGGTCAGACCAGGTGCCTAAGTACCGTGGTCAGACTAGGTGTCCTGGTACTGCAGTCGGATGAGGTGCTTTGGACCAGGTGATCAGGTACCGCAGTCAGACAAGGTGTCTTGGACCAGGTGCTTTGGACCTGGTGCCCAGGTATCGCGGTCAGACCAGGTGCATAGACAAATCTTATCCAGTTGTAAAATTACACATGAAATTCAATTTCACCCCACAACAGAGGCCCCCTACTCCCGAGTTGAGTTGAGATGCAAGTTCAATGCTACTTGGGAGTATTTTTTCAAAGCGGAATTTTACCTTAGTCAATTTCTTGAAAATATTCAAAGTGTTGAGGTCTGTAGCTTGAATTTTCCGTTGCAATTGTCAAAATTTTGCGAGGTTGTAGCTTGAATTTTTCGTCATTTCACTTGTCAAAATTTTGAGAAAATACTAAGGCCCTGTTTGGTATGCAATCTGAAAAGCAGAATTTGAATTTAGTGGATTCTAATGAATTCAGAGTTGTATTCTGTGAATTTGTTGGTTCTGAAACTGTGTTTGGTAACAGATCCAGAATTTATAATTGAGATTCAGAAATTTGAAATATGTGTTTGGTTGGTTACTCAAAAAATTTAAAATCAGATTGTGAATCAGAATATGTGTTAAGATCATAATCCAAATTTTGGGTGACCTACTCCTAAAAATAATACTTCCAACTTTAAATCATTCATTTTTAAGTTTGAAAAAACTAATAATTCATAACTTATAAATTAGAAACATCGTTATCCTCATCAACTATAACTATTCTCATTCTTAGGATAAATTTTTCTTTTAAAAAAAATTATAATAAAGATAATAGAAGCATTGCAAGTTTATCAAATAAACTCTTTAGATTAAAACAACTCAATTTTTTTCAAAAGGAGAACTATACAAGACACAGTGAGATCCATTCTAAAATTCATAAGAAACTAGTGCAACCAAAGAGAGAATTTCTCAATAAAAGAGAATCTGAAAAAATATTTTCACACTGAATGGAGAGACCATTTGGGTATTGAAAACCTCCAATAGCGTTATTCAAATAGTACTACATACATTAGTAAACAAGAAGCAGAGAAAAATGTGAGCAACAACCTCCAAAACATATATATAAATTATTTTATTTTTTATATTTAAATTAATCTTATATATAATTATAAAAACAAAGTATAAATAAAAAATAGGATATAATGAAAAAATAAATAAACTTTTTTTCTATCACTTTAGAATTAAGTTTAAATTTAAAAAGTTAAAAATCAGCTTAAAAACATGCAATTAAAAATTTAATTAAATAAATAAAAGCTAGAACGGACCAGGTCAACCTCGAAAAAGGGGCCCGACCCGACCCAAATCTGCAAAATGGGCCCGACTAGTATTTTTATCTCATGTGTTGAAAACCGTGGATTAAATTGTGTGGGTGAGGTCAATCTGTGTTTTTCAGTTTTTGAGTTGGATATTTTGGATTCTTATTTTAGTTGAATTCATTTTTTAGCCTAAAAAAGAAACTGAATCCAAATTGCTTTTTTCTGGATTGTAAACCAAACACAAAACAACGCAGATTCTTTTTATTCATTCAATCCAGATTCATAAAACTGAATCTGAATTGCATACCAAACAGGGCCTAAGTGTTGGAGTTGGTTGGAGTTTGGTAGGTTGATTTTTCTGTCCCTGGTCGTTTTGGAGTTGGGTTGTATGTCAAAGGTGTCACACTTAATCATCGCATACTTCGCCCCCTTTGATTTTAAGAGTAAAAATTCTCTTGAAATCAAATATATTAAATTCTTCCATCGATTATTGGAAAAATCACAACAAAATTTGAAAAAATAAAAAAAATTGAATTGATAATGAGTGTAAGGTGGAAGAAATAATAAAAAAACAAAAAAAGCAAGGGGAGGTGGTTCCCAGACCCACGGGTCAGGAATTGACCCGCGGGCGTGGGCGCGGGTCAGGCAATGACCCGCGCTCCACTTAATATTTTTTTAAAATAACCTGCTGGTTCTTTTGCCCGTGGGTCAAAGCCTAACCCACGGGTCTGACCCACGCCCCACTTACTTTTTTTTTTCTCCAGCACGTTTTCAATTTCAATTTTTTTTTCTTTCTTCCTTCCTTCCTTCCTTTTCTTTCTCCTCTTTTTTTTCTTCAAGAGTAAAAACCCATGTATTTTATGCCGACCCACATATTAACCCGCGAGTCAGTTTTTACTGACCCGTATTGACGGTCAACTGGTTGACTTTTTTTTTAACCAAATTGAATTTGGTTTTTAGGCGTTGACTTCTTGTTGAGTCTTGACACGAGTGTGATCCTTCTACAAGCCATGCACTCTCTAGTAGACTTAGAAAATTTTAGTCGTTTTAAATTGTTCTACCAGATGCGGCTCGTGCAAGCTCTGCAATCCCTGGTAGACTTAGAAAATTTTTTAATCGTTTTAAATTCTTCTACCAGGTGCGGCTCGTGCGAGTCCTGAACTCCCTGGCAGACTTAGAATTTTTTAGTTGTTGTAAATTCTTCTATCAGGTGCGGCTCGTGCAAGCCCTGCACTCCCTGGTAGACTTAGAATTTTTTAGTCGTTTTAAATTCTTCTATCAGATGCGGCTCATGCAAGCCCTGCACTCCCTAGTAGACTTAGAATTTTTTAGTCATTTTAAATTCTTACTTAGAATTTTGTAGTCGTTTTAAATTCTTCTACCAGGTGCGGCTCGTGCAAGCCCTGTACTTTCTGGTAGACTTAGAATTTTTTAGTCATTTTAAATTCTTCTATCAGGTGCGGCTCATGCAAGCCCTGCACTCCCTGGCAGACTTAGAATTTTTTAGTCGTTTTAAATTCTTCTACCAGGTGCGGCTCGTGCAAGCTCTACACTCTCTGGTAGACTTAGAATTTTTTAGTCGTTTTAAATTCTTCTACCAGGTGCGGCTCATGCAAGCTCTGCACTCCCTGGTAGACTTAGAAAATTTTAATCGTTTTAGATTCTTCTACCAGGTGCGGCTCGTGCGAGCCCTGCATTCCCTGGTAGACTTAGAAATTTTTTATGTTTAGCTCTTCCACTTGATGGACTAGGAATTTTTTCATTTTGTTCTTCCACCTTGGTCGGCTTAGAACATTTTCAATTTGTTCTTCCACCTAGGCGGACTTATAACTTTTTGCTTTTCCACCTTGATGGACTTAGAACATCTTCATTTTATTGTAGTATAGATTCACATGGTTGGCCCCCACTCGAGTAGAGTTTTATGTCTTGAAGTCTAAACCGAGTCTAATTTTTCTCGAATTATTTAACTCTCATAGATGCAATAAGTTGAAAAAAATACAATCTTATTCATTTTATTGTCGAACTACTTATAATAAAAAAACTTTATTGGAAATGAAAACTTCAATAAATAAAATTGCTGAAATGAAATATAAGTTGCTTGACGTCATCGTAGATAGAGTAGAGCCTTTTAAATGAGTTTAATCAATGTGTTGATGTCCTGGCCAATACCTCAGTGACCTAGCATAGTTCTTTTTAGGGCTTGGGCTCTTTTTCAATAGTCGGGCCTCCGAAGATGGTTTTTATTTCTCCATATGAAATTTTTTTACTATCACGGTCCTGGTCTCTCTTATCTCCTTTACTTCTCACGAATTCTTTCAAATACCCTTTTTGAATATGGGTCTCAATTTCTTCCTTGAGATCGAAGCAATCAGAGGTGGTATGACCGTGGTCTTTGTGGAAGAGGCAATACTTGTCTTTTTTCCTCTTGTTTGACCTTGCTTTCATCCTAGGCGGCAACCTAATCAAGTCTTTATCTTTGATCTCCAAGAGTAGTTGTTCAATCGGGACCGTGGTGGGAGTATATTTTTTAAACTTACTAGAAAGAAAATTCAGCTTCTCAAGTTGATCTCCCGACTTATGTCTTTTGTCATCCTCGTGATGGTCACTCCCCCAGACAATCTCTTTGATCTCTTTTCTTGTGTTCTGATCGTTTACTACTACCTTCTTCATCTGAAGTCCTTCTTGCATTAAGCAACTTTCTGGCACTCATATATTTTTGCGCTCTAGCGAGGAGTTCAGTGTATATAGCAGGCGTCTTCTTGCCTAGTGACCACAAGAACTTTTCATCTTTCAAACTGGTCATCACAACAGTCAGAGCTATATCATCACTATAACCTTCCACTTTCAACGCCGCCCTATTAAATCTCACTATATAGTTTCAGAGACTCTCATCTAACTTCTGTTGCACAGTTAACAAATACGTAGCTGGTTTCTTGTGATCTCTTCCTCCAAGTAACTAAGTTACAAAAGATCTAGTAAGATCTTTAAATGAAGAGATGGATCTCGCTTGAGCTGTCTATACCACCCACGCACAGGGCCACCTAATGTAAGGGGGAACGCCCTACACTTGATAGCATTTCGGACTCCCTGGAGCTCCATCCAAGTCCGAAACATATCAACATGCTCGATTGGATCCTTTGAACCATCATACATGGTCATAGTTGGCATTTTAAACTTGCTAGGAAGTTCCACCTCTATCATATCATCGCTGAATGGAGGTTCAATTTGCTCGAGTAGATCTTCTATTTCAATAAGGGTCTTTCCTCTATATTCTTTCTTCATATGACCAAGATGATCTTGGAGTTTTTTCAATTTTGGTGCCCAAGGCTGGGCACTTTCTGCAGTAGACTTCACAACATCTGAATGTTCTTTTCTCTTTTGATTGAGAACTTATCTGAGCTCGGACCTTTGTTTCTGACTAGGTTGCTTGTTGCGATAAGAGTTATGAGAGGAAGAGGAATTGTCCTGGATATTTAGCCTCGACTTCCTCTTCGAGCCACCATTCTCATGATTCCGTGATTCACCTATACGCTCTATAGGTTATTTGTCTTTCTTGGATTGTACTTCCTGGTTTTGAGCAGGGGCTTGATGATCAGTTTTCTGTGTAAGAATTTTGAGTACTTTAGCAAGATCTTGATTCACACCTCGAACTTGCACTTCTAGAGCATCTACCCTTCCATCTGGCATTGACACAATTCTTACTACTTCTTGATTTTCATCAGCTTGTTGTTGTTGTCGTTCTCTCATAATACGAGTTTGATATCTCGTATTATGAGGGTTATGGTTTTCACCGTCCTATATCATCACCATGTTGCTGACTTCTACTACTCATTCTTGATAGTAGAGCACTTAGTTATATACTCTCCCCACAGACGGCGCCAAATATTGTTGCGTAAAAATGGGAGGGTTTTCACGTAGGCAACAAACTTAATATATGGGACGAGTCGGAGGTAGTGCGCAGCTTTGACGGCGTGCTACGTAGGTACCTTCATAGGAAAGGAAAAGTGCATCGGTGTGGTGTCTGCCAAACACCCTCCGATGCTAAAGTCAGAGCAAGCAGAGCTAGTGTGCCAGAGAGAATAGTAGTAGAAATTAGTTACCTAATGAATGAATTTCTTCTCCTATTTATAGGAGATTAGGTAGATGACATCATCGTGCCACATGTTGCGTTGGGATTGGGCCATGTGTTACTTCTCAATTACTTTTCGTTTGCAGGTTACGCCACGTGTCGTTTCCCAAGTGGATAATTGTATTCAATCTTAAGAATGTGAGTATATGTCGAAGACTCGGTAGCCAGGTCTTTTTAGGTGCATGGACTTTATGCTTAGGTATCACGGTCAGACGAGGTGCCCTAGTGCCGCGGTCAGACCAGGTGCCTAAGTACTGTGGTCAGACTAGGTGTCCTGGTACTGCGGTCGAACGAGGTGCCTTAGACCAGGTGCCCAGCACCGCGGTCAGACGAAGTGCTTTGGACCTGGTGCTTTGGACCAGGTACCCAGGTATCGCGGTCAGACCAGGTGCGTAGACAAATCTTATCCAGTTGTAAAATTCCACGTGTAATCCAATTTCACCCCACAACAGTTTCTTAATCTTATTTAGAAATAAACCAAAAGAAATCCAAAAGATAAAAATAAACTTTACTCCTTTTTTTTTCTTTGCTTCTCTCATACCATAATCGTCTACGCCATTAAACTTCTCAACCACGTATATTGGAGTATTAGAGAGTGAACTTTGTAATATGTTTGTTATGAATTGATTAGAGTTAATTTGTTGTTTAATATTATAGTTAGTTGGTTAAGTGGTTGTTAGTAGTTGAACTACTTGTGTATAACTACTACTTACCTTCATTAATGAAATCTGTGGAGAATTCTTATATTTGTTATGGTATCAGAGCATAAGACTTTTTAGTCAATTTTTTCCTTCCGCGCCAACTGTCACCTTGAATGGAAAAGTGTTGAAAGCTCATGCTTCCCTTCTTGCATTCTACACCGTTTAAAATTAGGAAAACTTCTCATTTTTTGTTCTTTGAATGCACAAGACTCTTAAAGGAGGGCTTTATGCTTTTCGTCCCTTTTCTATTCCAATAAAGATGTTATTACAACAACAAAGTGTAAGGTGTGAAGTCTAATAATAAGGAAGCATATGTTTTTCATTCCACTGGTTCTTCTGATCTTGTTTTGTCTTCAAATTCATTGTTTAGCCTTTGGCATTGTCGTTTAGGTCATTCATCTGGTAGAACAACCAAATGTGTTCTTAATTCTTGTAATGTTTCTTTTTTCTAATAAAAGTGCTGCTGATTTATATTCTTCTCGTTGTTTGGGAAAATCTCATAAGCTCGCTTTTCCAATGTCAACTATTGTATACACTGAGCCATTATAATTGGTCTATTTTGATGTGTGAGGTCCTTTTCCTATGCTTTCTGTGGAAAATTTCAGATATTATATACATTTTATAGATGCTTATTCTAGGTTCACTTGGGTTTTTCCTATACAAAAAAAGTCAGAATCCTTTGCATGTTTTCTTTAAATTTCAAAAACTTGCTAAACTTCAATTAGGTTACAAACTTAAAGTCTTCCTTCAATCTGATGGGGGGAGGGGGAGTATAGAGTCTTTATCAAATATTGTCATGATAATGGCATTATTCATAGAAATTTATGTCCACATACTCATGAACAAAATGGTCTTACTGAGAGGAAGCATAGACACATAATTGAAATGGCTCTTACTCTTTTGAAAAAAGCTTCAATGCCTTTATCCTATTGGGATGAGGCTATCCTCACTAATGTGTATCTTATTAATAGGCTACCTACCCATTTTCTTGCTGGAATGACTCTTTTGGAATTGCTGTTTAAAACTAAACCTGACTATAGTGGTCTTAAAGTCTTTGTTTCTTTGTGCTTTCTAAACTTAAAGACCATATAATAAACACAAATTTGATTACAAGTCAAAAGCATGCTTGTTCTTAGGCTATAGTACTCATCATAAAGGTTATAAATACCTTGATTCTTTTGGAAGAGTTTACATTTCTAGGGATGTTCTATTTGATGAACATTCCTTCTCTTTTTCAACAATGTTTCCTTCTGTCTCATTTGTTCCTTCACATTCTTTCTCTCCCTTCAGCAAATCCTCCTTTACTTTCTACTTCTTCAAAGATGTTACCTCAGACCTCTCCTATTGCAAAAGTGATAAATTCTTCTCCATGTATTGAAATACAGACTAATCATTCTCCCTGCTATGATCCTGGACCTTCAGTGTTTGATGCCACACCTATGAAAATAGAAACATCTCAACAACCTCTTGTTGCTCCAATTGTCTCATCTGATTCATTGGTTAGTGTATTTCCTATTGTTCCTTCAAATGTACAGAATTCACATGTTATGGTTACAAGTGGAAATTTTGGTATTTTCAAACCCAAGATTATTCTTACTTCAAAGGAGCCATCTAATCCTAAACAGGTTTTAAATGATCATCTTTGGAAGGCTGCAATGGATGATGAGTATATAAGCTCTTCTTAATAATGATACATGGTATGTAGCACCACATCCATCTAATAGAAAGTTTATCGGTTGTAAATGAGTGTTTCGAGTGAAAGAAAATCTAGAGGACACTATTCAAAGATATATAGCTAATTTGGTAGCTAAGGGGTATCATAAATTGGCATGATTTGATTTCAATGAGACATTTAGTCTTGTTGTAAAACCCACTACAATTAGAGTTGTTCTCATATTAGTCTTGACTCATAAATAGTGTATTAGGTAGCTTGATGTCAATAATGCTTTCTTAAATGGAGTTTTAGTTGAGGATGTGTATATGGAGCAACCTTTGGGATTTGTTGATAAGAGATATCCTAACTATGTGTGCAAGTTAAAAAAAAAGGTACTTTATGGTCTTAAACAAGCTCCCCGTGCTTGGTTTGACAAATTAAGTGCAACTCTTTGTTCTCTTGGGTTTAAGACTGTAAGGTCTGATCAATCAATGTTTAATTTGTCTTGAAACAAACTGTTTGTCATCATGTTAGTTTATGTGGATGATATAATAGTTACGAGCAATGATAGTGCCTTTATCTCTACCTTTATCACCAAGCTCAATAGCTCGTTTGCACGTAAAGATTTTGGCAGTCTCAAGGCAAAGTAGTTTAGCAATCAAGGGTTACATCTCTCACAAGCTAAGTATATTACTGATTTGTTGGTTAAGATTAATATGTATCAGGAAAATCCTATTGCTTCTCCAATGGCAAGTACTCAGTGACTGTCCAAACATGATGGCATTTTATTTGATGATGTGCAACTATATAGAGGCGTTGTTAGTGCTCTCTAATACATTACAATTCAAGGCCTGATTTGTCTTTTTCTATCAATAAAGTTTGTCATTTTATGCAGGTTCCCTTACTTAGTCATTGGAAAGCTGTATAAAACGCATATTCAAGTACTTGGTAGGCACTATTCATTTTTGTTTAAATCTTCCTCTTCTCTTGATCTTATAGCCTATTGTGATGCTGAGTGGGCATTTGATCAAGATGATAGACGTTCTAGTACGAGTTATTATATTTACTTTAGGGTAAATCTTGTTTCTTGGGGTTCAAAGAAACAAGTTGTTGTTTCACGTTCAAGTATCGAGGCTCAGTATAAGATTTTGGCATCAGTTTCAGCAAACTTTGTTGGATTCAATCACTTCTTTTTGAGCTACATATCTTCTTGCCTCGGTGTCCAGTGGTTTTGTGTGATAATCTAAGCACATGTCTCTTGGCTTCTAGTCCTATTCAATATACTCGTGCGAAACACATTAAATTTGATCTCTATTTTGTTTGGGAAATAGTTAGCTAAACGACTTTTGGATGTTCATCATGTTCCTTCTCAGTCTCAAACAACAAATATTCTTACTAAACATTTATCGAACTCTCAATTTCTTTTACTTCATTCCAAACTCTTGGTGAAGTCATTTCCACCTAGAGTTTAAGGGGGAGTATTAGAGTGAACTTTGTAATATATTTGTTATGAGTTGGTTAGAGTTAGTTTGTTGTTTACTATCATAGGTAGTTGGTTAAGTGGTTGTTACTAGTTGAACTACTTGTGTATAAATACTACTTACCTTCATTAATGAAATCTGTGGAGAATTCTTACATTTGCTATGGAGATACCATTGTTAAAATTCTTGATTCTTGATTACGACCACATGGCTCTTATACCAATTTGTTATAGAAATGGCTCACTCAAACTAGCTTCACACAATGAGAATAACCTCAAGAATTGATATAAAAGGAATGCTTGAAGATGAAGAATGAAACTTGTTATTGAATGAAAATTAGAGAGATTATTAAACAATTTACAATGGCCTAATGAAGACTGATTTAAACAACTTAAATGGTAGGTTTTAAACAAGCTGAAACAAACTCACTAACTTCTATCTAGTTCAATATGTATTAAATTAACACACACCAATACTAACATAGGTCATGTAAGTGTAAAAAATTAAAAAGGCCAAAATATTATTTTTATACCTCTCCAAATTTTCTAAGGTCCCTTTCCTCACGTATTGGTAAGGAAACAAACTATCTTACTAAATAGCTTAAGAAATAATATTCCCCATTCTCAAACTTTGGAAGAAAACCCATTAATTTCCTTCTTGGAAACTTCATAATTCACCAAAACCATTCAATCTACCTATATTTAAACGCCAATACATATATTTTTAAAATGAGGTGAAAAATATTGTACGTGTATAGAAAAATTATACAATAATATATAGATCCTATATATCCTATTTAATAATTAAAAAGAGAGATTTAAATTATTATTTTTAATGAACTAAGAGTTGTGATATATATATATTGGAATTATTTTTGCTTCTAACACTAATTAATGTAGACAAAGAGGTGGTGGGGGATGGTGTTTTACAACCTTTCTTCCTACAAATTAAACAACAAAATCTTTTGAAAGTTGACTTGAAATAATGGAGACAAAATTTGAATTCATGAATCCCCCCATTTTTGATCATTTCTTCATACATTATATACATTCAAATCAAACAAAGGGGTTAGGTCTCTCGATACCGACTCCCTTGGGCACCCGGCATGAATATGCATGCATATTATAGTTCCAATCTCAATTAAAAAAATGAAGAAGAATAAATGATTGTGAAATAAGTGAGAAAAGGACAGAAAATCATAAAAATAAGAGATTGAAGAACACATAGATTTATATATAAAAATAGATTACTAATATATTTGATGATAGTATAAAAAAATAATTTACCTTAATACAATAGTTTAAGTTTGGGGTTCATTGGTGATTAATTAAAATGATATTAGAATAGTAGATCTTTACTTCAAACTTTTTTTTATTGTCATTCCCTCTCTATTAATGATTCACATGACAAATATTTGAACCCATATATGAGGGAGGAGTATTGAAAATATATAAATATTAATTTTAACTTAGTATGATAACTTAAACTTTTTAAGTTTATGGATGATTTAACCGTATTAAATAATGAGTAAATGGGATCAATAACGATGATATTTACAATTGGTTGCTCATTAGTTAGCGTCAAAACACCAATCTGAACATAGCTCAATTGGTCAAACACCTACTTTTCTTCTCATTGAGATCGAAGGTTCATGTTTATCCTCCTTCAATTTTTTGTAATATATATATATATATATATATAGAGGTGAAAGAAAAAACCGAAAAACTGGAAAATTAAACCGAATCGGACAGTAAAAAACCAGATCGTTCCAGTTTCCATTATTAAAAAACCGAACCGAACCGGCTTCTAAAAAACAAGTAAAAATCTCATACCTCTTCCCTATATCGCCTAGTTTTTATTTATTTATTTTATTTTATATATTTATTTATCACTTTATTTTCAACTAAGTTTTTGTTTTCGTTTGATTTTGTTTTGTTTCATTCTTCAATATAGGATAATTTTATCTTTAAACTAAATGCAAATATCATTTACAAAAAAACCGGAAAAATGAAAAACCGAATTGGTAAAAACCATTCAAAACCGGACCAGTTCCCATTGTAAACCGAACCGGTCCAGTTTTTAAAATTAATTAAAAAACCGAATCGAAACCTTGATTAATAATTAGGGTCTAGTTATTATTCACTCTCTCGTTATTATTCACATAGCTGTCGCCAAAGAGTATTGACGAGGCATGGCTTTCTTGGTTAATTATTGACTATAATTTTTTTTATCATGTTATCATTTAATATATCTAATTAATTTTTGTTAGAATTAAACAATGAAAACTATGATATATGTTATTTTAAATTATTTTAAAAATATTAAATGGTATTTTAAAAATTTATAGATCAAAAATTGATATTTTTTTTTCAAATTAAAAATAAAGACTAAACGAAAATTTTAAAACTACAAGAAAATAAATTGATACAAAGTTTAACGGATAGTTGAGATTAATACATGGTACTGAAAATGTTATGCACCGCCCAACCTCCATTTTCAATGTATTGGTGGAGCTTGATTAGAGTTCAATTAATCAAATTAATTAATTTTATGGGTAGATTTAACTTCTAAAGAAGAAAGAAGGGGGGGAAAGGTTTACAAGAACCGGCCTAATGCCTATTAATTATATTAAATCCATGCATAGCCTACTATGTGTGTCCATTTTTTGTTGAATTTCCTAATTTTACCTACTTCATCATTATATATCTTTTAATCCTTAGGATTAGTTTCTTCCTTTGGATCGAAATTGAAGACTAAATTTTGTTTGACTTGTTGATTTTAAGTTACTAATCATTTTTTGACTCGTTCGTAAAATAGGTTTTAGGGAAGTTTATAAATCTAACCATTTTTTTAGTAATATTTATAAAAATATCAGCCCTAAAAAATATTTGTAAATATAGTAAATTTTGATTTGTGAATCAGTGATAAACATTGAATCACATATTTTTATACTAAATTTATCACTGATATATATATATACTAGTAATATAATACGTGTGTTGCACGTGATATAAATTTATACATTGTTTAGTCAAATACAAACACACCTTCTATAGTTAACAAAAAAATTTATACATTTATGGTTCCAAAATTACGCAATTTGACCCCTTCTCCACTAACGTCGTTAGCTTATTTTAGTCATAACTCTTTCATTTGAACTTCAATTTGAATAATTCAAGATGTTCTGAAATTCTCATTTTGAGCTTTATGTTATGGTTACTTCAAAACTTTGAAATAATCAGTAAATAAAAGAGTTATCATCATCATAATATTATGTATGATTGAAGTCATAAACCCTTTTATTTACAGATGTGATTTCTTGAAGTGGTCTTAACATAGAGAACAAAAGGAGAATTCTAGAATATCTTAAATCATCCAAATCAGAGTTCGAACAAAAAAGTTATGACTAAAAGAAGTTAAATAATATTAGTGAGGAGAGGTCAAATTGTATAGTTTTTAAAACCATAAGGGTATAAATTTTCATTTTTTAACCGTAGAGAATGTGCATATATTTGACCAAAATTACACGAGTCTTATTTGCATTATTCCCTGTCTAAAAACAACTCATTTAAATTTTTACTTGAAGAAATTAATAGTTTATGTCATATAAAATTATTTTTAACTAAATATTTTTTTGTCTGGTTACATGACAATAATTTGTTTTTAAAATTTGTACAAACATTTTAATATGTGAGATTTATGATGAAGCACTATTTACTTTATTTAAAATGCTTGTAACAAAATATATCACTTAAAATTTTACTCTTTAAAATCATTCTAAACCAGGGTTGATTTGGAGTACCCCAAGTTCATCCATAGGAATATTTATGGACAGCAAATTGAAAAACGGTAAAATATATATGAAAGAATAATATAAAAATAGGAAATCAAAGAAGTGAAGCATGCACAAAAGCAAATTTTTCTTAAGATAATTTTGTTATCTACTATAAAAATTATTGTTAGTGACCGGGTATATGTCTCTCAACATACAACACATAGTAAAATAATGTTGGGAATTTGAAGGGTTTGTCAAACCCTAAACTCCCACTAACACAAGAACGGTGAATATTATCGCAACAAAGAATATAAATAAAAGCGGAGAAAGAAAACACGACACCAGAGATTTATACAGGTTCCCAATTGGTACGTCCTGTCTTCTGCAGACTCTACAGGTTCCACTATGAAGATTACATCAATGAGATGAATAAATAAAAAGTGTATAATTGTTCACAATTATACATAACATCGATAATCACTCAAACGGTTGCCCCCTCTCTATTTTCTCTCAATATGAACAAACCCTAATTAACCCAATTGAAAGTCGTCGAATCGACTCTCATAGAATTGACACCACCATTCCCTCGGTGAAGAAGAAACAAAAAACTGCCCGCTTATTTTCTTCTCGCACCCGGTGAAAGACCAACCGGCTGCCACACGGTGATGGCGTTTGCCACACACAAAACCAACGTCTCAGCCTTCGCCTTATTTATATAGATTAAATCAAAGACCACCGCCTCATGTACAATCCTTAGAGAACAAGTGGCTTTACAATTTCCTTTTTAAAAAATCCCACGGCAAGGCTAAATTCACCAAGTCGATATTTTTTGCCAAATTAGTCAAATGGGTTTTGACACACCAATTTGACCCACAATTTCAATTGGGTCATTTGGTTGAATTAGATTTATCTTCAAAACCTAACAAATAAAAGATTAAACGGAATCGCTTTTATGTTATCAATCACAATGATAAGCACCATCGTGTAGGATTGAATTTGGTCAAGTTTTTACCTTTCGGCATTCCACTTCTTTTTATTGAATTAGGAATATCCTTACTTATAAAATGGGTGTTTCATATTTATAAATGACTAGTTGATGAATACGTGCGTTGCACGTGTCTTGTGAGCTTTTTGTAATTGTATATCTCAAAGATGAAGTTTATTTTACAAAATGTTATCTAATAAGTTTTTTTTTTTAGTGAATTAATGATTTAACTAAAATTGTGTTAATTATAAAAAAAAATATCGTTTAGAATTTAGCATGGTTAAACATAGATTTAAAGTTTCCATTACTAAAAATATCGTCTAAAAGAACTCATTACTCATGCCCATGAATCATGATGAGAGGAAGCGAAGACAATTATCAAAAATGCTATTTATTATTTTAAAGAAACGTCTAAAATCATGATATTATTGAGAAGAAATGAAATGAATAAATTTGAGTCAATCCATAAAATAATTTAATTCACTAATTTCTTGGGATTTTAAAGGAATAAGATTAAATAAAGGTAAAAAAAATTATTAAAACAAATAACATTGTCTATTAATTAAATAGAAATAAAAGTAAATATTAAGATAGGGGTAAAATGGGAACCTAAAGTTTCTCCACTTATTCTCTCTTTTAATATAGTAAGATTGTTTCATTTGTGTTTTTATCAATGTTCGACAACCACATTTTCCATCAAAACAATAGCCATCTAAATATGATTTTAGTAAAATAATTGTTAGTTTTTAGTAATTTTATATTAAATATTAAATCCCAACTCATTAATTACATTAATGGGCATGGAACCCCAAATTATGATCTCTTCCATAAAGATATCAAAATTATCACGTTTTTTCAATAAAACAGAGCTTTATATTTTTGCTTCGCTTCATCTTCATCTATCCATATCTATGTCTTTATAAAATTATCAAATATTGTAAATGCTGACATGTTATTGGTTGTTAGAGTCTTTAATACAAGCTTAGTTAGTTAGTTAGTTTTACTAACTACACATTTAGTATAAAAGCTTTGAAATCAGTTTTGTAAGAGAGTTCTTCAATTCAAATAAGAAATTTGTTTCTCTCAGATACATTCTCTCTCTCTCTCTCTTTCTTCTTCTTCTTCTTCGTTCTTCTTCTTCTTCTCTTCGTTTGTCGATCAAAGTATCGATCCGTCTGAGAATATGCCAAATCTGTTCATGAAGAAAGTCACATTGTAGTTCCTGGAAACATCAAATGGTATCAGAGCTTGAGTTCGAAGAAACGAATCAAGAATTGTTCAAGAGTGTGTGAAATCGTTCGTATTAGATCCAAGAAGGGAAATCAAAGAATCTTGAAGCTTGCTTCCATGGCTGCCAAATTTGAAATTGAGCGTTTCACAGGAAAAGGAGATTTTGGCTTATGGAAAAAGAAAATGAGAGCTTTGCTAGTCCAAAGAAAAGGTTGCAAAGGCCCTGGATGATCCAACCACCCTCCCTGCCACGATTCGCAGATAAAAGAGTCGAGATGGTCGAGATTGCATATAGTTTGATTATACTATATCTCTCAGACAATGTACTCAGACAGGTGAATGAGGAAGATACAGTATCAAAGCTATGGGAGAAATTGGAGAAATTGTTCCAAACCAAGACCCTGTCAAACAAGATTTTCTTGAAGGAGCAATTCTTTGGTTTCAGGATAGATTCGTCTAAGGGGCTTGAAGAGAACTTAGACGAATTCAATAGAATTTGTATGGATCTTGCAAATACTGGTGAAAAATTGGATGATGAGAACAAGGCTGTGATTCTCCTCAATTCTTTACCAGAAGGCTTGAAAGAAATCAAGACTGCCATCAAGTATGGCAGGGACACACTCACACTTGAACTAGTGCTGGATTCTTTGAGATCAAAAGAACTGGAGATGAAGACAGAAAGGAAGGAGTCTGAAGCTTTATTTGTGAGAGGAAGACAAGATTCAAGAAATGGCAAAAGTGACAGAAACAATAGAGCAAGATCTAAATCAAGGGGGAAGAGTTACAAATGCTTTCACTGTAATAAAGAAGGGCATCTAAGGAGAAATTGCTTCCTCCTAAAGAAACAAGGCAACAATGGTGGAAAGAAACATCAAAAGGATGAAGACCAAGAATCAGCAAATATCCTTGAAGGGTATGACTCAGCTGAAGTACTAGTGGTCACAGAATCAAACCTCAATGATGAATGGGTTTTGGATTCTGGATGTTCAAACCACATGACACCACATTCACACTATTTCACTGATCTGAAGTCTCTAGATGGTGGAAATGTGAAAGTGGGAAATAATCAACCTTGTGCTGTGAAAGGGATAGGCTCCATTCGTTTGAAACTGGATGATGGAATGGAAAGAATACTTCCAGGAGTAAGGTATGTTCCAGGCCTATCCAGAAATCTGATCTCTTTGGGCACCCTTGATTCTGCTGGATATACTTTCAAATCAGAAAGGGGAATCTTGAAAGTATACAAAGGCTCCTTGCTGAAATTGAAAGGAACACCGAGGAATGGTTTATACTTTCTTCAAGGAAGAACCATGATTGGAGAAGCAAATGTAGTTTCTGATAAGGCCTTAAAGGAGACTGAGATATGGCATAAAAGAATGGCCCATATCAGTGAAAAAGGGCTACAACAACTGCAGACCCAAGGACTTTTGGGAAAAGAGAAGATAGCAGATTTACCCTTCTGTGAGCACTGCACCTTTGGAAAATCTACAAGAGTTAGATTTGGAAAAGGGGCTCAGAACACTTCTGGCATTCTTGAATACCTTCACTCTGACATATGGGGGCCAGCAAGAGTAGAAACACATGGAGGTTGTAGATATTTTCTCTCCATTGTTGATGACTACTCAAGGAAGTCAGGTGATTCTGTTAAAGAACAAATCGAAGTGTTCTCCAAGTTCCTTGAATGGAAGAAATTAATTGAGAATCGACAGGGAAGACTATCAAGACATCGAGGACAGGATAATGGTTTAGAATTCTTGAGTAAAGAATTCAAGAACATGTGTAAAGAAGCTGGGATTCGAAGGCATCTGACTGTTCCTCACACCCCACAGCAGAATGGTCTGGCAGAGAGATTCAATAGAACACTCCTTGAGAGGGTGAGATCCATGCTATCAAATGCAAAACTTCCTAAGTCATTTTGGGGGGAAGCTTTGTATACTGCAGCTTATGTCATTAATAGGAGTCCATCATCAGCCTTATCATTCAAGACACCACAGGAGCTTTGGACAGGAAAAGCTCCAAGTTTATCACATCTAAGAGTATTTGGTTGCTTGGCTTATGCACACCAAAGACAAGACAAGCTGGAACCTAGGGCCAAGAAATGTATTTTCATTGGCTACCCCTCAGGAACAAAAGGATACAAATTGTGGTCCTTGGAGTCAAAAGGCCAAAAATGCATTGTAAGTAGGGATGTAGTGTTCAATGAAGCTGAAATGGGATGGAATGATAATACAGCTTCTGATCCTGACAGGAGGCATTCAGAGAATGAGCTTGACATCATTGTTGGTGAAAATAGTGAAGGGCAAAACAATGCCCCTACCACAAATCCTGTGGAAAGCTCAACACCATCTGCAGAAGTCACTGACACAACCATATCCCAAGAGCAATCAGGATATTGGTTGTCTAGAGATAGAGACAGAAGGGAGATCAGACTACCATCCAGGTTTAGAGAAGATGATCAGGCAGATTTTGTTGCCTATGCTTTGAATTGCAACTTGAAGACAAATGAAAGGGAACCTGAGACTTATGAAGAAGCCATTAGTTTTAAGGACTGCACCTTATGGCAGATTGCTATGCAAGAAGAGATTCAGTCCTTGCATAAGAACAACACCTGGAGTCTAGCATCTCTCCCTGAAAATCACAGTGCAGTCGATTGCAAGTGGATTTTCAAGATTAAACCAGGAATTGCAGGTGTTGAACATCCCAGATATAAGGCAAGGCTTGTGGCTAGAGGTTTTACCCAAAAACAAGGGATAGACTATAATGAGGTCTTCTCCCCTGTGGTTAGGCATACCTCAATCAGATTGCTACTCTCCTTAGTCACTCAGTACAATTGGGAACTTCAACAATTGGATGTTACCACTGCATTTCTACATGGAATCCTGGATGAAGAAATTTATATGAATCAGCCTGAAGGTTTCAAGGAACCAGGAAGAGAGAAGATGGTCTGCCTCTTAAACAAATCCTTATATGGTTTGAAGCAATCCCCGAGGCAATGGAATAAAAGGTTTGATGATTTTGTTGTGAACAAGGGTTTTGAAAGGAGCAAATTCGATAGTTGTGTATATGTGAAGAGGGTGTCTGAACATATATCAGTTCTGTTGTTATTATATGTAGATGACATGCTCCTAGCCTCACCTGATCTAAAAGAGATTGATAGAGTAAAAGAAATTTTGAGCAGTGAATTCCAAATGAAATATCTTGGTAATGCTAGCAAGATACTTGGAATGGAAATTTCAAGGGACAGAAGTAAAGGTAAGATGTTGATAACTCAGAAGGCTTATTTTGAAAGTCTGATTAGAAGATTCAACTTGATAGATGCCAAACCAGTGAAAGTTCCTTTAGCATCTCATTTCAAGCTTTCTGCCAAACAAGCTCCAGACAGTGATGAAGAGAAGGAGGTAATGAAACATATACCATACTCAAATGCTGTAGGTTGTTTGATGTATGGCATGATCTGTACTCGGCCAGATCTTGCTCATGCTGTGAGTATGGTTAGTCATTTTATGGGAAATCCAGGTAAAGTACACTGGGAGGCTGTGAAATGGTTGCTGAGATATGTGAAGGGCACTATAAATAAAGGACTGGTATTCACTTCTTCAAATGATGATACAGAATTGCTAGTAGGCTACACTGATTCAGATTATGCTGCTGACTTAGATAAGCGAAGATCATTAACAGGGTATGTGTTTACTTTGTTTGGGAACACCATAAGCTGGAAAGCAAGCTTACAAACTGTTGTAGCTTTGTCAAGTACAGAGGCAGAGTATATGGCCTTGTGTGATTCTGTAAAGGAAGCCATTTGGTTGAAAGGTATCATTGAAGACATGCTGAAGGTGACAGGAGCTGTGATGTTGCATTGTGATAGTCAAAGTGCATTAGCACTCTCGAAGAACCCCTCATTTCATGATCGCACGAAGCACATAGATGTTCGTTTCCATTATGTGCGTGAGATGATCAAAGAGGAGAAGGTCAGTGTAGTGAAGATTAAGACAGAAATCAATCCAGCTGATATGCTCACTAAGTCTCTTCCAAATAAACGTTTTGAGCTGCTGTGTGAATTGTTGAAGATCAGTATTGGCTAGCTGAAGTATTTCTTATTTTGTTTTTCTGTTTTTAAATGAAATGGTAGATGTGATTAATCAATAAATGTCAAGAGGGTGATTTGTAAATGCTGACATGTTATTGGTTGTTAGAGTCTTTAATACAATCTTAGTTAGTTAGTTAGTTTTACTAACTACACACTTAGTATAAAAGCTTTGAAATCAGTTTTGTAAGAGAGTTCTTCAATTCAAATAAGAAATTTGTTTCTCTCAGATACATTCTCTCTCTCTCTCTCTTTCTTCTTCTTCTTCTTCGTTCTTCTTCTTCTTCGTTTGCTGACTGAAAGTAACAGATCTGTCTGAGAATATGCCAAATCTGTTCATGAAGAAAGTCACATTGTAGTTCCTGGAAACATCAAATATAATTAAGGATCTTATATTTTTGCTTCGCTTCATTTTCATCTATTCGATCTGTTTTTATGATTTGGTTAAAAAATAACAAAATCGGTCTCACTCGTAAAGATAATTAAAATATTTTCATCCCTCATAAGCACTACATGCATTAGAATACTTTTCTATATTAATTATTGGCTAGATTGATTGATTGATTTTGTTTTCTTCTTAATTTTAGTCTAAAATACAAATTTGGTTTACCGCATACATAAATGTACATAGAATAATAAAAAAATCACTTTTTATAATGGTGAGCGGGAAGGTTCAAAACTCACTAGCACTAAAACCTCCTTCCTTTTAAGTTTAAATATAATATTAGTCACTATGATTTAACCTTTGTAGTTTAAAATGTTTCAAATGGGTCCATATGGTTTAATAAAAGTTTATTAATAGTCCCTGTCATTGATGGATTGATAGAAAAATTATATGACTCATTAGATGATGATGTGGCGTACACGTAACAAAGAGATAAGAGTTTTTAGTTATTATTTACGTTCGAAAACTGAGAATTTTTAGCTATTATGCAAACGTAAATAATAGCTAATTTTACCCGACCCACCTATTTTTGTTTTAAATCCGACTCAATGCTTAATTGTTCATGTTGTCATCCTCGTCTCTCTGTCACGTATACGCCACATTATAGCCACATAATTTTTCTGTCAAACTCATTTAGCAGAAGGAACTATTAATAAACTTTAATCAACCCATAAAGACTAATTTGAAACTTTTTAAACCATAGGGATCTAAATAAAACAATGGCCAAACCATAGAGATCAAAATTATATTTAAACCATCAATTATAAAAAAGAAATATCGCGGACATAACTCATTGATTAAGACATCTAATTTTATACTTAAGAGTGTGGTTCAATCCCCCAACCCGACACTTTGTATCAAAAAGAAAATTGTGAGGAAAGAATTTAATCTAGGCTTTTCTTGATAACTTTTTTTTTTGGCATCACATGTACATATCACAACCAATCCATCATGCAAATTTATTGATAACAATCAATTGCCAGTTGGGTCTAGTATTTCTTTAATGTGTTTAAGATTTTCTGTCGAGAGAAAGAGTTTGGTATGAAATTGTTTGTTTTAATACATACATATCCTAGAAGGGTTTGACCAAAAGTTACCCCATTTAATGTATACTAGACTTTTACCACGTGCTTTCACGTGAGAACTTCAATTTTATTATATTTTTAGTGATTAAATTAATTTTGAAATATTCCATTTTCAAACCCCACCTTCTAAAAAAATGGGGGTAATTTTTAAATTTAAATAGGTTCAACTCATTAATAACACTTTATTAGTGAGATATAAATAATACTAATGAAATTGAAGTGTAACTCCCCTCAAAAAAATATGGCAGGTTCTTATTCACATATTTTAAAACAAACTTAAATTTTGATATCTTGAAATAAGCTACTGAATTGAATCATGTAAGATGTATAAGCTTTATAAAATATCTATTCTCTAGAACTCTATAAATCAAACATCATGCTAAATAAAATAGAAACAAATACTATTTATTAATTTTGTTAAAAAGCAGGAAATAAATATTTATCTATACTACCATTCTTTGTGAAAAAAACATTAATAAAATAAGTCTACCATTGATTACCAAAAAATAAATTCATCAAATGTTTTATATTTGGTGTGAGACTGTCAGCGTACCCTTTTCTTTAATCAAATATAAACCTATATTTACTAATAATAAATATTAAATTTGTAAACCAAAGCTTATTTAATTATCATATCTTATATTAAAAATAGATAATACAAACTTTGCTATTTTATTTAAATTATTGTATAATGTTTTTAATTTATCAAATCATATTAAATAAGAGATAATACAAGCTTTTTCTATTTATTAAAATAAGTTAGAAAAGTGCTATTATTGAGATTTCTCGTTTTAGTGTCCGTTTGTGATAACTTTTAAAAGTGTTTAAAAATGTTTTTAAATAAAGAAAATATTTTTGATAACCATTTAAAAAATTCTTTTAAACACTTCCAAAAACTATCCTAAACGGGCACTTAATACGTGATTCCCTGTAAGGTACGTAGAGCAAAAGTCATTCTCATCCGCATGCCCAATTTTTATCTACGAAGAAGTGAGAGAGAGAGAGAGAGAGAGAGAGAGAGAGAGAGAGAGAGAGAGAGAGAGAGAGAGAGAGAGAGAGAGAGAGAGAGAGAGAGAGAGAGAGAGAGAGAGAGAGAGAGAGAGAGAAGGTCGTTCGAAATGGCTGCATAACAAAGAGATACTATTATCTCAATATTAGATCACAATATTTTTCCTCTTGAATCAATTTTTAGACGATATATTTTTATTGTGTGAAACACTTATTAAGAAATGTTCAATTCTAGCATCAAGGGCTCTTCAACTTTTTGTTTTAATATATTAATGTCATTCAATCAAAAAATTTAAGATAAATTATGAGTATCGCGAGTGGAAAGTTGGAATAAAGGAAGGACATAGGCCTTTCAAACTTTTGTATTTAACTATTTCTATTTTGTAGTTTACTAATTACTAATAATGAATAAATTAACCCATTTAATATAGTAGCTATTTACACAATTATTATTCATAATACTTGGACGATTTAACTTTTTTTTATACTATAAATAATTATTTGATGACAATAAATTTTCAAAAGAAAAATTGATGACAATAATTAATTATTGAAAATTGATAACAATAATTAATTATTGGCAATGACATACTTTGTAAATTTGAAAATAGATAAAGGGGTATAAGAGTTCAAAAATGAAAACTGAAATAAAATCAAAATTTTACGTGCATGGCACATGTTAATAATTAATTATCACTATAAAAAAATACCACGTTCAATACACGTGTTTTCTTTCTAATATTTGAAAATTTAGTAATTCATTTGATATTTTTAAAAAAATTATATGTTTTATTTATTTATAATTTATTAGAATCATTTTCAATGAACAAAATGCATGTTTTTTTTAAAAAAATTTGCATGTTGAGTATGTGACTCAAATAAATAATTTATACATTTAAACTTTTCTTTATAATTATTATTAGGTTTATTTAAAATTTTAAATTATTGTATAGTTTACTCATTTACTAAACTATTTTACTTTATTGTTTACTAATTTAAAGAATTATATTTCTCAATTTTTTCTAAATTTTTTTTTCCTAAATTACCATTTAATAAATATTTTAGGCAGAAGATCTGATTTTTTTTTTTTAATTTTAGTTCATTTTTTATAATTTAAATTATTTGATAATTCAATAAAAAAAAATTATCCAAGGAAAGGTATGTGTTTTTATACTTCAAGATTTTTCTATTTGATCTTTTCCTTTTAGTTTCTTTCTCTGATAAATGTCATAACTTCACTAATTAAATATAAAAAAAACTTATCCATTTAAAAAATTGGTTAAATATGAATAAAAAATAGTTAAATATTAAAAAAATAGACTAAATGTAAATTGTCATTTAATAGAAGGTGGGTAATAAATATCTAATGACACCTTTCAGTAATTTGAATATATGTGTAAAGAGTATATATAAGGGAAATTTCATTGGGTGGCAGATTTTTACGCAATATTTGTAAAAATATCAACTCAAAAAAATATTTGTAAATATAGTAATTTTATCATGTTTATCAATGATAAACACTGATTTATGTGTTTATCAGTGATAAACATATTGTAAAAATATGTAATTCAATGTTTATCATTGATAAACCTGATAAAAATTTGCTATATTTACAAATATTTTTTTAACCTTTTATTTTTACAAATATTACTAAAAAAATTGCTAGATTTACAAATGTGTCCCTATATATAATGGTATGTTGTGTTATTTTAGAAAGTGACAAAAGGGTATAATGGTCCAAAAATATTTCTCTAAGTTAGCCCCTTTTAATAATGGAGAGATAGAGATAGAGATGGTTAAAAAAACACTTTAACCTAAGTTTTTTTTCCAAATATTAATGACTAAATGTATTGATAGAGTATTTTTAAAGAAAACTTTAATTTATATTTAATTACCCAGTTTAATAATATTTTTATATTTTATTTTCTTACTGACCACATTTTTTTTATTTTTAAAAAGCACTCACGAAATTTCATTGAATTATTTCGACATATTTATCTCAAGGGATGTTAAAGAAACATTTTTGCACTATTTTATCCCTCACAGTTATTGAAAATTACAAATATGTCATTGTTTATTTTTTACCCTTCATCGAACCTTCAATTTACAAACGATGTCATTACTACTTAATTATCACTTATGTATTAATTAATGTTGATTTTAATTCTTTTTTTTAATTATTGATCAATTTATCAATAATTCATTAATATTAATACAATAAATTATTATAATTAAAAAATATATATTATATTCAATATATATATTTGATATTTATTTATATTATCATGTTTATTGAAGGTGAAAAATAAATAAATATGTTCAAGCTTTACAAATATTAAAAATTCTCTTTGCATTTAGTTATTTAAATTTTTTTTTACTAACATTCTACTTTTTTATAATAATTATTCAACATGTTAAAAATGCATATATGATTATGATTTTATTATATTATATTATTTTACTTCAATTTAATAAATATTTTATTTCCATTAAAAATAATATAAAAAGAATTTTTAAATTATTTTTTATTAATTTAAAAAATATGAAAGAAATTAAATAATTGGAAAGTTCATGAGTTAAAAAGTTAAAACTAAAGCATATAAAATTTAAACAAAAAAATGGTAACTTTCAAATATTAGAAAAAATATCATGCATGATGCACGTGTTAAAAAGACTAGTATTTATAAATATTGCATCAAAATTTGTTACCCATTAAATTTTTTCATAAATGAGTAAAATCCAAACTTAAAAAAAATAATCATTATACTTTTTTTATTCATATTAATTTGTGAACAAAATAGCCATATTCATTCATATATGTTAATATATAATATCATTTAGACAACTTAAATATAAATAAATTGTCTCAAATAACATAATTCTACATATTAATTACTCAAATGACGGAACTTTTTAAAAATTACCTAAATAGTATAATTATAGTTCAATATTATACTGATCTATAGATTCAATTTTAAATTGAACTATTTTTTTATCTTTCATTGCTAATTTCAATGATTTTATTGAATTTTTTTTTTGTCTTTTTTAGTTCAATATTGAACTATAGTCCAGTGAACTAATTTAGGTAATTATTTAACAGTTCCATCATTCAATAATTAATATGTTAAATATGTTATTTCAGTAATTATATCCCTAATTAAATCTTAAATTGTACAACTTGATCAAAACCACTCTCAAGATATGCATAGGAATGAATGACTTTGATTAGAAAATGAAGAAAAAAAAACTTAATTCAAACAAATAGATCGACAATCATATAAAAAATATTTTTTTTAAATAATTATGATATGAGATTCAAAGGGTTAACTATATTACTAGCCATTATGATACAACAAATAACACAATATAGCAACTTCTAATAGTAACTTTTGAGCATTATTTCTCTTCAATTGTTAATGTGACAGATTTATCTAGGGGTGAAAGCTAAAACTCCAACCTGGCTTCCCCGCCCCACCCCTGCAAAACCCGCATAATAAACGGGGCAGGGGCGAGGTGGGGGAATTTTTTTCCCCGTTTAATAAATGGGGCAGGGCAGGGGAATCTTTTTCCCCAATTTTACACCCACCCCGCCGCGCCCCGTTTATCTACTTTATTTTTTTTTGTAATTTAATTTTTCTATGTTTATTTTGATATGGATTATGATGGAGAGTATTATTTTATTTATTTTTACACTCTATTATGCACTATTATCATTGAAAATTTGATTTTTGAATATAAAAAAATATACGAAATTATGCATTTTTAACAATTTCCCCCACCCCGTTTAGCTCCCGCCCCCATTTAATAAATGGGGCGGGGATAAAGCTAATTGGGGTGGGGTGGGGTGAGAAAAAAACCTTAAACAGGGTACCCCGTTTACAATCTGTCCCGCCCCATTTACACCCTAGATTTATCATGCAGACATTTAAGCTGGCTAAATGTACTATCTTTTTTCAACATGCATATATATGGTAAAAAGATGCACAAACAACACTTCAATTTCTTTTACAAATAAAGTAATGATAAGTACTTTTTTGCATATATGCATGTTGAAAAAGATAGTAATTAAATGTGTGCATGATAAATCTCTCACATGACCAATATATCATGTGAGAGATTGAAGAAAAATAATGCTCAAACTTAGGATATTCATACTGTCTCATGTTAAATACTCCACTTTCTCATCTTAGAAATTGAGAAAGAATTCAGATAAATCAATTTTTTTACCTCAATTTATACAGCAAATAAGAACTTTCCTACTTTTAATCAAATGCACGAAATTGTAAATCACACCCACATAATTTAAGAATAATGTTAGTGAGACCCCTCCTTATTAACATCGTTAAATATTTTACGTCTGAGTCAACTTTTTTATTTTTATTTTCTCCTACTCTCTTCCTCTTTTTCTTCTGTTATGACCCCAGAATTTCTTTTAGGACCGTAGATATAAAATATTAAAAATTATGATTTGTTATTAAAAAACTACTTTTTTTTTAATTCTTCTTTTAAAATTTACGTTAAAAATTGTTAGTTTTAAAATTTTCAAGAATCTATAGGGAGATTTTTTTTTAAAAAGAAAATGCAATTATTTTTCCATTAATTTTTTCTTTTCTTTCTATCTCTAATTTTAAGAACTGTTCCTTTTTTTTTTTAATATTTTATTTTGGGCATTATTCAACAGGTTCAAATCTACATCCAAATATGTGGGAACATAATTAAAATGTATTTTTAAAAAAATATTATGACTGAAACGTGACACTTGATAATTCAAAAAAAAAAAAAAAAAAAAAACGAATCTTATTGTGAATCTGTGATCTCTATATTTGATTTCTTTCAATATTGGTTTCACGTGCAGCCTAAGCTGTAGATTTCTAATATTATTTATTTCATTGTACCAAAAAAAAAAACACACTTTAAAAAGCCATTTTTCCAATCCCAAAACACAAAAGTATTATTAGACACTTTTTTTGGGGTCCTCTCTCTCTTTTTTTCTTCTCCCAAACTTTTAATTAATTTCATTTTCAATCCCAAATTTTTTATATATTCTAAAGAGAGATAAAGATTTTATGTCATTAGAGGCTGTTGTTTTCCCACAAGATCCATTTGGTTCTTATTGGAGCTATGAATTTGATAAAGATGAAGAACATCATCAAGATTTTCCTGGGAACCAAACAGAATTTTTCCCATATAATCACTATGATGATTTTTGGAATTATTCTTCATTGGAAATGGATCCTAATTTCAATGAATTATTATCACACCAACCCAATATTGATTTTTCTTCCTCAGAAACTGCAGCCACCACTAGGGATGATACGATACGGTTGGATTCGACGATAACGGCCTTGCAAAGCGACGGTGCTCGGCCGAGGAGGCGACGGTCGAAAAGCCGAAAGAACAAAGAGGAAATTGAGAACCAAAGAATGACTCACATTACTGTTGAACGCAATAGAAGAAAGCAAATGAATGAATATCTCTCTGTTCTTCGTTCTATAATGCCCGACTCCTACGTTCAAAGGGTAATCTCTCTCTCTCTCTCAATTACTATATAAGAGAAAAGGTTAGCTTTTTTTTTTTTGGTTTGAATCAATTACCATTTAAAAGCCGACGTAAAAAGTGTTTGGTATAGTGTTAAAGTCGAAAAATTATTCAATGTGATTGTGCTAATGTGACTCTTCCATTTAAAATTATTGGATCTATTATCCAACAATTTTAAACGAAAGAGTCACATAGGTACCACCCACATTTAATAATTTATCGTCACAATCACATCTCAAAAAACAAGTAATATGTGCTCGAACCCTCCTCCATTCACCATCCCAAATGTATAAAATGAATATCAGCTAAAGAAAAATAGAGAATTATAGCTTTCAATTATTATAGATAAAGCCAACCTGAGTAAAGTTCAAAAGGTTAAGTATCTTACTCCTTTTTATGAGATATTCGAATATTCAATCCTATTTTGATGTAATATCTAAAAAGAAAAACTAATTTTACAGTTTTAACAAATACCATCTAATGAGGATATAGGTTCAAATCCGTCCCCTATTCTCTCCTCCCTATATATTAAAAAAATAATTATTACCCTCAAAAGAAAAAGAGAGAATTTTCTCTCACTACAACATAGAAAAGAGAGAGATAGCTTTTCTCTCCTTTTTAGTTTCTCCCCCTCCGCCCCCCACCCTTGTCAATTATAGCAAAGAGGGTGGGGATCAAAAGGGTGATAAAAGAAAAACTGTGGGCTAATCCATAGTTTTTTTTTTTTTTTTCAATGATTTAATTTAGAAGATCATAAATTCCATTTCAAGACTATGCAAAATTAAAATAAACAATTTTTTTTAGAATTAAAAATTAATAAAGTAAAAAAAAAATTATTATTAATTTTCGATCATTTCATTTGCAGGGTGACCAAGCCTCAATCATAGGAGGAGCCATTAACTTTGTGAAGGAGCTAGAGCAGCAAGTACATTTCCTTAGTGCTCAAACAGATGTAAAGGGTAGCCCAAATTCATCTTTCCCATTTTCAAACTTTTTTACCTCCCCACAATACTCTACCACTCCTCCTCCTCCTCCTCCTCGTCTAGTCTCCGACGCTACCGATACTTATCCGACTCCACACACCGTAACCGCTCACGATCATAGGCCGGACCCCACGATGAGCAATCAAATTCAATCATCTGTTGCTGACATTGAAGTTACCATGGTGGATTCACATGCAAATCTCAAAATAAGAACTAAAAAGCTCCCAAAGCAACTTCTCAAGCTTGTCTCTGGGTTGCAAACTATGCATCTAACTGTTCTTCATCTCAATGTTTCGACTGTGGATCAGATTGTTCTTTACTCTTTGAGTGTCAAGGTAATTTTTATATATTTCCATTTTTCAAGTTAATCTAACAACTTAACATTTATTATTCGATTATCTTATCTTAATATTTATGGGTTCTATCTCGTAAATATAGTTGGTGACTCTTTTTTACTCATCATAACTTCGGGCATATCTCATTTTTAGATTAGATGCTCATTTGAGCTAGTTGAATAACGATACCATCTTAATAATAGGGGACGTTTGACTCGCGGGTTTGGATGAAGTTATTAAGTCCAGGGTTGTTAAGACTATAAATGTTATGGGTCTATCCCACAACCAATTGACAACGAGAAAAATAGCTCTAGATGTTATAAATATTGTCTAATCTTTTTATTTTATTTTTAATGTGAGAAATTAAATAAATTATTATTAACTTTTCCCTTCTAGGCTATATTTTTTTCTGTTAAGAATTTATTTTGTAGTTTTATTATTAAGAATGAAACTGATAAAATGTGAATGGTTTATTTTTGTCAAGGGTATTATTTAAAATGTGTAATGAGTTGGGGTGTTTTGGTAATTTTGTAGGTAGAGGAAGAATGCAGCCTTTCCTCAGTGGATGAAATTGCAAGAGCTTTATACCAATTGCTATCAAGAATTCAAGAAGAGGCATTTTCCATCTGATTAAAAAAAAATGTTTTTTACCCAAAATTTTGCTTTATTTTCCTTCTTGATTTAGTTCATCTCTCTTAAGCTTTTCACATATAAACTTCAATATCCTTCTTGTTGGAATTTCTTTCCTTTTTTTTTTTTTTAACTTTCTCTCTCTCTCTCTCTCTCTCTCTCTCTCTCTCTCTCAAGTTTTGTTCAATTCAATACATGTTATTTTGTCTCAATTGATTATTTATTAGGCTGAAAAATTCTAAATTTTCTGAAATTAATTTCAGTTTTCAAGCTAAAGTAGTGGATCTCTCTCTCAAGCAAAAGAGTTATTAATTTAGGGGGAAATGTCATTATTATTATTATAGAAAGCAGTTGCAGATCTAGAATTTTTTTAAATAATATTTATAAAAATAACAGATTTTAAAAATATTTGTAAATATAGCACGTTTTCATCAGGTGAATTGGTGATTAAATATTGAAGTACATAACTTTATACTAAATTTATCATTAATACATACGTTAATCATTAATTATCAGTGATAAACATAGTAAACATCATTATATTTTTAAATTGCTACTCAGTCAAAATTCTCTATATTATATATCATAATCTATTAATTTTTGTTTTTGTTTTTGCATGCATAAGCTTATTAGGTTAAGCATATGATGAAAGGTAATTAACTATGAGATAGCAAAGGAGTTTGTACAATCTCTAAAAGTGGAATCCCAATGTACAATTCCAAAAAAAGGCTGATTTTCTTGTGGGGTTTTGAATCCCTTTAACAGAACATGATGAAAAAGTAACAAATAATAATGATAAAGAGAGTAAATGGTTGTGGAGACATTTTAGACAATTATTAATCAATTGGGCCGGGTCATGTTAATTTTTACATGATTTTATTTTGGACCCAACATAATTAATTAATTAACATGCCAAATTGATTAATTAATTCTCACAAAATGATATTTTTCACACATTTATTAATTTTTACCTGATTTTTTACCAAACTTGATTAATTAATGCTCATAAAATTGACCTTTTTAAGAACATCACTACCTGTTTGTTTGTTTGTAAAATATTATTTTGTAAATAGACTTTTTAAGTTAGTTATTAGTTGAGCTTCTTACTTCGTGTATTAATACATTTTAGGGTAAAGTAACCCTTTAGTTCTGGAGTTTTGAAAATCGTGTCTATTTGGTCATTGTGTGATGTGTGTCGAAACCATAAAAAATAATAAACATACTCTCGGAATTTAGAGTTTTGTAGTAATGGTGAGTAAGGTCGATCTCCACAGGAAAAAAGGGAATTAAATTAAAGTTAACTAAAAAAAGGGGGGGTTTTGAATTGTTGTTTATAAAAATAAAAAGAAAACAAAATTAAAAAGAATAAGAATTCAAATGAGAAAAGCTTCCAACTAAAGGTTAATCTCGGTTATGGTTCATCAATTTGATCATCGATTACTAAACATACAATCCTAAATTCATCTCTAAAATTGGTTGGAAGTCGTCAAAACCAATCAACAACTTATAAGTGTTCTTCCTTAATTTTTCGATAACCAAGATATGATCTTTGATTATTTCTCTAATTAATGGATAACTCTAGAATACGATAATAAGATTTAACCCATTAACAGCATTAAGAAGAGAAGAACTAAACCCTAACTAACAAACACAGTATGACCGATTCATTTAAGTTAGATCATAAATTCCCATAATATAAATCAAAAAGTGTCCTGATCAATTTATGTTATTATGCTACTTGTATTAGAACAATTAAACAATTACGGATTTAATATTCTAACTAACGATATGCAAGATTAACAATTGAACAACAGGCCCTATTGCACAAGAATTAACTAACATTAAAATATGCAAAGAGAAGGCATAAATAAAGAGAAAATAGGAATTAAATTGAAGAACAACATCTCACAAATTCATGAATCAAACCTCGATAATCCTCTAGTTGGAATAAATAAATTAGCTAGAAAACATATAAAAAACTATCTAAGAGTCCTAAGAAAAATTGGGGAAGAAGGTTTTTCTAATTAGGGAACAGAAGGGTCTTTAAATAGGCAAAAATATGATATTTCTCGATAAATAAACAATAAAATCTGCTATCTAAATCTATCCAGCCGCCAAATAATCTTTTTTTATTTTTCTCTTTCTTGCGGCGGTGGCTTTCCATTGCTGCGGCGCTGGGACTTTTTCAACACTAAAATGGGCATAACTTCTTTGTTTTAAGTCCGATTTGAGCGTCGTTTTCGCCTACGTTCATGAAATTCAACGATTAACAAAATTATGGACATTTATATCAATTAACATTCATATATTTTAATTAATTTGAAGATAAAACCACTTATAAATAGGATTAAATTATGAGTTATCAAGTACCCTTAAACTTAGACAATTGCATTAAGCTCAATTATCAATCAATCATGAAAATTCTCAGAAGTTATGTAACCATTAGGTTTGTAAACAATTAATACCTAAACAATCAAAGCTTCATGCTAACCCCAAGTGTGTGTGTGATCAATCTTGCTCAATTTGCAATTTTTTTTATAAAACCATGAAGCACAAATGCTAACTCAATTTCACAAGTCATATCAAGAATAAGAACCTTACAAACCTTTCAAAATCAAAGCACATAGGAAAAAATACCCTCACGAGATATCCACTCAAATCGTTCAAAGTGTTTAAGGGAGTCAAAGAATATCACTCAAGTCAAAATATGGAAGAAATTTATCATAAGCTTGCAAATATATCAAATTAAAACCGTAAATGCAATAAATTGAAAACCATGAATCCAAGGGTCTTTAAAGGTTGTAATGGGGCTTAGGAAAAGGGTAGATGGAAGGCATTTAGGCTAAAATAATTGAGAGATTACTTCGAGCATATTCAATAAATTCAATCAAAACTCATATTTTTCATTTGAATCACAGCCTCTCACAAATACAACTTCTTTTCATCTTTTTTTTTCTCAACTTTCTACTTTCTTTTTCGGATTTTCAATAACGAACTTTTTATTTTTGCACTTTTCTTTTCCACAATTTTTTTCTTTTTCAATCAACTCATATCATAATTCATCACTTTTATCCACTTTTTCAAAGAGACATCAATCTTTCTAAATTATAGCAACCTCTCAATTTGGGTGAAAAGGGAGACAAAAAGAATAGGAAAGTGTTATTTATCATGTGGCTAAAAATCAAAGAAAAGGCTAAGGCTAAAAAAATTGGCATCTAATGAATTAAGTTTGGTAGGCCTTTAGAAAGCTAGAATTGGTTCCCCTAATTTTCCCTTATAGATTTCAAGCATCCAAAAATCAAACAAAAATAGTCTTAACATGCATAACAGAGCAAGTTCTAGAAATAAACAAT
Source organism: Gynostemma pentaphyllum (assembly GCA_028015215.1). Lineage (NCBI taxonomy): Eukaryota > Viridiplantae > Streptophyta > Magnoliopsida > Cucurbitales > Cucurbitaceae > Gynostemma > Gynostemma pentaphyllum. The sequence goes on along the minus strand of CM051351.1, from coordinate 56,914,302 downwards.
CATGAATGACATACTCTCAACAAAGAATAAAGGAGCATATGTTATGATAATTGCTCAAATAGGCTCAAAATCTCACAAAAGGGCTAATGTATCACATCCTAATACACTTCTCATTCAATTAGAAAGTAAGATCAATTCTCGAGATATGACAAATGAAAAAAAATGAAGCATGCTTTAAAACAAAAATAAAATATTTATGCAAAAAGCGTGATCGAAAGTGGACAAAAAGCATGAGATTAAGCATGAAACAAAGCTTGCAAAAGCATCAAAAGTAAACAAGCCCAACATTTATACAACTTCTATAATTTTCAGAAAGCATTAAGCACATCAAAAATATGAAATTCTACCCCCAAACTTAAACTAACCATTGTCCTCAATGAGAAAAAATTTAAAACATGGTGGTAATGGAAACTTCTCTGAATGACCATCCTCAGAAGTCGGATCACTATCAGCTCGGGAATGTGAGTGAATCTGGCGAAAAACCTCATGTTTCAACATGCATATCCCTTTGTTGATCCTAATTTCTCTTTCCCTAAAAAATAAAAATAAAAACAAAGAAAAGAAAACAAGTAAAATTAAACTAAAAATAAAAACAAATCAAAGAAAACAAGGAAAATTAAACTAAAAATAAAACCAAATAATAGAAAACAAGTAAAATTACACTAAAAATAAAAACTAAAGCAAAAGAAAAACTAGAGCACTAATTAAAAAAAAAAATTCAATCTTTTTTTTCGGACACGTTGCCGCGGCGACACAAATCTGTCGCCGCGGCATTGAAACACTCATTTTTTTTTCCAATTGACCCACCGCCGCGGCGATGAATGAATTTTTTTTTTTTTTTTTAAAAGACAAATTAAAATTAAAAAAAATATAAGAATAAAGTAATTTTTATTTTGAAAGACAAATTAAAATAAAAATAATAAGAATAAAGTAAATAGAATTCAAATGCTATGAATTAAAATATTGGGTTGTTTCCCAACAAGCGCTTTTCTTTAACGTCTTTGAGCTAGACGGTGTGGCTTCTACTTTAATGAGCATCCCAAATTGATTTGACATATTTCCTGATTACAACTTTAATTCCTGCAATTTTGGGTTTAGGAGTAGAAGCAACCTGTTGTTCATCCTTTTCAAAAAGTTTTAAAATATCAGTAGCCAAAGGATCAACGAAATCAGTTAAAGCATAAATTGAGGAATTAACATTAGAATGTTCCATGGAGTTATGAATATTGAATTTAATGATCTCACCATCAAACTCCATGGTAATTGTTCCCTCATGCACATTGATTATAGTTTTAGAAGTATACATAAATGGTCTTCCTAACAATATTAAAGGGGGAGTAAGATCATTTTCTCCCATATCAACAACATAAAAATCAGCATGAAAGACTAAACCGTTTACTTGAACTAAAACATCCTCTAAAGGACCATTAGGATAAACATTAGATCTATCAGCTGATTGAAGTATCACACCGGTTTCTTTCAATTTACCCATGTTTAAAGATTTAAAACAGAAAGAGGCATAACATTAATTGAGACACCTAGATCTAGCATGGCTTTTTTTAATTTAACATATCCTAATTGACAAGAAATAGCAAACACACCTGGATCTCCACCTTTAGGAGGTAATTTCTTTTGGAGAACAGCAGAAACACTCTCCCCTATACTCACCCTCTCATTACCTTTCAACTTCTTCTTATCTGTGCACAAATCCTTAAGAAACTTAGAATATCGAGGTATTTGTTTAATTGCATCAAGTAAAGGGATGTTTACCTCAATTTTTCAAAAAGTTTCAAGGATCTCTTTGTCTTCTTCCAGTTTCTTAGAATTGATCAATCTAGATGGGAAAGGAGGAGGAGTTAACACTACCTTTGATTGGAGTTTCTTGACTGGATCATTTGGTGAAGATATCAAGACTTCTTTTTCAATTTCCTCCTTTTCATGCTTATGCTCCTTCTTTGGATTTTCTTCCAACTCTTTCCCACTTCTCAAGGTAATTGCACTTACATTTTCTCTTAGATTGGTAACAGTTTGTGATGGTAATTTACCTTGGGATTCGATTTGGCTGAGAGGAGATGTGAGATGACCCACTTGAGCCTCCAAGTTTTTGATACTTGTGTTTATATTTTGAAAATTCGCTCGAGTTTCTTACTGAAACTATATAGTATTCTACTAAAACTGTTGGGATGTGTTAGCCAAATTTTGAATAAGATCTTCTAAAGGAATACCTGATTTGGTACATGAGACCATGGGTTGTTGTTGAGGAGGTGGTCTTTGTTGTCCTTGTTGGTATTGAGGAGCTCAAGACCCATAACTGAGATTAGGATGATCCTTCCATCCTGCATTGTAAGTGTTAGAAAAAGGATCATATTGTCTTTGTTGTCCATCTTGGTTTCTTCCTTGAAATTCTCCCACAACATTGGTGGATTCATGTGATTCATCTTGAAGTGTAGGGCACGAATAAGTTGAGTGATTTGGTGTAGTGCAAATACCACAAACTTTCACCTGTTGAATGTTTCTTGCTACCCATTGTTGAGCAAGAGAAGTTAGATTTTTAAGTTGATTTTCAAGAGATGAATCACGTACCTCATAAATGTTTCGAGAATTGGGTGTATCTTGAAATGCTCCACTTTGTTGACTAGTTGCAGCCATGGTAGTGATCAATCTTCGAGCTTCAGTTGGAGTCTTATTGACTATTGCACCACTACTAGTGGCATCCATCAACCTCTTCTCTATCGATGTAATCCTTCATAAAAGTACTGAATGAGGAGTTGTTCTGAAAAACTGTGTTGAGGGCAACTCGCGCAAAGCTTCTTGAATCGAGTCCAATACATGTGTAAAGTCTCATTGTTCTTTTGCATAATCCTAAAAATCTCTCTTCTAATGTTTGAGGCTCGAGATGAAGGAAAGAATTCATCCAAAAATAATTCGGCAAGTTCAGCCCATGTAGTCACAAAATTAGAAGGTAGATCAAACAACCAATCCTTAGCATGATCAATTAATGAGAATGGGAAGGCTCATAGTTTAATATGATCTTCAGTTACTCCTTCTGGCTTCATGCATTGGCAGATGACATGAAAAGCCTTTAGATGCTTGTTGGGATCTTCATTATCTAGACCTTTAAAAATAGGAAGAAGATGAATTAGTCCATATTTTAATTCAAAATTTACCTGTATAGCAGGGTATTGAATGCATAAAGGTTCCTGGTCAAGTGTAGGAGCTATCAACTCCTTTAAAGTTCTCTCAGCATTAGCTATTATTTCCTTGGCTTCAGAATCACTAGAGGATTCAAAAATATTGTGCAGCGAAATCTCTTCATCAGATGAAGAGGATGAGGATTCTAGCTTATTTTTCAGTTTGGTTTCCTTCCTCAAGAGCTTTGTCGTCTTCTCAATTTCTGGATCAAATTGCAATTCACATGTACGAGAAGAGTGGGGCATCAAATAGAACAAAACTAAAATTTAATTAACACTGATTCCCCGACAACGGCGCCAAGATTTGATGGGTGTCGAAACCATCAAAAATAATAAACTTACTCTCGGGATTTAGAGTTTTATAGTAGTGGTGAGTAAGGTCGATCTGCACAGGGAAAAGGGAATTAAATTAAAGTTAACTAAAAAAATGGGGGGTTTCGAATTGTTGTTTATAAAAATAAAAATAAAACAAAATTAAAAAGAATAAGAAATCAAATGAGAAAAGCTTCCAACTAAAGGTTAATCTCGGTTATGGTTCATCAATTTGATCATCGATTACTAAACATGCAATCCTAAATTCATCTCTAAATTGGTTGGAAGTCGTCAAAACCAATCAACAACTTATAAGTATTCTTCATTATTTTTTCGATAACCAAGATATGATCATTGATTATTTCTTTAATTAATGGATAACCCTAGAATACGATAATAAGATTTAACCCATTAACAGCATTAAGGAGAGAAGAACCTAATTCCAACTAACAAATACAGTACGACCGATTCATTTAAGTTATATCATAAATTCCCATAACATAAATCAAAAAGTGTCCTAATCAATTTATGCTATTATGCTACTTGTATTATAACAATTAAACAATTACGGATTTAATATTCTAACTAACGATATGCAAGATTAACAATTGAACAACAGGCCCTATTGCACAAGAATTAACTAACATTAAAATATGCAAAGAGAAGGCATAAATAAAGAGAAAATAGGAATTAAATTGAAGAACAACATCTCACAAATTCATGAATCAAACCTCGATAATCCTCTAGTTGGAATAAATAAATTAGCTAGAAAACATATAAAAAACTATCTAAGAGTCCTAAGAAAAATTGGGGAAGAAGGTTTTTCTAATTAGGGAACAGAAGGGTCTTTAAATAGGCAAAAATATGATATTTTCGGATAAATAAACAATAAAATCTGCTATCTAAATCTGTCCAGCCGCCAAATAATCTTTTTTTTATTTTTCTCTTTGCTGCGGCGGTGGCTTTCCATTGCTGCGGCGCTGGGACTTTTTCAACACTAAAATGGGCATAACTTCTTTGTTTTAAGTCCGATTTGAGCGTCGTTTTCGCCTACGTTCATGAAATTCAACGATTAACAAAATTATGGACATTTATATCAATTAACATTCATATATTTTAATTAATTTGAAGATAAAACCACTTATAAATAGGATTAAATTACGAGTTATCATTGTGTTTTCAATTTGTATCTAAATGGTCTCTGAGTTTTGGATGTTGTATTTATTTAATCCTTGCGTTTTCAATTTGTGTTTGAATGGTACCTAAATTTTGGTTATTGTGTCTATTTGGTCCCTAGATTCTCAAGAACTGTTAGAAAATAAGTTTAATTAGTTCTTAATTTAACGTATTTCGCTACTTCTTACCAGATTATTGACTTAACGCTGACATAACATGTTTAATTGGTCAAAATACGAAGGATATGATTAAATATTATTCCAAATCTTTCATCCATCTAGGCCTAAAATTGACATAATAATTTATCTCATGTCAGTATTTTGGTCAACTAAACATTTTATGTCATCGTTAAGTCGATATTATTATATTAATGAGTTAACAAATTAATGAACAATTAAACTTATTTCTAATAATATAGGGATCATTTAGACACAAATTGAAAACTTATGGACCACTTAGACACAAATTGAAAACGTGGGGACCAAATAGACACGACCTCCAAAACTAAGGGACCAAATGAGTACTTTACCCTACATTTTATTAACACTTGTCATAATAAGATTTCTCATTGTTGAAATATATGATTAAATTTACTTTGAACCATTGACTTAAGCTTTTGGGTGAATCAGTGATTTAACATATATATTTAATATGTATCAAAGCTGGAGGTCCTGAGTTCAAACCTTCGTTAAGTCATTTGCTCTTTATTTCCTTCTCATTTAAATTTAACATGTTTGGGTCTTGTGCAATAATTCAAGCCTACATGTGAGGTGGTATTGAAATATATGATTAAATTTACCTTGAACCATTGGGTTAAACTTTTGGGTCAATTGATAATTTAACATATTTAATACCCATTATTTATATTCGGTCTCAACATTTAAATTAAAATTAAAGCCGAAGTCTTTAACATAAATCATAAGAATCGTTTTAGGAACCAAAATAAATCGTAAAATAATAAAAAGGGCCAAAAATCATAATTTAAAACAAACTAGTTTCAGTCATGATACTTTTTATGAATAATTTAAAAAATAACAAATATTTTTAAAATAATATTTCTCATACTGAGATTCCACCCGTCTCAATATGAGAACACCCGTCTCAATATGAGAAATGACATTTTTGAAAATTTTTAAAACTTTTTTTACTTTAAAAAATATCAATTCCTAAAATCTCATTTTTAAAAATCCCCTAAAACAAATTCCAAATAAACCTCACAAAAACTCTAGGGTCTGTTTGGTTTGCAATCCAGATTCAATTTTATGAATCTGGATTGAATGAATAAAATGAATCTGCTTTGTTTTGTGTTTGGTTTACAATCCAGAAAAAAGTAATTTGGATTCAATTTCTTTTTTAGGCTAAAAAATGAATTCAACTAAAACAAGAATCCAAAATATCCAACTCAAAAACTGAAAAACACAGATTGACCTCACCTACACAATTTAATCTAAGGGTTTGAACACATGAGATAAAAATACGAATCGGGTCCATTTTCAGATTTGGGTCGGGTCAGGCCCGTTTTTTGAGGTTGACCCGGTCCGTTCTAGCTTTTATTTATTTAATTAAATTTTTAATTGCATGTTTTTAAGCTGATTTTTAACTTTTTAAACTTAAACTTAATTCTAAAGTGATGGAAAAATAGTTAATTTATTTTTTTCACTATATCCTATTTTTTATTTATACTTTGTTTTTATAATTATATATAAGATTAATTTAAATATAAAAAATAAAATAATATATATATATATATATATATATATATATATATATATATATATATATATATATGTTTTGGAGGTTGTTGCTAACATTTTTATCTGCTTATTGTTTACTAATGTATGTAGTACTATTTGAATAACGCTATTGGAGGTTTTTAATACCCAAATGGTCTCTCCATTCAATGTGAAAATATTTTTTCAGATTCTCTTTTATTGAGAAATTCTCTCTTTGGTTGCACTAGGTTCTTATGAATTTTAAAATGGATCTCATTGTGTCTTGTATAGTTCTCCTTTTGGAAGAAACTGAGTTGTTTTAATCTAAAGAGTTTATTTGATAGACTTGCAATGTTTTCAATTTATAAGTTATGAATTATTAGTTTTTTCAAACTTAAAAATGAATGATTTAAAGTTGGAAGTATTATTTTCACATTGTTCTGATTCACAATCTGATTTTAAATTTTTTGAGTAACCAACCAAACACATATTTCAAATTTCTGAATCTCAATTATAAATTCTGAATTTGTTACCAAACACAGTTTCAGAACCAACAAATTCACAGAATACAACTCTGAATTCATTAGAATCCACTAAATTCAAATTCTGCTTTTCAGATTGCATACCAAACAGGGCCTAAGGCACGACATTTGGTATTTATGTAACGCTTTTATCTACTTTACTCCTCTTCTCTCAATTGGTTATCAGTTCTAATTTTCCTCTCTAATATATATATTTTTCTATATAAATATAGGTAAATACGTTATATATGTATTTAGAGTCAATTTTTTCCAATATATTCTTTAAATTAAATATGCGAAAAAATGATATAATTTAAATTAATAAGGTTAAAATCAAATTACTAGATAAATTAAATAATCATTGATATAAATATACATAGCACGAGTGGTCAAGTGTCATTGTTAATGGTTCGTTTAATTTCCTCCGTTTATAGTGTAATATTTTATATAGAATTTATCTCAAATTGCCATAAATTTACATATTAATTATTAAAATGTTAAAAAAATTTAAAAATTACTTAAATAGCATCTATTTTTCATGAGTATTTTTAATGATTTGTTTGTTTTTTGCTTTTTTAAGTTTAAGTTCAATAATTTATAGAACTATTTGATCTTTTTATTATTATTTTCAATGAATTTATCAGTTTTTTTTTTCTTTTTTTTTTAGTTCAATAAATTATTAAACTATAATTATATTATTTGAGTAATTTTCAGAAAAGTTCTGAAATAAGTTTTTAGTGTGAAAAAAATATGTTATTTAAGTAATTACCTCATATTTTAAAACTCAATTCTTACTAAAAAGAGGATTTTTCCCATAAAATAAAAGTATAAATAAAAGTGAAATTCTTTTCTCTTCTCTTCAAACTCGTGATTCCCGCCAAATAAGCTGTTAGGCTCTCTCTCTCTCTCATCTCTCTTTCATCTCTTCTTATACTTGTTTGGTTGCCTAGAAAATTACGAGAGACTGAGAAAATGAATCCGTAATTCTTCATTAATTACTCGAAATCAACGCATTGCAATGGCAATTTGTTGAAGTTTGCTTCTATATAATTTGCAGCAATAAGTTCAATTTCGATCAAACGAAATTTCATACTTCATGACTTTCATTTTCTTCTATTGTGTATTTGGATTCATATAGGTTTGTTAAGATTTTGATTAGTTTCGTCTTAATGAGAAGATCTTAGCATGAATTTTGCGATTCTAAGAGTTTATTTTCTTTAACAGATTCCTAGCAATCAAATAGATTATCAGAAGCTTTGATTCGAAGTGAATTTGAAACTTTAGAGAACTGCTTGAGCTTGAAGTTTATCGTGTCTCTATAAACTTTTATCGCAGGTTTTTTGTCTTCTAGTTTTCTGTTCTGATCGATTACATGTCGAACATAATGGTTTGCGCTCGATTTCGGCCTTTAAGTTCAAAAGAGAGGAGAGATCATGGAAATGTAGTTTCCATTCAATGTGTGGACTCTGAAACATTCATATTTAAGGTCTCTTTTATATCTGCATATTTTACTTATTTCGTTGTTTTTGTAGACTGCATTCGTTGAAATTGTTCGCCTTATTACGTTTATTATTTATGTGTTTATGTAGGATGAGAAGGCTGAAGAATTTACATTTAGCTTTGATCGAGTGTTCTACGAGAAATCGGAGCAAGCTGATGTCTATGGATTTCTTGCTAAATCTATTGTCCAAGGTATACCAAAAGATCTGCATCCACTTTAATTAAGAATCCTAGGGATTTTGGTTAATTGATGCATGAGGTTTCTTCTTTAGTTGCAATGAATTGGATTGAGTTGAGAAACAAAGTTAGCAAAATGTTTAAAATTGATTGAGTTAGATTTCTAATATATGCTTTCTCAAATGTTTAAAAAAGTCTTTATGGACAGTTCTCACATTATCTTGCATAAAACAGAGAATTTTTTTAACTAAGCATCCTCTCATATTGTGATTAAATATATGAAACAGATGCTGCTAATGCTGTTAATGGGACAATTATCACCTTTGGACAGGTGAGATATGTTACTTGTCTAGAATCTGTTTGAAACAAGCTTCATCGTGTTAAGCCTAAATCTGAACTACCATCATTTTGCAGATTTTGCCATGGAATATATTCCAATATGCTATAAACTATTTTGTGTTTGTACATGTCCACATATATGCCGTACATCATTATAAAAATTATTATTTTATGCCGAAGGGCAGGGAAATATTTTATTTTTAAGTGTTAATTGCAAATTACGTATAAGATGAGCTTATTTTACACATGAAACATTTCTATCAAAAAAAAAATTTTTACACATGAAACATAACTAAGTGGAAGGAAAAACAAAAAATTCTGAATCCTTATATCACTAATTGAGAATAAATTCTATTCATGTCCCAACTTCCTCTAGTGGTCATCTAACTTAACTTTCAAAGGTGCTTTGGCTTAAAATATTTATATCCTTCAAGTGTATTAAGTGGCTGATTAAATAGTATAAAAATTGAGTGTTGAGTCATTAGGCTTTAAGCTCCCGATCAAACTTTTACTGCTCTGCAAATCAAATCCTTTTTCCCTTTTTGTGGTAATAGAACTCTCCTTTGATTTGCAAATAAATTGGTGATTTGACTTCTGATCTATTTGTCAACTTTTTTTTTCTGCTTTTGTCAGACTGGAGCTGGAAAGACTTATAGTATGGAGGTATCAGAAGATATTTTTAAAAGAGCCATCATCTTGTGAAAGTCTCATAATTTTGGGTAGTCTTTACGAATCAGGGGCCAGGCATACTCGAATGTGATGCAACAGAGAAGGGCTTACTACCAAGAGTGGTAGAAGGCATTTTTGAATGTACTAAAGTTTCTGATGAAATGATCAAGTACTCCATCAAGTTGTCTATGGTATTGAACCATCCTTATGTTCTGAAGCTTGGACCTATCATTATGGATCTGGCAGCCAATTATCTGCCATTTGTTAATTATTTATCAATAAGTGGTTTTCTATTGACTTCTTCAGGTTGAGATCTATATGGAGAAAGTGAGGTATAAATCTCTTGTCTAGTTGATGTAATACTCGATACATAATTCTTTTCCAGCAATTAGAACTTTCCGCGGCCCGTTTGACAGAAGCCAATTTCAGAAAAGAAAAGAGAAGAAAAAGGTGTCATAATATTTGCAGCTAAGGTCTTCCTTATAAGTTTATAACTGATACTTTTTCAGGGATCTTTTTGATTTATCAAGGGACAACATACAAATTAAGGAGAATAAAACACAAGGGATAATGTTAAATGGAGTCATGGAGGTGAGCTGTATTCTAATCAATTTTAACTGAATATTTTTATTGAAACTATTTACATGCTTTTGGTAGTTTTCACACACCTTTACACATGCAATGCAAATATTTACTTGTTACAGATTCATTAACATTTTTATGACTGAGGTTACATAAGAATAACATACAGTTTTTATTGATGAGTATTTCCGTAAATGCAATTCTCATGTACTTGGATGATCTAGCAGCAGAATCATCTAAGTTCTATGTTTTCAGATCTAGGTTACTTGTTTTTTTGGTATCTCAGTGAATCCAATTTACCTGGTTGTTATTTTCTTTCATTTCTTAGAGCCTTTGATTTTTTTTCACATATGCAGATCCCTATAGAGGACCCTGCAGAAGCATTGCTAAGTCTATCTGTAAGATGGGAATAGATTTTTGTTTTAGTTTTTGTACTAAAGTAGTTCGGTGATTAATTTCTAATGTTTAACTGTTTATTGCAGAGTGGTATAGCTAACCGAGCAGTAGGAGAGACCCGTATCCGGCAAATTTTCTTCTCATATTTTTTGTTCTTCAATTGTAGGAACATATTAGTTCTTGTGTTCTTTTGACATTTCAATGGTCAAAAGTTTGTTATAATCTGAATCATGGACAGAAATGAATATTTCCAGCAGTAGAAGTCACTGTATTTACATATTCACTATCCAGCAAGAATCAACAAAGGATAAGAGGTAGTTTTTTTTCACTCATTTCATTATTACGTTTTGTGTGGAATAATATATGATGATCTCAATTCCTTGAATAGGTCTAGAATTGGAAAATTGATTCTAGTGGACTTGGCGGGGTCTGAAAAAGTGGAGAAAACTGGTGCGGAAGGGAGAGTTTTTGAAGAAGCCAAGACCATTAACAAATCACTTTCGGCTCTCGGAAATGTAATCAATGCTCTAACATGTGGACCACAAGGCAGAGCAAACCACATTCCATATCGTGATTCTAAGTTGACACGGATTCTACAAGATGCACTTGTAGGTTATCTCATTACCTTTCCACCATACCATCTGTTGTGTACCTAAATTGTGCGATTTTGTCTTCAGGGAGGGAACTCCCGTACCGCTTTGTTGTGTTGTTGCTCACCCAGTCTTTCAAATTCATCAGAGAGCCTCTCAACCCTCCGCTTTGGGGCAAGGTATGTCTCGGTCGGTCATATGTTTTAGCAATGCTTAGTTCATGGGAAAACAAGATAAATTGCGTGGTTACCCAATTTTATTAAAAACAATAATAACTTTACTGGTGCTGATATCTCTAGTAACTTCTTGATGATCTATAAAACGTGATTCTGTTGATCATTGAAAACCTAGTCAGAAGCTGAAAATCCTGGACTCATCAGTTTTGAGATCTATATTACCTTTTAAATGCTTTGGTCAATGTATTCAGGGCAAGGCATATAAAGGCTTCTCCTCGTATTGCTTGTAATGAGGATAAATGTGCAAAAGAGCTCGAAATCTCATCTCCTAATAAAAACGAATCGTGCGAAAAACTTCTAAATGAGGTCAGAATCATGTGATGAATGATTTTACTGCCACTTAAATTTAGTTCCTCATGTACTCTTATTTTTATATAGTTGCAAGAGAGATTTTCTGTTGAAGATGTTCAAGTACTAGAGGAATTGCTTACACAGGAGGGTATTCTTTATGATCCTTGCTCCATCGAAGAGTTCGAATCAGCCTATGAAGATGTTACTTCACAAACTATTTCTTCATTGCAGCAAGCCTTGGAAGAACTCTTGAACACCATTGCAGAGGTATGGAAATCCGTTGAACTGTTGGGGTAAACCATTGAGTAACTTCTTTTTGTTTAAGAATACGCGGAAGCGAGCTTTTAATTTATTTCTTCAAGACAATGTAGTCATAAAAACACCAAAATTGATGATAATTAAGCTAGGATAAGAGGATGTAAGAGATTATTTGCCTAATACTAATTTGAAAAACCTGAGGCTTGGATTTATTTTCCGTACGTCGAGCTATTCGGTTGAAACCATGTGCTCGTGATGTCCTTACCGAGGATCCGCGATCAGGCTTTAGTTCAAATGTCTTGAATGATGGTTATTCATAAATTTCCAGTTCAAATCTTGGTTCAAATAATATTCGAATTTCGAATGTATTTTTATATGGTTTAAGCTTGTTCTTCTACTTTATCTTAAAAGCAGGTTAAGAAAGAGAATGAGGCTCTCATGGCAAGAGTAGTAGCTGCTGAAAGGCTTGCTGAACTCCAAGAAGAGTCTACGGCAAAGTGGAGTACACGGGTTAGTATATCAGCCAGTCTTCGTTTTTTGAGGGACTGGGTTAAATCACTCCATTTTCTCAACTAACCAATATAGAAAGTATATTTGATATAAAAATATTATGGTTTAAACATATCTGTAAACCTAAGAAATTTTGAGCGGGTGAATCAAAAGTTGTATTGAATTACATATTTTTAGAATAATTGAATCATCGATTTTTTTAAGTAGTGAATCAGTGATTCACACATTAATCATTATTAACACTGATTAACACATTAAAAATTATTTATTTATTTTTTTACAAATATTATTAAACAATGATATATTTATAAATATCACGTAAAAAACTCCTTAACATGTAAAATTTCCTTTTATAAATATCATGAAAATAAACATTTAGTCTGATATTGAACAATTTTCCATGTCACAGAGTTAATTCTACTGAAATTTTTTGTTGGTATTTTAAATCAAATTTTCCATGGATTGAAACCCGGAAAATGCGAACTTACATGTTGTTTGAATTGATTTATTTTTTTTCGAATGTAATAGGAGCTGCTTTGGGAAAGAGACTCTTATTTTATTCTCAAAATTAAACACGTGAATACAATATTACATCTTTGCAATCACGTATTTTAGAGATGGTAAAGAAATAATTACAATAATTTTCTTTTAATTTCCCATCTAAAATATTAATATTAATAGTAGATTTTAGTCATCCATATTTAAGTAAAAAAAAATTACTCAAATAGTCATCCATTTAAAATTTTACTCAAAAAATATGGAAGTCTAAATTTAGAAACAATGGTGTATTTAAATTTTAAATTTAAGCAAATTTCTAAATTGACATTGTAGTAAATATAACTCTAAAACATGCTATTTTTGATAATTTTTAAATATTTTTTTATAGTTAAGATACAAGTAACGCAATAGAATTATGGATTATGAATTATTATTAAGGTTAAAAGCAAGAATGACCCATGTATTTTTTATAATTTTTCAAATTACACTCTTACCTTTCTAATTTAAAACAATCACTGTTGAACTATCATATCATAAGCAAATATCTGTCAGGGGCCGTTTGGTTGCCAGGTTTGGGTAGCTAATTGGGGGTTACACAACCCTAACCAGTGTTTGTTTCCCAATTTTGAAACCCAATATAATGGGTTTGTTAACCCCCCTCTTAACAAACCTACTCATTTTCACAATTTCAACACATTTTATACTTAACAACCTCACTGTTTTGTACAAACCAAACTCAATGTTAACAACTCCCTGCTTAACAACACCCTGCTTAACTACCCAAACCTGACAACCAAACGACCTCTTAAAAAAAGCCATCTAAAATTAACGATGGTCAATAATTTTTTTAACAATATAAATATTATATTATTAATAAACACTCCTTTCTCTTTCTTCTCTCACTCCCCCTTCCACCATTCAACCTTATATTCAATTCACTATGTTTCTTGCATTGCATTGCAACTTCCCTTGCTTTGTTAAATAATTGATGGTCAGGAAGGACACTCGTGAGATATTCTAGTAGGGACTGGTTTTTAAGTATGAAAATAATAAAACCCTTACGGGCCGTTTGGTTGCCAGGTTTGGGTAGCTAATTGGGGATTACACAACCCTAACCAGTGTTTGTTTCCCAATTTTAAAACCCAATATGATGGGTTTGTTAACACCCCCCCCCCTCTCTTAACAAACCTACTCATTTTCACAATTTCAACACATTTTATACTTTTTTTTTCCAAACACATTTTATACTTAACAACCTCATTGTTTTGTACAAACCAAACACAGTGTTAACAACACCCTGTTTAACAACCCCTACTTAACGACTCTCTGCTTAACAACACCCTGCTTAACTACCCAAACCTGACAACCAAACGACCCCTTAAAAAAAGTCATCTAAAATTAACAATGGTCAATAATCTTTTTAACAATATAAATATTATATTATTAATAAACACTCCTTTCTCTTTCTTCTCTCACTCCCCCTTCCACCATTCAACCTTATATTCAATTCACTATGTTTCTTGCATTGCATTGCAACTTCCCTTGCTTTGTTAAATAATTGATGGTCAGGAAGGACACTCGTGAGATATTCTAGTAGGGACTGGTTTTTAAGTATTAAAATAATGAAACCCTTAAAGGGGTCGTTTGGTTGTCAGGTTTGGGTTGTTAAGCAGAGTGTTGTTAAACAGTGAGTTGTTAAGCAGGGGTTTGTTAACACTGTGTTCGGTATGTACAAACAAGTGAGTTTGTTAAGCGTAAAATGTGTTGAAATTGTGAAAATAGATAGGTTTGTTAAAAGGAGGGTTAACAAACCCATCATATTGGGTTTTAAAATTGGGAAACAAACACAGATTAGGGTTGTTTAACCCCAACTCACTACCCAAACCTGGCAACCAAACGCCCCCTAAAAGTCAGCTTTCACGTTTTTGTTATTTCTTTCGTTATCAATTCTGATAGTTGGCTGCTCTTCTCATTATTTCTGATTAAAGTAGTTTAAATCGAACAACAATTTTATCAACCAGAAAAATATAACCAGTAATTTATTGGGAGTTTTATAAAAATAATATTTTAAAAATAATCAAAGTTTTTGAAAATTATCAAAAATGATATTTCTTTTATTAAGATATGCCAATATCAGACCAAAATAGAAATGTCATTTTAAAAATATTAAATACTTTATGTCCGAGTAGTGGTGGGCAAATCCGTGATATCCTATTCCTAATTGAATCCAAGGCCTTTACTAGTAAGTTTGAACCGAATCCGAATCATTCTTGACCAAGAGCAAGGAGGTCTGCTGTTGGGGCATATCACAATATGAAAATGAATCATCTAATCTTATTTATTAGATGTGTGTGATTTTTATTTTTTTTAATTAAAAATGTAAATGTTTAAATTAAATAATCATGAAACTGCATGGTTATTTTCGCTTTAACCCTTTTTATGATTGTTAACCATAGAAAAAAAAAGGGCCTTGTGTTGTGGATGGATCTTGGAGGGGTCAAGCTTGAAGGCAGGGATGGAAAAATGGGGCTATTATATATGTAGTTTTAATAATAAAAATAAATAAATAGATTTAATATTTAAAATGAAAATATCATATAGTGGCGGTTACATTCAATAATTTTTCGTGAATATGGTATTAGAGAATTTGGTATTTGAGGTACAAGCCATTTTTTTTCAGCATTGCCATCAAGAAATCTCAATCAACGAGATCATAAGCCTTTTCTAAGTCAATCTTCATGATCCAGTCTTTATCTTTAGACCATTTGATGCCATTAACGATTTCATTAGTAATCGACATCGAATCCAGAATTTTTCTACCTTGAATAAAGGTTAATTGAGACTTAGTGATGGTGCTTTGAATGACTAGTCTGAGCCTATCAGCCAAAATTCTTTCTTACGAACAACCCACTTCTTTAAAAATTAAAGAAATGAAGTTTTCCTTCAAACAGGCATTGAGATTAGAATTTCAATTTTCAGATTTTTCTTGAACTCTCTTTCCTCATTGCTAAGAGGAGCATATTCTTCTTTCAAATATAGATCTTTAATAGCGCATCACAAGAGGTCTTGCTTTTTTATTTTTAAATCCCCGAAGTTGTCTTTGTTCCACTGTTTTTTCAAGCACATTTCAACTTCTTTAACTTCTGGTTGAGACGGAATCCACAAAAATTACAATGGGAAATTTCATTGGGTAGCAGAATTTTTAGCAAATAAATATAGCAGTTTTAAAAAGTATTTACAAATATAGCATATTTTTAAAAACCTAGTGGCAATTTTATAATATTTTATGTGTGAATTTAATTTTTGTGCTATTTTTGCAAATATGTTTTTTTATTGTTATTTTTACAAATATTTGACTTATTTTTGCTATTTTCGCAAGAGCCTCAATTACAATCCCACCATCGATTTATAAATTTGAGAAATTTTGAGTGAGAGCCAAAAAAATTCTCAAATTTGAAAGGCATAAGACCCCAACCAAAGTTACCAAGGCTATGTGGAATTTGGAAACTAGTTTGTTCAATCATTAGAAACTATAAATCTATTCAACGAAAGGCCATAAACACTTGAAAGCCAACATCAAGAGTCATCTTCCTGAATTATGTTGATAGAGGGGTAGAAAATTCCTTCTACCACTTCTTTAACCTTTTTAGTGTCTTCTTTTTTACATAATAATCTCTCCACCAACTGAACCCACAGAGTTAAGAGACGTCCACCCAGTATTACGAGAGCTCCGATCGACCTCATGAGAAGAGAGTAGGTGTCGGACCAGTTAAAATGAAACTAAATGGTGGAATTGTAACTGACATCATTCAACAATATATGAGAATTTTTTTTTAATGAAAACGAAGGTTTAATTTAATGAAAGTAAAGGTACCGTTTTTAAAAATAAATTGGTAAAATATATTTTTTGTCCCTGAATTTTGAGGCTTGTGTCTATTTGATTCTTGAGATTTTAATCAATCTATTTTGTTCCCGAAGTTTTGAGAAATATGTCAATTTAATACGTGCCGTTAATTTTTTTATTCATCACTGATGATTGGAAAACTAAATTTATGGACCAATAGACCTTATTTCTCAAAATTTGAGAATCAATTAAAAATAAATTGAAAACTCAGGGATCAAGTAACTCAAAAATCGTGAGCAAAATAGAAATAAATTATAAACTCATGAACCAAATAGACACGAACCTCAAAACTCAAGGACAAAAAGGTACTATATTTAAAATTTAGGTGAAAAAAAGTGTTGTATGAGTCTTAAAAAAATGATAAAAATAACATAAGGGAGATTTTTACAGCAAAGTGCAAAACTCTAAATCGAGAAGTGTTAAATTTACATCTCTGTTAAATCTAATTTACGAGGGCATTGAAACCAAGTAGATACTAATGGCGAAGCTTTTTTGATAACCATTCCTTTCTTGCCATGACATCCATGGCAATGAACATCTTGGCCTTTCTCTCGTCTTCTAAAAATTTACATGCCTCCAAAAATAGCTCATCATCCATTTCCGGCACGCTTTGTAGCGCTGCAACAATAGTTTCTATCGAGTTATAATCGTCTTTGTTATCTACATTATCGACCAAATAACTTCCCTTCTTACTGGCTACTTCTTGCATCTCTTCCTTGATCCTCTTAATCTTCTTGTTCCCAGCAGTTGATGGTTTGGTAGATTTTAGCTTCTTTCTCTGGCTAAATATTTTGCATTCCTTTACACCACATTCATATACGTTAAACTCGTCAGTTCTACGAATTCGCTGAGCACTATCTTCTACCTCTACTTTCATACCTGAATCACTTGATCTTTCATCTAAAAATTCATCCTCATAAATGTAGCACAAATCATCATACCTATCAACAATCCTGCCCGTAGACAGGTCATCACCTGCGAACTCCTTCAAAACATAAAAAAAACAAAGTGATGCTACAAAATATTTTACTCTTATAATATTTTTAGTGGTGATTACAATCTAGCGGAAAAAAACTATAATGTTTACAAATAAAGCATTTTTTAAAAAGATTATAAATTTAACAAAATTTTCTATAATATTAAAAAATACGTCATTTTTCTTGAGCACATCAATCAATGATTTACCATGATTTTTATCAGTCAATATCAAAGTCATTCACTAGTATAAATCAACGGGTATATCAAGTCAACCAATCATTTATCAAAGTAAATATTTGTTTTAAAAAAATGACATATTAGTAAATATTTTTCAAAGTTGATATATTTATAAATTACACAAAATTTTACTCCCCATGAAAAATTTCTATATTTCTAAGAGATGGACGTTTGCTACATCCCACTTCCCAACATAATAGAATTCTCACTGAAAAAGATGTCAACATTTTTACATAAACAATAAAAGCAAGAAATACTAGTATTTCATATTTGTGTGTCAGAGTTGACGTGTATTTACTTATCATTAACCCCTCAGTTTCATGCTATGATCGGTCACCAAAATCTGAACATAGAGGAAAACCATTAGCCATAGAAGGTACCAGGGAAATTGGAAGGCACCTTAATACGAGTTTCCCAAACTTCATCATCAGTCATCACCGATTCGTGAATGCTGTTCCATGTGGCATTTTTCTCATCAACCATGTGTTTAGCATCTTTATATTCCTTCATCAATCTTAAATAGCGATCTTCAAGAACTTCTATGTCGCAAGTGACTCCGAATTTACTGTTGAATGATACAATCATCCAGGTCCAGGCTTGATCTGTGAAGGTAGATCCAGTTTTATTCCCCCTATGAACTTGCTCTAGCATAAGGTCAACTAAATAATTGTCCATCTGGTTCGTCCACTGAATTATCGCTTGACCACTGTCAGCAACGCACTGCTGCTCCTCTTCATCTTCTGAAGAAAACAGTGAGGGCAATATTAAAGGTTGTTTCCCCAGAGAGCAATAAAATAAGAAAAATTCTCAGGTTGTATATGACACTTGACACCTAAAATAATCAGAGTTAAAACTATTCCAATTACTCACTCTGATCTTGTTACCTAAACTAAATAGAAATTGAAGTAACACAAAGGAACCAAACACTACCAAATTACAATGAGTTGCTAGAGAAAAAGAAAAGTATTTTTTTTTTATTGTGAGTGTCTAGACCAGTTTATGTGCACCTTGACTAATTCAAGGGACAAAGACACGACTCTACAATACTTGGCATCAGGAAACTCGGAGGATAATATCCAATGAATCAAGTAATTTAATAACTCTCGTTGCCTAACCAAGCTGACTAAAAATCTTATAACCATAGGTCCATATTCTCACCTCTTACCGCCAACTCCCCCTTTCTTCATAACACTCAGACTCCTAACAACCTGCTCTCTCATAGTGTAATCCACCAACTGGCAAACTGCAAACTCAACTCTCATTATTCCACCAATATCATCATTAACTCGCTCATAAAACTATTTATATATTAATTAATACAAATAACTACCTAGATTAGCCTAATCGCTAAACCTAAGATAACATGTAATGAAACACAGTAAATATTAGACCTGAACCACATACATAATAAACAGTATTAATTTCTGCTTCATTAACTATAAACAGTATAACTGAGCTCTAAAATATGCTAAAAAAAATCCTCAAGATAGTCCAAACCAATTTTTGATGCTTGTGCAAATTATAATATAAAATTATAACATATAATATCAGAATCTCCTTCAACATCTTATATTGCAAACAACAAAAAAAGAATTTGGAGCCAGAAATTGTTTTGTATTTCAAATACTTTCTTACAAGAAATAAGCTCGAGTCATTCAATTAAAAAAAAAAAAAACTGGAGAGAGAGAGACCAATATTTACTCCGAGGTAACTGTCATCAACATCCACAGGGTGATTTTCAGTAGTATTGTCATTTCCGAATATCAAGAACAAATCATTGAAATTTGGGAGAGCTCGATTGTAGTATGATCTTGCATATGGATATTCCTGAAAAATTTACGTATAAGGCACTTCGGAAGGGAAAAAAAACCCTCAATGAACTTAGAATTTTAAATTAAAAAAATACCTGAATATATGCATCCCAGAGGTAATCTTCAGCAACTATCATCTGTTGCAATTCATCCCAGACAAAGTCATCCTGATTGAGTAGGGCTTTCATATCATAGAATCGTTTCCTAAGATTCAAAAATCGACTTTTTAGGACATCTTCATCATGCTGAGACCCAAACTCTGCACTAAACTTGGGAACCATATCATTCCAAGCCAGTTTGTTAAAATTTTGATCAACCATACTTCCAGTGCGAACTTGATATAACATTAAATCAATAAAGTATCTGTCCATCTGTGGCGTCCAATCAGATCTCCAGTGATAGCTATCATTGTTAGATCTGGCGCCTATTAAAAATTGAAAACAAATAAGAGGCGACGAAAAGCCCTCTGTAAATTACCAAAATCAATTTTTCTGTCATAACAAGTAACTTAGATCTTGGTGGACAATTGGAGAAGATCTTAAGAAGATAACAGCATCTCACATATTTAATTCCTAATATGACTGATCAGTTCAAGACGTGAATCCCCTAAAACAGTGGTGATTCCCAAAGAATAGAAGCGCAATTGTCCTCCAGACTTGAGCACACTTTTTTTAAGCACAAACTGTCAAAATAAAAATGAGAATTTGTATTTTTTTTTTTTTTTTGATAGAAAGATAAACTTTCATTGATCAATGGAAAATAATACAAATTGGAGGATGAGAAATCCTCAAAGACTTATATGAAATCTATAGAATTATGAAAAGTGTGATCATGAAAACTTAAAGAAATGAGGACATTTTTTAAGAGATTATTTAAAAATAAAGGCATTAAAGTTATTTTTACCAATCAACAAAACAAGACGAAAAAAATTATAAATATAGGGAGACGAAAAAAGTTTGCCTTGTGCCTCGGCCTGCTTTTCAAAATAAGGTTACAAGCTCATTAGTAAAGGAAAATAAAATGTTTAGAATTAACATAAATCAAATTAATTAAAAAAGTTGTTGTGAATCAAATTAATTAATCCAATCAAAACAACTTAAACTTTTTAAGGTTAGTTAACATGGTATTAGAATCTAGAATCAGAGATCCTGAGTTTACAATTTACATTTTCCTCCCCGTTGATCAATACTTCATTAACTAAAAAATACACATCCCCACACACGAGGAGAGTGATAAAAAATTATACAAATAAAATGAATACTAACATGATATTTTAAGTTTTTGGAATTAGTAACAATTTAACAAAAAACAAAAGGAAATATTATAAAATTAAAAAAAAAAAAAACAAAAGGAAAGAAAAGAAAAGAAATTCACTCTTACCATGACAAGCGATGTCCTGACCGAACTGGTTGTGCCACTGCCCTTCATCAGAAATTGAATTTCCAAAAATCAAGCACAGATCATTATAGCTAGGCATAGGACCACTTATGTATGATTTTGCATGTGGATGTTCCTAGAGTTATAAGGGTTAGACAGCACCAATTGGAATTGAGGTAAAAGAGTAAGAAAGGTATATATATTCACCTTAATATTCACCGGCCAGGTGTTGTCACCATATGCAATGACTATATGCCGTGTTTCATCCCACCAAAATCCTTCCTGCTCAAGACTATTTTTCAAGTCATAGTATTGTTTCTCCAAACTTTTGCAACGCCTCTTTAAAAAATCTTGGTTAAATAGGAACCCAAATCTTTCTTTAAATGAGGCCATCATGTTAGTCCATACTAGATCATTATTGTAATCAATATTCTTCAATTTACGCACGATGTCTAGCAAAAGATCGATAAAATAACCATCCATATAAGGAGACCACCATGTACTTGAAGAATCACTGTCAGCAAGGCATGGGACATCCTGTTCATCTGCAAGAAAAACATTTACAAGTTTTATAGACGATAGTTAATCTATATAATGTATTCAAAGATGCCATAAAACCAAAACTCATAGCATATTTCTTTCATCAATAGATTGAAACAGCAGGTATACAATCAATTCATTTTTCTGGTCAACTCTTATATTATCTAAAGTATTACTTTTGAAACATAAATAAGTTTCAACAAAGCGATATGTACTGAAACTCACCAATCTCTTGAGGTGAGATGCCACATTCAAAATGCTCCAATTGCAGCGTACGATTACAATGTCCATTGTTTAGTGTATCACCATAGATCATACACAAATCTAGAAAATTTAGCAAGGTTCTGTTCTTGTATGCACAGGCATCCGGATTTGCCTACATTGACAACAGTAGATATAAAAAAATATATATATAAAAAATTGATATACTAGTACGAATCTGAGAGAACTATATACCTTGACATATTTATCCCAAACACCAACATCAGCTACAACCATTTGATGTTTCTCATCCCATGAAAAACCTTTAGTCTCGAGTAGACTCCTCAAATCATTATAGTATGTCTTCAATTTCCTATACCGATACTTCAAGAAACTTTTACCATTTTGATAGCCAAATTCAGCATTAAAGAAAGTGGTCATGTCTCTCCATGCTTGCTTCTTGAAACCACTGTTTATCCTACTGCCTTTTCTCACTTGGTCCATCATAAGTTTCACAAGGTGCTGATCCATGGCCAACGTCCAGTCTGCTCTTGAACATTCTTTATTCACAGGGTTAAGGCCATTAGTGCCAACACCTACAATAGTAATGTTAATAACTTCAATTCACCATGACGATGGTTCTATAGACATACAACGCTGCTATGTTAAGGATGAAAATATTTCTTTGACACAGGAGTGAGTAGTCCCTACTGTGTTTTAGCAACTTAATGCACTACAGTCAACATCTAACAATTCTATGATTTGCAGGGGTAGGGAGAGCTTCCAGAGATCCATCAGTTAAACACCTCATGCTTATTTTTCTCCTATAAAATATTGGATATCATAAGAACAAATTTAATAATCATCATGCTTAGCAGTGCAGACTACACATGATATTTGATTGCCAGAAGATGGGATAAGAATGAAATTAAGTTCTTTATCTCCATGCCTTGGTATGTTGTCCAAATAAATCCTTGTCTGTTTTTTTTAATTTAAAATTCTGTCAATTTTCCAAATATGGTAGATGTCATCCATCTCCGGATTGACACTTGAGCAATAACTTCATTTCAAAAAAAACTTATTCTCCCTTCCTTTAGTAATCAATCCTTCTTAGACTCAACATCCACAGCGCCAAAAGAAGGGTCCATATACTTTAAAATTTGACAAGTTAAACTTCATATTCCAATAAAAACTACACGCGGGATTTTTAGGTGTCTTAATGGACAAAGGAACAAACCTATGCCTAACCCTATCATGTCGTCATCAAAATCTAGATCATGGCTCGAAATACTATATCTTCCATCAGCAGTAGAATGTGCATATATTAAACACAAATCATGAAAATTCATCAAAGGCCTATTCCTGTATGACTGAATGTCTGGATGAGCCTGCAAATAAATAGTGGCATTTAACTCCATAGCCATAATGAATATAAGAGAAATGCCAAATGTAAACATTACTCACACTGATGAAAGAATCCCAAATATTACTCTCGGCAATCACCATTTGTCTAGCATTATCCCAAGAGAATCCATCTTGGTCAAGGAGGTTCCTTATGTCATTAAATTGCTTCAACAAATTAGTGTAATGACTTTTTAACATATTGATATCATACTGAGATACAAATTTTGCATTGAACATTATCAGCATATCATTCCAAGTTTGTTTGTTGAATGTATGACCCATCCTATTCCCTCTATGCACTTGATCTAACATAAGATCAATAAAATATCGTTCCATTGTTGGAGTCCAATTTGTCCTCAAGCGATCACTGCTGATATTGGCTTGGCTACTCATATTTTAGACCTACAAAATATCAGGGGAAAAAAATTCATAATTCAGAACCCTGGCTCTTTCCTTCAAACATAAATTATTTTGGAAGTATTGCAGGGACAATTTAAAATTTTGATTCACACCTTGAAATAGCTCGAATGAAAATTTATAACTAGTATTAGAATGGGGCAATTACTTAATTGAACTAAAAAGAGGCAAAAAAAACCAACAAATTCATTGAAAATAACAATGAAATATAACAAAAGACTTCAATTAATTATTGAATTGCTATTTGGATAATTTATTAAAAAGTTCAACATTTCTTTTTTTTTATGGTACAAAAAAAGTTCAACATTTCAATAATAAGTATGTAGATCCTCGAAATCTTAGTTTTCAATGAAATTCATTTCTTACCCAAAAAAGCATTACGATCCTCAATAAACTTTAACATAGACAATGTGTGTGCAATGTCTATGTTGTGTAGTCTAGTAATACAGCTAAGCTTAAAATGGACAAAAACACTATTACAGGGATCGATATCTTTTTTATATATAGTCTATGATATAGCATGAATAAAATTTAATATAGTATGACAAACTATGATAAATTTTATTCATGCTATATTAAATTTTATAGGACCTGATCGTATCAACCAAAAAGGAAGAGCTCTGCTAAGAATTGGTATGCTCTTTGTTTGGGTGCATAAACCTAATAACCAGAAATTCTTCATGCGGAAAGACTCTGATAATGGAAAAAGTGGGGAGTGCCCAAGCAGAGTGTTAGAAATGCTATTTCTTACGCGGAGGCAGCTAGGGTTTCTTATCAAAAAATCATTGATGAGGGAGGAGGAACAAGTCTCTGGCCTTAATCTCAAAAACTACAATTCTGGAACGATTCCTGGGGTAGAATGTTGAAGATTATAAATAATTTTTCATAGGAAACTCACTTTCAAATTAATCCTTTTCATCGCTTTGCTCCTTTGTCCCAGTGGAGGAGGTTTCTTTCAAGTACGAGCTCCAATGGTAAACTGGGAAAATTCACCTTCAAAAATCCAATCTAACCATTTTTATATTTGAGACCTTCTTAGAAGATCAAAGTACATAAATACCCTTAAAGTTTATCTCTTTATATATTGGGTAAAATACCATTTTGGTCCCTACACTTTCACTTAAGTTTCATGGCCCTAGACTTTCAAAATTGGCATTTTTAGTCCCTCTACTTTCAAAAAGTTACTTTTTTAATCCTTCTGTTAAGTTTTCTGTTAGTTGACCGTTAGTCAGCCGTTGACGTGGTATTATTGATGACGTGGCAAATTTTAAATTAGATGGCATTTTAAAAAATTGTGTCACGTCATAATCACTTAAAATTTTCCACATAATCAATAATGACTCATCATCGACTGACAGAAGGACTAAAAATGTAGGTTTTTGAAAGTCGAGGGACCAAAAACACCACTTTTGAAAGTGCAGGGACGAAAATGAAACTCGTGTAAAAGTTTAGGGACAAAAATGTAATTTAACCATTTTAGGTACGTGTTGTATATTCTCTAACATTGACTCTTTCATATAATTTACAACTAATTCCACTAGAAATTTTGAAATCATCATAGTATAAATTAATGACATGTTTAGGTATGTTTGAATGCAATCTTGTAAAGTTTAAGTTTGTTTAGATAGCTTTTTGTGTAATGTTTAGAGTCATTAATCATTAATCTATTTGAAGAAAAATAACTAAATGATTTTAGAAAGTAGATCATATAAAATAAAATAACTTTCAAAAAATAGTAATCAAATATATATACTATCGGAGTAATAAACGATTGAATATTTAAATTTTTTTGGAAGTATTACAGGGACAATTGAAAATTTGATTCACGCCTAGAAATAGCTCGAATGAAAATTTATAACTAGTATTAGAATGGGGTAATTACTTAGTTGAACTAAAAAAATGGCAAAAAACAAACAAATTCATTGAAAATAACAATGAAATATAACAAAAGAGTTCAATTAATTATTGAATTGCTATTTGGATAATTTATAAAATGTTCTTACAGTAATTAATATATAGAAATATGTTATTTGAGACAACTTCCATATTAGAATTGTAGTCAACAGCACAACTTGGGCGTCAATTACTATCTCGATTTTGGCAATGGAAGTGACAATAACCACCATTCTATGCACTCTTCAAAAAATGATTTTGAAGGCACCAATAAAAATGAACCACATTAGACGCCTTTTGGAGCTGTCATATATCAATGAAAAGCCGTATTTATTATCAAAAAAAAAAATTGATCGTTGATATCAAAAAAAACGAACCACATTCTAATTGCAAACGACATAAATTATAACTGAATCAGTTCTGTTTCAATTTACCCCCTAAAGCTTGGGGTCTATGTCAATTTAGTTCCTATACTTTTAGAAGTTTCAATTTCATCCCTATGTTTTGATAAAACTCACAAAATGTTTCCGTCGTTACCAAACTTACTCGTCAAAAAGCCTCACATCTACATGTTAGTTAACACTACTTTGTAATTTGTCTCCGTCACATGACTAGCACGTTAAAAAGAAAACGAATATATAAGTGATTTGTTAACTTTTTGATAATGGCATGGATGTTTTGTGGGTTTTTATCAAGACCCCAAACCATAAGGACTAAAATTGTAATTGAACCTAAATTGTAACATTGCACTACTAATTATCATTTATCGTCCTTCCCGAGTTCCTCTTCCCAGCTTTTTTGTTATTATGCTCTCTCTTAATTGGAAAGGTTTTATGTAAACTTTGGAAGCTATTGATTTATTTTGTTAATAGAATAAATCAGAACAAATACAACATGAAACGTTTGTCGAATTCAAATCTCCAAGCTTAAGCATTAACATGAACAATTTTTAAAGAATAGAGATTCCAATAACAATCTTCCATTCCATTCCTATCCTATCCAATGGAAAACAAACTGTTTCGAGTAAATTATGCTTTATTTTTCCAAACAAGCTAGAAAATGAACAAACAAATAAAAAATCGAAGAATTTCACATACTATGATTCATTTAGGGAAAACAAACACTTACGTTCCGTGAAGTAAATTCTCGAATCTAGAGTTGAAATTATGCGTTAGCTTTTGAAATTCATTTCTGTTTGTTCCAGAATCTGAAATCTTCTGGTGCCATTTTCTCCGATCTTGAGAACTGGAACCTCTGTATGGCGTTGGCCCCAATATTTTTTAGGAAATGATTTCAAATTCTAAAATTTTCCCAAAAAGATGTATGTATGAAATTTATTTCAGGTAGGCCTTTTACTTTTCCCAACTTCACATCCTTCCACACCCACCACTTCACCTCCTCTCTTATAAACTATTATAAAGACTCAAAGCAACTTTTTTTTTAATCTAAAAAACAATTGTGTTTTTGTTTGATAGAATAGAACAAATATTTGGGTGATGTGTACAAGTTTCAATTAGCTTTCTTAAATTGAGTACTTCCCTTTTCGATTGTTGAATTTTTTTTTCTAAATACTTTTTCTGTGTTTTTGCTAGAGCATAAATGGCTTCATTTACCGAGGATTGGGCTTGAAAAAGATAATCAATTAATTCTACGATATTCAATGGAATACGGATGATGATTGGTAAAATCTGAAACAATTATCTCAAAGTTTTGATATTTTAATTCATTTCCATTAATCATGATTTTGATGAGTTAATTTCATTTTGTATATTTTAAATATAAATTTTATTCTATTAAATGACCTATTTTAAATATTATACGAGCATGATTTAATGTTTTATTAAGAATTTAATTGGTCATTGTAGTGATATTAATTTAAAATATATTTTTAGATGCATTTTTTCTATCTAATAATATTTTATCTGGGCAATGACTATTTTTAAATACATCTTCAGTCAAGTTGTAAAATTTCAAATTAAGTGTTTATATTCTTTTTTAACTACCATAACGTGTTTAGATTTTAGATATAATGTTTCTAAAATAAATTCTTTAAGAACACATTCCAATTAATAGCTGGCATTGAGCATTTGAGAATGGTGGATGGACAGTAAAAGTTGTGTTATTAAAAACAAAACAAATAAGACATTTGAGAAACGTGATAACAGTGATGATATTTAAATTCTAGAAGTTACATTCTTATTTTAGTTTCTCATACTTAAGATGTGTTTGATATAACTTCCCCTAAAAATATTTTGAGTGAAATGTTTTAGAAAAAAATATTAGTTAAGTGTTTCATCTAAAAACACTTGAGTATGCTAAAAGGTGTTTTTGGAGAAAATATTTGATTTGTGATTCTTCTAAAAATGTTTATAGAGTAGTATTTCACTTGAAGTACTTCTCTCAAGTATTTTTAGATGAAACACTTAATTAGTATTTCTTTTAAAATGTTTACCTCAAAACATTTTTTGGAGTAGTTATACCAAACAGACCCGTATTATATAATATGAAACGTTTTAGGGTACAAAAATACTATTTGATACTTCCATGATATAAAGATTCAAAAATACATTCTTAAATTTTTTATATTTATCAACAAATGTTAATTTTTTTATTAACTTTTAAAATCATGTGCAACGCACGTAAGTTTTAACTAGTCATTCTAAATTACACAATATATATGTTTTTTTTAACAAGACACAATATATATGTTGTTAATAAAAAAGAACACATTTTTTTATAAAAACAACATAAAATATTTTTAAAAGATAAGATATAATTTAAAAAAAATATTAAATCATTGAATATTCCAAGAATCTCTTTTAATAATTGAATTTGCTTTGAGAGTTTAATTTTAAATGAACTTACATAAAAAAAATATATCGTATCAAAATTAAATACGATAATTTAATTATGGCAACAAAGTCTTAATTAAAATTAACAAAAAAAATCCAAAGAAATTAAATACCAAACAAAATAAAAAAGATAAGACAAATAAAATAAAATTAATTATGGTTGCTCATTTTCCACAATAACCATTCTCCTCGCAATTGAATTGGGCATCCAAAAAAGTCTATGTTATCATCGAATCTGATAGAATAAAATCAGAGGCCTTAAATGTAATGTCTTGTGAGATTTCATGTTCAAGAGTTCATTAAAAACTTCTCCAGTCGTATAAACACGTCGACTATGCATTCTGGCTATAACATTTGCTTCTCATGCAACTTCATTACCTATATATAAAATAATGAATAAGTACATATTATACAATGTTCCAAAAGAGAAATCAAACCTGTCATTGCTACTTTATCCATATAATTGGTAAGCGCATCAAATTTTTCTCCAATTAAATCAACTACATGTGTTTTCTTCTTACTACGCTTAGACATGGATACAGATGTTTCAGGCATGGATGTGTGGTTATTTACAGAATCATCATCATCAACATTTTCAAGATGTATTTCATTTTGTGATACTAACTCATCAATATCATTGATATTTAAAAATCATCTTGTTGCCAACGGCACATGTTCTCTTTTGCACTTTCTGCAAATGCACATGTTGCTCTATCTTTTTCAAAAAGGTCTTTTAATAATTCAGAATTATAAATTGGTTTGCCTCGAACTTGTTGAGCCTTTGGATGTGACTTAGATTGCAAGATAAAAAAACTATAAGAAATAATCATATTAAATAAAAGAGAATACCTAGGAACTCACTAGTGAATATGAGTTTATACTCACCGTCCTACATGTCATTTTTCTATTGTAGTAAAACACTTGGGGACCCATATATTTACTCAAATTAACTCATATATTTATTATCATTATTATATTTTATTCAATAGGAAAGTGACACGTAGGACTTTGAGTACAAATTCATACTCGCCAGGTGAGTATGAGTTTGTACTCACCGTCCTACATGTCACACAAGGTGAGTATGAGTTTGTACTCACCGTCCTACATGTCAATTTTCTATTATAATAAAACACTAGGAGACCCATGTATTTATTAAAAGAAACTCATATATTTATTACTATTATTATATTTTATTCAATAGGAAAGTGACATAAGACTGTGAGTACAAACTCATATTCACTAGTAAGTACCCAAGTATCTTCTTATCAAATATACTATCAATATATCTATATAAGTTTTGGTTAGTTGAGAAAATGGAGGGTGACTTCACCACCAATCCCTCAGAAAATTAAGACTGTCTCTAACAATACTAACCCGTAGACTCGATTTTGTCATGGACTCTTCTTGCCTTGAGAGCTTCATTCTCTTTCTTTACCTACATTAAAACTCAACAAGCAGCTACTATTCTTCCAATAAGAGCTTCCTTCTCTTTCTTAACCTGCATTGCTGAAGCCAACTTAAAACAGAACAATTTTACTTACACAATATATATATATATATATATATATATGCGAACAAATATATAAAGCTCAGTAGCATTTATGAACAAATATATTCGCTCAAATCGAAGATTGATATTGTAGAATATTGACCATGATTTATCTATCTCCAATCGATAGATGACTGTTTCAGGTCGATCACACAGGCTTTGAATAAGAACAACTTAAAACAGAACAACTTTGCTCAAGTTGATCTCTTGACTAATAAAGCTCAGTAGCATTTACGAACAAATATATTCGCTCAAATTGAAGATTGATATTGTAGAGTATTGACCATGATCTATCTATCTCCAATCGATAGATAACTGTTTCAGGTCGATCACACGGGCTTTGAATAAGAACAATACGGTTTCTCAAGACACAAATGGTTTGAGCTTCCATAAAAAAAATTCATTCACCTCGAACATTTCAATAGTACTAAAAAGCTCCCCACTAAGGTGGAAGGTAACAACTTTTTTTTAATTCTTCCACGACCCAATAGCAGAAACCATCCTCAACTTTTTTTTTTAAATTCTGCGACGAAAGATTGGCACCAAGGGGATTTAATAGGTCTTCATCGATTTGTACTCAAATTATATATATATCAACATACATACATACATACATACATACATACATATATATACACCTACATACATACATATATACATACTACATTGTTTTCTATTTCTAACATACATATACAATAGAAAGATTGGAACTGAAACTTTTAAATAACCCACATTCAAGCCATTTGAGCTATAGAACAATCCCAAGAACCAAAACACTGACATATGAGTTTGACAAAATAGCTCAAACAAAGGATGGAAACTATCCTCTAATTAATCTTAATCTAATAAGTCTCGTGTTTTTCTTTATTAAGTATGGGAAGTAAAGCTAAGAGTTCTGATTTTATGGCATCTTTGAATAAATCAATTCAAACAGCCGTCTCAATCCAAACCAAAATTTCAGTGTAATATAATTTATGCAATGTAAAGAAACAAAATATACCTGTTTTCAATAATAAAATCTCGTAACTTAGTTCCAACCATGACAGAGAGTAAGGACTTTGTATAAAGAATTGCTTCACTTTGTATTAACGGGAAATCAAACTTATATTCGTACTCCCCAATCACTCTTTACACCGCCTATATCGATATATTATAGCAATTCAGCTCAAGACAAATATAGGCCCAAATCGAAGATTGATATTGGAGTATTGACCATGACCTATCTATCTCCAATCGATAGATGACTGTTTCAGGTCGATCACGCAGACTTTGAATAAGAACAATGTGGTTTCTCAAGATACAAATGGTTTGGGCTTCCATAAAAAAATTTCATTCATTTCGAGTATTTCAATAGTACTAAAAAGCTCTTCACTAAGGTGGAAGGTAACAATTCTTTTTAATTCTTCAACGACCCAATAGCAGAAGCCATCCTCAACTTCTTTTTTTAAATTATGCGATGACCCAATTGAGACACCGTCGTGATACAATTGGCGATTAAGGCATTTATCGAGAGACTAGTACCAAGGGAAATCAATAGGTTTCCATCGATCTGTACTCAAATTGTATATATATGTGTGTGTGTGTGTATCTATATATGTATGTATGTGGTTTCTCAAGACACAAATGGTTTGGGATTCCATAAAAAAAAATCAATTCACCTCGAGCATTTCAATAGTACTAAAAAGCTATTCACTAAGGTGGAAAGTAAAAAAAAAAAATTAATTCTTTGACGACTCAATAGCAGAAACCATCCTTAACTAGGGCAAAAAAATGTCGTGACTATGACCACATAATCTCCAACCATAGCAACATATGAGAAAGCCACTAGGTAAGCTTCATCATTATGAGGAACAAGACAGATTCGATCCCGATGCAGAAGAAGAACGGTAGAGCAGTCAGTAGGATTTGCCAGAAAATGTAAGTAATGTCAATACACAAAAGTAGGGTGTTTGATAAAACAGTAAAAATACTTATTCAACGATGTCATTTTCAAGATATTCTCTTTCGAGAGATGAAATAGAATATCAATAAGAACATCATCCAATAACTCCTCCATTTTGAAATTTGTTGGAATGGAATGGAATGTAAGGAACCAGAAGAATCGTTTTAGGCTTTATCGATTAACATCAATGAAACCCTGTGAAAACTCAGATATAGGAAAACCAAAGAATAGAAGAACTGAAAATAAGTTGTAAGAATGCGACCCTAAACCTTAAACTTAGACATAGGAAAACCTAAGAGAAGAATAAATGAAAGAAATGGAAATAAGTTGTAAGAATGCGAAGGATAATAATGAAAAATGAATGAAGTAGATCTGTTTTTTTTTAGGTACGAAAGTTTTATTTTGTAAGTTTTAATCAATATTTATTTCTTTTTTCAATTCTTACAATTATATGTAATCCACCCATTTAAATTTGCATTTACAAATGGTTCATTTCAATTTTTTTATCATCCTTTTTTTATCATTCATCTCACTTTCAATCTCCATCCATGAAATCTACTTGGGAAAGTGACATGGAGGATTGAGAGAAATTCATATTTACCCGGGTACTCATCGTCCTACATGTCATTTTTCTATTGCAATAAAACAATAGGGGACCCATGTATTTATTAAAATGAACTGATATATTTGTTACCATTATTATATTTTATTCAATAGGAATATGAGTACAAACTCATACTCAGTGATGAGTATGAGTTTGTACTCACCGTCCTACATGTCACTTTTCTATTGTAATAAAACACTAGGGGGCCCTTGCATTAATTAAAATGAACTCATATATTTAATATCAGTATTATATTTTATTCAATAGGAAAGTGACACGTAGGACGGTGAATTCAAACTCATACTCAAGTATGAGTTTGTACTCACAGTCCTACATGTCAGTTTTCTATTGTAATAAAACACTAGGAGATCCATATATTTATCAAAAAGAACTCATATATTTATTACTATTATTATATTTTATTCAATAGGAAATGACACGTACGACTGTGAGTACAAACTCTTACTCACCGGTGAATACCCAAGTATATCTTCCTATCAAATATACTATCAATCTATCTATATCAGTTTTGGTTACTTGAGAAAAGGGAGGGTGACTTCACCACCAGTCCCTTAGAAAACTAAGGGTGCCTCTGATTATACTAACCCGTAAACTTGCTTTTGTCATGTACTCTTCTTGCCTTGAGAGGCAATTTGAGTAATTTTTAAAAGTCCTGATTTTAATAATTAATATATAAAAATGTGTCATTTTTTAAAATGTCCCAAAAAAATTGTCCAAATGCGAAATATTTTGTAATGCTCCTTTCTTTCATATTTTTTTAGTTCGTTACTTCCGTTAAACCCTTCTTTCCGCTCTGTTTGTTTCCCATAGATTTGATAGGATTTCAAATCACATAGGCAGTGGCTTGGTTAATGGAACCAACTAGAGCCATAGTGAAAGTGAGTTTTCATGGGGGCAATTGTCACGGGAAGGACACACCCCTTGTTTCCTCTAGATTTGATAGGATTTCAAATCACTCTTGATTTCAATTCATTGCCTTTGTTTGTTTTCATTTAAAAATTTAGGACTTGAAATCACAGCTGATTTCAAAGTCCAAATGGTCATATTTGATGGGATTTTATGTTGATATTGCATATTTGTCCTTCCTCAGAGAAATAATTTGTTTTAACTTTCCTATTATCATGTTAATTGAACAGCTATAAAATCAACAAAGGAAAACAAAAAGAAAAAAAATGGCTGGTTTGACTGCTTGCATCTTGAACTCAAAGATTACAAGAAGTTAAGAACTTGAAGCCTGTAAGGTAAATTTGTACATAGTGTATTTTTGATAAATATATTTAATGAACTAAATTGGTAGTAAATAAATATGCATCTTTTGAAAATTTAACTGATATGTGTTTGAGTCAAAGAGTAATATTATTCTTACGTTATTAAGCATTTTCAAGATTATTTTTTAATATTCTTACTTTAAATCATAGGGTAAATATGGTGGATTTTGTTTTCCTATTCTTACGTTATTAAGCATTTGCATTGCTTTAGTATTCTTTTCAAAACAAAGAATTAGTTTATGTACAATTTCATTATTTGTAGGTTGCAACAGCAATTTGGTGATTTATTTTTCTTCTCTTTGCACTAGGCCTAAAATTCTCAATAATTAAGGCCAGTTCTATTTAAATTTGTTATGTTTTTTAATGCTTTTAAAATCATACTAAATTATAATTCCTTTATTCTTAATTTGAAGTATATAATATTTTACTTTTATTATTTTTATTTGTTATGAAACTTTTTTTATTTCAAAATTTTAATTCAAATATACTAATTTTCTATTAGAGAAAAATATATTTACCTGATTATGAAACATTGTAATGTTAACTTTAGTTTTTTTCTTGAGTTTGTTATGAAACTTTTTTTATTTCAAAATTTTAATTCATATATACTAATTTTCTATTAGAGAAAAATATATTTACCTAATTATGAAACATTGTAATGTTAACTTTAGTTTTTTTCTTGAGTCTGTCAGTGATTATATCTCAAGTTAAAATAATATGAGAGATTGGGATCATAATAGAAGAAAAGTTTTGGGTGCTCTAATTATTTGTATGAGGTTATTTGATCACTTTATTGGAAATCTATCAAAATTTAAATTATATTACAAAATCTTCATCAGAGTCTAGGTTAGAAAGAGAAGAACTAAGATATATTTTGATGAGATATATTTTAAATGAGGAACGGAGTAGAGATGTATTAAGAATGGGTCCTGTAGCATTTAAAATATTAGTCCATATACTGAAGGGAACGAGATACCTTAGTCAATTTAGTTGTATAGAGGAACAAGTGGCCAAATTTTTGTATACATTAGCTCATAAAGTGAGAAATCGTGCAATTGATTTTTTCTTTCGTCGATCAAGTGAAACAATGACTCGACATTTCACAACGTCATGAGAGCACTTATATCATTGGAAAGAGATTTTCTAGTCCAACCGAATGGGTGTACAAGTTCCAACTGAATTTTAGAATAGCTCAAGATTTTTTCCATACTTTAAGGTAGACACTAAACTAAATATCTTAGCATATCTTTTAGCACTCGACATAATAATCACTATAAAATATTTTTTATATAGAATTGTGTTGGAGCAATTGATGGAACACATTTGCGTGTAAAAGTATCAAAAGAAAATGTATCTAAATTTAGAGGAAGAAATGATTTTCCCACACAAAATGTTCTAGCAGCATGCACATTTAATTTGAGGTTCACTCATGTGTTACCTGGGTGGGAAGGATTTACTTCAGATTCTCGTATTTTAAACAATGCATTATCAAGGGAGGATATTATAAAAATTCCACCAAGTATAATATTGACAGTTCTCTTCAAAATGACTAAATATAATAAAATGAAGGTACTAAAAAATAATCTCATTACATTTTATAGGAAAATATTACCTTGTTGATTTAGGTTTTATGTTGAGATCTGGTTTATTACCCCTTACCGTGGAAAGAGATTGGGTTTCATGTTGAGATTTGGTTTATTACCCTTTACCGTGGAATGAGATATCATCTTAAAGAATATTCAACTAGCGTACCACAATCTCTAATTGTCCACAATCTTAAAGATATCATTAATTGTCCATAAGATTAAAAATAAACAAAACAAAATTAATAATATCCAAATATTTTTATTTAAACAAAATTTAGAAAATAATAGAATCAAGTAATAAAAACGTTCTATACATTTTTTATCATTGATGGACCATAATGGATAATCTTATTTATTTATACTGTTTATTCCTCTTCCTTCTAATATATATATATATTCCCTAAAAATAGTATCCAACCAGCCTCCATTTCAAAAAGATCATGATAATCTGATAAAAAATTATGTTGGATGGAGATAATAACAAGGAAAAAAATTGCCACAAAATGAATGGAACTTGTGATATTTCATTGACAAATATAATTAAGATCTTAATCATGAAGCATTTTAAAGCAACTGTACATTTACATTTATAATGCAATTTACAAATAGCTTCTTAAAAATATTTCCCAAGTTCCATTCCATCTACAATTCCAATCCAAATAAAAATTAGTCCCCGGAATTTTGCATAAGCTCAAACCACTGCAACCAGAGAAATAAGGCATTGATCAAAATAAAAAACAATTATATTTCTTTTCCAAAAAATAAAGATAAAAAATCGACATGCCAAGCCATTAGAATTACCTGTCTCAACAGATCTCCAAGAGTCCTAGGAAGTGATTCTATATTCTTCAGAATGATGTAGTATGGGAACGGAAAGGAATCCATGTACTTCGATAATTTAATATTTCCGTCCTCGAACGAAGCTTCCTGAAAAACACAAAAATAGTTATAGTATAGCCAATGAAGAAAAGGTTTGGATCTTTCTTTTTTCTTTTTAATGAAAAGAAAACAAGTCATGAACAGCAAATAAGAGCGGAAAAAAAAGGAAATACCATGAGGTCCATGATGGACTCCTGTGGGCTATCAAGAAGCAAAAACACAACCATACGCTTCCGACTTAGTAAATCCCTCACACGGCGTTTTAAATTCTCCTGCACAAAAAAAAAACACATTGATTATAAAGATAATTCAAGAGTAGAGATTTTAGTTCCATCGCAAAGAGAGCAATGCACATTCCAAAGAAAAATGATTACAGACAGGATGAAAGTGGGGACTAACAATCACCCACCCCAACATCTAATCAAATATTTATAGCCACTGTCCAAAGAGAATAACAAAACAACTATCAACTTGACAAAATGGACAACCTTCTCATGGAATCTTCCATCTGCAATGATTAACACAAGCTGTTGAAGGGAATTATGTCCAGAAGGAAGACGTGCTCTGGTGACCGCAGAATCCAAGGTGTCGTTGAGAAATTTCAAAAGGTCAACAACAGGTTCATCATTGATATTGTTCTCTTGTTCGAATGTTAAGTTGGATATTATCTACACCGACATTTGTTAGCAAATAAAAAGGAATGAGTGTTGGCTAAACAAGAAAATAGGCATAAAATCAATTAAAAAATAAGTATCATCGCTAACTTCACACTTCGTAGATAAGCACTGAAAACATTTATACCTGTACACCAGCCTCTCCTGTGAATGATTGATCAAAATCGTGCAATAACCTTATGTTTCCCTTCTTCCCAAAGCTTGCAACTGCTAAGCTGCCCATTTCTAGTTGCGACATGGCACGACATACCGTCACTAAGGCTTCAATAGCAACATCTCCACAACAACTTTCAGACATGCTCCGGGAATCATCCACAGCAATAACAATTTGGTAATCACGTTTGTTAGGCCTTGTTCTTCTCATCCATATCTTATCTTTGCGATAATGACTTGCTATATAAGGAATTACCTGGATCCATTCCACACAATAGAGTTTTACAAAAATTTAAAAAGGAAGAGAAAAAAAGAGGAAATGGCATGTTTGTGCAGATTATATTCAGTATACCTTTTTCATATTGATCCGTTTTCCAGTTTTGTAATCCCCTTGGAGTTTGCTGGCTAGAGTCGGCTCCATGACAAGACGCAGTTGTTCAGCCAACTCTTGTGATAATCTAGTTGTGACCAGTTCATATTTTTTCCAGAGGGCAATAGCATTATCTTTCACCTTACTAGAGACTACCTCAATATCCTTCGCTTTTCCCAACTCATCATTATTTACAGAGAGCTCCCCAAACCTATGTATTGGCTCGTTCAAGTAAGTTCTATTGACAGACACAAAATTATCCCGTAATTTTATAGAATCACCATCTTCTATGTCATGAACTTCATGAGATTCCTCCTTGGTTGAATTTTCCAAACTTGCAACATGTAATGGATCCTCAACTGTACTCAAATGGTTGGAGGTACGACCCATAGGATGCGTTTCAATTTTTTTTCCTTCAGACTCCACTTGCTTGCTATCATCAGACTCCATCGGGGCAACACTATCTTCATCAAAGTTGTTACCACTCGCATTTCTGTCAATCTGCTCAGATGTTGCAGGTCCCAATGCCTGTGCAGAACCCTTTTCCAATTCAGAAACATATCCATACTCCTCTGCATTTTTGTCCTCCATCTCCTCTTGTACATCTACATTTTCTGCATGAAGATCAGTTGAAACTCTTACTCTTTCTTTCCACTCATTCAGCGCATCAACAACATTCCGATAAGGATTCGGTTGCATTTTCTGAGAAAGAGACTCATGCTGAGGTAGTTGAGTATTCAAAATATCATCGGTGAAACTCCCACCACTTGATGAGTTTGCTGCCAAGATATCATTCTCATTAGCATCACCGGTCGGTAAGCTTCTCGATGGAGCGCCATCATTTTGTACTTCATTACTTCTAGAACAGCTTGTCTTCAAGTCAACATTTTGCGAGTTTGACTCCTGCAAGCCACCATTGGGCTGTGTAGAAGATTTCGCATTTTGCACATTTTCAACCGGTTTCGACATATCATTCCTTGATGCCAGTGAATTTAGCGGATTATCTGCCTCGTTATCACCGCCCTCAACTTCCATTTCAGAAGTTTCACACTCAGCCTCAGCTTCAATGATAGTTTCATCTAGCGGATCTGTCATATTCTCTTCAATGTTTTCGTTCTCATTTCCATGCTCTTCAAGATCATTTTCCATGGAAGATGCGTCCTCTTTTTCATCCATATCTAGGTCCGAATATTCATTTGACCCTTCTGGCTTCAACCCAGATGGCTCGGCAAATTCTTCTTCTTTATCAAAATTTATGTCCTCTGTATTCTCTGGGTCACTACGACTTTCATCATTGTCATTTTGTTCTTTATGTTCATCAAAATTGATTTCTCCGTTTTCATCTGCAGAAGCAGATTGTTCATCATTGGCTCTGAGTTCCCCAGAAGTGGGATCGTCATTCATAACTGAAGGTCCAGATTCATATTTCTCATTCTCATTATTAGGACATTCATCATCATCCTTATTGCCCAATTTCTCATCAATCACTTCATTTTTAGCTCCTGTTTCTCCCATAAGAGACTCCAATTGCTCATCCCCACTATCTTCATTCTCTTCCCCGGAGTCCTCACTAACACTAAATGTTTCCGCATCAAAATCCTGGTCCATCTCAACACCTTTATCATCATTTTTAATCGGGAGGTCAGTTGAAGGATCCAGTCCATTTTCCTGAACATGATATTTCTATTAGAAAAATGATATATAATTCAGGAACATCCAACAAGAAGTTCAATTATCCAGCAAAGCAATTTGTAAAATTATGCAAGTAGGTTACCTTCTCATTAGCACCGAGCAGCTGATCCTCATCAAGAATCTGGTCGCTCACATCATTCAATCCTGCACCCTCTCCCATACCAGTCCCACTCACATCTTGAGCTCTATTATCAGCATCCTTATCATCCTGTTCTT
Organism: Gynostemma pentaphyllum; assembly: GCA_028015215.1. Classification (NCBI taxonomy): domain Eukaryota; kingdom Viridiplantae; phylum Streptophyta; class Magnoliopsida; order Cucurbitales; family Cucurbitaceae; genus Gynostemma; species Gynostemma pentaphyllum. Next base: position 56,874,776 of record CM051351.1, on the reverse strand, counting down.
CAGTAGAAACACCAAATCCTTGAGAATATAAATTAGCTAAAACTGTTGCAAGCTCATTGGTCATCACTGATACCTGGCATAAAAAATCATATAGGAATTTTATTAGATATCGTAAAACGATTACTTATGAAAATTCCGAAATAAACAATGGAAAAAAAGAGAGGGGTTTCTAAAGGCAAAACTTTATGACGTACCGAGCAGTTGAAGGCAAAAATGTCATGCAGGAAACATTCACAAATACTCATAATCAACTCTAAAAGTACATGTAGTTGCTTAAAATGAGTGCCCACTTGAAACGATAGTATGTGATCTTCAGAGACGGAATTGTCTTCAAGTTTTTCACCAGGATGATTAAGCAGTTTTACCTGAACAGAGATGTCTAAATGAAAAAACAGGCAACCGAATCACAAAGGCTAAGCAAAGAAAAATAATCTTACAGCACAAGAGATTGTATGGAGAAGCTCATCACATAAAGTGTCCAGATCCAAATTTTTCAAAAACAAGTTGAATAGAAATTCCCAGTTCCCTATGTGTTCTGCTGGCAGACTATGTTCAGAGCAGGAGGAATTAAATATTTCCAGTGAATTGATAATACGTTTGCAAATACTTTCAAGAGCTTGATAATATCTGCTATTGCACTCAGAAAAAATTTCACCATCTGTTAACCCATTCTCTGCCTCCAAGCCAGACCTAAACTCTTTCTCAACAACACTTGACTGCAAATATAATCAAATGATTACTTGGGAGAAGTCAAATTCACGGAAGATTAATTAGAAACTTGGTCAACACAGAAATTATTTGGTAGAAACTAGAAAGTAAGGGAAGAAGTACCTTCTCAAATACTTCTTCAAAATGACTGAGCAAAATGTCTTCAACTATGCTTCTATTGGCAACATGCTTGTAGAGAGAAGAGTGATACTCTCTAAAGCTATTGATAGTCTCGAAATTCTGAATAACGAGCTTTTTCATTTGTTCAGTAACAACATATGGCTGCACGACTCCAGCAACCATCGTTTTAACTTCCTTCTGGCCAAGAAGGCAATCATCAAGGGATTCCTGCAGGAAAGATTCCATAAATATAGTCCAACAAACACTGCATCTATATTGCAAAGAATACGAAACAATTCTGAACCTTTGACGTCTGCAACACTGGCAAAAATTTCTCTATTGCTTCAAGAATCAAAATCTCATCAGATCTGACACTTTGGCAAGACTTCAAATGCACACTTTTAAAGGTGTTTAGCAGGATTAATTCTTCATAAGCCATAGTACTCAAACCGTCAAAGATGTACTGCAAAAACAAGAAAGATGCTTAGAGTCATTTCCTTAATATGACAAAATAATATCGATCTAAAAAAGAAATGAACAAACAAACTGAACCTTCTGTTGCCACATGCATTTATAAATGATATCCTGACTACAGCTGATTCTGACTTCATAGCAATTAGCAGTATCAGAATCTGTAGAACTCCAGTACAACTTTCCAAAAAGTGACACATGGCTCTTAAAATGTTTCAAACGCTTAGCAAAATTATTGGCAGCACTGTATTGCTTTTTCTGTATTTCAATAAGTTGGTATAGAAAAGAGCATGACATCTCAACCTGCAAATCCGAAAACCAGATTATAATGGAAAAAATTAAGTCGCAGCTCCACAAAGCATGAAGAAACTAGTCACAGACTCACAGTACACATCCTAAAAGTAACTTTTTGTTACAAAAATTGTATACAAGTATGAAAATGTTTCTATAGAACGCTGTGTGACAAAAATAATATAAATAGAAATTTCATTAATGTTTTCAAATTTGAAGAGAAAACAAGATGCAAGAAACTACTAACTTTATGTTACCAAGAATTGTATACAATTTTGGAAATGTTTCTTTCTAAAGAAATGAGATATGGATAGTAATATACCAACCACAACAAATTCCCAATAATTGAAAATGAGAAACCAGAAACAAAAGGGAACGTTGCCAAGCGAGCATGCTTAAAAACATATTACTTTTGAAGAAATCGAAACTACCTGCTCTGGCGTGCCATCTTTGTAAGAGTTCGAGCAAGTCTCCTTTAAAAGAAACACTGATTTTACACTCTTGAAATAGTGTTCACTAGATTCCTTTCTTTTAGGAACTAACCCATTCTGAAAATTTTGACCTTTACTGGCAGGAGTATCATCTGATGCTCCAGTTGGCAATCTACTTTGAGTGAGCAGCAAATACTGAATGTCATCTGACGGCTCGAGAAACCACCAATATTCAGGGTTTTCCTGAAAGGGCCAAACCCACAATTAAGCAAACATGACATAAGAAACAACTCCATAATCAAAGAAAGTGTAATATCTGAATGTAACCACCTCCAAATAAATGGGCTTATGCCTTGACAAACCACTGGTTTCCAACAGCTTCAAAAGTTCAGTCAAGGCTCTCCGCTTCCCTTGACTCCTTTTTGCTTGCTTCCATATATCAGCACAATCGATTGCCCTTTCATATATTCTTTCAACTGTACAACATACAGACTTCCATTCTTCTTGATAGGATTCTATTTGTTGAACAATACTAGCCAAATCTAAAAAGTTATGACATCTTTATATCAGTGAGCAAAAATAAGAAACAGACATCAACGATCAACGATGAAGTGTAAATAATAAAAAAAATGACCATCCGCACCAATTGAACTTGAGAATAAGAGACTAAATTCTGGAGTTCCATTCTGACACAAACTTTGCAGCACAATTTGTACTCTACTTCTCAGGTCAAACAAATTAAACCTAAAAACCATACAAGCCCTGTTAGGATCCCGATACAACGAGTTTATTAAAGCTAGAGAGCCATAATGAACTCCATGAAGCTAAAGAGATTAAACCTTTCTTCTACACCAGATTGAAGAGATTGTACTTTGGTCCCATTTGTTGCTGTGCCTTGGTTGAAGAATAACAACACAGATTGCTGCAACATATCCTGTAACAAAAACGGAGAAAAAATTACAAGATATATGTCAACACTTATAAGTTGTAACTGAATATGATCCCTATCATCTTTTCTACACAAAGCTCACTTTGAGTAGTGGATGCAACTCAAAGGGCTAATAAATTTTCCCACCCAACCCTCTTCCGAAATAAAGGCAATATTTACAAAATTGGTATTTTTTTTAAATAAGAAACGATTTCATTAAAAAAATGAAATGTACAAAAGCCCTCAAACGATTACAAAAAACTAGACCAATTGAGGGCAATTTGGGACGGTTTATAATTACAAAACTCCTTTACAAAAGCGCTCCAAAGAGAAGCAAACCACACCACCTTATCCCAAAGATTAAGCACAGAAGAATGAATAAAATCAGAATGGAACAGCCGCCTATTACGTTCCCACCACACGAGCCAAACAATAGCACGAACAGCATTACACCAGATAATATGAGCCTTTCTGTTAAACTTCTGACCACACAGTAAACCGTGGACAGCCACCGACACGGAGTGATGGAAAGGCCCATGCACGTTGAAAATCCCAAAAAGCTTGTTCCATAACTTCATAGTAAAGGGGCAATGCAAAAAAACATGATTCGTGCTTTCACTATCAGCAAAGCATAAGGAGCAAACATTCGGGGAGAGAGCCAAGGAGGGGAGTATTTACAAAATTGGTATTACGGTCCATAAAGACTCAAGACCGATTCCGAACTAAAGTGAGCTTAATGAAGGCAGCAAAGTCCTAGGAAACTTATTATGAGATTCTTAAATAAAAATTGAATAAAGACATTGTACATTGATCACTTACACTGTATTTCTTAATAAGCTTTTTGAGCTTCAACCTAATCCTTCTTGAATTTTCAACAGAAAGATAATTCTCAGAATGCTCCCACCGACATAATTTCTGGAGTTCCTTAACCTCCGTCTCAATTTTTTTCCTAGAACCTTCTATGTGCTCCAATATTCTGAAGCACAAAAAAAGAACATTTTTCATGTCTCAAGAATGGATGAGGAAGATTAAAAAGTAGAAGCAAGGAACTCACATTGGTAAGAATTGCACATAATAGCCAACTAGGTTGTACAAGACGCTCAAAATTTCTTTCTTACAAGAACTGCATCATTTATGAAGTTTACGTAAGTGAATGCATATTTGTACCAGTAAAATTGAATTTCTTTTTCCCCTGCCAAATGTTTCTAGGATGCAACTGCAAGCATGTATAATCACAAAGAATCCATTTTGTCTATCTTCCTATTGAAACCATTTGTCAAAAACAAGAACAAACACAAGTTTCAGTGTTACCTTGAATAAAGTTTGATACAAGCTCCAGTGTTTGTTTTTTGGCCAAAGAATGCACCAGTGTTAAATTGTCCAAGAAACGAAAAGAGAAGTTGAAGGCGTTTCCTGAATTCCCCTATGCTTGATGTTCGAATGAATTCCTCCAAACTGCGTCTGCAGTTGACATGCTACAATTTAATATACGATAGCATAAACACAAATAACATTAGGGTGGAGAACGGGTAAAAAACATGCCTATGAATGGTAGAGTCAGAATGCCAGTTCTGCAAGATAGAAAAAAGAGGAAACCATAGCTGCAGAAACAATGAAGCAGAAGCATCATATCAGTTCTCAAATTAAAATACAAATAATTTGTCAAGAAAAAAGAGAGACTAGTTCAAAAGCTGAGCACCGAAAGAAATTATGATTCAACCACTTGAAACCTTCCCGCTTACCCACCCAAATAAATAAGGAAAATGAACCTAACACAAAAAACCGAAAACATAAACAATTTATGTACATTCAATATTTTACTTTTAGAGTGATATTGTGTAGAAAATAGCAATATCAAGGGGGGGGATCTGTCCATCAAAGGTTATATTATTGCAATAATAAAAATGGATGCTAGGATCAGTGTAAAGAACAAAATCTTTACTTTGGATTTTATTAACATTATGTGACAACTAACCTCAAAGAATAACAAAAAGGAACGTTTCTATATCTCATTGTATAAAAGCTAACCTCAAAGAATGAACCACGATCTTACCTTTCCACTATTGAGCTCATATTGATCCTGCACCTCATCAAGCAATGCAGGCCATGAGTCCAACTCAATTTTTTTCCATGATGAGACTAATGAAAGTATAGGCTCCAATTGCTCTGCAAGTTATTACGAAAAATAGTTTCTGCATATGAACTTCTTAGAGTGTATCTTAAAAATCTGAACAGAAAATACTTACCAGAAAAAGTGAACTTTATCCCATGTTCTTGTAATGTTTGAACCTTGTGAACTAAGATTTGCAACCCGGATAAAGCCTATTAAAGATCACGATATATAACACACAAAGAGAAAAGGTTCAATCACTTGTACAATGTCAAAATCAGACTAAAAATAGAAGATGCCATACCATTAGTTCCAATAAAGAGCAATTTTTTACCAGGGTTTAAACTTTATGATTAAGAATTGTAGTACAAAAAAAATGGCCATCTCGATAACACAATCTCATATATGATATGCATGGCACTTACTAGCCAAAAACGCTGCTTGTTAAAATATATATTTATGATATTCCTTATTTAGATTAGAGATAATTTCCTTATCTTTTAGTTTCCTTTGTTTAAGTTAGTTTCCTAGTCTATCTAGATTTACTTTTCTATATAAATCGATGTAACCTCCATACGATTTAACCTAATTCAATATATCATTAGTCTTTCCGTTTACACTGTTATTTCTCTAAAGAATTTTAAGGCCCCAGTCCCCACAAAAATAATGTTGTGCAGCATGAGAAAATTAATAAATGTATATTCAGGAATCAAAGTGTTGCAATGAAATCCCTTTAGAAAAAAGGGCAAAGCACAAAAAAATGTGCGTTTTTTTTAAAGCGCATAAAATAAAATAATGATAAACTAAGGAAATGATAATTTTTTTCTTAGATATTATTTAAAAATAAAGATATATCAAAACCGTTTTTTCCTAACCTTAAAATACCTTCAAACATTATAAAAACAAAAACAAAATATGGAAAAGACGCTTTTTTATTGAGGCACGCCTATCTAGCTTTATAAATACTGCATATAGCCGCACAAATACCTTTGCTATTGGGGTGTTGAAAGAAAACTTATGAAGCATGTCAGTAATACCCAAGATCTGCTGAAGAACATGATGGTCTCCTCGATCAAGCAAAAGTGAAGAAACACATTGATGAAGAGGAGTAAGTAACTTCACCATTTTTGCTAAGATTGAAGGATTTGGATCCTGGACAAGAAGTTACAACCAAAAATCTTAGACAACGGTAAGTTAAAAATCAAATTTTCATATAAATCACCATGCAAAACCTTGTAGAAATTATATTTGCAAGCTGCTCCTCCAGATAAAAGAAGATTATCTTGATGCTCCAAACAAAGCCGTAATAAGTGCTCTGGAGCAAGTTTGGCATCTAGATTTGACAGCAATAAACCACCAGAATCTGGGACAGATAAAACAGTAGCCAAGAAAGTTTACTTCAGAATTCAACAAATATTCAGTGAAAAATATAACCAAAAAGTTTTAGAGTGATGAGTCATCACCTTTAATCAACCCTAGTCCGAGCTTATATGAACAAGAAAAAGCCAGCAACCGAGATGCATCAGATATTTCTAAAGTTCCAGGCTGAATAAAATAAAAGTGAAAAATACCAGTTTTTAAAATGATATAACATTGATCATCCTCAATAAATAAGTGAGCAGGAATATAAAGAGAAGTTCTGATCGTGTACAAGTCATTAAGTGTTGATAGAAAGCACTTAAGAAAGTTTCTTTAACAACATAACAAACCGTTGCTACATTTAGGATATCCGCTCATCATGGAGAAACACAGTTTTCGTCAGATAAAATAAAAGAGCATTAAAAACAGCCGAAGCCACATTGCATGGAAAATTAAAAAGCACCAACTTGTGATAATCCAAAGTAGAGGTACCAAGGAAAAAAAACAGAACAATGAAAACCTACATCAACCTCAAACAAACTTACAGCTAAAACAAGATCGGGAGAGCCAAACAGCTGATTATGAATGTGGATCATCTGGTCAATCATAGATTCATCCATTTGGCTCCATTCATCCTCTGAAGTTTCTTCTTCTTTGCTAACTTCATCCTAGAACACGCAATTTATTTCAACTAATTAACTAATGAACATAGTACAAGACCAACAATGCATAAATTAATACAGATAAAATCTGCCAGGGAGTTACCATCTCAGTGATTTTATCTTCAGAGAGTAACTCCACTTCAGAAGAGTTCTCATTGTCTAATGACGTTCCAGCATCAGCGCCAATAACCTTTTCAATTTTAAACAAGCGGGGCCTAAACTTGTAAAATTGAGAGTCATGAAGTTCTTTAGCCTTGGACTGAACTTTCATATCCATCCAGAGGCTTGAAAATCCATTGAATATTTTATCGAACAGCTGTCAAACACATACAATCAAATAATATGTGTAAAAAAGGAAATAACAGAAGAAACACCTAGAAAGTTTAAGAGACAAAGTTAAATTAAACAAAAGCAAAAGATAACAAGGAAAATTGTTAATTATTCGAAAACAAGAACTGGGAATCCAAACATAGTCTTTAAAATGAACTTTGCACATTCAAAAATTCAAAACAAACATAGCAAGAAATCTCACAAGAAAATGTGCAATATCCATCAATTTGGAGTCAGCTACAAAATGTGAAGCACGGACCAGAATATTGTATTGGAGGGCACATTTTAGTTGCACAATACCAGCCTGCTGACAGAGTAGACAACATTGAGATTAACAACAAACAGAAACTTAAATGAGCTAACAGAAAGTTAAATGTGCAAACAGAAACATCAAGGAAAAGCTTTGTTTATTATAAAAAAAAAAACAAACCGAAACTTAATTAACAAATGACATAATCATACTCATCAATTTTCTATAAACTAAAGAAAATACTAACCGTGTCACTGTCTACAGTTTCTCTTGAAGGAATAACCAGCTTTTCCAACAAACCGTCATTAATTGCATAAAAGTCTGTCGCAGAACTTATATCAAGGAAAGAAAATCCAGACAACCCATTGCTTAAACCAACAGATGTCTTAATGGAAGGAATCCCACGTGGAAATCGCATTAAGGAATATATCAATTTCTGTAACAATTTTCAACATCAACATTTGAACTGAGTGAAAACATTTATGAAAGAAAATAAAGATGAAAAACAATAAATACCTCCTCATTATGCTGCTTAACTACACCAGGAAAGCACATTCTTTCTAGAGACAAGCCTAGTTTAATTTCATAAACCGAAAGCTGAATTGGTCGAACTATATCAACATATCCAGCATATTCATCCGATAATCGATCAATGAAGCCAGTTGCCGTCTCCTGAGTAATCAAGATATATATATTCCATGAAACCGGAAAAAAAAATCCAAAATAAATAATCAACTAGAAGGACGTAATAAATACCTGCCAGTTGTACATATACCCTTCATCAATTTGTTGTAAATCTGATACTTTGATTTTAGTCAACAAACTATCGAAAAAATCATCACACTCATGTTTCAACTTCTTAAATTTCTCAGGTTCTACACGAAAAACAACCTGAACACAACACAAAACTATCATCACAAATTGACCAACAAGACCATGATTATCTATGATAACTTCTAGAGCATGCACTTGAATGCACCAAAGCATTTTTCTATGAATAATGTCAGCAAAACTTGGGGGAAGAGAACCTATACATAAGGATTCTATCAGTTTAAAGAATTAAAAGGAATATGATAGATTCGATGATCTCTGGATTTTAAATTTGAATGCATCAGTTGTCTAGCGCCAAACAAATTTTATAATAATAATAATAGTTATTATTATTATTATCAGAATCTTGGATACAGAGAAATTAGATAGTGAAGAATGCCCTCAAGGGTTCAATTCATATTAAAATTAGATATTTTATTTTGACAAGGACAAATTGATATTAAAATCCTGTATTTCTCCAATTCTAAACTGCTAAAAAAGTATCTATTTCTTAGGTTACCAAACATGGTAAAAGGTATTATCCTCCACCTAATTACCATCAAAATAATACGAGTTCTCAAATTTACATGAGACTATGCTCACAATTATCAGTCAAGGGCATTTAAAGCTACATCTCAATCATAAACAGCAAACAAAGACAGCCTTCCCCAAGAAAAGAAAAAGAATTTGTCTCAAATAGTATAAATCTACATACTAATTACAAAAATGTCAGAAGTTTTTAAAAATTACTCAAATAAAATAATTATAATTCTATATTTTTCATGGGTATTTATTGAATTTGTATGGTTTTTTTTTAAGTTCAGGTTAATTTATCAACTATTTGATTATCTTTCATTGTTATTTCAATGAATTTGTTAATTTTTTGTATTTTTTAGTTCAATATATATATTATTGAACTATAATTATGCTATTTTAGTAATGTTTTAAAAGCTCTGTCATTTTAGTAATTAGTATGCAAAAATATGTTATTTCAGTAAGTGCCTCAGAAAGAAATCACTAGGCTATGTAGCCAATAAAATAGAAAGACACCTTCTTCTGCAATTTTTTATGCTCCAGCTCAAGATTTTCAAGTACGTGTAATCTTTCCTTGTCAGCTTCTCCCACAATGGAAAATAGTCCTGCCAAAAGTTCACACTCTCGTCGTACCTACAACAACATTGTGTAGCAGCAGCAACTTATCATCTAACAAAAAGCAAAAGACTGTCTTCTTGTTGAGCTAAAGCACAAAGGAACAGCAGTAGGAGTCATTACAAATGTATGCTCGCCAAAAACTACATACTGTGATGCATGGATATTGTTGTCATTTTTAAATTTGAAAGTGTCAAGGAAGAATGCATTTTCAGAATTTCACGTTTTCACCAATCAATGAAAAGCATTATTTCTGAAAGAAATTCAATTGATATGTTGGTTATTTCGAAGCTACAGGACTTCATTAACCTGGCACAGCATTGAAAGAGCCGCTAGCTAAATTATTTATCAAAATTTACAATAGATAACTCAAATATTCAAAAAAAAATCTAGGCTTGTTTAAAAAGGTAATAACTGATGCAAAAAGGATATGGAAATCAAACACATACAAAATTTTAGGACATCATTACTATCCAAATAGTCTTTTTTAGAAAAGAAATTTTACCTGAATTTCAACTTCAAGTGAAGATTTCTTTTCCACCAACTGCAAATTCTTGTAATAGTATTTGATGGAAGGATCCAAATCACAGCAGCTAAGCAATAGATAAAATCGTAACCCTCCAAGTCTTAACCAAACACGACCAAGTTTATTATGTGAATCTTGAAAAAGGGAAGGAAAAAAAAAAGAATAAATGTAAGAATACACTACGAAAAGAGGCAAAACAAAAAAGAGAGAAAAATTACAGCATCCCATCATGAAAATAGGTATCGAGTCAACAAATGAATAAATTCACCATCTTCATCTTTCATTTTCAAATCCAAATACAATGACTAATACCAGAATGAGGAGAACTTGGAAGCTAAATTATATATCATAGGAAATTAAGCACTGGCCTTTTAAGGCCCTTTCTTCAGCTACTACAACCAAACAACCAAAGTTAATCAAATGAAAATTAATTACAAGAGGGAGGATGAAGAGTCCTCAAAATACAAGTTCAAAAAAATCAAAATTAAGGGACCAAAAATGACAATTATAAGAAAAATTATATTTTTTTATCCATCCATACATAAATTTCTTACCTACAAATAAAAATACTCCATATGTTACAACGAGATATGGTTATTTACTCACCTATAGAGGCACCATGAGAAAATAGATCTTTAAGCAGCATTTCAATGAACAAATCTACAGAGTCTCTCAATCTCTTAAGGCTTGACTTCCTGATGAGGGAGCAAAGCAACTGGATGCATTCCTCCTGCAGAAAAGTAAGAAGAATGCTAAAAAATGGAGGACCGTGTTTAAAACCTAGAAATCAAGCAAGTATTTAAATTTTTAAAAAATAGAAGTATGTACAACTACAAGTAAAACACTCTTCCAAAAAAGACGAATTGTATCTAGCTGATGTATTAGTCTCAAGATGTCCATAACAGCAGTATAAAAAGATAGTAAAACAATATGATGAAGAGCATATTCCCTGTATAAAATAATGGAAATCTAATAGAATCGATATCTGATTGAGATATCAGCCTCCCCCTATGAGACCATTTCCATTGGTTGTCATCACTGGCATTGCCCAAAAGCTGAATTTTTTTCAGAGATGTCTCTTTGGGTATGAAGAGAAGGATGAAAATTACTATTTACAAAGCAAGGTTTCCAATCCAACGAAATAGAGAAACACGAGATTAGGACCAAGAAACTGTTACAGGTGTAATATCAGATTTTTTTAAGAAGAATTCACGACGATTTTATTAAAAATAAAGAATGTACAAGAGGTTGGTGTCATCTCAGATTATCATATTTAGATAATCAAAGTTTCCAACTAATACGCTGACACTAAGCTTCTATTCTACCAAGAATTAGAATAAAATCATTCTCCTCTCATATCTTACATGAATGCTTCAATGGAAAGAGTCTGATTCAAAAGATTTAGGGTTCAGAGTCATCAGCATCCGATCAACATAAAATATTTTGCTCAGAAAATTACATACATAATTAGTAATTTTAAACACACAATCCGGTTTAATAAATACTGGGTTAAATCCTTCATGATGTTAAGCGAAGTAGTCATTTGAAAACTAATTGGAACCTATGAAAACATAAACAAATTGTTTTCTAAACTGGACAAATCACATATCACTCATCCAACTCATGCTTGAACTGCATTTTTTACGTTTTACCTCATTCATTACGTCAAATACTAGTACTAAATACAAGGCATCTCCCAACCTTGTAGTTGGGTTTGGCCATACTCCTCCCTCCCTTTGCATATTCTCTAGTTCTTATTTAATAAACCTGATTATAATCATTTAAAACACATACCCATTAAAAAATACCCACACCAACATAATTTTTCACATAGAGTCAGTGCAAGGTCCAACTACCAATGAGACACCATAGAAAGAAAGATCCAAAGCATGTTATTAATGAATTATTGTATTAATGAAATCTTGTGATCGGTATTACATGTCAAATGTCAATGAATATTGACGAGCATACCGGATTCTTATTCTTTTGAATGGAACCAAGAAGGATCTTTATCTCAACGAACTGGTCGGTATCAAAAGATTTTTCGTGGGCATATATAATCTGCAAGTACTCATAAATGACAACAATCAATTAACCCCAACTTCTGGATATAAAACACATAATCTCCTGATTAAAAAAAATCAATCCACCTGCTGGAAAAGATTAAAAACAGATGAAAAAAGAAATTTGCGTGCGTCTGCTGCATTTAGAGGTTTGTGCCAAAGATTACAAGCTGCGAATTGTATCTTTGAGCGCTGAACAAAAAAGTCTCTGATGGCACAGGAAGCAGGACACCTGAATGGAGAGAAAAATCACACGGATTACATGCAAATTTAAATATCATAAAAAGATCAAATAATTTAAGGGGCATCTTTTTAACCCCAATCCACTTTCTGCAAACCGATTCATACAAAAGCCGTTACAACCATTAGCCCAAACAGTACTTTATCATGAAGAAGCATCCCCCTCCCCAAGAGGCCTATTTTATTTTGAAACAATTCCCTACTACCCTCATCCAACACTCACCATGAAAAGATCCTCATCAAGCATTAATTACTTCATGTGGAAGGTCAAAAAACAACAACAAAGTAACATAAAACGGTATAAATTTTTTATGGAAAGATAAACTTTCATTAATTAAATCGGGTAAAAATAAATACAAGAGGATGAAAAATCTTCCAAAAAAATCAGAAAAAAATAAAATAAAAACTAAATAAAAGAATTTCATTTATAGAATTAGAATATGGAATGTGAAGGAAAATCAAAATCTACACTATTTACAACTTTAGCCCAACTAGAAGCAAAAGAATCCCAAAGGAAAACCTAAGACTTGGATTCTTCTATAAAAAACCGGGAATTGCATTCCAACCAAATAGTCCAAAGTAAAGCAACCATTGTGCATTTCCAAAAAAATCTTCTTTTATGTGAAGTTTTTGAACCAAAAAAGTCTGTAATTAAGAGATGTCTAGCATCCTTTGGAGGAACCCAACTCAAGTAAAATTGTGAAAGAAGTTTGACCTAAAACTTGCTTGTGTAATTACAATGAACAAAAAACTGAGAAGTCGATTCACAACTCTTGTGACACAAAAAACAAATATGTGGAGATAAGGAGAAGGTGGACAAACAAGATTGCAAGACATCTCCCGTGACAAGGTTACCTAAATAAAAAGTCCAAAGGAAAAATTGATTTAAAAGGAAAAGAATCCGGAGGAGGAGAATGAGAAAGAAAAGAAAAGAAAGATTTGCAAGTAAAAGAACCCGAAGGATGAAGAATCCAAGAAATGCGATCATTTGAGATAGAAGGTAAAATATGAGAAATAAGACTATGATGAGAAGAAAATTCCAAAAATTCCTCATCTTTAAAATTCCGAAAGAAAGAAAGATTCCAAGATTTAGAATCCAAATTAAAAAGAGAGAAAATGGTGGCAAAACGATTTTTTGTAATACGGTATAAAATAGGAAAAGAAATAGAAATAGAGGAATGAGAAATCCAAATATCTTTCCAAAAACGAATACCTAGTCCATTACCAAAAATGAGCTTTGTACCCTTAGAGAAAGAGGGAACACATTTTGAAATAAATTTCCAAGAGCTACGAAGTGTCCCAAAATTCACAATCAAAGAATTCCAATCAAAACTAAAAGATCCAAATTTGCTTTTAATAAAAGAAGCCCAAAAAGAATTTGATTTAGAAGAAAAACGCCAAATCCATTTCCAAACAAAGACAAGTTTTTTAATTCAAGCTTACCAATATACCCAAACCACCCAAAACTTTTGGTTTACAAACCGTTTTCCAATCAACAAGATACAATCTTTTCCTTTCCCCAATGCCAAAAAAGCATGGTATAACGTATACCCTACTACCCATCACCTCGCAACGCCACCAAATTACAAGTATACGGGCCAACTATTTATAACTAAACGAAAAGGGTAATTAAAAAAAGATTTCGAAGTTGACACCAAAAAGGATGTATTTACATGAGCAAACCCACCCCCAAACATACTCTCAAGATCTCATTTCCTCCCTAAGAATCCTTCTATTCCTTTCAAGCCAAATACCCCATGTTATAGCACAAAAACCGGCAATCCAAAGACAATTTCTCCCATCATTGAAATGAGGGCTTAATATTAACTCCTACATTCGGCGAAAAAGATTCGTTATCCACCCACGTTATCCCGAAAGTATGGAAATTGTTTTGCCAAATATGCCTTCAGGTGGGGCCCTATTACGTTTTCCTTTCCTTTTGAATGAAAGGATTGTTTCTTATTGTCCTTTAACCTTGAAGCACCATAGTTAACACCTTATAAAGTCTAAGCTAAGGTTAAAATTAGTGGGTCAATACACATGAAAATTACAGAGCTCCAGAATTCAATATTAACCGTATAAACAACTGTTGAGCAAATCTTCTTTAGCAAGGTTACATAAAAAAACTCCTAACAGAAAACACCCATTTAATATCAATGATATTCAGGGTTTATCTTTTGTTTGTGGACACTTTGCTTTTTTCGCCGTTTGATAAAGAAAAGATCAGTAACCTCCTTTCTGTGATTCATCTGTTCGAAAAGATGTCCGGGTTGAATTTCAATCTTGAAAAATCTTTCCTTGCTGGAGTCAATCTAAATCTGGGTAAGTCCTTTATTGCTGCTTCTTGGCTGAATTGCAAGGTTTCAACCCTCCCTCTCTCTTATTTAGGACTTCCTCTTGAGGGTAATCCTCGGCTTAGAGGTTTTTGGGAGCCTGTTATGGAGCGTATTTAAAGAAGACCGTGTAAATGGAAGAAGTTGGCTGTGTCTAAAGGAGGGAGATTGACACTTGTTCAATCCGTGCTAAGTTGTATGTCGATCTATTACCTTTCGGTTTTCACTATTCCGAAGAGCATTGCCAAAGAGATTGATAAAATTTTGAGGATTTTTTTTGGGAAGGGCACTAAGGGGCATGGTGGTTCTAATCTTATAAAATGGGAGGAGGTGGCCAATCCGTTGTTGTGTGGTGGCCTTGCTTTTGAATCATAACACTTCTCTTCTCCTGAAATGGTTATGGAGATTCTCGAAGGAGGAAGAAACCTTCTGGCACAAAGTGATAGTGGCTTTACATGGAGATGTTGCCTTAGGTTGGAGAGTTGGCACTAATAATTATTGCTCCAATCGCAGTCCTTAGAAACCGATAGCGAAGCTTGATGGGTTAATGAATACTTTTACGTCTTATGCTTTAGAGAACGGGACGATGATATCTTTTTGGGATCATCCATGGATTACTAAAGTTCCTCTTTGCGTTGCTTTTCCAAGTTTACATAGACTTTCCAATTCAAAGGGAGTTGTGTTGCTGGGACTCCACTTCTAGTTCTTGGAATTTGCTGTTTAGGAGGAACTTAAAGGATCAGGAGGTGGAGAAGTTTGTTAGTCTGTTGTCCACTCTAAATGGCTATGTTGTAAGCCACTCCCCAGATGCAAGCCTGTGGAAAGGGGTAGGCAACGAGTTTTCTTGCAAAAATGCTATGTTGTCGCTGTCTTCTAACGATTATGCTCTCTCGAAGGATCTCTATAAAGCTCTTTGGTGCGCAAGGTCTCGATTAAGGTGAAGGTTTTGTTGTGGACCCTATTTAAGGGAGGTTTAAATACCTTTGATAAGCTGCAACGAAGATATTCCTCTATGGCTACATAGAATAATTTTTTATTTGATTGATAATCATATAAAGCGGAAGATATTTTTGCCATTCTTTCCCCAAATGTGTGCTCTCTCTGTTTTAAATATAGCGAGAGCGTGGGCCAAGTTTTTGTGCATTGCTCCTTTACCTCAGGATTGTGGAACAAGCTCTTCAAAATTTTCAATGTGCACGGAACTCTCCATCAGTTCACTTTGCTGCTATCCACGGTCTGCTGTGTGGTCATAATTTTAAAGAGAAACCTAATATTATTTGGTGTAATGCCATCAAGGTTAAAAATATCGATGTTGATGTTGATGTCGATGTCGACATCTCAATTTTAGGGAGATATCGAATGTTGATGTCGATGAATATTACGAAAGTGTCGATTTTGATATTGACTGAGATTTTTTTTTTTTTAATATAATTTAAAAACAATTACATCACATGACAAAAATTAAATATAACATTTAATATAAATAAAAACATCAATAACTCAATATTTATATATAATTATTGAAATTTATGTAAATTTTTTTAAGGATAAAATAGGAAACTCATTTTTTCTTTAAATATTATAGTTTTGTATTTTTTTTTTAAATCTATCAATTTTAGAAGTTTAAAACTTAAATCAAAATTTGTCAAGAGTTACCAATGATTTATTAACCTTAAAGTATTAATTTTAATTTTTTTATAAATCTAGCAAACTTATCTAAAACTTAAAATACTCAAGAAAATACCAAGGCCCAAGTAAAATCCCAAACTTCATCTCAGGGTCCATATTTGACTTTTACAACCCTAGTTTTCTTTTTATAAAAAAAAAAACCCTAGCAGCCTCCTTCCCCTTTCTTTTACCTCAGCAGCCTCCATCCCCTTTCTTCTTCTCAAACCAATTCCAGCGAGATCTAAGTTTTTGCAAGTGAGATCTAAGCTTTTGGCAACGACTTCCGGTGAGAGCTAGTTATTTTCCGACGAGATCCACCTATTTTCCAAGCTTTTGGCAACAACATATCGGCAATTTCATCGATATTTCAACAATTTCGCCGATATCTCGACGACTTAAGAGAAAAACGACTCTTCCCCCCCTTATCGGTGTCGAAACCCTAGAATTTCTGACTTGTCGCCGACACCGGCGACATTTTAAACCTGAATGTCATTCGTGCCATTGTTGGTTGATTTGGTGGGAACGCAATAGTCGTATTTTTAATTCTCATTTCATCTCCTCTTTGTGACTAGTTTGTGGGAGAAAATGGTTTGGTTTGCTTCCTTTTGGAGTTCTCTTGTGAAGGATTTTTGTAATTATAGTCTTTATATTGCCCTCAATTGGTCTAGTTTTTTGTAATCTTTTGAGGGATGCTCTTTCGTACATTTCATACCATCAATGAAAATGTTTCTTAGTTAGAAAAAATATCAATGATATTTAGATGAGAAATAAATCATCTTACAGAATCTGGAAGACTGTTGCTGAAATCACAGGCTGAACAAGCAAATGAGGCGTTTGAGTTTTAACCTTTGAGAAGTTCTGCATACAAGAAGAAATCAAACAGGGCATCTAATTTAACAGAGAACATTATTAGTCACGACCAATTTCAAAGTAAATACAGACCTTTACAAAATCAGGGCAATTAATCCACGAGGACTGATGCCACCTAAACCACATCTCCAGAAAAAAACTAGCTGCTTTTGCACGCACTGAAACAAACAATAAACCTTTTAGCCTTTGGAGAAAAAGACAAATACATGTTTTTGTGTGTGCATGTGAAGGTGTAGGAGAGGTGATCTAAGAACAAAATACCCTTTAATTAAATAGACAATAAACCTTTTAAGAAAAGGAGAACACTGCTAAATAGCTTCAAGCAGTACATGAGAAAGAAGCTCATTTCCATTACAACATATTCATTGTTCAAATATTCTCCTACTACCTAGCATTCGAAAGAGCTGACAGGTGTCACACCTTAACCATATTACCGCCTTGTGATTTTTCACCTTCACCCCTGGACTTTTTTCCCTTTTTGAAAATAAAAATACTAGGGAGTTTTGTGTTCTTAACGCCTTATTGAGTGCTAGCTGTAAAACATTTTATAAAACTCGCCTTCCATTATTGCCTCTAAATGGAAAGCCTTTTTGTAACTTCCAGTTGGCCCCTTTATTTTTTCATTCATCAATGAATATTTTGCTAACTAAAAAAAATAAAAATATAGAATTTATCTCAAATAGCATAAATTTTCATACTAATTACTAAAATGTTAGAACTTTAAAAATTAATTTACTAGATTAACATAATTATAGTTCAATAAATAATTGAAGTATACTTTGTTATTTTCCATGGGTATTTTAAATGAATATATTTTTTTTTCTTTTTAAAATTCAAGTTCAATAATTTATTGAACTATTTTATTATTTTCAATGAATTTGTTGGTTTTTTACTCTTTTTACTTCAATAAATTATTGAACTTTAATTATGTTATTTGAGTAATTTTTAAAAGATTCTGAGAGTTTTTTAGGCCCTGTTTGGTATGCAATCTGAAAAGCAGAATTTGAATTTAGTGGATTCTAATGAATTCAGAGTTGTATTATGTGAATTTGTTGGTTCTGAAACTGTGTTTGGTAACAGATTCAGAATTTATAATTGAGATTCAGAAATTTGAAATATGTGTTTGGTTGGTTACTCAAAAAATTTAAAATCAGATTGTGAATCAGAACAGTGTGAAAACAATACTTCCAACTTTAAATCATTCATTTTTAAGTTTGAAAAAACTAATAATTCATAACTTATAAATTGAAAACATCTTTATCCGCATCAACTATAATTATTCTCATTCTTAGGATAAATTTTTCTTTTTAAAAAAATTATAATAAAGATAATATAAGCATTGCAAGTCTATCAAATAAACTCTTTAGATTAAAACAACTCAGTTTCTTCCAAAAAGAGAACTATACAAGACACAATGAGATCCATTCTAAAATTCATAAGAACCTAGTGCAACCAAAGAGAGAATTTCTCAATAAAAGAGAATCTGAAAAAATATTTTCACACTGAATGGAGAGACCATTTAGGCATTAAAAACCTCCAATATCGTTATTCAAATAGTACTACATACATTAGTAAACAATAAGTAGAGAAAATGTGAGCAACAACCTCCAAAACATATATATATATATAATTTTATTTTTTATATTTAAATTAATCTTATATATAATTAAAAAAAAAGTATAAATAAAAAATAGGATATAGTGAAAAAATAAATTAACTATTTTTCCATCACTTTATAATTAAGTTTAAGTTTAAAAAGTTAAAAATCAGCTTAAAAACATAGAATTAAAAATTTAATTAAATAAATAAAAGCTAGAATGGATCGGGTCAACCTCGAAAAACGGGCCCGACCCGACCCAAATCCGGAAAATGGGTCCGACTCGTATTTTTTCTCATGTGTTCAAACCCGTGGATTAAATTGTGTGGGTGAGGTCAATCTGTGTTTTTCAGTTTTTGAGTTGGATATTTTGGATTCTTGTTTTAGTTGAATTCATTTTTTAGCCTAAAAAAGAAATTGAATCCAAATTGCTTTTTTCTGGATTGTAAACCAAACACAAAACAAAGCAGATTCATTTTATTCATTCAATCCAGATTCATAAAACTGAATCTGTATTGCAAACCAAACAGGCCCTTAATAATTAGAATTCAAAAATATGTTATTTTAGTAATTCTCCATATATATATATAATATATATATTCTAGCTATAAAATTGTTGCATGCTTATACTCGACACAATCTCTGACATATAACCCTCGCCATTTTTTAATATTTATTTATATCATGCTTCATGATAATACATTTTTTATGTGTTCTTATAAATCTTAACTCATTGGACCCCACAATTTTCCCACCTCGCGCTTACACTCTGGACGGCTATTGCACCTCACTATCTTATATGCTTAAAAAAACATCGGTACCAAGCATATAAATCTCATAGAGAAGAAAAAAAGAGGCAATTACTGAATAAGCATATTTATGAATACTAAAATGCCATAGCTTTTTAAAAATTACCCAAATAGAAAAAATAAAAAATTGTAAAAAAACCCAACAAATTCATTGAAAATAATAATGAAAATAATCAAATAATTCGATAAATTATTGAACTTAAACTTTAAAAAAAAATCAAACAAATTCATTGAAAATACCCATAAAAAACAATAAAATATAATTCGATTATTTATTGAACTATATTGAACTAAAAAATGGAAGAAAAAAAAAACCCAACAAATTCATTGAAAATAATAATGAAAATAATCAAATAATTCGATAACTTATTGAACTTGACTTAAAAAGGCAAAAAATCAAACAAATTCATTGAAAATATCAATAAAGTATATTATTGAACTATAATTATGTGAGTAATTTTTAAAAAAATCTGACATTTTATCAATTAATATTTAAATTTATGTTATTTGAGACAAAATCTAAAAAATATATATAATAGAATTGTATGAACCTGTATCTACAGAATTCCACTCATCCAGCGCCTGTAAGATATTTTGATGAGCAATAAACGTCTGGGGAGGTCTTGATGAGTATTTCAATGAAAATTGCAAGGTTTTCTTCATGAGGTTGGAGAAACTGCCTAATTCCTATCATCAAAGCAAAAGAATAAACTCTTCAATTCATGATAAAAAGTGATTTCAAGTTAACTTGGACTGTCATTGGAAAGAGGTTGGAATTTGACGCTGGTGTTATATATGAATTTAATGGATTTATCATCTTACTAAGTTAATCCACCATAGAAGTTAAAAAAACATGCAAACATATCAAATGGAAGAACCAGTAAAACAAAAACAATATCAAAAAATTCCAGAAATCTCACAACCCAAAATGGAGAATTAATCAATAAAATCAATTTCCTTCTTACATGAATAACAAAATAAATACCAATTAAATGAAGCTAATAATATACCAGGAACACAAATCAAAATTATTAAAAAAACTAGCTAAAATTAATGTCCGCAAGGTTATACAAGATGCAAGAACAATAAAGCACAGAGCGGTTAACTTACTTGCTTTAATCTTTCCTGATCAACTAAATCAACTAAAAGAATTGATGAAAGCTTCTGTAATAACAACATATCGCGGAAAAAACTAGTATTGTCACTCAGAGGAAGCGTATCCAACAAAACATCGGGGCTTGCCCCAGTAAATATGTCATAGCCAGAAGAACAACACGCAAATGACTTTTCTTCTTGCACAAGCTTATCCTTTGATCCCAGAATTGCCTTAACATTGTTTTTCTCATGTTCAAATCTTATCAAGAGCTTCTGAAATAAATGAAGTTGAATTCCTCTTGAATTGAGTGAAAAATAATTTTTACAAGTAAATAATAAGGGTAAATTATACAAAATACCCCTATGCTATGGGGTTGGTTTCAAGTTTGCCCCTAACGTTTTAAAAGTTTCAATTCTACCCCCAACCTTTTAATTTATTTCAAAAATACCCTTAGTTGGGAAAAATTATTCTTTCTTCAGGAAATTATCTTTTTGTTACAAAAATACCTTCAACCTTTTAATTTTAATCAAACTTGACTGAAATTGCAGAAAAATTGTATTTTTTAAAAGGGTGCTTTCCACAAGAAAGGGTATTTTTGAAACAAATTAAAAGATTGAAGGTATAATTGAAACTTTTCAAACGTCAGGGGCAAAAATTGAAACCAATACTATAGGTTAGGGACATTTTGTATAATTTAACTTAATAAGAATTAAGAGAATTAAACCTGATAAATGTCCTGCAAATTCTGAGAAATGGCCTCATCTTCATCAAATTTACCAATAATACAAGAAGACAGGGAAAGACCTACATAAGTACGAAGACAGAAAATATTCACGTTAAGAGTTCAACTACACGTAACAGTTGTATAGCTGTAATTTACCAAAAAGGAAGAAAAAAATCCTACAGTTTTATAGTAAAAAACATCATGAATAAATTTTTATACAAAAGTAAACTTGATTCAATTGATAAAAGGAATTAAGCATACAAAACGGCGATAGGGACAAAGAAAAGTTTTTTTCAAAAAATGAAGCAGAACCAGGTCAAGGCTTCCTCAATATTAGCAGGAGCCTTCAATTATAGATTCCAACTAGAATGCTTTGTAGTAAAGTCCAGTTGGCCTCTTTCGTATAGTAATCCCCATGATTATTCCATATATTTAATGTTTTGCTATAAAAAAAATATTTAAAGCAAGTGAATTCCATACATGCCCATACGAAAGCACATGTACATACACATTATTCTACATGTCCGTCCCACAACCGTTTTTGAAACATATGAAAGAGACAATGAAGTAAGGTTCCAAGGAATCATCTAAAAATACATTATACTACAATGAGAAAAATCTACCTTCCATTGCAAGGCAGCGTAGATCAGGATTAGATGATGCAATAACATCAATTAAAAGATCCTTCCCTGTTAAAGCTGAGACTGTAAAACAAAATAGATACAAAATGATTTTGTTTTAATAAAAAATATAGAAGAAAACCTTGCAAGTAATTCTTGTCACTATTTTCTCATAATCAACGAGGATTACAAAAAACCTAATTTGTTAAGATAAAGAATAAAGACATCAAAATCGCTTACCCCGATCATGTAAATTTAGCTTTACAGGCCATAGGCATTCAAACAGCCTGAAAAGTTGTTGTTGCTTATAATATAAGTCAGCAGAAGAAGGCAAAGTTGGGTGACCACCATAAATCCACAGCATTGACTTCTCTGGGCGAAAGGAACATGAAGATTTCTTTTCAAGTTGCTTACTCTCCCTCTAATCAAAACAAAGAAAAACCATCAGCTGAAGAAGAATTCACAAACACACGAGTCAGTAATAGTTTATAAGCAGCTTACCAGTACAACTTTAACAGCCTCCGGAAATAAATTCTTGAATCGTAAGACATCTTTAATCAAAAAGAGCACTGAAACTTGTAACTGCTCAAACTTCAATGATACAAGTCCATCCCAAAGTAATATGTGATCATCAAGGAGAGTGTTGTATAATTGAATAAGCTCGTTAAAAGAAGCAGACTCAACAAGCTTGAGCTTGTAAAAGAATTCTTTCTCCAGTGCTCGCAGAGAATTTAAAAATGGTGAAAATTCTTGAGTTTCACGACTTAATTTATGCATGCCCTCAACATTCCATTGTTGATAAGTAAGCCTTAAAATATCTATACATTTGATAGCATTAGGCAAGAATTTGCAGGACAAATTAAATCCATCTTCTGACATTTCAAATTTGTCTTTTAATGCATTAAAATCTTGTGTGTTATCTTCTTCTCCCAGTATAGCAACCAACTCAGATGATAAAATTGGAACTGGATGCATATCAAAATCTACTCCATATAATGATTTAACCTTATGGCGAAGGCGACAAACAGATTTCCACAGTGAATGCTCCATGAGCTGCTTGGTTGATGTAAGATACATACTAAAAGACTGGCAAAATGGATGCAATATTGAACTAAACCATTTGAACCGGGTAATGTAAAGATCTAGATCAAATTCAGAAGCTTGCTCAATTGCCCAGTTGGCAGCAAAAAACCACTTTTTATTAGCCGGTTTCACATTGAAATCATCTTTCACATGAGGGCACAAATTCATATTGCTAGAAGACTTCGGAAACATTAATCTACCTAGCATCTCTAAATCCATCAAATATGGCTGTAACTTCCAGTCCAGGGAAGATCCCTTCTTAGCAGCACTAAGTTCATATAATGCACATTGAACTCCCAAGTTTTCCAGATACATACAATTCTGCTTTACACATGCTTCTTTCGAGTGCCAGACATAATCTCTCAATTTTAGTGGCATTGGCCATCCTCCAGGCAAACACAAGGAAGATATCCTTGATGTCTTAGATGAAGAGAGACAAGTGTCTGATAAATATAATTTCTTTGCACTCCGCACAATATCCATCCCCTTAGCCTCACTAAAAGAAGAAAGATATGTATGCTCCCAACTTATGTGGAGGCTCCACTGAGGTTTACAGCCACTCATGACAAGTTGCTGGAACAATTGCACCCAGCGTGCAAGTTCAATATATGTTATCCGAACATTAAGGTGAGAACCTTCATCCCTTGCATACACATGCGAATTTGCCATGGATTCAACCAATTTCGCACCGGGAATACCAGATAGAGCAAGAAAGCTTCGTGCGTTATTTAGTTCAATATCTTCTTGACTACATTCAACTCCATCTTGCAGCCAAAAAGGCTGCATCATGAATATTTCAACCCCTCTATTTCTCATTGCTCGAGAAACTTCACCATAAATTGGGTTCATGGTAAGAAAAATCCGAAAATTAACATGTGGATGAAAAACCACTGGCTCTCCATCAACAGTACCGCATTCATTAAGCACAATCGACCCACATGATTCCACCAACGAATTAATTCTATCAAGTACCTAATGTAATCAAAAAAGGAAAATTAGAAGAAAATAAACATGCAACTTATCAAAACAAGTAAAGCCCCGAGACCAAAATTTTCCACCACATTCCATGTGCTACAAATGGAACAATTTTGTTTTCTTTTGCTTTTCTTTTTGCTTCTTGAAGATTCCTCATCATCTTTATTGTGTTTTTCCCAACAATGAAAGTCTTATCTTTCTATTAAAAAAAACAAAGTAAATATAAAACATTAAAAAGTAGCTCACTTACAGTGGGGTTACACAAATTTGCATTTTTAAGAATGATCCATTCTCCATGTTCAATAGCCTTGACTAATATTCCACCCACCCATTCAAACTTTGCTGAGAATTGCTGTTGCGGATCAATCTTTTCCAACTTTGAAACTATCTTCAATAATCTTTCAAGTTCCTTTTTGAGTAGACCATCTTGAAAGTATGACATAAGTTCCTCAATAATAACAACTAAATCACCAAGAGAACAAACAATGTTTCGCCAGTTCTTCTTAGACACACAAGAAGAACTTGTTACCAACTGGAAGCCGATTTTAGATGAAAAAGAAAGCCACTTACCCATTAAATCATTACCCTCCCTATCCAACTCTTTCATAGTAGACTTCATTTCCAAAGTAAAATATCTGTTGACATGGTAGTCAACGCGACCAACAACATATCGGAAATTACGAACAGCATCGTATTGCTCAAACAACCCAAGTAACTCTGATATATCAGTTGTGGATGAAAGATTAATCTCATTTAGTACATTGCCTGTGAGCTGAGCAAGCAACCTAATAAGAGAAGTTTTACCAGATGAAGAAGGACCAACCAAAATGCACATCCATTGATTTTGAATGCAATGTGCGACAGTTTCTAAGCTTTGACGAATTCCTGGAAGGATTTTAAGCTGGCTATTTGATATGTTGCACTCTTGAATATTGTTCCTTTCAATAGTAACATTCCCCACAATTAAACATCGGGAATTAATCTGAACTCGTGGGTAAGGATTTATGAAAGGCTTTGTATCAAATATTTGCTCATAAAGCTGGAGGACTTCCCTGCGATC
The DNA here is from genome assembly GCA_028015215.1 of Gynostemma pentaphyllum. Lineage (NCBI taxonomy): Eukaryota > Viridiplantae > Streptophyta > Magnoliopsida > Cucurbitales > Cucurbitaceae > Gynostemma > Gynostemma pentaphyllum. The sequence continues at coordinate 56,849,493 of CM051351.1, read as the reverse complement.
ACCAGCTGTCCGCATCCTCTGAACGTAAACAATATCGAGGAAGCAATAGTTTCTTAATGTCTCGGGGGCACCTTAAGAAATTCCAAACCTTTTAGTAAGTGTAGATCTAAGCAACTAAATAGATGGAGTTCGACCAAAGAAAAATACTAACCTTTGATAATTTCACAAGATCGAAGTACATCACGAAGATTAAACTCCCAAGGCGAGCCATCCTGAGCAAATTTTTTATGAAGCATAATATCTTCATGCAACCTTCTATTGAACAGGATCAATTTTGATAGCAAAGGCCTAGGGATTGAATCATAAAGTGAGCTACAAATGAAAAGATAGTCATCCTCGATCAACTCATCCAAATAAACCTGCAATCAAATTACCAACAATTTCATGTTTGACATTTATGGTCAGACAAGTAATAATCATTCAACTATCAACTTTATACTGTTGAAAACACCTTTGTGAACCGATTGAGGAATGACTTAGGCAGCCCTTTTCTTCCACCTCCTTGATATGAAGGATTCTGACATGCAAAAACTCTAAAAGATGGTGGACACTTGAATGTAAGTCCCAGCTCGGGAATAAAGACCTCAGCTCGATGGTCCAGTATAGCATTCAAACCCTGTAAAACAAATTTCATCAACAAATATCTTCCCAACCTTTCTTTAGGGAGAAGGTGATTCTAATAGCAGGAAGAAAGTAAATGGAGAAATAAATTATTAGTTAGAGAAAAAGATCATGAAATCTTCAGAGCAGTGCCTCTAAAACAGATTGAGGAGCAAGATTTAGTTCATCCAACAAAACCCAACAGCCTTCCTTCAGGGCCTGCAGAAAAATGAAGAAAAAAATATGTATTACATACTAAACTTCATGCAATAGTTATTTTAAATATAACCGATTTTAAATTTTTACCTGCAACAAAATTCCATCTGACCAGGCAAACTTTACTCCCTCGTCACTTTCGACAGGCAAGTCAGACCCCAGTAAATCCATCATATCAGTCTGCACCACAAACATGACTCAGATAGAGCAAGACATAACAGAAATTGGCTGGTGAAAAACATGAGCAAAGACGGGAAAAGGTGGAAAATAATTACCTGCTCAGACAAGTTCACACGTACAACCTTGTGTCCGGAAAAATTTCCCAATGCAACAATCAAACTCGTTTTCCCAACACCCGGACTACCCTCTAGTAAAACTGAAAAGTACAGTTCAATTCAAAAGACTTGAGAACAAAATCTCAGAACATCATGGTGAAAGAGAAACTTAAGATACGTGTACTCAGACAAACCAGGTTTAGAAAGCTGCATAGCCCGCAGTAACCTTAAGGCATTCTTATAGGTAGTTGGTGCCAAAAGCTCATATTTACCAGTGTCGCAAGGTAAACATCCTACAAGTAAAGCCACATATTGGTAAACAGCGGTAGGAAAATAAGAGTTTTACATGAGATCGGCAATGAATTGATTGCATGGTTACTAAACTACCAAATTGTAAATTTAAGACAAGCCAAAGAAAAAGTAGTGAATGAAAAAATTAATAAGCCTCATAAAGGAAATATGGAATTATAAATCACTCATGGAGAAAAGGATGGTTGAATAAGACTTCAGCATCACATTTGTAATTATACAATAAACACGGGAAAATAAATACCTTTCTCAATATAGAACGGAGCAATACCAAAGAGATTGTCTTTCATGTCAATGCTTGAAATATCTGCAGTTGTTCTAAACGCACCCCAGCCATAACTTTGAAGTCTTACTAATTCAGTGTCTTGTAACTGAGATAAAAGGAATAGTGTGAGAAATAAATAAAACAACAAACGAACAAATCTAAATGATAGTGCTCAAAAGGATCTCTTAAAGGCTCAATCGCATAAAAATCACACGATAGAGATATTTAAGCTAAAATGTTTGTTTAAATTGTGATATTTTCAGAAAAATCACATCTACGGAAATCCAAGATGCCAAATAAAGTCAGTACTTCGAAGCAATTAACTGTTAGCAAAAAAAAAAAAAAGTGTACATCCAAGAAGTTGAAGTTTTCAAAGCCATAAAAGAGAAGGTCAAACAACCTTTAATTTCTCCAAAAGAAATGAAAAGCATCTTTCCCGCAATCCTTCAGCATCTCTTTTTGACATACCCGTCCCTATGAATTAATATAAGAAAAAAGAATCTCATGACAAAACTCTCAAAAACCATCTGTAAATGAACACTCACTGTAAAAACTTTAATGAGTATCATAAGCAACCAACATAAAGGAAATAACAATGCTAATATGGAAATTCACAGTTTATGATTGAACATCTGGTGTTCTTTTCTTATAATTCCTCAACAACAACAAAAAGGAAATCCTTAATCATTTCTTCTAATTCCCAAAACCCTAAATCATTTATGAAAAATATTCATGAGCTACCTTTCAACATTTTTTTACATTCAACAGTGAATTTCCACTTGAAAAGAAACGTTGATTTACATAAATTTTGGCTGGCATTTACATTTTCAAATTCTTACAGAACAAAATTCCTAAAAGAGATTGTGACTTTGGGTCAATAAATCATAATCATCTCATGTGGAAATGCAAGTTCTCCAGACTTATATGACAAAAAAACTTCAGACCTTTGGTGTGGTTTGGGTTGAAAATGATACTTGCCGTCAATCTGAAGCCTTACTAAACCCTCCTTTAAACGAGAAGGGGAAATATTATGGGGTGCGGTTGGAAAGAAATAGAAGAGTATTTAGGGACGAAAAAAAATAGAAGTACGATTGGGAGTTGGCGCATGTAAATGCTTCTTTTTGCGCGTGTCAACTACCAAAATATTTTGTAATTGTTAGAAATATTATTAGGGTGTTATCTAGTATAGTTTTGTAGGTAGAGGCCCAAGGCCCATTACTTCTAAGCCCGCTAGGTTAGACTCTGATGTAAATATATATGTGTATGTGCTTAGTAAGTCAATATGAATAAACATTCTTTTCAACCCTCTAGTTTACATGGTATCAGAACTTAAAGGTTCCTAGATTTGTTTGAGAGTTGGTAGAGTGAATTCTTGTCCAAAGGGGTTAGAGTTCGAGTTCGAGTCTTGATCAAAAGTGACTATTTGTCGACACCACTCTCATAGAAAGAACCGCCACCTTCGGAAACCCTGCGTTGTCCGCCAGAAAACGCCGCGCGTGGGCCCCACTCGTTGACAGTATCTTGCCCTCTTCCTCACACGCCGGCGCGTGAGCCACCTCCTCTCGGTGTTGTTCAATTGGTTTTACTCGGAATTCTATTTCTGGTCGTTTTGGACTAATTTTAGGAGTAAACAATGCTTGGTTTTGACGGAAACATGAGATTTTCGCTGCTGTCCATATTTTGTGCTACTTTTCCATTCGTTGACTACATCTTTGAGGCTAAATCCTTGGCCATTTGTTGGGCGTTGTGGTTGGTTGTTTGTTATTTGCTTATTACACATCTTGATGGTTGACAAACTCGATCTTATGGAGATGAAACCTGTTGTTACAACTGATGTGATTCACTCAATGTCTCAAATCACAGACTATACGTTGGATAGGACCAACTATTTGAATTGGTTTAAGACCATTCGTTTATATCTTTTGAGTATTGGTCTCGACGATCATTTGACAGATGCGCCACCGACTAATGCTACTCAAGTCATATGGGTTATAGAAGATGCTCGTTTGTTTTTGTAGATCCATAATTCTATTGATAGTAGTATGATTGGTATGATTAGTCATTGTGATTCTATGAAATCTATAATGAACTGTTTAGAGTTTGTGTATTTGAGAAAAGGGAGAAAGATGTGTTACTGATGACAGTCATGCCATTTGAATTTCAAGTCGTAAAATCCCATTCGTATAAAAAATACCACATTGGTGCCTTCGAGTGCTCTTGTAAATCACAAATTATGGAGACAACAACAATACCGAGGTAATGGTCGAGGGCGTGGATCTCGTGACAAGGGATATGACTTGAAAAACGTAGTTTGTCATTATTGTTATACACCTAGTCATATGAAGAACAAGTGTCGAAAGTTGATGAATAAGAAGAAGCAGGTTGCCAATGTTGTATCCACCAATGAGCCTCTTGATCAACACCAAGAACCTGTGAATCATCAACCCAACCCAGTACCACTCAGTCAGATAAGTAAATTGACATCATATCTTGTTTCTTCTTCCTTCAAATAGGTCATATAGATTCCGGGGCAACCGAGCATGTGACAGGTACTCTTAAATTACTCTCTACATTCGAACCACACACTTCTTTATCACATGTTACTTGAGCAGATGAAACTACCTCCACTGTTATTGGATCCGACCAAGCTAAACTTGTTCCTTCATTACCTATGTCTTTTGTTCTTAGCCTCCCTGATTTGTCTTTTAATTTAATATGTGTAAGTCAAGTTACTCGCTCGTTAAATTGTTGTCTCATTCTTTCCCACTTATTATTTGTTTCAGGATCTTTTGACGAAGCAGATTATTGGTAAAGGACATGAGTTTGACGGCCTTTACGTTCTTGACCCTCAATTTTTCATTGCTTTTCCGGAGTATCGTTTGCTTTTGATACTCATTGTCGATTCGACCATCCCTCATTCTGTTTTTAAGAAAAAAATTCCTCAGTTTCATCATTTGTCCTCTTTAGATTGTGAGTCGTGTCACTTTACTAAACACCATTGTGTTCGCTTGCTGCTTTGAGTTAGTACATTCAGATGTTTGGGGTTCCATGTTCAATTGTATCTATAACCGGATTTCGATATTTTGTAACTTTTGTTGATGATTATTCTCGAATGACATGGCTATATTTAATGAAAAGTCGGGGTTATTTTCTAATTTTTCAGCTTTTTGTTTTGAAAACCCAATTTAATATTTCAATAAAAACTCATCGAAGTGATAATGTAAAAACGGGGTCGCCGAACGTAAAAATAAACATTTACTGGAAACCACACAGCTTTACTTTTCCAAGTGCAGGTTCCTAAACACTTTTGGGTATTTATCATTAATCGCATGACTTTCTCGGTTCTTAATGTTCAGATTCTTTATCATTCTTTGTTCCCCAATAAACCTCTCTTTCTTATAAAGCCTACGATATTTGGATGCACATGTTTTGTTCGAGATGTTCGCCCCAAACTTTCTAAATTTGATTCAAAGGTTTTAAAATGTGTTTTCCTTGGCTATTCTAGGTTCAAAAGGGACATCAATGTTTCTCTACACAACTTAATAGATATTTAGTTTCTTCAGATGTTACTTTTCACAAAAATACACCGTTCACTCCTTCCGTCTCATGTATTTGTCTAGAGGAGGAAGATAACTTGTTAATTTACACCACTACGACTGTTGTTCCAACTTCTCTGCCCATGCCTCCCTTTCCTCAAGTGTATACTTGTCATCCTCGTCCTCGTCTTCATGTACCAGGTTCATGTCCGGTGGCATGTCCAGATGCCACCGTTCAAGAAACTCGTGGTCAGATCCAGAGGTTGATCTCTCTATTGCCCTGTGCGGGAAACGAACTTGTACGTATCTAGTTGCTTTTTTGTGTCTTTTAACGATTTGTCTCCTTCTTTGTGTTCTTTTATTGCATCTCTAGATTCCGTGTCTTTACCTAAGATTTTTCATGATGCTCTCTCTCATCATGGATGGCGTAATGCCATGTTAGAGGAAATGGGGGCCTTGGAGGAAAATGGAACATTTGACTTTGGTTGATTTACCTATTGGTAAAAAAGCTGGTAAACGGTAGCTGGTTTTGCCATCATGTTAACTCTAATGGGTCTACTGCTCGTTTGAAAGCTCGGGTAGTGGCTAAAGGGTATGCTCAGGTTTATGGGATTTGATTAGTATGACACCTTTTCTCCGATTGCCGAACTCACATTTGTTTATTTCTCTGGCTACTACATATGGTTGGTCTTTGCACACAGTTTTCGGTCAACTCCCCGAGCATGGTTTGGAAAATTTAGCTTGGCAGTAAAAATTTGGCATGAGGAAAAATACATCAAATCACTCTATTTTTTATCGAAAGTCTGCAATAGGATCATTTAGTTGTTTGTGTAGGTAGATGACATTGTCATCACATGAAGTGATAGTGCGGTATTTATCCTTCAAAACTTTCCTCATAGTCAATTCCATAAAAAAAACTAGGCGTTAAAATATTTTTTGGGGTGTGGAAATGACGGGAGCTACATGAGATTTTCCTTTCGCCAAGGAAATACGTCTTGGATTTACCTATGAACAATCGTAAATTGGGGTAAAACCAATAAGACCTTCAATGAATCCTAATTTGCACCACAAAAGATGGTAACTTATTTGAATAACCTGAAAGATATTAAAGATTGGTTGGAAAACTTAATTACCTTAGTGTAACTCGTCCAGACATCGCATATTCAATTAGTATAGTGAATCAGTATTTGTCTTCACCCACTAGTGAACATTGGAAGGTTGTTGTGCAGATTTTATGTTATTTAATAGGTGTCTCTAGACAAGGAATTTTATATGGTAACCATGGACACGATAAGATTGAATGCGTCTCGAGATATTTGATTGGTGAGTCTAAGATGTAGGTTTACTTTTTTTTGTTGGTGGTAATTTAATCTCATGTAAGAGTAATAAGTAACATATTGTATCACGATCTAGTGTTGAATCAAAATATAGAGTTGTGGTACAATCAATTTGTGAAGTGATGTGGATTCATCAACTTCTTATCGAGTTGGAATTCTCTGTCGTATGTCCAACAAAACTATGGTGTGACAATCAAGTTGCTCTCCATATTGCTTCAAACCACATTTTCATGAGAGTGTACTAAACATATTGGCGGTTGATTGTCATTTTGACATGAGAGAAGATACATTGGGGCTAAAAAAGCCGAGAAAACAATTAAGCGACGTCTTTACAAAAGCTTTGAATGAACCACGTATTGACTATGTTTGTAACAAGCTTGGCATGATTAACATATATGCTCGGCAGGGGAGTCTTAGAAATATTATTAGGGTTTGTTATATTGTACAATTTTGTAGATAAAAGCCCAAGGCCCATTACTTTTAACCTCGCTAGGTTAGACTCTAATGTGTATATATATGTGTATGTGGTTAGCAAGTCAATATGAATAAACATTATTATTTTCAACTTTCTAGTTTACAGTAATTATCCCTTAGGAATGATTATAAATTGTTGGCCCGCATACTAGTAATTAGGTGGCGGTTTTTGGCTCTTTGTGAGTATAGGGTATATGTGTTCTTTTTTTAATTTCATTATATCAATGAAAGGGCCTCGTGAGGATTTTATTTTTATTTTTAAATCAACAAAATGGAAAAATCAGCACTCTTGAGTCAGCTTTTTATCCACAAACACCATTTGTTAGCGAACCCTTTTTCTCTTGAAAATATCTAAGAAAAAATTTCTATCCACACAATCATAAGCTTTCTCAGTGTATAACTTCATGACCACTTTTTTCCTTCTACACTCTCCTCATCAAGCTCATTAGCTACCAAAATTGAGTAAATACTCGGTCTACCTCCAATGAAGGCATTTTGGTAAATGGTGATGATTTTAGGCAACACCTTTTTCAGTCTATCAGCTAGCACCTTGGCTAGAATTTTGTACAAACAAGTGGTAAGACTAATGGGAAAAAATCCTTTACTTCTAACTTATAAGGAATCAATTTTTTGCCGGAATGGTGGTTTAATATGTCATCCATTAACTTTGCGTATCAATCCCTTTCTCAAAAAACTCCTGGGGAACACAAACACCTTCATAATCTCGCACTTGATGATGTTTCAAGTTTTCAGGACTAGAGGCTTTAAGCCCTAACCCATAGACAATTTAAAAACTTCCTCCTCTGTATAAAAAATAACAAGCCCCTCATTCTCATCCATCGAAATAGGACACCAATCCACATTGTTCCAAACAAAACTATTGTCATTCTTCTTTGTGAAAAGATCAGCAAAGTAATCTATAAACTTCCACCTGATTTTCATTCGAAATAAGCCTCCCTCATCTGGACATCACTTGGTTTATGAATTTATTTTCCTTCAGCCTTGAGATGGTTATGGAAAACTTTGGAGTTTTATCTCCTCCTCTAAGCCAAATACTCGTTCCTCTGTTTCAATTAAGTACTTTCTTTCATCACCAAGTCCATAATGAGGTCTCTCAACTTGAATTTCTCTCCTCATTGCTCTTTGACTAAAGTTTCCTTCTTCATCAATGTCATCTGGTTAAATATGTCTCCAAAGACTTCTTAGTAGATTTGAAACACGTCTTTAAGCTCACTCGCCATAAAAATATAATCTAGTAGGTTCTTAAGGAAAATATTTTGATTTTGTTCACCCATTCTAACTCCTCTATTTGTAAATTTGAAACACGTCTTTAACCTCTCTTGACCATAAAAATATAATCTAGTCGGTTCTTAAGGAAAATATTTTGATTTTGTTCACCCATTCTCCATTAGATCAATCACTACGTGTTTCCCTAGGATTTGGCTTCATGTTGACTCCTTCAGTATTCTTACATTATTTGTCTCCACTTTCTTCATTTTATTCTCATTTTTAGCCGACAGCTCCTCATTTCGGTTCTCTAAAGAGCTTCTTTATAAAGAAGGTGTCTCATAAAAATGCAAGGAAAAAATCAGAAGCATTCAGATTATGAACTGAGAGTAAAGTAGTTGAATGATAATGCAAACTCATGGTTCTCCAGCATACGCATAAATAGAGAAAAATGAAACTCACCCAAAGAACACCATTAAAGAAAGCTAAGGATTTTGAGTCATGCTGAAGGTTCTGGCCTGTTCCGCGGTTTCTCGGTCAGGAGAAGTGGTCTAGTCATTTCTCACCTCCAATTCGCAGATGATACCCTTGTTTTTTCTACTTTTGATAGGGTGAATGTTGCTAATCTGCTTGTTGTGTTACGAGTCTTCGAGCATATGTCTGGCCTTAAGTTTAATCTTGAGAAAACTGTTGTGGTCGGCATTAATTTGGAAGATACGGTGGTTAACGAAGTGGCTGAATATTTCATGTGTAAAGCTTCCAATTTGCCCCTGCCCTATCTTGGCCTCCCTCTTGGGGGTAACCCTCGCTCTCTGTCTTTTTGGGATCCGGTTGTAGAGAAAGTTTATAAGCGTATGGATCGGTGGAAAAATGCTATGCTTTCCAAAGGGGTAGGCTCACTTTAGTGCAATCTGTCCTGAACAACCTCCCTACTTATTACCTCTCTGTGTTTGCCATTCCCACCTCTGTGGCTAATATTTTAGAGAAGAAGATGAGGGACTTTTTCTGGAAAGGTGTGGCTAATGATGGAGGATCCAACCTGGTGATTTGGGAGCTTGCTTCTAAGCCTTTGGAGCTTGGTGGTTTGGCTATGGGTAACATCATTAAGAGGAAT